>CM038555.1:19704731-21040409 GCA_021527575.1 Ensete glaucum | reverse complement strand
GAGAACCTGGTATTGCGTTTATGGATCCTCTATTTCACTTTTCCCACATGTCATATAAAATTGAAATAGAGCCAGTAAATGCACAGCAGGCTTATATTAGATCTGCCTGACACTTAAGATTGTAAGCTAAGATTTGAAATCACGAGATGATTATACACATTTGTGCATAATGAATTAAATAAAAAAGATTCTAAACTCAATTCTATTCAAAAATTTTCACAATTACTTACACATCGTGTTGTAGCCAAATGTTGCAAACAACATACATAATTGATGAAGAGGATTCATACCTTTAGCGGACAATTGCAGACAAGATTTGTTTTGAAAAAGAAAATTTGTGATAGAAACTTATTTTGGCTTAGCTATATGAAGGTTGGACCATATATGAAGTGTGATTATATCACCAACCAAGGTCTGCAATTTTGATCTGTACTGCCCGGTACGGGCGGTACATACCGGTCCGTCAGGTTACCGGTACATGGACCGCTTGCTACCGGGCGGTTCCGTCAAAAATCGACCGTCAGCGGTCGATTTCGACCATCGTTGGCCGATTGAAGTAGAAATCGATCGTCGATGGTCGATTGAGGAAGAAAAAGGGAAGAAGAAGAGGAAAAGAAAAAAAAAGAAGAGGGGAAGAAAGAATACCGCCCACGCCCTCGCCTTTGCCGCCGCCGCAGTCGCGCGCGGCCGCTGATCGCTTTTTCTCCCGCGAGGAGATAGATCGAGGCAACATTGCCCCCCTTTTCCTCTTTTTTATATTTTAATATTTTTTATTATAAAAAATTATATTATAAAAAAATATATTATATTTTAATACCGTGTGGTACGCACTGTGCATACCACCCGGTATGAGCCCTGTACCAGTACCGATAATATATCGGTACACTGGTACGGACCGGTAAGTAAAACCTTGTCACCGATAGTAGATAAATTATACAAAGAGATACATAGAATAGTAGATATCAGTAAAATATGAAAAATAGGGGAAATGAAAGAAGTAGCATAAAAGTAAAGGATAAAAAGGTCTGTTGTCTTCTCAAAGTAAACCAAAACACAACAAGTTTTCCTATTACAGAAAAGATAAAATTCTATGAAATTATTAGAACTCTAACAGGGTTAAATAACTACTTTTAAAGAACAACATATCTAACTAGAACTCTTCCAAAACAAAAGCATCTGAGTATTTTAACCCTTCTAGGGCTTGGTTAAATGGGAAATAATGGCAAGCCAAAAAGATATTGAAGAAATTGGTGAGCCAGGTTATAGTTCCCATATCTGCCTCTTATATTGACTCAAGACATCATCAGCCAGCCCTATATACTGTTCACACTTAGTCCATACTCCATAGTCCATAAAAAATTGATAGATGAACAACACCACTCTGTCAACAGAGTACTGCTAGAGATAGGACCAAATAATGTCTAAAACTTTGGACTTTATTAGATACATCATTGCAGTTAAAGAGAAGGAAATAGAGCATGAAAGCAGAACAGCACAATAATTACTCAAGCATTTTTACTCTGACCTTATTGTGCAAAAGTTTTTTCCAATTAAAGTCAATTTCATCACTGAAATCCCACCCAAAATTTCTAGAATCCTGTAAATCAAAGGACACATAAAAATATTAGATCATATATTGGAATCCAACAATGTAATGAAAAATATATTTCCACAACACAATGTCAAGTCATAATATCCCAATTATTTGGGACCTGTTCCATAGATATTTTTTGCTACCATTGAGCTCTTTAAGAAATAATATATTACCACACAAAAGGAAAAGAACAGAAAATAAAGTGTAACCATGTCATAAAATGTAAGAACCTCAGCTACAATGCAACGAGAACCAAAAATTTCAGTTACAGTATCATAATTCATGTATGTAATCAACTAGTTTTGGTGTATTTGTCTTCACACTTAATAACTTGCATATAGAATACACATTTATCTCTAGAGTTCTTCCTTAAGAGTCACTATATTCTAAAGAATATAGACTGAATTAGGGGTCACGTAAACAAAACTGCCTCCAATGAATAAATAACAAAAAAGGGTGGCAGGTAAGCTTGTGGTGATAGTGTTTAGTAACATAAAGGTGTTGACTCCACGGTGAAGGACCATAGTCGCAATTCAAAGCAAGAAGTAAAACACCTATCAGAGTGACCAACCAGTATTTTTCAAGCTGACCAGAAAACAGGAGCAATTCCACCCAATCTGGCCTGGAACAAGGGTTATTACATGGTAATCCTACTGAACTGGACTTATCTTCCCCAATTTTTCCTTTTCTTTAATCTTTCCTTCAACACCTCACTCCCTTTCTTTTTCTCTTTATTTCTCTCTCTTCCTACACCTCTTCCTCCACCTTATTGCCTTACCCTGCTCCGACGATCAAGGCACTAGGAAATTGCTCAAGCGAAGCTAGGCTCTTAATATTATATTATAAAAGAAAAGGCTCAAGACAATTGAATAATACATGAGTTTTGTATCATTTCATAATCAAAAGTTCATTTCTAAGACATCAAATTACATATATTTAACCTCAAATTACAAAACAATGTGTTGTCGACATGGATAAGTAAACACATTGAGCAGATATGAGAAGGTGCATTCAAGCAATAAAGAAAATTCACCTTTCATTTCAAATCACATGGTTGGAAAGAAAAGTGCAACAATAGCAGTGTCACCAATGAGTTCATGAGTTGATAAATCAAATGGATGAGATGATAAACCAAATATCCTAAAACGTAAAAATTTCAAACCTCGACTTCCACCTAGTTGGAGAAAGTCTTGATAGAGAAAGTGAACATGGATATGTTACCAATAAATGCAAAGAATAGAGAAACAGTGTATGAAAGCAGCAGAAAAGATGGGGAGAGTGGTAGAGAGCCAGCGACGGAGGAGATGGAGAGAGTAATATATGGAGAAGTTGAGCGAATTGTAACCTCAAGTCGCTCATATCTGATGTTATCTCTACAGTAGCCAGAGATGGAGGTTAGCCTTAGAGAAGGGCAATTGGGTCGCAATCATGGAAATAAGAAACGAAGCTGACAATGAAATAGGACAACGATGCAGTAGAATAAAGAGGAGAATAGACCAGACCACAACTATTGAAGAAGTAGAAAGCATAGTTTGACATACCACCTGAACAGTATGAGCAGTATGTATTGGTCTGACAACTACTTGGAATCTAGACAACGCAATATCGAGCAGTATATAAGTAGCTTGGGAGGGGGAGGGGAGACAGTATACACCTTTCATACCAAGCAAAATAGTCGGAATTTGACCATTACCATGTAGTGGTCAATAACAATCGGATTTCAACCGATATTCATCAACGACCAAGATTTATTTGGTTCCAACTATCAATTTGACCATTGGACCCATTTGAATCCCTATTTAACCCCACTCCTCCTCCTGAGAAGCACGGATACATCACAGACACGGCCTAACACGCATCCTATTTATTTTTTTATTATTTTTTGGGACACAATGTATCTGTCTCGAACATCTCCCAAACCCACACTTATGCCCACGCCCTTCCTCATGTGATGCTCATGTGCAGCGCTGTCACGTGGCCTTCATGTAAGGACCAGGGAAGAATTTGGGAATATAGGGAATTGGGGATTTTTCACTGAACCTAGAGGCTAGGTGTGTAAATGCCAGCAGCAAGTGCAAGCATAATTAGAACACCAGATTGCAGCAAAAGCATATTCACCAAACACAAGCAGTATAGAAGTAGTAAAACTTCAAAATGTAGCTACAGCGATGCCACTACGGTTATACCCTAGTGCCCCAAACCTATTTCCATCATTTTCTGTCACGCGACACGTGCCCTTGGCGACCCATCGCTTATCATCGCACGCACTCGTGTCCCTCCGGTCCTTAGGAACTCATCGCCTATACCAACAATTTCTCGTGGGTTTCTCTTGACGTCCCTCTTAATGATCCGTTGTCAGCAACAAGGATCGGGCACTAAAAAGGTGAGAGATCGGGATTTCAATCCTTCTGTTTGAATTAGTCTTTTTTTAATTAATTCATGAAATTTTATATTTGTATTTTTGATGTCTACCTAAATTATATGTTAGAGATATAATGTCTTACTATTATAATGTCTGCTTACTTTAATAACTCTAAATTATGAATAAGATATAATAAGTATACTATAAAGTCAGCCTCTTATTCATAATCACTCTTTGTATAATAAGAGTAATAGGTTAGGTCTTGCTATTATGATTTTTTATTATTTCCTCTTATTCATAATACATTAGATCTTATTTATTATGTTATTTTAGCCATGATATATGTTACATTGAGAATATATTATGATTATATTACAATATAATTTTTATTTTCCTTTTGCTTTTACAAAAACACATATAAAACACGTATAAGGCCTATATTAACATGAAAACTCAACAAGAAATATAATTAGATTTAGATTATTTTAATTATTTAAATTTGGGTGGTGAAATTTATTTGTTCACATTATTGAGTCTATAAAATTTAAATATAATTGCTATAAAACTCATATTAATTGTATATACATATATATATATATATATTAAATATACATGTGTCCTCACCGTGTCTGTGTTTGTGTCTGTGCTTCTTAGCCTCCCCCGTCTTCACCTTATTTCACTCTCATATCTTCTAACCGCAAACCTACTCATCAATGTCCATAAAAGATAAATCCCTTCCTTATTTGGATTTTTTATTAAAATAGAACTAGATTTACGTTTAGTTCTAATTAAAATACCTTAATATAGGTTTTTTCTTAGTTTTCAAGTGTTTTAAGAGATTTTATGGCCATTTTTCAGAATAGTCGACATGTTTCAGGTATTCGGTGTACCGACACACTAGACATCAGTATAGATCGGGCTGGCCAAATATAGACATGGCCGATCGACACAAAATTGAAGTTTTTGGTAGAAAGTCGTCGACAAGGAGCACAAAGTAGGGTTTCGATTGCAAACAAGATCCTTCAGGTTGCTTCGAGTTCCCACCTAGGTGCATATAAATTACCTAGTTGATTGGACCAAACCACTTCATTTGAGTTTAGATCAATCTTGAGTCAAATTTGGTCTAATCATATCCATTAATGCATCTGGTCTAAGCCTGGGTTAGCCTGAGATGTAGCACTATTGTGGCTAGACCAAGAAAACAACTCATTTGAGTTTGTTTGGGGCACCATATGCTTAACATGTGTGCCCAGGCATGAACTTGGTGGCTTCATTGCTATCTATGCCCCTACCACTTTATTATACCTACTACGCTCACACTGTCTTACCATGATGTCACCATTTCTTTCTCTACATGCCTCCGTTTGAGCTCATATTAGTCTTGAGCAAGCTTGGTCCTATAATATCACTTAATGCATATGGTGCAAGCCTCGGTTAGACTGATATGCAATGCTACCATGGCTGGGCCAAGCAAGCCAAGTCACACAAGTCTGTTGGTGTGGCTCAAAGCTTGCCTCACCTAACTTATATGCCTAGGCGAGTGCCTGAGGACCGATGACTTCAGTGCTACCTATGCACCTACCACTTCATTACATCACCACTATCTGGCTAAGTTGCCACTATCGTACAACCACGTCACCATTTCCCTGTCTACGTCTCTCTTCTTGAGTTTAGATCAATCTCAAGTCGAGCTTGGTCCGATCATATCAACTAATGCATGTAGTGCAAGCCTATTTTAGCCCGAGATGGCTTAGTTGGGCTAAGCGAATGACTCACCCTTTGCTCAAGGCACTTGGGGCTCACTTTGCCTAGGTGAGCACTCCAGCACCTAGTGACTTCACCTCTACCAACACCACCACTCCATTACATCACCACTAACGTGCTACGTTGCTGTTATACTACCACCAAGTCACCATTTCCTCTGCTGCATCCTCCCTCCCTCCTTTGCTTCTCTTCCTCTACCTCCTCTTTCTCACCTTCCTCTCTCACCCTACTCCAACCCCCCTCGGCACTCTCCATCTTTCTCTTTGGTCGATGTTTACTGCTCTGTTGGCATACTATTTGTCAGTTGCCAATATGTACCAGACCCATGCCAGTCCATCCAAGAGCAATATAGGTTTCTAGACTGAGTTTTGAAACCTTGATTCAAAGAACATATTAAAACCTCTTTTGTGACAGTTCAATAAGGAAAGACTTTATAGTGGAAGAGGTACAAATCATCCTCCAAAAGAAACTAGAGAATAAAATAAGAAATTAAAAAAAGAAACTCTCAGTATCCACTTAAAGAACCTATTTAAAAGCCAATGATGAGATTAATAAAGAAACTAATTCTTGATAAGACAGTCCAAACAAATACACCAAGCTACATATATAATTCCAAATAAGTTCCACCACCTTTCTGTTAAACCCTTGGTAACAAACATATCTATATCTAGAAGGCAAGCTCATTGTTTCAAAGAAAACCAAAAATCCATTCTAGAAGCTGCTAGAAACAGACCATGCCAAATAAGGATGATCATGAACACAACTACAATACGACAATATAATGTTAAAAAGACACTGCTCTCCTAAGCATCCACACTTATAACAAGAAATTGTTGCCGTTGATATTGTAAAAGACCGAAGACATGGGAAATGCTTTGAAACTAAGCCTTCTAATTTTAATTATAAAAAAAAGCAAACTAGGAAAGCAAACAAAATAAAATAAGAATAAAAAGTTGCCACAAAATTTTATCCACAGTCCAAGCTCCACTGTTCATCTTCCAACCAAAAATAACAAAGGCATCAATACAACTAATGACACAATTATCATCATAACCCTCTGTTAAGGGAAGACATTTTACAGGAAAATGTTGAAATATCCTGTCATCGAGGCAGTATTTCTAGACAGAAAAAACAGCAATCCAGAAGCGCTTACGCCTTACAACAAACCTTTTCAACTACCTAATCATATTTATTATATCTCACCCACATGAATAATTTCACTTATCATATCTAGATATTCAGCAACAATATAAGAACCCAAAACAAAAACAATAATTATACAGTATACTCATCAGAAAAACCTAGAATAGAGCAATTCAGCATACTATACATCATAAAAAATTTAAGAAATTAACACTGATACCAATAACATTTTGCATCAAACATGCGTGACTAGAGAACTAGTTTCAATAAAATGCATTTAGAACTCATGCTCTAGAAGATGGCACATTGATTAAAAATCAGCATATAAAGAACAAATATTGCACTCTTAAAATCAAGCCATAAAGCAATTCAGCAAACTATACATTAAGGTTTTCCGTTTCGAGTTGTACCACCCAATACGGGCAGTATGTACCGGTCCGATAGGATACTGGTACGTGGACCGCCCGCTACCGGGCAGTACCGTCGAAACCAGAGTCTCCTGCGCAGAAATGAGGTGACGCCTCGTCTCCCTACGCGGGACGAGGTGACGCCTCCTCTCTCCGTGCGGAACGAGATGACGCCTCCTCTCCCCGCACGGAACGAGGCGACGCCTCATTATTACATGCGGGACGAGGCTCCACCTCTTGTCCCCACGCGAAGTCACCTCATTCTCTTGCAGCGTCGTTCTCCCGGGAGACGAGGCGACGCTATTTTATTTTTTTAATATATATTATATTAAATTAATATTATATTATATACTGAGCGGTATGCATTGTGTGTGTAGCTCGATATCGAGTACCGTATCGGTACCGAGATAAACTCGGTATGTTGGTACTGACTAGTAGGGCAAACCTTGCTATACATCATAAAAAATTTAAGAAATTAACACTGATACCAATAACATTTTCCATCAAACATGAGTGACAAGTGAACTAGTTTCAATAAAATACATGTAGAACTCATGCTCTAGAAGATGGCATATGGATTAAAAATCAGAATATAAAGAACAAAAATTGCACTCCTAAAATCAAGCCATAAGGCAATATAATGGTTCTTCCCCAAAATGATCATGCTTCCATAAATTTAGGCCAATGATAATATAACAAACTGAATGCTCTCGATTGATCATGAGCCACATATGGTGTTTGGCATCACGTTGCAGAATTGAGTTGTTTTGGATGAAAAAAAAAATTGCTAATTCAGGAAATATTTGTCAAAAATGCAGAATAATAACTAGTATAATTATGTAAACATATGATATACGTAAATACTGAGAATGTCAATTAAGTTATGTGACTTAGTAAGACTTACTAGAAATTTACAGACAAAAAATAGTTGGGAGTATGTGTACATTTCCATACAAAACAAAGGAAGTGTGGATCTAGTGTATGAGACTCTTGCTATTATTGGGTATAAGGTCCAATGTACAAAGCCTTATTCTACAAGTACAGAGCTTATTTTTAAGACATACACCCTAATCAGCCAGATAGCAAAAGAACAACCATAATAGCAAGGCTCATCCCATTTCCATAGAGAAAACAAAGTACAAAAGCATAAGGTGTCCCTGAACCAGCATGATGTTTAGATTGCTCAGTGGAAAGAGAGAGAATCTCATTGCAGTCTACATCACACAGAACACATGACCTTGCTGAACTAGATAACAAGGAAAACTAAATCAGTTGCAATATGTGGCCAAGATCATACCTCAAATTCACCTCTAAATTGTGCAGCATAAACCAATATCTTTTTAGGAACACATCCACGTATAACACACCTGAATATCATAAGGAGGATTATAATTAGAAGATACAATTTGTTGACCTCAAAATCTTCCTGAAATAGCAGCAGTTCCATCAAGCATAAGCAATGGATAGAACCAACTAACAGACCAGAATGAATTCCCTGAACTAGTTGCCAGCAATTATAAAGGAAAAAACTAAGATCAGTTCTAATGTCTAAGTGCATCAATTGCAGCTTAAATGCCTTTCTATATCAACCTCATAAAAGGGGCATTTAGAAAGTACTTGCCACAATAATGTGCAGATTATTGCAAGTTGCAGCTTTAGACAATGAAAACAATTTACACATGTGATAGATTGATAAGACCCCAGAAGGAGCCCTATAGATTTTGATCACTGAGGGGGATCAACCCTTGGAACGATATAGGGGTTCCTCCCTCCTAGACTCAGCACAAAGGCTGAATTGAAGATGATAATTGCTTAATTAAAAGAGGGGGGCGGCTACATCTTAAATAGGGATCAAAACCCTAGCCTGAGGGGACGCTTGCCTAAGTGGAATTATCCTTTTGCCCCTCCTATAGTCATCCTGCCTTAATAGGAACAAAGGGTGGCTAGGTTGGCTCTATAGTCGACCTAAGCAGGGGGAAACCCTGGCCGACTTGCCCAATAAGGGAGGCGGCGGCTACTAAGCCCTAAGGGCTAATCCAAACCCTAGTCATACTCCTTTATAAGATAGGAGAGGCTTTATTACAATCTAGCAGAGTTTTTATTGACTTCTACTGAAATGATTAGGACTCAACTCTGCTGGAGTCCTATCAAGTCCGCCCTCTCAGAATCAGCCTTGTCCTCAAGGCTGAGGAACCATAAACTCTGGGAACCGGGTCTTCAACTCCTCGTGTGACTCCCATATTGCATTTTCAGATGGTAAGTTATTCCACTTCACAAGTACTTCAGTTGAGGGGCGTCGTTAGCGCATCACAATTCTTCGATCAAGTATAGCTTCAGGCTGGGCTTGGATTTCACCATCAATTGTAGTGCTCGGCAGCTGAGCCTGAGCCAGTTCATGTTCACTCAATTTCGGCTTCAGTAGGGATATGTGGAAGGCGAGATGAATTTTGGCGTCATCTAAAAGTTTAAGTCATTATGCCACGGCCCCAATGCGTTCCAAAATCTAATATGGTCCATAAAATCGTGAAGATAGTTTCATCGATGCGCTGCTGTTGATAGATAGTTGCTTGTATGGTTGTAGACGAAGGTAGACCCAATCCCCTATTGAAAATTCTCGCTCACTCCGGTGATTGTCTGCTTGTTACTTCATGCGAGCTTGAGCAGCAGTTAGGTTATCCTTCAGCAGCTGTAGCAGTTTATCCCTGTTAATTAGGTCTTGGTCGACCTGATCCACTTTAGCCGAACCAAGTATATATTTGGAAATTACAGGGGGCGGTCGGCCATACAGTGCCTCGTAAGGGGTACATTTAGTCAAAGAATGAAAAGTTGCGTTGTACCACCATTCGGCCCAGGGAAGCCATCTTGTCCATTCTTTGGGCCGGTCGCTGGTGAAGCATCGTAAGTAAGTCTCGAGGCATCTGTTCACCACTTTTGTTTGGTCGTCTGTCTGTGGAAGATAGGCTGTGCTCATCTTCAATTGGGTGCCCTATAGATGGAAGAGCTCGGTCCAAAATTTACTTGTAAACACCCTATCACGATCGCTCACTATCAACCTTGGCATCCCATGCAATTTCACAATATTTTTCACAAAAATCTGAGCAATAGCGGCAGCAGTATAGGGATGTCTCACAGCACAAAAATGAGCATATTTAGTTAGGCGATCTACCACCACAAAGATCATGCTTTTACCTTGAGATAGTGGCAATCCTTCGACGAAATCCATGGAGATGTCCGTCCAAGTCGAATCCGGTATAGGTAGCGGCTGTAGTTTACCGGGACTTGCCACTGTTTCACCTTTTTTCCGCTGACGTATATCACATTTGGATATATAGTCACAAATTGATTTTTTTATGCCCTTCCAATAGAAGTTTTGCTTCACCCTTTTATAAGTCCTCAGAAATCCAGAGTGCCCTACCGAAGGTGAAGAGTGCATTTCATGCAAAATAACTTGGATGTGAGGAGAAGAAGGAACAACAACAATTCGGTCTTTATAGCGTAAGTCCTTCAAGTCCCACGTGTAGTGCCCTACGGAATTCAGATCCTTCTCCAATTTTTCTATGATGCTTCGGACTTCCGGATCATTCTTCCACTCCTCCCTAATGTGTTCGAGGAAGTCGGTGGTGAGAAGGGAGATGGCTGAAATTTCGGCTTGCCCCGGGAGCCAAGTTAGAGCATCTGCAACAACAATCTCTTTTCATTTTCGATAAGTAATTTCATAATCAAAGCCGAGAAGTTTAGTTACCCAACGTTGCTGCTCCAGGGAAAATATTTTCTGCTCCAAGAAATACTTACGACTTTGGTGGTCAGTCTTAATCTGGAACGTCGGCCGATCAAGTACGGTCTCCACTTTGTGACGGCGTATACAATGGCAAACATTTATTTATCATATACCAACATTTTCAAGTATGAGGGAGACAAAGCCTTGCTGGTGTAAGCGAGAGGTCGGTCATCTTGTATTAGAACAGCTCCAATCCCAACTCCAAACGCGTCGGCCTCGATCACTAAGGTGTGGCTAAAATCAGGCAGCTAGGACCTGTGTCATCGTCATGGCAGCCTTGAGTCGTTCAAAGGCTGTAGAAGCTTGTTCCGACCATAAGAAGGATTCTTTCTTCAGTAGGGATGTGAGCAGGGCACTGATCTTGCCATAATCTTTCACAAATTTCTGGTAGTAGCCTGTGAATCCAAGGAAGCTGCGCAACGATTTTACGTTTGTAGGTTTCGGCCATCCTTATGTTGCCTCGATCTTTGTCGGGTCTATTGCTACTCCATCCTCTGATATAATGTGCCCAAGATACTCCCCTTTAGCTGTAAGAAACTGCACTTTGACTGTTTAACATAAAGAGTATTCTCCCGAAGAATTATTAGAACAGTTCATAAGTGCTGAAATGTATATCAAGCGTAGAGCTATAAATGAGGATATCATCAAAGAACACCAATACGAACTTACGTAGAAAACTCTGAAAGATGTCATTCATCAGGCTTTAGAAAGTAGAAGGAGCATTTGTAAGTCTGAAAGGCATTACCAGAAACTCGTAGTGGCCGTTATGCGTGCGAAATGCAGTTTTCGGAATATCTTCAGTGCATACCCGAATCTGATGATAACCGGAACGGAGATCCAGTTTAGTGAAGACTTGGGCTCCTTTTAATTCATCCAAGAGCTCATCTATGATGGGTATAAGGTATTTGTCCTTGACAGTGATAGCGTTCAAGGCTTGAAAATCAATACACATCCGCCATGTACCGTCCTTCTTGCGCACTAGCAACACCGGTGAAGAACAGGGCTGCAACTCGGTCGGATCACCCCGGTGTCAAGCATCACTTTGACGATGTTCTCGATCTCATCCTTCTGCAAGTGAGGGTAGCGATACGGACGCAAATTTACTGGAAGTTTGCCCGGCAGAAATAGGAATACGGTGGTCATGCGACCGGTTAAGGGGCAGCCTGCGCGGCTCCGTGAAAATATCTGCGAATTTGTCCAGCAAGAGGGCAAGCTTAGGATCTGAAATTTGTATATTCTCCCCTTAGATGGCTGCTGGATATGCACCAAAAATCCTCCATGCACTTTGTGCAAAACTTTCTCCATCCGTTGCGTCGAAATAGTGGGATATGGCTCCCGCGCTTGCCTCGCAATGTGACTTGTCTCCCTTTGCAATAAAATTTCATAATTAATTTAGATAAATTTCAGGAGATATCACCTAGCGTTGTGAGCCATTCGATCCCAAGCACGGCTTCATAATCATCAATGGGTAGGAGGAAGAAATCGGCTACCACTTCTTGGTCTTGGAGGAGTAGCTTCACTCGCGGGCATCGTTGGTCGCAATTGAGGATTCAGCCGTTGGCGACCTTTACATCGAACTTGTTGCAACCTTCGATTTAAAGTGCTAAACGTGCAGCAACCTTACTATTGAGGAAGTTATTTTTGCTACCCGTTGTCACGGGCTTAGCTGATTTTGCCTAAGCCGTGCGGCACCCAGGCGTGTCCGTCCGCAAAGGTCAGCCCTCCCCGAGATCTCCTAAAATCCCACAGACTTACAAAAAGAGAAAACGGGCCAGAAGAAGCAACTCCCACGGAATCCACAAGCAACTGCTCAAGAAAAACACTTTATAAAGCCAAAATACAAATTACACCCATGGACATTACAAACTCAGAGAGGTTGCACACAAAGGATAATGGTCCACTATGCATCAAGTCCCCACAAGTGCTTATAAGACACACTTGTATTTACAAGCCAAACTTGGCCATAAAGCAAATCAAACTAGGGCTTCCAAGCCTCAGAAGCCCTTCTTGTTGTACAAGATATGTACCTAAACCAAGGACACGGACTAACACAAGCATTTCATCGAACACCTTGTTTACATTGTTGTCCGTGACATTCTCCCCACTTATTCCTTCGACGTCCTCGTCGAAACCACAGACGCCGATCTCCTCGCATGTTGAATCTTTAATCTTCGCTTTGCCGCAACACGCCTTTGGCTCCTAGCCGCTCACCGTTGTTGAGTAGTCGAACTCTAATCCGCCGCTTCAACTCACCAATGACTAAATCTGGTGTGGGGTTGGTGAGTTGTCTTGATCCTTGTTGGTTCTCGCGGATCCCTCGATGAAGGAAAAGACCGCCTTATTATGTACCGATCGCAGATACTCATATTGCTTGAACGGGTAGATGCTTGTTGGAGATTTAACGAGCATCCTCACGACTTTGAAGTTTTAAGGTCCTTTCTCCATAATGTTTGCCCATTGAACCTTCTTCCGTTAGTTGTCACTTCCAAGTATGTTCGCATCACTCCCTCTTAGTCAATTGGGAAATGAAGTGGAAAAACTACTCTATCGATCACCAACGGTGAGGATTTGACAACCATTGTCTTCCATAAGCTTTCTTTGAAGGGTCGAACTTGTGCGAGCTCCCTTGGATAAGTAAGAGAACCGGGATACTTGACTTCACCCATTCTCTTCGTAGTTGAGAAGGTAAGGTTACTTGGCTTCGCTCCCTCCTCGAGTTAAGAGAATTGGGGTACTCGGTTTCCCATTCTCTCGAGTTGAGAAGGCAAAGGTTACTCAATTTCGCGCAAAGGTTACTTGATTTCGCCTCCTCGAGTTTGTACTTGCATTGTGGGTACTAACATTCGCCGCTTTGCTCACACTCAAGCACTTGAGTGGTCCTTGCGTTGGGTTAGCTACTGTGATTCACCTTCCCACTGCCATTGAACTTCTGGAATGCAAGAAGTTTTGCCCGAAAAGAGCAAAAAGTTTACTCCAACTTGGAGTAAGTCTTTGATAGGTCTGGTCACCTTTGGGATTGTACCGTCTTCTTCATCACCTTTGTCGCCTACTCCTCTTGAGTAAAGGCAAGATCATACGCCTACTCCTTGGTCGAGCCCTCCTGCATCAACCCGAAGTCCCTTAATTTCGGCTATCTAGATGAGAAGCACATCGACATCGGTCTTATGAAGTTTCTTGGCCTCTGTCCTTCTACCTCGTCTTGGTACTTAGAGTTTACCTCTACATTCTCCACCTCCTTGGCCCCTTTTACGACCAATGCTATCCCTTCATGAGAGCAAGGGATTGATGACTTCACGGAAGTCCCGTGATCAGTACCATGGCGCCAAGCCCATAGCACTACTATCCGCTACCTTGCATCTTCATCCCTTCCTTCGCGATCGGTAGATCTACCTCTACGGCACTGGAGCTCCTCAGTCCACCTCCTCTCTAACCGACGCTTTTTTTGGGTAGCCGAGCCCGTTGGACTCGCTTCCTCGCCTTTCGACCACCCGCCGACACCACTATGTCCTCCTAGTTCTCCTTGGTCGATGGAGACAGATCGCAACTCTCATGCATGGCCTCCGCCATCTTGTTGCAGGCTCGCGATTCTGCTCTCCTTAGCTTCCTTGGTAGCAACGCTCACTCGGCCTTGTCCTCGACTTGCTCCCTTGCGAATGTGAGCAAGCCCAACTCTCCAAGCCCGGTTAATCAAGTCCCTCCATGGGACTCACCGGTACTGCAATCGACTACTCCTCGGTGGTACATGCCCCATATCGACGACCAAGGCTTTCATCCGATGCAAGCTTGATGCATACACACGGAAGACGGTGATCGTGGCATTCACTCCTTGAATCCACTTCTTGTCGTTGTATGGTTCACCAAGTGAAGCTCCCAAGCTCGATCATTCACACGATCATGTCCCCTCCATGGGACTCACTGCACGCACTTGGACTTCTTCCTCGGTGGTATCTGCTCCCATATCGATGACTAAGGCTTTCATCCAATGCAAGCTTTGATGCACACGAAGACCCGCCTCTGTACTACGATTCACTCCTTAAATCCATAGCCCTTCTTCTTGTTGTGTCAGACACCAAAGTGGAGCTCCCAAGAACTCCCGATCATACCTCAAGATGATTTTGTCCCTCACGGGACAAGATTGCAGACACATTGCCACGAACTATTCCACCACGATCCGCCGCACCATGTCGCCTCCCAGTGACATCTCCATTGCATCTGATTCTCGTGTGATGAACTCGACTACGACTTCTCCACGTGTGGCCTCCGCCAACACATCGTAGGGCCTCCGCCAACTCCGACTTTTAGTTCGCTCCTTGGCAATTCCCTTCGTCCCCCACTCGGGTTACACTGACGAGCATAGCTCTAGGACCCCGCCTAGTAGCTCAAGTCCTCTAACCGCTATAGTTGGTGCACCAATGTCCGGATCTTGGGCCTCATCCCCTACCAACACAATCTTGTTATGCACCTCATGTTCTTGACAACTCGAATGGCAACACTGGCATATTCTTCAAGAGTACCTCTGCGTCCTCTTGCCCGTACTAAGGTCTCATGATCCTAACTTTGCCTCCGCAAGTTGAATCACCTTAGTTATTCCATCAAATGCATCTCTTAGGTAGCTTGCGTGCCTCAAGCTCCCTTCATCTTTGGCATCATGCAAAATAAGTCTGTCCCATCGAATGAAGAACCCATGGAACATGATCCCACTCTTGCCTCTAAGAGTTCATGCCCTTGACCTCTGGAAAGCTCCGTATCCGCTCCATGTTCCATCTTCTATGTCGACTCCTTCACGCGGCTTGGATACTTCACCGAGTTCCACCCAAGTCGCTCTGCTCCTCGATTTGACGAGTTGATAGTGGCCCTCACGTCCACCATTCCACGGTCGCCCTCCGCTGAGTTCGATTTACGCCTCGACTCTAAGTGTGCCTTCATATGATGTTGCCTTGATTGCTCCCCACTGATCTCGAAATGCATCCACCAATGCATTACCTCCTTCGAGATCACGCGACAACTCTTCGTCACTCACTCGTTGAGCTTTATGGAGATATAACCTCGAGAAACTCTTCCTCAATATGCTACACATGATTCTCCCACTGAGAACTAGGACTTATCCCTCCTGGATATCTCTCTGGAGCAACTTTTCTCTTTACATACTTCCCATCGGAAGTTTGAGACCATCATCCCTTTGGACTACTCCGTCTTTGAACTCAAGCTTTGTTCGCCCACAAATGTACTTGCTAGATTACGACCCTTCTCCAATACGTCTCCACCGCACCTTCAAGGTCTAGCAACATGCTGAATTTGTTGCACATTTCAGCCACCTACGGACATATCCTTTCCATTGAAGAGAAAGTTCGATGCTCCATGGCGCGGAGTTCTAATCGCCTTGGGATGGCCACGAGCACTCGTCATCCGTGTACAAGCCACGATGAGTTCCGAATCCTTCGAGTTAGCAATTCCCTCACCTCGTGAGCTTTGACAACTCTTTCGGTCGTTACACAACACCTCCCACCTTGCACGGTCTCATCTTTCACCAAGCACCTGCTTTGCCTTAAGCACCGCAGTTTAGTTGCCAACGCCGAGCTATAGCTCAAACTCAACCATCCCAATCTTGTGCTACGATTCTTCTTCGCTTGCTTGTCCTCGTGGTGCAAGGGTTGGCTATTCCTTGAATGCCAAACCGGGATGCCCGCTCCTCGAGCGACTCCTTTCCCTACATCTCAATGTCCGCTTTCCCCAAACGGTTGCTGCTAGCGTCCTCCACACTAGCTAGGTCCCCACATTTGTATGGCAAGTGTTTGCGTGTGCTTGTCCCGCTCGATACCACATTGTCACGGGCTTAGCTGATTTTGCCTAAGCGGCACCCAGTGTCCGTCCGAAAGGTCAGCCCTCCCGAGATCTCCTAAAATCCCACAGACTTACAAAAAGAGAACGGGCGGAAGAAGCAACTCCCACGGATCCACAAGCAACGCTCAAGAAAAACACTTTATAAAGCCAAAATACAAATTACACCCATGGACATTACAAACTCGTAGAGGTTGCACAAAGGATAATGGTCCACTAGATCAAGTCCCCACAAGTGCTTATAAGACACACTTGTATTTACAAGCCAAACTTGGCCATAAAGCAAATCAAACTAGGGCTTCCAAGCCTCAGCCCGCTTCTTGTTGTACAAGATATGTACCTAAACCGAAGGACACGGACTAGCACAAGCATTTCATCGAACACCTTGTTTACATTGTTGTCCGTGACACCGTGTTAATGAGAATGGTGATGGGCTGCTGCTTTAGAAGTCCTCCAACTTTCATCGTCTGCGGGTTGGAATAGTCGGCCAACGCACGACCGCGGTACGGTGCTCTTTCTCCGTGGCTTCCTCTTCGGGTTCAAGGCCTTCTTCAGATGGTTCGCTATCCTCATCCTCCATTGTTTCGCTGGTTCAATCATAAGGAGCCAGCCCTTTTTGCAGCGATGTTCGCGGCTCCACGGTTCGTCGTAATGCCAACACAATCCTTTGGCCAATCGCTCTTGCCAATTTTTTTGCGGGGCTCGGATGGCGAGAGGGGGCGAGGCCTCGGCATGGCTGGTTGGGAGCGACCCTTGTCCTTCGTGCCTCATGGTTCAATCGTTCTTCCCGGATACGCCAAGGAAATTGCCGCCATAAGAGTGTACGGTTGCCATGCTTCTCCTGATTTCGCTTTAGGCCCTCAATGAAAGTACCTAAAATTATTTCTCAGACCAATCTTCAGTTTAGTTAGATAAACGCTCAAACCTTGTTTGGTAATCTTGTACTGTAGAGGTTTGACGAATCTTTGCCAATTGTCCGTCGATGTTGTCGAAATCGATCGGACCGAAGCGGTTTAAAAGCCCTTCCTTGAACCGCTACCAAGAAAGTCCTCCATGGCAGCGATTGAACCACTGAATAGCATCTCCCTTAAGGTGTATGGCAGCGATCTCCACCCGTGTAGCATCAGCGGTTCGGTAGAACCGAAAATAGCGCCCCGCGTGCAAGATCCATCCGATCGGGTCTCCTTCTTCCCATCTTGGGAAGTCAACCTTCATGCGTGGATTGTTGGGATCAGAGGTGATGTGTCCATACTCTTGAGGATCGTCTCGCCGATCTGAAGTCTCTCCATGGTGTGACTTCCTCGGGCTTGATGGTCGGCCTATACTAAATTCAACGAATAAGGATCGTATCTTCTCCTTCATGCGGCTTTCAAAGGCTTCAAACTTGGCGTTGATGGCCTCCTCTAATGCCATGGTGTATGTCTCTAGATCTGTAATATTAAGATCTTTCTTTTGTTGTCGGGTTAATGGCATGGGAGTTTTGGGAAAGGGGGTGGCCGGTTGGAAAGTGAATTGGTTTGGATAGGAATAGGCTGATTTGGGTGGTTGATTTGGGGGGCTGTTTGGATTCGGATTAGGGTAATATTTGGAAGGGTTTTTGGTGAGGATGGTAGGGTTTGGAGATGAGGAAAAGAGACTCCAAAATCCCACAAAAAACAGCACTCCAATCTGATAGAATTCGGTGAAAAGAAGTGCTGCGATGTGCTGTCCTGCTGAACCGGTTTTTACGTCGGAGAAACGATGACTTCTCAATGTAAATTCCAGAGGAAAGTTTAAGGAAATTATGTAGAAACCCTTGGTTAGATGTTGTTAATACCGGTGGAGACTTTAACGAAATTTTGGCAACATAACAGTAGGGAAATAGGGCAAAAGATGCAAGGCAGATTCCTTCGTTGTAAAATTCCAGAACTGCGTGATGGTGAAAGATCGTACAGAAAAACCAATTCCAGAAGGAGTTTTTTCATGAAATCAAATCCAGATGAAAGCCAAGTTGATCTTGAGAATTGTGTAAAAATTTCGGCCAGAAAGGATGAACAAAAGTTCGGTTTCAAGTAGCAACAATCGACTAAAAATTTCTGCGGTGTTTCGCCTTCGCAACGATGATAACGTTTGCGACTGTAAAAATTTACAGCAAGGAAACTTTGGAAAACTTCTCCCACGTATAATATGAAAGATTTTGCAATATTGAAGAGGCGTGGGTTATAAATATATACCAGAATTCCAAATCAAATGCAGGGGGCAGCGGCAGACTGATTTGATCTACTGCTGAGGTGGAAGGTGGAGGCGCGTGTCATAGCAATTGTGGGAATTGCTTGGGAATGTGGAGGCGGCTGAGATGGTTATAGGGCAGCAGGAACGTGGCTCTGATACCAGATGATAAGACCCCAGAAGGAGCCCTATAGATTTTGATCACTAAGGAGGATCAACCCTTGGAACGCTATAGGGGTTCCTCCCTCCTAGACTCGGCACAAAGGCTGAATTGAAGATGATAATTGTTTTATTAAAAGAGGGGGGCGGCTACATCGTAAATAGGGATCAAAACCCTAGCCTAAGGGGGCGCTTACCTAAGTGGAATTACCCCTTTGCCCCTCCCATAGCCATCCTGCTTTAATAGGAATAAGGGGCGGTTAGGTTGGCTTTATAGCCGACGTAAGCAGGGGGAAACCCTGGCCGACTTGCCCAGTAAGGGGGGCGGTGGCTACTAAGCCCTAAGGGCTAATCCAAACCCTAGCTATACTCCTTTATAAGATATGAGAGACTTTATTACAATCTAGCAGAGTTTTTATTGACTTCTACTGAAATAATTAGGACTCAACCCTGTTGGAGTCCTATCATAGATGTTTTTAACTATATAGTCAACTTTCATACATTACTAATACAACCAAATGGTTACTATTTTACCAGTGTAGCATCAAATCTCACAATAAATGACATATAGATTCATAGATTAGTATCAACTTTCAAGAAGAAACCCAAATAAATACTTGGGAGTAAGAATTCCACTCTAATAGTGATATAATCATATAAGTTTGTCTAAAGATACCATATCTCTTATTAAGGACAAATGAGTAATTGGTATACCTGAAGGGAAAGCACAAGAATGTTCAACATGGTTTCATATACAGAACCCAATAAAATATATGCCACCACATTACTAGAAAAAGTTCTCAGCCACACAAAACACTTAAATGAAGGCAAGCTTAATCTTAACTCATGTTTCATTTGAATGCCGACACCAACTTTTTGATAAGTGTGTCATGGACGGTGGCAACAAGCTCACGATGTAGCATCTTTATTGCTCGAGCAGACCATCTTTTGTTTGTTGTTACCCTTTCCATATATGACTATGACTTTAAATAGCAAGGCATACGGAAGGCATGCAGAAGCCGAAAGCCTTATTTTGCAAGCAATTTGGTTGTTTTTTGTTGTAAATGCAATCTGTATGTCATTCTATCAACCATCAGCATCTCAGGCTAAAACTAGTCAAAAACAGCCCTTTTCACCTCGTTGGTTATGGAGGAAAACGTCAACCGTCTTAGCACCCTGGAATTCTAGGTGGCACTAGAATGAATAGGGCATTGACATAGTAGTTGGAGAGTTTCAACATCTTGTGAGGCCATAAATGGCATTTTCGTGCAAGCATGAAATTCCATCAAGCTCTCCGACAGCTCGAGAGCCTACTATCGTTCGAGATTGCAACTGTCTTTTAAGGCAATTTAAGTTTTCAGCGTGTTCAATTGTTTGTTCCCTGTGCCTTCTAGGATAACAATGACATTTTGCTCGTTGCTCGCCTCTTCAACTATCTTGGTTCTGTTTTGGATGCCCTTAACAGATCACATGAGGTTGAGACTTGGCTAACCTTACAAGCAAGTGTTGCATGGGCACCTCATGATTTAGGCAATTCTAACTAAATTCACAACAGTTGGGAGTTGGAACCATGCTATTGTTTCATTAGTCCACTCCAATGAAGGAACTCTTTGTTTGAATGTGATTTTTGTATGGAGAAGAAAAAGAATGGTCCATATCTCCTTTCAATATCCAGAAAAAAAATATATAAAACAACCAAAGAGCAATACCACACATGGTCTTATGTTTGGCCCAGACCACGTACCAGGTTGAAGGACTGTTAAGGCTGTAGTAGAAACCATGGCACATGCCTCCCAATGTCATATATACTAAAGAAAGGGCGCACCCAGTCCATAAGGATCTAGCTAATGCCGAGTTTAGAGAAGATCAATGTGTACGGTCCTACTTTTAGGTATAGATAGTTACCAAAGCCTGCCCTCCAACATCATATATACTCAACTCTTAGAAAAAGTTTCATAGCACATATCAAAATATCAATATGTACTAGACCTATACTGGTTCAACCCAAGAACTAACTCGACCCAAGAACTGACACGAATTTGATACCTGAAATCAAGGTTTGCAATTTCGATATTTACCGCCAGGTTGCCGGTACAGGCGGTAAATATCAGTCCGCCAAGTTGCCAGTACGCGGACCGCCCGCTACCAGGCAGTTCCACCAAAAGTCGACCATTGGCAGTCGATTGAGCGAGAAAAAGGGAGTAAGAAGAAGAAGAGGAAAAAGAAGAAAAAAAAAGAGGAGAAAAAAAACCTATCACCCACGCGCGATCCTCGCCCGTGCGCCGTCGCCGCCCACGGTCGCGGGCACTCTTTCTCCCGCGCGAGGAGAAAGATCGAGGCGACATCGCCGATCCTCGCCCGCCGCTGCCGCCGCCTCTTTCTCCCGCGGGAGAAAGATCGAGACCGCCCGATCCTCGCCTCGCGTCGCCGCCGTCGCGGTCGCACTCATTCTCGCGCGGGAGAAAGATCGAGGCGGCCGAGGCAACGCCGCCTTTTTCTCCTTTTTTCTATATTTTAATATTTTAATATTATATTATAAAATATTATATTATATTTTAATATATCGGATGGTACACACTTTGTGTACCGCCCGGTACTAGTACCATACCGATACCGAGATGAATTCGGTATGCCGGTATGGACCAGTAAGTCAAACCTTACCTGAAATGACTAACCATTGTCCCACGTCCATGAGACAAAAAAATGACCACAATAAGAAAAAAGATAATAATAAATACTAAATAGTCGATGTCCTAAATCAGTGACATTCATCTAGGCGATCAGGCCAAGTGAGGCGAGCCTTGAGATCAAAACATGTGGGGTGGGGAGCCTTTACCTCGGCACCACCTAAGTGAGCACCTCAAGTTGGGTGTAGAGGATCCCACGCACTCATCTAGGCCAACCTAGACACAATAAGCATAACACAAGTCAGATCATAGCGATACCCAAGCTTGAACCAAGCTCGATCCACTATACATGGAGCCTAACTATTGATAAATTGACTAATCGTACCTGAGCCAGAGTTTAGCTTGAACAATGCCTTGGTTAGACTCAACCACCTAAGGTACCATATATCTCATTTCCTTCATGCCTCGGCCAGCATGCACTTGAACAGTCCTGATGCTTCTGCTCCCATTATCATTTCTCCATCACTCATCTAGTCTGATCGAGTGACTCGATTGAGGAATCAAACCAGCCACCCGAGCTACTCGACCATGTCCAAGTCAAGCAACCCAATCAATGCCTAGCTCTCCACCTCTTCCACCTAATAGCTCTCTCCTCCCTTTTTGGTACCTCTACAATCCTCTTTGTCTCTCTGCTTGATACTCCTCCACCATCCCCCTCTCTATCTCCTCAATTCTCTACTGTCGGATATCCACTAACAGATCTCCATCACTAAAGACACTTGTCAATATACCTCTACCTATTTCTTCTTCCAATAGCTACTTCTTCCTTTACTTCAATTATTTGAACACCCTTACTCTTTGTCCTCAAATTAAGATGAGTGTTTTTTAGGATTAGATAATACATAGTACCTATTTTTTTTATCTTATTGTAGAAAAGGTACATTACTGTTGACCCAATGAAGATCATCAACGATAGAAAATATGTAAGGCATCTTTGGATAACGAATCCACGTCTTAATTAGTATACAAGATTTGATGGCCTAAATAGAACATGGCAAGAAGTGGCCGAATGTTGCCGATCAGACAGTTCTTATATGGGAGAGCATATTGGATTCTTGTATTATTTAGTTTTTATTCTAATGATTATCTTTATCCTTATATTTTTTATTTTTTATTATTTTTATATTGTTAAGCACCTAGCTTCACTGGAGTAAGAACCTAGCTGCATCTTTTAGCATCTAACGATACTATGTAGATGAGAGTGACTTTAGATCTACAATTTGTAGCATGCTATTTGACATTTCCTATACCAATTTAATTGATTGTGGTGATAAAATCCAATTAAAAAGTAGGTTCACCATCTAAAATCCCTCCATTGACAAGCTTCATTAATATGAATCATAAATTTGGTTATTTCCAAGCAGGTCAAGGATCCTTCTCACTTCAAATACCCCAACTGTTGCATATTATTTTGTTTGTATTTTTAGGTGCATAAACTATGATTTTTTAGCTTTTCTATTCAATCTTAGTTGGTCACAAAGTAAATCTGACACATAGCTTCACTCATAAACTAAAGAGTATGAACATGTTAGGAGCAATTCTTCCACATCTGCAATTACTCTAGTAGGAACTCCCTTTCCTTTGAAAATGGTTGCAGAATAGAGAGATGAGCATTTTTCCTAATCAACCATATAACTTCCAAAATCAATCTTAAAGAAGAAGAGCTAGTTTGCCCTTCATGTTTGACCATACATCTAAAAGTGTTAGTTATCCACCTACTTATGACTCAGTTTACATCTGAAAATTAGTAATCAAATAACCTTACAAGCAATAAATTTTTTACTCTTACCTAACTCATTCATATCCACAGCACTGATCAATTTCTATCATTTTGTCATCATGCATCCTCCCAACACATATCCATCTTAGCTAGAAACTCAATCAAACACACCAAGCTGACTATCTAATAATTATTGGGTACAAAAGACCATGTCTTCCTCTTAAACAAATAAATTAAAATAGTCCTACAAAAAATACCTTCATCATTCATCATATGCAACATGATTATATATATTATTGAATAAATTTTATTATTCATCTCAATAAACTCACTTTATTAACAGTATTTCTCATAATGACATGTAATATGCTTTCAGGACACAGAAGTATCATAACAATAGTGCTCAATAATATTCATCATACAAATTCACAATCAAGGGTAAAGATCCAATCCATGGATTCCTCAGTGGTTCCAGCACACGTTCCATACCAGCTAGATCACTTGCTCCATATAAACTCTGTTCAATGTTCAACATGAAAAACTGCATGATTGTTATGAAAATTCTGGGAGTCACTAAATATGAGTTCAATAAAAATAATATGTTTATAGATTGCTCCATTCAGGTTGGATAATTGAGCCATGTTCAATCGAGTCTCAGTGGTTCTAGCACACATTCCATACCAGCTAGATCACTTGCTCCATAGAAGCTCTGCTCAAGGTTCAATATGAAATTCTGCATGATTGTTATGAAAATTCTAGGAGTCATAAAATATGAGGTCAATAGAAAGAAACTAGTTATAGATTGCTTCAATCAGGTTGGATAATTGAGCCATGTTCAACTGCACTAGGACCATATAATTTGTGTCCTTGTGATACATGCATAGGTTTCTATCTTTCTGAGCGTTTAGGAGAGTAACCAGTTCAAAAAATTAGGTTAAGAATGTATGAAATAACAGCAAAGAGGAGTACATACATCCCTCGGACAGAGGTAATAAACAACAGATAGAAAATGGTTAGGACTTGTCAGCTAAAACCAAGCAAACTAAAGCAGGCGTGAGAAGAAAACTTACGTTCCACCAACTCCTCCAATGACTTCCGAGCTGATGGGATGAAATGGAAGCTCGCAGATGGCAACCTGCACCATAATTAACAAGGCATGAGGTAAAAAAATTGAAATAATTAAATCACTAATAATCAATCTGAGAGAAGACTGAACTACAATACAAATGAACGAAATGATATTAATCAACAGACTAATATCCCAAACAGCAAGCTCCCCAAGATGAGCAGAGCTTTCAAAATAAATATCAAAATCAACAAATACAAGCAAACAGAAGCAAAGCAAATAATAACTTTAGGCTCTAATTGGTCCACGACCACCCACAGACTGGTTACAGTTATCAGTAGAAGCAATCTTTGATCATGCTGACAATCCTCATTCACATGATCATAAAGATAACAGACCAGCAAAAGTATCAAATAACTCCTGAATAGCCCATCGAGCGACACTCACAAAAGACCAATTTGTATACAAAGGTAAGGATTCTGCGGGAAAGAAAAGGATAACTGAAACTGAAACCGAAGATCCGCAATCCCTGACCTCGGCTCCAAAGGCAGCGGAAGTTCGAGAAGCGCGGACACCACCGCTCCCAGCGCCGATAACAAAGAGGTCAAAATCATACTGTTTCTCGTCTGCTGCGGTCTGGCCAAGCTCTCCATCTATCAGCGTCTTCCTCGCCATTTGATGATTCCCCGCTGATTTCAACCCCAATCACAAAGAAGACTGCTCAAAAATTGTTTCCAACCGTGACCAGATGGATCAAGACGACAATCGGTGATAAACCGATCGACGAAATCAGTAGCCTGTCGGTCGATTAAATCCGCCAACCAGAAAGAAAGCCAAGCGAAATTGGACTCGACAAATGGCGCCTGCTCGATTTAAGGACGAAACTATCGCTTCCCTCTATTGATCTCCCGGACCTGCAGATATATTTAACATCTCGGTATTTATTCTTTTAAAAATTATATTTAAATTTTTTTATTTACGAAAATAAAATATTTAACCTGATAAACCGAAATGGGATAAAATTTTAATATAATTTTTAAAAATATAGGATCGAAATATTAAAAATAACTAATTAATCTACACGGGGATAGCCTCCTGATTAGACGATCCACGTGTCAGGTAGGGACCCACCACCAGTTCCATCACTCTCACGTATCATTAGACAGGTAGCCAAGCGAGTAGCAGCAAAATAGCAAAGCTTTGCTCTTTCAGAAAGAAGAATGTACAGATCGGCCGCCACTGACGAGGGGCCCAAATCGTGGGGCGGCGAGGAAAACGTGTACTGGCAGCGAATCTTGACCGTGGATTTCACGTTCTTTGACGGTTGGGATTCAACTATCTGTGACGTGGCCGAATGGAGGGTGGCGAGGAAAACGTGCTTTGGCACAGCGTGGTGTCATCTTCTACTCGCGGCCGTAGATTTTGCGTTTCAACGGTGAGGATGCTACGATCTGGGAGGGGACTGCTCGCAGCACGCGGATGTGCAAAGAAAGGTTTATTAATTATAGGCTTCGGATCAATGAGCTGGACACGTCGAGATTGCCTTCGATTACGTCACGGGTGATGGCATTCTCGAAGTTGATGTGATTAGAATAAGGTTTGGCGCCTAAATAGACCGAAGAGATCGAGTCAGGCGCTTAAACAAAAGCGACAGATGTCTTATGAAGTGATGTCTATGATTTAGGGGGTGGGATGGTTATCTTTTAGATCTTGATGTTTATAATGGTGAAGGCATTCGGCCCCGCTTAAGCGATGTCTATGATTGGCAATGCATCGGCAAAAGCCATGCATTGCCAATCTAACACCTGATTTGTACGCCACGAGTACATATTTTGTTCCCCGAACCTGGGTCCCGGAAAACTTTGCCGTCGATCTCTTATCGCCACTCCAATCTTCTTTTCACTGCTACAGAGAATAATCATGTTAAAGCTCGGTATCATCAAAATTGCATATCCTCATATTAAAAATATTTTTTTATAAAACATAATCTTAAAAAAGCGATACACGTTTGTGATAATGCGTGGACATATTTGAAAATGATTGGCATCTCTGAGAAAAAGGTAATCCTCAAGTTTTTAAGTTACTATAAAGCTAATCACTTACAACTAGAACTGGTTTCGACATCGGCCCGACCGAGCTAATCAATCCGTCGGTTGAATATTTTTTTTAAATATAAAATAAACGAATAATATTATTAATAAATAAAATTTATAATATAGTGAAAAATATTGATAGGAACTAAGCAGACACATTGAGGAGTTGAGGGAGGAATAAACATAATAGAATATTCTACCCTTTCATTCTTACAAAAAAAAAAATTTCCGTAATAAGTAAAAATTAGGAATATTTAAATCTCTCTAATCTCTAGATGGTAATCAAACCGGTTTAGAGTCTAAACTTTTGTTTACATAATTATGCTGATATATATATATATATATATATATATATATATATATATATATCTCACCGAAAATCCTTTAAATAATTAGGAATATTTAAATCTCTCTAAGCTCTAGGCAATTGGATAAATCCCGTGAAATCATTTTATAGATGTTCTAAATTATTATGGCTCTATTGTAGCAAAAAGAATTTCTTTTTTATGTGAAAAAGATCCACATCAATAATGATGATTTTACATATGAATAATTCTTCACTACTTTGTTTATTCATAATAAAATATTTTCTTTGTACCTTAGTAAAAAAATATACTTTTTTGGAGGACTAAACTATTTCACCAATCCAGTCACAAGTATCCAATATATTAATACATAAAAATTTTCCACAAAGTGGTGACAAAATATATAACTTGTACAAATCTTTCCATTTTTCAATTCCTAAAAATTTTGTAACTTAAACAAAACTTTTCATTTTCCAATTCGAGTTGAGCCATTTGTTAGTAGAGCTATTTACTCACATTTCTGCAAGACCTCTAACAAAGAAATTTGGAAGAACTTATTATCAGCCTCATCAGATATAAATCTATCTGATTTAAAAGGGAATAACTTGCATTAATATCTCAATTTCAATTCAAACATGGGTTTGATTCACACTTCATGTTCTAAGAAATATTTACTATCCGAAAAGAGAAAAAAAATAAAGTCTCTCTCTAAAGAAATACATTGAGAAATAGAACCATTCAATGAGATAATGATTTTTCAAATATCACAAAATGGAATATGTTCCAAACAATATGGAATCAGTTCAAAACATATATACCATGGTTTCTTATTTCGACAGGATGCAAATATCTAAATTTCACCCTTTTAAATATTTTTTGAGATGAAATATTTATCATATGAAAGGAGAAAAAGAAACTGAGTATTTCTTTAAAGAAATGCATCGAGAGACGATAGATGTATAGAACCTTTCAACCAGATAGTGGTTTTTCAAATCTCTCAAAATAGAATCTATTCCAAACGAAATGAAATATGTTCAAAACATATATGACATGGTTACTTACTTCAAAAGGGTGCAAATATCTAAACTTCATCCTTTTAGATATTTTTTTCAAACTCATTATCGATACTAAGTAACAGTCACAAATTTGTATCCAATTTAAAATTTGTATTTATTTTTTATGATATTATGCATGAGTCAGATATATCATGGTCAATTCCTAAGAAGATTCTTTCACAATGAACTCTGATAAGTGACATTTTGAGTCTGATAAATAAGATTTTGAGGAAGTGTTTGTAGAATCTTCTTGTATCTGAAGAAATGATTTACAATAATGAGTCACCTATTCCATTGATATAAACACATGTGAGATCAACAAATACTTGGGAGTATAGTTCCTTTATTCAATCTTTTTTCTTCTTGTTGTTGTAGATTATATATATTTTCTCTTTGTTACAGACAAAATTAGAAAAGATCAAATCTTTAATGATTTCATCATACATGATTGAGTTTTCATTTTTTGAGAAATATGAGACATCTAATTATCAAAATTATATATATATATAGTGTGTGTGTGCGTGCACGCCATCGGTCATACCTAAACTTTTTTAGTACAAAAATATCCAATTACCTTATGAGTTAGACACATCTTTATATTTAAATATCTTTTAAAATAAATATAATTCTAGGTTTTTTTTATCATTTTACAATCCAAATAAAATAATTAGTGGATCATACTAGATTTTATTTCTTGATTTGTTCAGCCCGACCAATTGGTCTGATTTTGGTTTAATACCTATGCTATTAAATTCAAGGTAAGTCATTAAACTTCAAGCTATAAGCACTAGAAAACCATGAATTAATAATATGTACATATATACTAATAGTTTGATATTATTAAATAGATGTTTGATGATTGAGATAGCATTTATGCAGATCATCTAGAATGGGACTGAGGAGGAGAATTTGGTTGACAGCGGAAGAGTTTTTAGTACCAATCTACAAGAATAAGGGTAATATTTAAAATTATCACCCAAGGATATGTATCATGGCTTCTTCAGTGATACGTAAGGATATGTTCCCAAAAAGGGCAACTCCAACAGCCAGTAGCGTTTGCACACTGATGCATCGCTCGGTGTCTGTCACGAAAAGAGTACATATATGTATATATCCATCGAAATTTGCATTGCTTACTGTCGATTAAGAACGCAAGGAAGACGCCAAAAATCCCATATCGGCCGTCTTAGTGGAGCGAACAACCACTCTGTAACAGCGATGGAAGTTTTGATGGCAATGCCACAGGAAGAGCAGATAGTGAAGACAAGCTGCGCTACCTGTTTGAGACAGGATTAGGGCCGCTGTGGACTTCGTGCTTGCTCTCTTCGAACTTGGAGGCGGCAGTGGAGGTCTGAGATGCGGAAGGAAACAGCAGGCGCCGCGCAGAGGCATAGGCTACTGAGATCTTCGAGCTCTCTGATAGTTGAGCCGATGGGAGCAGAAAGAGGCACAAGAGCAGCCAACACTTTAACTGGTTTGATCTCCACTGGCCTTGCTCTTTTGCCATGCAGGGATCCATCAGTCTCAGGATCTGGAGTGCACCACCAAAGAGCCCACACATCCCTGAACCGAAGAGATGAACACTACTTGTGTAGAACAGAGGGAGAAAGCCCAGAGCTTTGAACATGAATGCAATATACGGCCAAAGTGATCTCTGCATCTTCCCATCACTTTTCAATGGATGGGTTCTTCAAAGATTCATTAACTGAGAGCATGTGCCAACGTGGATGTGTCAGTAGACTTCTGTCGAAAGAGCCTTAACTCTGGGACCTGTCCTCGCAAAGTACTAAGGGTGGAGATCATAATCTCCACTTCCATGGATGGCGCTTGCTTAAGCTTGAAGCTTCTGTAATATTGCACAAGTTTTTGGTGGTCAAAGGCCAGGCTCTTGCATGATTGATATACATTACCCTTCAAGAATGACTGCCAAGAAATCTAGTGAGGCTGGTGGAGGGTGGCACAGATGTGGATAGTACCAATCGGATCTTGTTTACAACTGTCAGAGAGAGGAGCCTAGCGCAGCTCCGGTACCAAAAGCTCAGTCTCATTGTGCTGTAACCACATCGAGCATCACCAAGTTAGCGGAGCCACCAAATCTGCGGCAAAACCCTACATGTAAAGCAACATGATCTAACCTACCATGTGATAGATACTTAAAGAGAGTTCAAAATTGTTGGTGAATTCGATTCAGTAATCAGCTACTTTAGTGAAAAGGAAATTAAGAAGGAATAAGTGCTCTACGAATTGAAATATAAAAAAGTGAAATTTGATAAGCTTTTGTGGATGGATAGTTCCAGAATAGGACTGTTTTATACTTTAAGAAAACCCTGAGGGGCCAAAAAAGATGATGGGGGAGACTTGGCAAGCTTTTCCAAAGACACAAAAAGTGAACCATTCAATTTCATGCGTTGCTCTGCTGGGTTGTGTACTCTCAGAGACTGTCTTCAAGCTGGGGTGCATATGGCTTACATAAGTTATGTAAAGCATCCAATTTTTTTTTAAGGTGCATATATTTGCATATTTTTAAAATGCGAAAGAAAAAGGAGAAATTTATAGCTTCCTGAATACTTCTAGGCCTGAATGACTCTTGATATTGGGAGTGCCAGATATAAATTGGAAATGCATTAATGAAGAATAACTATCTTTACAATGTTGCTCACAAATTATTGACCCCTTGCTTCCTCAAGGAAATAGTTGATGGCTAATGTTCTGTGGACTTGACAAATATGGCCCACAGACTCTGCGATTGGTGGATGAGAAAAAGTAAAAGGTCTGGTTTTTGTCTTTCTCATCCTGTGTCTTTGTGGATGGAAGACTTACTGCATGTCACATCATAAGGCGATTAGGAACTTTGATCTGGTGTTGCATAATTTAAGGGCCACAAGTCTACCAGAGATGAGGGGCTTCTCACAATGACTGCAGAAATGGCTGTCTCCAGCTGTTGCATGCAGCAAAATATGTTTCAGTTAAACATTTGTGTGTATGTCTGTGCAAGCACTTGAACCAGGATATTGAGAGATGGCATCTTCGAGTCTCTGCAATGTTCATTGCCTTCTTCCCATCTATTCAAAGAAATGAATGATGTATCAAGAGTTCCATCACGTTAAACAAGCATGTGTAATATACGTCTTTGCTGATCATCCACTTTATATCTTATGCGAAGATTGGCAAATCCATGGGGAACGGAGTTCTCCGTCCATAAGAACATGAGAAAGCAGGTATCTACTGGCTGAAAGCATCAAATTCGATACGAGAATGCATTGGGATTTTGGGAATAATTTGTCAGTGCTCTCTGTGTCTCCAATGATATCTATGAAAAGACACTCTACTCACTGCAAGAAACATCTCATTTGTCACAAAAAATAGACTATAAATATTTATATTTATTACTAAAAATATGACTCAGCTACTAACTTATCACTAAATAGCTTTTTAGTGGCCAATCACCATTTATCACTGAAACATTATAACTAGATTCTCAAATAGTTTCCAAAAAACTTTATGATTGTGATAAATAGTATTCTAGATGATAATTATTTTTTATTATTGTCGCTAGAACACGATATGTACTTTATCACGTTTATATTTATGTTTTTAAATTTATTATATATAATATCAAATTAGAGGGATTATTATCTGCGCTATAGGATTATAAATGATCTACATAATCAAATCCTACATTTAAGATCAAATTAATTCAACTCAGCCTTACAAAAGGAAACCGCTAAGATCAAACGTCATGTTTGCATAAGTTTTGAACCGTACTATTGGCAACCCTGTTTTTACTATTTATAGTCCATCAATTACTAATCATATCTATTCTTACAATCATTTATTTTATTTATAGTCCTACTTGCGCTGATGCTGTTCCCGCTCCATGTCCGGTACCATTGATGGCTTATCGCTTGAGTGGAGGAGGAGAAGTAGCAATCATCATCCGACATCCATCTAGCACCATTCCTTGTTGCTTGTCACTCGTGAGGATAAGAGAAAGAAAGAGAAAAAAAAAGACAATAAAGATATTTGTCCAGCAAAAGAATATTAAAAGTTCTTAAAATAAGATTAAAAATAGCAAAAAAATATTGCTAATATAAATCTATACAATTATTAGGATGTGTGACGTTGGTAAACGATACATTTACGATGTATAACTTTTGATATTACTCATAAACTTTTATTTAGTTTGCGAGGGTATCATCATCGAATTTGGAATTTATAATAATATCAATCTTTAAAAATAACTAGACTCGTATTCTCCTCTCTTCTTATCATTTATAAGACTGCTATAAATGATAAAATTATGGACTAAAGAAGATTCAGAATAAATCTGTAATCTTAAAATTAGTTGTACTTGTATTACTTATCCCTAGGAGATCTTATCCTTTTGAATACAAGAGCATAGGGTCTTAGATGATAATTCGAAGACTATCAAGATCATCTTATCAGAAATTATATATTAATTAAATATTTTTTTATCATTCACAAAATCGTAATCAGAATCAATCTTATTTATAATATATTTTACATATTACATATAATATAATATTCTCCTGCTTGACATATTAAAACTAAAATTAAATAAAATAAAATATATCTTATTTAAAAATAATTTTATCCAATTGGATTCTGAAAATTTTAAAAATCATTTATATGCACATAAATCTAGAAAATAGACTAGTAAATATAATAGTACTATATTAAGTTTAATTAGCCATATGAGCTATAGCGATTGTATATCATCAATGTTATACCTCTTTCTATATACTGTAACATTATTAATCTTTCCTAATGCAATCCAAATAACCCATGTAATTTATCATATCAAAGCAATCTTATTAATATATATAAATGTGAATAGTATAACAGAAACAAATAACTTTAATTGCATAGATAAAAATATCAATTATAATATTCACTCAAACATACATCACCATATCTTTTATGAGTTGCTCACAAATCTAATCAAGTACAAATTATTTTAAATATAATTTAAGTCTTAAGTAAATGAATTAATGATTAATATGGGGGAGGTGAATTAGTATAATAAAGTGCTCGATTTGAGAATAAAAATCAAAAGCGCTTCTTCAATTTCGTTGGAAATGAATAATCCAATGATTAAGAGAAAGACATAAAATGATGCTCGTATCTTTCTTTAAACTAGTTAAGAGCAATTAAGAGTAGTAAATAAGATAAGAGTAGAGAGTTCACAGATTTATAGTGGTTTGACCACAACTTGGCTTACGTCCACTCCCCGAGTCTTTTTCACCGAGGTCCATTGGTTCTACTATCAGTCTTCTTTGAGTGAAGACCAACAACCCCTTATACTTCCCACTCTCCTTTTCACAGGCTCTGGAGAGGAACCTTACAAACTCACAAAGGAAACTTTATAAGAATTACAACTCTTTTTCTCACTCCTTTGCCGATTTTTTTTTCTTGCACAATTTTAGTGTAATATTTTTCACAGAATTTTTAGCCTAAAAGTATTATGCTAAATACAAGAAATCTTAGGGTATTTATATATCCCAATTGGCTTCAGAAATGGAGCAAAAAATTTAAACGTATCCGAAAAAATCGAGTATAGGCGGTACAATCGTCAGCATCGGTGGTGCAGTCACCAAAAGCTACCCGAAAAATATGGCAACGATCGTACAACCGCCATCCACCGGTGGTACAACCGTCTAGAATCCTAGAAAAGTGTTTCCATCCACTTTTCTAATCATGACTTGTACTTTCATTTGACCTATTTCTTGGTCAACCAATTGAGCAACTTGAGCTCAATCCAAACCCAAATGTAGACCCGGTTTATATCACTTGAGTTAATTTAGATTTCTTCAAAATCTAAAGACTCAAACCTTAATCGATATTAACTACAACTAATCAATTACAACCAATGTGACTATCAAGTCTAACAAGACACTTTTAACTCCCAAAAAGACCCTTTTAACTCCTAGCAAGCTTTCCGGCAACCCCTGATGATCTTCCGGTGAGTCTCTTGGTCTTCTTCAGATAAATTCCCAATGCCTTCTAGCAAGCTTTTGATCACCTTTGGCAAGCTCCTGACAAACTCCTGACAAGCTCCCGATACCTTCAGCAAGCTTTCAACGAGTCTCTTAGCACTACATCGTCTGAACCCAGCCTAATGCCCCAAACTTGACTGGCTCACATCTGATTGTAATTTTCTTTCTCTATCGTAGTTAAGCCTACATCAATCATCTCTAACACACATATTAGATCAATAACATATTAATTAATTTTATCATCAAAATCTGATATTTAACAATCTCCCCTTTTTTGATGATGACAACCAATTGATGATAGGTGTTAGTTAACCTTAACTCCCCCTAAATTCATGATATAATCCAAATAAGGAAAACTTAAATTCAAGAGAACCAATTGTTGAATCTTGAATTTTGATGATGAAATCAATTGATGAGTGTTTAAATCTAATATGTGTGTTAGAGGAAGAATTGCAGTTATAACCAAATGATGGGTCAAGATCAAGCTTGGGGATCAGGCTGGGTTCGGACGTGCAGTGGGATCTCGCCGAGAGTTCGCTAGGAGATTTACTGAGGGGATCGGGAAGCTCGCTGAGAATATGCCGGGAGACCACCGAAAGAAGGAGGCTGTCAGACTGATGGGAGTTAGGTCTTAGTTAAGCTTGATTGGTCATTAAGAGTTGTAATCATTGAGTCATAGCTAGGGATTGAGTTATAGTAGAGTTGGATTTAGATGAAATCCAAATCCACTCAATAAGGCAACCGAGTCCACTATGGGATTTGGTTGAGCTCAGGTTGAGCTTAATTAGTTGACCAAAGAATTGGTCAACATCAGGTTCAAACCAAAATTTGAAAAGTGGAGGAAACCAATTTTCACTTTAAGCAAGATGATCTAAAGTTCTTTGTTCAAGTAAAGCAAGTGAGTGATTAAAAGAAGATTGCTAAGTTACTTTCTTAAAAATTATTTAAGAAAGAACAAGAAAATCCCAAAGATAAGCAAGATCGTAAGTGAAGTGTTTTACGTGAAAACCATACTTTCAAAGAATAAATTAAATCAGAAGCATCAATACAAAATTAGTAAGCAAGGAAAGTAAAAGAAGAACTCACAAGTTTTATAGTGGTTTAGCACTAACAGATCTACGTCCACTCTCGAGTCCTCCTTCTTGAGGTACATCGGCGTCCACTATTGATTTTCTTGGGTGAAGACCAAACCCTTACAATTTTCTTACAAGGGAGACTTGATTACAACTCTTTGATCACTCCCATATCCTTTTTCTTTTTACTTACAAATCACACAGGTTTTTTTCATAGAACTTTATCCCTAAAATTGTTGTTTATAATACAAGAAAACTTAGGATATTTATAGGTCCTAAATGGCTTCAGAATTTGGAGCTAAAAATCAAATATTTCTAAAAAATTTGGGTATGGACGGTTCACCCGCTAGTGCCAGGTGATTCAGCCACCCGAAATCCTAGTACTGGTGGTTTACCTACCCATCCTGGGCAGTTCAGTTACCCGAAAACTAGGTATAAGTAGTTTACTTGTCAGTCCTGGGCGATTCAACCGTTGATAGCACTGACAACCGTCCTATTTCCAGGATACAAATGGTCCAACCATCGCTTACCGATGGTTTACCCATTGGAATCTCCAGAAAAGTGGTTCCCTTACTTTTTAAATTTCGGCTTGAATCTAATGTTGACCAGTTCTTTGGTCAACTAATTGAGCTCAACCTGAGCTTAACCAAATCTCATAGTGGACTTGGTTGTCTTATTGAGTTGATTTGGATTTCATCTAAATCCAACTCAATTATGATTCAATCCCTAACTATAACTCAATGATTACAACTCTAATGACCAATCAAGCTTAACCAAGACCTAACTCCCACCAATCTAGCACCCTCCAGCATTCTTGTGGTGAGTCTTATGGTCTTCTTTTGGGGATATCTCAGCGTATTCCCAGCGAGCTTCCTGATCCCTTTGGTGAATCTCCTAGCGAACTCCCTGCGAGATCCCACTGCATCGTCCGAACTCGGCCCAATGCCCAAGCTTGATCTTGGCCCATCATTTGGTTATAACTCTATTGCTTTTATCTTAGTTAGACTTATAATTCTTTCTCTAACACACATATTAGATTTAAACACTCATCAATTGATTTCTTCATCAAAATCCGAGATTCAACTATCTCCCCTTTTTTGATGATGACAATCAATTGATGATGGGAGTTAATCCTAATGCCCCCTAAATTCATGCTATAACAAAGAAGACTTAAATTCAAGAGAATCACATACTCTTAAATTTAAGTGAATCAAGACAATTAATATTCCAAGCAAATCATATTTCAATAATTACAATAAGGTAATCATATATCAACAAAAGTTTGCTTTTAGATTATCAAGTCATCAACTCATCAAGTATTTTCATGAATTTTAAAATATTTAAAATTTTCTCCTTAAGTTATTACATAAGTCATCAATATCTATTTCCCCCTCTTTGACATCAACAAAGAGGTAAAATATGAGGCTAAGCATTTAAGGCATATAAGTTTTTGCTCCCTCTTTTTAAAATATGACATAAGTCATAAAGAATTTTTTACTCTTATAAAAAAGAAGAAAAGAATACAAGGGAGGAGTTGTAAAATATCATTAAATATAGCTCTCAATTTTGTAGAGGTAAATTTTGAAAATAAGCTCAAAACTCTAATATATTCACGGAGATTCAGAAGTTTAAGAACTATTGATGCATTTAAAATCATCTCATGTAATTTCAAGCAAGCCTAACAAATAAGTCCGTAAAATAGCAAAACACAATGCAAATTGTCTTCCCTTTTTGTGAATAATAAGATAAACATCTTATGGGAATAATAAGATAATTTCAACATTATCACAGAAATTTAATATCATGAAATCTAGATGAACAATTTATATATTTAGCATTCCAAGTTCTTTTCTAAAAAAAATCAAATTGTTCTTCATTTAGATTATAAAAATATATGCTAATTGATGCTTAGTGTCAATAAATTTCAATATCAATAAGTTTGCAACATAAAGCATTAGAAAATATTTCTAAGTAACAAGAATCTATAAATAAGTTCATGCCACAAGAAAGTGTAGATCAACAAGGAGTACATCATAAGTGTGTGATTAGTATAAAATATGAAGTTCCACTGAATATAATTACTCAGATGGTGGTAATCCAAAATAGCTAGATAAAGCATAGAGCTGTCTTTGGATCTGCTCCATTTTAGTCATTAATTCATCTTGGCGTAGCTCAATTCATTCCATCCAATTCATAATTGTCTCGACAGGAAAAAAAAGTCCTGGTTGCATCATGGGTAGTGCCTTAAGAGGATTGGTAGGAGGAGAATGGCTTCTCCTATAGATAGGTGTCTTAGATTCAGGTTCAAGTAGGGAAGAATCAGTCCCTCCAGGCAATCTAATCCATATGTTATGTCTTTCAACACACCTAAATCTCCTTAAAAGATTCCTATTAATTACATTATACTTATATATTTTAATGATTTCTTCATTTGGTGGAATGACTCTGTCATGAGCATGCAATAATCTAGTGATTAATTCATCATCAAGTCCTTGTTTACAAGATCAATCATGTTCTGCCTTATGAGATACCCAAAGTAATTTTCTTATTCCTTCATTATCCAATACATGGTACTTAGTTCGATTTGATTTAGTTCATCATGATGGAATTATTTTAGAATTAAGATACTCATTACTATATGATGAAATAATTTTGTATTAAAAGGCAGCATATGTTCGTAACTTTTTGGCACGATAGCTATATTAGGATGTCTGAAAATAGTTACTAAAGCTTCAGAGTTTGTTACACCTATAGAGTCCATATCCCATTGTCCACCTAAAATAACAACCATTTCTTTTTTAGGGGATGCTTATTAGGTTACAAATTAGATTATCGGTAATTTCTATGTGGTGTCCCAAAAAATATGTAGAAACTATTTCATTTTCATCTATATGCATGTTGTTATAGAATAATCTAACTAATATTGGGTAGATGGGGTCATTCACTTGAAGAATAGGTAGGGTTTCTAGATTTGTAAACCATTGGATTGGTTTTATGTTTCCTAGGTCATCTAGATCAATATATTTTCCCTTATGGACACTTCTAAATTCAAGGATTGAAAATTTGATAACATGTTCATAAGAATAAAAAATATTGGTGTCATAGGTTTCTTCTAATCTCCTCTTTCCTTTGTCCCTTAAGGATCTTCTAGGAGCCATTCTGCATAGATTTTGCAAGAGGAATGTTAAGAATAATCTTAATAACTTGAGATAAGTTTTAGAGAGTTACCTTTAGTTAGATCTCCTAGAGACAGGCAAAAATCCTTGATTGTGAAGAGTAAGGAGCCTTCCTTGATATTTTTAGAGGAGAAGGAAGGAGTGAAAGTGATTTTAGAGGGGGGGTGAGAGTGCTTAGGCTCGGTTTCACAGCCAGCCCTAAGTGGTTTCTTATAAATTGGGTCTCGGTCAGTTGAACCATAGACTGAGCGGTTTAGCCGCGCAAGGCCTAGCAGTTCAACCACTGGTTCATATTTTCTCTCTTTCTTTTCTTTTTTAATTTTAACTAGAATAATATATATATGCAATAAATAGCTCAGATTAATCAATGCATTTAACTTTACCTTGATCATCAAAGTTCATCTAAAATTTTGGTGATTTTTCATAACATTCATTAATGCATCATCAATCAAGGTTATTGTAACAAGATAATTAAATGATAAACTCATTTTCATATGAAGTCATCACAACAAGATATTTTTCAAATAAAATCCAATGATTTTTCTATGTTGAATGATTCTATTATGTTATTAAGAAAAATTTATTTTAAAGAAAGATGATTTCATATATGAAGTTTAGGTTCAAAAACAACACAAATCATCAATACAAGTTAATATAATAATCATCATCAAAATCTTCCTTTCATACATGTGACTTTTAGTCAAGATAACTAATCTTTCTTTGTTCTAATTATTGTATGCAAGGGTCATATATCATCAAGATTAAAATAATAAAAATTTATTTTTATTATTAATAATTAATATTATTAATATTTAGGCTAGTGAGCTTGAAAGAGTGTTAGATCTCAAGTTATATATCTTAATATCTAAAGTATTATTTGGGGCTCCTATCTTTAATTTTGAAACAAATCTATAAGAAATATATATTTGATTTAGGCACCAATTTTATATTGGGTCCTTTATAAAGAACATTATCTTTCTTTTCTAACTGTTTTTTGTTGTATGAAGTTCCTTGGGAATCCAAACTAGTTGATGTGGACTATATTTTCTAAATAAGCATTTGTTTGACTTATGTGCTAATTTATCACAAAAATTTTACTTGATTTTTGGTGGTATATTTAAGGTTGGTCCTTTAACAAACATGGTTGGCTTTTGTTGAAGGTTACCAACAAAGCCTATGTCATTCCTTCTATTAATATGACCCTTATTGGCAAGGATCATATTTAGAGATTTATTCTCAATTTTAAATTTTTTTTAGTGTGATTTTAAGCATGAGATTTTCTTCTTTCATACTATCTAGTATCTCACATTTAGAATATGTGTTATGTGATACTAGTGAATCATGTATTTCGTCAAGTCTATTAACTAACAATTTATAATCATTCTTAAGTAACTTAGAAGATTTACTAAGTTTTCTAAACTCATCAAACAAATTATGAAACATATTTAATAATTTCAAAAAAAATACTTAAAGACTCACTAACCTCATCTTCAATCACCATTAGAGTATAGTTAGTAATCTCTTCTTTGGATTAGTCTTTATTAATCGAAGAACTTGAATCATCCCAAGTGGCCGAAAGTGCTCTCTTCTTGAGTGTCGACTTCTTCTTCAATTGAGGATATTCAATTTTTAAATGTCTCAGTTTTTTGCATTCATAACATATTACATTATCCTTCTTCGGATCTTTTTTATTTTTATAGTTTTTGTTTTTTTATAAATTTTTAAAATTTTCTTAATAACAATACAATATCATGATCCTCATCACTCGATGAGTCATTTGTTGTTCGAGGTGCCACATACTTCTTATTCTTTGGAAGGGGTTCATCAAGCTCATCATGAGCTTTACAATTTACTCCATATATCATAAGAGAGCTAATGAGTTCTTCAATAGGTAAGTTATTTAAATCTTTGGCCTCTTGAATATCGGTTACTTTAGGATCCCAATTTTTAGGTAAAGATCTTAATATTTTACTAATAAGTTTAAATTTTAAAAAAATATTTTTCAAGTAATTTAAGGCCATTGATGATATCCGTGAAACATGTGTACATGTCTCTAATGGACTCATTTGGTTTCATTCGGAATAACTCATAATTATGAATTAAAATATTTATCTTAGATTATTTTACTCTACTAGTCCCCTCGAGTGTAATTTCTAGTGTGTACTAAATATCAAAAGCCGATTCACAAATGGAAATACGATTAAACTCATTTTTGTCAAGAGCATAAATAAGACATTCATAGCCTTTGCATTTACAGAAAAACTCTTCCTTTCCAAATCATTCAACTGATTCATTGGATTGGAAGATTTTTCAAATCTATTTTCTACTATGTTCTATAAATCAAGGTCTACAGAAATAAGAAATATACAAATTCTTGTCTTCCAATATGTGTAATCTGTCTCATTGAACATGGGAGGACGTGAAATAAAATATCCCTCGTTCATGCCAAAACAAGTCATTTACCAAGTGGGTGTTAATCCAATGAGTAACTACCTTACTTCGATACCAATTATTAGGATCAATTGACACTAAGAGGGTAGGGTGGGTGGGGGGAGGGGGGTGAATTAATACAAGTGTAAATTCTCATTTTAAACACCAAACACTCTTGAATTCAAGTATCAAAATATCCATTTATCAAATGATATACCATGAATTTTAAAATAATCAAATTATCAATGATTCATGATATAACATTAATTTCAACCAACAAATCATGAACTCATTCAATTTTCAAGAATATTTCAATAATTTCAAATTCCATACATTAGTCATACAATACAATGAATTTAGAAATTTTATTCTTTAAAAATAAGAAAGACCTCATTTTACCATTTACTATTTTTCATCAATATACTATTTCTTACCTTTTGTCATATATGTATCATTTTTTAATCAATATATTGTTTCTTCCCCTTTATCATATATGTATTATTTTTTATATTTGTGTCATCAATATGTTATTTCTCCCCCTTTGTCATCAATAAAAAGAGGTGAAATAATGAGCAAGTAATTTCATGATACATATATGACAAAAAGGAAAGAAATAGCAAAATAGGATAAAAACATAATTTTTCATATTTGTACAAAATAAATAGTGATTGAATATTTAATACTTCATTGCTCCCTCTTAGTAAACTAGGATAAAAACAAAATTTTCTCATGAAAATGTTTCTTTCCTTTATGTAAAAAAGAAGGAAGTAGAAATAAGGGAGGGAAGTGAAAAATATCATATCACAAAAATAGGTCTCAATCTTATAGATTGAGAAATCCAAGAAAGATTAAGAGCTATCCATGCAATTTAATTCATTTTATGTAGAGTTCAAACAAAAATAGCAAATCAAGCAAATCACATTTTGAAGATAAATCTCATGTAAATTTTGATAAGAAGCTTAATTTATAAAGGTCAAGAAATCTAAAGAAAATATGATAGTAAATAAAGCTCAAATTGTAGATCATGCATTTCGCATACATTTCAAAATTTTCAAATTCTAAATTTTCTTCTAAACAAATTATTCCTCATTCAATATTATAAAATTCATCATATCCAATATTCTTTTAATCATATTTATAATTTTATCTCCTCATTGTCAAGAAAAAATATATAATTTTTTTCTTTTATATCCATGTTCTAGTTAGACCCAAAAATACAAAGAGATCATGTTATTAAAGATGAAAAATCAAATCTTTAAGTACCAAAAGATATAATTTTTTTAATAAATCTCTTCCCCTTTTTTTTGTAAATAATAAAAATTAGTGTTAGGGGATTGAATAATCTTGATTCATCCAAGATAAATCTTAAGACACTTAATTTATTTAGATAAATCTTTTTAATAAAATAAAAGAATGATCTTGATAAAAGAAACCTAATTATAATTATTAAAATCATATATCTTCTTTAAAAAGAGGAAATAATAGAGATTAAATGTGATTCCCATAAAGGATAAGTCAAGTCAAGAAATCAAGAGAATGTTCATGATAAAACAAATCTCATATAATTTTCAACTTATTATAAATTTAAGAAATATCAATTTTGGTGATAAGTTATACTAAGTAGGAATTCATAAATAATCATGTTATGAAAGATATTAATATCAAATCAGAAATACTAAATGACTTGACTTATTTTGATAAATCTATTCTTAGATAAGATTCAAAGCTTTAGAAATCTTAGGAGATCAAATAAGAAGAGCATTCATTTATCAAGTTATAAAAATCAAGATCATGAATAAGTTGCAAAGAAGAAAAGATAAAAAATTTTGATTCATATGTAGGAAACTTTAATAATATAGTTTATAAGAAGAATATCCAGTTATAATATCTTAAATCTCCTAAATATTTTAATTAATAAGAAAGATTATATAAATTAGCATTTTGATTCCCATACGAGATTTCTAAGTCAATAAATCATGGAAAGGGTCATAATTTAGCTTAAAAAAAAAATCCAAATTTCAATCATAAAAAATATATTTATAGTTTAAGAAATTTAATAATAATGATATCATTTTATTTCTGGTTAAAGGTTTAATAGGATAAAAATATTTTCAAGAATAATTATCCTTCTTTTTAGTTGTTTCATATGAGGCCTTTATGTGTTGTCATTTAAAATCAAAAACAGTTTCATTTAAAAAAGAAAAGCATCAAGATCATTGTAATAAAAATTTTCAAACAAGATTTTTGATTTATTTTAATTCTAATATTTTTTTAAGTGAGTCCAACTCTTTAGACTTATTGAAATAAGTTACCATACTCATTTCATTCTTATTTCAAAAATATTTTTAACTTTTCAAAAATACTAGAAAAATAAGCATGATTATTCTATCTCCTCTTTTTTTTTTATGCTCAAATTCTAACATTCAACAACAACCATTTAATCATATTTCAAGTCCTTTCTCCAACACTAACATTAACATAATATCATCAAGGTTATTAAAATATAAAATTTCTAAACGAGTAAAATATTTTCAAATGAAATCATTATGATTAATACAATAAGATATTTTCAAACAAATCTTCTGGTTTATTTTCAATCCAATATTTTTTCTTTATTAAATGAGTCTAATATGTTACCAAGAAAATTTTCTTCTCATTTAAGATTTTTTAAATTTTCAATGACATTAGAAAATAAAGCATGATTTCATATATATATAATTTTTAAGTTCAAATTAAGCATTTAATCATCATATTTAATTTTATCTCAAGGCTAATATTTAAATAAGTCTTACTCTTTACACATAGTGCAAGGAGTTGACAAACTTATTTTTAAAATTTTAATTATTCTTTATTTAAATTCAAAAGTGATCTATTATTTAGTTTTATAACCTTTTTTTGGTCAATATATAACTCATCTAATATTTCAATCATTCACACTAATAATTTTTAATCTATCATCAAAATCTCTTTTTCTATAAATTTCAACTTAGATAATTTTATATTAAAAATAACTAAACTTTCTTTATTCTAATTTTAGTATGCTCTAGCTAAGTAGGAGTCATGCACCATTGAGAGCAATCAAGATTAATTATAATAATGAATCATCCAAAGATTCATTACCAATAATTTTTTTGTTATTACTTAGGCTAGTGAACTTAAAAGAGTGTTAGATCTCAAGTCATGTGCCTTTAGCATTCACTTTCAAAACATTATTTAGTGCTCCTAGCCTTGTTAGGAGACAACACTATAAGATGGAGGGTTTTAGTTTATGTATCCATTTGAGTTTGAGTCTCTTATAAAGTGTTCTTCCCTTTTTCTCTAATGGCTTGAGGTTGTTTATGGTTCCTTTAGGAACCCAAATTAATTTATATAGAGCATACTTTCTAAATAAATATTTAGGCTTTATGTCCTAATCTACTACAAAAGTTATATTTTATTTTTGATGGTAATTTTAGAGTAGATCCTTTAATGAAGATGGTTGGCTTTTGATGATTATTGCACAATGCTAATACCTTCCTTATGAACATGACCCTTATCAACATGGATCATGTTTAGAGACTTATTATTTATCTTAAGTCTTTTTAGAGTTTGTTATAGTATGTCATTTTCTTGTTTAATTACCTCTAGTGACTCACACTTAGAACAAGAAATACATAATGTCGATGCATCATTCAAGATTTCATATTTAGTGCATGAATTGTGTGATGGTGCTACTTCATGTATTTCTTGAAGTTTACTAACTAATGATACATGCTCTTTCTTAAGTAGTTTATAGGATTTGCTAATTATTCTGAATTCATCATAAAGGTCATGAAAAATATTTGATAATTCATTAAAAGTAAATAAGACATTGTAGGAATCAATTACCTCATTGTTGATGGTCATAAACACGAGATTCTTCAATTCTTTTTTATTGTACTCTTCAACTTCTGAGCACCTCAGCTTCTTGCGTTTATAGTAAGAGGTTTTGTCTAATTTAAGTTCATTCTTATAATTTTTGTTCATTAATTTATCTAATTCATTTATCAAAGATTCAAAGTTCTTATCACTCGAGATTTTACTCAATGAGTCACATGTTTTTTTCAGTTCAAATTCCTTTCAAAGTTCTCGATATCAAATCCTTCCTGGTCTTTAGAATGTATTCTTCTTGTTCATTTTTGTAAGTCATTTATTATTAATTTATTTAATTTAATAGTAATTTTATATGTGAATTTTAATATATGCCAAATATCAAAAGCAGTTTCACAAACAGAACTTAATTAAATTTATTTTTATCAAGTGCACAAAATAAGACATTCATTGCTTTTACATTTAATGAAAAAACTTTCTTTTTAAAATTATTCCATTCGTTTATGGGTTTAGAATATTTTTCAAAACCATTCTCAACAATGTGCCATAAGTCAAAATCTATGGAAATTAGAAAATATGTATTCTTATTTTCCAATATATGTAATTCATCACATTGAACATGCAATAGAATATCCCTTATTTATGCCAAACGAAGTTATTTACTCACTTAGGTTTTTAGTCCAATGAGTAGCACGTGGTTCTGATACTAATTATTAGGATCATTTGGCAATGGGGGGCGGGGTTGGATGGGGAAGGGTGGTGGGGTAAATTAGTGCAAGAGTAAAAGTGTCTGATTCGAAAAACTTGCTAACACAAAGAAGAAAAATTAAAAGTGCTTCTTGAGTTTCGTTAGAAATAAATAATCAAATGATTAAGAGAAAGTCGTAAAATGATGCTTGTATCTTTCTTTAAACTAGTTAAAAGTAATTAAAAGTAATAAATAAGATAAGAATAGAGAGCTCACAGATTTATAGTGTTTCGGCCACAACTTAGCCTACGTCCACTCCTCGAATTCTCTTCTCCGAAGTCCATCGGTGTCCACTATCAATCTTTTTTGGGTGACCAACCCCTTACACTTCCCATTCTCCTTTTCACAGGCTCAAGAGAGGAACCTTGTAAACTCACAAGGGAGACTTTACAAGAATTATAACTCTTTTTCTCACTCCATTGCCCCTTTTATTTTTCTTGCACAATTTTAGCACACTATTTTTCACATAATTTTTAGCCCAAAAAATATTATGTTAAATGCAAAAAATCTCGAAATATTTATAGACCCTAATTGGCTTTAGAAATAAAGTCAAAATTTTAAACATATTCGAAAAAATTGAGTACGAGTGGTACAACCGTCAGTGCTAACGATGCAGTTGCCGAAAGCTTCCTAGCAAATAGGGTGGCGGTGGTACAACCACTAACTTGGGCTGTACAACTATCATTCACCAGCGATACAACCGTTAGGAATCCCAAAAAAGTGTTTACATCCACTTTTCCAATTCCGACTTATATCTTCAGTTGACCCATTTATTGGTTAATCAATTTCATTCAATCAAAACCCAAATATGGACCCGGTTTGTGTCAGTTGAGTTAATTTTGATTCCTTCCAAATCTAACTCAAGTAGGACTCAAAACTTAATTGATGCTAACTATGACTAATCAATTACAACTAATCTGACTATCAAGTCCAATATGATCATAACTCCCGACAAGCTTTTCGATCTTTCGGCGAGTCTCTTGGTCATCTTCCGATGGACTCCTGACGCGTTCTTGGCAAACTCTCGATCGCTGTTGGTGAGCTCCCAGTGAACCCCCGAGAAGCTCCCAATACTTTCGTCAAGCTTTCGATGAGTTCTCACTCATCCGAACCCCCCGATGCCCCAGACTTGACTTTGGCCCACATATGATTATCATTTTTTTCTTTGTCATAGTTAATCTTACATCAATCATCTCTAACATACATGTTAGATTAATAACCCATCAATTGATAATCTGAGATTCAACGGTTCTTAATTAACATTACTTTTTATGAACTCTTTTTCTCTAATCATTAAGTAATTTATACCATAATTGATAGAACTTTAATAGCATTTGTCATTCTCAGAGAATAAAATTATTGTGACATATCACAAAATATCTTTAGCAAATTAAAAATTGAGTCCAACCATACCAAGTCCTAAGATAAAATTTCATAATCATAAGTTTGATAAAAGACTTCAATGTATATCATAAAATTAGCTTCTATTATTAATGATATAATAATATATTTTTTTATATTTTTTGTAAATTATCCCTCCAATTGATATAGATATAACCTATGTAGTAGACTTCCTATTATCGAGATAATTTACAGAATGAACACCTAAAAATATCATCATTCAAGCTAATCTAATTTTATATATGTGAGCATATAATCCTTCCTCCCTTATAAATATCTTATTTTTCTTAGGTAACTTTACAACCTTTTAATATTTTAATTCTTAGGTAACTTTAACATCTACCTAGGATTTCAACTATAAATTGATATCTAAACTAGTAAAGGCTTGAGCATATAATAGACTTTCAACTATGTGTACATAAATAATATTTTTCTTTATCTGATTCTTTTCTAAGTTATTTTAAAAATACTTATTTTGACTAAAATTTTTTACTTTAATCATTTTCTAAATAAAATTATATACTAAATCTATACAAGACTTAATATATCTTTTCTGATATAGTCCTAGTAATCTTTGATATATATCCCTAAATATTTTGATACTAATAATATAGGATACCTCATTCATATCAATTATCTTAAATTATTTTAGTAAGAAATTTTTTGGCTCAATATAATAAACAAGATCACTTCTAGCAAGTAAAATATTATCTATATATCAGATCAATATAATAAACTTGCTCCCATTAATTTTGATATAAATACCTATTAATAGTATTTTTTTTAAAATATGATGAAAGTAATGATATCAAGAATTTTTATATATTATTGCCTAGAAGTTTATTTAAAGTTATAAATAGATTTCTTAAATTTATATAATAAATTTTATATTTTTTTAGTTTTTCTTTGTGAATTGTTTTGATTAACCTATATAAATCTATATCTTTATTCAAAAAAGTTATTTTCATATACATATGATACGATTCAAAATCATAATGAGCCACTAATATCATGATGATTTTTAAAGAGTTTATTTAAAATTTTTAAAAAAATCTTATTATAATCGATATATTCTTCATGAGTAAAGTCTTATATCATGTGATATTATTATCTAAGTCATGTTTATATAATAGATTCTTTTATAATTATTGGACAATTCAATGAGTTTTTATATATTATTTTGGTCCATTGATTAACTATTCTTTTATTACATCATACCATTTTTTAGAATCATTACTTTTTATAACATGTAAAAATAATGAGAGATCATTTTGATTCCTATATCATAATATAATTATTGTAGTTATACATAATGAACAAAAAAATGACTAGTCTATTTTTTAAAGATATTCTCATAATTATTAATTGTAATTATTTCTACAATTTCATCAATAGTAATATCAATATTATATGAGTTCATGTTATTTTGTTATTTATATTTTTAAATCATTTAATGATTTAAGGAATAATATCTTTCAAATAAAAAATGATAAAAAACTAATAACTTATATCTCCTTTATATCAAAATTAATCTTTCAAGATTTTGTACTCTCATTGATTTTACCATTTTCTAGAAATCTTACATTAATATATTCAACTATTCTTTTACTATAATTAGAGCAATAAAATCTATACCCTTTTGAATTTTTCTGGATAACCAATAAAATATCTAAATTAGTTCCTGAATCTAATTTTTTTATGTGATTTTAAAATTTTCATCCCTACAAGATAATTCCAAATGTGTAAATGTCTTAAGTTAGGTTTCTTACTAATCCATAGTTTAAACTAGTTAATGTAATTGACTTACTAGGAATTTTATCCAAGATATACATAATTATCCTTATAGCTTCCCCTCACATAGATTCGAGTATAAAATAATATTATCAAGCTTTCATAATAGTATAATTTTATCTTTCACCAATCTTATTCTGTTATGGTACATCTAGTAAGACATATTAAACATAAATATCTTGTTATTCTAATAAACTAGCAAAAGAACTAGAATTATGATCAAACTCATCATATCTATCATAAAAAAATTATCATCCATGTTGGATTTGATAATTTTAATATTTCTATCTAATTATATCACGACTTCATTTATAGGTGTCAATAGTTGAGACTTTATATGACTTAGATATATAGCTCAAGAGGTTATATATAAAGGTGATAAAATATCTTTTTTTACCAAAACGTAAAATTTGGAGTGATATGTAGATATTAGTATGAATAATCTCAATGAGTTTTTTTTACTTCTTATTGTATATTTCTTTATATACTTTGTTTGTTTTCCCTTAATGTAATTTATACAAACATCAAAATGAATAAAGTCTAAATCTTTTAAAAATATTATTTTTTACTAATTTTTCAAATTTTTCCTTGGAGATATAATCGTTATGTCACAATATAAATAATTTTTCATCATTGAAATTATATATCAGTCCAACATTTGATTTTAGGGTCACCAACACTTTTACAAACTTGGGATTCTAATTTATATAGTATAAACCATCACATAAAATTTCAAAACTAACTTTTAGTGAATCATAAATATGTTGAGTTTACAACCACTAAAAGAGAAACAACATCCTGACAGCTCCAATTAATGAACTCAAATTTTTAGAATTCTAGAAACATAACATGCATCGTTAAGATTCATCAAATGAATTATCACTAGGCATATACGATAAGGACCAATTACTAGGCTTTCATTTTAAGATGATTCCATATAATAATAAATATTTTACTCTTTTGGTTTCTATATTAATCTCTATTATTGATAATATAAGTTAGAACATTAGTATCAATCTACAAAGTATTAGAAAAAAATTTATGTAATATTTGATTCAAAATACACAAAAAGGTTAAAGTTATATATTTCCCTTTTGAACCGTTCATTTTTCACATGATATTTCTTAACACAAAAGTAGTACTGTTGAAGAATTTTTTTTATAAGTTTACATAATATTTATAAACTCAAGTGATTATTGTTACTTATTCCTTAAATAGTACCCAAAATATTATGTATCTTTACAACTTTAATCTTAATTCTTACTAAACATATATACTAATTAGCTCATTAAAAAAATTTTATCCTTAATTTTATTATAATAACTTTTAAATGACTCAAACTAAAAAGAAATAGAATTAAAAATAAATTACATAAGAAATAACTTAACTACATTTTGTATCCAATATTCTTGAGCTTACAATTTTGTCAGGCATATTAAGAGTATAATCTTAAGTTCCTCATATATTATTATACTGAATGACATCAATAAATTTAAATTAATTAATAAATATTTTAATGGCTAGATGTAGACTATAATAAATATTATTAGTAATTATCATAAAATAAGTCTTCTAAATCGTAATCATTTATCTCAATTACTTATTTAATAGAACTTTTAATAATTATGTTTGTGATCCATTCAATTAATCTAATAAAGTTCTAATACATATAGTGTAAATATGCTTAAGCCATTTAATCTAAAAAAATACAGGGACATTTATCAGAATACAATAAATATACTTTTAATTTTAATTTTTTAATATATACTGAACTATTGGTATCATCTTTATTTTATATTTAGGTAAAACATTGACATATCTAGTATTCGTATAAAAAAATTTATGAATGATTAATACCATTCTCGTGGAATAGTAATGCTACCTTTGAATATACAACCATAAACTATAAGAATATCTAAAATAATATCATTCTATTCTATTATATAATTATTCGAAGTAGATTCTTTTTTAGATTATCTAAATCTTTAAATTATGTATGATATTCTAAATATTATTTTTAAAATATTATTTAGAATTAATTCATTGATATAATTTTATAAGTTACTGATTTATGCCATTTTGATGACTATAATATTAATACAATAATATAAAATATAGTTTAAAATATCCTACAAATGATAACATTTATTGTCACTATATCATTCCATACCACTTTGGCAGCTACCAATAAGATAAAACTTAGGGATACAAGTTACAAATAATATTCATCAATTTTTTTTAATCTAATCCATATCAAAATAATTTTAATAGTAATAATAATAATTATTATTAAATATTAACATAAAGAAAAACTCATACGATAACTATAATCATGATGAAACATAAATCATGCCTTTATATAAAAAATAAATATTTTATCAATAATAATATAAAATTTTTATTCATCATTTATAAAATTTTATCAATATGTCATATAAGAAAGCTATTAAAGAATATCATAATTTATATTTTTCTATTAAACCCTTATATCAGTCAACCCTATTTAATTAGGTAGACCCAAACTTGGACTATCCAAATTGGGCTCATAGATTTGAGCTAATTATTCACCCAATTAAGCTCATCAAAATTAAAATTGGCTAAAATAAAAAATTTAATCAATATTTAACTTTTTTGATCTTGAATCTATATCTAATTCTAAAAATTTGGGTTCATTAGTGAAAAATAATATTTTTGAAAGATTTAGACTTTATTAATTTCGATATTTGCATAAATTATTAAGGAAAAACAAACAAAGCATATAAAGAAATATACAATAAGAAGTAAAAAACACTTATTGTTATTCACAACACTTATTGGTGGGTTTATTCAAGACTTACGTTTTTTTTTTTTTCTTTTCCCCACCTCAAAAAGCCTATTGCTTTTCACGCTGGAGTTGATGCAAGTAGCGAAAAATATTATTATTCACAACTCTAATTGGCATATAATCCCAAATTAGCATGTCTAACCTACTAAAACTGTTCAAGGTAAGGAAACAAACATTTAAGAACACAATCACCAGATCGAAATTAATAATATCAACAATGCTACGCCCACCCACCCACCACCGATCAGTGACTTCGCCGCTATGCATGCTCAAACAAAACAACATTCAGGATTAAATCGGAGTATATATCAGTTATTATAAATATATTCCAAGATATAATCCAATATAACGTTCTAATTTGAAAAGATGATCATCACTAAATATATGATTTGGCTATGTGTTTGTCACTAGGCCAATATTTTGAAGGCCAGGTGGGCCCACATATATATCTATCAGACAGGTATGATCAGCTGAGGATTACTGGTTGATAGTTCAGTGGTGCAACTATGTAGTCCACCATTAGACACCACTAGATTTAGGTAAAGATACTTGCATTAACATAAATATGAAAGAAGTGGCTTAAGGAATTTTTCAGTGCAATTAAATACTGCTCTGACCAGGGTAGGAGAGATGGTTTCTTAAAATGATTTCCACAGAAAAAAAAACAATGTAATTGGAGATAGGAGTAATTAAAAAAAGGCATCAAAGAAAAAAAAAAGATTGTAATGGTATATTATATTATAAGGAAAATTTCGAACCACGACATAGTTTGGTGCATTAGACATAATTTGCCCTGGAAAAATTTAGAAAAAGTATCGAAACATCAATTTAGAAATAAATATATCTGAAAATACAAGTGCAAGAAGATAAGAGTGTAGTTAAAGAAGTGAATAAATATAAAGTATTGATTGTTATATTAAAAGAAGTGAAAAAAATGAAGATTATAAATCCAAAGTTTGAAGCTCAAGGTGTTCTTTAATATATATATATATATATATATATAATTATTTAAAAATATTTATATATGTGAGATGAAAAGAAATATCCGATGAGGATAGTCTCATATTGTTAATGATTAAAAGATTCATATTACATATATCAGGTTTGACCCATAACTTAAAAGCTTAAGCTTTTGCATCGAATCCATGTCTGATGTACGTTAATCTTAATCAGAATAACATGATACCAGAGCAAGGTGGATAGCAAATTGATTAGTCAAAAAATTAAAAAATAATTTGAGAAAAAAAAAAGAAAAAAGGATTGAGCCAATCTAAATGAGTAAACCATCCGGTGGTCGGAAAAGATACAAACTTGAAACTAAAAAAAAATTAAAAAATTTGAGAAAAAAAGGAGAATTGAGTCGATCTATGACTAAATGAATGAAGATGAGTCATATCGCTATGGGTAGATGCGAATGAGTGAATAGTATCATCGAAAAATATGTAAATTCAAAATTTGAACCCTTAAGAGAATGAGAAATATATTAAACTCACACATGGATAAGAGAGTATATTTAAAATATTTATGTATGAGATGAAGATAGATATTATAAATAATTAACATTTTGACTCAGACTTATCATTGCAATATTTCTGACATCAATTTCCATCCTCTATTCAAAATAAATTTCATCTCGCTCACATCCATCCCCTTAATCATTCTAATCTTGTTATTGTAGTTCAAATTGGATTGCTCTTCCTTAAGTGGTGTGTTTGACTAGCAACATGGATGATCTGAATCATCTGTGGATGACTTGCTGCTTTGGGAGGTTCGAGCCTTCCAACTCTTCATTATTGTAGCTTAGGCATCAATTATGGGTTAATATTAGTGGAAGCCATCTTTCCATGAACAAAAGGCCTATTAAAGAAGCCTACGTGGATTCAAATCCTCCTTAAACCACTGAATAATTTGTAAGTATTCTAGTCGGGATTATGTTGCTTCAAGACTATGATCAAATTCTCCCTTTAATGGCTAAATCAAAAGATACCTTGGATTTAGAGTTTTGAAGGGGAAATCCCACAGGCAATAGCGAAGAAAGAATTCAGCTTCCGTGAGAGGAAGGGTGAGGGATGGAGAGGAGAGAGATTTAGCCTCATGCCTGGTTCGCTCACTAGTTATCGTCGTTCATCGCCTATGTCGATTGCAGTTGATATCCATCATATATTAACCTCGCACTTGAGGGAGAGATAATTTATGTTAACCTTTTAGATATCATAATTATATAATTAAGTAAGATATATTATGAATATTATTATATTTTGATTATGATTATGAATATTGATCAATATAAAATAAGTTTAATTAAAATATAATTTCTTAGAAGATGATCTAATAGGGACTCTCTTAATTGTCGTCAGACCATTTGTTCTCATTTATAAAAGAACAAGACCTCCAAAGTACTCAGTATCATCAATATTACAATTGCATATCTATTTTTAATCTCTCTTAGTCCCTAAATTCATTACTCATAGTGGTATCATGAAAGATAAAAATAGAAGAGAAGATGAGTCTAATTCTCATTATAGATCATCATTACTATAGCTTTCAGATTCGATGATAGTGTGTCTGTAGATCAGATAAAAACTTTATAAATGACATCAAAAGATACATATCATAAATTTAATCTAATGTTATTTGATTTTAGATTTTTGACATTAAATTTTTCTACATAATAGTAGCACAAGGATGATTTTTATGCTTATAATAGGTATCAAAGCTATATTTATGAAATCAAATGCTTTAAATCTATTTTTTTGATGCCTTACTCTCATAAAAAGATATTATTCAATTTTTGTTTATGATGCATGAATGATTCAGGTATATTATCAATCTTCTTTTCTATCGAGTCCATCCTATTACCTACTTGCAAGCCATATGATATTCATTATTCTTGATCGATAAATCATTGTTGACAGGTTGCTATCGGCAATAGTATTATTAAGGGTGATGATCTTTGGTAGTTTCTAGCCTAGTCAAAAACAGTGATTGTATACCCATAATGGTGGGTAGCGACAGCCTTACAATGGCTATGTAGCGCCACTTTATGCGGTGGTTGTAGCAACGCCATTGCTCAAGGTGGCTGTAGCGACTACGTAGCATTGCTACCTAAGATGACTGCAAAAATGTCATTGCTAGTGGCGGCTACAACAATATCATTGCAACAACACTTACTGGTCGTGACTAATGCCAACTGGATGCCCAAGGCCATGGTTCCCAATGGTTGCATACTAGAACACGAGGGCACAATCGCATGCCACGATGACTATCACATGGATGCGTTTGATTATTGGCGTTAGTCCTTTCGAGGATAAGGAAGTATGAAATCATAAAATTTAATACTTTTGTTGTCTTATATATTCATCATCGTATGTATCTGTGGATGTTCTTATAGTCAAATCTTTCACCCGGAGCATAAGCAAGAAGTGGCTCCAAAGACGTGATGAGCTCTTGCCTTGGTTCATCATCATCATCATATTTGATTTTTGATATGCTTTGTTTCTTTTCTTTTTTTCCACATTTGTTATGATTTCCTATTTTAATTTTCTAATTCTTTTTATGATGAACTTAGTCATTGTTTGCTGGGAAGAATTTTTAGTAAAAATAGTGCAAGGAAATAAAGAATATTTAGAGCTGTGTTTTTTTCACTCTTAAATTTTAAGAGTATCTATATTTGATTTTAAAAATCCTTTTATATATTTAGTTTGTGTTTTTTTTTTTTGCTCATTTTTTTTATTGATCACGTGATTGATGATCTAAGGACTCAGACGCCTAGTGTTAGGTGTATCCATATTCAATCAATAATTTTCATGTTTCACAAACTCATCTTATATTTATAATTCTGTTATCAAAATAAATAATCTGGTTGTTGACTCACTGGTCAATCGTAACTATACATTCTGGCTGTTACTATATTCCTTATATCTTTGAATCAAAGAGTGACTAAATCATAAATTTAATAATGATCATCTTTTCAAATAAGAACTACGATCATGTCAACTATCCTATTATGATGTACACAACACATGACGAATTACTTATCCATAGGGGATCTTATCATCCTTAGAAAGAACGATCATCTTTGTACCTATTTTGAGGAGTAATTTTATCTTTATTAATCAATATCATCATGGAATCATCACGATCAAATCAAATTATAAAATATAGAAGAATTCTATTTTTTTTTATAAAATTCAAGTTTGATAGTTATTATTGCAGAGGGGGAGAAAGAGAAAATTTTAAACAAAAAAATCTACAAATAAATAAATAAATAATGTAATAATAATTTATACAAGATTAATATGGTTCAATAATTTTTTGACTATATTCATAGAAAAAAATTAACTTTTTTATCATATAAAATTAATTATAAAATTTTTGAGATATTTTCACTCGGACATAATTTTATCCCAAAAAAATTATATCGTTTTCTCTTATTCATATCCTCTTTAGACATATCCCAAAAAATTAATTATAAAATTTACTCCCCTTCTCCTCTCAAATTTGCCTCTCTGACGGCTTAAACTCTCCCGTTCATCGCTAGAGCAAGCAAGATGCATGTTGTACAGATAAAAAATTGGATTGTAGCCTGGTTTGATTTACTAATTAGACCATTTGTTACCCCTTGAGTTTTTTACAATTATTCTCCACCTCCTCTCCGTCTCCTCCCACTCCATTGCCTTCTCCCTCTCTCCATTGGCTGTCTCCATCTCACCCGCCCCGGCCTCCTCCTCACCCTACTTATCCCTCCTTCCTCTCTCCCTCATCCATCTCCCTCACCCTTTTCTTCTCTTCCTCTTTTTTTCTTTTAAATCCTCTTGCACAGTTCCCTCCCTCTCTTCCTCCTTTTTCTTCCTCTTTCTCCTCCAGTTTAGCTAGATTTCCTCATTCATATAGTATATTAAAAATATATTAATAATATAAAATATCATAAAATTATAATAAAACTAAAAACTAAAGTTTTTTTAAAAATTGTATATAAAAAATCTTAATTTAATAAAAATATTATACTCATTCACATAACATATTAAAAAAAATAAAATTATCCTTAATCCATTATAAATCAGACACATATCCTAATAGTTGTGGATAAGTTTGAATTGCTTGATAAAAATTATCCTTAATCCATTATGAATAATGATACTATCCATACATCTAGTGGCGTACTGCTCAAGGATAATAGTATGACAGAGATTTATAGTGGTACTACATAGGGGCTAATATCATATTTAAAAATTTTAAACATCATAAATCTATAAAAATAAGAAAAGATGATGCTAAATATCTTATAATAATATGTTAATGATTCTGAAGAATCCTAATTGATTTATTGAACATTAACTCAAGTTATACTCAATTTAACTCGAGTTATATTCTAAACCAAAAATATAATGTTTGAAAACTTAATTATCCCAAGTTCTAGAAATATCATATGTTAATAGTTCTATAAAAATTTAGATTAATTTGATGAAAATATCTTAGTTACACTCAAGTTACACATTCGCATTACACCTAGGTTATCCTTATTCATAAATTCAATAAAGTTCAATCTGATCCACTGTAATCGACCCAATCCGATCTAAAGCAATCTGATTTGAATCAATATGACCTAAATTGTGATACTGAAATTAAATTGGATCGAGTTATGAATCTATGGTTTGAAATAATCCGATTTAAGAGTATTATTGAGATTTGAAAAAATAGTATCCCTCGCTAAAAAATTTGAAAAAATAGCATCATCGGGTACAAGCCCAATATTAAAATATTAAAATAAATTATCTAAAAAAATATTACATTTAGTACTCTCTCATCTCTTTAAGACGCTTGTTCCCCCCTATTATCCTCTTTAACACATTTTAATATTTTTTTAATAATATTATTCATGTATTATATATTTTATTTAAAATTATATATTTTTATTTGTTTAAAAAGTTTGAAATCTATGACCTGAACAGCTAACCCGCCTCTTCAACCTAACTTAGTGACTCAAAGACTCGAAAGAGTTGATGTCCAGCACGGATCTAAGAACCATACACTATAGTTCTGATGAGAACATAACATTAAAAAAAAAATAAGAGAGAGAGAGAGAGAGAGAGAGAGAGAGAGAGAGAGAGAGAGAGGTTAAAGGATGAGGGAGTTTTACATAAGATACATTTCGATCATAGGCGGAAGAAGAAACGTAAGTCTTATTTCCGAGTTTATATTATAGTATACGTTTATTAAGGGTACCTAGTGAATAGTTGCTATGTTGTAGTATACATATATAAAGCAATTTAAATGGACAGGAATCAGAATTGATTCTGTAGCTGCCCTTCAAAAAGTCTTTCATGTATTGCATGATATTTTGCGGGTATAGCAATCAAGTATTTAAATGAATATTTTTGATTCACTAATATACATGAATAGTCAATGTCTCTATCCTTAAATGTAATTGCGATCGACCAAGTCCCAGGTCGATCTCCACCTCCGGATGTCTCAACAAAGGCCTCAACTTCATACTACCATATAATAAAGAATCGAGAGGATAACAAATATAATAATAATAATTAATTATTTGGCTAACGTAGATGTAAGGCGAGGAGTAATCTTGTTTTTGATAGGTCGCAACACCATTCTCTTGTGACGAAAAGAGTTCTTTCCTACAAATTATTCTTCATTTCCTAAAACTAATACAATATTCAATATTATCTGAAGAGAGAGAGAGAGAGAGAGAGAGAGAGAGAGAGAGAGAGAGAGAGAGAGAGAAAATAAGCACGCAACGGGCTCCAAATAACGTTCCGATGCTTTCCAATTTGCTTGCGAAAAATTTGAAATCCGCAGCCAGATGCTCCCAGCTGTCACGGTCACATCACGGCCCGCCATTCTGGGCAATGGCGATATTTTCGGTGATCGAGCTACTCTTCATCATCCGCCGTCCATTCGTGCAGCCATCATCCTCGGAATTCTCCCCGCCCTCGTGTCTCTCACTTTTTTTTTTTTTAATATCAGCGAGATTATAATGAACAACCGTACATGACAACAATAAAATAATACTAATAATAATAATTGTTATTATTATTATCTGCGGCAGTATCGATATAATAGCTTCGAAAAAACTACTCAAACTTCGGTGACTAGGCTTCTCTTGTCCCCTTGATGGCCCTGTGATGATGCCTCACTTTGCTTGCCTTCTCCTCCACTTCGATCCTCCAACCTCCACCAACCTTTCGTGGATGCAGTCATGGCCCGCCTACCCCGGCCTCTTCCGAGATCATCATCATGATCGTTCATAATGCAGGCTGCTGACAGTATTCTCATTCTGCAGATTCATGATGAGCGGGACCCACCAGGGAAGGAAACTAGCTACGTGTCCTGCAGCGGATGCCGATGGTACCTTGTCCTTGCTGCAGCCGTGTTGCTGCTGCTCCTGCTCCTCCTACTCCTCCCTGTGTCTGCTACCCGCACAGGTAAGTGCAGGGCGCCGTGGCCAAGGTTTACAGTAGCAGCAGCAGCAGCAGCAGCAGCGCCTGCCGTGAATTGCCCGAGGAAACAGGGAGCAGAAGCTTGTGGACGATCTTGTGACCCCTGCTCCGTCGGTCCTCCTGTCAGGTCTCACCCCACGTTATTGCCTTCCCTTTTGCCTCTCGTGTCATGCCTTCGGAAGACCCTCTTGGTGTCAAAATTGCCATGGTATATGTGCGCGTGATGTCTGAAAAGAGCCGATCTCTCCTTGATTTGATGGATCTCCCAAGTCCGTTCCTCTTGTGTGTGTGTGTGTGTTTTTTTTTTCATGCGTAGCAAGATAGGATTACATGCCATGTGTCATAGAAATATATATCTTTTCGACACTTATATCGTCTTCTATTATGTGTGGTGTCGCGTGGAACTGAAAGAAAGAAATGACCTTGTGGTAATGCAGTTGGAAGGGAGGCGCGCAACAGGTGACTATACTTTAGGTGAGCGCCTTTTTTTGCTGTCCTGAATGGTTGTGTAGGAGACAACACCATGCCGAGAAAGCTAGACTACAATTGCTCAGACTCGGAACGGTAGTAGTAGTAGTGGTAGAGGAAATTAATGAAACAGTTCGTGGTCTGACGATTAGGTCTGGGAGCAGATTGGTGTTGATATTGAAGTTCCATGTGCCTTGGATGAAGAACGGAACGGTAGGAGAAGCGCCTGTTTAAGTGAGTTTGAATGGTGGCGGAGTAAAAGGAAGATAGGTGGATAATGGAACCAACAGGTCAAAAGGGTCTTGAGAGAGCTCTCTCTCAGAAGGCGATGCAGATGGGCAACTCCACCCCATGCAAAACATGGGTTCTGGGTTTCTTCTGTGGCGTCTGCATCACCTACCTCTTCCTGGTTGCCGTTGCTCCGCTCAGGACTACAGAGGTCGGATTGGTGTATTCAAGGACCGCCGGAGCCGTTTCGCAGAATTCAAGCTTTTGGACTTCTGGTTAGTTCAATCTTTCAGAAGAATGAATTTATTTCTGATTACTATCCAACATATGAACCAATAAGGCATTCTCGCTCGGTACTTCTGGTTGATTCTATACTTCTCATGTGAATCGTTTCTACTCAATCAATTCTTCTCTTATTCAGAAGCAGATTCCTAAATGTGTTGGGGTTTGGACTTAAAAATTAGTCCTTTCTTTTTTTACGCTGTACAACTAAAGCACTTCCAACTAAAGAAAGTTTTCATTCATATTCTTTTCAATTTATGTTTGTTTCCTTGTCCTTTTTCGTGCATATGTTTATGAAAATCCTTGTTCTTGATTACTCTGAATGATTGATTTGAGTTCCTCACTATCTTGAATCGACACCAGTTCAACTTTCTTCAAGGAATTCTAGCTAAAAGGACAATTTTATGACTGATGTTTTTGCTTTTCAATTGCCAAATTTTGACAATTAAATGCATAGCTGATTTAGATGATGATGTACAAATTGTTTTCTGGATGGTGGATGTGACTGAGCAGATTCTGAGTTCACCATCTTCAGCCAAAAAAGTTTCCTTTTTTTTTCCTTTTTCCTTTTTCCTAGATAGTTTGGAACATGTTGATTTTCAATATCGACTGTGAACATTATGAAATAACATGTTGTTTTCGTTTTAAGTGGCTTTTGATCACTTGCTTCTCAAGTTACATCATGAATCGTCTTCCAGACCGAGGAAATTCGTTGCAGAGTATTTGTGCTGCTTATGATGAAATAGTTTTGCAAGTTGGTCTTACATTGTGAACCAGAAACAATCAAGTCTGTTCTTGTTATTTGCAGGTATTAGCAGATCAGGCATCTACAGTTCTATAACAGAGAAAGTAGAGGTCTCAGAGGATCATTCCGCGGGTCTAGAGTCAAGTGATGAAGAGAGAGTCATGATGCTGTATAATGCTTGGGCTCTGCTGAATGGAGAGGATGGGCATCAATTTGCTAGAGCTGATGTTCCTGATGCTCCTCATTTTGAAAACTGCAGTCTGAATGCTCAAATGTACAAGCAGTTTGACAGCCATGGTGAAAATGGAAGCTATCTTCCCTGGACTTTGTGGAGAGGATTGTTAGGAATGGAGTTACTTCATCCCTCCTCATCAAAAGATCCAGAAAAAACTCATTATCATCATGAAGCAAAATTTGGAGATGCTTATCCCCCTTGGGTATGTGAATTTGCAGGAGTAAACTGGCTTGTTACAATATGGTTGAAGTTAATATACACACTGATTCTGAGATGATATGAGAACTATAAAATTTCACCATACTTATTTTTCCTTTTCTCAAATAATTTTCTGCCATCTGTATCTCCTTCCTCTTCTGTGGGAAAGAGGTACATGTAGGAGGTTGTCAAATACTTTTACATATGCATTCTTTTGTTGTACTTTTGTAGGGTTATAATTTTGTGGACTGTGTATAGATTATTATTTTGTTGACACATTTGATGACAGAAATAAAATAATAATTTACAGTAAAATTTTTGAAATAAATTGCTGAAATGTCAAGTATAAAATTGATACATACCTGGGAAAAGCATCATACTGTGAGATAGACTTTTCCAAAAATACATTAACTCGGAACTTATGAGCACTGCCTTTATACCCGAATTCAAACTTGGTGTATGTGATCTGCTATCTGTTTTGTTCACCTGAATTATTTATTGTTCATTAATTATTTCATGATATTTGATGAAAGTTTATTTCCAGGTTGTAGGATCAGATGAGGACAATTTTCCTCTTACCAGATTAGTACAGAGGGATATATGGGTTCGCCAGCACCCCAAGAACTGCAATGATCCTAACCTGCGGTTTCTACTTGCTGACTGGGAGAGGCCTCCAGGATTTGGTATTGGGGCCCAACTAGCTGGAATGTCAGGGCTTCTGGCTATTGCGATAAATGAGAAACGAATTCTTGTCACAGACTACTACAACAGAGCAGATCATGGTGGCTGCCAAGGTGTAATATTTCTTCACAGTGATGATTATGTTCTGTTCTCTGTTTAATCATCTAAAGATGGCTCTATGGCATCATGTTAGAGCAGAATACGTCGGGAGATCTCATTTGTCTCTACTCAAGCTACACAAAATTTTCTATTTTCTACAAAATGGTTGTACACATTGATCCTAGTTTCCATTTTACAGGTTCTTCACGATCTCACTGGTCTTGTTACTTCTTTGCTGAGACATCCATCGAGTGTCAGAAACGAGCTTTTAGTCTCATGAAGAGTCAAGAAGCTTGGCAAAAAGGGATCATAACAGTCAAGGACAACTATACCTCAAAGGAAATATGGGCTGGAAAGGTACCTAGGTATACAATTCCTCATCATTTACTCATTTCTCTTGTAGTTTAGAGATTGTTTATATTACCTTACATTTGTAATAATTGTTATTTAGAGCGTGGGGTAGGCCATGGAATTATCTGCAACCAACAACAGAGGTAGACGGGAGTTTACTTCGAAGCCACCGAAAGATGGATAGGAGGTGGTGGCGAGCACAGGTCTTCCCTCTAGTTAATCTTGACTTGACTTTCTTTTCCCATTAATTGGCAATGATATCATCTGGCCATAAAGCTTTCTGATACTGCATGATCTTTAGTGATTTATTTTTGTTGCTTTAGTTTCTGCATTATTGAGTCCATGTATGATTTGTCAACCAAACTGTTTTGCAGGCTATAAGATACTTGATGAGGTTTAAAAGTGAATATATGTGTCACCTACTGAATGCCGCTCGTCACAAAGCATTTGGCTTGCAAGCTGCAAAGATGGTCATTACAAGTCTTTCTGCAGCTTGGCCAAAGGTCAGCAAGCACTAGAATTTTACTTTACTGTTCCACATAATTTAATAACATGGTAGGTTTTGGTTGACTTGCAGAACATGAAGCATACACTAGTCATTATTATATTTCTTGGGGTTTGCTGCAAGCCAGCATTGTTTGTTAGTTTTGACAGTGAAATCAAAATTCTTGTCAAATGTTGGGTAAAACCAGCCATCGAGCATCCTCTTGTAGTGATAGTCCCATTCATATATTGGATCTCCATCATAACCCAGACTGGTTTTGAGTTTTGACTATAACTAATTAAAATAAAATTTTAGAAGGCCTAAATATCTATGATGATCGCAGGGACTGAAATTTCGTACTGTACCGATGTATCGAGCTTTACTTGGTACGGTATGGTATGATATATCGAGCGGTCTGCTAGGGTATATCGAGCCGTACATATATAATATAAAAATATAAAATATAAAAAATATATTTTTTATATAAAATATAAAAATAATATATAAAAATTTAAAAATAAAAAAAATCTAGAAAGGTGGTCTACACTACCTCGACGATGTCGCATCCTCCTTTTCTCCATAATGGCTCAAACAAGGAGAATATAATCTTCGTCTCCTTATCTGCAGCGTTCGGTGAAGATGTTGAAAGTCGCAGACGTCTCCGGCCTTTGGCGAAGAACGCGATGAAGAAGAAGAAGCCGAGTCGTTGCCTTGCTGTTACCTCTTAGATCAGGATCGTCGAGGGAGGGTGGCGCCAGATCGGGATGCATTGAGGTTCTCCCGATTCTCTCTCTTCTCCCTCTTCTCCGAGCGCCGTCTCTTTCTTCTTCCTTCTCCCATGACGCTCCTTCCTCCTTTGTCACAGCGAGGCTGACACCGGTCCTAACGGGCGGTGACAGTCGAAATCAATTGTCACCAACTTGTTTCCGGCGGTAATGATCGAAATGTCGATCGTTATCATCCGATATAGCTCTATGTCGTTCGATACGAGGCTAGATCAATGATATCGCCTGGTAGCTGGCGGTCCGTATATCGATCTACTGGCCGACAGGTACGTACCGCTTGGTATGGGCAATATCATTTGAAATTGTAATCCATCGATGATGGTGACCTCTCTCTCTCTCTCTATCTATGACCCTAATGGCAAAATCCTATCTTTCCCTAATCCTCTCTTGTGCCCTCATTGGAAAGGGAACAATTGGAAGAGGAGCCAATTGTAAGCTCACTCGTCTACTCTTAGGTGTTTCTTTCTCTATTGTTCTCATTTTTTTGTTCTTGGTTCCCTTCTTTTTCTTTATTTTTTACTCAGTGCTAACATTCCAAACTGATGGTATGGGGTGGGGTTTTTTATCCCCTTTTATGTGGTACTAGAAAAGTATGCAACTAACTGTTAATTGCAATTTGATGCCTTTACCCGCTTGTGTTTAAATAAATGGACCAGTTTCTTATTTTAGATGACTACATAGACCTATTCAATTAATTATGCAGAAAGAATATCGCTCATCAGATCTCATGGACGTCTAACAATAAACCTTACTGCTGAGAGGTAAACATACTAACTAATTTGCAGTTTCTCATCTTATTGGATTTCTTCATTGCTCTTCGCCCCTCTTAGTTTTAAAACTTTCATAGACTTAATTTCTATCTTGTCTCGTCTGAATCCTCAACCAAAAGCCATTTTTTATATAGTTTAGCATGGCATCATAAATTTCAAGATCTTATCTTTTCTGAAGTGGACATCTTTACCAAACAGGAGTGTGTGATATCAGTATGTAGTTCCAATCTCTCTTCTCACCTTTGCTTTTCTAATATTATTAAGATTCAAAATTATATCGTAGACTTGTGTTTGTAGTGATTAGTTTTCCAATTTTCATTTAAAGAAAAGGGAAAACACCAGAGGCTAGTGTTTTCTATGCCAACTTTGGCAATTTTCCTATTTCTAGAGATTGAAATATGCATGATGACCATGTAAGATTCCATTACATCCTTAATTGGTATCTTGTTTTATAAATATTGTCCTTTAGTTTAATGTATATTGCAAGAAAACAACGACGTCATCATTTTATTATTTCTGAATGTACAAAGATATCCCTTGATTGTAGGACTCGGTTACGACCAAGAAACGCTGCCTCCTACTGATCAACCTTATTATACCGATTAGTACTTGTGTATAAAGAAACATTAAAAGTCTCTCTAGACACATCAAGACTAACGAAAAACAAAAGATTAGATCAAAAACAAAAAACTAGACTTTATGCAAATAGATTTAAAGCATCCAGGGAATCAAAATATGGAAACCCAAACTTAAAGGAAGTAGTAGTCAAAAGATGGTGGAAGAACTGTCAAGGGGAGGCTCACAAAAAGGAAAAGAATTAGCATTATATGACTTAGGATACACATAAGCATATGTTGAAAATAATCTCAGAAGACAAATAAAAAAGGATGTTTCACCATATAGAACAAGATTTTTTGAAGGTAAAAAAAAATATAATAAGTCCAGTAAAGCAATATGACATAGCATATGTTGATAAAGCAGTCATAACAGACTTTAATTCAGAAGAATTACAAAAATCATTAGCAAAATATTCAAAGTTTCATAACGAACTAATAGTAATAGGAATTGTAAACTTAGGAAAGGAGTAGTGGGATGATTATGAAGTATGTTTTTGATGATCGATTTAATAACCATAACCAAGCCCAAATAGCTATTCATGAATATTATATGATTGATAATTATGCTGTAATAGGGTGTATATCAAAATTTTGCATGAATCTGGTAGAATTTTTAAGATATATTAAGATAATATTCAAAAGAAAAAACCGTGATATGATTCTTTATAAAAATTATATAAAATGCAATTACCATCAGGTGAATTGGGAAGCTACATAATGACTCTACTTTAGGATTTTTATTACAAACATAAAAATTAGTAGAAAGTTTTTCAGGTAGAGGTGTAAGTAGGATCCTAGCAAAAAAAAAATAAAAAAAATTGACACTTTAAAAATGGAGGACTGGAAATTGGGATACATAAGCAAGAGGTGAGATAGAGAACTAGAAGCAACCTTAGGACACATAGACACCTAGCAAGATTTTCAAGTTACAAGGAAAAAATAACCTACCCAGAGGAAGAAGAAGAAAATATTTCTAAAATAAATATGTTAAGTGAAATAAAACCAAAAAATAATAATGAATTAGACTTTAATTACTTTGCCAAACAAGTAAATGAAGATTTAAGAAATAACCACTATCAATTAGGATATTTATATAGAGGGAAGAAAAGACCAAAGAAATACAAAGGAAATAGTCTAGAATATATGACATTGGAAGAAGTCATCTTTAAGGCAGAGAGAGAAGATGAAAAAAACAAGTAATATAATAGAACAAATTGAAGGAGAAGATACAGATAAAACCGTTAAAAATGCCATAGAAAATTTCATACTTTATAGAATCGATGATGAAACAAGTGACAATACAAAAATATATCAAGAACCACAAAGAATAAGTAGAGTTGTAGAAGAAGATGAAAAAGAAGAATTTTGATGGCTTATTAGATGAAACCGTCCCAATCGAAATATGTTCAGATATATTAGTTGAAGGAATTATAGAAGAATATGAAAGTCTTAAGTTTAGAAAATTTAGAAGAGGAAAGAAAATTTTTAGAATAGAGGAGTATGAGAAAGAAGATAATGAGATATATCAACTTGAATTCGGAAGTGGAGAAGTCAATCTTGACGAAGTAACAATGAACGATGAACGATGAAGAAATATTCATGAACGATGGATAAGTCAATTCTAGTAGAGTAACCCAAGAAAGACAAGGAGAAGAAATGGAATACCAATACATATGTAGGGAGAAAAATGCTCCAAGTATAAATCTACCATCGCCATTCTCCCATGGTGAGTTTGGTCGTCAATGCTCTAGTGATGCACGAATATCAGCTTTGAGATCTGAATCAATATCATCGCTATGACACATTCATCATAATCAGTTCCTGTGTAGACTTGTATTTCTCAGCTCTTGCCTTCTTTATAATTGTATCTTTCCCTGGCTGTTGTAACTTATATTGAAATAATTTACGGACTTACGTCGAAACCATCTTGTATTTTGCAATATGGGGATACCCGTCATTTAAATGCATCTTCACCCGAATGATTCCTTCACCTTTGCTAACGTAGTCATAATAAATGTACTATCAATGATAATGGTTCCCGTCTATCTTTTGAGCATGATTCTAAGCGTCATCATGTGTTTATTTCTTTGGTGCAATGTTTCTACCAAAATTGAATCAAATAATTAAGCTATGATTACCTCTAATTTGAAATAACAAGTGTGATTATATATCACATACCCTACTCAGCTACTATAAACATATTAATCAACTTATGCGGCATTAAATACATAGAATTGACTTAATAGGTCGAATTACCATGAATTTATAATTAAATATACTAATCATAACACTAAACAACTAATTACTCGCTAATTAGCCCTCTTTTACCATAATAAACATGATAAACACTAATAATTATTAAATATATAAAATTAACCCAAGAAAGGATCATATAACGATGAATTTATTATTAAATGCACTAATTAAAGCATTAACAAATTTAATTAAACCCTAATTAGCCTTATTTTACCACTATAAATATGTCAAACACCATAAGAGGTACTAAATAGATAAATTAGATTCAGTATTATGTCAAATTATGATGAAACATCATTGAATACACTAATTATAGTATTAACATAGTTAATTACTCCTTATTTGTTCCTCTTTCACCACTATAAACATGTCAAAAATTAACCCAATATGGGTCAAAACTTGGATTGAATAAATATTAAATATACTAATTATAGCATTGACATAATTAATTAATCCCTAATTAGTCCTCTTTCATTACTAGAAATATTTCAAACACCCTAACATGTATCAAAGACATTGAATTGACCCAAGATGGGTCAAATTTTAATTAAATCATCATTAAAATCACTAATCACACTATTAAAAACTTAATAAAAATCTAATTAAACCTATTATACCATCACAAATACATAAATCACCTTAATATATATGAAATACAAATATTTGACCCATTAAGTGTCTAATTTCGAAAAAACTAGCATTAAACATAGTAATCACAATATGAAAGACCTCAATTAGTCCCTAATTAACACTATTCTACCATTATAAAGATCTCAAACAACGTGTTAAGCATTGAGAACATAGAATAAACTTAATCATCTCATAAATCATCAAAAATAAAAAAATTATCTTTAATGAGGGAGTTTTTTCTCTAAGTTGGGTGTTAATCCTACCTACGTAGCTTTCCAAGCTTGATCCAAATTATAAACCACAGCTTTGTGAGGTCTTAAGAGAGTGCGAATGTGAGAATGAGAGAAAGAAGTGAGTGAAAAAAAGATTGAGAGGGTAGGAGAGTTTGCAAGAGTAAAAGAGGGTGAAAGAGGGGAGGAAAAGTTTTAAAAACCCTTTCAAATGGATTTGACTATTGGAATTGGTTAGATCGGAGCCATTTGTCGATAACAATCCTATCATTACTGATTGATATAGGTCATTAATGGTCGGATTTCGACCCTGTCGATTGGTACAGACCCGGTATCGAGCGACACGAGGCCATTTAACATATACCATCTAGTACATGATGGTTCGTGTACTGGTCCGTATTAAACCAGTACATATTGCTCGTACTGGGCAATATACCATGGCACAGCAAACCTTGCTCCTAGTCCTGATCCTCTTTTATCACTTCTAAATAGATCTTTTCTACTTCTTGGTATCTTTGACACTCAAATTCATAGGGTTCATGATATGCAAATTTTTTGCATACTCCTATCCCTAATCCTCTTTTATCATTTCTAAATAGATTTCTTCCTTCTTTTAACAACCTTACTTCCTCACATATATCTAGGCCCCTCTTTTATCATTTCTAAATAGATTTCTTCCTTCTTTTAACAACCTTACTTCCTCACATATATGTAAGCATAAAAATTTCTGACAAATTTTATGGCTTGTCCTATACTAAAACCCCCTGAGATTTGTGTATGCTCCAATCGTTCTTCTTGCAATCTCCCGTCTAAATTTTCTTGAATTCAAGTTATGTATTTTCTTATATGATATGGGTTAGATAATTGTCCTGATTTACTTAAATATTTCAAAGAGGCCTTAGAGTAGTCTTCTAATGCACTTAGGTTACAATATCTTGTTTTTTCTAATTATCTTAAGTATTTTGCTTTTGTTTTTTCGGTATCTTTTATGACACATTCACCAGTTGATACCACTTTTACAAACTGAATCCATAATTGTATATTTTTCTTTTCAACGACTTCTAAAGTAGGATATATGTTTATTCACATGTATAGATGAAATATATCCTTTAGTGATCCTCTTAAGGAGCTACATACAAAATCTCTAAGTACCAGAGTCATCTACTTCTGATTGTAAAAATGAAGATGTTAATCTTTGTCCTCCATCTTTTAGCTCTTCTTTCCAGCATAGTATAGGTATATTATCTAGATTTATACTTGGAGCATTTTTCTCCCTCATGTGTAGCTATATTTATATTATCTAGCTCTTCTTCAAATTCTTCTATTTCACCTTCTTCTACAATTCTACTTATTCTTTATGGTTCTTGATATATTTTTGTATGATCACTTGTTTCGTCATCCATTTTATAAATTATGAAATTTCCTATGACATTTTTAATGGCTTTATCTATATCTTCTCCTTTAATTTGTTCTATTATATTATTTGTTTTTTCTTCTCTTTCTCTCTCTCTCTGTCTTGAAGATGATTTCTCTCAGTGTCATATATTTTAGACTATTTCCTTGTATTTCTTTGGTCTTTTCTTCCTTCTATATAAATCTCCTAATCAATGGGGCTTATTTCTAAAATCTTTATTACTTGTTTGGCAAAGTAACCATAGTTTATTTCATTATTATGTTTTGGCTTTATTTCATTTAACATATTTCTGTGCACGCAAATATTCCACATCAAAATATCAAGCCTAATAGAGTGTGAAACTGTTCTTTTAAAGAGACTACATACATAACTACTAGTTGTGGCCTTGTACACACTAGTCATGTTCAAGATAAGTCCAGATCTAGCTCTTTCATGATGTAGATGTTAATGCATTTCAGTGTTTCATTTGCTTTGACAAAATTACATCTCAACATTTGGTCCAAATAATTTACCATAAACTTTTTCATTTAGTTGTGAAGGTTGAAGTTTTTGAGGGAAATATAAAAAGCAATGGACATCGATACCATCACCATTGACAAGATTTTGGCACACCAAAAGAATGTAGCTTCAAACAATATAACTTAAGATTGTTCAGTCAGTTGTTATGGTTGGATTTTTTTGATTCACCTACTGCTAACTTGTGTATGACATTATGCTGCGTTACATCTAAAGATGAGATATTTCTGAAGTGATAAAATTAGGTTTCTGTTCTGTTAAAGATGCCACTCTATGGACTGCTATTGAAAGAAACTCATCATGCTTCATCAAGAATATGCGGATATCATAATAAATATTTTCTCTTTATGAACTGCACGATCTTGATAGAGTTTTAAGTTATAAAGTTATATAAGATGTTATTTGTTCCCAGGTAGCTATCAACAAATCTGAAGCAGGTATGGAGCGGCTTGTATGGTCCATTCATAACCCCTGGATTCCGAGGCCACTTCTAAGCATGCATGTCAGGATGGGAGACAAGGCTTGTGAGATGAAGGTTGTTGGATTTGAACACTACATGCAGCTAGCTGACCGCATCCGTAAGCATTTTCCGGACCTGAACAGCATATGGCTCTCCACAGAAATGCAGGCATGTCCTTGGATGCTTGTGACACTCCATTCCATTGTTACATTTCCAAACAACATTTCCACCCCACTGAGACACTATCATCCTACATGCAGGAAGTCATAGACAAAACGAGGCGATATCCTAGTTGGACCTTCTACTATACGAACGTTACGCGCCAGGAGGGGAACATGACGATGGCCACATACGAGGCAAGTCTTGGGAGAGAGACCAGTACAAACTATCCCCTTGTGAACTTTGTAATGGCGACCGAAGCAGATTTCTTCGTCGGAGCTTTGGGCTCAACATGGTGCTATCTCATCGATGGCATGAGGAATACTGCAGGGAAAGTAATGGCTGGGTATCTCAGTGTCAATAGAGATCGGTTTTGGTAGCTGATTCAAGATCACAGAAGTGAGTATATATATGCTGTACAGGAACATCTTCCATTAACATTAATGCGTATATGTACATATCAAAAAGAATTATATAGAGTATATATAGTTTGAATAAGAACCTCGAGTCTTATCAATATTTCTGTCAACATTCTTTTGTCTTTTGTCAGATACCACTTATCTAATGGATAAGTTGCTCGATGGGTCGTGTTTCCTCTCTAAGTTGGACTTGAAGCCAGAAGCCAATATAGTCATAGTTTTTTTGATTAATTATTTGTCTAAACCTATATCTCAATGTGGTTGATTATTTTCAAATTAACGCTTATTTGTGTATAAGTTGTCTAAATCATTTAAACAAAATCATTTAAACATAATCAATTTTAAACGACCCCTCAGAATAGTATCATTTTTTTTAGATTTATTACAAGTGAAGTAACATATAATTTTATTCTCGATCAGATTTACGTTCATGGAAAGACCCATTTTTAAATATGTATCGTATTTTTCTTTCTTCTAAACAAAATAATCCTTCACTATGAGATCAAATTATTACTATTCTCCAAAGAATGTTTCAGAATTTAGATCGTAGAAAACTGAAGACAGTAGTCAATGTCCCGATTTTGGGTATGTTGGTTAGATTGTTCAACAACAGCCTGAATGCAAAGATCCTAAAATAGATATAGTGAGTCTTTAAATTAATCTGATATGATTTTGTAATCGGTTCTGATAGATTCTTGTGTATTCTTTTTTTTATTTTATTTTTCATCATACTTAAGGGTATTTTTGAAAACCTCCCTCAATATCTGAATCATGAATTGTTCTTATTGCTAAATTAATACTCGCAAGTAGCCGATCACCACCAATGTAGAACAAAATGCTTGTTACATGACATATGCCTTGAAAATTATAAATAAACAAAATCAACAAATAAATACAAACAAGTGGTCATATTTAGATATTATAATTATGTAAATGCTATTATATTAAATATAATAAACGGTGAATATATTACTTCTGAGTTCGTGTACAACTTTGGGTGCCAAAATTTGAATATGTGATTGTATTTTTCACATGTTTATCCCTTTTCAACACTCCATTTTTTCTTCCCATGGATGAAATCAGGACATACATCATGAGCCAAATTTGAATGTACGGATCCTTATTTTGGTGCATACATTAATAATATCATACAATAAATAATATGTCCGAGATCAGTATGTATCAGGGTATCTTGAATGACCATCAACACTTTTGCATAAACTTATATTTATTATTACTAGTAAGTCTATTGTTTTATTTAAGTTTTTATAATGATTAACTCTTGATGACTTAATTATTTGAGATAGGTTATATTAATCTTTTTCAACCATGTCAAACGAAAAATATTTGAATTGTAGATCTTATTTCTCTCTCATCACGTCAGTGTTTCCTCATTGATACACCTCGTTTCCCATGGTAGTGTCACATACTATTTTAGTTGAATTTTCTGTTTTTATCTTTTTATTGGGACCAAATATTTAGGAAAAAATATTTTTATTAAATTCTTTCTAATAACTCTGTGCATCCATTCAACTAAATTAATTTTTATATACTGTTTTATAATGATTGAACATCTCAATTTTTAAAGTATAACTTCCCTTAATAAATATTTTTATAATTTTTTTCCTCATTCTAAGAGCATCAAACGATCACACAAAATTTCCGCTGCTATCTATACTTTAACTACATAACTTCTATTTTATACATAATATATTTATTAATAATTATTCTTATTAAATAATAGATATAAATTACTAGAAATTTTATTTTATAAATTCTTCTTTTAATATTACTAATACTATATATTTTACATATCCACTAAATCTGCATTAGTAATGATTTTGAAACAATCAGAACTATTATAACATGTGAAGAAAGGGAGGATCACAGATATTGAACAACTCTTAGACCTGACTTGTATAGACTTGAATTGATTTACATATCGATGCCACCTATTTATTGATGTAAAATACAAGAATCCATAATATCTAACTCTACTTATCTTATTTGAAATCTTTCAAAATATATTTTAAACTAGAAATTTCTTAACTCTTAAACTCTATCTAATCTTATTTAAAATATAAAATATTAATTTATGATCTTTTATAATATACTTTAATTTCTTAATACTCCCCCTTAAAATATACTTTGGGAGATAAGTCTCGATTTGATCTGCAAGGTCAAGCTCATAATTGTAATCAAGTATGAGAATCACTTGTAGAAATATGACCCTAATCAAAGTGTTCATCAGGGTGCATGTGAATGTTGTCATGAATCTTATATTGTTCAAAAATCTACTTGAATTAAATTGCTCTATTCAAAAACTTTAGGACCATCTGGAATACCTCTTGACTTAGAGCCTAATTCAAACTTACTAGATGGAAGACAATTGCAATCTCTAACTAGACTTTATGCAGAAGTCACAACATCCATATAATGGCTGAATTCAAGAATAGGTTTGTGCAAATCAGAAATAGCACCAAATTCCTCACATAAACCAATAGACTTGACACAAGATCCTGAGTTCAATTTTATGAAGAACATTCATTTCTTCATTCATAGCATCCTCCCACACAACACTTTTGATAATTATTCTTTTTGATCTTCTCAATGTTAGAATTTCCTTATTATGAACATTATTACTCCCCTATCACTTTGCTCTATTATTGGTGATGAAGAAATAATAGGAGTAGATATAGATGAGAAAGGATATGAGCCAAAATCTATAGGAGCATTAGATGATAAAGGAATCTTAACTATAGGTTATGAACATTATAACTTTCATTATTATGATTGATATTTTAAAAAAAAATTACTTGTGAAAGATAATAACAAGAAACTTCATTAAACACAAAATATTTTGAGATATCACATACCTATATGTTTGTGGATCCATACATTTTCAACCTTTCTTCCTTCCATCATAGCCAATAAAGAAGCATGTCTTAGCTTTAACATCAAGCTTGCTTCTCTTTGAGTCATGAACATAGCATGACGAACCAAATATTCTGAAATGTCTAACATTTACTCCTAAGGCTTTGGGTGAATTACTTGTATGAAGCTAACATTTACAAGTCTCTAAGAGATGTCAAATCTTTGATTCAGTCACATCATTTTGTTACAGTGTATTTGCACATATAAGTTTCCTTTTGATGTCATACTCTTTGAAAAAGAGAGGAATTTATCAAAAGTGAACTCTTTGCCATTATCAGTCCACAATCTTTTAGTTTTTTTTTTTCAAGAGCACTTTTAAATGTTAACTTGAACTCTTAAAATTTTAAAAAAGCTTATGATTTTCTCTTCATAAAATAGACCCAAGCGAACCCTGTAAATTCATCAATAAAAAAAAGCATATAACAAAAATCTGAATAAAATGGTATTTGAGTAAGGCCCATTAGATTGCTATGAATAAGTTCTAAGAGAAATTTGCATCTTGAAAGTGATCTATCAAAAGGTCGCATGTGTGCTTTGTCATATTGACACCCTTCACAGATTTCATTACCAGTAATAGTGGTAAGATTGGGAAGACCATTCACTAAACTTTTCTGCATCATAATCTTTAACTTAAAAAAATTTATATGATCAAGTCTAGCATGCTAGATTGATGCATCATCATTTGTACTCATCATATCAGTATAAGAGTTTGCTGTTGACAAAATATATAAACCTTTGACCTTTTTACATCTGCATTTAATTATTTTATATTGAGAAGAAACTTGACTTCATTAGGACAAAAAAGATTATAATTTTCAGCATAATTACATTTGCAACAGAGGAGTGATTTTTCTTTGATGCCTGGAACATGATACACAGTCTTCAACATAATAGGATAATTATCTTTATTTGAGATTATGATAGTGTCTTCCTTTTCACTTGGTGAACACTGTAATTTGTCAGGATAATTGCATCATTACCATCACATTAATGAAGATAGGTGAATTTACTACCATACCAATGAGATGATAATTGTATCTGGAATCAACAATCTAGTCATTTTCAAAATTGATAGATGACATGTCCTTAGTAGTTTCAACCATAAAGCATTTGCCACAATCTTCATCAGTAGTAATAGAATAATTTTTTTTTATTTGCAATATTTTCTTCTTTGATCTTTTCATATGATAGTTTTTCTTAATATGACCTAATTTGCCACACCTATAATACTTGATCTTCTTAAGATTCTTGCTTGCTTTATGGTTGCCACACCCATTGATCTAAAAATACTCTTGCTTGCTTTCAACATCATCCTTCTTCTTTTTATTATTATCATTACCCCGTTTTCTTATTTGTAAAAATGGCATCTCCATCTCCTCTTTAAATAGAAGCTACTACCATTTAATAAGCTAGGAATTCCTGAGAAGCAAAAATATTTTTCAACTCTACTAAGGATATTTATTGAATCCATTCTTGAATAGATGTAACATAAAGAATATACATATTTTTTGAAGATCATAAATAATATAATATTTCATTCATGCATCATAAATAGACTCATCTAGATGTAAGAGTGATATCTCTGAACATAAATTTTTAATTTAAAAAATACTAAGAAATTGAGAAATCACCTTAGATAATATTTACTAAATCATTCTCTAAATATTAAAGCCAAGCCATTATTCTTTTTGTTGAGCAATGCATTAAGAGTGGTCCAGGGGTATTTATACCTGTATAGGGACTCATTGTATGTGGGACACGTCATCGTTGTAGTGCCTGGTACGTCGCCAACTGTCTTCTGTCAAGGGTGTTGCAGGCTACTCAGCCCATCGTGTTGGCTTTGTCATGCTATCAGTCGCCTATTGGCAGGGGCGCTACAGGTTGGTCGGCCCTTTGCGTCTCCTCTGTCATGTCACCAGCCACTTGTCGACAAGAGTGCTGTCATACTATCGGTCACCCACTGTTAGGTGCACTATGGATCGATCGAGATTGAATGCTCGCTGGAGCTGGTCGGGATTTCGGCTCTTCCTGTCGACCTCACCGAGGCCAGGTCGGCATCTGACGTGCACCTGACTTGGCGACTCTATGATGTGGCCAAACAACATGACCGATATGGTGGTATCATATTAGTGTATTGGTGGCCCGATCATTATTGATCATATCAGATCTCTTTAGTATAAATTTAACCTTTATATTTAAAATCCTCTATCTCTTCAAGATTATTTTTTTCACTAAAGAGATTTTGAAACACATATTGCCACTTTTGTGACTCTGGTACCACGTGAAGAAAGTTAGGATCATATGCAAGTGTAACCTTTTCTCAAATAGTAGTAACAAGGTACCTTTCTCAAATAGTAATAGTAACGTACTACTAGCCCAATATCAAACTAAATAAAAGAACGAAGGAAACTAAGGTGAAAAAGAAAAACCTTTATTGAACTTCTAAAAAAAAAATATAAAAAAACTTACAACAACACTTAGACTTGACTTGAATATTTGAGACTTGAATTGATCTACATGTAGATACCATCTATTTATAGATGTAAGATACAAATCTGTAATATCTATAACTCTATATAATATTATTTGAAATCTTTTAAAATATATTTTAAAATAAAAATTTTTTATCCTTAAAACTCTATCTAATCTTATTTAAAATATAAAATATTAATTTATGATCTTTCAAAATATATTTTAATTTCTTAATATAAACATCACAGATTTGTGTGGCCAGACAAGCAACAACAGAGATCGATCGGAGCTCAAATCTGATTGATTACATTTATTGTCTTTCTCCAAAACACGGCCAATCTTTGTTCTTTATGACAGAACCTATATTATACCTACCTGCAAGACCATGAGAGATGCTGAATGGGTCATCACACCGTAGTATGAAATCAGAACTAGCGATGCTAAAACATTGAGGTCACGCCTTCTTAAATTCTCCTTAGACTTGTCCCAGCTACAGGTGTAGGCACTGGCGAAAACCACTAGCTGAAATATTAGATAATTATAGTATCAGCTATTCAAAATGCAAAGTCACTAATTTTTTAATCAATTATAACAAGATAACATCCATGCCAACTATTAGCCCAAAATACTTAGATTTAAATTAATACTAATATAATTATCAAATACTTATAAATCAATATAAGTTTCATCCACTTTGGATTGGGATTAAATTAAGGTGTTACACATTATACCTATGATTTTTATAATTTTCGTTAACATAAGTATTTATTTTATTTTTTTCAACGATCAGGTTTACATAACATATGTATACATAATTGGTTATATATTATATCATTAATGCTAATAATATTTTGAAGAAAGAAATTTTAAGATGTGTCTATATGTTTATGCTTGATTATTGACCTAAGGTACTGTTTTTCAATATAGGCATTTCTAAAAGCACCTTGACAAGCACTTCATTACATCTAATCCAGTATAAGTTTCTTGCTTTATGAAATTTTTTTTGTAGATTTATGAACTTTTATTTTTCTTATGGAAGCATAAACTCTTGTGATTTTAGTTTCACCAAGCAACATGATGGTGTCATAAATACCGTCAACTATTGAGTCGGTCCGATTGGTTTTCTCCCGAAGGTGCAGGCTCACCTTGAAGTTCATTCCCGATTGACATAGGGGTTGGGCAAGAGTGTGGTGGTGCTGCAGATACCATCCCACTAGGGTTTTTTGACTTCAAGTGGCTTAAGTAGATAGATGGGGGTCATTCGGGCTATTGGGTTTCTCCTTTGGAAGGTGGGGCCATCTCGGTATATTTTGACGGTGGTCAAATGACCCCGTATGCTAGGCCGGAGTTAAGTTATCCAGCACGGCCTCTCTAATGTCTAAGTCAGTAGAGGAGAGGACATAGTGATATAAACTATAGATGGAAGGAGAGAGTCTGTAATGGCGTAACATGTGTTCATTTTATTCCCTTGGCGAGAGCCTAAGGTTCTTTTATACCTGATCTTACTAGTGAGCTAACAATTTGATCATCCCAATCTCAGACTCTAATAAGATAGGGTGGTTATAGAATTGTCTGGTACTGATGATATAGAGCCTTGCTTAGGTGTCGATCTTCATGGCAGATGAGTTAGTAGGTACCAAATTTACCCCTATCATTTGCCTCCCTCGAAGGGATCATTCTCTAAAGGGCATACTATTGTATTTATGTTTTGATTGGATTCACTAGTGGAGGCACAAAGAATGTGCTGACCTTAGCATCTTTATACTAAGCGTATGGCTTGGGGGAGCATTGAGGCTCGGCCTAGATATGACTCTTTAAGTTTTATACTGAGGTGCTTGATTCGGGAGAGAGTCATTTTTAACTCTTTGTCATCCCGGGAGCAACTCTCAGGACTTCTTTATTGAGTGCATAGTTAAGGGGTGCGTGAAGGCTCGGCCTAGGTGTAACTCTCGGCCTTTGACGCCAAGTGCATAACTAGGGGGAGTACGAAAGCTTGGCCTAGGTGTAGCCCTTAGCCTTCTAAGTTTCACATCGAGGTGCTTAGCTTGGGAGAGAGTCCTTTTTAATACTTACTCATTCAAGGAGCAACCCTCGAGCCTTCGATAATGAGTGCATGGCTAGGGGAGCCCTTGGTCTTAACACCGAGTGCATAGATAGGGGGAGCATGAAGGCTCAGCCTAGATGCATCCCTTGGCCTTTTGAGTTTTGCACTAAAGTGCTTAGCTTAGGAGAGAGTTATTTTTAACTCTTACTTGTCTAAGAAGTGACCCTTGGGCCTTTTGCACCAAGTGCACAGCTAAGGGAGCACAAAGGCTTGACCTAGCTGCATCCCTCGGCCTTCAACACTGAGTGCATAGCTAGGGGAGCATAGAGGCTTAACTTAGGTGCAGCCCTTAGCCTTTGACACTGAGTGCATGGCTAGGGGGAGCATGGAGGCTCGACCTAGGTGCATCCCTCGGCTTTCTGAGTTTCACACTAAGGTTCTTAGTTTGGGAGAGCATCCTTTTTAACTCTTACTTATTCGAGGAGTGACCCTTAGGCCTTCCACACTGAGTGCATGACTAGAGAGAGGATAGAGGCTCGACCTAGGTGTAGCCCTTGGCCTTCAATACTGAGTGCACAACTAGGGGGAGCGTGGAGGCTCGGCCTAGGTGCAACCTTTTGCCTTAAATATCAAGTTCACAGTTAGAGGGAGCACGAAGGCTTAGCCTAGGTGCAACCCTCAACCTTTGACATCGAATGTACGGCTAGGGGGAGTGTGGAGGCTTAGCCTAGATGCATCCCTCAACCTTTTGAGTTTTACACTGATGTACTTATCTTTGGAGAGAGTCTTTTTTAACTTTTACTCGTTCGAGGAGTGACCCTCGGGGCTTCTACACAAAGTGCACAACTAGGGGAAGAATAGAGGCTCGGCCTAAGTGTAGCTTTCGGCCTTTGACACCGAGTGCATGACTATGAGGAGTGTAGAGGCTCGGCTTAGGTGTAACCCTAAGCCTTTGACACTGAGTGCACGACTAGGGTGAGCACAGAGGCTCGACCTAGGTATAGCCCTTGGCTTTTTGATCGTATTGAAGTGGGAAGTTAGCCCTACCATAATACCTATGAGGCACCTCTACTAGGGGTGTCTTTTGTTATCCTAAGGGCGATATAATCTCCCTTAAGTTCTATAAGTGATTGGAGGTGCTACACCTATGGCAGGTTTGATTTCAATTATAGTAGAGCAATTGGGAGCCGTAGCTAGGCTGAGGCCTGAGGATGCTTGAAGGATGCTATTGAGGAAGAGGCGCGAGGCTCCCAAGGCCCATGTCTAGCTTACCTATTGATAAAAAAATCGAGCAGAGGCTTAGGGAGGCATTGAGGCAGGGGAATAAGGTCATCAAGGCTATGGTCTCTAGCTACTTTTGGCTCATCTAGGGTCAGATTCGGGTAGTTACGATAAAGTAGAGCCCTGATTTATCCGAAGGTTCGAGCTTAACCATGTCTAAAGTGAGGAATCAGACCAACTCAGAGTCATCAGAGAGATAGGCTTTTGGCTGTTGCAGATGATTGGGTTTGATTTGCCTTGGGATCAAACCCTTTCTTGATGTTTTGAGTGTCAATCGTGCGATTGTGCTGGGGTGCACAATTTGATCTCCACCGTCATTTCTAATGCGGTTCCTAGACATATCGTTGCATCAAACAAGCATCTACCAAGTGAGAAGTTACCTTTATTTGGTCCTCCCTGACTCTTCCTCTTCTATCACCATTTCATCGCTGCTCTAATCATTTAACACTTAAGCACAAGGATGTCTTCTTTCTTTAATAAGTCTATGACTTTTCCCTTAGAGAGTGTCTTCTTCCGATGATGATTTTCCAATCATATTTCACTTATCCTCTCAATGTCAATGAGTTTGGAGAAACCAACCACCTCATCATGGAAGGTAGTTCTAGTGAGCTCCATGTTGGAGGAGAGCTAGCCTTCTAGACCTCTTATGGCTTCACGGGACCTAGTCCAAATATAAGTGGTCCACGATTATAGTGTGGTCACTCCATGACAACTGGAGGAACTATGCACTCACCTTCGGGTTTTATCGAAAGTTATTCTTTCGATTCCTGGGGACGAGGATCACTCTTATTACCAATTCTACAGGCGGTTCTACCTCTCCATCGATGCTCTAGAGACTAGGTTGCACCTTTCTTTGCCTCTAGTAATGGCTGCCTTCCAAGCATTTTGGTGGATTTCTCTGTCCCAACTAGCATTGAACTCATAGTGCTTCCTAATGATCTTCCTCATGACAAGTGTAAATTTTTAGTTTATATGAAGGTGTGTATGTGTGTGTGGGGGGAGGGGGGGTGGTTGATGGTGTGAATTAATGCAAGTATAAATTTTTAGTTTAGATGAAAACTTTTCGATTAAACTAAGATAGGAAATATGAAGCTTTTCATTTTAGGTGAAACGAGTGAGTGATTAAAATAAAGTTACTAAGTTAATAAGCAAACCAGAAAGATTAGCAATGTTTGAAGGAAAGAACTTATCATGAAAACTTTACTTTCAAAGAGTAGAATTAAATTGGAAGCATCAATACAAAACTATGTAACCAATGAAAGCAAGGAAACACTCACAATGTTTATCGTGGTTCGGTGCCAACAGCATACGTCCACTCCCGAGTCATCTTTCTTGAGGCACACCAGCATTCACTACCAATCTTCTTTAGGTGAATACCAAACCTGTACACTATGCTTACAAGGGAGACAAGATTACACTCTTTGATCACTCCCTTATCCCTTTTAATTATCAAAATTATTCTATAAATACAAGAAAACTTAGGGTATTTATAGGCCCCAAGTAGCTTCAAATTTTTGGAGCCAAAAATTAAATATATTTTAAAAAATTGGGTCGCGGTTTACCCGCCGACTTGGACAGCTTAGCCGCCCGAATACTAGCATACAAGTGATTTACCCACCGGCCCTGGGCGGGTCAACCGTCGAAAGTACATAGATTCCTATGTACAGGCAGTTCAACAACCCAGCCTGGGCGGGTCAACTATCATTAGTTGCCCGAAAGCCTAGCGGGTGACAGTACACCCACCTTTCACCAGCGGTTTACCCTTAGCGAGCTCCCGACGCACTCGTGGCGAGTTTCCAACCGCATCGATCCAATGCATGGACTTGACCTTGGCCAATCCTGATTATAATAATCATTATATCGTAATTATTCCTACATCAATCAATTCTAACAACCCTGTTAGATCAATAACCTATCAATTAATTTCATTATCAAATTTTGAGATTCAATAATCTCCCCTTTTTTTTTTATGATAATCAATTGATGATTGGAGTTAATCTTAACTCCCACTAAATCCATGCTACTTAAATTTAAGAGAATCATATACTTAAATTCAAGCAATCAACATTTTATACAAATTTCACAAATTTGCATCAAGTCATCAAATCATGAATTTTATCAAGTCATCAAATTATAATAAGAATTATGCACTCATATCCATATCCAAGATGTCCAATCTATATCCATATCCACATCATGTGTTATCGGTATATATCATTAATATCATGAGTCATCAATCAATATCATGTGTTATCAATGTATATTTCTCTCCCTTTGTTATCAACAAAAAGGTGAAAAATAGGCTAAGGATTTTAAGGCACATGAGTCTTTGCTCTCCCTTTGTAAAATACAACATGAGTCATAAATAATTTTCTTCCTAATGTGAAAAAGAAGGAAAAAAATAAGGGAGGAGTTGTAAAACATCATTAAGAAGAGATCTTAATAAATTTCAAAAAGAATATTAAGATGAGCTCAAAAATCCAAGTTGAAACTATTTTAACCACATCATATGCAATACATCATATTATAAAATTATGATTATTATTACAAATCATCATGCATATTTTCAAAAATCAACATGCATTATCATCATATATGATTTCACATCATCATATTTTCTCCCCCTTTGTCATCAACAAAATTTTTGATATATGAGAGCTTAGCAATTTAGCAAATTTTTTATCACTTTAGAACATGTAAGCTAGTAAGTTCTTTCTTCTCTTTTGAGAAGTGCAAGCTAGCAAATTTTTACTTCCTTTGCAATATTCAAGCTAACAATTTACATTATGCAAGCAAATAAGTTTTGCTCCCCCCTTTGTCATTGTCAAAAAGAAGAGATAATACAAAACTTTTCCCGTTACATCATATTTCAATTCATTACATGAAATATATCAAGAAAAATTAACACAGTGATGAGATGTACAATTCATGAAGACAAATTGTGACTATTAAGAGATAAATTATAAGAGAAACAAATAAAATAAAATCTCTTGATTCATTCTTAAGAAATCTCAAGTTGTCAAGTTTATGATTTGTATAAAAATTTTCTTTTAAATAATACGAGACCATATAACAAAAGATTTTAATTCATAAAAGATTTCAAGTTGTAATTCCAAGAAATCAAAACCACAATATAGGTAAATCACTCATTCAATTTCAAAATCATCAAAATCACTTTCAAGAGATTCAAAATGTAATTAATAGACTTATTAGTCTCTTGAAATACTAGTGATTTCTTTTCTCCACTTTGTATGAGCAAGGAGGTAAAATCAAGATAGAGAAATGAAAAATATCAAATCACAAGAATGCTCAATTTTAAAAATATAAATTTTATAGATGTGAATTTTATAATTAAGCTCAAAACTTCAAGATATTCAAGGAGATTCAAAAGTTTAAGGGCTACTCATGCATTTAAAATTATCTCATGCAATTTCAAGTATAGCAAAAAAAATATATTTATTGTAAATTTTGATAAAAAGCATTAAGAATTTCATAAGGCATGATAGTAGATCAAGCTTAAATTGTAGATCAAGTATTTTGCATGAATTTAAAAAGTCCTAGTTTTCTTCTAAGCAATTGTTCCTTATTCAATGTTATCATAACCAAATTTACTTCCGATCATATTAATAATTTTATCTCCCTCTTTGTTAATGTCAAAAATAAATATGATTGTATAATTTATTTTTAACATCCATATTCAAATTATGCTAAAAAGTACAAGGATATCATGTCATTAAAGATAAAATCAAATTTTTGAATATCAAAAGATATTATTTCATTTAATAAGTTTATTTACCCCTCAATTAATCAAAGACAAATCTTTTTAATAAAAAAGAAGAATGATTTTGATAAAAATTTTAATTATTATTGTTAAGATCATAAATCTCCTTTTTATTAAAAAAATTTATAGAGATTAATAATGTGATTCCCATAACATAAAAGTCAAGAATTAAGGGAATATTCATGATAAACTTATCACAAATTTAAGAAATATTAATTTTGGTGATAAGTTATGTCATTCATGAGTTTTAAAATAAATCACGTTAAGATAAATATTGATATCAAAAGACATCCATGAATATTAAAGATATGATTTAATTTAATAAATCTCTTCTTAGATGATAAATTAGAACCATAATAGAACAAAAGAGTCTTCATCTCATAAAGATATCATATTATAGATAAGATCATGAGTTAATTTTAAGGAAGAAAAAGGTAGGAGATTTTGTTTTATATATATGAAACTTCAAGGTTTCAAGAATATGGTTCGTAAGAAGATTTTCAAGTTTCATTTTCTAAACTTGCCAAAATCATGATAATAATTTATTCAAGTTCAAATTATCAAATCATCAAAATCACTTTCATAGTTCAAGAGATCATAAAAATAATATAATCGATTCATTAATCTCTTTTAAAATAAAATTATTTGAAAACTTATCGAAAATTATCATCAAAAATCACTTTTCAAAAAATTTCAATAAAGTCATCATAGATTATTTTCCAAAAGAAAATAACTAAAGTTTTCTATTTATTTTTGAAGTTAGAAAGATTCAATAATAAATATATCATTTTATCTTTGTTGAAGGATTTATGGGATAAATATTATTTCAAGAAGAATTATCTTTCTTTTGAGATTTATTTCTAGAATGCATTGGCATTTAAAGTCAAAAATAAAATTTTATTATAATCATTACAAAAATATTTTTAAACAAAAGCTCTGATTTATTTTAATCCAATGATTTTTGCATGTTGGAAGATTCTATCATGTTATCAAGAAGTTTTTCTTTTAAAGAAAGATAATTTCATATATAATTTTTAGGTTCAAAAACAACATAAATTATCAACACAAGTTAATACACATCAATACAATAATCATCATCAAAATCTTTTTTTCATACATGTGACTTTTATTTAAGTTAACTATACTTTCTTCTTTCTAATTCTAGCATGCTTTAGCTATGCATCATTAAGATTAATTATATAATGATGAACTATTTTCAATAAATTTTTCTTGTTATTTGCTTAGGCTAGTGAGCTTTAAAAGAATATTAGATCTCAAGTCATGTGCCATAAGCATCTACTTTCAAAACATTACTTAGTGCTCCTAGTCTTGTTAGGATGTAACTTTATATTATGAGAGGTTTTAATTTAGGTACCCATTTGAGTTTGGGTCTTTCTTGATATGTTTTTCTCATTTTTTCTAATAGTTTAAGGTTGTTTATGGTTCCTATAGGAACCCAAATTAATTTATGTGGACTATAATTTTTAAATGAATATTCGTATGCTTTATGTCCTAATCTATCATAAAAATTATATTTTTTTAGATGACAAATTTAATGTAGGTCCTTTTGTAAAGATGGTTGGCTTTTGTTGAACATTACCAATAAAGCCTATCATTTCTATTATTAATATGACCCTTATTGGAAAGGATCATATTTAGGGATTTATTCCTTATTTAAAATTTTTATGGTGTTGATTTAAGCATGATGTTTTCTTATTTAACACTATCTAGTATCTTACATTTAGAGCATGTGTTATTGTGTGATACTAGTGAGTCATGCATTTTGTCAAGTCTACTAACTAGCAATTCATGATGATTCTTAAGTAGTTTAAATGATTTACTAAGTTTTTTAAACTCATCAAACAGATCATAAAATATGCTTAATAATTTAAAAAAAATATTTAAAGACTCACTAACCTCATCTTCGATGGCCATAAGAGCGAGGTTCTCCACTTCTTGGTTGTACATTTCATCTTTGGAGCTCCTCGGCTTCTTACGTTCATAGCGAGAGGTTTTGTCCATATTTACATTATTTTTAAGGTTCAAGTTCGTTAATTTTTTCGGTTCATTTGTCAGAAGTTCAAGGTCCTCATCACTCGAGATTTCACTCGAGGAGTCATGTGTTCTTCTCAGTTCATATTCCTTCCGGTTCTTAGGAAGGTGTTCTTCTTATTTATTTTTAGAAGTATTTTTATTTAATGATTCATTTATATTAAGTGTGCTTCCATATGTTATTTTTAATTCATACCATATATCAAAAGTCGAATCAAAATAAGAAACCCTATCAAATTCATTTTTACTAAGAGCATAAAGCAATGCATTCATAGCCTTTGCGTTTAAAGAGAATTTCTTCCTTTCCAAATCATTTAGTTCATTCATTGGCTTGAAAGATTTTTCAAATCCATTCTCAACAATACTCCATAGATTAAGGTCCAAAGAGATAAGAAAAATATGCATCATTATCTTCTAATACGTGTAATCCGTCCCATTGAACATGGGAGGATGTGAGATGGAATATCCCTCATTCATGCCAAAATAAACAATTTACTCAAGTGGGTGTTAATCCAAAGAGTAAGTACCTTGCTCTGATACTAATTATTTGGGTGAATTAGTACAAATATAAATTTTAGATTTAGATGAAAACTTTTCAATTAAACTAAGATAGGAAATATGAAGCTTTGCGTTCTTACTGAAACAAGTGAGTGATTAAAAGAAAGTTGCTAAGTTAATGAGCAAACCGGAAAGATAAACAAAGTTTGAAGGAAAGAATTTATCGTGAAAACTTTACTTTTAAGGAGTTGAGTTAAATTGGAAGTATTAATACAAAGAATATGCAAGCAATTGAAAGCAAAGAAGCACTTATAATTTTTATAGTAGTTCGGCTTCAAAGCCCTACATCCACTTTCGAGTCCTCCTTCTTGAGGCACATCGGCGTCCACTACCAATCTTCCTTGGGTGAAGTTCAAACCCTTACACTTTGCTTACAAGGGAGACAAAATTATACTCTTTGATCACTCTCTTACCTTTTTTTTTTCTTACAATTCTCACATAATATTTTCTCAGAATACAATCCCTAATTATTGTATAGAATATAAAAAAACTTAGGGTAGTTATAGGCTCCAAATTGGCTTAAAAACCAGAGCCAAAATCCAACCGTATCTAAAAAATCTGGGTACGGGTAGTTCACCCATCAGCCTGGATGGGTCAACCACTGAAAGTACCTAGATTCTTGGGTATGGGTAGTTCAACTGCCCAGCCTGGGCGGGTCAGCCGTTGTCAGCCACCCAAAAGCCTGGGCAGTGGCGGTACACCCACCGCTCACTAGCGGTTTACCTGTCAAAATTTTTACAAAAGTGATTCCCTCCACTTTTCGAATTTCGGGTTGAACCTAATGTTGACCAACCCTTTGGTCAATCAATTGAGCTCAACCTAAGCTCAATTAAATCCAAATATTGGATCTGATTGTCTTATTGAGTTGATTTGAATTTCTTCCAAATCTAACTCCCGCCAACCCAACAGCCTTTGGTATTCTTGCGGCGAGTCTTCCAGTCTTCTTCCAGTGATCTCCCAATGTGTTCCCAGCGAGCTTCCTGATACCTTTGGTGAATCTCCTAGCGAACTTCGACGAGATCTTACTACATCGTCTGAACCCAGCTCGATGCCCAAGCTTGATCTTGGCCCATTATCTGGTTGTAACTCCATTGCTCCTATCATAGTTAGACCTGCTCGATGCTAATTATGACTTAATTACATACAATCATAATTGCCAAATATCCATTACAAGACCATCCTAACTCATAATAAGTTTTTCAGCTACCCCCGATAATCTTCCAGCGAGTCTCGATCTTTTTCTAGTGAACTCCCTTGCATAATTATGGTAAACTCCCGATACCCTCGGTGAGCTCCTGACGCACTCCTGGCGAGTTCCCAACCGCATCGACCCGATGCATGGACTTGACCTTGGCCAATCTTGATTGTAATAATCATTATATCATAATTAATCATGCATCAATTAATTTTAACAATCTTGTTAGATCAATAACCCATCAATTGATTTCATCATCAAAATATGAGATTCAACATAGCCATGATCGAACTTGGTGGTTGTAGAGTCGGGCAACAGCTTTCTAATACGTGAAGGCTCGTAGATGCACCTCGGCCCTTAACTCCTCGATGAGGTTGAGATTCTCTCTTAGGCCTAGTTCTGAGGCTTCTTCCTCGAAGTGCTCGACCCAAAAGGCGGGGAAGACCACTTCGGGTGGTAGGACGACTTTGGTTCTGAAGGCGAGGCTATAAGGAGATTCTTAATAGTTGTTCGTAATACCCATAATATGCTCGAAAACTCTTCGGCCCAAGTACCTTGTGCTCTAGCAATCCTTCTCTTCAGCCCTTTGAGGATGGCTTGATTGGTTACTTTGGCTAATCCATTAGCTTGGGGGTGGGTGACCAAGCTGAACTTCAATTGTATATGGTAACTTTGATAGAATGTTAGGACCCTTGCTAAGTTGGGTCTATCTATTTATAATTAATTCGAGTTAAGTCATATTAGTCTATCCAATTAGAGTCAGTTATGGATTGGGTGAGCCCAATCGAGTCAGTTATGAGTTGGTTGGAGTTGATTTTTATCTTCATTTAGGATGGAGTCAGTTATTATTTTCAGTTAAGAGTCTATCACTTAGTTAAGAGTCCAAGTTTTTAGGACTCCGAGTCCAAGCTTAGAGGGGCTCTTGGTAGCACCCTATAAATAATGTTGCAAACTCTCTTATGAGGCAATCAAGGAAGAAATATTTGTTTGGCCAATAGGCAAAAACCCTAGGAGGTAGATCCCCTCGAAGTGATCTAGGAGGCCCGATCCTCTCGAAGTGGTCGTTTATCCCTTCTTCCTCTACGATAGAACCCTAGGGTTCTATCAATTGGTATTAGAGCAACATTCCTTAGCACTTCCATTGCTATCATTCGTCATCCTCACTGTCGCCCTTTCCATTATCGTTATTATCGTCTTCCTCACCACCTCTTCTTATCTCCTGCTACCACCTTGCTGCAATCATCTTCACTACAGTGTTCAATAAAAACAAAAGAAGAAAATAAAAAGAGAGAAGAAAAAGAATAAGATTGACGTATGCAGAATCATCCTCCCTCATCTGTCGCTGACCACCTCTCTTCCTCCCTTACCATAGCTGCTTCCTAGCCACCTTCTCCCACCCACATCCTTCCAACCGTGCCTTCTTCAACAACAACCACACCCAGCCAAATCTTCCTCTCTACCACTGAAACCCCCATATGGCTGCCTTTCGCTCTTACCTTCCTCCTCAATTATAGTCGCAGTCGCACCCTCCTCTGCCTAGTTATTGTCCTCAACCTTCTTCCCTGTTTCCTGTGGCTTTTCCACCCCATATATCTCCCGTCGATCCCAGTCATGCTCTCACCTCTGCCACCGAGGTCCCCTCGCTGAACCCTCTTCCTCCATTGTTGCTGCTGTCATCCCAACTCTCCCTGCGACCCACACAAGTAGCCGCCACCGTCGCTTAGCAATATGCTGTTGCTTCCCACTATTGCAACCCTCGTCGTCCCTTACTGCTAACCCTCACCACTGCCACCCGTCACCAGTCACTGTTGCCACCCACCTTTGCTATTGCCTCCTCTACCTTCTCCCCTACTTTAACAATTGCAACCGCAGCCCTCGTCGGCCACCTGCCGTTGCATCTCCTCGCCTTGTTGCACGGTCGCCATCTTCCTCGCCTTCCTCCCCTCGCTGCCCACACTAAGCCATGTCTCTGCAGCCTATCCTCCTCCATCTCCAGCTCTGCCTAACCACCTCCTTCATCATCTTATAGTCGCATCTTGTTGCTGCCATCTAGCTAAGTTGCAGTAGCTGCACCCATCTTCCTCTTCTCCCCATTGCCTATTGACGTCGCCTCCTGTAGCCACGTAGCCACTGACCGCCACTGTCCCTTTCCTTCCCGGTTATGCTACTTCCCGCTGCGATTCTACAATCACTTTTATCGTTGTCACCATCTTCCTTTTTAGCCATCCCTCGCTCCCACAGGTGCCCACTTCCTTTGCAACCACACCAAATATGATGTTATTGATGTGATGGCTATGGATGATGCACTAGATGTTATGTTTAAAGTCCTATGAGACCCGCATAGAAGACAGATTGCAAAAACTCTCCTATGAATTTAGAAGAAGTTGATCTGAAAAGTATGATCATGGGCAGGATACAAGGTACTCACGCATGATGATGGAGCTTCCCATATGGGAGATGGAGATCTGATCGGTTAGATCTCATGTGCTGAAAAGTTCTTTCATTTTCCCAAGACTCCAGAGGAATCCATGGTGGAGATAGCTTCCACATAACTCGAAGGTGATACAATCCAGTCGTATGATTTGTACGAGACCTATCACAAAATCTCTTCATGGGGATAATTCAAGAGAGAGCTCCTAATTCGCTTCGGACTATCGGAGTACAAGACATTAATGGACAACTCACCAAAATTCATCAGACTTCTATAGTACAAGGGTACCAAAGCAAATTTAAGCACCTGCCAAACCAAACCCGAGATTGATCTGAGATACAATTGGTATAAAAATTTATTAAGGGACTTAATCTTGAGATTTAGTGTGAAGTTAAAGCTCACTATCCCTGCACCATGATAGCAGCCATATCATTCATCAACGTACATGAAAGAAAAATCAATGTAAACACTCACCGAAATAGAATCTTTTATGGATATGAAAAATCAACAAAGGAGGACTTCAAAGTGGTTAACATAGATGATCACAAACAAGAGTAGATTTTGACGATTGAGCCAACTAAAGAGGAATAAAAAACTGATACTGTGGAGTCTGACCATGAAGGCTATGAAAAACTTCTGACGATTGGACCAGCTAAGGAGGAATTAAAAATTAACAATGTGGAGTCTGATCACAAAGGTTGTACCAAATTCAAAGATAAGATTGCTAATGGGTGAATCTAATTTATGACAATAGGTGCTCAAAGGTAAAACAACTACTTGTTGATTTCCTTTTAATGCCCCAAGAAGACTTCGAAGTGGTGGTCCTCAAAAGAAGACATAATACTACCACTAGCTATCAAATGAAAAGGGTTCTTCAGAAGACTATAATGGCAACTGCATGAGAAGACCAAACCATTGCATACACCAAGTAAAAACCCTACTTATTTGATCAAAGAGTTGTGATGCATGGAAAATATTGAAGTGCTCCCGAAATCTAATACTGCTCAGCCTTGAGGACAAGGCTGATTTGAAGTAGGCAGGTCTATTAGGACCATTGCTAAGTCGGGTCCATATATTCATAATTAATTCAAGTTGAGTTATATCAGTCTGTCCAGTCAGAGTTAATTATAGGTTGGTGAGCCTAATTGAGTCAGTTATGAGTTGGTTAGAGTTAGTTCTTATCTTCAGTTAGGATAGAATCAGTTATTCTCTTCAATTAAGAGTCTATCACTTAGTTAAGAGTCTAAGTTTAGTAGGAATCCGAATCCAAGCTTAGAGGGGCTATTGGTGGCACCCTATAAATAATGTTATAAACTCTCTTATGAGGTAATCAAGGAAGAAACATTATTTTGACCAATAGGCAAAATTCCTAAGAGGTAGATCCCCTCGAAGTGATCTAGGAGGCTCGATCCCCTCGATATGGTCATTTATCCCATCTTCCTCTATGATAGAACCCTAGGGTTCTATCACAGAAGGACTTGAACTTTGTGTTATTAAACTGTGTCCATTGTCGGTAATTATGTCCTTGGGATGCCGAACCTCGTAATGATGTTCTTCCAAATGAAACATTCAACTTGCTTCTCCGTGAGGCCAGGGGCTTAGTTTTAACCCACTTAGTGAAGTAATCAACTCTGATGATAAAAAATTTTCACTGCCCTTGGGCTGGTGCGAACGGGCCAAGAAGGTCCATTCCCCACTTTGCGAAGGGCCATGTGCAGTCAGTGAAGGAGAGGGGCAATGCCGACTGATGTTGGATCCGAGTATGTTTCTGACATTGCTCGCACTTCTGGACATAGTCCCGAGTGTCTCAAAGTATGGTTAGCTAGTACTATGTCAGTCTCAATTGGTGATAGGCAGCGGAGTAAGGGCCGATTGAAGGCTCTTCGGTAGAGGTGCCTGTTGAATTCATAATACCAGGCCTCGGTCCTCTTGACGCGTTGAACAACCATCCTGTTAGTCGGTAATGTTGTATCCCTTTTATAGCAAAGTATCTCCTCCATCTAGTCTTGAGCATCTACTTTCAAAATATTACTTATTGTTCCTAGCCTTATTAGGAGGTAACTTTATATTATGAGAGGTTTTAATTTAGTTACCCACTTGAGTTTGGGTCCTTCATGATATGTTCTTCCCATTTTCTCTAATGGCATAAGATTATTTATGGTTCCTTTAGGAACCCCAACTAACTTGTGAGGACTATAATTTTTAAATGAACATTTGTAAGCCATATGTCCTAATCTTCTATAAAAATTACACTTAATTTTTGGTGGCACATTTAATGTAGGTCTTTTTGTAAAGATGATTGGCTTTTGTTGAATATTACCAACAAAGCTATGCCATTTCTACTTTAATATAACCCTTATTAGAAAGGATCATATTTAGTGATTTGTTCCCTATTTGAAATTTTTCTAGTGTTGATTTAAGCATGATGGTTTCTTCTTTAACACTATCTAGTATCTTACATTTAGAGCATGTGTTGTTGTGTGATACTAGTGAGTCATGTATTTCATCAAGTCTACTAACTAGCAATTCATGATCATTCTTAAGTAGTTTAAATGATTTGCTAAATTTTCTAAACTCATTAAACAGATCATGAAACATGCTTAATAATTCAGAAAAAAATATTTAAAGACTCACTAACCTCATCTTCGATGGCCATATGGGCGAGGTTCTCCATTTCTTGGTTGTCTCTTTGGAGCTCCTCGGCTTCTTACTTCATAGTAAGAGGTTTTATCCATCTTTAAATCATTTTTAAGATTTATATTTATTAATTTATCTGGTTCATTTGTCAAGAGTTCAAGGTTCTCATCACTCAAGATTTCACTCGAGGAGTCATATGTTCTCTGTTTAAGTTCCTTCCTATTCTTTGAAAGGTGTTCTTCTTATTCATTTTTGTAAGATATTTTGTTTAATGATTCATTTAGATTTAGTGTGCTTTCATGTGTTATTTATAATGCATGCCATATATCGAAAGCCGAATCAAAATAAGAAATCTGATCAAATTTATTTTTATCTAAGGCACAAAATAAGTCATTCACAACCTTAGAGTTTAAAGATAAAGTCTTCTTCTCCAAATCTTTGCAATTGTTCATTGGAAGAAAAGACATTTCAAATCCATTTTTAACAATAGTCCATAAATCAAGGTCTAAAGAGATAAAAAAAATTCGCATCCAAATCTTCCAATATGTGTAATCCGTCCTATTGAATATGAGAGGACATGAGATGGAATGTCCCTCATTCATGCCAAAATAAGCCATTTACTCAAGTGGGTATTAATCCAAAGAGTAAGTACCTTGCTCTGATACCAATTGTTAGGATCAATTGACACTAAGAAAAAGAGAGGGGGTTGGGGGAGAGAGGTGAATTAGTGTAAGTGTAAATTTTTAGTTTAGATGAAAACTTTTTGATTAAACCAAGATAAGAAATTCGAAGCTTTTCATTCTAGGTGAAATGAGCGAGTGATTAAAAGAAAGTTGCTAAGTTAATAAGCAGACCGGAAAGATAAGTAACATTTGAAGGAAAGAACTTATTGTGAAAACTTTGCTTTCAAAGAGTTGAGTTAAATCGGAAGCGTCAATACAAAAATATGTAAGTAATGAAAGCAAGGAAACACTTACAATTTTTATAATGGTTTAGTGCTAATAACCTACATTCACTCCTGAGTCCTCCTTCTTGAGGCACACTGGCGTCCACTACCGATCTTCTTTGGGTGAAGACCAAACCCTTACACTTTGCTTACAAGGGAGACAAGATTATACTCTTTAATCACTCCCTTACCCCTTTTAATCTCCAAAATTATTCTATAGAATACAAGAAAACTTGGGGTATTTATAGGCCCCAAGTTGCTTCAGATTTTTGGAGCCAAAAATCAAATATACCCAAAAAAATGGGTCATGGTTTACTTGCCGACCTAGGCGGCTCAATCGCCCGAACACCAGGGTACATGGGTGGGTCAACCATCGAAAGTACCCATATTCCTATGTATGGGCAATTCAACGGCCTAGCCTAGGTGGGTCGGGTCTCGCCGAAGCTGTGGTGACGGTACACCACTGATTTGCAGTCAAAATTTTTACAAAAGTGGTTCCCTCCACTTTTCAAATTTCGACTTAAACCATTAGTTGACCATTCCCTTGGTCAACTAATTGAGCTCAACCAAACCCTATAGTGGACCCGGTTACCTTATTGAGTTAATTTGGATTTCATTCAAATCCAACTCAATTAGGACTCAATTCCTAACTATGACTCAATAATTAAAACATAGAATGACCAATAAACTAAACCAAGACCTAACTCCTGTCAATTTGATAGCCTCCGACATTTTTACGATAAGATGGTGCCCTCTACTTCCTCTATACCAGCGAAGGGTTGTCGATGCCTATCGTGAGCACCGGGTTCCTCCTACGACTCATCTACTGGATGCTCCGGGAGCCCTAGTCCATTTGAAGGGGACCTGGAGCCATTGGCAAGGATTTCACCTTCCTCGAGGTCCTCTGGAGAGGAGATAGGCCTTTGCCCTTGCAAAAGGCATCAGGTGGTTCCCTACTGCACCCCCAGCATCTCTGCCAATGGGGAGGTTGCCATTTAGGGATATGGAACTAGCCTCGGCTCCTACCCCTACGTCGACTATGGGAGTAAAAGTCCCATGGGAATTGCTTCATGTTTCTCTAATAGGGCGCTGACAAGGGAGCCCAATCCTATTGCTACTTCTTCGGGGCCTTTGCCCAAGCTAGTCTTGGAGCCATATGAAGAGGCTACCCATGAGCAGTCAACATCCCCACTTCTAGCCCCTGTTGCTTTATCACTTAGGGATGTGGCTCTATATGTGGAGCCATTTGTTGAAGAGGGTCCTTCCCCGCCATAGCCCTTGGTAGGGGTGGGCCTAAGTGGAGATTGTTCAGACCACACTAAGGGTCCATATGCTACGATGTCACCATATGAAGAGGCAATTAGTTCCTTGGAGGGTTTGTCAATGGCCTTTCCCAACGATTTGTCGAGAGGCCTGACCCCATCTATCCCAGGATTGTCTGTCGCCTTGATTATTCTCGGACAATCAATTGCATCACCAAGTACACCACCAGCTCAACAACTATGGGAGGAGGCCCAGGCGATTATTGCTTACTACCAGAGGTCACTTAGCCTGGCCCTTGCGAGGCTGCTGCATCGCTATCCTTCAGAGGTGCTGGTAGATCTCTACTCCTTACATGAAGTCCTGATAACATTTCTTGCAAAGCACCTTCTGCCATTTTTATATCCTGTTGAACATCTTGCTTTCGTCTTTATGCAGCACCACCACTACATGATGATGCTGCCAAACCATCTATGGAATGCGAGATTGATCGATCAACTCTCCAAAAATAATGTTGCCCTACAAGCTTAGTTGGGGTGGCCTGAAGAAGAGAAGAAGGTGGCGAGGGCCCAGTCTACTGAGTTGTTCTTGCAGCTGGCTTAGGCTCATCGTCGAGTCTAGGAACTGGAGCAATGCCTTGCTAAGGTGCACGGGGATGTTGACTCCCTGCTCAATAAGATGGATTTATAGCTCAATTTGGCCCTTCACTATGCTAAGAAGGCTGAGGCACGTGATGAGGCAGCTATAGCTGAGGATATGGTTACTAAAAGTATGACGGAGAGTGAGCGATGTTAGTATCAATTGGCACTAAGAGAGGCGGGGGACTTCAAGAATTTGCTTATAAGGGAGACTTCAAGAATTTTCTAACTCTAAGCTCTCTCCCTTCCCATTTTCTTTTTCTTACAATTCACACATAATTTTTTTATAGAATATAATCCCCAAAATTATTGTATGGAATGTAAGAAAATCTGAGATATTTATATGACTTTAGAAATTAGAGCCAAAATTTAAATATACTTAGAAAATCTGGATAGGGGCAGTTTAGCCGCAGGCTTGGGCTGGTCAACCACCGAAAGTACCCAGAATCTAGGGTACAGGGGGTTCAACCACCCAGCCTGGGTGATTCAATCGCTAACAGTTGCCTGAAATCCTGGGCGATGGTGGTACACCTGTCGCTCATTAGCGGTTCAGTTATCTAAATCTCCGAAAAAGTGGTTCCCTTCACTTTTTGAATTCCGACTTGAACCTAATATTGACTAATTCTTTGGTCAACTAATCGAGCTCAACTAGAGCTCAATCAAACCCCATAGTGGACCCGATTGCCTTATTGAGTTGATTTGAATTTTATCCAAATCTAACTCAATTAGAACTGAATCCATAACTACAACTTAATGATTACAACCATAATGACTATCAAGCTTAAATATGACCTAACTCCCGCTTAATTCGCAGCCTCCGGCACTCTTGCTGTGAGTCTTACGGTCTTCTTCCGACGATCTCTCGGTGTGTTTCCAGCGAGCTTCCCAATCCCTTCGGCTAATCTCCTAGCGAACTCCTGGCAAGGTCCCACTGCATCGTCCCTGGCATGAGGCCCAAGTTTGATCTTGGCCCATCATCTGGCTATAACTCAATTGTTCTGTCATAGTTAGACCTTCAATACTTTCTCTAACACATATGTTAGATTAAACACTCATCAATTGATTTCATCATCAAAATCTGAGATTCAATAATCTTTTCATTTTTGATGATGATAATCAATTGATGATGGAAGTTAAACCTTACTCTCTCTAAGTCCATATCATAATAAGAAAAACTTAAATTTAAAAGAACCACAAACTATTGAATTCAACTATTATGAAGTAATTAATATTTCAAGCAAATAATATTTCAAGGATTGCAATGAGATACTCATACCTCAATAAAAATTTGCTTTTAAACTATCAACTCATCAAGGATTTTCATGAATTTCAAAATGAATTATGCATCCATATCTAAGATATCTAAGTTATATCATCAATATCATGTATCATCAATGTATATCATTAATATCATGTGTCATCTATGTATATTTCTCCCCATTTGTTATCAACAAAAAGGTGAAATATAGGGCTAAGGATTTTAAGGCGCATGAATCTTTGCTCTTCCTTTTTAAAATACGATATGAGTCATAAAGAATTTTCTTCCTCTTATGAAAAAGAAAGAAAGAAAACAAGGGAGGAGTTGTAAAACATCACTAAACATAGGTCTCAATTTTGTAGAGGTGAATTTAAAAAATAAGCTCAAAACTCTAAGATATTCAAGGAGATTCAAAAGTTTAAGAGCTACTCATGCATTTAAAATCATCTTATGTAATTTCAAGCAAGCCTAGTCAATAAGTTTATAAAATAGTAAAACATCATATAAATTTTTTCCCCTTTTGTGAATAATAAGATAAACATCTTATGTGAACAATAAGATAATTTCATATGAATAATAAGATAATTTTTTAAAATATTATCACATAAATTAGTAATTCATATATTTTCATGATTTAGCATTCCAAGTTCTCTTCTAAGGAAATCAAATTGTTCTTCATTTAAAGGTTTTGTAAAAATATCTACTAATTGATGCTTAGTGTCAATAAATTCTAAGGAGATATTTTGAAAATTTACATGATACCTTTTAAAATGATATCTAATGTCAATATGTTTGGTTATCGGATATTGAATAGGATTTTTGGTTAAATATATATCACTTGTGTTATCATATTTTATAAGAATATTTTTTAATTTCATTCCATAATCTTCTAGTGTATTTTTCATCCAAATGACTTAGGCACACCATGCACTAGTTACTGAATTTTATTTCTTGGAAGTCCAAGATACAAGTGTATGCTCTAAAAATTGATATGTCTTTATATCTATTCTACATCCACCAAAATCGACATCTGAATAAGCAATCAAGTCAAAGTTCTTTGATTTTGGATACCATAATCCTAGTTTTGAGACTCCTTTTAAGTATCTAAAGATTCGTTTAACTGATTTCAAATGAGAGAGTTTAGGATTAGATTGCATACAATCTAATAATAAACATGATATCCGGTCTAGTAGTAGTTAAATATAATAAACTTCCTATCATTCCTCTATAAATTTTTTGATCAAAGTTTTCTCCTTCATTGTCTAAGTCCAACTTTGTAGATGTGCTCATGGGAGAGTTTAATGCTTTAGCATTTTCAATCCCAAACCATTTTATTAAGTTCAAAGTGTATTTAGTTTCACTAATAAAAATATCATCATATAGGTATTTTATTTGTAATTCTAAGAATAATGTTAACTCACCCATTAGACTCATTTCAAATTCTTAGTTTATTTTTTAAGCAAAAGACTCACATAAAGATTCATTTATAGATCCAAAAATGATATCATCAACATAAATTTGAATAACAAGAATATTATTTTCAAAATGCTTAAAAATAATGTGGTATCAACCTTGCCTTTAGAAAATTTATTTGAAATAAGAAAAAATGAAGTCTTTTATATTGTGCCCGAGGGGCTTGTTTTAATCCATAAAGAGTTTTTGTAAGTTTGAAAACATGATTAGGAAGAAGATTATTTTTAAAACTGGGGGGTTATTCAACATACACTTCCTCAAAAATAAAATCATTTAGAAAAGTACTTTTAACATTCATTTAAAATAACTTCAAATTTTTGACAGATGCAAAGACAAGGAGCATCCTTATGGATTCAAGTCTAGCCACGGGAGTGAAGGTTTCATCATAATTGATTCCTTCTTATTGGTTGAAACCTTTAGCCACTAATCTAGCCTTATTTCTAACTACAATACCATTTTTATCTTGTTTATTTCTAAAGGCTCATTTAGTACCAATCACTAAATGGTCATTAGATCTCGGAACAAGCTCCCAGACCTTATTTCTCTCAAATTGATTAAGCTCTTCATACATTACATTAACTCAAGAATCATCTCTTAGGGCCTCATCAATGCACTTTGGCTCGATTTGAGAAAGAAACACGATATTTATATAAAAATTTTTAAAAGAAGATCGAGTTTGAACTTCTTTTGATGTTTCTCCTATTACAAGATCCTTAGGATGATCATTCACATATTTCCATTCCTTGGGTAAGGATTTGGAAGTAGATTCATCCAAGTTACTTTTAGGAGTATTATCATTTAAATTCAAGTTACCAATATCAACTTCATCATCAAAATCAATCTTCTTAAATCCGAAAAACTCATTAAAAACAACATAAATGGATTTTTCTATTACTAATATTCTTTTATTAAAAATACGATAAGTTTTTAAAATAGAAGAATAACCCAAAAAAAATGACTCCATCAGTTTTTACATCAAGTTTACCTAAAGCATCATTTTTATTTAAAATAAAATATATGCAATCAAATATTTTAAAATAAGAGATATTGAGTTTTTTACTATTTCTAATTCGTAAGGAGTTTTAGTGAGTAATGGTCTTATAAGAACCCTATTTAAAATATAGCATGTCGTATTAATGGTTTCTACCCAAAAATATTTGGGTAGACTATGTTAATTCAACATTATTTTAGTCATTTCTTGTAAGCTCATATTTTTTCTTTCTATATTTAAAAAATTATTATCCTTTTTTATTTTAAATAATTTTATAAAATTTTGTAAAACATTTAAATGTATCATTTTTATGTGCTAAGAAATAGGTTCAAGTATATCTATTACAATCATCCACTATAACAAATACATATTTACTACAACCTAAACTTGTAATATCAATTGATCCAAATAAATTCATATGGATCAATTAAAGTGGCCTAGAGATACTTATTTGATTTTTTAACTTAAAGCTACTTTTTATTTGTTTTCTTAATTGACAAGTGTCACATACTTTGTCTTTGATATACTAAGATTAGGTAAGCCTCTTACTAGTTTCTTGATAGAAATTTGGTTTAAAAGTTTCATGCTAGCATGACCTAGTATTTTATGTCAAATCCAAGCATCATCATTCAAAGCTGAAAAACAAGTTTCACCACAAAATTTTTCAATATCTATGGTGTGTACATTGTTGTTTCTTAAGACAATCAAAGATTTGTTTTTGTGTAGCAACTCTATTATGCAAGCATTAGGTTAAAATTTAACCATACATTCTTTATCACATAATTGACTAATGCTAAGCAAGTTATGTTTTAAGCCATCAACTAATAACACATCTTCAATCAAGAGGTTTGATGTGTTACCTATTGTTCCTTTTCCAATGATTTTACCTTTGTTGTTGTCTCCGAAGGTAATAACTCCTTTACTTAAGTTAATGAGCTAAGAAAAATAAGATAGATCTCCAGTCATGTGCCTTGAGCATCCACTATCAAGATATCATTTGGTACTCCTAACTTTAAATTGGAGATAAACCTACAAGAAAGATATTTTTGGTTTAGGTACCCATTTTACATTGGGTCCTTCATAAAGAACTTTTTTTTCTTTTTTTATTATCTTTTATTGTATAAAGTTCACTTAGATCCCAAAACTAGTTGATGTGGACTACATTTTCTAAATAGGCATTTGTTTGCCTTATGTCCTAATTTACCACAAAAATTATATTTGATTTTTGATGGCACATTTAATGTAGGTACTTTTACAAAGATGGTTGGCTTTTGTTGAACGTTACCAACAAAGCCTATGTCATTTCTTCTATTAATATGACCCTTATTAGTAAGGATCATATTTAGGGATTTGTTCTCAATTTTAAAATTTTTCAATGTTGTCTTAAGTATGATATTTTCTTCTTTAACGTCACTATCCAGCATCTCACATTTAGAACATATGTTATGTAATACTAAATTATGCATTTCGTTAAGTCTACTAGCAAATCATGATCATTTTAAGTAACTTAAAAGATTCACTAAGTTTTCTAAACTCATCAAATAAATCATGAGACATATTTAGTAACTCCAAAAAAGAAATACTTAAAGACTCACTAACCTCATCTTCGATCGCCATTAGAGCATAGTTAGCAACTTCATCTTTGGATTAGTCTTCTTCGTTCGAAGTGCTTGAATCATTCGAAGTGGCTGAAAGTGCTTTCTTCTTGAGCGTCGACTTCTTCTTCAATTGAGGACATTCATTTTTGAAATGACATTATCCTTGTTCGGTTCTTTTTGTTTTTATAGTTTTTGTTCCTTTTTATTAATTTTTAAAATTTTCTTGATAAAAGTGTAATATCATGGTCCTCATCACTCGATATTTCAGTCGAGGAGTCATTTGTTGTTCGAAGTACTACATCCTTCCTGTTCTTTGGAAGGGGTTCATCAAGTCATCATGAGCCTTACAGTTTAGTTCATATGTCATAAGAAAGACAATGAGTTCTTCAAGAGGTAAATTATTTAAATCTTTGGTCTCTTGAATAGAAGTTACTTTGGAATCCTAATTTTTAGGTAAAGATCTTAAAATTGTACTAACAAGTTTAAAATTCAAAAAATATTCTCCAAGTGCTTTAAGACCATTGACAACATCCATGAAACAGGTGTATATCTCTAATGAACTCACTTAGTTTCGTTCAAAACAATTCATACTTATGAACTAAAATGTTAATCTTAGATTTTTTTTATTCTACTAGTCTCCTTGTATGTGATTTCTAATATGTGCCCAATATCAAAAGCTAATTCACAAACAGAAATATGATTAAACTCATTCCTGTAAAGAGTACAAAACAAGACATTCATAGTCTTTGCATTTAAGGAAAAACTCTTTCTTTCCAAATCATTCCACTCATTCATTAGATTAGAAGATTTTTCAAATCCATTCTCAATAATATCCATAAATCAAGGGCCAAAGAGATAAAAAAATACGCATCCTTATTTTCTAATACATGTAATCTGTCTCATTAAACATGGAAGGACATGAGATAGAATGTCTCTTATTCATGCCAGAATAAGCAATTTACTGAAGTAGGTGTTAATCCAATGAGTAACTACCTTGCTCTGAAACCAATTGTTAGGATCAATTGACACTAAGAGAGGGGGGGGGGGGGGGGTGAGGGGGTGAATTAGTGCAATAGTAAATTCTTGTTTTAACTTCAAACTTTTCGCTTGAAGTAAGAGAGGAAAATTTGAAGCTTTTAGTTCAAGTAAAGCAATTTAATCTTATAGAGAAATGCTAAACTTCTTGCTTGAAAATGACTTATGAAGGAATAAGTAAATCATAATAAAAAGATAAGCAACGTCGAAGGGAAGTGCTTGACTTGAAACTTTTCCTTCAAAGAGTAAGTAAGAATCAGAAACGTCTACTAGTATTTAGTTCAAAATGATTAAGAACTCGACAATTGCAAGTAGTAAATGCAACAAGTAAAAATACTCATAATTATAGTGGTTCGGCACCAATCGGCCTATGTCTACTCCCGAGTCCTCCTCCTTGAGGCACACCGACGTCCACTATCGATCTTCTTTAGGTAAAAACCAAACCCTTACAACTTGCTTACAAGGGAGACTTAAAGAATTTTCTAACTCTAAGATCTCCCTTCTCCTTTTCTTTTTCTTTCAATTCACGTATAATTTTTTCATAAAATATAATCCCCAAAATTGTTGTATAGAATGTAAGAAAACTTGGGGTATTTATAGGCCCCAAATGACTTCAAAAATTAGAGCCAAAATTCAAACATATTGAATCTCAGATTTTGATGATGAAATCAATTAATAGGTTTTATGATCTAACTTGTGTGTTAGAGAAAGTGGTGCAGGATTAACTAAAATGGTGAAAGGGCATTACAATTAGATGTTGGGCTGAAGTCAGGTTCGAGCATCGGGCCAATGTTCGGACGACATAGTGGGAGCTCGCCAAGAGTTCACCGAAGTGTTACAGGTTTAGCTGAATTTGCCTAAGCCATGCGGTACCCATGCGTGTCCGTCCACAAAGGTCAGCCTTCCCCGAGATCTCCTAGGGTCCCTTAGGACTTACAACAGAGAAAACAGGCCAGAAGAAGCAATTCTAATAGGATTCATAAGAAATTGCTCAAGCAAACACTTTATAAAGCTAATACAAATTATACCTATGGACATTATAAGATCGGAAAGGTTACACACAAAGGATAATGGTCCGTTACCGACCGAAGTCCCCACAAGTGCTTACAAGACACACTCGTATTTACAAGCTGAAATCGGTTACAAAGCTAACCTAGCTAGGGCTGCTAAGCCTACTATAAGCCCGCTACTTATTGTACAAGATATATACATAAACCGAAGGACACAGACAAATATGAGCATTTCATCGAACATCTTGTTTACATTATTGTCTGTGACATTCTCCCCCACTTATTCCTTCGACGTCCTCATCGAAGCCACTGTAGACGCTGCATCTCCTCACATTTTGCTAAATCTTCAATCTTCTGCTTTGACTGCAATATGCCCCTTTGGCTCCCAGCCGCTCTTCGCTGTTGTTGTTGAGTAATCAAACTCTGATCCACCATACTGCTTCAACTCGCCAGTGACTAACTCTGTTGTAGGGTTGGCTGAGTTGTGTCGATCCTTGTTGACTCTCGTAGATCCTCCTAATGAAGGAAAATACCTACCTTGTTGTGCACCAGTACCTTAGTAGTCTCATGTTGCTTAAACTGGATGGATGCTTGTTGGAGCTTTAATGAGCATTGCCTCATAGACTTTGAAGTTTTTGAGGTCCTTCCTCTATAATATTTATCCATTGACCCTTCTTCCACTTTTAGTTGTCACTTCTAAGTAGGTTCTTATGACTCCCACTTTTGATTGATATTCAATTAGGAAATGAAGTGGACAATCTACTCTTAGTAGTACTGATTACCAATGGTGAGGATTTGATAACTATTATCTTTCATAAGCTTTTTTTGAAGGGTCACTGAACTTATGGAAAGCTCCTCTAATGGATAAGTAAAAGAACTGGGATACTCGACTTCACCCATTCTCTTAGTAGTTGAGAAGGCAAGGCTACTTGGCTTCACTCACCTCCTTAAGTTAAGAGAATTGGGGTACTCAGTTTCGCCCATTCACCTAAGTTGAGAAGGTAAAGGTTACTTGATTTCGCTTACCTCCTCGAGTTTGTACTTCATGTATTGGGCTGATTACTAATATTCGTCTGCTCATTGCTTATACTTTTAAAGTACTTGAAGTGTTTGCACTCATTGCATTGAGTTAGCTACTGTAATTCACCTTTCCACTGCCATTGAACTTCTGGAATGTAAAAAGTTTTGCTCGAAATGAGCAAAAAGTCTACCCCAACTTGGAGTAAGTCTTTGATAGTTTTGGTCGCCTCTGGGATTGTACCGTCTTCTCCATCACCTTTGCCATCTACTCCTTTGAGTAGAAAAGGTAGAATACCGCATACTACCTACTTTGTTCTTTGGTCGAGCACTCCTGCATCAACCCGAAGTCCCTCGCTTTCGGCTATCTTAATGAGAAGCCTATTGAAACCAGTCTTATCAAATTCCTTGGCCTCTGTCCTTCCACCTTGTCTTGGTACTTATAGTTTGCCTATGCATTCTCCACCTCCTCGACCCCTTTTACGATTAATACTCTCCCACTATGAGAGCAAGGGATCAATAACTCCATGGAGGTCCTATCTCTGTGGTACCATGGTACTGCCAAGCCCATGGTCCTACTATCTATTGCCTTGCATCTGCATTCCTTCTTTCACGATCGGCAGATCCGCCTCTATGGCACTGTGGCACTCATCAGAGTCCACCTCCTTTCTAACCGACACTTTGCTTTTTAGGTAGCTGAGCCCCTTCAGACTCGTCGTCGCTTCCTCGCTCTCTTCGACCACTTGCTTCAACACCATTGTGTCCTTCTAACAGTTCTCCATAGTCGATGGAAAGACAGACTATAACTCTTATGCATGGTCTTTGCCATCTTGTTACAAATCTCGCGTCGATTCTGTTCTCCTTAGCTTCCTTGGTAGCAACGTTTGCTTATTCGACCTTGTCCTCTGACTTGTCGGGCTCCCTTAAATGAATGTGAGCACTGAAGCAGTCTAACTCTCTAGCCGCTCCGATCATACCTTTGTATGATCAAGTCCCCCTTCATGGGACTCACTGTTACTTACAATCTGATTTCTCCCTTGGTGGTACACAGCCCCCATATGCTGATGACCAAGATTTTTATCTGATATAAGCTTCGATGCGTATACACGGAAGACCTGCCTCTGCGGTACTATGATATTCACTCCTTGAATCCACAGCCCTTCTTACCGTTGCATTGTTCACTGAAGTGGAGCTTCCAACAGCTCCTGATCATTCACATGATCGCATCCCCCTCCATGGGACTCACTGATACTTACACTTTGACTTCTTCCTCGGTGGTATATAGCCCCTATATACAGATGACTAAGGCTTTCATCCAATGTAAGCTTCAATGTATATATGAAGACCCACCTCTGCGGTACCACGACATTCACTCCTTGAATCCATAGCCCTTCTTCTTGTTGTGTTATACACTAAAGTGGAGCTCCAGTAGCTCCTGATCATACCTCCGTATGATCATGTCCCTCACGGGACCTGATCGCCTGTGTTGCATTGCCATGAACTATTTCACCATGATCTGCTGCACCATATCGCCTCCTGGTGATATCTCTATTGTATACAAATTCTTGTGTAATGAACTTGGACTACGATTTCTCCATGTGTGGCCTCTGCCAACACCTTGTAGGGCCTCCGCCATATTCGATTTTTGGTTTGCTCCCTTAGTAATTCACCTTCATCCACCCACTCTTGGGTTATACCTGAATAAAGCATAGCTCTAGGATAGTCCGTCGCCTAGTAGTTCCTAAAGTCCCCTGACTTCGCTAGAATTGGTGCACCATTGTTTGGATCTTGGGCCTCTATCCCCTACCAGCATTATCTCCTTTATACACTACTTGTTCCTGACAAGTCAAGTGGCAATACTATGACATATTCTTCAAGAGTACCCACTTTTACGTCCTCTTGCCCCATACTAAGGTCTCATAATCCTAACTTTGCCTCTATAAGTTGAATCACCTTAGTTACTCCGTCAAATGTATCTCTGAGGTAAGGTGCATGTGTCTTGAAGCTCCTCTTTGTCTTTGGCACTATGCAAGATAAGTCTGCCCCATTAGAATGAAAAACTCATAGAATGACATGATCTTACTCTTGCCTCTATAAGAGTTCATGCCCTTGACCTCTATCTTAGGAAAGCTCTGTGCCTCTACTCCATGTTTCATCTTCTATGTCGACTCGCTTTATGCAACTTGGATACTTCACCAAGTTCCACCTAAGTTGCTACGCTCCTTGATTTGCATTGAGTTGATACTGGCCCTCGCGTCCATCATTCCATAGGTCAGCCCTCTATTGAGTTTGATTTCCACATCGACTCTAAGTGTGCCTTCATATGATATTGCCTTGGTCGCTCCCCCACTTGATCTCGAAATACATCCACCAATGTATTACTTCATTCAAGATCATGCGATGACTCATCATCACTTGCTCGATCCATTGAGCTTTATAGAGATATTGCCTTGAGGAACTCTTCTTCAATATGTGCAGTCCGTTGCATATAATTCTCCCTATGGAGAACTAAGACTTATCCTTTTGGATATATGTCATATTAGAGTAACTTTCCTCTTTGCATTCTTCCCACAGATTACTCTGTCTTGCTGAACAACTTGTGCCTTGTTCTACCCCGCAAATGCACTTGCTAGATTGCGACTCATCACCAATACAGTCCCCACTGCACCCTTCAATGTCTAGCAATATGCTGAACTTGTTATACACTTCAGCCACCTACAGACATGATGATGAAATCAATTGATGAGTTTTATGATCTAACGTATGTGTTAGAGATAAGTGATGCAGGATTAACTACGATAGTCAAAAGGTAATATAATCTAATGTTGGGCCAGAGTCAAGTTTTGGTATCAGGTTGGGGTTCTGACAATGCAGTGGGAAATCGTCGGGAGATTACCGAAAGCTCGCTAAAGGTGATATGGGGCTTGCCGGGACTTCACCGGGAGCTCACTGAAGGTGATCGAGAGCTTGTAGGGAGCTCACAAAAAGTGATCAAGGGCTTGCTGGGAGTGCTCCGGAAGATGACCGAGAGACTCATCGAGAGTTCATCGGAGGATGCCGAAAAGTTCACCGGGACTTTGGAAGATCGATTGACGTGCTAGACAACAAGAATGATTATAATTGTATCTTAGTATATCATAGTTAGCATTGTGCATTTTGAGTCCTAATTGAGGTATATTTAGAGAAATCCAAATTAACTCAATGAGAGGCAAGCAGATCCACTTTGGGTTAGATTTGAGCTAAGGTTAAGCTCATTTTATTGACCTGGAAAGGCATCAATAAGAGATACGAGTCGAGTACGAAACAATATAGGAAAAGTGTTATTTCGGGATTCCTAGTGGTAGTACCGTCGGTGGGCGATGGTGGTACCACCCAGGCGACGGTAGTATAATCATCGCCCTTATTTTTGAGACACTTTCGGTGGTAGTATCGTCAGTGCCGGGGGTAGTACTGCTAGTACCCAGATTTTTCAGAGATGGTTTAAATTTTAGCTCTAATTTGAAGCCAAATTGGGATTTATAAATACCCCAAAAATTCTTGCATAGGAAGACAAGAAAAATAGGTGAAAATACTAGGAAAATACTATTATAATTTATTGAGAACTTTCCTTGTATGCTCAAGTGTAAAGTGAGATTAAGGGAAGAGTGGAGATTATAAAGGTTTCTCTCCTGAACTTGTGAAAAAGAGAGTGTAAAGGTTATTCTCTTGAGCTTGGGAAAAAGAAAAAGGTATAAAGGGTTTTGATCTTCACATGTGGAAGAAGATCATTAGTGGACATCGGTAGGCCTCGACGAAGGATGACTCGGGAAGTGGACATAGGTCAAGTTAGTGATTGAACCACTATAAATTTGTGAGCCTTCTTTACTTGATTTTTATTTTAGCATTCCGTAGCTAAATCAAGATTCTTTATTCGATCTTAAGTTTAATCGCTCTCTAATTTGATCTTAGTGAAAAATATTTTTAGTTTCAGTTTTTACCTTAAACATAGTTTTTTAACTGAGTTCTCTTTGCACTTGCACTAAGTCAACCCGCCCACCCCCACCCCCTCCTCCTCCTCCTCCTCCTCCTCTTAGTGTCAACCCGATCCTAATAGGCGGTACTATCATCACCCATCAGTAGTACCACCACCTAAATCCTAAAAATAATACTGAAAAGTACTATTTCATACATGAGTTGTACTTTTGTTGACCTCCTTGTAGGTCAACAAAATGAGCTCTATTATAAGCTCAAATCAAACCCAAAGTGGACCTAGTTAGCCTCTATTTTGAGTTAATAAGATTTCTCTAAAATTAACTCAAATTAGGACTCAAATCAAGATACTAATTATGACACACTAAGATAAACAATTATAATTGATCCTATTATCCAGCATATCAATCGATCTTTCAAACTCCTGATAAACTTTCTGGCATCCCTCCAACAAACTCCCAGCGAGTTCTTGATCATCTTTCAGCAAACTCCCGGCGTTCTCCCAATAAGCTCCCAATCATCTTCGGTAAACTCTCGGTAAACTCATGGCGAGCTCCCCCTGCATCGTCCAAAGCCCAGGCCCGATGCTCGATCTTGACTCTCACCTAACATTACATTATTTTGCCTTTTTATAGTCATAGTTAATCCTGCATCACTTAGATCCAATACATTGATTAAATCATAAACTCACCAATTGGTCTCATCATCAAAATTCGAGATTCAACACCTCATGTGGCCAAGACTCTTGGCTGCATAGGAGCTCTTAGCCACAGTTGAGAGCTTGCTGTTCTCGGCTAGGCAACCTTTGGCTAGGCCGAGAGCAATAAATTATACTCTCGGCCAAGGCCGCAAGCAGCTATCAGGCAAACCACAAGATAATAATAGTTGTTGCCCTTTTTCCTACATTTTACGTCAACAATTTTCGCAACAAAACAATAATCTACAAACCTTTCAATGGTGAGAAAAAGTATTATTCATAATTAGTAACTAAAAAAATCATAGCAACTATGCATAAAATAATTCTATGTGATTCATCGAAACACATGCAGTTTATTGCCAATCGTCGCACGATGAACCTAGTTATGATACCACTGTTAGAAAACCTTGGGAAGCATCACACATATAGCGAAAAGATAAGAACAGAATAGGTTTCCCAAGAAATCAATATCTGATACGTCGTGTAAAGATTGGTGTTCGAAAAATTGTAAAACGAAAAACTATATATCATGTGTGAGATGTTTTTACCTAAGGGAGATCGTATATCCCCAAAAATGGAGATCCAAGTCTATGGATGAAGGAGGTCAGATGTCCTCCTCTCTAGTGGTGATTCACACAATAGATGAAGCGACGATGCTCCTCCTTTTGTAATGCGATCTCTCCTCTCCTTTGCACACTACAGGGCTGCACCAAACACAATAAAAGGTCAGCCCTTCTTATTGTCCTCACTCCCCAAACAAGGCTATTAGTTGAGGAGGAGAGGGAGGGAGGAGAATAGGAGGTGGTGACCAAAAATAGGTCTAGCCTATGACCCCTTTGGTCCCCTCTCATTTATAGATGTCTCTATCAACTTAACTCTAATAGATTATGTCATATTAGGTACTAGATCTTGATTCAATTACCCTAGCCTCTTAGATTGTTGGATCCCTATCAGATAATCACTATTTATTCTTATTCAGTCTCATCTAAAGTATCCAATAAAATAGGGATTTATTGAATATCTAATAAAACAAGGGCTCGTCAGATATTACATATCCAAACCTCTACTCGTCGTAATATCTACCATATGTCACCCTCTAGGTCCAATATCGAGATGGTTGTGAATTGCACCTCTAGGAATTTCTTCTAAATCAAAACTCTTTCTAACTCAATGAATTGTTATCATATAATAATTCATGTGATAACAATTCACTCAACTCATTGACTATTTCATAATTCGCAAATGGTACAGTGGGATCTAATCTATTATACTTGTCTTCCCTTAGTTACAATGTATCTATAGTCTCTTATTCATCTAATATCCTAAATATTATGTATTGGGCGTGGTACTATAAGGCTATATATAGAATCTATTCAAGTCTCACTCTAATCAGATTCTCTTATTGAACTTTTTCTCTCTCAATTCAAATGATCCTGGCCTGGAATTTACTTGAGTGAGAACACATAGATATTCTTCTCACGATATTGAGAGTGGATGATCCTCTATTGACACACAATTACCTTCATATGGTTGGCTGTCATTTCCAATAAACGATTGTACTAGATTTGAAACTTCTAGAGTCATAAGTTTAGTATAAAAAAATGGAGTACTCAAATAAAATATTCTTAGTGTCTCAAGTTTAAGGACCAAATATACAATTGAGACTATGAAATCATCGTCTAACGATCATGAATCATTAATCATCCAACATTTTGTAAGCGAATTAATTAATGAATTCATTCTCCAATGAATACCTGCACTATGTCCTTAGTGTTCCTATATAAGTAGCTATGAGATAAGCTATCTCCATTGTATGGACGAGTATATAGCACATTGGTCTGTATGGTTATCTTGATGTCCATCACGAGTAAACTATAATCGAGATTATTTATGATTTATGTTTAAAGGTGAATTGGTCTGATTATCATAATCTCATGATGATCCAATTCTCATTACACAAATCAAAGGATATCATAATATATTAATCCAATAACAATATAAATTAAGAAAATATCATAATATTAATAACCAAAAAGAGTGCATAGTATATCATATGTGTCATTACTCACATGATTGACTTATAGAGCACCTATGACTAGCATACTTAAGGCCAATTAGATTTAGCACTAGGCTTGGGCCGAGATCGGTAGACTTTTGTTGTGTCCAATTTGTTAGCAAATGACTTTTTGTTAATTATTATTATTGGGATGCCAAATGTGCTATAGTGCAAGTTATTTCTTGAGTTGTTTAGATTGAAGTTGCTAACATGATTGAAGGGTTGATAGTGTAATTAAGGATGATAGCTCTACGCGCTACCCATATTGTTAGGAGTTATCTTGTTCAGTCCTTTGTTAAAATTTTTGCTACTTTAATTACTTTTTCTTTTGGATTTTGATTGAATTAAGCTATGATACTTGGTTCTATCATCCTCCCTTCTCTAATTTATAATCAATCAGCTTTTGATATAGTTCTTGAAATGACAATGGTGAGCCTTATGCCCAAAATACTATCGCCAGTTCCTTATATTCATTTGATAGGCCATTGTGAGTATAAACGATGATTTATTTATCACTCAAGGGATGACCTATTAAAACCAAGTCATCTATAATCATTTTGTCTTTTGTATATAATTAGCAATAGTACTTTTTATTGGGAAAACAAATAAAAAATATATGAATATAATCAATTAATCATCAATTTTTTTTCATTTGTATGAATATATTAGGAGTACTGTCTTGAGTATATGAGTAATTAACAATTGAATTACAATCTAGCACTTAAGAACACCAACAATTTTTACATGGAAAACTCCTTCAATGTGAAGGATAAAAACCATGGGACCCTTCTGGTCTAAACAAAAATCTCCACTATAAAAATATTGTTCAAGGTAGTAGAGATCTACATAAGAATTTGTTCCACAACAAATTTAAAGCTCATAACTCAAATACCCGTCAAACAGAGATAAGAATAATAAATGGTAGCTACTGTTAAGATCAGATAGTGTTTACCACATCTAAACACAATCTCCATTGTTTAGATTAAAGAAATACCAGTATAAAACATGCTCACCAAAAATCTATCAGATCAAATCATAAATTAAAGTTTAAATTTTAAATGAGATGAAACTATTCGAATCAGAAAAACAGTAGAATAGTCTTCATTGAAACAACAAAAACATATACTTAAATACCTCCAACCTAATCTTCACCATTCATAATGTATAACCAGAAACCTTATGCTTGTCGATAAAATTTCAGCCAAATCCAATGGTTGAATACTACTCAGTAAGGAGTTGAAGGAAACTAGTCAGTGATAGAATAATTAGTGAACTACTGCTATTTATGAAACCAAAACTCGATGTAGATAAACTCCAAACCAGATCACCACCATTCATAATGAAGATTCTAAGTCGAAAATATCTCCACCAAAAATCAGTACGATCCAACAAAAACTCACCATTCGATCGCCGAAGAAAGATGGCTAGATGACCTTTTGGAAGACCCAGAAAACTTCTCTATCTAAAAGTGGCGGTTACAAAACTTGAGCTATGTCTTGAGTGACTAAAAAGAAAAAACCTAATAGGTTTAAACACATAGGCTAAAATATTAATAGTTAGGCTTTCTCCACATTGGAGTGACCTAACCCAACAATTCTCCCCCTTGCGTTTATGTGGAGAAATTTATCAAATCGGTAACTAATCGACAAGTCTCAAACTTTATTCTTGGTAAATCTTTAGTGCACATGTCAGAGCCATTATCATCAGTATGTATTTTCTCAAGTTCAAGCAGCTTAGAATCCAAAACATCCTGTATCCATTGATACCGTACATCAATATGTTTTGATTTACTATGAAAAGTATGGTTCTTACTAAGATGAATTACACTGACTATAAAAAAATAAGACATACCTCTTTTGCATTAATCCAAGCTCATTCATAAAATTCTTCATCCAAAGCAACTCCTTACAAGTCTCTGTAGGTGCAAGAAACTGAGCCTCCAAGTGGATAATATAATGCATTTCTATAGCTTGGATTGTCATGCCACAGCTCCCACTACAAAGGTAATCATATAACTAGAAGTAGACTTTCTAGAATTAACATCTCCTGCTAAATCAAAATCTGTATAGCTTATAAGAATAAGTTTATTATACCTAAAACAAAGTTTCAAACTAGAAGTACCTTGGATATATCTTAAAATATATTTCACTGCATTCCAATGCACTTTACCTGGATTAGATAAAAATCTACTCACCGCACCAACTGCATATGTTATGTCTGGTCTAATACAAACTATTGCTACATTAAATTGCCAATTGCAAATGCATAAGGAACTTTTTGCATGTGTTCCTTCTCTTTCTCATTTAAAGGAGAATGTATAACACTCATTCTAAAAGATGGAGAAAGAGGTATACTCAATTTTTTGCTTTGAACCTTTGTAGCACCTTCTCAATATACATTTCTTGAGATAGCCACAACTTCTTGTATTTTTTATCACGGATAAATTTCATCCCAAGAATAAGCTTGGCTGGCCCTAAGTCTTTAATAGCAAAAGACTTACTCAACTCTTTCTTCGAACTATCAATCTTAGAGGAGTCAGACCTACAATAAGTATATCATCAACATACAATAATAATATAATAAAGTCATTATCAAAGAATGTATGTATAAAAATACAATTGTTAGAAGTCCTATTCTTGTAGCCATGTAGAACCATTATAAATTCAAATTTCTTATACCATTGCCTGGGTGCTTGTTTCAAACCATACAAGCTCTTTCTCAATTTGTAAACATAATTCTCTTTTTATTTCATCACAAAACTTTCAAGTTGCTCCATATAAATTTCCTCCTCTGAGTCACCATGGAGGAAAGCTAGTTTTACATCCATTTGCTCAACTTCCAAATCAAGACTTGTAGCCAAATCCAGAATAACTCAAATTTAGAACATTTTTACCATTGGTGAAAAAATGATTGTAGTCTTTAACCACTAGTCTAGCTTTGTATCATGGACTAGAAGAGTTCTTTCATGCTTCACCCTATAAATCTACTGGTTCTTCAAATGTGTGGTTGTCATACAAAGACTTCATTTCTTCTTTTATTGCAACAACCCATTTGTTCTTTTGCTCACTCTTAATAGCCTCTTCATAACATTCTAGCTCCTCACCATCTATTAAGAGAACATAATTATTAGGTGAATACTGAGTGGTACGCATTCAAACTCTAGTAGACCTTCTGAGTATAGCTTCAAGCAGTTCATTTTCAACCATTTCATCAGCAAGAGTATCCACCTAATCTATAACTTCATGTTCAGCTTGATCACGTCGATCATGATTTTATACATCACCCTGATCACTGTAGGAGTATGATCCAAATAAATTAAACCATCATTCCTCTAAGGCTTTGTCTTTTCTGTATATCAATATATTCAATAGTCTGATCCTCTACAAAAACCATATCACAGCTTCTGACAAGCTTCTTTTCAATTGAATCATAACATCTATAGCCAAACACATCTCGACCATATCCAATGAAGATGCACTGCCTCATCTTGGAATCTAACTTGGATCTCTCATCTTTAGGAACATGTATAAAATATTTACAACCAAATACATGCATGTAGCCATAGAAAACATCTATGTCATACTATACCCTATTAGCGACATTATCCCGCAAGGCAATAGTAGGGGTTAGATTAATAATATGAGCAATAGTGTACAAGGCCTCACCCCAAAAAGAATTAGGTAGTTTAGCTTCTATAAGCACATATCTGACTCTCTCCATCAATATATTGTTTATCCATTCTATAAGACCATTCAATTGATGAGTCTTAGGAGGTGTCTTTTGATGCTTGATACCTTGCTTCCTGCAATATATATCAAAGGACCCACAATATTCTCTGTTATTATCAATGCATATATATTTTAATTTATTTCCTGTTTATCTCTTAATAGAAGCTTGATATTCTTTAAATGCATAAGGATTTGATCCTTTGAATTCAAAACATGGACCCAAAGTTTCTTGGAATGATCATCATAAATGTCACAAAGTAAAGTGCACAAGGAAACCCTTTTCTATTTTTCAGCCAAACAATGAATACACTTGTCTAGATTTACACATTTTAACCCTGAAAGCATATTCTTCATAGTTAGATAGTTAAGTCCCTTCACACTGATGTGACTCATTCTTATGTCCCATAAATTTGAAGAGTTCAAACTTTCAACTACATTAACATGATCAGTATTGACTGAAGCCTCTAACCAATACAAGCCACATGACTTCTTTGCTCGAGCTACAATTATAGAGCCTTTAGTAATTTTCTACTGATTATCATCAAAAGAGCCACAATAACCATCATCATCAAGCCTTCCATCTAATGCATGTTTGACATTCTTGAGAATAAGCTTTGTTCTAATGTCAGTCTCTAAAGAAATAGTTCCAGTGCCTACAACCTTTGACACTCTATCATTGCTCATTTTCATAACTTCAAAATCACTTGGAGTATAAGAATTGAAGAAGTTCTTCCTTGATGTAACATGGTAGGAAACACCATTGTCAAAGACCCAATTAGTTTCATTCTTAGTAAAGTTGATGTCATTTACACAATAAATAATAGTAAGATCATCAAAAACAGTAAAAACACGATCATTGTCATTTTCATTGACTTTTTTTATCTTGTTTGTTGTTATTGCCCTTACCTTTGTTCTTCTTTTTTCACTTGAAACGATATCTCTTGATATGCCCTTTCTTACCACAACAATAACATTTGAAAACCTTGTACTTTGACCTTGACTTGCTCTTGCTGCTATAGTCTTTTTTTATTCTAATTTTGACCCTTGTTCTTCTTTCTTCCCCTATTTCAGTAACCAAAACCTCTGAGTGTGATTTAGATGTATTCAATGTTCTTCTTCTCATTTCTTTATTCAGAACACCACTTTTCACATACTCTATAGTTAGAGTACCACCGGGAGCAGAGTTTGTCAAAGATACTCGAAAACTCTCCCAATCATTAGGTAGAGTATTAAGCAACCAAAGCCCAAGTATCTCGTCTTCAAACTTTATACCCATGCCAGACAACTGATCAAAACAACCTTGAAATTCATTTAAGTGATCAGAAATGGAACTACCTTCTTTAAACTGCAAGCATATAACTTGTTTAAGTAAAAAATAATTTATTATTGTCGATTCTTGAAGCATACATAGTCTCAAGTTTTTGCCACAACATATTTGCTTTTGTCTCATTAACAATGTGATTCAAAACATTATCTTTTACCCATTGTTCAATAAAACTACAAACTTGTTGATGCTTAAAATCTCACTCCATCATTTTTAGACTTAGTTTTTTGAGATAAAAACATAGGTAAATGTAGCTTTTTTATAAATAAAAGATCTCTCATATTTTCTTTCTATTTGTGATAGTTTGTGCCTTCTAAATAGATCATTCTACCCAAATTAACCTTCATAATTCAAATAAGTAAAAAAGCAACAACCTATGCTCTGATATCATTGTGTTGGAAAAAATATATAAAAAATATACGGATATAGGCAATTAATTATCAAAAAAAAATTCTCACTTGTATGAATATGTTAGGAGCACTATCTTGAGTATATGAGTAATTAACAATTAAATCACAATCCAGCACACAAGAGCACTAGCAATTTTTTACATGGAAAACTCATTCAACATGAAGGATAAAAAACCATGGGACCCTCTTGTCCAAATCAAAATCTCCACTATAAAAATATTGTTCACAACAATAGAGGTCTACATATGAATTTATTCCAACAAATTTAAAACCCATAACTCAAATACCCGTCAAACAGACACAAGAATAATACAGGGTAGCTACTATTAAGATCATAAAGTGTTTACCACATCCAACCATAGTCTCCACAGTTAAGATTGAAGAAACAATAGTCTAAAATGAGATGGAACTATTCGAATCAGAAAAATATCAGCATAGTCTTCATTGAAACAGCAAAAAACATATACTTAAATACCTCCAAACCTAATCTTCATTGTTCATAATGTATAATCAGAAACCTTATGCTTGCCGATAAAATTTTAGCCAAATCCAACAGTTGAATACTGCTCAGCAAGGAGTCAAAGCAAATTGGTTGGTGATAGAATAATTAATGAATTGATGTTGTTCAAGAAGCTAAAACCCTATACAGACGAACTCCAAACCAGATCACCACGGTTCATAATGAAGATCATTGAGTCTAAAATATCTCCACTAAAAATTAGTATGATTTGACAAAAAACTCACTATTGGATCACCAGAGAAAGATGGCTAGATGACTTTTTGGAAGACCATAAAAACTTCTCTCGCCAAAACTTGAGTTGTCTTGAGTGACTAAAAAAAATAACCTTGATGGGTTTAAACACATCAGCTAAAATATTAATAGTTAGACTTTCTCAACATTGGAGTGACCTAACCCAACACTTCCCTCGTGTTGTTTTGATTAGGGTATATAAGAGAGCGTGTGAGTGCAAGAGGGATTGGGGAGTGTGGTTTGTAACTTCGACCATACTTGCATTGAGAGATTGGGGAGTGTGGTTTGTAACTTTGACCATGCTTCTATTGCAGTGTTGTATGAAGATATCAATGGTGCTATGGAACCAACAACTTAGATTTGAATTGCCAGTGGAATAAGACGATCATTTCATAGCTATAACTTATTATTAAGATTTATTATTGGTTAGGTTTTCCTAGTATTTAGATCTTTTCTAGTGGACAATTGAAATAGGTATCAATATAGCCTAATAGATCACGTCCAAAAAAGAAATTGAAGAATTATGCTCGCCAAGATACATAATTATCGATTTTGGATAATTTAAAGGGGATTAGAGTTACAACATTGATAGATATATGTCTTGTATATTAAGAAAAACTATTATTTCCTACATGAATAATGCATTGATCTGACGGATCAAATTGGTAGGCAAATGATGTGATTTGGTTGAAGCCTGTTGGTTTGATTTCTGAAACACTATGAACAAGGAGAGGGTCATCAGAGTTGCCGACACTAAGCACCTCTGAGGATGAGAGGGCCTCCTGCTGTGCAACCTAGGCATCGGAGAACTCAATGGAGGTCGACTCACGACTAGTGGATGACAGTAGCAACAGGAAGATGGTAGTAGCAATAACAAATCGACCCACGAGAGGACGTCGTCAAAGGAGCAGCAACAAGAGGAGCCTAGCAATGGGCCCCAACAAAGTGAGGCTGTTAGCACAAGGAGGATGTTGTCGAAGCAAGCAAACGCGGAGTGGAGCAGGCGCTTGGTGCAAAGCAGCGACAGTCTAAAAGAGGCAATGAAGTCTAAAATATGGAAGTATGCGATGGGCAGGCACAATGGTTTGAAGTTTGCCGAATGGCGACAGATTAGCAAAGGAACAATAGAGGATCGACGATGACTGCATGGAAAAAGAGGAAATCAACAACGATCACTATTGGAAACAATTATGGAGCAACAACACAACCACCATGGCTTGAAATCCACCTCTTGCGATCCACCGGCGAGGAAGACATGGAGATGGCGATGAAGGTGAGCTTGCTGGCGATAATGCTTGAGGCAACAGATGAAGGACAATCAAGTCCTCCACGAAAACGCCTCAGTTTGCCTTGACTTGAAAGCCAAAGAACAATGATCATAAATCAGATTAGCTACTCTACCTTGATGAGAATATAAAACAAGAAGGATGATCATAAATCAGATTAGCTACTCTATCTTGATGAGAATATAAAACAACAAGGATGATCATAAATCAGATTAGCTACTCTATCTTGATCTTCTATCAACTACAACCAGTGGTGGCCTCACGCCAGCAATAGATCAATTTAGTTATCACCAAGTCAGCAGAGTGTTGGTTTAAACATACTATGACAAGAAAATCACATAGGGGAAATATCTAAAGAGCTTGAGCTACGTGTAATAATATATTGTAGGCTTGCGAACCATTAGATTTGCTACACCCAATCATCTGCTGTGTACAAATATCAAATATCTGGAGGTGTCAAAGCTAACAACCTGCGCTCCAATAGGGTGTGGGCGCTATTATTTAGATCAAATATGATATCCACAATATCAAGCCTATTGAATAATTCCGATCACATCGGCCATAATGATGCCTCCCAGTTTGTGCTTTACTAAACAATGAACAATATGCTTAATACAACACCAGACAATTATGAACTAATATAGCCAAATAACTTAGCAAACATAGCTAGCGAAATACAAGCTATCTACTACCTAAAGCAATTTTGTTTATGGTAATACCATCTTCCTCCATTTGCAGCTTCTTCATGTAGTATTTTGATCCACGTGACAGATTAATTCGTTTCCTCCTCTCCGCTGGAATGGAGTCAATAGAACACTCTGTGAAGCCACGTCTCACAAACCTATAATGAACAGAAAGGATAGGAGTTCATAAAAGAACATCAAGCCAGCAAAACCTATATTGTATTAACAAGAAACAAGAAGGCCTTTCTTTAAGTATGATTCATCAAATAAGCTCTTAGTGTTATAACAAGTAGCCATCAAGATAATGAGTGTGCTCATATCCGGGTCTATTGCAAAGAAGTGGAACCAAAGATTTGTGTTTTTCCTTCTGGACTCCAAGAGATCTTACCTTCCTTGATAGTGCCCCCTAAGCAGTAACTAGCAACCATTGTTTCAAGTGTAAGTGCACTATGCTTTTCAAGAAAGTTAATGCAATCCACTATCTTCTGGAACATTTGTGTTTTATGCGGGTTATCGCACTATGTTTTAAATTCTCCCCAGAAACATTTCCACATGAAAAACAAACCATCTTCTGGAACTTCAGTTATGGTGAAAAAGGAAAACCATGAATTGTAAGAACTTTCCATTGACCATATGACAAATCAATTACATACTTCAATTACTAGTACATGATTATTCTACTTATATATAATTTATCAAACAAAAATGCATTTATAACTTTGCTGCCACAGATTTTTGCTAGATGATTCTCAGATAATGATCAATTTAGTTTATCAACAAAGAGATATTGCTTAATCCTACCATGTTCATAACCATAACCAACAGAGCATGATCAAAATATTGGAGCCAATAATTCCCTTCAATATGATTATTCAAGGGTCACATCTTTTTTTATTGTTTATTTTTTATTTTTTAATTGAAAGGTCACATCAAATTCCATCAATATGACACCTTTTCCCTTTTGAATGTTTCTTGACTTCTACTAAAGCATTCTTTTAATCTTTCTATGAATATCCACAACAAATTTGTCCTTTAAAGCAAGGTTTGTCGTACCGATCCATACCGGCATACCGAGTTTATCTTGGTACGGTACAATACCCAGTATCGAGTGGTACACACAATGCATAACGATCGGTATATTATAATATAATATAATATTATATTATATTTATAATATAATATAATATATATTAAAAAAATCAAAATGGAGAGACGAGGCGTCGCCTCGTTCTCCCTTCTCCCCACATGGGGAGACGCCTTATTCTCCCGCAGGAAGATGAGGCGTCGCCTTGTTCCCGTGCGGGGAGTTCCCTTCTTTCGTCGCCTTGTTCCCGAGCGGAGAAGGAAGCCCGCTGGCGAAGAATCGCCCACGGGTGATGGATCGCGTGGGGAACTGGGGAAGAGCAAGTATCTCTTTATTTTCTCCCTTTTCTTCTTCTCCCTCTTCTTCTTTCTCCCTTAATCGACCACCGACGGTCGAAATCGACTGCCGACAACTGATTTCGACGGTATCGCCCGGTACCGGGTGGTCCGCGTACTGGTATCTTGTCAAACCGATATGTACCGCCCATATCGGGTGATACAGATCAAAACAGAGAACCTTGCTTTAAAGTGGATGCCAGATGTTCATTGCAAAAGCCTAGAACTATGTAGCTGGTCCTCTATTAGTTTCTACACAAGATTAAAAACCTTCCAATTGCTTTGTTGCAATAGCTGACAAATTCAAAGAGGAATCATAATTTGCTAAAGCAAATAAGAGAAGTACTAGAATGATAAAAACATAACTAAAAAAGCAACATTTCTCATATGGTACCTAAATATGTTGAGCATGTTACAGATCAGGACCTAAAATTAAAAGTGCTTGCATAATTTGCTAGGCATATCACTTGGTGACAAGTACCAATTATCCAATTAGATAGGAAACTGCAACATACAACTATAAAAATTTCATTTTTTCCCTATATGTCTGTCTTATTGTATGTTTTCGACTAGAAGCTCTCCCATGTTAATTCCAAGGTATAATTTGATCACACATGTTTACAATTATTTTTTTTACTTCTGCTAGCGTATTTTCATAAATGGGTTTGCCTAGCATATCAAGGAATAAAAACAAAAGAAGATATCATTGTATGTCAGTTTGAAATTAGATTTTAAAGATGAAATTTTTTGTATAAAATGCTATGTAAGAGTTTTCATAATTTTGTTGGCTTGTTGGTATCAAGGTTTGCAATTTCGGCATTTACCGCCCGGTACAAGTGGTACATACTAGTCCGAGTTGTTGAGCGGACGCTCTGCGGTTCAAAATCGGAATCGGTCGATTGAAGGGAGAAATCGACCACCGACGGTCGATTGAGGGAGAAATCAACCGTCGACGGTCGATTGAGCGAGAAAAAGGGAAGAAGAAGAAGAGCAAAAGAAGAAAAGAAAAGAGGAGAAGAAAGAATAACCTAGCGCCCGCGAGCGATCCATGCCGGTCGGGTCCACTGCCGTTCTTCTGTCGTACGTCGTGTCGCATGTAAGCCCTTTTCTCCCGCGAGGGTCGCCCCTTTTCTCTTTTTTTTATATTTTAATATATTAATATTATATTATATAAATATTATATAATAAAATATTTATATTATATTTTAATATATCAGGTGGTACGCTACGCACTATGCGTACCACCTGATACCAGTACCATACTGGTACCGAGATAAACTCGGTACGCCGGTATGGACCAGTAAGTCAAACCTTGGTATGATCAACAAGCTATGAGCTTCAAGTATCCAGTTTCAGGTGTTCTCCTAGGAAATTAATCTGATTTTTCCATTGACTAATGTTATAAAAACTAATCCATACATTCATCTTTATTGGATTATCATTAAGCTCTTACGACAAAGTACTCCAAGATTGTGCAAAAACTAAAAAGATGGCATAGACCTAGACCAGCTAGTAAGCCTTTCTCTGTTGTAGCACAGAAAACATTACTTCTCACTTCCAGACAGAAATACTAAACATTTCAAATAAAATTTCATGATAACCAAGACTTCTCACTTCCAGACAGAAATACTAAACATTTCAAATAAAATTTCATGATAACCAAGACAAAATTAGATATATCCATATGACAGGTTGACTATTTAATAGTTTCATGGTCATTAGAAGTTGTAAAAGCAAATGTCTGAACCATAAATATATTGCATGCAGCAGAAGTTCACACAATAAGTTCTCTGGTCCAAGGCATCAAAACTATCCATTTATGATTTTTTTCTTTTTTAACTAGAAGTATAAATAGATCAGCTTGGATCAAGGATTGCCATGCTGTACACTTCCAGCAATGCACAGCATATTATTGTGCTGTGAGACAAATCACATATCTGATATCATTTAAAATGGTACGTAGCAACCATCAAGCATTATTGCCAGCTCCAGTGCACTATGGGCATAATACTTGCCAGCTTGCATGGGGTAACGTAATGATGTGATACTTGGTCTTAACATTTACAAGTACATGGTTGTCAAATGGTAAAGAATTGAATGCATACATCATCAAATGCATTACATACCAGTCTGCAGCACGAGTTGTTAGCAGGAAAAGTTTCTCTAGTCCGAGCAGTGATGCCTTCTTCTCAATGAAGTCTGCAAATTAATCCATAAGTAAAGCCTTAATACTCATACAATCCTGGTTTTGTCCAGTGTCCAAAAAAATTGTGCAGCAAGTGAAGAATGTAACACTTTATCTTTCTTCGTAATAAATTTATTTAGCTGTTAAGATAAATGAATTTCTTTTCATACTCCAGCTGCAACCATCGACTGTCACTGCCTCCACAACCAGACTTATTGCCACCATCCGGTAGTGTGTCACCACCAATACCAACTTCACATCACCCTCATATATCTCCACAGCACATGGTTGCGCTACTGCCATCACCATGATTACCTCGATCTCTCATTAGCCAATCATGCCCCTACCATTATATGCTTTCTATTTCACTATTGCCACCATCAAACCTACATCATTGTTCCTCTATCACTATGATAGCACTACCCCACCACCACTAATGATGATGAGTTTATAGGATGAAGAGAAGAATGAAGAGGGTAATTCAGTTATTTTATTATCAAATTAGATACAAAAGGAAAACACTGAACAAATACTATTGGCCCTAACTGACAGTAGGAACCTATTTGTGAGCTAAAGGAAAAGCTGATCAACTCACACATATATCTGAGTTCTCTGAAAAGCCAAACAGGTGGGGCTTATATGCAAATAAACATAAATTTGGGAAATATAAGCTAGAAAAAAGGAAGATCATGTTGGCTGATTAATCACTAGCATCAGGGTTACCTCATTAAATTGGCATGTGTTTTTTAGCATTCATATTACAAACAATCCAGAAATTGACTTTGGTTAACTCTCTTTTTGACTTGTTACATCCAAAAATAAAGTTGGACCTGGTCATGTTATTGGATCATTTATTTTCAACTTCAATAAACCTCCTCAATACCTCTCTTGTCAAATGGAGACCGACAAATTATCCACATCATATTGCTTTTTAAGCAACACCTACTACCAGGAGATCACAGAACGATCAGAGCAAAATGGCAAAGTAGAAAAATGTAAAGATATATCAGAAAATACAGTCATAGGGAACTTAAGGGGTTAATCATAAGATAACACAGAAGGCCAAAACTCAAAAAACGTTTTGCTGATACCAATTTTGTCCGAGGCCTAGATAGATGTTAAAAATGGGAATAAAGTGAACCATGACCTATAAAGGATTTCATAAGCCAGGAATTTAACTCAAAAATTGATGCAGCTAACTGTACTAAAGTTGGAGTGCCATAGCATGCTTCTAAGGGGGTCTCGAGTTGCATGTGGGATTCAATAACTGATGTGATGATTGTCAACATAAGTGAAAAACACTGCCTAAGATGGAAAAGGACCAAAATACTTTATACAAATAACCAAAAAGATGACAAATGCTTTCTTAATATAAAATTCAGTCCATTTGGGAGAACTGACAATATGATAATCAAGCAGGCAAAATAGCAATGATGTAAGGCTGATTACTAATCCACATTAACTGAACCAAAAGTGCACTGATTAGATCTTATCATCTTTTCTCCTCAGTCACATTCTAGTGGTTCCAACTTCCAGATAAATAAAGAAAGCATAAAAGATGAAATAACAGCTGTTAAATTATATCCTACTTTATGTGGGTCCACTGTTCTCATTCAATTATAAAGTAACGCGAGTCCATGGCCTTAATTTTGATCATCAAATATAAGAATTGAGTCATATTCTTTTGAAACTACAGTATGCACAAAGAAGCATACCTAACAGTTTATCCCCCTGTCCTTGTCCGCGGCATTCTGGGGACACCGCAATAGAAGCAACTTCTCCACAATTATTATCAAAAAAGGGGATAAGGGCAGCACAAGCAATGATTGAACCATCTCTTTCCACGACCATAAATGAATCCAACTGTTTGAGAAGCTGAGAGACATAAATCATGTTAAAAGCACTACAACTTTATTGCTAATTCTAATACATTAGGTACCAGAAATTTTCCTTTTATGTCCACAAACAAGAAGTATGAAGGATATGAAAGATGTGTAACTCAACTATTTAGCATTACTATTATTGAAGAAAAAGAGAAGACACAGTAAACCTCTTCACTAGTCCTCCGAATCAGTGCACCAGATTCTTCTAAAGGTTGAATAACTCTTCTAATGCCTGGAAGATCTGCTGCTCTAGCAGATCGTGTTCCCTCGTAAACATCACTGGAATACATCATTAAAGGATTCAGAAGTCAATTAGTCTCTTAAACTAGACAGAACCTTTTCATGAATCAAGTCATCCCCCTTAACTTGGAAAGCAGATCAAGTTTTTAGATGTTAAAAACTTGGTTAAACTAATTTAGGTTGTCACCATCAGATGCACACAAGTCGGATGAACAAAACAAGCATATGAATGAGAGACAAAAATAAACTTTTTGTCCAAATTCAATTTAATGAGAGTCAATTAATGTGATGAATGAATGGCAATACTAGGCTTATAATTTGTCACCCTGAAACCCACTGCATTGGTGTCAATTAGCAGTCAATGGAATCTTCAAACAAAATGTCAAGCTGCTCTGGAAACTTAACAAGGCAAATGAAAATTAAGATTTTCAATCCCACCATGCATCTGTTTCAGTAATGAAGCAGAAAGGCAAGATGGCCTTTTTATTAATCCATATCTGCAGTGAGCCATTGACCTAAACTTACCACATAACACTGCCAACTGTATCCATATACTAAATCTCAATGGAGCCTAATCCTTAGAGAATGATAAATAGATAGAATTCACCAACATAATTTTGATCGAGCCTAAACATCTCAGATTTCCAGATATATGATCATAATAAGTACGCTTGATAGAATAAACCATTAACTCTATCTAAAAAGCCAAAAAGTTAAGCCGAAACCACTTAAATCAAGCAATAATCTGCAAATTATTATTTGGTATTCCAGCAAAATGTCACTTAAATGGATTGGCAGGAGGCATACACACCTAGCCACCATTGTCCCCACACCATCTCTTGTAAATAATTCTAGCAGCAAGGACCCACCAAGTGTACCATCTATTATATGAACTCTTTGAACTCCAACCTACAAATACAAAATATCATACTGAATACTAGCATAGAGACATAAAAAACAAGGTAGTCTATGTACAACCCAATCCATCATTGAACAATTTTCATGATCTCAAAGCTCATTTTTCATCAAGGAATCACTTAAGGAAGGGTTCTAATTAGTAACTTAACAACTGTGATACACTGGAATCGGATTGATGGTTGATAGTCATGGTTATATCTTACATGAGAACCTTGCAAGTGTTTTTCATGTATAAAATAGTATGATGCATATGCTTGAAGCATGTGATGGGCCTAGGCTTATATATCCTAGACAGAGAAAAGAAGGTACCAGGCAGCATATACAGACAAAGAAGGCATATAAAATTGGAGTATACAGACCGAAGAATGTAATCACATCTTGGCAAACTTACTCTGCAAACATATGCTGCTGCAGCCAACTCTGAGAGATAACCATTTAATCTACTCAACCGTTCTTCACCACCAATGGCAAATCCTTGTTTTCCAGACCATAGACCATTTCCATTGTCAAAACCAACACCATTCTGAAACATTGCGTTGCACCTTCCTTTATAGCCTTTTTCGTCCCATGGCAGATTGCCATCTTCGTGTGAATCAATATAGCATGGGGAAGGAATAGCTTCTTCACCTACAACCTTGACATAGTTTGCAGCTATTTCACTTTGCTTAGCAAGTTTTCTAATCAACATATCTGCATCTTGAAGGGTTAAAAAACGAATAGGCCGTCCCTGTTCATTAAGAATCTGACCATCCGTAATACAGATCAGTTTGTCTGCTTTGATAGCTAAGGCACAAGCAGTAGCAACTTCATAAGTGCTGCAAAATTTAACAAACAAACATATCACATCTTGATCATAACAAATAATCAGAGTCAAGAATCTTCTAGTGTAGCACAAGAGATGTAAAGCTTAAGCAGCACAGTCAGACTGGTAGCATATAATATGTGATGGAAAGTCGAGAGAAAACAGATCTTAGGCTATAGCCAAAAGATCTTATTATATATACCAGCCACAGCTATGGATGTTGACTAAACAAGAGAAATTCTGATATAATAATTACTTTTCACAAGCATAAGCACAATGTGCTCCTGAACTAACTTCCCTAGTTTAGATGCACTATAATACAAGAAAATTCTAATCAGTTACATGATAGCAATCAATAAGCAGAAACATCAACCAACCTGAAGTAATGACTCAACTCTTCTACACGTGTACATGTCTTGAAAATCATATCCACCAGATCTGAACACCCAAAGGCAACTGCCAACTTCTGGCCATAAAGGAAGATCTTGAAGAATGAATGTCCAGAGTAATGCTAGCTTATCTAACAGAAACTGTTCTCATGGAAGTCAATCATGTTTGAACTAGAAGTACAGGCATAGTGAATTGTCAAAAGGAGGAAATTTAGGAAACAAAACAAACAGTTTCCAGATAGACAATTAAAATAACAAGGGAAAAAAGGATATAGTTTGATTCAAATTCTTTCCACAATGATTCTGAAGAGAAATCTAAATAATTTCTTGAAAAGTTGATAAATTCAAGGACAGTTTTTTTAAAAAAAAAAAATCAAGGACAGTTGAGAGTTCTCTACATATGTGATGAACAATAAAAACCTCAACTAATCTGTTTGACAACCCAACCAAATATGCTTCAATATGCAGCTATGGGGTGTTAGCACCAATTTCGCTACCAGCAATTGTCAGCATGGTCCTAAGATTGTATCTCTTCTTCACCACTTAACTTTGCAGAAAAGACAGTTGAATAAAACTGACATCGGGATGAAGAAAAAAAGAAATGGAATAGATTGAAACGCTAGATAAACAAACTCACCACCTAAGTAAAACACCCAAGGGATACAAATATCACCACCTAAAGAGTCTAACTAGGAATGCAGTGTTTAGGAACTCCCCTCTAAGGACTGCACAAAAAGAGATAGAACTTTGTACGATGACAGCACCTCTCAAGAAACAAGACTTGTATTTAGAACACTCTATGCCTCTAAGGCTTACAAGACATTATATATATATACATATATATATATATGGTGATAAGTTTGGAACAACTCTCCAACCATGGTGATCAAAAAAGTCATTTGGAACTCCAAAAGGTGAGAAGAGCTTTCTTCAACTCTCGGCTGAATAGTCATCAGGTGCATTGTAGAGAAAATAACTTTCTCCAGAAAACTTCAAATCGAATTCTGTAAAATGTCTTGATTCCTAACTCAATAAGCTTTCCAATGATGTATAATTCAAATCATAAATGTCTAAAAATTCATCTCAGAATTAATGTAAAATAAGTATTAAAATTATAATTTATTGGAAAGCTAAGAAACTAGTGTGACTATTTTGACCTCTTTTGGTTTAGAGTTTGGGGACACTTCTAGGTCAATCTCCCCTTGTTGAATAAGACACGTTCTCGTGGCCTAGACTATTGTTCTCATCATGGTAAAGGATCAGCAACATCAAAAGTATTTGAGATACCATAACTACGAGGAAGATTAATATTGTATGCATTTTTACCAATACAATGTAGAACTTTGAGAAGTCCATTAGCTCTAGGATGAATTCTCCTATACTTTCCTTGAGGAAACCATTCCTTTTGAAGATAAACCCAAACTAAGTCTCCTTGAAATTCAACATGCTTTTGATGCTTGTTAGCATTATTCTTGTACAACTCATTTTGCTTAAAAAGCTTATCTCAAACTTTTCTTCATGCACTTCTCATTTTGCTTAAGAATCTTTTCTCAAACTTCTTCATGTAAGTTTCTGATGATATTTACTTGTTCCTCTGCATCTGCATTAAAATGATGATCATTGGGAAGAGGAACCAAGTCCAAAGGACGCAGGATTTTGGTCATACATAACTTGAAATGGACTACAACCAATAGTTTGGCTAGCAGAGGATTATATGCAGATTTAAGTTAAGCCAAAATAAGATCCCACTGATGAATGTCTTTGCCCACATAGCTTATTAAAATATTTTCCATACTTTGATTGACAATTTCTTAGAAGATTGTCTGTCAGCTTGTATACGGTAAGAAGAAATGGAAAGAAGGTTTCTTACTAATCTACACTAAAGAGCAAAGACTATGCCAAAAATGACTCAAGAAGTTTGAATCTCTATCAGAAATAATAGATTTAGAAATACCATGGAGTTTCATAATCTCATGAAAATATAAGTCAGCAATATAAGAAAGATGTAACAGATTTTTTATGGCAAGGAACAAAATGAGAGAATATTTTGTGGTTCTACGTAGACCTACAACAAAATCCCAACTAACATCCTCCCAAGGAGTATTAGCAATAGTTAGTGGAGTGTAAAAACCTTGATTTTACTTGGCTTTTTATAATATGACATATTTTGTAATGTTCCATATATCTTCTCACATATTTGTTCATTTTTTTGCAATAAAAACAGTTCAAGTGTTATAGTTTTGTCCCTTCCAAAGTGACCTTGAAAATGATTAACCTCGAGGAACACAAAAATGATTAACCTTGAAAAATAACCACCATGAAGTAGAAAATGATTATGGTAGCCACGTTCATACTTTTCCACAATTTCCTTCAAATAAGGACCATCTTTATAAAACTCTCTTAGAATTTCAAATCTCACGACCTTTACTTCCATTTGAACAAGTATTTTCTGCTTACAGTAACAATATTTTCAACATCAGACTTACAGTTTATAATAAAATTATAGGCTTGTAAAAACTCAACCCATGTAGGATGTCACCTGCTATGTTTCTGTTGGCTGTTGAGGTATTTCAAAGTTTCATTATGAATGTAAAGCACAAATAGTTTTGGAAGTAGGTAATGATTCTAATGATTTAAAAGCTTGGTAGATCACATAAAATTCCTTATCATTAGAGTAATTCTTGCGAGAATCATTCAATTTTTCACCAAATAAGACAACTCGTTTACCATCTTGACAGAGAATAGCACTAATTCCCATGTTGGAAGCATTGTATTCAACTTCGAAAACTTCATCAAAATTTAGTAGCCTTAGCCTCTTAGGATAGGAGCTTCAATTACCTTGTCTTTTAGAATCTCAAAGCTCTTCTGGGCCTCATTTGCCCATTTGAAACCATATCCTTTCAAGCAGTCAGTGATTGAAGTCACAATAAAACTGAATACTTTCATAAATCGATGATAGAAGAGGCAAGACCATGAAAGCTTCAGACATGTACGTGATTCTGGATTTTGACAATGAATCCAATTAATGAATTTGAGGAACTAATTTGTTGTTAAGATCAGTGACACAAAATACACTTCGACTAAGGATCTGGACTGCCAAAGAATCAAACATCAGATGGAGAATTTCTCATCATGCCGAAAGATCACCGAGCTGAGTCAAATGTTGATACAAAGAATCGATTATGCTAAAAGATTGTTAAGCCAAGAAATTAGACGTTGGATCAGTCGATGTGACAAAAATTGAACATCATGTCGAAGGATAGAATAATGTGTTGGAAGCGATGATGATGCGTCAAAAGTTATGACGACTTGCTGAAAGCTTTAATAATGTGCCGAATGAACCATGGATGAGAAATTGTCTTGATCGAATTCATTTTGGGTCGAATTGGGATGAAACAGAGCCTATCGGTTGATACTGACATTGGACTTCAAATTGGGCCCTTTGAAGGCCAAACAAGTGGCCTAACATTGCCTAGGGGTGGTGGTACTGCCTAAGTAAACCGACAAGCATTGTGACACCCAGCAATTGCAACAGTGGTACCACCTATTGTCATGTCCTTAGCTAGGATTGCCTAAGGCGTGTGGCGCCTAAGCAATACTCGTCCGCAAGAGTCAGCCTAGACCTTAACCTTATGCAAAAAGAAGAAAAGTTAAAAGACGAACATGCAAATACTATGCTACCGTTGCACACAAAAAGGGCCAGATAACCGAGATCACAAGCAACACAAAACAATCAACTTTTATTTGGCACAAAAGGATATCGAAAATGAGCTGAAGGAGTACACAAAGGGATTTTGAAGGCAGATGCAGACCCAATGTTCACTTGGTACTTTGTCAAACAGAAAGCGAGCATATTAAAGACATTGCATCACCCCTCAAAGATATAGCCAAGGCCCCATTTGCACCGGTGCCACCCAAGGGGTTCCATGGTGTTGAGATGGCTAATATTTCACATTGTATGGTTGTCAACCAGAAATCAACCTATGGCACTCGAGCACAGGGTTGTTTTGGGCTATTTTCCCCTTTACACGATGTCATGCAACTAGAACATTTTCGAGTTTTACATGATAAAATCACAAAACAAAAACATTGACAACAAACAAAAATGGGGCTAACAGTTGTAAATTACGCCTCGAACATGTTGCCTACGAGAGAACACTCAAAAACACCAAAATATGATTGAAAACAAGAACTGAAAGCCATCATGGACAAGCATCAAACACTTTGACTATATTATTCCATGCAACTCTCCCCCACTTATTCCTTCAACGCCCTCATCAAAAACATTCTTGTATGTTGAAGATTGATCGTCCACAATCGCAACTTGTTTCTCAGCTTCTTTTGAGTTGTCGACTTTGATCCACCTACTTTGTTGCAACTCATCACTAAGTTGGTTCAGCTAGGAAAGTTTGCTGAGTTGGAACACTTCTCACTGAATCCTTCAGATCTGTTGGTTGGCAAGAGACAAGCCCTGTCACAGAATCCTATAGAGGTGTCACTCAACAAGAGCTTGACTATTACCAGTTGGAGCTTCACTAGTGCCATGTCACAGAACTTAGAGTCTACAACCTTCTCCCACGAAGTTTGCTCCTTTTAAGGGACTTCCAAGTGTTACAGAGGTCCACTGCATAGGTGAGGAGAGTTGGGTTACTTTGATTGGCTTTACTAAAATTCCTTGTACTCCTTGCTCTGAGCTAGTTGCTTGACTTTGCCCACTCTTTGTCATCGCAATTCTAGAGTCCTAGAAGTGTTGCTTCAAACTTGAGCCGGGTTTCGCCCATGTATAATATTTATGTAAAAACTTTGGTTGCGCCTTTGGGATTGTCCACACCTCATTTGCAGTCGAAATTGTAATCTACCCTCTAGATAAGTTTGGTCAGTTCTCAGAAGACCCGTCGCTGCGGTACCATGCCTCACCCTCTCATGTTCATGGCCAACTGTCGGACGCTTTCTCTACCAAATTCTTCTTGGGTAATCAGGTCCCTCCTAGACTCAAGGTCATTGTAATGTCTTGCCTCCATTAATCAGTTGCTTCTACACACTCTATAACTTAGGAAGCATTGCCTGTCTGATCTTTTGCCAAACAGACTACAAGTGGTCACTGCCATCCTTGTTGCATGGTCTTCGACAACTCTGATTCTTCAACTATTTACTTGGTATTAACAACCGCTCTCCTGGTCTTGTCTCTCGAAAGCAATGAGACACCCATGAGCAAAGATAAGCTTTGGAACAGTTCGTCATCTAGCAGTTTGTTTGAGAGGTCCTTGAGATTCTTCTACTCCAGAAATGATGCCCAATATGGATGATTGACTGGATATTCAACTCCATTGAGTTTAAACTGTTATTCCACCTTGTATCTTCGTGGAAAGGACTTTGGCAACTAAGATGTTGGCACACTACCATATTCTTTAAGAGCATATATCTCAATGGACCCTTGTCCTATGCTGAAGCCTTATGACTCCAACTATATTATTATGGGATGACTTACATCTTCCCACCTCGATTCTTTTATCACTTGCATAGCCAAGTGCAAGGTTTTACATACTGGTGTACCGACATTTTGTCGGTACCGGTATGGTACCAGTACCGGGCAGTATGCACTTTTGTACCGACATTTTGTCGGTACCGGTATATTAGATATTTTATAATATTTGTATAATATAAATTATATAATATAATATTAAAGAAATATTAAATATAATAAAATAAGTAAATAACTCGGCGATGTTGCCTCGATCTCTCCCCGCACGGGGAGAAAAGTCGCCCACGAGCCGCGGGCGGCGAGGGCGCGCGGGCAAGGTACTTTTCCTCTTCTTCTTTCTTCTTCTTCTCCTCTTCTTCTTTCTTCTTCCTCTTCCCTTTTTCTTCCTCGATTGACCGCCAACGGTCGATTTCTCCTTTAATCGACCGCCGACAGTCGATTTCTCCTTTAATCGACCGCCGATAGTCGATTTTAATGGTACCGCCTAGTAGCGGCCGATCCGCATACCGATCAGCTACCGGACCAGTATGTATCAGGCGGTACGGGCCTTACCGCTCGGTAAGGAAAACCTTGACTAAGAGCATATGTGTGTCCTTCGAAAATCTCTTCAAAAGTGCCACCATACATGGAGTCGCCATCCACTAGAAAAAGAAATGTTCAAGAATGGCATGGATACTACTTTTCACCTCCTACAAAAATTCCAACCTAAGAACAACACGAAAATCGTCCAAGTGCCATGATGTTGGTGCTCCTGCTCCAATCTCCAATCTGAATATTAACTCCCTTTACCAATCTAGAAATAGGCTCCACCTTTGAATTGTCTACCTTCGTACAGCTTGAACTCTTTGCTAGCTTCAATCTAAGTCTCTTTGCCTCTTCTACATGAAAGAACCCTTACTCCATGCAATGTTTTTAATAAGCGCCCGAGAGCTCACCTAGGCACTCGAGCGAGGCGAGGCCCAAGTAACTCATATAACTTTTGAACGATGCAACCTTACTGAACCCAAGCATCAGGCTCGTCGAGCACCTTGAGCGAGCCCGAGTGAAGGTGGCTTGTGCTCATGCATGGTTTTGTTTAACAAGAAAATTGGTTCAATCAAACCAACTAAAGAGGAGCCCCAATACCAGACACCACCACCCCACCACCGCCACAACCCGCGCCCCCCCCCCCCCTCCGCGCACACTTGACCCAGCTTTGAAACCCTAAACCCAACATCCGTCAACGTTGCCTTCATGCATAGCCCCCTCTACTGCTATTATTTTCATGCAAATATCCCTTTGCCACCAACGCTTTCGTGCAAAGCACCCTCCGACGCTGACGCCTTCATCCTAAGCTCCCTCCACCGCCACCACCTTTGTCCAAAGCTTCTTTTGCCGCCATCACTCTCTCCTTGCCCACCTTCTCCATAGGCCAATTACTCCCTCTTCTTAGTGCCTCTTTAAAGTTGTTTAGCACCAGTTAATCCCTCTTTAAAACTATTCAAGTCCCTCTTTAACATTGTTTAGCACTAGTTAATCCTTGTTTGGAGTCGTTTAGCACCGATTAATCCCCTCTTTGGAACTATTTAGCACAAGATACAACCTGTTTAGCATAGATCACCATCAATAGAAACCTGTTTAGCCACATATATCCAAGGTTTGCCGTATCGGTCCGTACCGGCGTACAGAGTTTATCTCGGTACGGTACCCTACCGCACGGTATATTATAATATTATATAATTTTATATAATATAATTATATATAATAAACATAATATAATATATATTAAGAAAATAAAAGCGGGGAGACGAGGCGTCGCCTCGTTCCTGCGTAGGAAGACGAGGCGTTGCCTCGTTCTCCCTTCTCCCCTCTAAGGGAGACGAGGCAACTTCGTTCCTTTCTTGTCGTTCTATTCTCCTTTCTCACCTCGTCTCCTAGCTCGGGGAGAAGGAAGCCTGACGACGAAGAATCGCCCATGGGCAAGTGTACAAAGTAATTCAAAAGATTCGTCAAAAAATTCAAGAAAGGATATTTGATCATTTTTATATTTCAGGAATAATGGCAAGTGTACAAAGTAATTCAAAAGATTTGTCAAAAAACTCAAGAAAGGATCCGGATTGTAAATACAACTATTTAAAGGATTCTAAAGATACTAATGCGGTAACTTGTGTTTTTTGTGAGAAGACTATTAGGGGTGGAATTTTTCGTGCAAAGCAACATCAAGCAGGAACTTCAAGAATGCATCAGTATGCAAAAAATGTCCACCTAATGTAAAAGAAGAGTGGTTGGCTTATGTGACTTAAGAGAAATACTTAAAGAAATGTGTTTTATAGGATTTAACCTGAAGGTGATGTTCAACATATTAGAGAGGATGAACAAGAGGAACATCATTCAAAAGTGTCAATACTAATAGGAAAAGAGTATCTTACAGAAAAGGAAAATAAGTTGTGATTGCTAAGAAGGATAACAAGGGGCTGATGGATTTGTATATGTATCAAGAAAGACAAAAGCAATAAGGTCAAACAAAAGCAAAATTAAGGCAAACAAATATAAGTGATGCAGGTGATAAGAAAATAAAAGAAAGAGCAATTCAACACATTACTCGTTTCTCCTATCAGGCTAGAATTCCCATTAATGCTTGTCATTTGAATAGTTATAAAAGAGATAAGTGAGGCTATTGAAAGATATGGTATGAGAATTAAGACCTCTAAGTTATTAATAAGGCCAAGAATGGTTGCTCTATTATGTTTGATTCTTAGACCGACATGAGACAAAAGAGTATAATTGATTTTACGCCGAAATTCTTGTTGACCCCCATACTATGCCTCAAAATCAAAGTCACCCCCGTACTTTAAAACTCGTCTAAGTGACCCCCCGTGCTATAATTTCGCATCAAAGTGACCCCCTCTGTTAGAAATAAGGTTACGCCGTTAGGTAAAATAATTTGACGGGTTGTTTTTGATTTGGGTATTAAAACTAAACAATCCCCAAGCCCTAACCCATCCTCCCCTCTCTGCCTTTCTTCTTCAATCTCCATTACCCCTGCCTCTCTTCACCTCTGTCGACGTTGGTTTCTGCTACTCCGATCTCGGCTCCCCTTCACCTTTCCACTGTCTCTCTCTTCTCCTCTGTTGTGACGATCTCAATTCCTTTGCTACGTGTTAAGATTTTTAGGAGATCAATTTTTTAATTACGTAAAATAATTAAATATATAACAAATAAAAATCATCATCAATCAAGGTTAAAGTGTAAAACAAATTAAAATAATGCTGGAAGTTAAGACCAATTTTTTTATGATTTTTCTATCACTTAAGATCATTGTATTAACATTCAGGGGATAATTTTGATGAATAATGATAATATGGAGGGGTGTATTTGATTAACATATTATAGTATAGGAGGTGTCTTTAATTTTTTAAGTTCACTTCGCATAGTTTGACTATATTGAAAATCAAATAGATCCCCCCCCCCCAATTTTAAAAACAAACATCGTTACCCTTTTTATTAACAGAAGGGGCTTGTTTAACGTCTACAGAATAGTACAGGGGGTCACCTTGATGTGAAATCATAGTACGGGAGGTCACTTATATAAGTTTTAAAGTACAGAGGGTGACTTTAATTTTGAGGCATAGTACGGGAGGTTAACAAGAATTTCGACCTTAATTTTATAGTCAACTATTCTTTAGGAACCATGTTTGTGAAGTCAACAAATGTATCTTCTCTTATGAAATTTGGAGAAAAGATACTAGAGTTGCTTGACAAGTTTGTAAAAGAAATTGGCGAACAAAATATTGTCTAAGTCATAACCGACAATAGAAGCAACTATATTTTAGCTAATAAGACTTGTCTTTTTAATTTTTTAAACTTTATATTACTCTTATTTTCAATTTAAATGAAAGAACTATATGACTCTTAAGTCAAATCAATTTTATTATCCTTTGTCTCAGGTAAATTACTTCAAGAAAAAAAACACCACTTGTACTAGACTCCATGTGTGACACATCGCATTGATCTAATACTAGAGGATACTGGAAAAAATTCCAACATCAAGAAGACTTAGGAAGGGCAGCTTTTGTTGTTGGATTTCTCAATACTCATATATTGAGGTTTTAAATATGATGAGAATTCGTAGGCAATAAAGAATTGGTGAGATATTGTGTCACTCAATTTGCTACTTTTTTGACATTACAAAGTGTGCACCATCAAAGCCCAACGTGGGAAACATGTTACTTTATATGCAAATAGGCAAAAGAAGAGAAAAGTAAGAGGGCCACTAATATCATCAAAATATCATCCTTTTGGAATCATATAATTTGTACATTAAAGGTAATGGACCCTTATGTTCGAGTCCTTCAGTTGGCGAATAATGAAAAAGAGTTTGCAATGGGATATCTTATAAGGCTACGGACAGAAACAAGGAAACAATTTAAAAGTCTTTTCATGAAACTCAAGAAAAGTATAAAGATATATTTGCAATCATTGACAAAAGATGAACATGCCAACTTCATTCATTATATGCAATTGGACATTATTTAAACCTAGAATTCTTTTATAAGAACTCCATGGAGCCTGATATAGAATTTATATCTGGGTTATGCCAGTGCATTACAAAACTAGTTCTAAGCATTTAGGTTAAAGATAAGATCATGAACAAATTATCTTTACATATTAAAGGTCTCTTTTAATTCCCATGACAATTTGATCAAGGACAACTAAATCCCCACGTGTTATAAGTAACATCATATAAATGCATATAGTATGTTCCAAGGCTCGCCATACTGTCACGAACGATCGTCGCTCAACCGCAACGCCTTCGCTCCTTGAACCGTTCGTCGCTTTTTCTTGCTTGTACATATGTTTGGCAACTTGTTTTGCCTTGAGTTTATGTGTTTTTACCTAAGAACTGTGAGCAAAAGTAGTGTAGAAGGCTGCAGAACGATCGTCATTGCTGGAGCCAAAAGCACTGTTTTGGGTCTTTTTCGTGTTGCGACAACCTTTCCGGCGGTGCGAAATGTCACCATTTCAGACCTTGGAACCCTGTGGCACCAGTGGATGGGGTTCCAGTATATGTCATGAGTGGCGTTCATCAACAATTGAACTTGTCTTGCGTCCGATACCTTGGGAACCGTCGTTTGTGGACTTGCGACCGTTCCTACAACCCTCCAAAGTCCTATTTCGCTCTCTTTCTCTCTTTTCCTTGCTGCACTCAAGGTATTCCACAAATTACTTGTATAGCTTTCCGCTTTACGAGACGTCGGGACGTGTGTCGCCGCTTCTAAGCTAATCAACTTCTTCTTTGCAGTCCCACGAGACCTTAAGAGGTTGTAAGAGGGTGACCCTTTGTGACAGATAACGCCTTGCGTTTCATGACTTAGTCAATCCCTAAGTCCCAAAAGAGGCAGGTTGCTTCACGACTTAGGCAATTTCAGCTAAGTCTTGAGTGCCGCTAGGTGCGCTTAGGCAAATTCAGCTAAGTCCGTGACGGTGGTATCGAGGCAAGCAATTCATACAAACAACAAGAAGATTCGCAATCTCGCCATGGTGAAACATCGTGGCGAATCGAGCAAGACGGGCAAGCGACCCTTGCTCCAAGCGAGTGTGGGTCAGTGCAACCCGCAAGAACCGTAGGAGCCGAGGAGCTCTACAGGAACAAGACGAGCGTGAAGTTGGGTATTCTCCACGAGAGGAGGAGGCGCCATCCGAGCGCCAACCGGAAAAAGAGCCACAAGGAGAGAATTATAACCGGAGACCCGCCTTGATGTTCTTGAAGCGGCATGGAGGAACTCTACCAAGGCCAAGGCTACTTAGGGTAGAGAGCTCGCTAGAAGAAGCTGAATCTCGGATCGAGAAAGTTGAATCATTGATCAACCGACGAGAGGACACCAAAGATTCCGTCGACATTTATATGAAGTTGTGGCGGAACTCACGCCTAAGGTGATGGTGTTAATAAGGACTCTTGATGCAGGAGGGAACAACACTGCTCGCCACCACAAAACTTGGGCACCAGAGCCGCGGTTACGGAGGTGCTAGGGATGCCAAAGAGCTTGAAAATTTCTTGTTCGACATGGAACAGTATTTTCATGCTACAAGGCTCGATTCTGAAGAAACCAAAGTTGCTATAGCAACAATGTATCTGAATGGGGATGCAAAACTTTGGTGGCGAACCCGTTGGGAAGAGATCCAGCAAGGCCGATGTTAAGTGGACACATGAGGAGACTTGAAGCGAGAGTTGAGAACTCAGTTCTTGCCCGAGAACACGGAGTTTGTCGCAAGAAGGAAACTGAGACAACTCCGCTAAAGTACAACAATCCGAGACTATATGAAACAATTTTCAGCACTGAAGCTAGATATACGGGACATGTCTGAGAAAGACAAGCTATTCAGCTTCCTTGATGGCTTGAAGCCATGGGTACAACAAGAACTACATCGGAGGAATGGCACCGACGTAGTCGGGGCAATTGCAGCCGCGGAAAGGCTGAGTGACTTTGTTTCTTCGGAGGATTCGAGAAAGAAGAAACAATCTTCGGGAAATCGCGCATCGAAATACTCTGGAGCGAAAGAGTCTGGGGGCGAGCAAAAGAAGAAGAATTTCCACAAGGGACCGGGCTCAATAGGTAGAGTCCCAAAGCCTACTGGATGCTTCTTGTGTGGAGGACCGCACATGGTGAGGGAGTGCCCACAAAAACAGGCATTCAATGCTTTAACGGCATCGATTCTACCCCGTAAGTCAAACAAGGGCAAAGTTATCGCCCTTAGTTCGAGCAGTTCTGACTCCAGTAGCGACAGTGAGGCGTCGCAAGGACCCAAGATGGGAGCAATGCGTTTGTTGAATGCGTTGCGGGGTCAAGTGGGGGAGAACACAAAGGCAAAGCCACCGAAGTTAGGAAGCAGCGAGTTGATGTATGTGGACATCAAGCTTATTGGCCGAACAACCCGTGCAATGGTGGACACGGGCGCGACCCACAATTTTATTGCCGATCGCAAAACTAAGCGACTAGGATTAATCTTGGAGAAGAGCCCAAGTCGTATGAAGGTGGTGAACTTGGAGGCCAAGCGGATCTCCGGACAAGCAAAGGGGGTCCCCGTCAAGATCGAGACATGGAGCGAGAGCACACACTTGATGGCGGTGCCATTGGATGACTTCCAAGTGATTCTCGGAATAGAGTTTATGCACGCGACGAAGTTAGTGCCAGTACCATTCCTGAACTTCTTGTGTCTAATGGGAGGCGGCGATCCCTGCATGGTTCCAGTTTCTCGAGGAGTAACCAAGGACCTACAACAAATATCGGGTTTACAATTGAAGAAAGGGGTGCGAAAAGGTGAATCAACCTTTATAGCTGCTATGAAGCTAGAGACACTTGACGGGGAGGCCATTCAGGAACCTGCTGTTGTGGCAAACATCCTGAAGGAGTTCTCAGATGTGATGCCAACAGAGTTGCCGAGAACTCTACCACCATGCAGAGGCGTGGATCATCGTATTGAGCTGGAGCCGGGAGTTAAGCCTCCAGCGAGACCACCATACCGCATGGCCCCTCGAGTTAGCGAATCAAGAAGAAGCGATGAATAGCGATGGTCTCCGCAGTTCAAGCACCTATCCGCCATCGCGGACTTGTTCGATCAATTGGGCAAGGCAAAGTACTTCTCCAAACTCGACCTTCTGGCCGTATTTGTGCGGTGCTGATGAGGCGAAGACTACCTGTGTGACCAGGTATGGAGCATTCGAGTTCTTGGTGATGCCTTTCGGCTTAACCAACGCTCCAGCCACATTCTGCACTCTAATGAACCAGCTATTCAAGGAGTATCTGGACAAGTTTATGGTCGTCTACTTAGACGATATCGTCGTCTATAGCCAAACACTCGAGGAGCATGTTAGACACCTCCGAACAATTTTCAAAGTTCTCAGGAAGAACACCTTGTTCGTGAAGAGGGAAAAGTTCTACTTCGCCCAAACGGAGATTTTATTCTTGGGGCATCGAATTGGGAATGGGTCCATTCGAATGGACAAGGCTAAGGTGCAAGTTGTGGCGGACTGGCGAACACCAAAGAAGGTGCCAGAGTTGAGATCCTTCCTTAGGTTCGTCAACTATTATCGGCGCTTCATAGCTGGATATTCGAAGCGCGCATTGCTATGAGTTGCTAAAGAAGGAGCGTCTGAGATGGTCGACAAATGTGAGCGGCATTTCAAGACCAAGATCGGTTGGCGTCTCGACACGGACTATGGAAAGTCTTTTGAAGTCTATAGATGCTTAACTTTGCTATTGGAGGAGTTCTTGTGCGGAGGGTCATCCGATTTTACGAGTCGCAAGCTCAACGAGACCGGCGATATCCCTGCATGAGAAGGAGATGACGGTGGTCCATCGAGTGTGGCGACACTACCTTCTGGGAGCACCATTTGTGCTAAGGACAGATAATGTCGCATTGAGTTACTTCTAAACTCAAAAGAAACTCCCCAAAGCAAGCACGATGGCAGGACTTCTTGGCTGAGTTCGACATGGTGATGGAGTACAAGCCCGGAAAAGCAAATGTCATGGCCGATGCATTGAGTCGGAAAATGGAGCTAGTGAATGCTATATAGTTGGAGGGTGGAGACCAAGCAAGTCAATTGCACTCCAACTTCCTTTCCAGTATCAGGGATGGACTGTACCGAGATCCTCAGGCAGTAACTCTGATTCAACTCATCAAAGAGGGCAAGGCACGGCGATTTTGGGTCCAGGAGGGATTCATCTATACTAAGGGGAACAGCGTTTATGTCCATGACGGATAACCAGCGTGAACTCTTGAAAGAGTGTCACGATTCCCTTTGGGTTAGACATCCGGGTATCCACCGAACAATGGCTCTCGTGGAGAGGGTCTTCGTCAAGATGGGGACGGATGTGGAGGAATATGTTCGAACATGCCTTACTTGTCAGGACAAGATAGAGCAACAGCTGGGACTTTGAGCAGCCCATACCGTAAAGGCCAGAGAGCATTTCCTTGGACTTCATATCAAGCTTGCCCAGTAGGGGGACTTGGATCGATACTTATAGTAGTTGATCGGTTTTGTACGCAACATTCATCGCACCCCACATTGCTCAGCAGAGGAGGCGGCTAAGTTGATGATGAAGAATGTGGTTAAGTATTGGGGAGTCCCACACAACATCATTAGTGATCGAGATTCTCGATTCTTGGGACGATTCTGGACTGAGTTGTTCAAGTTGTTGGGTCTAAATTATACTTCTCCACAAGCCTCCACCCTCAAACGGATGGCCAAACAGAAAGAATTAACTGGCTCTTGGAGCAATATCTCTGGCACTACGTGAAACTAACGAGATTGGGTGAAGCTGTTGGACATAGCCCAATTCTCCTACAACTTGCAACGGAGCTCTACATCCAACAAGAGCCCATTTGAGATTATTACAGACAGCCATCAACTCCTCACACCCTGGTTATTGGTTATACAGGGAGTAGCCCATTAGCCTATCACTTCGCAAAGGAATGGCATCGCAATGCAGATATTGCGCGGGCTTACTTGGAGAAGGCAGCCAAAAAGATGAAGAAGTGGGCAGACTTGGGAAGGCGACCACAAGAATTTAAAGTTTGTGACATGGTGTTTGTGAAGCTCCAACTAGCATCACTTCAGTTCTTTAGACACAAAGTGCACAAAGGATTGGTACGCAAGTATGAAGGGCCTTTCCCAATCATCAGCAGAGTAGGCAATGTCTCATACAAGTTGCAACTGCCAGCATGGTTCAGAATTCACAACGTCTTCCATGCGAGCAACTTGAAAGCCTACCACTTAGATCCGCGAGATGATTCTCGAAATGTTCCAACTCGACTACCCCCCACCAGAGCCTCTTACGAGAAGCGAGTTGAAACTATTCCAGCGGATCGCAAGAAAAAGCTACCCAATGGAGCGCAACAAATAGAGTACTTGGTGAAGTGGCAAAAGCTTCCTCAAACAGAAGCCAGTTGGAAGCCAGAAGATGCCCTACGACATGAAGAAGCTCGCGTCAAAGCCTACCAACAAGCGTCGACGAGGGCATCGATAGTTTAAGTGGGGGGAGAATGTCACGAACGGTCATCGCTCAACCGCAACGCCTTCGCTCCTTAAACCGTTCATCGCTTTTTCTTGCTTGTACATATGTTTGGCAGCTTGTTTTGCCTTGAGTTTATGTGTTTTTATCTAAGAAATGTGAGCGAAAATAGTGTAGAAGGTCGAACGATCGCCATTGCGAGCCAAAACATGCTTTTTGGTCTTTTCGTGTCGGCAACCTTTCCGAGCGGTGCGAAATGTCACCATTTCAAGACTGAACCCCGGTGGCACCAGGCTGGATGGGGTTCCGAGTATATGTCGGGCGTAGGCGTTCATCAACAATTGAACTTGTCTTGCGTCCGATACCTTGGGAACCATCGTTTGTGGACTTGGACCGTCCCTACAACCCTCCAAAGTCCTATTTCGCTCTCTTTCTCTCTTTTCCTTGCTGCACTCAAGGTGTTCGACAAATTGCTTGTATAGCTTTCCGCTTTGCGAGACGCCGGGACGTGTCCGTTGCTCGCTTCAAAGCTAATCAACTTCTTCTTTGCAGGTCCCACGGGACCTTAAGAGGTTGTAAGAGGGCTGACCCTTTGCGGACGAGATAACGCTTTGGGTGTTTCATGACGTAGTCAATCCCTAAGTCCCAGGGCATGGTTGCTTCACGACTTAGGCAATTTCAGCTAAGTCTTCGGGAGTGCCGTTAAGGTGCCGCACGGCTTAGGCAAATTCAGCTAAGTCCGTGACAATACCGATCCGTACCGACATACCAAGTTTATCTTAGTATGGTACAATACCCGGTACCGAGCGATATGCACAATGCATACCGCTCAATATAATTAATATAATATAATATTATATTATATTAATATATATTAGAAAAAAAAAGAAATCAGACAAGGCGTCGCCTCGCCTCGCCTCGCATCGCAGGAGAACGAGGCGGCTCCTCGTCCCCGCACGAGAAGACAAGGTATCGCCTCGTTTCCTTATTCCCGCGCGGGATGACGCACGGTATAGCTAGGTAACGGGTGGTCTACGTACCGATATCTTGTCTTATCGATACGTACCACCCGTACCAAGCGATACAGATCGAAACGAAGAACCTTGGTATGTTCTTGTTAATAATGAAGTTTAATTTTGCAGTTGAATAATAGGGTCTATTTAAAATTTTCACCCCAAAACTTGAAGCAATTAGTTATCAAAATTCTTAGTTTGACTTGTAGTGATATTGATTGTGGGCAAAATTGGAGTGTTTTTGAAAATGTAAGTATATAAGGATATTTTATTTCAACTAATCTATTCTTTTTTAAGATACACGTACTAATATATATTTAATTTATATAACATGATAAATTCACACAGAAAATAAATCTATTAAAGCACTAACGATTATATGATCCAGTATATGCATAATCAAACACTAAAGGCTCGTTATGATTTGTAAAATAGCATTAATCCAATCTCATTAAGCAATTGGTAGGGAAAATGGGTGCAAACTTGTAAGATAGCGAAGCTGAGATTGTAATTAAAGATGACAGTTTAAATGGGAAGATATGGCAAGAACCACAAGTGTTGGAGAATTGCAGACATACACAAGACAAATGATGAAAGAAAAAATGAGTGCAAAAGCTACAATCTCATCAATTCCATTATAGAATAGGAGGAAACTTATTTTGATGGAGATGGATAGGAGGAAGGGGAGGATAATGATAAGTTTGAGAATGATGATATTGATTATGATAATTATTGAATTTGATGTAAAAAACTTTACTATTTTGACAATTTTGTTATTAGAAGATTGACAATGTAATTTGATACTGTATATGAATTTTATTCAATGTAATATTTTTAGTTTTATAATCATATTTATCAAACGTAATATATATATTTATATTTTAATATTTTGGAGCGCCTCGCTTCGCGAAAGTAGGCATCTAGATGAGGTGCTTTGGGTGTTTTGGGACCTTGGCGTTTATTGATTTTAAAAACACTGGCTTTGTAGGAACATCACTACAAATGTCACTCTCTTCTAAAGCGGCTTTGCTAGTTTTCGCGAGAGTGCTCATCTATTTCTTCAAAACAACAAGTATTATTGACATCCATCTTGTACAACAGTGCTAGTTTTGCCATGCTACCCTGCCACGGTAATTTGATGTTTCCTTAACTCGCTCTAGTACAACTTTTGTCAAGTCCTTAGCCAAGATTGCCTAAGACGTACAATACCCAAATGATACTCGTCTGCAAGGGTTAGCCTAGACTTTAACCTCATGCAATTCTCTAAGGACCTACATAGAGAAGAAAAGGTTAGAAAGGCGTATGTGTAGGTAATATACCACAATCCCGGACAAAAAGGAGAAGATAACCAAGATCATAAGCCACACAGAGTAGCCAACTTTTATTGAGCACAAAAGGATATCGAAAATAAGCTAAATGAGCGCACACAAAGGGGGTTCCAAAGGTAGATGTAGGCCCAATATTCACATTACACTTTCGTTAAACAAAAAACAAGCACACTAAAGACGCTGGATCACCCCTCGGACATATACCCAAGGACTCCACCCTGATGCGACCTAAGGTTATAAGGTGCTAAGACAATTAATGTTTCATACCACAAGGTCGTCAGTAAAAAATGAGCCCATGGCACACAAGAACAAGGCTGTTTTGCCGTTATTTTTCCTTCAAACAATGTCACATAATAAGAAATGTTTTTCAAGTTTTACATGATAAAAACATAAAACAAAAACACTGACAACAAACAAAAATGGGGCTGATGATGGTAAATTTTGCCCCGTACATACCAGTGTTTTAAATAGGCACTCGGGCGCTCGCCTAAGCGTCGGGGCAAGGCAAGGCGAGCGCCTCAATCAACCCCCGTGGCGCTTCAAAGAGGCGCCGGCGCCGCCGAGCCGAGGCAACATACGATTCGCAAGCGCCGGTTGATCGAGCGATCAACCGGGCTTTTAGCTCGTTCGATCGCGTTAGTTGGTTCAATCGAATCAACTAACGCAACTATATATCTCCGTTACTCAACCTTAATCCTATTCTCGAATCGAATTAGCATCTCGCCATCGCTTTATCGCCGTGTCTTCGCCGCCGCCGCTCGCTGCCATCGCTCTCGCCGAGAGCTCGCTCACTTGATTACATCACCGACACCATCGCCGCCGCTTCTCTTCACCGCCGCCATCGCCGCCGCTTGTCATTGGCCGCCATCGTTATCGCTACCGCTCCTCTCACCTTCTCCGTCACCTCGATTCTCATATCAGATGTCTAACATATAATCAAGATATTAACACTTAACAAGATATTGTTAAGTTGACTAATTATTAACAGTATACTATATTATTAACAGTATAACAGTATCATGTTAATATACTGTTAACACTTAACAATATATTAACAATATACTATATACAATATACTGTATAATATATATTAAATATTAACAGTATACTGTTAATGAACTGTTAACAGTATAGTGTTTATTAATATTAACAATATACTGTTAATGAACTGTTAACAGTATAATGTATATTAAATATTAATAGTATATTGTTAATGAAGCTATAAGATATCGTTAATATAATGTTAAATATAATGTATATTAAATATTAACAGATATTTATTAATTATATTATATATTTTTAATATTTTAGCCGCTTCGGCGGCGTGAGCACCTCGGGCGTTTAGGACCTCGCCTAGCGCTTTTTTAATCACTGGTACATACTACCTACGAGAAAACACTCAAAAATACCAAAAAATGACAAAAAACAACAACCAAGAATAGCCATGAACAAACATCAAACACATTGATTGCATTGCTCCATGACACCATAGCAATGGTGGTATTGTCAAAGTTAACCTTTTCAACTATGTCAAAACTTACAATAGTAGTACCGCCTAAGATCAACGATTGTAATGTTCGTACGTAAAATCATGGGAATTTAAATTTTTTAGCTCCACTTTTAAAGCTTTTTGGGCTATAAATAACATATTATGGCTTGGCTAATGAAGTAATTCATTTCTTGAGTCTGCAAGTATTGTAACTCCCTCCTTAAGTCTTCTTTGAGTCTCCTCTACTTTGTTAAGTTGTCCTTGTTGAGTTGAGTTGTGATTTTAAATAGTAGAAGGTGAGAGTTCATTATGAAAGATTGAGTATAAGGTTCTCACTTAAGCCTTGAAAAGGAGAATATTGTAAAAAAATAGTTAATCTTCACTTATTGAAAAGAAGCTCATTAATAGTATCTGACGACCTTGAGAATAGAGGAATCAAGAGTGGACGTAGGTCATGAAGACTGAACTACCATAAATCAGTTTCATTCCCTGTCTTCTTATTTGTGATTGCTTCCCAGCTCGTTATATTTCTCACTTGCACTTAAATACTCTGTTAACTTTGTTTTTTATGCATGTTTTCCCGATTGAAATTCGAAATCTATTTTAAATTTGCGTAAGCACTAATTCAACCCCTCTCCATGTCATCAAGATACTAACAATTAGTATCAATGTAAGATTCTCTTAGTTGGACTAACACTCAAGAGAGCAATAATGACATTCTTGGGCAATCAAGAGGGTCACTCTATCACACATCCTACTATATTCAATGGAATAAATTATATATACTAGAAAACTAAAATGAGGATTTTCTTACCCTTTATGTATTGTGATTTATAGAATGCTTTCGAACTTAATTTTCAAAAATCTACAAAGCTGATCAAGGAATGGAATGTTTTTTGAAAATGAATATTTTCTTCAAATACTAAAGCTATGATTGCTTTATTATGCACTTTAGAAAGAAATGAATTTAATCGAATTTATACTTGTCACCAAGGTTTGTAATTTCGTACCGTACCAACGTACCAAGCTTTGCTCGATATAGTATGGTACGGGACACACACACACATACACACACACATATATATATAAGTCAAAAAGTAAAAAAGAAAAAAGCTCGATGACATCACCTCTTTTTCTTCTCCCTGTGCAGGTAGAAGAAGCCTTGTTTTCTTCGCCCAGCGTGGATGAAAAGCCCAGACAACATCGTCAAGGCTTCTTCTTCCCACGTGGATGAGGAGAAGTCGTCGATGCCTCCCTCTTTTCCTCATCACCTCAAGCAAGGAGAAGGCAACGAGGAGAAGGTCGCAAGAAGTCACCGCCTCACGAGGTTATCATTCGCAGTGTCGTCCCGAGGTTCTCCGGCCACAGACATCTCTAGCAACCAAGTCGTTGCCTTGCCATTAGAGGGTGGCACCATCCAAGGTTCTCCCTCTTTCTCTTGCTTTTTCCCTCGTCGTAGCTAAGCTGATACCGCCCAGTAGCAGGTGGAGAAGGTCAAAATTAATCGTTACCGCTCGATACAACCTCAGACGGACGGTGACGATCCACGTCGATCTATTGACGAACCCAGACGCATAACCGCATGACAAGACGATTCGAAATTGCATACCTTGCTTGTAATACCCACACATATTTGAGTCACATATGAAGGAATAAACGAAATAAAAGATGAGTTATTTAAAATGAATCCAAGTGAATCCATTAGTGACATATACACCCACTTTATAGATATTATCAATGGATTGGTAGTATTAGACAAAAGTTATATTGACTGGTAAGCAAAATCTTAAGGTCTCTTCGTAAGAATTAGATCCAAAAATAACGATGATCCAAGATACTAATATTTGAATAATCTTCCTCTTGAAGAACTCGTAAAATCTCTAATAACCTATGAAATGAAATAAGATATATCACTTTCGGAGACAATAACAATGGAAAAATTAGTAAGATCGAAAACATTAGTAATAAATCAAATCTTTTTAATTAAAAATATGCTTTTGGTATATGGTTTGGAATTTTGAAATATAACTTAATAAGCATTAGTTAACTTTGTGATAAAAATTATAAAGTATGAATCTCATGTTTGCATCATAAACATACTAAATAAGAATAAATCCTTAGTTGTTTAAAAAGTGATAATGTTTACATTGATCTTGATGACTTTTATAATGCAACTAATTTTCTGACTTTTAATGATTATGTATAACTTTGACATAGGAGATTAGGACATGCTAGTATGAAATTAATTACTCAAATCAGAAGTAAAAAATTTGTATGAGCAATGTTTAAAATTAAATTCACTGAAGATAGATTCGTGATGCATGCGAATTAGGAGAACACATTAAAAGTAGCATGAAACCTAAAAACCAAGTACCTCTAAATTACAACAATTAATTCATATTGATTTATTTAGATATCTTGATAAAATAAGTCTAGGCAGTATTAAATATACAATTATAATTATGGATGATTATAGTAGATCCATTTGAATATGCTTCTTGGCATATAAAAATAATTATTTTAAATATTTTATCAAATTTTATAAATAAGTTAAAAATAAAAAATTATATTTTTATATGTCTTAAATACTTATGATGATAAATTTAAAAATTATTATTTTTAAGAGTTTTGTGATTCATATTAACTTCTTCACTATAAGAAAGAATAGGAGCTTACAAAAGAAGACAATGACCATGCTCAAAATGGGATTGTTGAGTCAAAGAATAAGAACTTACAAGATATGACTAAGACCATAATCAATGAAAATAACTTATCCAAATATTTTTGGATCCATTAACTCAACATGTTATATCATAAATCAGGTCAAGGCCTCATCTATTTAAGATTCATTATTAGTTATGGAACAACATGAGACCCAACATTTCATATTTTTAATTTTTTATTATAAATATTTTATTTAAATGGTAAGGATGCCTTCAAAAATTTAATGCTAAATTCAATGAAGGTATTTTTCATGGATACTCTTCTACTTTTAAAACTTAAAAAGTTTACAACAACAGAACTTTAATCGTAGAAGAATTTATTCATCTTTTTTTGGCCGAAATTCTTGTTGACACCCCGTACAATGCCTAAAATTCAAAGTCATCCCTCGTACTTTATAACTCGTATAAGTGACTCCCCGTACTACAATTTTGCATCAAAGTGACCCCCTCTGTACTATGCCTCAAAATCAAAATCACCCCCCATACTACGATTTTGCATCAAAGTGACCCCCTTGTTAGGACCCTAGCTGAGTCGGGTCCTAGTCGATTAAGTCGAGTCCTTAGATTGGGCCTTGTTAGCCAACCTAGACCTGACATTAGGTCGGCTAGGATGAGATTTAAGTCTATTGTAATAAATCAGCCCAAATCCTAGTAGGATTAGGATTCGGCTGAACTGGAGTATGATTAGGAGTCGGAGTTGGATATGGGTTGGAGTTAACTAAGCCAAGCTTGTAACGAAACCAATTGACTACCCACTTTGATGAGAGGAAGAGCTCCATTCAATTAGGACTCTCTCAAGGGTTGATTAGGAGTTAAATTAGGAGTTAGAGTCTTAGTTTGCTTGGACTTAAATTTTTCAAGATGTCAACTAGCCTAATTGATAAAAATCTTCATTTTTGATAACAAAGATCCTGCATCTCGTCTTTGTCATTTACCTTTGTTAGAAGAATAAAAGAAAAGTGAACATATAGATGGATGGCATTGGTTTTATGAGCACTCAATTAAGTATTGATAGCAAAGGTCCTGGGATCAAATCAATCTTGTCTTTGTCCCTTAACTTTGTTAGAAAAATGAAATAGTGAACGAATAAGTTTAGGTTTAGATGGAGCTAGCACAGGTCCTTTTATGAGCACTCAATTAGGTTAAGGTCAGTTGGCCGAAAATCAAAAGAAATCACAAAATTCATGTGCTTATAACACATAATACCTAACAATTTACCATAATAAAGTGGCTTCCAAGAAGGTTTCTACCAGCTACAAAGGGAACACGAGACCCAGATGTCACATCATTACTAGAATACTAATAAGTAGCATTCTTATACATAAAAAGAGGGATACTTGTTGGACTTTGGTTCTAAAGGAGCACATAGCATGAATCAACTATACATATAACATCACTTGCCTAGAGACTATAAAGCAAGGTCGGCAATTTCGATCTATCTCGCACACATCGCCAATTAGGGCTGTTTACCCGTTACCACCGAATCGGCCGATAATCGATTTTGATCACCGACCGTCGGGCAGATGATTTCGATCGTGGCCAATTTCGAGCGGTATCAGCCGAGGGAGGGAGAAAGAAGAAGAGGGAGAAGAAGAGGAGAAGAAAAGGAGAACCTGGAGTCCGACACTGGTCTCCTGATTCGTCGCCCACGAGCGATTTCTTCCCCCGCACGATCTATCGCCCGTGGACAATTTCTTCCTCCCGCGCGAGGAGAAGAAACATCTCCCCGCATGAACGATATGTCGCCCTTTTCTTTTTGTTTTTTATTTTTTTATAATATATATATATATATATATATATATATATATATATATTGAGCGATATGCTTGTGCATACCGCTCGATACCGACATATTGTATCATATCGAGCTGAGTTCGGTACGCCCAGAATCAAGCAAACCTTTATATAAAGCACTTATTATATCTCCCACCTATGTTCACACAAGGAGCGGGTTTACCATAAACCTCTAAAAAATTACTTATGATCAACATAATGAAAAAAGATATCATATGTGATAGAGTATAGCATCCAACATGATAATATTCACAGTATGGAATGTAGGTGCATAAATAAACAAAAATGAAATAGAAATCCATTCATAAAAAGAGGGAATAAATTGACATACTTGCAATTCAAAACTCCTCCTGCACTAGAGTAACCCAGATTGCTTACTATAACTATACATTCTTTGTCAAGCCATTCCCGTATACGTGGAACATCTATCTTTTTCACCTCACCAGTTGATCCAAAGTCAATACCATCAACTACTCCTCTTCTCTGCCATGTGAGAAGGAGATTAAGTTACCCAACAAAGTAGTGGAAAGATGAGATAAAAGAAGAATTCTGAAAAAGAAACCACCCTCCAATTTCCCAAAGGAAAGAGAAACAATTCATAGAATAAAAGCATGTGAGTGAAAGAATTTCAAATTTTTTGTAACATTAGCATCCAGAGGTATGTGAGAATACTTGGATAACCAGAACTGCTCTTAGTTTTCTTCTTAAATATTAATTATAAAAAAGCAATAAAAAGTTACTTAAGCTCTCATCGCAGTCAAAGCAACAAAAATCTATGTAAGCCAGAAAGGGGACTGCCAGCACCAACTGAATTCATAAACAAAACCTCAGAATCTTCAGGTTGCACCAATTAAATATATCGAAGTACCAAAGACATCTCAAGTTTTAACAACAAATGAGAAATCGCTTTTTGACAACTACAGATGCTAGAAGATGGATCGGGAGAAAGAAACAGAATAGAAAAGCAAGCAAAAAAAAAGCAAACCAAACATAAAGAGGTGAAATATCAAAGAGTGAACTGGCTTCGTGATCCCTTCCATTGCAAAGACCTTTGAACTTTGTAACTGCTTATTAGAAAAGAATTCATATTAAAGAGGCTCTCACTGCTTAAAAGATGACCATTCACTTGAAACTGCATCTTCTCAGTTACAAAATTGGAGCAATTGCCTTTTGCTTCCTTGATCTTGAAACCCCCTCCCTTCCAGCCTCAGAACTCATCTATGCCAAGAAGTATCCCAGCCACCTGGTCAACCTATATAGAACTCATTGTCCCCTCTAGAATTAGGCAAGAGAGGTACCCGCCAAAGTTTTACTTACCAGTCCATGCATACCGACATTTTGTCGGTACCAGTACAATACCAGTACCGTGACAGTATGCACAATGTGTACCACCCGGTATTATTAAATTATTATAATATTATATAATATAATATTAAAACTATTTAAAAAATATTAAAAAAAATAAATGGGTGACGTTGCCTCGGTCACTCTCCCAGTGCGAGGAAACGAAACGACGATAGCGCCTCGGTCTCTCTCCCAGCACGCGGAGACGTTTCGTCTCCCCGCGCAGGGACGATAGTCGCCCACGGGCTACAAGAGCGACGACGTCTCGTGGGCAAGGTTTCATGACTTAGACAATCCCAGCTAAGTCCGGAACAGTGGGCAAGGTTGCTCCACGACTTAGGCAATTTCAGCTACGTCTTTGAGAGTGCCGCTAGGGAGCCGCACGGCTTAGGCAAATTTAGCTAAGTCCGTGACAGTGTGGTAACAGAGCAGGCAAGCAATTCAAACGAACAGTGAAGAAGATTCGCATTCTCGCCATGGTGAAACATCTTGGTGAATCGAGCAAGATGGGGTAAGCTGGACCCTTGTTCCAAGCAGCTGCAGGTGGGCCTGTAAGTGCAAACTCGCTCGCAAACTGTTGGAGTCACTCATGAGGAGCACGGCAGTGAACAAGACGAGCGTGAAGTTGGGTATTCTTCGCGAGTGGAGGAGGCGCCATCTGGAGCGCCAACCGGGAAAAAGAGCCATAAGGAGAGACTTACAACGGCGGAAACCCGCCTTGATGTTCTTGAAGCGAGCTTGGAGGAACTCTACCAAGGCCAACAAAGGCTACTTGGGGTAGAGAGCTCGCAAGAAGAAGCTGAATCTCGGATCGAGAAAGTTGAATCCCTGATCGATCAACTGACAGAGGACACCAAAGATTTCGTACGACATCTACACGAAGTTGTGGCGGAACTCACGGCTAAGGTGATAGTGTTAACAAGGACTCTTGATGTGGGAGGGAATAATACCCGCACTGCGTCACCACAAAACTTCAGGGCACCGGAGCCGAATTGCTATGGATGCCAAAGAGCTTGAAAATTTCTTATTCGACATGGAACAGTATTTTTGTGTTATAAGGCTCGATTCTGAAGAGACCAAAGTTGTTATAGCAACAATGTATCTGAATGGAGATGCAAAACTTTGGTGGCAAACCCGTTGGGAAGAGATCCAACAAGGCCAATGTCGAGTGGATACATGGGGAGACTTGAAGTGAGAGTTTAGAACTCAGTTCTTGCCCGAGAACACAGAGTTTGTCGCAAGAAGGAAACTAAGACGACTCCGCCAGAGCACATCCATTTGAGACTATGTGAAGTAATTTTCGACACTGACGTTGGATATACAGGACATGTCCGAGAAAGATAACTGACTTTGCTTTCAGCTTTCTCGATGGTTTGAAGTCATGGGCACAACAAAAACTACATCGAAGGAATGTCACCGACATAGTCGGGGCAATTACAGTCGCAGAAAGGCTAACTGACTTTGTTTCTTCAGAGGATTTGAGAAAGAAGAAACAATCTTCGGGAAATCGCCCAACTAAATACTCTCGAGCGAAGGAGTCTGGCGGCGAACAAAAGAAGAAGAATTTCCACAAGGGACCGAGCTCAAAAGGTAAAGTCCCAAAGTCTGGTGGATGCTTCTTGTGTGGAGGACCACACATGGTGAGGGAGTGCCCACAAAAGCAGGCACTCAATGCTTTAACTGCATCAATATATCCCCACAAGTCAAGCAAGGGCAAAGTTATCGCCCTTAGTTCGAGCAGTTCTGAATCCAATAGCGACAGTGAGGCGTCGCAAGGACCCAGGATGGGAGCAATGCATTTGCTGAATGCGTTGCGGGGTCAAGTGGGGGAGAACACAAAGGCAAAGTCACTGAAGGCAGGAAGCAGCGAGTTGATGTATGTGGACATCAAGCTTGATGGTCGTACAACCCGTGCAATGGTGGATACGGGCACTACCCATAATTTTATTACCGATCGTGAAGCTAAGCGACTTGGATTAATCATGGAGAAGAGCCGAAGTCGTATGAAGGTTGTGAACTCGGAGGCCAAGCGGATCTTCGGACGAGCAAAGGGAGTCCCCATCAAGATCGGGACATAAAGCGGGAGCACAAACTTGATGGCGGTGCCATTGGACGACTTCCAAGTGATTCTCGAAATGGAGTTCATGCACGCGACGAAGTTGGTGCCAATGTCGTTCCTGAATTTCCTATGTCTAATGGGAGGCAACGATCCCTGCATGGTTCCAGTTTCTCGAGAAGGAACCGAGGACCCACGACAAATATCAGCTTTACAATTGAAGAAAGGGGTACGAAAGGCGAATCAACCTTTGTAGCTACTATGAAGCTAGAGACACTTGATAGGGAGGCCATTCAAGAACCTACTGTTGTGGCGAACATCCTGAAGGAGTTCTCAGATGTGATGCCAATGGAGTTGCCGAGAACTCTACCACCACACAGAGGCGTGGATCATCGAATTGAGCTGGAGTCAAGAGTTAAGCCTCCAACGAGACCACCATACCGCATGGCCCCTCCAGAGTTGGCAGAACTGAGGAAGCAATTAGATGAACTACTAAGCGGTGGTCTCATCCGCAGCTCACCTTTCGAAGCTCCAGTCCTCTTCTAGAAGAAACAAGATGGGAGCCTCCGATTATGCATTGATTATCGAGCCCTCAACAAGATGACGATGAAGAATAAGTACCACATCCCGCTCATCGCGGACTTGTTCGATCAATTGGGCAAGGCAAAGTACTTCTCCAAACTCGACCTTTGGTCGAGGTATTGGCAGGTGCGCATTGCAGAAGGTGATAAGGCGAAGACTACCTGTATGACCAGGTATGGAGCATTCGAGTTCTTGATGATGCCTTTCAGCTTAACCAACGCTCCGGCCACATTCTGCACTCTAATGAACCAACTGTTCAAGGAGTATCTGGACAAGTTTGTGGTCGTCTACTTAGACGATATCGTCGTCTATAGTCAAACACTTGAGGAGCATGTTAAGCACCTCCGAACAATTTTCGAAGTTCTCAGGGAGAACACCTTGTTCGTAAAGAGGGAAAAGTGTTACTTCGCCCAAACGAAAATTTTATTCTTAGGGCATCGAATCGACAATGGCACCATCCGAATGGACAAGTCTAAGGTGCAAGCTGTGGCGAACTGGCGAACACCGAAGAAGGTGCCAGAGTTGAGATCCTTCCTTGGGTTCGTCAACTATTATCGGCGCTTCATAGCTAGATATTTGAAGCACGTAGCTCCGTTAACGGAGTTACTAAAGAAGGAGCAGTGTTGGAGATGGTCGAACAAATGTGAGGCGGCATTTCAAGACCTAAAGACTGTTGTGTTGGAGGAACCTATACTTAGATTACCATACTATGGGAAGTCTTTTGAAGTCCATATGTGACTTTGTTATTGGGAGAGTTCTTATGCAAGAGGGTCATCCAGTGGGCTACGAGAGTCACAAGCTCAATGAGATCGAGCGACGATATCCTGTGCATAAGAAGGAGATGACAATGGTGATCCACTGTCTACGAGTGTGGCGACACTACCTTCTGGGAGCACCATTCGTGCTAAGGACAGACAATGTCGCATTGAGTTACTTCCAAACTCAAAGGAAACTCTCCCCAAAGTAAGCACAATGGCAGGACTTCTTGGCTGAGTTCGACATGGTAATGGAGTATAAACCCGGAAAAGCAAACGTCGTGGTTGATGCATTGAGCCGGAAAGTAGAACTAGTGAATACTATACAGTTGGAGAGCGAAGGCCAAGCGAGTCAATTGCACTCCAACTTCCTTTCCAAGATCAGGGATGGACTGTACCGCGATCCTCAGGCAGTAACCCTAATGCAACTCATCAAAGAGGGCAAGGCAGCGATTTTGGGTCCAGGAGGGCTCATCTACACAAAGGAACAGAGTTTATATTCCACGAGTGGATAATTTGAGGCGTGAACTCTTGAAAGAGTGTCACAATTCCCTTGGGCTGAACATTCGGGTATTCACCGAACAATGGCTCTCGTGGAGAGGGCCTTTTATTGGCCAAAGATGGGGACGGATGTGGAGGAATATGTTCGAATATGCCTTACTTGTCAACAGGACAAGGTAGAGCAGCAGAAGCCAGTGGGACTTTTGGAGCAGCTGCCCATACCAGAAAGGCCATGAGAGAGCATTTCCTTGGACTTAATATCAAGCTTGCCTGCAGTAGGAGGACATGGATCGATACTCATAGTAGTCGATCGATTTTCGAAGTATGCAACATTCATTGCTGCACCCTACATTGCTTTCAGCAGAGGAGGCGGCTAAGTTGATGATGAAGAATGTGGTGAAGTATTGAGGAGTCTCACACATCATCATTAGTGATCGAGATTCTCGATTCTTGCGATGATTCTAGACCTAGTTGTTCAAGTTGTTGGGATCTAAATTATACTTCTCCACAAGCCTCCACCCTCAAACAGATGGCCGGACTGAAAGAATCAATTCGCTCTTGGAGCAATATCTCCGGCACTACATGAGTGCTAACCAATGAGATTGGGTGAAGCTGTTGGACATAGCCCAATTCTCCTACAACTTGCAACGAAGCTCTGCATCCAACAAGAGCCCCTTCAAGATTATTACGGGACAACAGCCATCGATTCTTCATACGTTGGTTATTGGTTATACAGGGAGTAGCCCATTAGCATATCACTTTGCAAAGAAATGGCATCGCAATGCAAATATTGCGCGGGCCTACTTGGAGAAGGCGGCCAAAAAGATGAAGAAGTGGGCCGACTTAGGAAGTCGACCACAGGAGTTCAAAGTTGGTGACATGGTGTTGGTGAAGCTCCAACCAGCATCACTCTAGTTCTTTAGGCACAAAGTGCACAAAGGATTGATACGCAAGTATGAAGGGCCTTTCCCAATCATCAGCATGGTAGGCAATGTCTCATGCAAGTTACAACTGCCGGCATGGTTCAGAATTCATAACGTCTTTCATGCGAGCAACTTGAAAGCCTACCACTCAGATCCGTAAGACGATTCCCGAAATATTCCAACTCGACTACCCCCCCACCAGAGCCTCTTACAAGAAGCAAGTTGAAACTATTCTAGCGGATCATAAGACAAAGCTACCCAATGGAGTGTAGCAAATCGAGTACTTGGTGAAGTGGCAAAAAGGTTCCTCGAACAGAAGCCAGTTAGGAGCAAGAGGACGCCCTACGACATGAAGAAGCCCACGTCAAAGCCTACCAACAAGCGTCGACAGTTTAAGTGGAGGAGAATATCACAAACGGTCATCGCTCAACCGCAAGATCTTCGCTCAGTGAACCGTTCATCGCTTTTTCTTGTTTGTAAGATGTTTGACAGCTTGTTTTGCCTTGAGTTTATGTGTTTTTACCTAAGAAATGTGAGCGACAGTAGTGTAGAAGGCTGCAGAACGATCGATTGCTGCGCGGAGCCAAAATAGCCTAAAACAGCCTCGTTGTTTGGTCTTTTTCGTGTGCTGCGGCGACCACTCTGAGCGGTGTGAAATGTCAGCTATTTCAGCACCTTAGAACCCCCGGGTGGCACCGGGCTAGATAGGGTTTCGGGTATATGTCGAGCATAGTCTTTCATCAACAATTGAACTTGTCTTGCATCTGATACCTTAGGAACTGTCATTTGTGGACTTGCGACCGTTCTTTCTAAAGTCTTGTTTCGCTCTCTTTCTCTTTTTTCTCTGCTGCACTCAAGGTGTTCGACGAATTGCTTGTATAGCTTCCTGCTTTGCGAGACGTCGGGACTTGTCCGTCGCTCATTTCTAAGCTAATCAACTTCTTCTTTGCAGGTCCTACGAGACCGCACGAGGTTACAAGTGGGCTGACCCTTTATGGACAGATAACGCTTTGGGCGTTTCATGACTTAGGCAATCCCAGCTAAGTCCGAAACAATGGGCAAGGTTACTCCACGACTTAGGCAATTTCAGCTAAGTCTTCGAGAGTGCCACATGGGTGCCGCATGGTTTAGGCAAATTCAGCTAAGTCTGTGACAGACAGCTGAAATCAACCGCCGACGGCTGATTTTAGCGATACTGCCCGATAGCGACTGGTCTACATACCGATCAGCTGTCGGACCGATATGTATCGGGCGGTACAGGGCCTTACCGCTCGGTAAGGAAAACCTTGCTACCCGCTACTTCTCTGAAAAGAGAGGAATATATCCTGTCCTTTGAATACTGAGTTAGTCTCACTTCCTTTTGTTCTTAACCTCATGGCACTAGGTCTACCATAGTTGCTACTCATATTGTAATTTGGAAAAGATGATACTGTTTCAGAAAACGAATAAAGCAAAAAACTGAACATAGCTTCATGGGTTTCAACTAACTCAACATATTCAGTGAACTTTTTTTTAATAGGGAACATTATAATATAGTTAAATACCCAATTGCCTTTGTTTAATTAAATTCTGGCAGTCCAACTGTTTTGAAATGGAGGTTGACCCATATAGCTCATCAACTTCGAAGTCCATATGTCAACTTAAGGGACTAACACTCACATATCTTCATAAATAAGCTTAAAGGAAGAGAATATCTTTGAACCAAGGTTTTCCTTACCGAGCGGTAAGGCCCCATATCGCCAGATATGTACCAGTCTGGTAACTGACCGATATATGCGAACCAACCGCTACCGGGCGGTACTACCAAAAGGCGACCGTCGACGGTCGATTGAGGAGAAATCGAAAAGGGAAGAAGAAGAAGAAGAAGAAAAGAAAGAAGAAGGTACCTCGAGTCCTCGTATGCCATCATGGCGTGGATCGCTCATGACGATTTTTCTCCAGCGGGAGAAAAGATCGAGGCGACCCCGCCGAGTTTTTCTATTCTTTTCATAATATATTAATATATTAATATTATATTATATTATATTATATTATATTATATTATACCGGGCATTATGCATTGTGCATACCGCCCGATACTAGCACCGTACCGATACTGACAAAATGTCGGTACACCAGTACGGACTGGTACATAAATCCTTGCTTTGAACTCATTGTGTATGAATTTTTTTATTATATTAGTCATAGGGGAATACACTGCATGTGATTTCTTGAGCAACTCAATGCAGAAGACAAGTAATATGCCATTAAAAATGAACTCTTCCATGGCTTTGGTGGTTTCATGCTCATATCTTCTCCATTTTACTATCACTATATTTCTTTCTCCAAATAATACGGGTAACTCTAACATTGAAAAACCATATAACTATAAGTTGAACAACTTCGTGACCCAGATACTTCTAATCAAGGTTTTACGTACCGATCCGTATCGATCCATACCGACATTTTATCGGTACCGGTATGCATACCGGTACCGGGCGGTATGCAGTCATACCGTCCGCTATATTAGATATTTTATAATATTTTTATAATATAAATTATATAATATAAATTATATAATATAATATTAAAGAAATATTAAATATATGAAAAAAATAAATAAAGAGGCGACGTCGCCTCGATCTCTCCGTGCAGGGAGAAAAGTCGCCCATGAGCCACAGGCGGCGGTAGGCGATACTTTTCCTCTTCTTCTTTCTTCTTCTTCTCCTCTTCTTCTTTCTTCTTCCTCTTCCCTTTTTCTTCCTCAATCGACCGTCGACGGTCGATTTCTCCTTCAATCAACTGCAACGGTCAATTTTTCCTTCAATCGACTGCTGACGACCGAAATCGACCGCCGACGATCGGTTTTTATCGCCCGTAGCGGCCGGTCTGTCGATCGGTGCCACCGGTATATCAAGGCGTCTGAGCCTTACCACTCGCTAAGGAAAATCTTGCTTCTAACCTTTGTAGTTACATTGCTTGCTTACAAAGATATCTTAACAGCATCTCCTAGTTACTTTAGAGAAGAAAAATGAACATCCACTCTTTAGCTCAAATGATTTGTGTTTTATCTTTACATTCTCAAATTAAATTTTCCTAACATTTCTTAAGTTTCTTCTAATTAGTGCATTGTTTTCATGACTTTATTAGTATCAAATATTGTTTTGGGGCTCAATAATGGAACAACAGATGAAAGATAAGAAACCACTTTAAATTATTTCACGCAAAAATACCTTAGCTGCAAGGAAGTTACCACTTGCCACACTAACGCCAAGTTCATGCCAACGATCATTATCACCATGTCGGCGGAGACTTAATATAGGTGGTCCTGGAGAAAGTTTTGCTTCTATTATCAGTCGAATTCTTCCAGCTGCTTCCATTGCAGCCTCTAGTGACTTGGTATCAGTAATTCGATATCGACCAACATACTTGCCCTTGCTTCCTGAATTAAGAAGTCAAAATATGCATGACCATCTAGGCATTTGGATTGACGATATTGTCGTCTTTTGACACATTTCAAAATATTTTATCATATAATTTCTGAGGAAGCAAGCATAAAAAACATTTAATCATGTATAACAAACTCTCTTTGGGCAAATAGCAGGTCATAGTGGGCTCTAAATTTCTATCAGAAAAAACAAAAAAAAAATCCAGTTCACGCAATAAATCATCCACCCTGCTTGCAATGGAGTTTGCTAGCATAACAAAAGATTGAGTCAGAGCTGGATAATTTGAATAAATAATCATAATATTATGTGATAGAAGACCTTTAACACTGTTTAGAAAAAGGAACATGTATTGAGTAAAGAAAGAGATAAATCTCACATTATGTATATTCATAAAGGAAGAGATAGTGGTGTCATAAGAAAACAAAGGAACAAGGATCATCAAAAGAGTTAAAGCCAATCCATAAAACCTATGTTAATACTTTTTCTTCAGAGTGAACAAGCAGAAAGATACTGTTGTTTATAACAGAGATGAAAAAAAATGGAAACTTTAGAAATAAGACCAATTAAAATCTGTTTAAAAAATTGTAGAAGTGTCCTACCTCTTTCTGTCAAGAGCTTATCAATCTGGACATGCGTTCCAGGAACAAGGACAAATTTGATCCCAAGACCATGAAGGAGTGAAATATCCTGCACCATGTACTGATCATGAACAGTAAAAGAAAAAGAATAAGACCAATACAATAGACGTTGAAAAATTTTCTATTAATGCCAACTTACTCTTACCTCATTTGACCGGCATGCAATGCTGCATGCTTTACTGGGCCCTAGCACTTTTAAAGCATTCGAAAACTAAGCATGCCATAATTATCAAGAAAACATAAATAGCAAGATAATAGATCTTTCAATAATCCAATCAGGTTGAGACTTGTTAAGGTATCTGCAACCTGATGTCACTAAATTAATCTTAAAAATTCAATATACAGAAAAAAAAAAATTCACTATGAGAACTGAAACAACTAAGTATCCAATTGCTTAGGCTGTGATACTGCAATAAGTGTCTTGAGAAATTTCAGGAAAAAATAATCTCATTCATCCCAAAGTTAGTCATCAAAAAGAGGACATCAAGAACAAAAAGAACCACCAAGTACCTGAAGAATGCTATCCAAGTGAGAGCTGTCCACGACCTCCCCTGATATCACCACCACGAACGTGCTTCCCCTGTGGCCTCTTATGTAAGGCCAAGCCTGCCGAAACCATCCGACGAACCGCGCATTTTCCTCTGCGCCGCCGGAGGCCTCGTCAGCGGATCCATTCCCGGAATGCCGATCGGACCTACAGCCCAGAGACAGGTCCCTCCAAGCAACAGAGCCCCGATCAAGTGACAAAGAACGCTTCGTCACCGCGGGAAATCGAGGCAACATTCCACTCGGATCCGATGCTTTCGCGGCGCCTCCGGCGAAAATCCAGGGCCTCGAGCACGAAGCCACCATCGCGAGCGGCGGATCCCAGTCGCACAGGGAAGCGGTAGAGGCAAGAAAACCCTAGAGAGATAGAGAGAGATAGAGAACAAGAGAGTGACACAGATCGAGAGGAGTCGGGGAACGCGGCGAAAGATGTCGAGGAGGACGGGCGGGGGAGGCCATTTATGTACTCCTCCCACTCTCCGGTACTGGCTGGCGGTCGAGGTTGCGGCCCAAGCCCCCACACTGAGACCTGGCACGCATCTCGAAGCAAGCTTAGTCCAAACTGCCTCCGGCACCGAAGTGGGCAATCACTTACGGCTAAGAAAACTTAAGATATTATATATATATATATATATATATGAGATTTTCCGAGACCCCCATTCTTCTAAAACATCGTTTCTGTTTTTCCTAAATAATACATCCTATGCTAAAAATACTCAAACAATTACTCAAAAAAATGACTAAATATTTTCTGTCCGTCAAAGTGTTTTGACCCATTATACTTTTTTTACCTGTTATAATATCAGAATAAAATTACTATAAAATCTTCTTGAAAACATTATGAATAAGTCAAATGAAACTAAAAGACACTAAAAAACTTTTGATATATCAGATAGGTATTTATAATAATCTATGAATAATATCAGCTAAATAAGAATAAAAATTAGTTTATTATAATATTTTAGCCATCATAATAAAAATAATTATAATACCTACGTTAAGATTTTTAAATAATCTAAATGAACTCATAACATCAATCAAATCAACTATATGTCTAAAAATATTCTATGTAATAATCCACAAGCTATGATAACAAAACAATATATAATATGATGTTACTTACAGCATTTTTTTAATAGTTTCATAGTGTTATCAATACATCAATAAAAATATAAATATTTTTGAAAAATTATTATAAATGAGTCAAATGAAAACACTACTAGCAGTTCAAAAATAATGAGAAAACTAACAAAAAATTTTGACAAGAATATGTGATGAGAGGCATTTTGAACATTTCATGAATTAGGAGCACTATTTGAAAAATACTAAGATTGAAGGCACTGAGAAAACCCTAAATGAGGGCTTTCTTAGGGAAAAGCTTATATATATATATATATATATATATATATATATATATATATATATATATATATATATATATATATATATATATATATATATATATTTCGAAAAATCTTATCGTATAATGTAGAAGTGATTTTATGGTCAAATTTGTTCTAAATTCACCTTAAATTGGTCAAAAATAAAAATAAAAAATCAACTTTTAAGGGTTGAATCAACTGAAATATATCTTTTGAAGGTCTAAAAATAGAAAAATTATCATTTAGGGCTTATAAGATATTTCCTAAAGAACTTTTTTGTCAAAAAACCTAGTTATTTTAACTTAAATTGGATAAAGTTAAAAATAGAACTGGTTTTTACGACCAAATTTGTTTTACATTCACCTTAAAAATAGTTTTTTATTTAAGGAATAAAAATAGAAAAATAGTAATTTAGAGCTTCGTTAGACATATACAAGGTCTTATGAAACATTGGGGTACAAACCTTGGAATTTCACCTAAAATAGGTCAAAATTGAAAAATAGAAATTTTAAACTTCTAAGCTAAATTAACTGAAACTAGATACTTTAAAGGTCCAAAATGTAAAAAAAATGATCGTTTAGGCTTCAGACTTATTTTCAAGGTTACATGAAAATTTTGATCAAACGACATTTTAATTTCAGCTAAAAATTGCCAAAAATGAAAGAATTAGAAATCTTCAATTTTTCATAACAAAATTAATCGAAAATATATCTTTTACTGACTCAAAAATAAAAGTAATAGTCAACTAGTTAAAAATGGATATTAATTCTATTTTAAAATGAGTTTATAGAATTTTTATTGAGTACCATAACCCCATTAAAAAAATATTGTAACTTTGCCAAAAATAATAATCTAAAAACTTTATAATAGTTTCTTTGATAACTTAGAATTTCTTTTGTGACCAAATATATGTTATGATGGTAATGGCACTAATAGGAGGGTGAATTAGTGCTATAGTAAATTTAATCAATTTTATAGGTTTAATCGATAAATCTGTATCAAAAATGTGATTAACAAAGAGAAGGGGTAAGGGTTGCGAGTAAGTAAATCAGTATGCAACACCAAATCACAACAAGGGAAATAATACAAACTGGTTTATAGTGGTTCGGTTGTCTCAACCTATATCCACTCCTGATTCTTTTTCCCTCGAGCTCATCAGCTTTCACTATGATCTTCTTTCCAACGGACGAAAATCAACTACGCTTGTTACAATTATTCTCTATAGGCTAAGAAGAGAACATCCACACTCACTTTTTGATAAAAGACCTCATACCTCCTACAATTGAGAATCACTTCTAAACTTAAGGAGAAAGAGACTCAACTATAACCCTTATAAACTTTACCACTATTTTTTGCTCAAATCAAAGCCTTAGTGGGGGTAATAATAGCTCCAAATAGCTTCAAAATAGAGCCAAAAATGTTAAATCATTGAAAATTTTAAGATTTGGATGATTTTGCAAGTGAACTTTTTATGTTATAATTTTGGACTTTCGGGTGGTACTAACATCATAAAATTTGAATTCTGAGTGGTACTATCGTCGCCCTAGGCAGTACCATCACTAGTAGTGTTGACATGCACAAAACAATGGTTGTCGACTATCTAGACAATACCACCGCCTGAGCTTAGTGGTACTATTGATTTGGCCTTCTAATAAGCACAACCTGGTCTTGGTTCAAGCTTAATTGGGTTCTCAATAGGTTGATATGATTTTGGCTCAATACCAACTCAATTTGACTCCAAAAAATCTCGATCAAGACATAAACAATCCAACCATATATTTGACATAATCATGAAGCTTTCAGCATGTTGTCTGGCATTCCAACATGTTTCTAGTATTTCGTCCGAACCTCGAGTGCATCATCCTTTCCTTCAATATATCGCCTGATTTATTAGCATGTTGACTTTGTTGAATCTTATATTTTGATAATAAAATTAATTGATAGGTTATTGATCTAAGATGGGTTGCTAGAAGTTGATTGATGTAAGATTAACTACGATAGAGAGAATATGACAATCAGGATTGGCCAAAGTTAAATCCATGCATCGGGCTGGGGTTCAGACAATGTGATTGGGAACTTGCTAGAAGTGTATCGGGAGCTCGCGAAAGGTATCAAGAGTTTATTATGATACTGCAAGGGAGTTCGTCAGAAAAAGATCAAGACTCGTCGGAAGATTGTTAAGGATAGCTGAAAATCTTGCTGGGAGTTGAGAATGTCTTAAAGTAGATATGTTTAGCAATTATGATTATAATTAATTAAGTTATAATTAGCATTATGCTGGTTTAACCATGACTGGAGAGGGAGTTATAGATCAGACATGGACCTAGGATCAAGCTTAGGCATTAGGCCGGGTTCAGACGATGCAATGGGACCTCGCCGGGAGTTCGCTAGGAGATTCACCAAAGTGATCGAAAAGTTCGCTAGGAACACTTCGGGAGATAACTAGAGGAAGACCGTGAGACTTGCCGCTGTAGAATCCAAAGGTTGTTGGATTGCGGGAGTGAGGTTGTAAGCTTGGTGGTCATGTTTGATTGTAATCTTTAAGTCATAGGTTAAGATTAAGTCTTAAATAAGTGTGACTTAGAAGGAATCCAAATTAACTCAAAGAGACAATCAGGCCCACTATGGGGTTTGATTGAGTGCAGGTCGAACTTAATTAGTTAACCAGGGGATTAGTCAATTGATGGTTCAAATCATGATTGAAAAAGTGAAGGAATCACTTTTCTGGGATTCTTGGCAACTTTCACCGGTGGGCGACGGTTCAACTGACTATACTCCGGATTCTGAGTGGTTGTCAGTGGCTGAGGCTAGGCGGCTGAACCACCTGTACCCAAGAATCTGGACATTTTTTACAGGTAAACTGCCTAGGTCGACGGGTGAACCGCCTATACTTGGATTTTTCAGGTATGTTTAAATTTTGACTCTAAAATTCTGAAGTCATTTGGGGCTATAAATCTCTCAAGTTTTCTTGCATTATATACAACACTTTTGGGGAAAAAATTCTGTGAAAAACTTATGTGAAGTGTAAGAAAAAGAAAAATGGTAAGGGAGTGATCAAAGAGTTATAATCTTGTCTCCCTTTTAAGCTCAAGTATAAGGGTTTGGTCTTCACCCAAAGAAAATCGATAGTGGATGCCGGCGTGCCTCAAAGAGGAGGACTCGGGAGTGGACGTAGGCTGTTGGTGCCAAACCATTATAAATTGTAAGTGTTTCCCTTTGCTTATCTTGTTTATTTCTTGATATTATTCTAAATTAGTTCATTAAGAAATATGATCTTCTTCCTTATGATTTTAATCATGATTTTAATTGTTATCTATAAATTATCAAGTGATGCTTTTGATCCGTGATTTTTCTCTAAACGAAAAGTTTATTATTTAAAACGAGAATTTTATATCTACATTAATTCACCCCCTCCTCTTAGTACCAATTGATCATAGCAGACTTTCTCACAACATCCGATCTTTTGGTGCAATACCTGATCCTTTTAGCACAATGTCTTAGCATGAAGTTTAATATTCTATACATCGATCAATCCATCGGTTCGATATCCAATTACTGACATGATACATATCCGACCCAACATTTGATTCTCCTACTTCGATAATTTGCCCTTTGATAATTTAAATTAATAATCAATTTTTTTCTATGTTGCCTATCTTATTAGTTTATAAACTCATCAATTGATTTCATTATCAAAATTTAGTTTTCTACAATATATTCTAAAAAAACCTAAATTGACCAAAAATAATAAAATAAATTTAGCCTTTTATGGGTTGAATAACTAAAAAAAAATCTTTTAAAGGCCTAAAAATAGAAAAAAATGGTCATTTAGAGCTTAAATGAATATTTTCTAAGTTTGATGAAAATTTTGGCCATAAATTAAAAGTAAATTTTTTTAGCCTTTTAATTAATTAAATTTGGTCTTTTAACACTCCAAAAATAGAAAACAATGGTCACTCATGCTTCATTAGACATTTCAAGGTTTCAAGAAAATTTGGCCAAAAGACATTTTAATTTCAAATTAAATTAAAAAATAAAACAATAAAAATAAAAAATCATCCTTTTGATAATAAAATTAACTAAAAAAGGTCTTTTAATGGGTAAAAAATATAACAATTTGTCAATTAGAACTTCATTTGACTTTTTCAAGGCTTAATAAAAATTTTAGTGTTTTGGATAAAAGTAGACCTAAGTCATATTATTTTTGACTGGGAACGAAACACAATATAACCCATTCAAAAGCATTGTAATACAGAGAGACGAAAAAATATTCTTTTGATATTAAATTATAGAAAAGTTTCTCTAAGAATGTATAATTGATTTTGTGATCATTTTTTATAAATTAACCTTAGATTGACCAAAAATAAAAAAACCAGCATTTTAAGGGTTAACTTAACTAAAAATATGTATTTTAAAAGCCTAAAAATGAAAAATAATCATTTAGGACTTCATAAGACATTTTCAAGGTTCTATAAGACTTTAGCTAAAAAAATTGTAATTTCAACATCAAAATGTTGAATTAATTGAAAATTATATATTTTTCGCAGCCCAAAAATAGAAAAAAATAATTATGGCTTAATTATATCTTCAACGTCTCATGAGAATTTTTATATTTGTGGATAAAAATGAACTTAAGTGACACTATTTTTAAAATAATATTATATTAATTTTAAATAAGACTAAGAAAAATATAATCTCATTCAAAAACTATGCAACTTAGACTCTCAAAAGTATTCTTTATCTTAAAACTTTGGAAAAGTTTCTCTAATAAAATAAAATTGTTATTTTGGCCAAATTTGTTATAAATTTGGCATTTTGAAAAAAAAACTTACTTACATTGTTTTACACTATTTTCTAATAGACCCAAAAATAATATAATATAATTAAAGAAATAATATAACTCAGGTCTCTAAAGAATAATGAAACCTCATTCAGATTTTTCTCAAAATTTTAGAAAATTTCTCTGATAATATTCAAGTGGTTTTTGGCCTATAATGATTGTAAATTCACTTTCAGTTAGAAAAAATGAAAAATCAAGTATTGAAGAGGGAAAATAATTTAAAAATGCCTATTTTAAATCTTTAAAATTATAGAAATTGTCAATTAATTTAATATTTTCAAGATTTTCTAAAAAAATGAGAATTTTAAAAATAATATTCAATGTTTATTGATTAATTTAATATTTAATGTTATTTTGTAAATATATAAAATATATAATTATATTATATTTTAAATAATATTTAATAATAATTTTTATTTTATTTTCATAATTTTTATCATTTCATAATATTTTATTTTAATTTTATTGTGATTTTTTACAATCATTTAATATTTTTATTAACATAAATTAATATATATTAATTTTATTGATCATTATTTATTCAGGACCGGTGATTTAAATCGGTCCAATGTCATAATTGATTTTGATTTTGGCTTAAAAGAGAGGGAAATGGAAGACAGAGATAAATTAGTGGTTGATTATGTTTTTTGTTTAAGTGAAAAAAAGGAGTTCTATATGAAAAAAGTTTAAAATAAAGGCGCTTGATAGAAAACAATAAAAAACAGAAACTATTCTAAAAGATTTATCCATATTGCATGTGTCTTTTTTTGTCCCTGCTCGTTGAATGACGTGCTCGCCTCGCCCACCTAAGACAATGGGACGACGAAACAGGTCTCACTCACACAGAGAAGGCACTGTTAGTCATTCGGATAGATTGCCCTCGAATAGGAGCGGTGTGGGGACAGACATGATGTGGTGGAAGAAAATGTGAAGGGAAAAAAAGATTCGAGTCCCGTTCACGTCATTTCGGCCATTGGATAATATCTTCCCCATTGCATGATGTTCCCCAGCATGATGTGACTCATCGCTTGTGCTCATGTTGAGTCAACGAAGGAATTGATTCGGAGGGTTTATCTTTGTCAGCCATCATAGTGGTGGGCTTCATATCAGCACATCCAATCACTCAATTCTGATCGAATCATCGAGCTAATAATTTTTTACTTGACTAATATGTGGACCGATCTCACAAACGATGGGCATTTTGTCTTTTTAAAAAAATATTTTTACAGTTGGCCTTTTACACAATAACGCACTTTAATTAAAATTTTAATTAGGAATATTTTTTTCCTAAATATTTTTATAAAACATTTGAATCGGACTGTGATCAAACCCATCAATAATTGGTCCAGTTGGATTGAAGTGTCTTGAGTCGGATCTATAATCTTACATGGGCAAACGCGCAAGTGTGATAAATTATATTGCATGTAATTCTAATGGATAAGGGTAGTGATAACCTCTGCTCTTCAATGATTTATCATTGATAATGATATTCCTCGACGTTGAGTTCTTTTTGGCAATAACATCTCCTCATTGGATTCCCTTATTTGACGATGATGACTACGTATCCTCAATAATTATTACAATTATATCTCATTGGTGATTGATTTCCTTCCTCAATGATGCATTACAACCGGCAGTGGCCTTAGTGGCCGTGGCGATCTCTCTTTGACGATCTGCACGTGAGCTAAAAATCAACCCTAGAAATCACATCACAACCTTGGTAGGCTAAGCAATGCGTATACTATGTTAATTCTATCATTAGATATTATGTCTTAAACCTTAATTGTATATCGTTCCTCTTATAGGTATACGGAAGTTACATCACTCTCCTGATTAGTGTGTGAAAGAAGCATAACAAACAACTAATGATTTCAAACATAAATGTGAAATAAATAGTAGAGTGCTGTGAACTTTTTGTATGATCTGACATCTTTTTACGCTTCCGTCCCCTGGTGGTCCGTAAAAACAGCTCAACAATGGCATAGTAATAAACTTATTTCTTCTGTGATCTTGGAAGTATATTATATATGTTTACTAAAATCATTTTCTAATTAGTCAATAATAGTTTTCTACTAGTTTGTTCCTTATTAAATTTTTAATATTTATTTAATTTTTAGTGAGTATCATTAGCTTATATTAGAAAACTTATGATTTTGGTTCCCTATATTGGAAATATTATTTTATCTTTATGATAATATTTACTTGTGTATATATACAGAAAAGACTCTGCGTCGATCTCTCCGACTTTCAGGTGCTAAAGAAAATACAAACGAAGAAATTATGATGGTTAATATATTTTATTACGTAATAATTTATAATAAATATTATTATGTTATATAATTAATTAATTATTATTTTTGGTTAGATGTAAAGTCTACGATGCCTTCAACACCCTTGCCTTCATCACTCACAATCTCATCTACTTCACAATTTATAGTTACATCAAACATTTTAAAAGGTTCTTTATAAACCAAGTTCTAGGAGTAGAGGTCACATAATCTTCATTTCCATTAGGCAGTGTCATGTAAATGTAAGAGGACTCCATTTGTTCATAGAGGAGATATTTTCAACATTACGACCAATCAATCTACTCGTTTTAGTATTATGAAACATTGGATGTGCTCTTATTTTGGGTATATCAAACTATAGAGAAGTGATTGATCTTGAATCATTAGATTCAGAGTATCTTAGAGAAGAACTTTAAAGAGAAGCTGGTGAATAGACAAAATATAGACAAATCTAATATCTAGGCTTGTTCCTAATGTATGAGAAATTCATACAAAACATAAAGAAATTATATGTCAAATATCTTAAATAAAGTGGCATACAAAACATCAAGAAATTATACATTTGATAAATTAATGCCAGTCTAATATATAGCTAATTGCTGATAAGTTCATCTGGATATGGAGCCAAAGCATTAAAGTTGAGATCTTCTTCTTTCATAACCCTACCGTCCAAGAGGTTCCCATGTATATTTGGCTTAAAATCGATATCCTCACCGACAATATCGTGGGCATCACATATATTATAATCTATATTTTCTTCAACTTCTTATGTTGTTGTCAGCTCTATCTATTTTTATCAAATATATCATAATTATCTTTATTATTATCTATTGCAAATATCACATTGAAATTAAAGTTACATGTTTAAGATTGTATAGAAGAAGATCCTTTAATTTGGTTTTACAACTCGTGACTGTTTCTCAAATCAAAATTTAAAGTTTAAAGTTACGCAGAATTTTAAATGTGCTAAACTAAGAAGAAATAAAATTAAAAATAAATTATACAATAAAGAATTTAACTATATATGACTAATATTCTTCATCTTACAACAAATTGAGAGTATAATCTTAAATTTCACAAATACTGTTATATTAAATTTTATTTAGTTCTTTCACTAATATGTCAATCAATGATTTATTAGTAAATTTAAATTAATATTTAAATATTTCAATGTAATTAGTCTAAATATTATTAATAATTATTATAAAACTAAGTCCTTTATAATTTTTTTAATCATTTATGTCAATTATTTATTCCATAAAACTTTTAGTAGTTATATCTATATCAATATAAATTATATATACTTAGGCTATTAATAATAATTTAATCTGAAAAAATAAGAATATTTATAATAATATAATGAAAGAAGTATTATTGTAATAAAAATATATAATATTAACACTTTGAGTTTTTTAGTAAATATTAAACTATTAATATCATCTTTATTTTACCCTATGAAATATTAATATATCTAGTATTCACACAAAATTATTTATGGAGTGATGATAGTATCCTTGTGGAATAGTATTGTTATCTTCATATATATAATCATAAATTGTAAAGATATTAAAAACTCCTGCCTATCACATAATTATTTGAAGCATATTATATTTTGGGATTATCTAAATCTTTTAATTATGTATACTATCCTAAATATTATCTTTTTATTATCATTTAAAATTAATTCTTTAATATAATTTTATAAGTTATTAGTTCAGACTATTTTGGTGACTACAAAACTAATATAATAATATAAAATATAATTTAAAATATATTTTATAAAATAATAAATATTTATTATAATTAATATCTCATAAACCTATCATCCTAGGCCACTTTGGTAGCTTATAGTTAGATAAAACTTACGAATGTAAGTTACAAATAATATTCATCAAACTTTTTAATCTAATTTATACCAAAATAATTTAATTATAATAAAATAATAATCATAATAATTATTGAATATTAATTAACATAAAAGAAAACTCATATGGTAACTATAATCATGATAACATAAATCATTTCTTTATGTGAAAAATAAATATTATTTTATAATTTTAAACATATGTATAAAACTATAATTTTTCTTGAGATATATAATACAAATATAAAGTTTGTAAAGGACAAAATTATTAAAAGGATATAAATTAGAATTAAAAGAATTATAAGGGTAGGCATACGCAATGACATCTCAAGATTCAATCGATACCAAATTGGAGACATTTGAATCACGGCTTTAATCATGCTTTGAGGACAAATTGCATGGTTTATTCATTGAATTCAGATTGGGCCAATCTCCGAGCCCAATAAAATTTCAGTAAGGAGAAAATTCAAAGAAGCCTGAAGGAGGGACAACCCTCAGACATGATACAACCATGCATGAGGGTGGACTTCCTTCGAAGGGAAGAAGGAGACTCGATGGGATTGATTTCATGCGCCGAATATAATTTCTACTATTACCGAATATCATAGGATTTCATGGTGGACACTATTGTCATCCACCTTTAAGGAGATGTAATTCAATGACATAATTGGCTTGAATACAATCATGGGGTCTTGACGTGGAATCAATTTAAGAACATACTACTGAACCGCTTTGGATCGATGGAGTATGAAAATATCGATGACCAACTCCCGAAGATCTGACAAACTTCTACTATACAAAAGTATAAAATTAGGTTTGAGAAGTTGCTGGATGGGCTTATTCCAACACCCACCCCCCCACCACCACCTCCCCTTCTTTTCCCGAGGGAACACATATGTAGAACCCTATCTAGTCGCCCTTATTAATAGATGAAGGAGTTGATGGGACTCTAACAGGGTTGAGTCCTAATCATCTTAGTACTAGTCAATAAAAACCCTATTAGATTGTAATAAAGCAACTTCTATCTTATAAAGGAGTATGACTAGGGTTTAAATTAGCCCTTAGGGCTTAGTAGCTGCCACACCCCATACCGGGTTGGTAGGCTAGGGTTTCCCCTGCTTAGGTCGGCTATAGAGCCAACCTAGCCACCCCTTGTTCCTATTAAGGCGGGATGACTATAGGAGGGGATAATTCCACTTAGACAAGTGATCCCTTAGGCTAGGACTTTGATTCCCTATTTAAGATGTAGCCACCCCCCATCTTTTAATCAAGCAATTATCATCTTCAATTCAGCCTTTGTGCCGAGTCTAAGAGGGAGGAACCCATATATTGTTCCAAGGGTTGATCCCCTTCAAGGATCAAGATCTATAGGGCTCCTTCTAGGGTCTTATCATCTGGTATCAAAGCAGCGATCTTACTGTCCCTGTAGCCATCTCAGCCGCCTCCATCTTCCTAAGCAATTCCTATAATTGCTACGACACGCGCCTCCACCTTCTACCCTAGTAGTATATCAAATTAGTCTATCACTGCCCCCTACGTTTGATCTGGAATTCTAATATATTTATATCATCTATGTCTCTTAAATATTACAAGATTTCTTACTTTACACATTGAAGATTTTTTTCAAATTTTATCCACTGTAAATTTTGTTCATCGCAAACGTTATCATCATTGCAAAGGCAAAACACTACAGAAATTTTTAGCCAATTATTGCTTCTAGAAACTAAATTTTTAATCATCTTTTTAGCTGAAACTTCTATATAATTTCATAGATTATCTTAGCTTTCATCTAAGACTGATCTCGTGAAAAAACTCCTTCTAGATCTAGATTTATAGTACTGCAATTCTTCATTACACAGTACTAAGATTTTACAATGTAGAATCTGCCTTCCGTCTATTGGCCTTTTGAAACTGAACTTTTATTTATCCTTTTTGGCTGAAATTTTTACACAATTCTTAAGATCATCTGGATTTGATTTCACGAAAAAACTCCTTCTGGAACTGGTTTTGTTGTGCAATCTTTGACCATCATGCAGTTTTGGAATTTTACAATGAAGGAATCTGCCTTTCGTCTTTTGCTCTATTTCCCTACTGTTATGCTGGATTAACAACATCTGAGCCAAGGGTTTTTGCATAATTTCCTTGAACTTTCTTATGGAATTTACGTTGAGAAGTCATCGTTTCTCTGACATAAAATAGTTCAGCAGGATAGCACATCGCAACACTTCTTTTCACCGAATTCTATCATATTTGAGTGCTATTTTTTATGTGATTTTGGACTCTCTTTTTCCTCATCTTCAAACCTTAGTATCCTTACTAAAAATCCTTCCAAATATTACCCTAAACTGAATCCAAAAAACCCCTAAATTAGCCACCCAAATCAATCTACTTCCTTATCGATCCACTTACCTTTTTAGTTAACTTTCCTTACCGAGACACCTACCTTTGCTGCCATCTATCATAGATCTAAAATCTATTTCCCTAACCTTCATCTACTACTATCACACCCCTAAAATCATACCAATTTGCAACCTAAACTCTACAAAATCGTAGCCCCAAATCTACCCTAAACCGTAGTCTACTTCCATCCAAACCGATTCACCTTCCAACCGGCCACCCCCTTCTACAAAATTCTCATGCCACTAACCCAACAATAGAAAAAAGATCTCAATATTACAGATCTAGAGGCGTATACTATGGCATCAAAGGAGGCTATCGATGTAAAGCTTGAAGCCTTTGGAAATCGCATGGAAGATAAGATGCGATCCCTTTTCGCCGAATTTAGCATTGGTCGATTGTCGAACCCGAGGAAATCACAACACGGGGAAACTTCAGATCGGCGAGACGATCCTAAAATAACAACTCATCACCATTCTCATCGACATGGGCAGCACCAATAACTTCCTTAATAGTAAGGTTGCTGCATGTTTGGCATTTCAAATTGAAGGTTGTAAGAAGTTTGACGTAAAGGTCATCGATGGCCGAATCTTTAATTGCGACCAACGGTGCCCGCGGGTGAAACTACTCCTCCAAGACTAAGAAGTGGTAGCTTATTTCTTACTCCTACCTATTGATGATTATGAAGCCATACTCGGGATAGAATGGCTTACAATACTAGGTGATATCTCCTAGAATTTTTCTAAATTAATCATGAAAATTTATTGCAAAGGTCACGTTCGTAACGCGAAAGCCAAATTTCCACCATTTCATCACAACAAATAGAGAAAGTTTTGCACAAAGCATATAGTGGATTCTTAATGTATATTCAACAGCCATCTATGGGGGAGAACGTACAAAACTCAGATCCTAAGCTTGCCCTTTGCCTGAACAAATTCGTGAATATTTTCTTACAACTGTGCGGGCTGCCCCATAACCGACCGCATGGCCATTGCATTCCTATTTTGCCAGGTAAATCTTTAGCAAATTTATGACCATACCACTATCCTCACTTGCAGAAGGATGAGATCGAGAACATTGTTAAAAAGACGTTTGACACCAGGGTGATTCGACCGAGCTGCAGCCCTTACTCCTCACTGGTGTTGCTAGTGCGCCAGAAAGATGGTACGTGGTGGATGTGTGTTGACTACCGAGCTCTAAATACCATCACCGTCAAGGATAAATATCCTATCCCATTTATAGATAAGCTCTTAGATGAATTAAAAGGAGCCGAGTCCTCACTAAATTGGATCTCCGATCTGGATACCATCAGATTCGGGTATGTACTGAAGATATTTTGAAAACTACATTCGGCACGCATAATAACCACTATGAGTTTCTAGTAATACCTTTCGGACTTATGAATGCTCCTTCTAATTTTCAAAGCCTGATAAATGATATCTTCTGGAGTTTTCTATGAAAGTTCGTATTGGTATTCTTTGACGATATTCTCATTTATAGCCCTACGCATGATATACATTTTCAGCACTTACCAACTATTCTAACAATTCTTCGGGAGAATACCCCTTATGTTAAACAGTCAAAGTTAAGCTTCTTACAACATAAATTGGAGTATCTTAGACATATTATATTAGAGGATGGAGTGGCGGTGGACCTAACAAAGATCGAGGCAATACAAGGATGGCCGAGACCTACAAACGTACAATCATTATGCGGTTTCCTTGGAGTCACGGGCTACTACCAAAATTTTATGAAAGATTATGGAAAGATCAGTGCCTTGGTCACATCATTACTAAAGAAACACTCTTTGTGGTCAGATAAAGCCTCCGCAGCCTTCGAACGACTCAAGGCATTCATGACGATGATGTCGGTCCCAGCACTGCCCGATTTCAACCGTACTTTGGTCATTGAGGCCGATGTGTTAGGAGTTAGAATTTGGGCTATTCTTATGTAAGATGGTCGACTCTTAATTTACACCGAGGCTTCCCCCATACTTCATATGAGGTTTTTTACAGGATATACTAATTACTGCTAAATTTAAAATATAGTTGGATACAGGTCCATGGCACGAAAGAGGAGTTAAACTAAAAGAATTGTAATCCATGCTCACGCCAGATTGGGCTCTCATTATCCTAAACTATACTAGAGGGTAGTCACCATTTTAGAAGAAAGATTGGCTATCACTAAAGACTAACCATATGGCAGCACATGCAAATAAGAAATGGCCTCCCGACAAACTTCAGAATGGATGAAAAATTGAAGAACGAGTTTTTCTACACCTCCAGCTCGATCAGTAGAAAACTCGAGCCTTAATGAAGTGGTCTCCCTATTTCTTTAGGCCTTATAAAATTGAGGATCACATTGGGGCCCTAACCTGGAGATCAAATTCACGCACCAGATTAAGATTATAGTTGATCTGCCAGATATCCCACCTCAAATGAAAATTTAAAGAAGACGACTCAGCCCAAATCCTTTCAACTAACACCTCAACTGATAAGGAGGCCAAAGTTCAATTAATGATAGCACGAGAGTCCAATGAGGAGTTGAAGATCTAGTTTCCAGAGTTTATGGACCCTCAGCCTTGAGGATAAGGCTGATTTGAAGAGGACAGACTTGATAGGACTCCAGCAGGGTTGAGTCCTAATCATCTTAGTACTAGTCAATAAAAACCCTGTTAGATTATAATAGAGCCACTTCTATCTTATAAAGGAGTATGGGTAGGGTTTATATTAGCCTTTAGGGCTTAGCAGCCACCACACCCCTTACTGGGTTGGTAGGCTAGGGTTTCCCCCTGCTTAGGTCGGCTATAGGGCCAACCTAGCTGCCCCTTGTTCCTATTAAGGCAAGATAGCTATAGGAGGGGCAAAAGGATAATTCCACTTAGACAAATGCCCCCTTAGGTTAGGACTTTGATCCCTATTTAAGATGTAGCCGCCCCCCCTCTTTTAATCAAGCAATTATCATCTTCAATTTAGCCTTTGTGCCGAGTCTAGGAGGGAGGAACTCCTATAGCGTTCCAAGGGTTGATCCTCCTCAATAATTAAAATCTATAGGGCTCTTTCTGGGGTCTTATCAGGGGTCAGCTATGTAAGGGTCTTGGGTTAAGAATTTAGTTTGTGTAAACCCTACTATAGTTAAAGGGGCCAGCTAGGGTTAGGGTTAAAGAGGAGGAGGCTTAAGACTAACTTAGAGGAGGATTACGAGTCCTAACTATCGATCACCCCTAGTTGGGCCGACTAGTAATTACTTCTTAGAGTTAGTGTAGGAGTTGTTAGAAGTAGGAGTCTTAGAATAGGAGTCCTTTTAGGAGTTAGGGTTAGAAGGCCTATAAATAGCCTTATAATCAACTACTTTTCTTCATGAATAGATAAATCCTTTTAGCAGCCTTTGAGCAGTAACTTAGAGGGAGGAACCCCTATAGAGTTCCAAGGAGGCTAATCCCTATAGAGATCACCTCAAGCTTAGAATCCGTAGGGTTCTACCTCGGTGGTTCCATTGTTGGGGTCGTGTCATCCTTTGTTGGGGTCCATTTGATTACAGATTTGGTCTTAGATGTTCTTGTCTTTAGCTGGAGTCATAGGTGGAGGAGCGAGTTGAGGTCGGGGCTTTCACACATTGATTGAGCTAGAGTCGGTGTAGCCTTGCTTATGCTGAGGTTGTTGTGAGCCGATCGGGAGTGAGTTGACGATTTAGAATCGATGCAAATTGACTAGGCCGAAGTTGGTATAAGCTAGCCGAACAGAGATCGAGCAAGGTGAAGCCGGTATGAGTTGGCTGGCACTGAAAGCCCACTAGAGCTGATTGAGATTAAAAGCCCGCTGAAGCTAGTTGGGACTAAAAGCCCATTAGAGCTAGTCAGGACTGAAAGCTCGCTGGAGTTGGTCAGAACTGAAAGCCCATTAGAATTGGTTAGGATTAAAAATCTATTGGAGTTAGTCGGGACTGAAAGCCCATTGGAATTGGTCAAGGCTGAAAGTCCGCTGGAGCTAGTTGGGACTTAAAGACTACTGGAGCTAGTTGGGGTTGAAAGACCGCTGAAGCTGGTCTGAACCGAAAGCTTACTGGAGTTGGTCAGGACTAAAAGCCCGTCGAGCACTACTACTTGACAAAAACTATTTGACTAGCTGAGTGATAGAACCCCCAGAAGGAGCTCTATAAGATTTTGATCTTTGAGAGGGATCAACCCTTGGAACACTATAGGGGTTCCTCCCTCCTAGGGTTGGCCATAAAGCTAAAATAAAGATGATCTTGCTTGATTTTAGAAGAGGTAAATGCTACAAGCTTATATAGAACTCAAAACCCTAGCCCTAGGGGGTGCTTCCTAAGTGAATTCCCCCTTTTGCCCCTCCTATAGCTGCGTTGCCTAAATAAAGGGGGGCGACGGCCTAAATGGCTGCACAAGTCATGCCCCTTTGCTATAAACCATAGCCGACTAGCCCAGTAAAGGGGGCAATGGTCAGAAAGCCTTAAGGCCCAAAAATAAACCATAACCACACTTCTTTATAGGATAGAGGCGAGTAGATGAGGTTTTATTATAATCTCGTAGGGTTTTATTGATTGCTACTTGATTAAGTAGGACCCAACCCTATTGGGGTCCTATCAAACTTGCCCTATTCAAATTAGCCTTGTCCTCAAGGCTGAGATTCCATGAATTCAGGGAACCAGGTCTTCAACTCCTCATATTACTCCAATATGGATCTCATAGTAGGCATTTCCTGCTCCTGTGATTCAGCATTAGTAGTAGTAGTGGGATTATGATTAATCTTGATCTTATATCTCATGCAATTATTAGCTGAACTTGAGCCTCCTTATTAGCTTGAGTGTCAATTGGATTGATATGGGCTGAGTCGTCCCTTTTAAACTTCCATTTGAGGTGGAATACCTAGAGGATTAGTTGTATTTTTGTTTAGTGCATAGATCTGATCTCCAGGTTATAGTTCTAATGTGATCCCCAATTTTATAAGGCCTAAAGAAATAGGGAAACAACTTCCCTGAGACTCGAGTTTCGGGCTGGAGGTGTAGGAGAACTAGATCTTTAATTTTTTATCTATTTTAAAGTTTGTCGGGAGATCATTTCTTCTTTGTATGTGCTGCCATGTGGTTAGTTTTTAGTAGTAACTAATCTTTCTTTTGGAATGATGACTGCTGTTAGAACCCTTGTGAATTCTAAGCTTGGGGTGATCTCTATAGAGGATCGACCTCCTTGGAACTCTATATGGGTTCCTCCCTCCTTGGTACTCAAGCCATTGGCTAAAGAAAGATTGATCTATTCATGATAAAAAGTGGATAATTACAAGACTATTTATAGGCCTTCAATCCCTAATTCCTAAGAGGACTTCTACTTCAAGACTCCTACCCTCAACTAACTCATAAAGTAACTTCTAATGCAACTTTAAGTCCAATCATAAATTGGTCCATTTAGGGGTGGCTGGTTGCTTTATTATTTCCTAATCCTATTCTAATTTAACCTCTTCTCAACCAACCCCTCCTTAACTAAGATAAGGGATGGTTAATTAAGGTAACATACATCTTACTCTACCCTTAAATATCTTTTTCAACTAATCCTAACCTAGCTAGTCTCCTTACTTTCCTTAATAGGGGTTGGCTAGATAAGATTTACATGAATGCCCCTTAGATTTTACATGATTGCCCTCTTCCATAAAACTAAATTAGGACTCCCCTAGCTAGAGTCCTAACAGACCTGCCCTCTTCAAATCAGCCTTGTCCTCAAGGCTGAGGCTCCATGAACTTTGGGTCTTGATATGTAATTCTCCTTGAAGCTTCCTTGTGGTATCTATCTATGGTGGGCGCACTGTGGTCTTATGGTCCAACATTATCTTGTATCTGTATTTGGATGGTGGTACATAATGATCCTACGATCCCATGCGATCATCAACTAAACTTGAACCTCATCATCAATTGGGATGTCAGGTGGATGGATCTGGGGTATATCGTCTTTTCTAAACTTTCATTTATGGTGAAATACTTGGAGGATCAATTATATTTTTAAATTGATATACTAATTTGATCCATAAGTCATGACTCCATTATGATCCTTAATTTTATAAGGGACAAAGTAGTAGTGGGGACCACTTCCTTGAGACTCAAATTTTCTACTGGTAGGGTTGGAGATAAAGGAAAACTCGATCTTCAACAACAAACTTTTTTTTGCTTCAGTATTTATCAGGAGATTGTTTCTTTCTTGCATGGGCTTTAACTTGGTTGTTCTTAAATAGTAACTGAGCCTTCTTTTGGAATAATTGCTGTCCTTTGATAAGGTTCCTAGTGGTGTGAGCCTATTCTGAGTCCGAGGAGGATAGGAGCTATAATTTTATCAAATATATTTTCATCTCTCCATTGTACTGCTGACTTGTATCATGTCAGACTTCAAATTTAGTTGTAATTAGTATACCTTTATATATCAAAAGCATCGTGTGTAATGTAGGGAGAGCCTTAGTGTGGATTAGGTATCGGCCAGCTTGCAAGAGGGTGGTGCCGATCTTAACTCCTATTTTCTCTGCTCCAATTTTAAATACCTCATTTCAATCTTGTAATGCTAAGACTAATATAGATGGCATCGTGGCTGTGGAGGCCTCATAGATGGTGAACGTGTGGATGTCTTCCTCCTGTTTCTTTAAAATTTTGATCTCCATCCAATCATAGTCCACTCTTAGGAGAGGTAATGGAAGTAGCTCAAGATTTGGGAGTGCTGCATCAAAAGCCATAGTTGGTTCAGCTAGATGTGGCACTTCAGGAAGAACTTATCACTGCAGACAAAGAGACAAAGTTTTTGGAGATAAAGTGGCATTGCAAGGGAAGGTCGTGGCTAAATGATCTGTGTCTCCTTCATCTCCTAGATAATCCTTTTAGCTTCGGCCCTATGAGGATGTAGATAACAATAGAGCCAAATATATGCTAGTGGTTCCTCCTGTAAGATCAGCATACGGAGGTCGTGCAGTATAGTAGGATGAAATTAGCTCGATTCGGTGGAGGTAGCAAACTTTTCCAAGTGTTATGTCTTTTCTTCGCTCCCACGTTTCCTGTATAAGGTCACCTGCTTTACTTTGCCATTCATAAGGTCATTGGGGCTCCTGGTATTGATGAGGATGGCTATCGACTACTGCTTAAGAGATTCTCCATCTTTCATTGCTTACGAGTTTACATGGCCGGCTAGAGTGTGAGTCATGCAATCGGCTAACTATGGGTCCTCCTTCATGTTCTCCTCCTCAGGTTCAAGGTCATCTTCTTCAGATTCTTCTATAGGTTCTATCATGGAAAGCTTTCATTTTTTGCGGTGATGGTTGCGGCTCCAAAATTTATTATAATACCAACAAAGGCCCTTCGTCAATCTATCACGAAGTTCTTCTCTCATCAATTTCTTTGGCAGCGAAGCACGACTGGGAGCAGGGGGTGCTAAAGGTTTATATGTTGTTGGTCCAGGAGTAGTTCTCATCCTTCGAGTATCTTAGTTCAGGCGAAAGAGATTGCAGCCTTCACGGTGGGGGGCTATCGCGCTTCAACCTCTCCTTTAATTTTTGTCTTGAGTCATTCGATGAACATCCCTAATAATTATCTATTAGACCAATCATAAGCAAAGTAAGATAATTTCTCAAACCTGGTTTGGTATTCTTGGATCATGGAGGTTTGTCGGATCTTGGTAAATTATTCATTGATATTCTCGTACTTGGTCGGCCGAAAGTGGTTTAGCAATACATACTTGAATTATATCCATATCGGAGTCCCATAGTTGTATTTAAGCCAATTGTATCATCGTATAGCATCTTCTTCAAGGTGGATGATAGTGGTGTCCACCATAGAATCCTCTAGTGTTTGGTGTGTTAGGATCAATTGGTACTAAGTGCTAATATAAATATTTGGTTTTGGATGAAATCTTTTTGATTAAACCAAAATATGAAATTCGAAGTTTTTAGTCTTTAATAAAACGAGTGAGTGATTAAATGAAATTTGCTAAGTTAATAAGTAAACCCGAAAGATAAGCAATATGAAAACTTTACTTTCAAAGAGTAAGTTGAATCAAAAGCGTCAATACAAGAATATGTAAGCAATTTAAAAGCAAAGAAACACTCATAATTTTTATAGTGGTTCGGCACCAACGACCTACATCCACTCCTGAGTCCTCCTTCTTGAGGCATACCGATGTCCACTATCGATTTTTTTTGGGTGAAGATCAAACCCTTACACTTGAGCTTACAAGAGAGACAAGATTATACTCTTTGATCACTCTCTTACCCCTTTTCTTTTTCTTACGATTCTTACATAATATTTTATCAGAATATAATCCCAAAATTATTATTTTGAATGTAGGAATACTTAGGATATTAATAGGCCTCAAATTGGCTTCAAAACCATAGCCAAAATTAAATCGTATCTAGAAAATCCGGGTATGGGCAGTTCACCCGTCGGCCTGGGCAGTTCAGCTATCCAAACACTTGGGTACAAGCGGTTTAACCGCCCAGCCTAGGTGGGTCAGCCACTGTCAGCCACCTGAAAACCTGGGCGGTGGCGGTACACCTACCGCTCACTGACGGTTTACCTGCCAAAATTTTTGCAAAAGTGATTCCCTCCACTTTTCGAATTTCGACTTAAACTTAATGTTGACCAACCCTCTGGTTAATCAATTAAGCTCAACCTGAGCTCAATCAAATCCCAATAGTGGATCCGATTACCTTATTGAGTTGATTTGGATTCCTTCCAAATCCAACTCAATTTGGACTCACTTCTAACTATGACTCAATGATTACAATGCTTATGACCACAAGTTAAATTAAGACCTAACTTTTGCCAATCTGGTAGCCTCCGACATACTTGCGGTAAGTCTTTCGGTCTTCTCCCAGTGATGTCCCAATGTGTTCCCAGCGAACTTCCCGATCCCTTCGACGAATCTGCTAGCGAACTTCGATGAGATTCCACTACATCGTTTGAACCCTGGCCCGATGCTCAAGCTTGATCTTGGCCCATCAGTTGGTTATAACTCCATTGCTCCTGTCATAGTTAGTCCTCATGATGCTAATTATGACTTAATTAAATATAATCATAATTGTCAAACATCCAGTACAAGACCATCCTAACTCCCGATAAGCTTTTCGGCTACCCTCGATAATCTTCTGATGAGTCTCGGTCTTCATCTGACGAACTCTCTTGCGCCATCCTGGCAAACTCTCGATACCCTCGGTGAGCTCCCTACGTACTCCTAGCGAGTTTCCAACCATATCGACCCAATGCATGGACTTGACCTTGGCCAATCCTGATTGTAACAATATTCTGTTGTAATTAATCCTACATCAATCAATTCTAATAATCATATCAGATGAATAACCCATTAATTGATTTCATCATCAAAATCTGAGATTCAATAATCTCCCCCTTTTTTATGATGACAATCAATTGATGACAGGAGTTAATCCTAACTCCCCATGAATCTATACCACTTAAATTTAAGAGAAGTGCACACTCTTAAATTCAAGCAATCAACATTCTATGCAAATTTCAACATAAATTTGCATCAAGTCATCAGCTCATAAGTAAAAAAGAATTAAACATTTATATCCAAGATGTCCAATTCATATCCTTATCCAAGATATCCACGTGTTTCAACAAGATCAATGTATTCATCATATGTCATCAATATATATTTCTCCCCCTTTGTTATCAACAAAAAGGTGAAATATAGCTAATAATTGCAAAGCACGGAATGACATTACTCCCCCTCGGTATATGCATTATAAAATTTTCTTCCCCTTTAATAAGGATAGAAATAAGGGAGGTGTTGTTGAATCATTTTATCATAGAGAAGAGCTCTTAATAAATTTTAAAAGTAATATTAAGATGAGCTCAAAAGTTTAAGAGATTTAAAGATTACTTATATATTCAAATGTAGCAAAAGTCATCTCTTGATATTAAAAATTATCTTCGGTAAATTTTAAATATGGCACATCTTCATACAATTCTTTTTTCTCCCTTTTTGAAAATAATAAGATAAAATCATGGAGAAAGTTTCAAACAAAAATATTATCACAAAAAAGCTTCATTTCATGAAATCTTATTAGCAATTATATTTTCATGATTTAACATTTCTAGGTCTCAACCTCAATCTTATATATATAAAATTTTAAATATGAGCTCAACAAATTTTTCTCATGTAAATTTCAAGAAAATGTAGCAAATAAATCCAAACAATAACAAATCATTATCTTTATATAGATTTTCAAAATCATAATTACAGGCATGATCTTTATATACGATTTCACATCATTATACCTTCTCCTCTTTATCATAAAAAAAAAGGAGAAGTGCAATTAGTAAGTTTTTGATATATGAAAGCTTAACAATTTAACAAATTTTTCATTACTTTAAAACATGCAAGCTAGTGAATTCATTCTTCTCTTTTGAGAAGTGCAAGCTAGCAAATATTTGTTTTCTTTATAATATTGATGTAGCAAATATTTGCTTACATCATCTAAGCAAACAAGTTTTTCACTCCCTTGATAATTTTTTTATAAAAGAATTTTCTTCCCTTTCTTTGAATAATAAATAAGAAATAAGAGAGTGGGGTGAGAGACATTGTATCACAAAAATAGGACTCAATCTTTTAATATCAGACTTATTTCAAGTATCATAGAAGTTTATGTTTTATATATTTCCCTTTGTAAACATTCATTAAGATTCATGAAACAAGAATAATCTTTTAAAAAATCTTATCACAAAAATTTGAATCCTATTTTTATGTTCATTTTAACTAGAGTGATTTCGAAAGGGAGTTCAAAAATTTAAGAAATCCAAGAAGAATTAAGAGCCACTCATGCATTTAAATTGTATGATTTTCTAACATAAATAGCAAATCATGTATTTTGTAGATCATCTTTCATTTATATTTTGATAATAAGCATCCAAAATTCTAAAAGAAAACATGATAGCTTAAATTGTTAAATAGAAATTTTACATGCATATTTTGATAAGAAGTGTAATTTATAAAATCTAAGAAATCCAAAGGAAAATATGATAATACACTAAGCTCAAATTATGAAATATGCATTTCGCATGTATTTAGAAAATTCTAAATTTTCTTCTAAGCATATTATTTCTCATTCAAAGTTATCATATCCAATTTGCTTCCTTTCATATTAATAATTTTAGCTCCCCCTTTGTTAATGTCAAAAAGAAATATGATTCCATAATTTCTTTCTAACATCCATATTCAAATTACGCCAAAAAGTAGAAGATCATGTCATTAAAGATAAAATTAAAATTTTAAATATCAAAAGATATGATTTTGTTTAATAAGTCTTTTTTCTTTTTTTATGAATAATAAAATGAGTCTTAAGGGATAATGATTTTAATTAATATTGTTAAGATTATAATCACATTTTTATTTAAAAGAAAAAATTATAGAGATCAATAGGGTGATTCCCATAACATATAAGTCAAGTTAAGAAATTAAGAAAATATTCATGATAATACAAATCTCTTTCAATTTTCAACTTATTACAAATTTAAGAAATATTAATTTTGGTGATAAGTTATGTCATTCATGAGTTTTAAAATAAATCATATCAAGAAAAATATTGATATGAAAAGGCATTCATAAATACCAAAAGATATGATTTAAGTTAATAAATTTGCCTCTCCTTATTGTTTGTAAAATTTAACATAATTAATCAAAAAATATTATATATTCAAAATTCCACGTAAAATAGAAATCCAATCATGTAAAATCTCATGTATTAAAAATTCATAATTTTAATTTTGGCAAATCGCTCCTCATTCGATAAAGATTTTTCATAATCAAAATATTTATGTAAAGATTTCAAGTTTCATTTTCTAAACTTGCCAAAAATAATGATAATAACTTATCTAAGTTCAAATTATCAAATCATTAAAATCACTTTTGTAGTTTAAGAGATTCATAAAAAATAATATAATCGATTCATTAATCTCTTTTTGAAAGATTTATAAGATAAAGAAATTTTTAAGTAAAAATGTATTCCTTTTATTTCATACATGCTTTTGTCTTTTAAGTCAAATAAAAACATGTATCCTTATTTAAAACCGAAAAAGAGATTTCATTATGGCAAAGATTAATAAGCTATAAATCATAAAGATCATCATAATAATTTTGAAATATAAACTCATTAAGCATAATCACTATGCATCATTAAATTATAGTTTCATAAAATATCTTCAATCAAAATTCAACCTATCTCAATTTTAATATTTAAATGAGTCTAACTCTTTACACATAGTACAAGGAGTTGACAAACTCATTTTCAAAATACTTAAAAAATGAAGCAAATATGTTTTCTATGCTCTATCATTCATCATAAGCATTCAATCATCATGGCATTTCAATCAATATAATATTTAAATCAATCATTCCACAAACTTAGTCAATATTTGAAGTATTTAATAATAGTCTTTACATTTAAACAAACCAATGATTTTAGCATTCACTCAAAATCTCATTTTTGTAAGTTTTAATATTTTTTTCAATAACTAATGTTCTTTGGTTCTAATTCATTTTCATACTTGTATACTCTAGCTATGCATCATCAATATTAAATGATGAATTATTAAAAGATTTATTGTTAATAATTTTAATTCTAATAATTTTCTTATCACTACTTAGGCTAGTAAGCTTGAAGGAGTGTTAGATCTCAAGTAATATGACTTGAGCATCTAATTTCAAAATATTTTTATTGCTCCTAACTTTGTTAGGAAATAACTTTATATTATGGGAGGTTTCAATTTACGTACCCATTTAACATTGGGTCCTTCATATCATATTCTTTCCATTTTCTCTAATGGTATAAAATTATTTATGGTTCCTTTAGGAACCCAAACTAACTTGTGAGGACTATAATTTTTAAATGAACATTTGTAAGCCATATGTCCTAATCTTCCACAAAAATTATGCTTGATTTTTGGTGGCACATTTAATATAGGTCCTTTTGTAAAGTTGACTTTTGTTGAACATTACCTATAAAACCTATTCCATTTCTACTATTAATATGACCCTTATTGGAAAGGATCATATTTAGGGATTTGTTCCCAATTTAAAAATTTTCTAGTATTGATTTAAGCATGCAATTTTCTTCTTTAATATTATCTAGCATATCACATTTAGAACATGGTTTATGTGATGCTAAGGAATCATGCATTTCATTAAGTCTTTTAACTAACAAATCATGATCAACTTTAATCAATTTAAAAGACTCGCTAAATTTTCTAAACTCATCAAACAAGTCATAGAATATATTTAATAATTCTAAAAATAAAATATTTAAAGGCTCACTAACCTTATCATTGATAGCCATAAGAGCAAGGTTCTCTACTTCTTGTTGTATATTTGATCTTTGGAGCTCCTCAATTTATTGCGTTCATAGCAAGAGGTTTTGTCAATCTTTACATTATTTTAAAGGTTCAAGTTCATTAATTTTTTCGGTTCATTTATCAAAAGTTCAAGATCCTCATCACTTGAGATTTTACTCAAGGAGTCATATGTTCTTCTCGGTTCACATTCCTTCCGATTCTTAGGAAGGTGTTCTTCTTGTTCATTTTTAGAAGTATTTTCATTTAATGATTCATTTATATTAAGTGTGCTTTTATATGTTATTTCTAATGCATGCCATATATCAAAAGCTGAATTAAAACAAAAAACCCGATCAAATTCAGTTTTATCAAGAGCATAAAGCAAGGCATTCATAGCCTTTGCGTTTAAAGAGAAATTTTCTTCTCTAAATCATTCTAATTGTTCATTGGAACAGAAGACTTTTCAAATCTATTTTCAATAATAGTCCATAAATCAAGGTCTAAAGAAAGCAAAAAAAACTCTCATTCGAGTTTTCTAATAAATGTAGTCCGTCCTATTGAATATGGGAGGACGAACAATAGAAAATCCCTCTTGAAAACCAATAAGAGCCATTTCTCTTGGGTGTTAAACCAAATGAGAAAAAATGAGGCTCTGATACCAATTGTTAGGGCTAATATAAATATTTGGTTTTAGATGAAATATTTTTGATTAAACTAAAATATGAAATATGAAGCTTTTAGTCTTTAATAAAATGAGTGATTGATTGAATTAAAGTTGCTAGGTTAATAAGTAAACCCAAAAGATAAGCAACGTGAAAACTTTACGTTCAAAGAGTGAGTTGAATCTGAAGCATCAATACAAGAATATGTAAGTAATTTGAAAGCAAAGAAATACTCATAATTTTTATAGTGGTTCAGTACCAACGACCTACGTTTACTCCCGAGTCCTCTTTCTTGAGGCAAATCGGTGTCTACTATCGATCTTCTTTGGTTGAAGACTAAACCCTTACACTTGAGTTTACAAGGGAGACAAGATTACACTCTTTTGATCACTCCCTTACTCCTTTTCTTTTTCTTACAATTCTTACATAATATTTTCTCAAAATATAATCCCCAAAATTATTGTTTTGAATGTAAGAAAACTTGGGGTATTTATATGCTTCAAATTGGCTTTAAAACTGGAGCCAAAATCCAATCGTATCTGAAAAATCCGGGTATAGGTGGTTCATCTCGCTTGGCAGCCTAGAACACTGGTATGAGCGATTTGGCCGGCCACAAGGGTCACCACCGTCACCGCCAAAAACCTAGGTGGCGGTACACCCGTTGCTCACTGGCGGTTTACCTGTCAAAATTTTCGCAAAAGTGGTTCCCTCCACCTTTTGAATTATGGCTTGAACCTAATATTGGCCAACTCTCTGGTCAACCAATTGAACTCAACCTGAGCTCAATAAAACCCTAATAGTGGACCCAATTGTCTTATTGAGTTGATTTAGATTCCTTCCAAATCTAACTCAATTTGGACTCACTTCTAACTATGACTCAATGATTACAATGCTTAATGATCATAAGCTAAATTAAGACCTAACTTCTGCCAATCCGGTAGCCTCCGACATACTTGTAGTAAGTCTTCCGGTCTTCTCCCGGTGATCTCCCGATGTATTCCCAGTGAGCTTCCCGATCCCTTCGGCGAATCTCTTAGCGAACTTCGGCGAGATCCCACTACATTATTCGAATCCCGGCTCGATGCTTAAGCTTAATCTTGGCCCATCATCTGGTTGTAACTCTATTTTTCCTGTCCTGCACGATACTAATTATGACTTAATTAAATATAATCATAATTACCAAACATTTATTACAAGACCATCCTAACTCCCGACAAGCTTTTCGGCTATTCTTGACAATCTTCCGGTGAGTCTTAGTCTTCTTATGGAGAACTCCCTTACACAATTCTGGCAAATTCCCGATACCCTTGGCGAGCTCTCGACGCACTCCTAGCAAGTTCCTAACCGTATCGACCCAATGTATGGACTTAACCTTGGCCAATCCTGATTTTAATAATCATTATGTTGTAATTAATCCTACATCAATTAATTCTAACAATCCTATTAGATTCAATAACCCATCAATTGATTTCATTATCAAAATTCAAGATTCAACATGGTGATAACGGAAGTAACATTTGGTGCACGAAATCTATCTCGTTGGGTCTCCTTCTTCCCATCGAGGAAAGTCCACCCTTATGTGTGACTGCCTTATATCAATGGCTTGTACTTCCTTTTTGAGAGGCCTCTCTGAACTTGTACTTTATTAGAATTTTATTGGGCTCAGAGATCGGCCCAATCCAAATTCTGCAAGTAAGGCACGCAATCTGTCATCCATGCGTGATTCAAACGCCTCCAACTTGGCATCGATTGAACCTTGAGATGCCATTGCGTGTGCCTCTAAATCTGAGATGTCAATATACTTCTCCTATTGTTGGGTCAGTGATATAAAATGGTTAGGTGGATTGATGGCTGAAAGAGGTGGTGGATCAAGGGTAGATGACTACGGTTTGGGACAGAAAGGTTGCTATTTTTGGTTACTATTTTTGGTTGCTATTAGGGCTATGATTTAGGGCTACTGTAGGAGTCATATAGGGAGTATAACAGCTGAGGTTTAAGGTTAAAGGAATGAGTTAGGGTTATCATTAATGATAATAACGAATTTGGTGGGAATTGGGTGTAGATGCAGCAAGTGGTACCGAAGACAATGCAGCAAATTTTTTGGCCAAGAGGGTGTTGTTGATGCTGTTGTTTGGGACTATTGCAAATGCTGTTAGGCGGGTTCGATGATAGAGGTTTAGGGTTAGAAGGGTGGCTTAGGGTTGTTGTTGATGGCAGTAACTGGTTTGGTAGGGATTGGTGGCCAAAAGAGTGACGGATCATGGTTGCAGTTTAGGGTTGATAGCTTACGGTTTAGGTTACTATTGGTGCTATGGTTTGAGGGTGCTATGGAGGCTATAAAGGATTTTTGTGGCAGTGGTTTAAGGTTAGGAAGGAAGGTTTAGGGTTATTGTTGTGGTAGCAACCGGTTTGGCAAGGTTCGGTGGCTACGAAGGATAAGGATCGGTGGAAGGTTCAGTAGCTATGGAAGATTATTGTTTAGGCTGCAGTTTGTGTTGGCTATGGAAATAAAAAAAATGCTATGATGGCTGCGTCTTAAGCCTATAGGGGTGCCCTAAAGACAACATGGGTGGCAGCAACAATTTCGGTAAGGATAAGATATGGGCGTAGCAAAAGACACCAAAAGGTAGTGCTATAGATTTCTACGCAATAGGCTACGATAGTTGCTGTTTTGGGCTATGGTTTTGGGTGCTATTAGGGTAAGGAAAATAGGTTATGTGGGTTGTGTCTTAAGGCTAAAGGGATGCCCTAAAGACGTCTTGGGTGGTGTGATAGGATTCCAGCAGGGTTGAGTCCTAATCATCTTAGTACTAGTTAATAAAAACCCTATTAAATTATAATAAAGCCACTCCTATCTTATAAAGGAGTATGACTAGGGTTTAGATTAGCCCTTAGAGATTAGTAGTCGTTGCCCCCCTTATTGGGTTGGTTGGCTAGGGTTTCCCCCTGCTTAGGTCGACTATAGAGCCAACTTAGCCGCCTCCTGTTCCTATTGAGGTAGGTCAGCTATAGGAGGGGTAAAGGGATAATTTTATTTAGGCAAGCACCCCCTTAGGATAGGGTTTTAATCCTTATTTAAAGATATAGCCGCCCCCCTCTTGAAGTAAGAAATTATCAATTTTATTTCAGCCTTGTGCCGAGTCTAGGAGGGAGGAACCCCTACAACATTCTAAGGGTTGATCCCTCTCAAGGGTCAAAATCTATAAAGCTCCTTCTGGGATTCTATCATCTGGCATCAAAGCTGTATTCCTACTACTCTGTAGCCATCATCTATGTCTCTATCTTCCAAGCCATTCCCACAATTGCTTTTGACGTCGCCTCCATCCACCGTCGCCCACCAAGTCGTAGATCTATCTATCTGCTACCGCCCCCTGCGTGATATGGAAATCTGGTATATTTTTATCATCCATGCCTCTTCAATAGTGCAAGATTCCTTACTTTACATGTTGAAGATTTTTTTCAAATTTTATCTGCTGCAAATTTTGTTTTTGGCAAACTTTATCATTGTTGCGAAAGTGAAATGCTGTAGAAATTTTCAGCCGTTTATTTGCTTCTTAAAATCAGTTTATTTCTTCTCCTTTCTAGCCAAAATTTTTACACAATTCTAAAAATCAACTTGGCTTTCATTTGGGATTGATTTTTAGAAAAACTCCTTCTGGAATCGGATGTCTTGTGCAATCTTTCACCATCACGCAATACTAGAATTTTACAATAAAGGATGTGCCTTTCGTCTTTTGCCTATTTCCTTATTGTTATGTTGCCAAAATTTTATCAAACTTTTTACTGGTATTAACAACATCTAAACCAAGGGTTTTTGCATAATTTTCTTGAACTTTCATTTAGAATTTATGTCGAGAAGTCATCATTTCTCTAATATAAAATATGTTCGATAGGATAGCACATCACAACGTATTTTTTCGTCGAATTCTATCAGATTTAAATGCTATTTTTTATGGGATTTTGGACTCTCTTTTCCTCATCTCCAAACCCTACCATCCTCACCAAAAACCTTCCAAACCTTATCCTAAACCAAACCCGAACAACCACCTAAATCAGCCCTAAACTGCAGCCTACTCCCATCCAAACCGATTCACCTTCCAATCAGCCATCCCCTTGTCCAAAATTCTCATGCCACTAACCTGACAATAGAAAAAAAACCTCAATATTTACTAATCTAGAGACATATACTATGGCATCAGAGGTGGTTACCAATGTAAAGTTTGAAGCCTTTGAATGCCGCATGAAAGAGAAGATGCAATCCCTTTTCGCCGAATTCAGCATTGGCCGACAATCGAGCCCAAGGAAATCACAGCAAGGAGAAACTTCAGATCAGCGGGATGATCCTCAAGAATATGGCCACATCATCTCTAATTTCAACAATCCATGCATGAAGGTTGACTTCCCTAGATGGGAAGAAGGAGACCCAATCAGATGGATCTCGTGCGCGGAGTGCTATTTTCGATTCTACCGAACCGCCGACGCCACACGGGTGGAGATTGCTGCCATCCACCTTGAGGGAGATGCTATTCAGTGGTTTAATTAGTTTGAGCACACCCATGGAGGACTCTCTTAGTAGCGATTCAAGGAAGGACTACTGAACTGCTTCGGACCAACCGATTTTGACAACATCGACAGACAATTGGCAAAGATTCGTCAAACCTCCACAATACAAGAATACCAAACAAGGTTTGAATGTTTATCTAGGCAAACTATGGATTAGTCTAAAAAATCACCTTTAGGGACTTTCATCGAGGGCCTAAAGCCAAAGATTCGGGGAGAAGTAAAGGCGCGATAACCTTACACTCTTATGGCGACAATTTTCTTTGCATATATTCAAAAAGAACGATTGCACCAAGAGGCACGAAGGATGGGGGTCGCTCCCCGACTAGCCATGTCAAGGCCTACAGCCTCCTCTACTGCCAACCGATCCCTCGCACTAAAAAAATTAACAAGGGATGAGCTTCGTGAATGATCGGCCAAAGGATTATATTGGCACTATTATGAATCGTGGAGTCGAGAACATCACTGCAAAAAGGGTCAGCTCCTTATGATTGATCCAGTGGAGGATGAGGACAATGAACCATCTGAAAAAGCTCTTGAACTTGAAGAAGAAGCTATGGAGGAAGAATCCCAATCGGCTGACTACGGAGTGCATGTATTGGCCGACTACTCTAACCCACAGATAATGAAAGTTGGAGGACTTCTAAAATAGCAACCTATCACCATTCTCATTGACACGGGCAGCATAAATTACTTCCTTAATAGTAAGGTTACTGCATGTTTGGTGCTTCAAATCAAAGGTTACAACAAGTTTGACATAAAGGTCGTCGACGGTCGAATACTCAATTGCGACCAATGGTGCCCGCTGGTGAAACTACTCCTCCAAGACCAAGAAGTGATAGCTGATTTATTCCTCTTAGCCATGATGATTATGAAGCCATACTCAGGATCGAATGGCTCATAACACTAGGTGATATCTCTTGAAAGTTTTTAAAATTAATCATAAAATATTATTATAAAGTGAGAAAGATCACGTTACGAGGTAAGCACGGGAGCCATATTTCCATCGTTTTATTGCAACGAATAGAGAAAGTTTTGCACAAAGCACATAGTAGATTCTTGATGCATATCTAGCAGCCATCTAAGGGGGAGAATGTACAAAACTCAGATCCTAAGTTTGCCCTTTTACTATACTAATTTGTGAATATTTTCTCGGAGCTGCGTGGGCTACCCTGCCCCCTAACCGACCGCATAACCACCGCATTCCTATTTTGCCAGGCAAACCTCTAGTAAATTTGTGACCATACCACTATTCTCACTTGTAGAAGGATGAGATTGAGCACATTGTTAAAGAGATGCTTGACACTAGGGTGATTCGACTGAGTTGCAGCCCTTACTCCTCACCGGTGTTACTAGTGCGCAAGAAGGATGGTTTGTGATGGATGTGCATTGATTAGCAAGCTCTAAATGCCATCATCGTCAAGGACAAATATCCTACTCTAGTCATAGATGAACTCTTAGATGAATTAAAAGGAGTCTGAGTCTTCACTAAATTGGATCTCCGATCCGGATACCATTAGATTCAGGTATGTATTAAAGATATTTTGAAAACTGCATTCCGTATGTATAACGACCACTATGAGTTTTTGGTAATGCCCTTTTGTCACGAGCTTAGCTGATTTTGCCTAAGCCGTGCGGCACCCATGCGTGTCCGTCCGCAAAGGTCAGCCCTCCCCGAGATCTCCTAAAATCCTACAGACTTACAAAAAGAGAAAACGGGCCAAAAGAAGCAACTCCCACGGGATCCACAAGCAACTGCTCAAGAAAAATACTTTATAAAGCCAAAATATAAATTACACCCATGGACATTACAAACTTAGAGAGGTTGCACACAAAGGATAATGGTCCACTACCGAAGTCCCCACAAGTGCTTATAAGACACACTTGTATTTACAAGCCAAACTTGGCCATAAAGCAAATCAAACTAGGGCTTCCAAGCGTACTGTAAGCCCGCTTCCTGTTGTACAAGATATGTACCTAAACCGAAGGACACAGACTAACACAAGCATTTCATCGAACACCTTGTTTACATTGTTGTCCGTGACATTCTCCCCCACTTATTCCTTCGACGTCCTCGTCGAAGCCACTGTAACGCGCATCTCCTCGCATTCTGAATCTTTAATCTTCGCTTTGGCAACACGCCTTTGGCTCCTAGCCGCCTCCACCGTTGTTGAGTAGTCGAACTCTAATCCATGCCGCTTCAACTCACCAAGAATCGGTGTGGGGTTGGCTGAGTTGTCTTGATCCTTGTTGGTTCTCGCGGATCCCTCTTGATGAAGGAAAAGACTCTCTTATTATGTGCGATCGCGATACTCATATTGCTTGAACGGGTAGATGCTTGTTGGAGCTTTAACGAGCATCGCCTCACGACTTTGAAGTTTTTAAGGTCCTTTCTCCATAATATTTGCCCATTGAACCTTCTTACCGTTAGTTGTCACTTTCAAGTATGTTCGCATCACTCCCTCTTAGTCAATTGGGAAATGAAGTGGAAAACGACTCTCAATAATCGATCACCAACGGTGAGGATTTGACAACCATTGTCTTCCTTAAGCTTTCTTTGAAGGGTCACGAACTTGCGAGCTCCCCTTGGATAAGTAAGAGCGAGATACTTGACTTCACCCATTCTCTTCATAGTTGAGAAGGTAAGGTGGCTTCTCTCACCTCCTCGAGTTAAGAGAACTGGGTACTCGGTTCCTATTCTCTCGAGTTGAGAAGGCAAAGGTTACTCAATTTCGCCGCAAAGGTTACTTGATTTCGCCTCCTCGAGTTTGTACTTCATGCATTGAGCTGGTTACTAACATTCGCCTGCTCTTTGCTCACACTTTTGAAGCACTTGAAGTGGTTGCACTCCTTGCGTTGGGTTAGCTACTGCGATTCACCTTCCCACTACTATTGAACTTCTGGAATGCAAGAAGTTTTGCCCGAAAATTACAAAAAGTTTACTTGGCTTCGCTCACCTCCTCGAGTTAAGAGAACTGGGGTACTCGGTTTCGCCCATTCTCTTGAGTTGAGAAGGCAAAGGTTACTCAATTTCGCTTGGCAAAGGTTACTTGATTTCTCCTGCCTCCTCGAGTTTGTACTTCATGCATTGGTGGCTAACATTCGCTCTTTGCTCACACTTAAGCACTTGAAGTGGTTGCACTCCTTGCGTTGGGTTAGCTCGTGATTCGCCTTCCCCGCTATTGAACTTCGGAATGCAAGAAGTTTTGCGAAAAAAAGTTTACCCCAACTTGGAGTCCCCCAACTTCGAGTAAGTCTTTGATAGGTCTGGTCGCCTTTGGGATTGTACTGTCTTCTCCATCACCTTTGTCGCCTACTCCTCTTGAGTAGAAAGGTACAGTACCATGTACTGCCTACTTCGTTCCTTGGTCGAGCACTCCTGCATCAACCCGAAGTCCCTTAATTTCGGCTATCTGGATGAGAAGCACATCGACATCGGTCTTATGAAGTTTCTTGGCCTCTGCCCTTCTGCCTCGTCTTGGTACTTGGAGTTTGCCTCTGCACTCTCCACCTCCTTGGCCCCTTTTACGACCAATGCTGTCCCTTCATGAGAGCAAGGGATCGATGACTTCACGGAAGTCCCGCATCTGCGGTACCATGGCGCTGCCAAGCCCATAGCACTACTATCCGTTACCTTGCATCTTCATCCCTTCCTTCGCGATCGGTAGATCTGCCTCTGTGGCATTGTGGAGCTCCTCAGTCCACCTCCTCTCTAGCGCTTTTCTTTTGGGTAGCCGAGCCCCATTGGACTCGTCGCTTCCTCGCCCCGACCACACCACCGTGTCCTCCTAGTAGTTCTCCTTGGTCGATGGAGGCAGGCAACTCTCATGCATGACCTCCGCCATCTTGTTGCGGGGCTCGTGGTCTTCTCCTTAGCTTCCTTGGTAGCAACGTTACTCGGCCTTGTTCTCGACTTGGGCTCCCTTAAGCGAATGTGAGCGCACCAACTCTCCAACTGCTCGGTTAATCAAGTCCCTCCATGGGACTCACTTGGTCAATCGACTACTCCTCGGTGGTACACCCCATATCTTGACGACCAAGGCTTTCATCGATGCAAGCTTGATGCATACACAGACCGCCTCTGCTGTGACATTCACTCCTTGAATCCACCTTCTTCGTTGCATGGTTCACCAAGTGGAGCTCCAGCTCGATCATTCACATGATCCTGTCCCCTCCATGGGACTCACGTACACTTGGACTTCTTCCTTGGTGGTATCTGCTCCCATATCGATGACTAAGGCTTTCATCCAATGCAAGCTTTAATGCACACACGAAGATCTGCCTCTCATCTCGACATTCACTCCTTGAATCCATAGCCCTTCTTCTTGTTGTGTTGTACACCAAAGTGGAGCTCGGAACTCTGATCATACCTCGGCATGATTTTGTCCCTCACGGACAAGATTGCTGTATTGCATTGCCACGAACTATTCCACCATGATCCGCACCATGTCGCCTCTGGTGACATCTCCATTGCATACTGATTCTCGTGTGATGAACTCGAACTACGACTTCTCCACGTGTGGCCTCTGCCAACACATCGTAGGGCCTCTGCCATCTCCGATTTTTAGTTCGCTCCCTTGGCAATTCCCCTTCGTCCCCCCCCCACTCCTGGGTTACTCCTGGACGAAGCATAGCTCTAGGACAGTCCGTCGCCTAGTAGCTCCTGAAGTCCCCTGACTTCGCTAGAGTTGGTGCACCATTGTCTGGATCTTGGGCCTCTATCCCCTACCAACACAATCTTGCTATGCACCTCTTGTTCTTGACAACTCGAATAGCAACACTGTGACATATTCTTCAAGAGTACCCGCCTCTGCGTCCTCTTGCCCCGTACTAAGGTCTCATGATCCTAACTTTGTCTCCGCAAGTTGAATCACCTTAGTTACTCCATCAAATGCATCTCTGAGGTAGCTTGCATGTGCCTTGAAGCTCCCTTCATCTTTGGCACCATGCAAAATAAGTCTGTCCCATCAGAATGAAGAACCCATTGAACGACCTGATCCCACTCTTGCCTCTACAAGAGTTCATGCCCTTGACCTCTGTCTAAGGAAAGCTCCGTGCCTCCGCTACATGTTCCATCTTCTATGTCGACTCCCTTCATGCGGCTTGGATACTTCACCGAGTTCCACCCAAGTTGCTCTGCTCCTCGATTTGCACTGAGTTGATAGTGGCCCTCACGTCCACCATTCCACGGTCGACCCTGTCGAGTTCGATTTCTGCCTCGACTCTAAGTGTGCCTTCATATGATGTTGCCTTGGATTGCTCCCCCACTTGATCTCGAAATGCATCCACCAATGCATTACCTCCTTCGAGATCATGCGACAACTCTTCGTTGCTCACTCGGTCCGTTGAGCTTTATGGAGAGATAACCCTGAGAAACTCTTCCTCAATATATGCAGTCCGTTGCACATGATTCTCCCACTAGAGAACTAGGACTTATCCCTCCTGGATATCTGTCCTGCTGGAGCAACTTTTCTCTTTATATACTTCCCACTTGAAGTTTCGGAGACCATCATCCCCTTTGGACTACTCCGTGTTACTGAACTTGTGCTTTGTTCTGCCTCCACAAATGTACTTGCTAGATTGTGACCCTTCTCCAATACAGTCTCCACTGCACCCTTCAAGGTCTAGCAACATGCGGAACTTGTTGCACATTTCAGCCACCTACGGACATATCCTTTCTATGTTGAAGAGAAAGTTCTGATGCTCCATGGCATCGAGTTCTAATCGCGCCTTGGGATGGCCACGAACCCTTCATCCGTGTATAAGCCCTTGCATGAGTTTTGAATCCTTCAAGTTAGCAATTCCCCTCACCTCTATGAGCTTTGCATAACTCTTTCGGTCGTTACACAACACCTCCCACCTTGCACGGTCTCATCTTTCACCAAGCACCCTGCTTTGCCTTAAGCACCGTCAAGTTCGGTTGCCAACGTCGAGCTATAGCTCAAACTCAACCATCCTAATCTTTGTGTGCTACGCATTCTTCTTCGCTTGCTTGTTCTCGTGGTGCCTCTCGCGCAAAGGGGTTGGCTATTCCTTGAATGCCAAACCAGGATGCCCGCTCCTCTTAGCGACTCCTTTCCCTACATCTTAATGTCCGCTTTCCCCAAGCGGTTCGTCTTGGTCCTCCACCAAGCTAGGTCCCCACATTTGTATGGCAAGTGTTTTTGCGTGTGCTTGTCCGCTCGATACCACATTGTCACGGGCTTAGCTGATTTTGCCTGCATGCGGCACCCATGCGTGTATGTCCAGGTCGCCCTCCCGAGATCTCCTAAAATCCCACGGACTTACAAAAAGCGGGCGGAAGAAGCAACTCCCACGGGATCCACAAGCAAGCTCAAGAAAAATACTTTATAAAGCCAAAATACAAATTACACCCATGGACATTACAAACTCGGAGGTTGCACAAAGGATAATGGTCCACTACAAATCAAGTCCCTACAAGTGCTTATAAGACACACTTGTATTTACAAGCCAAACTTGGCCATAAAGCAAATCAAACTAGAGCTTCCAAGCGTACTGCAAGCCCGCTTCCTGTTGTACAAGATATGTACCTAAACCGAAGGACACGGACTAACACAAGCATTTCATCGAACACCTTATTTACATTGTTGTCCGTGACACTTTGGACTTACAAACATCTTCTGAGGGTTTCTACATAAGTTTATATTAGTATTCTTTAATGATATTCTCATTAATAGCCCTACACTTGATATACATTTTGAGCACATATGAACTTTTCTAACTATTCTTCGAGAGAACACTCTTTATGTTAAATAGTCAAAGTGCAGCTTCTTACATCATAAAGTGGAGTATCTAGGGCCCATTATATCAGAGGATGGAGTGGCAGTAGACCTGACAAAGATTGAGGCAATGCAAGGATGGTCGAGACCTACAAACGTAAAATCACTACACGACTTCCTTGGACTCAAGCGCTACTACTGTAATACCCCTTATTCTTAAAAATTATACAAGAACTTATTTTAAGATCCTTAATAATGATTTAACTATAAATATAAAAATATATTTGTAAAATTTGAGGATCTACTTATTTATAAGATTTGAGGACTTATTTATAAATTCTGAGGATCTAATCACGAATATAATTATTTGAGGGAATAAATTATAAAAATAAAAAAAGAGAAAAATCATATGTCCTACCGCCTTACATGTATTTCTATTTGATACACGTGGAGGTGGCTATGTTTTGGGAAGCGAAGAGGAGAAGGAAAGGAGAGGGGAAGAAGTAAAGAAGAAAAAAAAAAAAAAAAAGGGAAAAGAAGGGTAAGAGAAAGAAGAGAAAGGGAAGAAGGGGTCGTGGCTGAGGCAGTTGCGGCCGGAAGAGAAGGGAAGGAGAGGAAGAAAAGAAAGAATTAAAGAGGGAAAAAGAAGAAGAGGCTGTGGCAGGGAAAGAAGAAGAAGAGGAGGAAAGGAAGAAGAGAAGGGGCTGCAGCGGTGGTAGCTGCGGTTGGGCAAGAAGAAGAAGAAGGGAAACAGAAGAGAAGAAGAGAAAAAGGAGAGGAAGAAGGGGCTACAGCGGTGGTAGCTGCGACAGGGAAAGAAGAAGAGGAGGAAGAGAAGAAGAAAAGAAGGGGCTGCTGCTAAGGTTGTGGCTGTGAGAAAAAGAAAGGAGAAGAACAGGGGAGGAAGAAGGGGTGGCAGCTAGAAGAGAAGAAGATAAAAAAAAAAAAAGAAGGACAGGAGAGGGAACAAGAAGAAGGGGATGCAACTAGTGTTGCTGCATCTCTATTTTCTATAGAGGAAATAGAGGAGGTGCAATGAGTTAGGGAAGAGAAGGGAAGAAGAGAAGAAGAATAAGAGAAAGAAAAGAAAGGGGGAAAGAAAAGAAAGTGGTTACTGCGATTGTGGCTGCAACTATGGTAGGGAAAAGAAGAAGAGGGAAAGAAGAAGTGGAAGGAAGAGGAAGAGAAAGGAAAGAAGGAAGGAAGAAAGGGGGTAGCACTTCCCTGCACAGAGAAAGAGAGGAGGTGTTGTGCGATGGGAAAGAGAAGGGAAGAAGAGGAGAAGAGAAAGAAGAGAAAAGGGGGAAAGGAGAAGAAGAGAAAGGGAAGAAGGGGTTGCAGCTGTGGTAGCTGTGGCTAGGAAAGAATGGAAAAAAAGAAGCAAGAAGAAGAAGAAAAGGAAGGAAGGAAGGAAGGAAGAGAAAGAGGGCTGCTATTGCAGTAATGGGAGAAAGAAAAGAAGATAAGGACGAGGGGTTTAGCAGATGATTGTGCCCCTCATACATTCTGCACGAGCTACCAATGTGAAGAAAAGGGAAGATAATAAAACATAGAGAAGAGAATGAAAGAAAGCAAAGAAACAAAAGAAAGAGAAGAATTTAGGCTTAAGGACTTCGAATCAAAATCATTGAAAGACAAGTTTCCAATCCTTTCTATTACCATCTCAATCTTTGCTTTCATCTTGTTATGATAAATTGTACATTTATAATATTGCAAGTGTCCTAGCCTTGCTTTTATCTTGTTATTGATCAACTGAATTGTTATAACCCTGCAAGTATTCCAATCCTTGCTTTTATCTTGAAATGATCAATTTAACTATTATAACGTTGCAAGTGTCCTAGCCTTACTTTTATCTTGTTATTGATCAATTAAATTATTATAAACTTGCAAGTGTTTCAATCTTTTCTGATTGCCATTTCAATCTTTATATTTATCTTAATATGATCAATTGTTACAACCTTGCCTTTTATCTAGTTTCGAGATTTTGACTTTTGTTTGCTGAATTGCTTATAACTTCACGTTTGAAGCTCTGATTTATGCTAAAATCTATTTCATGAGAAATTAGACTTATATACCCTTCTGTCTATACCTATCTTGAGTAATTTGAAGTATAATTGATTGTCTAAATGTTTTATGCTATATGCCTCTTAAATTCTGTTGGAATCATGTGTTTGTTGATTTTTGCCTATTCTTATTTATCTTTTAGAAATGGATTCTTTTTCAATTGAGCTTTAAACTCTTAACTTTTATTCCTTGCCTATTCGAATGTAAATTAGAAATGTTTATGTTGACATCATATTGCTTCATATTGGTACATGTGTATTTCATTATTCTGCATGTGCTTCCAATATATACTCATTTTATTGCAAATGTCCTTTTTGTGCTTTGATGTTTGTGGGATATTATGGACCTTTGCCAGAAATGGTAAAGGGTATGTTATGCTTGGAGCATATGATGCTCTATTATGTTTAGTGGTTAGATGGATCATATTATGTTTGTGATCCCACTTCATCATTTATGTTTTTGATATATTATCGAATCATATTCTATCTATGATCCAACTAAAACCCTTTCTTCAATTGAGCCTTACATTATTGTTTTGAATTCTTATATACTCTTGTCCTTTATTCTTTGCCTATTCGAATGTAAATTGAGAATGTTTATGTTGACATCGTATTGCTTCATATTAGTATATGTATATTTCATTGTTCTGCATGTGCTTCCGATATATACCCCTTTCATGGTAAATGTCCTTTTTGTACTATGATGTTTGTGGGATATTATAGACCTTTGCTAGAAACAGTAAAGAGTATATTATGCTTGGAGCCTGTGATGCTCTATTATGTTTGGTGGTCAGATGGAACATATTATATTTGTGATCCCACTTGACCATCTATATTTTTGATATGTTATCGGATCATATTCTGTCTATGATCCAATTAAAGCCTTTTTTCATTTGAGCCTTACATTATTCCTTGGAATTCTTATGCACTCTTGTTTTCTATTCTTTGCCTATCTGAATGCAAATTGTGAATGCTTATGTTGACATCATATTGCTTCATATTGGTACATGTATATTTCATTGTTCCATATGTGCTTCCGATATATGCCTCTTTTATTGCTCATGTCCTTTTATACTCTGGTGTTTGTGGGATAATGTGAACCTTTGCTAAAAATAGTAAAGGGAGTTATACTTAGAGCCCATGTGCTTTGCCAGCCCTTATGACTTCTATCAAACATGGGTGGATGGAGCTCCCAAATGTAGGAGACTTATGTTTGGTGGTCATTCAACAATAGATGTTCCATATTATGTTTATGGTCCTACTTCACCCTCTATGTTTTTGATATGATATTCAAATCATTACTTTAGAGTTATTTATGTGTTTTGGATAAGAATAAAATGAATGTTATGTTTGATATGATATTAATCTTTTGTTCCTCAATTATTCACTTGATAAGCTTTGAGATTATCAATTCACCATTGACATGCATCACATATGTTTCTGCCTTTGACATGCTCTGAAATGTTCCATATGCCATTGTTATGTTTCTGAAATGTTTCAATTGCTATTGATGTGTTCCAAAACATTTTACACTCTATCAAAATATTTTAAAATATTTTATCTGCCATTAATATGTTCCAAAATATTCTATGTGCCTTTGATATGCTCCGAAATACCTCGTACATCATTAATATGCTCTAATTACTCTGTATTTTGTTTGTTATGAACTAAATATGTTTTGAATGAATGACATTTGAGATTTTATATCTATTGAGTTGATATCCATGACCTCTTGTATATCTACTTTGTATCTTGATACCAGCTTATTTAAATGTCATCTACTATTGTCTTGGAATTTGTTAAATACTTGCTGAGCTTTCTAGCTCACTCATTTGCTATCAAATCTTTCAGGTTAATTTGACACTCATTAAACTGTTAAGATTGTGCTGAGCCATTGGAGAGCTATATAGATTGAGGGCAAGTATTATCAGATGATATATCATAATTTTTGTATAAGTATATTTTGTATGTAATGAAATTTTATCGATGAATTTGATTAATGTATCATGTAAAAGTTTTAAATGACCTCTTATGTTTAGAGTTATTTTGGAATACTGAGTTTTATCTATGATGAAGTGAATTTATGATAAACGATTGGTTTGGTGATTGTATAGGTTCCTTTGCTGATGAATTATAAGTGTGATTAATATATGTTAAGTTGGCCTTGGGTTTCATAAATGTTTGAGTGATGCAATATATGATTATAAACTACACAGGTGTTATATATGTGAATTTTGAAACTTTAAATGTTTGTTGATATCCTCGAATGTTTGATTAGATCTTGGATGAATTGTGATGATTACAAAATTATCAATTTATGACATAGTCACACCTCTCGAATGTGATATAATTCGGGGGATGTGACAACTACCAAAAGTTCGTGAAAGATTATAGTAAGATCACTGCCTCACTCACGTCCCTACTTAAGAAGGACTCCTTTTCGTGGTCGGATCAAGCTTCCGCAGCCTTTGAAAGACTCAAGGCCTCCATGGTGATGACGTTGGTCCTAGTGCTACCCGATTTCAGCTGAACTTTTATGATTGAGGCCAATGCGTTTGGAGTTGGAATTGGGGATGTTCTAATGCAAAATGGCTGACCCCTTACCTACACTAGCAAAGCTTTATCTCCCTCACATCTTAAAATATTCATGTATGACAAAGAAATACTTGCGATCATACACATAGTTACAAAGTGGAGACCCTACCTGATCGACCGACACTTCCAGATTAAAATCGACCACCGAAACCTTAAATATTTCATGAATTAGAAAATATCCTCCCTAGAGCAGCAACGATGGATAACTAAACTCCTTGGCGTTGATTATGAAATTACTTACCGAAAAGAAAAAGAGAATATTGTTGCAGATGCCCTTTCTCGGCTATCGGGACAAGCCGAAATTTCAATCATCTCCCTTCCCTCCATCGACTTCCTCGACAATATTAGGGAGGAAGGAAAGACTGATCCAGAAGCCTGAGCCATCATAGAAAAGTTAGAGAAGGACCAAGGATCGATCGTCACTACTCGTGGGATTCGAAGGACTTATGCTATAAAGATGATAGGACTCCACCAGGGTTGAGTCCTAATCATCTTAGTACTAGTCAATAAAAATCCTGTTAGATTATAATAAAGCCACTTCTATCTTATAAAGGAGTATGGCTAGGGTTTAGATTAGCTCTTAGGGCTTAGTAACCACCGTGCCCCTTACTGGGGTTTCCCCCTGCTTAGGTCGGCTATAGAGCCAACTTAGCCGCCTCATGTTCCTATTAAGGCAGGTTGGATATAGGAGGGGCAAAGGGATAATTCTACTTAGGTAAGTACCCCCTTAGGCTAGGGTTTTGATCCTTATTTAAAGATGTAACTACCCCCCCTCTTGAAATCAAATAATTATCAATTTTATTTCAGCATTGTGCCGAATCTAGGAGGGAGGAACTCCTACTGCATTCCAAGGGTTGATCCCTCTCAAGGGTCAAAATCTATAGAGCTCCTTTGGGATTCTATCATATGGTATCAGAGCCACATTCCTGCTGCCTTGTATCCATCTTAGCCGCCTCTACCTTCCCAAGCAATTCCCACAATTACTTTTGACGTCACCTCCATCATCACCCACCAAGCCGTAGATCCATCAATCTGCTACCTTCCTTTGTGTCAACATCAAAGATTTGGTAAAAACTCTAAAGCCCACCCCTCTTGTTACTACTATTCCTCTATCTTATTTGTGGGAGAAGTTTTTTCAAAATTTCCTTGCTGCAAAATTTTACCATCGCAATCGGGGCGAAGGCGAAACACTGCAAAAATTTTGAACCGATTATTACTTCTTGGAACTAAACTTTTAATTATCCTTTTTGGCTAAAACTTTTAGATTCATTTAAGACTGATCTCATAAAAAAACTCCTTCTAGATCTGAAATTATAGCATGTGATTTTTCATCATGCAGTACTGAAATTTTATGATAGAGAATCTGCCTTCCGTTTATTGGCCTCTTGAAACTAGACTTTTATTCATCCTTTTTGGCCATAATTTTTATACAATTCTAAAGATCAACTTGGCTTTCATCTGTGATTGATTTCTCAAAAAAATTCCTTTTGAAACTAGTTTTCTTGTGTAATTTTTCACCATCACGTAGTGCTAGAATTTTATAATGAAGGAATCTGCCTTTTGTCTTTTGCCCTATTTCTCTACTGTTATGCTGCCAAAATTTCATCAAATATTTTACTGGTATTAATAACATCTGAACTAAGAGTTTTTGTATAATTTTCTTGAACTTTCCTCTGGAATTTATGTCGAGAAATCATCATTTCTCCGACGTAAAATTGGTTCAGCAGGATAGTACATCACAATACCTTTTCTCATAGAATTCTATCAGATTTGAGCGTTATTTTTTGTGAGATTTTGGGCTCTCTTTTTCTCATCTCAAAATCCTAACATTCTTACTAGAAACCCTTCCAAACCTTACCCTAAACTGAACCCAAACAACTAACCAAATCTGCCCTAAACTGCAGCCTACTCTCATCTGAACTGATTCACCTTCCAACCGGCCACCCCCTTCTCCAAAATTTCCATGCCACTAACTTGACAATAGAAAAAAGATTTCAATAGTACAGATCTAGATGCATTTACTATGGCATCAGAGGAGGCTATCAATGCAAAACTTGAAGCCTTTGAAAACCATATGGAAGAGAAGATGCGATCCCTTTTCGCCAAATTCAGCATTGGCCGACAGTCGAGCCCGAGGAAATCACAACATAGAGAAATTTTAGATCAACAAGATGATCCTTAAGAATGTGGCCATATCACCTCTGATCTTAACAATCCATGCATGATGGTTGACCGCTCTAGATGGAAAGAAGGAGACCTGATCGGGTAGATCTTACGTGCGGAACGCTATTTTCGGTTCTACCGAACCACCGACGCCACACGGGTGGAGATTGCTACTATCCACCTTGAGGGAGATGCCATTCAGTGATTTAATTGGTTTGAGTACACCCATGGAGGACTCTCTTGGTAGCGATTCAATGAAGGACTACTAAACTGCTTTGGACCAACCGATTTCGACAACATCGATGGACAATTGGTAAAGATTTATAAAACCTCTACAATACAAGAATACCAAATAAGGTTTGAGCATTTATTTAACCAAACTAAGAATTAGTCTAAGAAACAACTTTTAGGTACTTTCATTAAGGGCCTAAAGCTGAAGATCTGAGGAGAAGTAAAGGCGCGACAACTGTACACTCTTATGGTGGGGATTTCCTTCACGTATATCCAGGAAGGACAATTGAACCACAAGGTACGAAGGATAAGAGTCACTCCTCAACTAGCCATGCCGAGGCCTACTGCCCCCTCTACTACCATCCAAGCCCCTGCACTAAAAAAGTTGACAAGAGACGAGCTTCGTGAACGATCGGCCAAGGGGTTGTGTTAGCATTGCAACGAACCATGGAGCCATGAACATCACTACAAAAAGGGCTAGCTCCTCATGATTAAACTAGTAGAGGATGAGGACAATGAAACATCTGAAGAAGCCCTTGAACCTAAAGAAGAAGCCATAGAGGAAGAGTCCAAACTGGTCAACTATATAGTGTACGCATTGGTCGGCTACTCTAACCCACAAATGATGAAAGTTAAAGGACTTCTAAAACAGCAACCCATCACCGTTCTCATCGACACAGGCAGCACCAATAACTTCCTCAATAGTAAGGTTGCTATATATTTGGTGCTTCAAATTGAAGGTTGCAACAAGTTCCACGTAAAGGTCACCGACGGCCGAATCTTTAATTGCGACCAACGGTGCCCGCGGGTGAAACTACTCCTCCAAGACCAAGAAGTGGTACTGATTTCTTCCTCATATCCATCGATTATTATAAAGCCATACTCGGGATCGAATGGCTCACAACACTAGGTGATATCTCCTGGAATTTTTCTAAATTAATCATAAAATTTTATTGCAAGGGAGACATGTCACGTTACAAGGCAAGTGCGGGAGCCAAATTTCCACCATTTCATCACAACGAATGGAGAAAGTTTTGCACAAAGCACATGGTGGATTCTTAATACATATTTAGTAGCCATCTACAATGGAGAACATACAAAACTCAGATCCTAAGCTTGCCCTTTGCTTGAATGAATTCACAGATGTTTTCTTGGAGCTGCGCGGGCTGCCTTGTAACCGGCCGCATGACCACCACATTCCTATTTTGCCAAGCAAATCGCTAGCAAATTTATGACCGTACCATTATCCTCACTTGCAGAAGGATGGGATTGAGAACATTGTTAAAGAGATGCTTGACATTGGGGTGATTCAATTGAGTTGCAGGCCTTACTCCTCACCGGTGTTGCTAGTGCGCAAGAAAGATGGTACGTGGCGGATGTGTATTGACTACCGGGCTCTAAACACCATCACCGTTAAGGATAAATATCCTATCCCATTCGTAGATGAACTCTTGGATGAATTAAAAGGAGCCCGAGTCTTTCCTAAATTGGATCTTTGATTCGGATACCATCAGATTCGGGTATGCACTGAAGATATTCCGAAAACTACATTCTGCATGCATAACGGCCACTATAAGTTTCTGGTAATGCCTTTTGGACTTATGAATGCTCCTTCTACTTTCCAAAGCCTGATGAATGACATCTTTCGAAGTTTTTTATGCAAGTTTGTATTGTCAAAGTGTGGCTTCTTACAGCGTAAAGTGGAGTATCTTGGGTGTATTATATCAGAGGATGGAGTGGCCATGGACCCGACAAAGATCGAGGTAATGCAAGGATAGTCGAGACCTACAAACGTATAATCACTACGCGGTTTCCTTAGATTCACGGGTTACTACCAAAATTTCGTGAAAGATTATAGTAAGATCAGTGCCCCACTCATGTCCTTACTAAAGAAAGACTCCTCCTTGTGGTCGGATAAAGCCTCCGTAACTTTCGAATGACTCAAGGCAGCCATGGTGACGACGTCGGTCTTAGGCTGCCCGATTTCAGTCGTACTTTTGTCATTGAGGCTGATGCATCAGGAGTTAGAACTGAGGCTATTCTTATGCAAGATAGTCGACTCCTAATTTACACCGAGGCTTCTCCTACACTCCACACGAGGGTTTTACTGAAGATACTAATTACTACCAAATTTAAAATATGGCTAGATACAGGTCCATGGCATGAAAGAGGAATAAAACTAGAAGAATTGTAATCTATGCTCATGCCAGATTAGGCTCTCATCATCCTGAACCATACAAGAGGGCAGTCACCATTCCAGAAGAAAGATTGGGAATCACTAAAGACTTACCATATGGCAACATATGCAAAGAAGAAATGACCTCATAACAAACTTCAGAATGGATAAAAAATTGAAGATCAGATTTTTCTATACCACCAGCCTGATCAGTAAGAAACTCGAGCCTTAATGAAGTGGTCTCCCTATTTTTTTGGGCCTTGTAAAATTAAGGATCACATTGGGGCCCTAACTTAGAGATCAATTCGCGCACCAGATCAAGATTACAGTTGATTCGCTAGGTATCCCACCTCAAATAGAAATTTAAAGAAGACGACTCAGCCTAAATCCTTCCAACTAACACCCCCAGCTGATGAGGAGGCCAAAGTTCAGTTAATGATAGCATGGGAGTCACATGAGGAGTTGAAGATCTAGTTTCCAGAGTTTATGGACCCTCAGCCTTGAGAAAAAGGCTAATTTGAAGAGAGCGAACTTGATAGGACTCCAATAGGGTTGAGTCCTAATCATCTTAGTACTAGTCAATAAAAACCCTGTTAGATTGTAATAAAGCCACTCCTATCTTATAAAGAAGTATGGCTAGGGTTTAGATTAGCCCTTAGGGCTTAGTAGCCGTCGCTCCCCTTTACTAGGTTAGTCAGCTAAGGTTTCCCTTGATAGAACCCTAGAAGGAGCTTTATAGATTTTGATCCTTAAGGGGGATCAACCCTTGGAACGCTATAGGGGTTCCTCCGTCCTAGACTCAACACAAGGCTGAAATAAAATTGATAATTGCTTGATAAAAGAGAGGGGGCAGCTATATCATTATATAAGGTTGCAAAACCTAGCCCATGGGGTGCTTGCCTAACTAAAATTATCCTTTTGCCCCGTTTATAGCCTACCTGCCTTAGAGGGAACAGGTGACGGCTAGGTTGGCTCTGTAGCTGACCTAAGCAAGGGGAAACCCTAGTCAACTAGCACAGTAAAGGGGCGACGACCACTAAGCCATAAGGCTCCAAAATAAACCCTAGCCACACTTCTTTATAGGATAGAAGTGATTAGGTGGGGTTTTATTATAATTTCATAGGGTTCATATTGATTACTTCTAAGTGATTAGGATTCAACCCTACTAGAGTCTTATCAAACCCGTCCTCTTCAAATCGGCCTTGTCCTCAAGGCTGAGGTTCCATGAGCTCCTCATATAATTCTCATGCTATCATCAACTGAACTTTAGCCTCTTCATTAGCTGGAGTGTTAGTTGGAAGGATTTAGGCTGAGTTGTCTTCTTTAAATTTCCATTTGTTATGGGATACCTAGCAGATCAACTATAATCTTGATCTGGTGTATGAATCTGATCTCCAGGTTAGGGCTCTAATGTGATCCCTAATTTTACAAGGCCCAAAGAAATAGGGAGACCACTTCATTAAGGCTTGAGTTTCCTGCTGATCAGGCTAGAGGTATAGAAAAACTTGATCTTTAATTTTTCGTCCATTCTAAAGTTTGTTAGGAGGTTGTTTCTTCTTTGCATGTGCTGCCATATGTTTAGTCTTTAGTGATAGCCAATCTTTCTTCTGGAATGGTGACTGCCCTCTTGTATGGTTCAGGATGATGAGAGCCCAATCCGGCATGAGCATAGATTGTAATTCTTCTAGTTTTACTCCTCTTTTATGCCATAGACTTGTATCCAGTCATATTTTAAATTTGGTAGTAATTAGTATCTTTTGTAGAAACCTTGTGTAGAGTGTGGGGGAAGCCTCAGTGTAAATTAGGAGTTGACTATATTACATAAGAATAGCCCCAATTCTAACTCCTGACGCATCGGTCTCAATGACAAAAGTGCGACTGAAATCGGGCAGCGCTACCTTGAGTCGTTCGAAGGTTGCAGAGGCTTTATCCGACCATAAGAAGGAGTCTTTCTTTAGTAGGGATGTGAGCAGGGCACTAATCTTTCCATAATCTTTCATAAATTTATGGTAGTAGCCCATGAGTCCAAGGAAGTCACATAGCGATTTTACGTTTGTAGGTTTTGACCATCCTTGCATTGCCTTGATCTTCGTCGGGTCTACCGCCACTCCATCCTCTGATATAATGTGCCCAAGATACTCCACTTTATGTTGTAAGAAGCTGTACTTTGACTATGTAATATAAAGAGTATTCTTCCGAAGAATCGTTAGAATAGTTCGTAAGTGCTGAAAATGTATATCAAGCGTAGGGCTATAAATGAGAATATCATCAAAGAACACCAATACGAACTTACATAGGAAACTCCAGAAGATGTCATTCATTAGGCTTGGGAAAGTAGAAGGAGCATTCATAAACCTGAAAGGTATTACTAGAAACTCGTAGTGGCCGTTATGCATGCAGAATGCAGTTTTCGCAACATCTTTAGTACATACCTGAATCGATGATAATCGAAATGGAGATCCAATTTAGTGAAGACTCGAGCTCCTTTTAATTCATCCAAGAGCTCATCTACAATTGGTATAAAATATTTGTCCTTGACGGTGATAGCGTTCAAGGCCCGATAATCAATGCACATTCATCGTATTCTTATGCACCAGCAACACCGGTGAAGAATAAGGGTTGCAACTCTGTCGAATCACCCCGGTGTCAAGCATCTCTTTAATGATGTTCTCGATCTCATCATTTTACAAGTGAGGGTAGTGGTACAGATGCAAATTTGCTAGAGATTTTCTTGGCAGAATAGGAATATGATGGTCATGCGACTGATTAGGGGCAGCTCACGCAGCTCTGTGAAAACATCTGCGAATTCATCCAGCAAGAGGGCAAGCTTAGGATCTGAATTTTATATATTCTCCCCCTTAGATGGCTACTAGATATGCATAAAAAATCCATCATGTTCTTTGTGCAAAACTTTCTCCATTCATTGAGACAAAACGATGGAAATTTGGCTATGGCGCTTGCCTCGTAACGTGACCTGTCTCCTTTTGCAATAAAATTTCATGATTAATTTAGAAAAGTTCCAAGAGATATCACCTAGTGTTGTGAGCCATTTGATCTTGAGTATAGCTTCATAATCATTGATGGGTAGGAGGAAGAAATCAGCTACCACTTCTTGGTCTTGGAGGAGTAGTTTCACCCGCAGGCACCGTTGGTCGCAATTGAAGATACGGCTGTCGACGACCTTTACATCAAACTTGTTGCAACCTTCAATTTAAAGTGCCAAACATGCAACAATCTTACAATTGAGAAAGTTATTTATGCTGCCCATGTCGATGAGAACGGTGATGGTTTGCTATTTTAGAAGTTCTCCAACTTTCATCATCTGTGGGTTGGAGTAGCCGACCAATGCATGCACTGTATAGTCGGCCGGTTGGGACTCTTCCTCCATGGCTTCTTCTTTAAGTTCAAAGGCTTCTTTAGATGTTTCATTGTCCTCATCCTTCACTGATTCAATCACGAGGAGCCAGCCCTTTTTGCAGTGATGTTCGCGGCTCCATGGTTCATCACAATACCAACTCAACCCCTTGGCCGATCATTCGAGAAGCTCGCCTCTTGTCAACTTTTTTGGTGGGGGGCCTTGGATGGTAGTAGAGGGGGTAGTAGGCCTGGCATGGCTAGTCAAGGAGCAAACCTTGTCCTCCGTACCTCATGGTTCAATCGTTCTTCCTGGATATACATGAAGGAAATCGCTACCATAAGTGTGTATGGTTGCTGTGCCTTTACTTCTCCTCAGATCTCTGACTTTAGGCCCTCAATAAAAGTACATAAAAGTTGTTTCTTAGACTAATTCTCAGTGTGGTTAGATAAACGCTCAAACCTTATTTAGTATTCTTGTATTGTAGAGGTTTGATGAATCTCTGCTAATTGTCCATTGATGTTGTCAAAATCGATCGGACCGAAGCAGTTTAGAAGTCCTTCCTTGAACTGCTGCCAAGAGAGTCCTCCATGGGTGTGTTCAAACCAATTGAACTATTGAATAGCATTTCCCTCGAGGTGTATAGTAGCGATCTCCACCCATGTTGTGTCGGTGGTTTGGTAGAACCGAAAATAGCACTCCGTGCGCGAGATCCATCTGATTGGGTCTTCTTCTTCCCATTTTGGGAAATCAACCTTCATGTATGGATTATTATGATTAGAGTGATGTGTCCATGCTCTTGAGGATCGTCTTGCTGATCTGAAGTCTCTCCATGGTGTGACTTCCTCGGGCTTGACGATCGGCCAATGCTGAATTCGACGAATAAGGATCACATCTTCTCCTCCATGCGACTTTCAAAGGCTTCAAACTTGTCGTTGATGGCCACTTCTGATGCCATGGTGTATGCCTCTAGATCTGTAATATGAAGATCTTTCTTTTGTTATCAGGTTAGTGGCATGAGAATTTGGGAGAAGGGGTGGCCGGTTGGAAGGTGAATCAGTTTGGATGGGAGTAGGCTGCGGTTTAGGGCTGATTTGGGTGGTTGTTGGTTTCAGTTTAGGGTAGTGTTTTAAAGGGTTTTTGGTGAGGATGATAGGGTTTGGTGATGAGAAAAAGAGAGTCCAAAATCTCACAAAAAATAGCACTCAAATCCGATAGAATTCGATAATAAAAAGTGCTACAATGTGCAGTCCTACTGAATAGATTTTACATCAGAGAAATAATAACTTCTCGACATAATTTCTATAGGAAAGTTCAAGAAAATTATATAGAAACCCTTGGTTTGGTGAAATTTTGGCAATGTAACAGTAGGAAAATAGGGCAAAAGATAAAAATAGATCCTTCATTGTAAAAATTTTAGAACTACGTGCTATTGAATGGTTGCATAAGAAAATTGGTTCCAGATGGAATTTTTTTGAGAAATCAATCTCAGTTGAAAGCTAAGTTGATCCTTGGGATTGTACAAAAATTTTGCCCAAAAAGGATGAATAAAAGTTCAGTTTCAAGAGGCAATAATCAGCTACAATTTCTGTAACATTTTGCCTTCACAATGATGATAACATTTGCGATGAAAAATTTTTGCAGCAAGGAAACTTTTAGAAAATCTTCACCCATATATAAGATAAAGGAATAGTAGTAATAAAGGCATGGGCATTAAAGTTTTTACCAGATTTATGTTGTTGATGCAAGAGACAATAGAAGTTTGATGGATTTGCGGCTTGGTGGGCGACGGTGGAGGCAACGTTAAAAGCAATTATGGGAATTACTTGGGAAGGTGGAGGCGGCTGAGATGGCTATAGGACAACAAGAATGCGGCTCTGATACTAGATGATGAAACCCCAAAAAGAGCTCTATAGATTTTGATCCTTGAGGGGGATCAACCCTTAGAATGCTATAGAGGTTCCTCCCTCTTAGACTCGACACAAGGCTGAAATAAAATTGATAATTGCTTGATAAAAGAGAGGGGGCAGCTACATCATTATATAGGGTGTAAACCCTAGCCCATGGGGTGCTTACCTAACTAAAATTATCCTTTTGCCCCTTTTATTTCCTACCTGCCTTAGAGGGAACATGTGGCAGCTAGGTTGGCTATGTAGTCGACCTAAGCAGGGAAAACCCTAGCCGACTAGCCCAGTAAAGGGGCAATGGCCACTAAGCCCGAAGTCCCCAAAATAAACCCTAGCCACACTTCTTTATAGGATAGAAGTGACTAGGTGGGGTTTTATTATAATTTCACAGGGTTCTTATTAATTACTTCTAAGTGATTAAGACTCAATCCTTCTAGAGTTCTATCATCCACCTGCTTAGGTTGGCTATAGAGCCAACTTAGCTATCCCATGTTCGTATTAAGGTAGGTCGGCTATAGGAAGGGCAAAGGGATAATTCTACTTAGGTAAGCACCCCCTTAGGCTAGGGTTTTGATCCATATTTAAAGATGTAGTCACCCCCCTCTTGAAATCAAGCAATTATCAATTTTATTTCAGCCTTGTGCTAAATCTAGAAGGGAGGAACCCCTACAACGTTCCAAGGGTTGGTCCCCCTCAAGGGTCAAAATCTATAGAGCTCCTTTTGGGGTTCTATTAAAAGATCGAATTGTTATTATTCCTTCTTCCTCTTGCATTTAAATTATTTTGCATGAGATGCATTCTTCACCCTCAACAGGGCACTCCGGATTTCTAAGGACTTACAAAAGGGCGAAGCAAAACTTATTTTGGAAAGATATGAAAAAATCAATTTATGATTATGTATCCAAATGTGATGTATGTTAGCAACAGAAAGGCGAAATAGTGGTAAGTCCGGAGAAACTACAGCCACTACCTATACCAGACTCAGCATGGACCAACATTTATATGGACTTCATTGAGGGGCTGCCACTATCCCAAGGTAAAAGTATGATCTTTATGGTGGTAGATTACCTAACGAAGTATGCTCACTTCTATGCTGTGAAACATCCCTATGCTGCTGCTAGTATTGCTCAACTTTTTGTGGAACATATAGTAAAACTACATAGGATGCTAAGGTCGATTGTGAGTGACCATCACAGGGTATTCATAAGTAAATTTTGGACAAAGCTCTTTCATCTACAGGACACCCAGTAGAAGATGAGCACAGCCTATCATCCCCAGACAGATGGCCAAACAGAAGTGGTTAACAGATTCCTCGAGACATACCTACGGTGCTTCACTAGTGATCGACCCAAAGAGTGGGCAAGGTGACTTCCTTGGGCCGAATGGTGGTACAACATGATATTTTATTTATCAACTAAATGTACCCCTTATGAGACATTGTATGGCCGACCGGCCCCTGTAATACCCAGATATGTGCTTGGTTCAGCCAAAGTAGATTAGGTTGACCAAAATTTGATTAAAATGGATAAAATGTTGTAGCTACTAAAAGATAACTTGAATGCTGCTTAAGCTCGCATAAAGTAATAAGCAGACAACCACCGGAGTGAGCGAAAATTCGTAGTGGGAGATTGGGTCTACATTTGGCTCTAGCTATACAAGTAGCTATCAATTAACACAAGAGCATCAGTGAAGCTGTCTCCATGATTTTATGGACTATACTAGATCCTAGAGCGCGTTGGGGCCATGGCATACAAATTAAAGTTTCCAGATGACACTAACATATATCTAGTTTTTCACGTATTCTTATTGAAGTTAAAGTTGGGAGAATATGAGAAGGCCCAGACTCAGCCACCAAGCACCACCAACGATGGCGAAATTAAAGCCCAACCTGAAGCTATACTTGATCGAAGGATTGTGATGCATCGACAATGCCGTTCAACCGAAGTACTTGTAAAGTGGACTAACTTACCATCCGAAGATGCAACATGGGAGTCATATGAGGAGTTAAAGATCCAGTTTCAAGAGTTTATGGACCCTCAACCTTGAGGACAAAGCTGATCTGAAGAGAGCGGACTTGATAGGACTCCAGAAGGGTTGAGTACTAATCATCTTAGTACTAGTTAATAAAAACCTTGTTAGATTATAATAAAGCCACTCTTATCTTATAAATGAGTATGGCTAGAGTTTAGATTAGCCCTTAGGGCTTAGTAGCCATCGCCCCCTTTACTAGGTTGGTCGACTAGGGTTTCGTCTGCTTAGGTCAGCTATAGAGCCAACTTAGCTGCCCCCTATTCCTATTAACACAAGTCAACTATAGGACGGGTAAAGGGATAATTTTACTTAGGCAATCACCCCCTTAGGCTAGGGTTTTGATCCCTATTTAAAGATGTAGCTGCCCCCCTCTTAAAGCAAGTAATTATCAATTTTATTTCAGCCTTGTGCCGAGTCTAGGAGGGAGGAACCCCTATAACGTTCCAAGGGTTGATCCCCCTCAAGAGTCAAAATCTATAGAGCTCCTTTTGGGGTCCTATCATAGTGGCAACAAGTTAGTTGAGTTTCGGTGGGTCAAGGAGAAGAAGAAAGACAAAGGTGCAGCAACATAATTTTCATCAAAATAAAAGTCCAACAGGGAAGACATAATTTTTCCCAAAAATTTCTAATGAAAATTTGAGCGAAACTCAAAGAGAATATATTGGCAAGAAAAATTTTTGTGGAAGGAAATGACAACAAAAGGTTTGACAAAATAAAAAATTACGTGAATGTGTTGCTACAGAATTTTTTTCAGTGAAAGATTTAAGCAGTGTAGTCAAAATTTTTTGCAGTAGTGCATAACAAGAAATTAAGTAAAACTTAATGGGAATCCACTGGCAAGGGAAAGCTAATGTTGTCAAAAAATTTATGGAAGAAATCAACAATAAAAGGTTTAGCAAAATCGAATATTACGGGAAGGTACTATAGTAGATATTTATGCCTAAACTGTAGCAGTTTGGACGTAAAAGATGAGTAGGTTATCTTGATGATTTTTTGACAAAACTAAAGGTAGATCTGAGGATAAGAAGTTATAAAGCTGTGGTGAAATTTTATAGAAATTTAATTAGTAAAAACGCAGTAGCAAATCAAATAGTAATGGGTGTATGACTGAAATTCTGTGATGTAACTTTCGTCTTAAAGATAAAAGCTTTATGACGAAAAGTTTGTGCAGCAAATAGGAACAAATTTTTTTATATTTTTTTTCTTTGAACTAGGATAACTATATTACAGTAGTAGTAAGGTAGGAAACCAAAACCTATTGTAATTCATGGGGAGATTAAAGAATGATCTGCGATAGTGGAGATGACGATGGTGTTTGGTGGCAATCTTCTAGCAATTATGGTAATTGCTTTGGACGGCTATGGGGGTTTGATGGATGGCTATGGAAGGGCATCAAGACACCAAGGATGCTGCTTTAATACCAAGTGTTAGAACCCTTACAGATTCTAAGCTTCGGGTGATCTCTATAGGGGATCAGCCTCCTTGGAACTCTATAGGGGTTCCTCCCTCCTTGGTACTCAAGCCATTAGCTAAATAAAAATTGATCTATTCATGATAAAAAGTGGATGATTACAAGGCTATTTATAAGCCTTCAATCCTTAATTCCTAAGAGGACTCCTACTTCAAGACTCCTACCCTCAACCAACTCCTAAAGCAACTTCTAATGCAACTCTAAGTCCAACCACTAATCGGTCCATCTAGGGGTGGTCGGTTGCTTTATTATTTCCTAATCCCATTATAATTTAACCCATTCTCAATCAATCCCTCTTTAACTAGGATAAGGGGTGATTAATTAAGGTAACATGCACCTTACTCTCCCCTCAAATATCTTCCTCAACTAATCCTAACCTAGCCGGCCTCCTTATTTTCATTAATAGGGGTCGGCTAGATAGGATTTACATGAATGCCCCTTAAATTTTACATGATTGACCTCTTTCATGAAACTATATTAGGACTCCCCTAGTTAGAGTCCTAACAACTACCCTCTGGTATGGTTCAGGATGATGAGAGCCCATTCTAGCGTGAGTATGGATTATAATTTTTCTGGGCTTACTTCTCTTTCATGCCATGTACCTGTATTCAGCTGAAATTTAAGTTTGGTAGCAATTAATATCCCCTTTAAAAACCTCATGTAGAGTGTGGGGAAAGCCTTGGTGCGAATTAGGAGTTGGTCATTTTGCGTAAGGGTGACCCCGATCCCAACTCTGGATGTGTCTGCCCCAATTATAAACATCTGGCCATGACTTGATGTGGTTGATATCATGATTATGGGGGCTATAGTTCCACTAGGCCAAGGTGGGACATCTTTCTTCATAGTAATGTTTTGTTGAGACCTACAAATTATTATTCTCTGACTCTAATTTCGCCATTAGAGGGGCTCAATTTTCTCTTGATCTTGGGTCATAGATCGGAGGTCATCATCAAGAAAAACTTTAAGCATCATGGTCCGATCCTGAGAAAAGTTATGGAAGTCACCTGAGATCTGGAAGTGCTATATCAACAACCATGGTGTGTTCAGCGACATGTAACACTTCAGAAGTAACTTATCCCTAGAGAAAAGGATGTAGGGATATGTCATAGCAGGAAATAAGCACGACCGATTAATCTGTGTCTTTGTCATCTCTTGGGTGACCCTCTTAACTTCAATCTTTTAAGGTTGTGAGAAGCAATCTGGTTAAGCATCAGCTGGTAGAAGTTTCAGCTAGTTTACAATTGGGGGGTTAGGCCACTTAATAGAAGGTAGTCGGCTCAGTTTGGTGGAGGTGCCCATAATTTTAATAAGCCATGGGAGAAGTTTCTTATCTTCAATCTCTTTTGGCTTTAACTCTTGAAACTCTTGAATTTGAATTGAGAAGTCACTAGATTCTCCTTTTGGTACCCACTCAAAGTATTGTATTGTGGTCGTAGTCGCTTGGCTCCCTCATAGAACCACCTGTCTTCCTTTGCTGAAAAATTTCATGGTTAGCTTCAAAAAATTTTAAAAAATATCTCCAATCATAGACAACCAATCAATGTCAAGCACTATATTAAAATCCTTAAGATGAAGGAGGAAAAAAAATCAGCAACTATGTCTTGACCCTGTAGAATCAGTTTTACCCATGGACACTTCTGGTTGCACTCAGGATTTGGCCGTTAGTTACCTTAACTTTGAACCCATTGCAATCTTCTTTCTGGAGCATCAAACGAGTAGTAACCTTGCTGCTCATGAAGTTGTGTGCTTCCAGTGTTGATTAGGACGATGACGAGTTGCTACTCAAGAAACCCTTTGTTCTTTAATTTCTACGGGTTTATGTAACCGGCTAAGGTATGGATCATGTGGGTGGCCGGTTGTGGTGTATCCTTCTTCTTAGATTCGAGAGCCTTATCTTTAAATTTGGATTCTTCAGTGGGCACAATCATCAGAGGTCTCTCCTTTTTATAATGGTGTTCTAGGCTCCATAGTTTATCACAACACTCACATAGTCCCTTTGCCAATTCGTCATGAAGCTCTTCTCTTGTTAATTTCCTTGGCTGAGGGGGTCAACTGATAGTAAGAGGTGTTGAAAGCTTTGGTGCTGCTGGTCGGGGAGCATCCCTAGTCCTCTGGGCTTCATGGTTCAATCGCTCCTCTTAACATCGCATGACGGAGATGGTTGACATGTGTACGACTGTCGCGCTTTAACTTCTACTGGAATCTCTGGCTTTAAGCCCTTAATAAAAAGTCCTCAATAGCTATTTTTTAGACCAATTATAAGCTTAGTTAGATAACCTTTCAAACATGGTTTGGTACTCTTGGATGGTGGAGGTTTGATAAATCTTTGCTAGTTCTTCATCAAGGTTCTTGTAATCAATTGGTGCTGAAGGTTTATATGCTATTGGTTGGGATGTGGCTCTCATGCTCTAAGCATCTTGATTGAGGCACCCTTCTTAAAGTTATGCAAAGGAGATTGATGTCGTCGAGGTGTAGGGCTGCCTTGTCTTAGCTTCACTTCTTATCTCCGGTGGGTTCTTTTTACAATATGAATTGGCACCATGTTATGATCTTATTGGGTTCGGTGACTAGCGCAATCTAAACTCCTTGAAGAGAGCTCATAGTTTAGCATCTATATGCATCTCGAAAGCCTCCAATTTGGCTTCGAATAGTCCTACCGATGCCATGACATAGGGATCTCCAACCTATCAAATAAATCGATTAAAGAGTGTGGTTGCAATCTTCAGGTTGAAGGCAGTAGTGGTAGAAAAAGGATGAGAAAAACAGCTGCGATGATACTGCAAAATCGTTGGGCCTGTTGTGGTGAAGTCTCTAAGTGGCTGCTACGATGATGGATCGAAGGTTGAAGGTTATGGTTTTTAGGGCTTCTTTTGTGGCTATTTTAGATGCAGTTTTGGTTGCAGTTTTGTGGAGTTTTAAGGTTAAGATAAAAGTGGATGAAGGTTAGGAAAGTGGATTTTATATCTAGGGTAGATGACAACAAAGGTTTAATAAGGATTAGTAGGGGTATCCTGCGAATAGGTGCTTGTTGTAGAAGGCTACAATTTTGGACTATTTTGTGGCCGATTTGGGTGTGGTTCTGGTTATGGTTTGGTAGGGTTTTGGGGCCATGATGATAGATGGTGAAGGTTAGCAAAAGAGGGTTTTAGATTTGTGGTAGATGGCAGCAAGTTTTGAGGGAATTTGGTGAAGGTTTGCTGCGGTAGATACAGTCTTCGCAAAAGCAGAATTGTCGCCAAAGAAATAGTAGTTTCTCAATGAAAATTCTTACAAAAACCTAAGATATTTGGGGCTGTGATGGTAGGGGATGAAGATGAGAAAGAGGGAGTTTCAAATTTGGAAAAGACAACAATGAAATCTAATAGAATTTAATGAAAAATCATTGCGCATGTGTTGTTCTGTCGAATAGAATTTGCGTCGAAGAAGCAATAGATTCTCGATATAAATTCCAATAGAAACCTAAGGAAATTTGATAGGACTCTAGCAGGGTTGAGTTCTAATATCCCTAGAAGTAGTCACTAAAACCCTACTAGATTGTAATAAAGCCACTTCTATCTTACAAAGAAGTATGGCTAGGGTTTAGATTAGCCCTTAGGGCTTAGTAGCCATCACCCTCTTACTGGGTTGGTTGGCCGGAGTTTCCCCCTGCTTAGGTCGGCTATAGAGCCAACCTAGTCGCCCCCTATTCCTATTAAGATAGGTTGACTATAGAAGGGGCAAAGAGATAATTTTACTTAGGCAAGCACCCCCCTTGGGCTAGGTTTTGATCCCTATATAATAATGTAGCCGCCCCCTCTCTTGAATCAAGCAATTATCAATTTTATTTCAGCCTTGTGCCGAATCTAGGAGGGAGGAACCTCTATAGCATTCTAAGGGTTGATCCCCCTCAAGGATCAAAATCTATAGAGCTCCTTCTGGGGTTCTGTCATCTAGTATCAGAGCAGTGATCTTGCTACCCTTGTAGCCATTTTAACTGCCTCCACCTTCCCAAGCAATTCCCACAATTGCTACGACACGCACCTCCACCTTCCACCCTAGCAGTAGATCAAATCAGTATGCTACCGCCCCCTGCGTTTGATCTCAAATTCTAGTATATTTTTATCATCCACACCTCTTCAATATTGCAAGATTCCTTACTTTACATGTTGAAGGTTTTTTCCAAATTTTATCCACTGCAAACGTTATCATCGTTGCAAAGGCGAAACACTATAGAAAATTTCAATCGATTTTTGCTTCTTGAAACTAAACTTTTAGTCGTCCTTTTTGGTTGAACCCTTTATATAATTTCATAGATCTCTTAGCTTTCATCTAAGACTGATCTCGTGAAAATACTCCTTTTGGATATAGACTTATAGCACTGTGATTCTTTATTGCACAGTACTAAAATTTTACAACGCAGAATCTGCCTTCCGTTTATTGCCCTCTTGAAACCAAACTTTTGCTCATCCTTTTTGGCTGAAATTTTTACATAATTCTCAAGATCAAGTTGACTTTCATTTGAATTTGATTTCATGAAAGAAACTCCTTCTGGAACTATTTTTTTGTGCAATCTTTGACCATCACGCAGTTCTAGAATTTTATAATGAAGGAATCTGCCTTTCGTCTTTTGCCCTATTTCCCTACTGTTATGCTGTCAAAATTTTATCAAACTTTTTACTGGTATTAACAACATTTGAACCAAGGGTTTCTATATAATTTTCTTAAACTTTACTTTACAATGTATGTTGAGAAGTTATCATTTCTCTGACATAAAACTGATTCAGCAGGACAACACATTACAGCACTTTTTTTCACCGAATTCTATCAGATTTGAGTGCTATTTTTTGTGGGATTTTAGACTTTCTTTTTCTCATCTCTAAACCCTACTATCCTCACTAAAAACCCTTCCAAACATTACCCTAAATCAAATCTAAATAGTCCCCAAACTAACCACCCAAATCAGCCTACTTCCTTATCGATCCACTTAACTTTTTAGATAACTTTCCTTACCGAGACACCTACCTTTGCTACCATCTATCTCAGATTTAAAATCTATTTTCTTAACCTTCATCTACTACTATCACAGCCCTAAAATCACACTAATTTGCAGCCTGAACTCCACAAAACTGTAGCCCCAAATTTGTCCTAAACCGTAGCCTACTTCCATCCAAACCGATTCACCTTCCAACCGGCCACCCCCTTCTCCAAAATTCCCATGCCACTAACCTGACAACAGAAAGGTCTCAATATTACAGATTTATAGATGTATACTATGGCATTATAGGAGGCTATTGATGCAAAGCTTGAAGCCTTTGGAAACCACATGGAAGAGAAGATGTGATCCCTTTTCGTCGAATTTAGCATTGGCCGACTGTCGAACCCGAGGAAATCACAACACAGAGAAACATCAGATCGGTGAGATGATCCTCAAGAACATGACCACATCACCTCTGATCTCAATAATCCATGCATAAAGGTTGACTTTCCTAGATGGGAAGAAGGAGACCCGATCGAGTGGACCTCGCGCGCGGAGCACTATTTTCGGTTCTATCGAACCGCTAACATCATACGGGTGGAGATTGCTGCCATCCACCTCGAGGGAGATGCTATTCAGTGGTTTAATTGGTTTAAGCACACCCATGGAGGACTCTCTTAGTAGTGATTCAAGGAAGGACTACTAGACCGCTTCAGACCAACCGATTTCAACAACATCGATGGACAATTGGCAAAGATTTATCAAACCTCTACAATACAAGAATACCAAATAAGGTTTGAGCATTTATCTAACCAAACTGATAATTTGTCTGAGAAGCAACTATTAGGTACTTTTATCGACGGCATACAATCGGAGATCCGAGGAGAAGTAAAGGTGCGGCAACCGTACACTCTTATGGCGGTGATTTCCTTCACGTGTATCCAGAAAGAACAATTGAACCATGAGGTATGAAGGACAAGGGTCGCTCCTCAACCAGCCATGCCGAGGCCTACTGCTCTCTCTACTGCCATCCAAGCCCTTGCACTAAAAAAGTTGATAAGAGACTAGCTTCGCGAATGATCGACCAAGGAGTTGTGTTGGCATTGCGAAGAACCGTGGAGCTGTGAATATCATTGCAAAAAAGGGCTGGCTCCTCATGATTGAACTAGCAAAGGATGAGGACAATGAAACATCTAAAGAAGCCCTTGAACCTAAGAAGAAGCCATGGAGGAAGAGTCCTAATCGGCCAACTACACAGTGTACGCATTGGTCAGCTATTCCAACCCGCAGATGATGAAAGTTGGAGGACTTCTAAAACAACAACTGATCACCACTCTCATTGACACGGGCAGCACTAATAACTTCCTCAATAGTAAGGTTGCTGTATGTTTGATGCTTCAAATCAAAGGTTACAACAAGTTTGATGTAAAGGTCACTGACGGTCGAATCTTTAATTACGACCAATGGTGCTCGTGGGTGAAACTACTCCTCCAAGACCAAGAAGTGGTAGCTAATTTCTTCCTCCTACCCATTGATGATTATGAAGCCGTACTTAGGATCGAATGGCTCACAACACTAGGTGATATCTTCTGGAATTTTTCTAAATTAATCATAAAATTTTGTTACAAAGGGAGATAGGTCACGTTACGAGGCAAGCGCGGGAGCCAAATTTCCATTGTTTCATCGCAACAAATGGAGAAAGTTTTGTATAAAGCACATGGTGGATTCTTGATGTATATTTAGCAGCCATCTATAGGGAGAACATACAAAACTCAGATCATAAGCTTGCCCTTTGCCTGAATGAATTCGCGGATGTTTTCTTGGAGCTACACAGGCTGCCCCCTAACCGGCCGCATGACCAATGCATTCTTATTTTGCCAGGCAAACCTCTAGCAAATTTACGATTGTACCACTATGCTCACTTGTAGAAGGATGAGATTGAGAACATTGTTAATGAGATGCTTGACACTGGGGTGATTCGACCGAGCTGCAACCCTTACTCCTCACCGGTGTTGCTAGTGTGCAAGAAAGATAGTACATGGCGGATGGGCGTTGACTATCGGGCTCTAGACTCCATCACCGTCAAGGATAAATATCCTATCCTATTCGTAGATGAACTCTTGGATAAATTAAAAGGAGCCCGAGTCCTCACTAAATTGGATCTCTGATCCGGATACCATCAGATTCGGGTATGCACTGAAGATATTTTGAAAACTACATTCTGCACGTATAACGACCACTATAAGTTTCTGGTAATGCCTTTTAGACTTACAAATGCTTCTTTTAATTTTCAAAGCCTGATGAATGACATCTTCCGAAGTTTTCTACGTAAATTTGTATTGGTATTCTTTGATGATATTCTCATTTATAGCCCTACACTTGATATACATTTTCAGCACTTACGAACTGTTCTAATGATTCTTCGGGAGAATACTCCTTATATTAAACAGTCAAAGTGTAGCTTCTTATAGCATAAATTAGAGTATCGTGGGCATATTATATTAGAAGATGGAGCGGTGGTGGACCCGACAAAGATCGAGGCAATGCAAGGATGGCCGAGACCTACAAACGTATAATCATTACACGGTGTCCTTGGACTTACGGGCTACTACCAAAATTTTATGAAAGATTATGACAAGATCAGTGCCCTGCTCATGTCCTTACTAAAGAAAGACTCCTTCTTGTGGTTGGATAAAGCCTCCGCAGCCTTCGAACGACTCAAGGCAGCCGTGACGATGACATTGGTACTAGCGCTGCATGATTTCGGCTGCACTTTGGTCATTGAGGCCGATGCATCAGGAGTTGAAATTTGGGCTATTCTTATACAAGATGGTTAACTCCTAATTTACACCGAGGCTTCCCCCACACTTCATATAGGATTTTTACAGGAGATACTAATTACTACCAAATTTAAAATATGATTGGATATAGGTCCATGGCATGAAAGAGGAGTTAAACTAGAAGAATTGCAATCCATGCTCATGCCAGATTGGGCTCTCATTATCCTAAACTATACCAGAGGGTAGTCACCATTCTAGAAGAAAGATTGGCTATCACTAAAGACTAACCATATGGCAGCCCATACAAGGAGGCAACTTCCCCTTGACAAACGCCAGAGCAGAAGAAATTTTCCTAAGAAAGATCACGTCCCCCTTCATCTCCAGCTCCACCAGTATAAAATTCAAGCCTTAAGAAAGTGGTCTCCCTATTTCTTTAGGCCTTACAAAATTGGGGATCATATTGGGGCCCCAACCTGGAGATCAGATCCATGCACCAGATCAAAATTACAATTGATCCTTCAAGTATCCCACCTCAAATGGAAATTTAAAGATGATGACTCAGCTCAAGTTCTTTCAACTAACACCCAAGCTGATGATGAGCTGAAGACCCAGTTCCCTGAGTTTATGAAACTTTAGCCTTGAGAACAAGACTAATTTTAAGAGTGCGGGTTTGATAGGAATCCAACAGGGTTGAGTCCTAATCTCCCTAGAAGTAGTCAATAAATCCCTGCTAGATTGTAATAAAGCCACTCCTATCTTATAAAGGAGTATGGCTAAAATTTAGATTAGCCCTTAGGACTTAGTGGTCATCGCTCCCTTAATGGGTTGGTTGGCCAGAGTTTCCCCCTGCTTAGTGTCACGAACGGTCGTCGCTCAACCGTAATGCCTTTGCTCCTTGAACCGTTCGTCACTTTTTCTTGCTTGTACATATGTTTGGCAGCTTATTTTGCCTTGAGTTTACATGTTTTTACCTAAGAAATATGAGTAGTGTAGAAGGAGCGATCGCTCTGTGAGCCAAAACAAACATTTTGGGTCTTTTTCATGTGCCACGACAACCTTTTGAGCGGTGCGAAATGTCAGCCATTTCAGCACCTTGGAACCCCGGTGGCACCGGCTGGATGGGGTTCGGGTATATGTCAGTAGGCAATTGAACTTGTCTTGCGTCCGATATCTTGGGAACCGTCGTTTGTGGACTTGCGAGTTCCTACAACCCTCAAAGTCCTGTTTCGCTCTCTTTCTCTCTTTTCTTTGCTGCACTCAAGGTGTTCGATAAATTGCTTGTCTGACTTTCCGCTTTGCGAGGCGTCGGGATGTGTCCGCCGCCGCAATTAACCAACTTCTTCTTTGTAGGTCCTACGGGGCCTTAAGAGGTTGTAAGAGGGCTGACCCTTTGCGGACAGGAAACGCATTGGGCGTTGTATGACTTAGGCAATCCCAGCTAAGTCCGGAATAGTGAGCAAGGTTGCTCTACGACTTAGGCAATTTCAGCTAAGTCTTGAGTGCAGGGTGCCGCCGCTTAGGCAAACTTTAGCTAAGCCCGTGACGGTGTGGTATCGAGCGGGCAAGCAATTCATACGACGAAGAAGATTCGCAATCTCGCCATGGTGAAACATCGTGGTGAATCGAGCAAGATGGGGCAAGCGGACCCTTGCTCCAAGCGATCGCAGTGTGCAAGTGCAAACTCGCTCGCAACTATGGGAGTCACTCATGAGGAGCTCTATAGTGAACAAGAAGGCGTGAAGTTGGGTATTCTCCACGAGAGGAGGCGCCATCTGCAGCGCAGGAAAAAGGGTCGAAGGAGAATTATAGCGGCGGAGACCCGCCTTGATGTTCTCGAGCGGCGTGGAGGAACTCTACCAAGGCCGAGGGCTACTTAGGGTAGAGAGCTCGCTAGAAGAAGCTGAATCTCGGATCGAGAAAGTTGAATCTATGATGGATCAGACGGAGGACACCAAAGATTATCGACACCTACATGAAGTTGTGGCGGAACTCACGGCGAAGGTGATGGTGTTAACAAGGACTCTTGATGCGGGAGGGAGCAACACCGCACCACCACAAAACTTGAGGCACGAGCCGCGGTGCTACGGAGGTGCTAGAGATGCCAAAGAGCTCGAAAACTTCTGCTCGACATGGAGCAGTATTGTGCTACAAGGCTTGATTGAAGAAACCAAAGTTGCTATAGCAACAATGTATCTGAATGGGGATGCAAAACTTTGGTGGCGAACCCGTTGGGAAGAGATCCAACAAGGCCGATATCAAGTGGATACATGGGGAGACTTGAAGCGAGAGTTGAGAACTCAGTTCTTACCAGAGAACACGAGTTTGTCAAGAAGAAGCGAGACAACTCCGCCAAAGTACAACAATCCGAGACTATGTGAAACAATTTTCAGCGATCTTTGGATATACGGGATATGTCGAGAAAGACAAACTATTCAGCTTCCTCGATGGCTTGAAGCCATGGGCACAACAAGAACTACATCGAAGGAATGTCACGATGTAGTCGGGCAATTGCAGCGGAAAGGCTAAGCGACTTTGTTTCTTGAGGATTTGAGAAAGAAGAAACAATCTTGAAATCGCCCATCTAAATACTCTCGGCGAAGGAGTGCGGCGAGCAAAGAAGAAGAATTTCCACAAGGGACCGGGCTCAAGAGGTAGAGTCCCAAAACCTCTGGATGCTTCTTGTGTGGAGGACCGCACATGGTGAGGAGTGCCCACAAAAGCAGGCACTCAATGCGTTGACGGCATCGATTCTACCCGTAAGTCGACAAGGGCAAAGCAATCGCCCTTAGTTCGAGTAGTTCGACTCCGGTGGCGGCGGTGAGGCGTCGCAGGACCCGGGATGGGAGCAATGCGTTTGTTGAATGCATTACGGGTCAAGTGGGGAGAATACAAAGGTGAAGCCACGGCGAGGCGGCGAGTTGATGTATGTGGACATCAAGCTTAATGGCCGAACAACCCGTGCAATGGTGGACAGGCGCGACCCACAATTTTATTGCCGATCGCGAAGCTAAGCGGGGCCTAATCTTGGAGAAGAGCCCAAGTCGTATGAAGGCGGTGAACTCGGAGGCCAAGCGGATCTCCGGGCAAAGGGGTCCCCATCAAGATCGGGACATGGAGGAGCAGACTTGATGGCGGTGCCATTAGACGACTTCAAGTGATTCTCGGAATGGAGTTTATGCACGCAAAGTTGGTGCCAATCGTTCTGAACTTCTTGTGTCTAATGGGAGGCGATGATCCTGCATGGTTCCAGTTTCTCGGTAGGGACCAAGGACCTACAACAAATATCGGCTTTACAATTGAAGAAAGTGCGAAAAGGTGAATTAACCTTTTAGCTGCTATGAAGCTAGAGACACTTGACGGGAGGCCATTCAGAACCGCCATTGTGGCGAATATCACGAAGGAGTTCTCGGATGTGATGCCAAAAGAGTTGCCGAGAACTCTACCACCACGCAGGCGTGGATCATCGATTGAGCTGGGCCGGAGTTAAGCCTCCGGTGAGACCACCATACCGCATGGCCCCTCGAGTTGGCTGAATTGAGCGGTTAGATGAACGCTAAGCGGTGGTCTCATCCGTTCAGCACCTTCGAGCTCCAGTCCTTTTTCAGAAGAAACAAGATGGGAGCCTCCAATTATGCATTGATTATCGAGCCCTCAATAAGATGACGGTGAAGAACAAGTACCCTATCCCACTCATCGTAGACTTGTTCGATCAATTGGGCAAGGCAAAGTACTTCTCCAAACTCGACCTTGGTGGTATTGGCAGTCGCATCGCGGTGATGAGGCGAAGACTACTGTGACCGGTATGGAGCATTCGAGTTTTGGTGATGCCTTTCGGCAACCAACGCTCGGCCACATTTTGCACTCTCATGAATCAACTGTTCAAAGAATATATGGATAAGTTTGTGGTCGTCTACTTAGACGACATCGTCGTCTATAGCCAAACACTTGAGGAGCATGTTAGACACCTCCGAACAATTTTCAAAGTTCTCAGGGAGAACACCTTATTCGTGAAGAGGGAAAAGTGCTACTTCGCCCAAACAGAGATTTTATTCTTGGGGCATCGAATTGGGAATGGGTCCATTCGAATGGACAAGGCTAAGGTGCAAGCTGTGGTGGACTGGCGAACACCAAAGAAGGTGCCAGAGTTGAGATCCTTCCTTGGGTTTGTCAACTATTATCGGCGCTTCATAGCTGGATATTGAGCCTTGTGAGCTAAAAAGGAGCGATCCGGAGATGGTCGGACAAATGTGAGGCGGCATTTCAAGACCGAAGGCTGCATGTTAGAAGAACATACTCAGTTGCGGACTATGGAAAGTCTTTTGAAGTCCATACCGATGCTTGACTTTGCTATTGGAGGAGTTCTTATGCGGGAGGGTCATCCGGTGGCCTCACGAGTCGCAAGCTCAACGAGACCGCGGCGATATCCTGTACATGAGAAGGAGATGACGGTAGTCCACTCTCGAGTGTGGCGACACTACCTTCGGAGCACCATTTGTGCTAAGGACCGACAATGTCGCATTGAGTTACTTTCAAACTCAAAAGAAACTCTCCCAAAGCAAGCACGATGGCGGGACTTCTTGGCTGAGTTCGACATGGTGATGGAGTACAAACCGGAAAAGCAAATGTCGTGGCCGATGCATTGAGTCGGAAAGTGGAGCTAGTGAATGCTATACGGTTGGCGGGTGGAGGCCAAGCAAGTCAATTGCGCTCCAACTTTCTTTCGAGGATCGGGGTTGGGTATCGAGATCCTCAAGTGGCTCGATTCAACTCATTAAAGAGGGCAAGGCACGACGATTTTGGGTCCGGAGGGACTCATCTACACCAAGGAACAGAGTTTATGTCCCACGGCGGATAATTTGAGGCGTGAACTCTTGAAAGAGTGTCACGATTCCCTTTGGGCTGGACATCCGGGTATCCACCGAACAATGGCTCTTGTGGAGAGGGCCTTCTATTGGCCAAAGATGGGGACAGATATGGAGCGTATGACGATGGGACTTTTGGAACCGCCGTGCAGAAAGGCCATGGGAGAGCATTTCTTTGGACTTCATATCAAGCTTGCCCAGAGGGGGACTTGGATCGGTACTCGTGGTAGTTGATCGATTTTGATCGCAACATTCATTCTGCACCCTACATTGCTCGGAGGCGGCTAAGTTGATGATGAAGAATGTGGTTAAGTATTGGGGAGTCCCACACAACATCATTAGTGATCGGGATTCTCGGTTCTTGGGACGATTACTGAGTTGTTCAAATTGTTGGGGTCTAAATTATACTTCTCCACAAGCCTCCACCCTCAAACGGACGGCCAAGCAGAGAATTAACTCGCTCTTGGAGCAATATCTTGACTACGTGAGTGCCAACCAACGGATTGGGTGAAGTTGGACATCGTTCTCCTATAACTTGCGGAGCTCTGCATCCAACAAGAGCCCATTTGAGATTATTACGGGACAACATCATACCACAGTTATTGGTTATACAGGAGTAGCCCATCAGCACTTCGTAAGAGAATGGCATCGTAATGAGATATTGCGGGCTTACTTGGAGAAGCGGCCAAAAGATGAAGAAATGGGCGACTTGGGAAGGCGACCACAAGAATTTAAAGTTGGTGACATGGTGTTGGTGAAGCTCAACGATCACTCCAATTCTTTAGACACAAAGTGCATAAAGGATTGATGCAAGTATGAAGGGCCTTTCCCAATCATCGCGGGTAGGCAATGTCTCATACAAGTTGCAACCCGGCATGGTTCGAATTCACAATGTCTTCCATGCGAGCAACTTGAAAGCCTACCACTCGGATCCGAGATGATTCCGAAATGTTCCAACTCGACTACCCCCACGAGCCTCTTACGAGAAACGAGTTGAAACTATTCTAGCGGATCGTATAATAAAGCTACCCAATGGAGCGCAACATATAGAGTACTTGGTGAAGTGGCAAAAGCTTCCTCAAGCGAAGCTAGTTGGGAGCGAAGATGCCCTACGACATGAAGAAGCTCGCATCAAAGCCTACCAACAAGCGTCGGCGAGGCGTCGGCGGTTTAAGTGGGGAGAATGTCACGCGAGCGTCTCAACCGTAATGCCTTTGCTCCTTGAACCGTTCGTCACTTTTTCTTGCTTGTACATATGTTTGGCAGCTTGTTTTGCCTTGAGTTTACATGTTTTTACCTAAGAAATATGAGCGAAAGTAGTGTAGAAGGCTGCGAGCGATCGCTCGCTGAGCCAAAAGCAGACCCCATTTTGGGTCTTTTCATGTGCCACGACAACCTTTTTGAGCGGTGCGAAATGTCAGCCATTTCAGCACCTTGGAACCCCGGGTACCGGGCTGGATGGGGTTCGGGTATATGTCGGCGTAGGCATTCATCGACAATTGAACTTGTCTTGCGTCCGATATCTTGGGAACCGTCGTTTGTGGACTTGCGACGTTCCTACAACCCTCCAAAGTCCTGTTTCTCTCTTTCTCTCTTTTCTTTGCTGCACTCAAGGTGTTCGATAAATTGTTTGACTTTTTGCTTTGCAGGCGTCGGGATGTGTCCGTCGCCGCTCGAATTAACCAACTTCTTCTTTGTAGGTCCCACGGGGCCTTAAGAGGTTGTAAGAGGGCTGACCCTTTGCGGACGAAGCGCATTGGGCGTTGTATGACTTAGGCAATCGCTAAGTCCGGAATAGTGAGCAAGGTTGCTCTCGACTTAGGCAATTTCAGCTAAGTCTTGAGTCTTGGCAGTGCTTAGGCAAACTTTAGCTAAGCCCGTGACATTAGGTCGGCTATAGAGCCAACCTAGTCGCCCCCTGTTTCTATTAAGGCAAGTTGGCTATAAGAGGGGCAAAGGAGTAATTTTACTTAGACAAGCACCCCCCTTAGGCTAGGTTTCGATCCTTATATAATGATGTAGCTGCCCCCTCTCTTGAATCAAACAATTATCAATTTTATTTTAGCCTTGTGCCGAATCTAGGAGGGAGGAACCCCTATAGCGTTCCAAGGGTTAATCCCCCTCAAGGATCAGAATCTACAGAGCTCCTTCTAGGGTTCTATCAAAATTATATAGAGTTTAAATGGCAAAACTTGGTTTAGATGAGAGCAACAATAGCAATTCAGATCGACAAAATTTTGGTAGCGTAAAAATTAATGCAAAGAAAAAAAGCAAATTGTTCATCATTAAAATCCAACAATATGCAGTAATATAGGATCAATTTTAGAGAGAATTTTTATGATAGATCAATCTTATATGGAAGCTACGTTGATCTATGAGAACATGTAAAAATTTTATCCATAAAAGATATATAATAACTCAGTTCAATAAGTCTCTATGCAGTTGAAAAAAATTCTACAGCGTTTTCCCTTTGCAACGATTATCACGTTTGCGACGGTAAAAATTTACAACAAGGTAAAGATGGAAAAGCTTCTTCGGTACATAAGGATAAAGGTTTATAGTAGTAACAAGGTGTAGGTGGTGGAATTTTACCAGATCTTCAATGCAAACGTGGGGAGCAACAATAGATTGATGGATCTGCGACTTGGGGATGATGATGGAGGTGACGTTTGGAACATTCATGGGAATTGCTTGGATGGGTGGAGGTGACAGAGATGACAGTAGGGGCAATAAGAATACGGCTTTGATATCAGATGATAGAACCCCAGAAGGAGCTATATACGATTTTGATCTTTGAGGGGGATCAATCCTTGGAACACTATAGGGGTTCCTCCTTCCTAGGGTCGACCACAAGGCTGAAATAAAGATGATCTTATTTGATTTTAAAAGAGGTGAAGGCTACAAGCTTATATAGGGCTCAAAAACCCTAGCCCGAGGGGGTACTTTCTAAGTAAATTCTCCCTTTTGCCCCTCCTATAGCCGCCCTACTTAACTAAAAGGTGAGCGGAAGCCTAAGTAGCTGCATAAGCCATGCCCCCCTGCTAGAAACCATAGCTGATCAGCTTAGTAAAGGGGGCAGCGACCAAGAAGCCCTTAGGCCCCAAAATAAATTCTAGCCATACTTCTATATAGGATAAAGGTGACTAGGTAGAGTTTTATTACAATCTTGTAGGGTTTTATTGATTGCTTCTTGGTTGAGCAGGACCTAACCCTGCTGAGGTCCTATCACTGAGTTTCTGGTCTCGACAAATTGTTTAATTAGCTGAGTTGCTAGTCTCCGTAAAAACTATTTGACTAATTGAGTTACTGGTCTTGGCAAAAACTGTTTAACTAGATGAGTTACTGGTCTCAGTAAAAATTGTTCGACTGGCCGAGTTATTAGTCTCAACAAAAATTGTTTGATTAGCCGAGCACTACTGCTCAGGTTTTGAACTGGCTGAGCACTACTACTCAGATTTTGGACTGGCCGACCACTACTTCTCGGGTTCTAGACTATTGAGCATTGTTGCTCGATTTCTGGATTAGCCGAGCAATGCTGCTTAGGTTATGGACTAGCCAAACACTACTACTTAGGTTCTGGACTGGCCAAGCACTGCTGCTTGGGTTCTGGACTATCGAGCACTACTATTCGGGTTCTGAACTACCAGGCACTATTGCTTAGTTTCTAAATTGCCCGAGCACTACTACATAAGTTTTGGACTTGCCAAGCACTACTACTCGAGTTCTGGACTAGCCGAGCATTGGTACTTGATTTCTAGACTACTGAACATTGCTGCTCAGTTTCTAGATTATTTGACACTATTGCTCGGGTTCTGGACTAGCCGAGCACTACTACTCGGGTTTTGGACTGCCCGAGTACTACTGCTTGGGTTCTAGACTAGTCGAGCACTGCTGCTCGGGTTCTAGACTAGCAGAGCATTGCTACTCGATTTATGGACTAGTCGAGCACTATTGCTTAGGTTTTGGACTGGCCGAGCACTACTGCTTAGGTTCTGGATTGGCTGAGCACTATTGCTCAATTTATAGACTAGTCAAGCACTACTGTTTGGATTTTGGTATTGGCTGATCACTACTGCTTGGGTTTTGGACTGGCAGAGCACTGCTGCTCGGTTTATGGACTAGCTGAGCACTATTTCTCAGGTTTTGGATTGGCCGAGAATTATTGCTCGTGTTTTGGACTGGCCGAGCACTATTGCTCAGGTTTTGGACTGGCAGAGCACTGCTGCTCAGGTTTTAGACTGGCCGAGTACTATTGCTCGGGTTCTGGATTGACGGAGCACTACTGCTTGATTCCTAGACTACCGAGCAGTGCTGGTCAATTTTTGAACTATTCGAGCATTGCTACTCGAGTTCTGGACTAGCCAAGTATTGTTGCTTGGGTTCTGGACTGCTCGAGAACTACTACTCGGGTTCTGGACTTGCTAAGCAATGCTGCTCGATGTATGAACTGGCCGAGCACTACTGCTCAGGATTTGGACTGGGCAAGCACTACTGCTCGGGTTCTGGACTAGCTGAGTACTATTGCTCTGATTCTGGATTGGTCGAGCACTACTACTCGAGTTATGGACTGGTCGAGCACTGCTGCTCAGTTTACGGACTGGCCAAGCACTATTGCTCAGGTTTGGACTAGCCGAGCATTACTGCTCATGTTTTGGACTAGCCAACCATTACTACTCAGGTTTTAGACTAGCCAAGCATTGTTGCTCGGTTTATGGACTAGTCGAGCACTATTGTGATAGGACCCTAGTAGGGTTGGGTCCTATTCAATCAAGTAGCAATTAATAAAACCCTAAGAGATTGTAATAAACACCCACCTAGCCGCTTACAATCATATAAAGCAGGTTGGCTAGGGTTTTGGGGAAGGAGTCTTGGAGCCTCAAGGCTTCTTATCTACCCACCTTATTAGGTGGGTCAACTAGAGTTGGAGGGAATATAAGAGGAGTTGTAGCCTCCTAACTATCGCCCCCTTATTAGGTAAGTTGACTAGGGTAGAGGGGTGAAAAGAGAATTTGACTTAGGGGAGGAGTCTCTTTAGGGTTAGAGTTTGGAGTCCTATATAAACCATGTAGCCATCACTACTTTTATTCAATCAAAGATATCTTTATTTCAACCTTGTGGCTGACTATCTAGGAGGGAGGAACCCTTATAGCATTCTAAAGGAGTTGATCCCCTTCAAGCAATCAAAGTATAATAGAATTCTGTGGGGTTCTATCATTTGGTATCAGAGCAGTGATCTTGCTACCTTACTACCCTTCCAGCCATCTACAATCATTCAAACAATGCCCACAATTGCTATCTTTATTGCCGACTCCACCGTCATCACCGTTTGCCATAGATCGATCATCTACTACCACTACTCCAAATTGTATCAGGATATGACATTACCTATACCTCAAAACCTTACTACTGCTATAATTTTATAACGAAAAAACCCAAAAAAAGTTTTCATCTATTCTCTCGCTGCGAATACTCATCGTCATAAAGTTGCTATCTTTACGAATGAAAGTACACTGCAAAAGTTTTCAGCTGCATACTTGCTGCCAAAAACTGACCTTGCTGTCATCTTTTTCTGATGAAAACGTTTACATACTTTCTACATCATCTTGGCTTTCATCTACATCATATCCTTTATTGGAATTATCTCTGAAAATGTTCATATACTACTGTAACTTTTCATTGTAAAACTACTGATTTTTTTGACGAGAATTCTACTACCAAAACATTCATCGTTGTTCTTACTGCATTGCTGTGAGATTTCCTACTATATTTTTGTTATCCTTATTATCATCAGCACCAAATTCTTACTATCAATTCTCTCCATAAAGCATCAATTTATTGCTGGAACTTCTATCGAGAAATTGCTATTTCTTCGATGAAAAATTCTGCTTCCACAATTAAGTATCTATTCGCCTGATTCTTGTATAACTTGTTGATTTTATCAATGGTAGATCTAGACCATCTTTCAAACCCCTAGTCACTTCCATCATAGCCCCCAAAACACCTCCAAACAGTAGCCTAAACCACACCTTGAACATCAGCCTATTAAGCACAAAATCACAGCCTTCATCCTTCGATCCACCAATCCTATTGGCCACTAAACCGCTCAACTAATACATTCCCTTGCAGCAAAAGAAGAATCTTAACATTACAGATCTGGAATTATATGCCATGTCATCCGAAGAACTAATCGATGCTAAGTTGGAGGCCTTTGAGATGCGTATGAAGGACAAACTACGCACCCTCTTCGCTGAATTCAGTTTAGGTCGACCACCAAGCGCAAGGAGATCTCAACAAGGCAAAAGTTTAGATCGCAAAGAAGACTCCCAAGAGAGAGGGGGACCTATGGCGGACACTTCGTACCCATGCATGAGGGTGGACTTCCTAAGATTGGAAGAAGGAGAACCGATCAGTTGGATTTTATACGTGGAATGTTATTTTCGCTACCACAAGACCTCAGATGCATCTATGGTGGACATTATTGCTACAAACCTTAAAGGAGACATGATATGATGGTATGATTGGTTCAAACATACTCACGAAGTTCCCACATAGAGGTAATTTATAGATGGATTGCTAATTCGCTTCGGACCGATTGAAAATGAGAACATCGATGGCCAACTTGCTAAGATTTGTCAAACTTCCACCATTCTAGAATACCAGACTAGGTTCAAAAGATTATCTAATTAAACAAAGGATTGGTCTAAAAAATAATTGCTAGGAACTTTTACCGAAGGGTTGAAGCTGAAGATTTGGGGAGAGGTCAAGGCGCGATAACTATACACACTAATGGCGGCCATCCCTTTCACGTGACTTTAAGAGGAACAATTGAACCAAGATATCCGGAGGACTAGAGTCATCAGCCATCCAATAGCACCATGATCTTTAACCCCTCCTACTACTAGCTGACATTCTCAACCAAAACAATTAACAAGAGAATAGCTTCGAGAATGATCTGCAAAAGGGTTGTGTTGGCACTGCGACGAGCCTTAGAGCTGTGACCATCATTACAAAAACGGGAGGCTCCTCATGATCAAACCTGTTGAAGAGGACCTTGAGCATGAAGCAAAAAACCTTAACTGTGAAGAGGAGAACATGAAAGAAGAGTCACAACTAGCCGACTGCATGGTGCATGTTCTTGCCAGCTACGTAAACCCGTAGATGATGAAAGAGAGGGGCCTAGTCAAACAATGGTCGATCACTATCCTCATAGATACCGGGAGCACCAATAACTTCTTGAATAATAAGGTTGCTGCTCGAATGGCACCTCACATTGAGAATTGCAGCAAATTTGATGTTAAGGTCACTGATGGTCAAATTTTGAAGTGTGACCGAATATGCCCGCAGGTGAAATTATTACTACAGGACTATGAAATAATTGTCAATTTCTTCCTCCTCCCACTTGACGATTATAAGGCTATGCTTGGCATCAAGTGGCTAATGATACTAGGTGATGTTGCCTAGAATTTTTTAAAATTAATTATAAAAATTTTATTACAAAGATGTAGTCACCCCCCTCTTGAATCAAGCAATCATCAATTTTATTTCGGCCTTGTGCTAAGTCTAGGAGGGAGGAACCCCTACAGCGTTCCAAGGGTTGATCCCCTCAAGAGTCAAAATCTATAGAGCTCCTTCTAAGGTTCTATTATAATCTCCTTTGGCCTCTAATTGGGCCTCATACAAGGAGTCCATCAATGCAAGGTCTCATCTAATGACAATAGGGACTAATTGGATCTTCATTCAATCCTCTATTTGCTGAAGCATCCACCATGTGTGTGACCCTCTAGGCTCAATACCGAGCTGGCCATGAGTCGCTCCCATCAGAACTCCTTCTGATATAGTGAATTATTATCTCCATAATAAGTCACTCGACTCATTTAATATGGACATACTAGGCCACTACACCATAGTCCCCAAATGATATGGGGGGATCGAATCCATCGGACTTGTTTGTCCATAGTTACCATATATCTATAATCCCTTATCCAACTAATATCCCTGAGATCATATATTGGATATGGTGCTGTCAGGTCACATACGGAATTTGTCTAAGACTCGCTCTAATCAGATTCTTCCAGAGAACCCCTTTTCTCTCAATCTCGATGACCTTGGCCATGGATTTGTCCGAACAAGTACATATGGGATATTTCTCTCGTGATACCGAGAGTAGATGATCCTTTATTGACACTCAATTGCCTTCGTAAGGTTGGCTACTAATCCTAATAACTAGCTATACTAGATTTGGAACTTTCTAAACCTATAAGTCTATCATCAAAGAAAGAAGTACTCAAACAAGGCATCCTTGGTGTCTCAAGTATAAGGACCAAATACACAACTAGGACTATGGAATCGCTATTTGATATTAGGTATTATTAACCATATAATATTCCATAAGCGGATTAATCAGTGAACTCATTCTTCAATGAGCACTTGTACTATATTATATGGATGGGTATATGGTACACCAGTCTATCCAGTTATCTCGATGTCCCTCTCAAGTAACCTATGACCAAGATTATTTAGGATCTATGTTTAAAGGTGAATTGATCTCATTATCATGATCCAATATCATTATATATGTAACAGATAATATAATACGAGAATATGTCAGTAATAATCATAAGCAAAAAGATCACACAGCGTGTCACATATATCATCACTCACGTGATTGGTTTATAGGGCACCTGAACCAGCAATTTGTTCCTCCCAAATGCTTTAAATAAGAGGAGAATGAACATAAGATGTAGTTTGCAACTATTTGTTAGGATCCTAGCTAAGTTGGGTCCTAGTTGATTGAGTTGAGTCCTTATATTAAGCCTTGTTAGCTAACCTAGACCTGACATTAGGTCAGCTATAAGGAGATTTGAGTCTATTATAATAAATCAGCCCAAATCCTAGTAGGGTTAGGATTCGACTGAACTAGAGTCGGATTATGAGTCAAAGTTGGATTCGGGTTGTAGTCAACTAAATCATGAATGTAAGAAACCCTAAATTAGCCATCACCCATATTGAAGAAGTGGTCGACTAGGGTTAAGGGAAGAGTCCTCTTGAAGAGGGGGTCTTCTAGCTGCCTTCCTCATCTTAGGAGAGGCCGGCTAGGATTAGGATAGGAGAGATATATTTAGCTAGGACTCTCTCTAAGGTTGAATAAAAAGCAAATTAGGAGTTGGAGACCCCTATAGCCGCTGGCCACATCATAATTAAGAGTTGGCTAGGGGTTAGGAGTTGAAGAGGAGGAGTCTTCCAAGAGTAGGAGTCCTATTAGGAGTTAGGATTTTGAGTCCCTATATAAACTCATGTAGCCACCCCTTTGTTATCGTCAATAGATCAATTTGCTTTCAACTATTATGCAGTAACCCTAGGAGGGAGGAACCCCTATAGAGTTCCAAGGAGGTCGATCCCCTATAGAGATCACCCGAAGCTTAGAATCCATATGGGTTCTAACACTTGGTATCAGAGCAGCGTTCATTGATGCTTCACTGCCCTTGTATAGTTGCCTATTATCTTCATCCAACCACCCAAGTAATTCCCACAATTGCTGTGATCATCGTCGACTCTACCATCATCACCACTACTGCAAATCACCCCTTCAATCTCGCTGCAAATTACATCAGGTTTAGGTATTCTACCTTATTACTGATGCAATGTAGTTATCTTAAACTCAAAAAACCAAAAAAAGTGTTCCTATTTCACTGCATAAACTTATCGTCAAAATTACCATCTTTATGAGGAAAGTTACACTATACTAGCTGCATACTATTGCCCTGATTTGATATTATTGTCACTATTTTGCTATCGTATCTTCCATAAGTTTTTTAGAACATCTTTGGCACTCCCTATTAGTGGATTTTCTTTAGGTTTTGTGAAAAGATTGCTGATACAAATCGTTGATCTTTTACATCTAAACTGCTACACTTTAGACATAAAAATCTACCGCAGCATCTTATCGTATTCCTTAGTTTTGCCAAAATTTTTGTTGTCATATTCTCCCATCAATTTGTTGACGGCATTACCTTTTCCTCACCAATGGACTCCCATTGAGTTCTACTCGAATCTTTGTTATGAACTACTGAAAAAAATTATGTCTATACTACTAAAATCTTTTCAATGAAAAATTCTACCACTATACCTTTTGCTATTCTTCTTCTCGTAAACCATCAAATCCTACCGAACTTGCTACCACCAACCACATCATCTTTAAGGCACCCCTTTAGACTTAAGATGTAGCCATCATGACCTATTTCCAGAATCTACAACCAACCCAAATAGTAGCCTAAACAATGGTCTTCCACAGCCATAACCCTCCATAAACCGATCTTTATCTTCTAGCCACCAATCCCTACCAAACCGATTGCCGCCATCAACAATAACCCTAGGCCACTCTTATAACCCTAAGATGTAACTGTCGTAGTCCTCTTCTACCCCATGTAGCTGACCCCAACAACTGCACATGCTATAGCCTTTTACTCCTAGATCATTGTCACTGCTATCCTCTCTTATTGCCACCACCATCTTCTTTGATTGTTGCCACTGCCATCTTCTTCGGTTTTTGTTGTTGCCATTTTCTTCAGTTGATGCCACTGCCATCTTCCTTGATTGTTGTCACTACTATCTTCTTAGTTGCTGCCATTGCCATCTTCTTTAGTTGTTGCCGATGTCGTCTTTCTCGGTCGTTGCTGATGCTATCTCCCTGTTTCAGTTGCTACCATCACCCTGTGTTATTGCCACAACCAGCATTCATGGGGCAGCCATCTAGTCCTAGATTGCTGCCTTCATCGCCACCTCAACCCCTACTATAGCCGACCCAAACAGTAGCACATATCGCAGCTAAACAATAGCCAACCACAGCCTTCTTTCCAAGATCATTGCCTCTTCCTGTTGTCGATAAATAATCTATTGATCTATGCCCTAGACTCACCAATAGAAGAAGAATCTCAACATCACAGGTCTATAATCCTACGCTACAACAATGAATGACATGATCAACATAAAGCTTAAAGCCATCGAGAGGCGTATGGAGGACAAACTGCTTGCCTTATTCATAGAATTCAGAATTGGTCGATCTCCAAGTTTGATGAAATCATAGAAAGGTGAAAGTTCATATCACAAAGAGAGGCCTCCTGAAAAGGAAGAACAAGCCATGGATCCAGCACCTACACGTATGAGGGTGGACTTCCCTCGATGGGAAGATGGAGACCCAACGAGATGGCTTTCGCGTGCGGAACGCTACTTCCATTATCACCGAACATCGAAGGCTTCCATGGTGGACATCACTGCCATCTACCTTGAAGGAGCACACCCACGAAGTCCCAGCATGGAGAAAATTCAAGAGCAGACTGCTGATTTGCTTTAGACTGGCGGAGTATAAGAACACGAATGGCCAACTCATGAAGATTCACTAAACCTCAACCATGCAAGAATATCAAACTAGATTTTAGCATCTTTCAAATCAAACTCAAGCTTGGTCTGAAAAGCAGTTGCTAGGAACGTTCATTAAAGGATTAAAATTGGAGATCATATGCGAAGTCAAGGCACGACAACTATATACATTGAGGGTTGCCATCTCCTTCGCTTGCATCTATAAGGAACGACTGACGACGATACCCGAAGGATCAAGATCATGAACTAACTAGCAACCATCATCCTCCCTTGCTACCAATCAAACCTTTCAACCCAAGGAACTTACCCAAGAAAAAATTAGCGATAGATCCGCGAAGGGCATATGTTGGCATTACAACAAACTTTAGAGCCGCAACCATAGCTGCAGAAAGGGGAAGCTTCTAAAGATAGAACCTATCGAAGAACCAGAATAAGAAGAGGAGGACCTCAAACATGAGGAGGAGAACCAATAGAGGACCCGCAGCCAGCTGATTGTATGATGCATGCTCTTGCTGGCTACGCGAACCCGCAGACGATGAAAGTGGGAGGACTACTTAAACAACAGCCAATCACCATCCTCATCGATAACAGAAGCACCAATAATTTCATGGATAATAAGATTATACTTCCTGATTAACTCTTCGAATTAAAGATTGTAGCAGGTTTGATGTAAAAATCATAGATGGCTGAATCTTCAACTACAATCGAAATTGCCCACGGGTGAAACTAATTTTGCACGACCAAGAAATCACCACAGAATTCTTCCTCCTCCCACTTGATGACTATGAGGCCATGCTTGGAATCAAATGGTTAACTATGCTAGGTGATGTTTCCTAGAATTTTTTTAAATTAATTATGAAATTTTTCAATGAAGGAAAATAGGTGATCCTATGTAAGAAATACAGGAGCAACGTGACGACGATTTCAAAGCAATGAATAGAGAAAGTCTTGCACAAAGTAAACACCAGCTTCCTAATGCAACTCTATTAGCAATATATAAGAGAGCCGACAAAAATTAAAGACCCAAACCTTCTCCAATTGCTTGCTGAATTTTCAGACGTCTTCGACAAACAGCACTGCCTACCTCCTACCCAATGGCATGACCACCGAATTCTGATTCTCTGGGGTAAACCACCAATAAACACTCAACCATATCACCTTAGAAATATGAAATAGAGAGGATTATAAATGAGATGCTTGAAACAAGGGTCATTCAGCTAAGTTACAGCCCTACTCTTCGCCAGTGCTCTTAGTATGAAATAAAGACTGGCTACTACTAAAGATCAATCACATGGTAGCACATGCAAAGAAGAAACGACCTCTTGACAAACTTCAGAATGAAAGAAAATTTGAAGATCGAGCTTTTCTACACTTTCAATCCTACCAGCAAGAAATTGGAACCTCAAGAAAGTGGTCTCTCTATTACTTTAGATAATACAAAATTGGGGATCACATTAGAACCATGACCTATGGATCATATCTATGCCCTAATTCAAAATTATAATTGATCCTCCAAGAATCTCACTGTAAATAAAAGTTTAGAAAGGATGACTCAGCCTAGATCCATCCACCCAACACCAAAGTCAATGAGAAGTCCTAGTTCTAATTAGAGATTGCATGACATCGCAGGATCATGACACATCACCATCCAGATACAACCACCTATGAAGAGATAAAAGACAAAGCTGAATCATGGGATCGTGATATGCCTACCTCAAATGCAACAAGGAAGCCTCATGAACAGCTGCAAACTCGAACCCGAAGATTATGGATCCTTAGTCTCGAGGATAAGGCTGATTTGAAGAATGTAGGTTTATTAGGATCCTAGTTGACTCGGGTCCTAGTCGATTGAGTTAAGTCCTTAGATTAGGCATTGTTGGCCAACCTAGATCTGACATTAGGTCGATTAGGAGGATATTTAAGTCCAGTGTAATAAATCAGCCCAAATCCTAATAGGGTTAGGATTCGACTGAACTAGAGTCGGATTAGGAGTTGGAGTTATATTCGAGTTAGAGTCAACCAAGTCATGTATGTACTAAACCCTAAACTAGCTATCACCTTTATTGAAGAAATGGTCGGCTGGGGTTAAGGGAAGAGTCTATTAGAACCCTTGCAGATTCTAAGCTTAGGGTGATCTCTATAGGGGATCGACCTCCTTAAAACTTTATAGGGGTTCCTCCCTCCTTGGTACTCAAGCCACTGGCTAAAAAAAGATTAATCTATTCATGATAAAAAGTCAATGATTACAAGGCTATTTATAGGCCTTCAATCCCTAATTCCTAAGAGGACTCCTACTTCAAGAATTCTACCCTCAATTGACTTCGACCCTCAACCAACTCCTAAGCAACTCGTAATGCAACTCTAAGTCTAACCACTAATCGGCCCATCTAGGGGTGGTCGGTTGCTTTATTATTTCTTAATCCTTTTCTAATTGAACTCATCCTCAAACAACCCCTCTTTAACTAGGATAAGGGGTGGTTAATTAAGGTAACATGCATCTTACTCTACCCTTAAATATCTTCCTTAATTAATCCTAACCTAGTCGGCCTCCTTACTTTCCTTAATAGGGGTCGGCTATATAGGATTTACATGAATGCTCTTAGATTTTACATAATTGCCCTCTCCCATGAAACTAAATTAGGACTCCTCTAGCTAGAATCCTAACCTAGCCTTGTCCTCAAGGCTGAGACTCCATGAACTTTGGGTCTTGATCTATAATTTTCCTTGAAGTTTCCTTGTGATATCTACGGTAGGTACACTGTGGTTTGACGGTCCAGCATTATCTTGTATCTCTCCATCAGGGGTAGTAGTATTTGGATGGTGGTGCATCACGATCCTACGATCCGATGTGATCATCAATTGAACTTGAACCTCGTCATCAGTTGGGATGTCAGGTGGATGGATCTGGGTTGAGTCATCCTTTATAAACTTCCATTTATGATGAGATACTTGGAGGATCAATTGTATTTTTAAATTGATGTACTGATCTGATCCATAAGTCATGACTCTATTATGATCTCCAATTTTGCAAGGGCTAAAGTAGTAGAGGGACCACTTCCTTGAGGGTCGAATTTTCTACTAGTAGGGTTGGAGATGAAACGAAACTCAATATTCAACAGTAAACTTTCTTCTACTTCGGTATTTATCGGGAGGCTGTTTCTTTTTTTGCATAAGCTACCACTTGGTTGTTCTTTAATAGTAACCAAGCATTCTTTTGGAATAATTGCTCCCCTTTGATAAGGCCCCTAGTGGTATAAGCCCATTCTGAGTCCAAGAAGGGTAGGAGTTGTAATTTTACTGGGCATATTTTTATCTCTCCTTTGTGCTATTGACTGGCATCATGCCAAACTTTAAATTCAGTAGTAATTATTATTCCTTTATAGATCAAAAGCATCATATGAAATGTAGGGAGAGCCACGGTGCATATTAGGAGTCGGTTATCTTACATGAGGGTGATGTCGATTCCAATTCCTGATATATCTGCTCCAATTATGTACATATTACCATGATTAATTAATGCTAGCACTGATGTAGATGGCATCGTGATTGTGAGGATCCTATAGATGGTGGACGTGTGGATGCCTTTCACTTATTCCTTCATTCAAGAAGAATGATTAAACCAAGAGGCACGAAGGACAAGGGTCATTCTCCAACCAACCATGCTGAGGCCTACAGCCCCCACTACTGCCATCCGAGCCCCTGCACCAAAAAGATTGATAACGGATGAGCTTCATGAATGATCGACCAAAGGATTATGCTAGTACTATAATGAACCGTGGAGCCGAGAACATCATTGTAAAAAAGACTGACTCCTTATGATGGAACTAGTAGAGGATGAGGACAATGAACCATCTGAAGAAGACCTTGAACTTGAAGAAGAAGCCATAGAGGAAGAGTCCCAACCGGTCGACTACGTAGTACACGCATTGGCCGGTTACTCCAACCCACAAACAATGAAAATTAGAGGACTTCTAAAATAGCAACCCATCACCATTCTCACCGACACGGGCCGCACAAATAACTTTCTCAATAGTAAGGTTGCTGCTCATTTGGCGCTTCAAATCGAAGTTTGCAACACGTTCAACATAAAGGTTGCCAACAGCCGAATCCTCAATTGCGACCAATGGTGCCTGCGGGTGACAACTCCTCCAAGACCAAGAAGTAGTAGCTGGTTTCTTCCTCTTACCCATTGATGATTATGAAGTCGTAATTGAGATCAAATGACTCACAACTCTAGTTGATATCTCCTGAAATTTTTCTAAATTAATCATGAAATTTTATTACAAAAGGAGAAAGGTCACGTTATGAGACAAGTGCGGGAGCCATATTTCCATCGTTTTATCATAACAAATGGAGAAAGTTTTACAAAAAGTACATGGTGGATTCTTGATGCATATCCAGTAGCCATTGAAGGGGTAAAACATTGATAGGACTCCAGTAGGGTTGAGTCCAAATCATCTTGGTACTAGTCACTAAAAACCGTATTAGATTGTAATAAACCCACTCCTATCTTATAAAGGAGTATGGCTAGGATTTAGATTAGCTCTTAAGGCTTCGTAGTCGTCAACCCCTTACTAGGTTGGTCAGCAAAGGTTTCCCCCTGCTTAGGTCGGCTATAGAGCCAACTTAGCTGCCCCCTATTCTTATTAAGACAGGTCAGCTATAAGAGAGGTAAAGGAGTAATTTTACTTAGGCGAGCATACCCTTAGGCTAGGGTTTTGATCCATATTTAAAGATGTAGCTGCCCCCCTCTTGAATCAAGCAATTCTCAATTTTATTTTAGCATTGTGTCGAGTCTAGGAGAGAGTAACCCTTACAGCGTTTCAAGGGTTGGTCCCCCTTAAGGGTCAAAATCTATAGAGTCCTTCTAGGATTCTATCATCTGGAATTAGAGTGGCATTCTTGCTGCCCTATAGCCATCATCCATACCTCTATCTTATAAGAAATTCCCATAATTTCTTTTAACGTCGCCTCCATCCATCGTCGTCCACCAAGTCGCAGATCCATCTATCTACTGCTGGCCCTTGCGTGATCTAGAAATCTGGTATATTTTTATCATCCATGCCCTTTCACTACTACAAGATTCTGTACTTTATATGTTGAAGATTTTTTCCAAACTTTATCCACTACAAATTTCATTCATCATAAATGTTATCGTTGTTGCGAAGGTAAAAAACTGCAAAAATTTTTAGTTGTATTTTCACCCCTTGAAACCAATTTATTTCTTCTTGTTTCTGGCTGAAATTTTTATACAATTCTAAGGATCAACTTGGCTTTCATCTGACATTGATTTATGGAAAAAATTCCTTCTAAAATTGGTTTTATTGTGTAATCTTTTACCATCATGTAGTGATAGAATTTTACGATGAAGGACCTATCTTTCATCTTTTGCCTTATTTCCCTACTATTATGCTGCCAAAATTTTGTCCAACTTTTTATTGGTATTAACAACAATTGAACCAAGGGTTTTTGTATAATTTTCTTGAACTTTCCTCTGGAATTTACATCAAGAATTATCGTTTCTCTAACGTAAAATAGCTTCGACAGGACAGCACATCGTAGCACCTTTTTTACCGAATTCTATCATATTTGAGTGCTATTTTTTGTGGGATTTTGGACTCACTTTTCCTCATCTCAAAATTCTATCATCCTCACCAAGAACCTATCTAAACCTTACCCTAAATCAAACCCAAATAGTCACCTAAATCAATCATAAACTACAGCCTACTCCCATCTAAATCGATTTACCTTCCAACCGACCACAACCTTCTCCAAAATTCCCATGCCACTAACCCGATAACAGAAAAAAGACCTCAATATTATAGATCTAGAGGCATATATTATGGCATCAGAGGAGGATATTGATATAAAGCTTGAAGCCTTTGAAAACCACATGGAAGAGAAGATGTGATCCCTTTTTACCGAATTCAGCATTGGCCGATCGTCGAGCCAGAGGAAATCACAGCACTGAGAAACTTCAGATCGGTGAGATGATCCTCAATAACATGGCCACATCACCTCTGATTTCAACAATGCATGCATGAAGGTTGATTTCCCTAGATGGGAAGAAGGAGACCCGATCAGGTGGATCTCATACGCGGAGTGCTATTTTCGGTTCTACTAGACCGCCGACGCCACTCGGGTGGAGATTGTTGCCATCCACCTCGAGGGAGATGCAATTTAGTGGTTTAATTGGTTTGATCACACCCATGGAGGACTCTCTTGGTAACAATTCAAGGAAGGACTACTGAACTGCTTTGGACCAACCGATTTCGACAACATCGATGGACAATTTGTAAAGATTCATGAAACCTCCACTATACAAGAATACCAAACAAGGTTTGAATGTTTATCTAATCAAACTATGGATTGGTCTGAAAAATAATATTTAGGGACTTTCATCGAGGGCCTAAATTTGGAGATTCGGGGAGATGTAAAGGTGCGACAACCATACACTCTTAGGATGGTGATTTCCTTTGCGCATATTCAAGAAGAACGATTGAACCAAGAGGCACGAAGGACAAGGGTCACTCCCTAACCAGCTGTGCTGAGGCCTATAGCCCCCTCTATTGCCATCCAAGCCCCCGCACCAAAAAAATTGACGAGGAACCGTGGAGCCAAGAACAAAAAGGGTCGGCTTCTTGTGATTAAACCAATGGAGGATGAGGACAATGAACCATCTAAAGAAGCCCTTGAATATAAAGAAAAAGCCGCAGAGGAAGAGTCCCAACTAGCTAACCATGCAGTGCATGCATTGGCCGGCTACTCCAACCCGCAAATGATGAAAGTTGGAGGACTTCTAAAACAGTAACCCATCACTATTCTCATCGACACGGGTAGTACAAATAACTTCCTTAAGGTTACTACATGTTTGGCACTTTAAATTGAAGGTTACAACAAATTCAATGTAAAAGTCACCAACGGTCGAATCCTTAATTGCGACCAATGGTGCCTGTGAGTGAAACTACTCCTCCAAGACCATGAAGTGGTAGCTGATTTCTTCCTCCTACCCATTGATGATTATAAAGCCATACTCAGGATCGAATAGCTCACAATGCTAAATGATATCTCCTGGAATTTTATAAATTAATCATGAAATTTTATTGTAAAGGGAGATAGGTCACATTACGAGGCAAGCGAGAGAGCCATATTTCCACCGTTTCATCGCAACAAATGGAGAAAGTTTTGTACAAAGCACATGGTGGATTCTTGATGTATATCTAGCAGCCATCTAATGGGAGAATGCACGAAATTCATATCCTAAGCTTGCCTATTTACTGGATGAATTCGTGGATGTCTTAGTAGAACCACACGAGCTGCCCCCTAACCGGTCATATGACCACCGCATTCCTATTTTGTCATACAAACCTCTAACAAATTTGTGACGATACCACCATCCTCACTTGTAGAAGGATAAGATCGAGAATACTGTTAAAGAGATGCTTGACACCAGGGTGATTCGACTGAGTTGCAACCCTTACTCCTCACTGGTGTTGCTAGTGCGTAAGAAGGATGGTATGTGGTGGATGTACATTGGCTACCGGGCTCTAAACGCCATCACTATTAATGACAAATATCCTATTCCAATCATAAATGAACTCTTGGACAAATTAAAATGAGCCTGAGTCTTCACTAAATTGGATCTCCCATCAGATTCGGGTATGCACTGAAGATATTCTGAAAACTATATTCCACACGCATAATGGCCACTATGAGTTTTTGGTAATGCCTTTTGGACTTATAAACGCTACTTCTACCTTTTAAAGCTGGATAAATGACATCTTTCAAAGGTTTCTATGCAAGTTTGTATTGGTATTATTTGATGATATTCTCATTTATAGCTTTATGCTAGATATACATTTTGAGCATTAATGAACTGTTCTAACCATTCTCCAAGAGAATACTCTTTATGTTAAACAGTCAAAGTGTAGCTTCTTACAGCATAAAGTGGAGTATCTAGGGTACATTATATCAGAGGATGGAGTCGCGGTGGACCCGACAAAGATCGAGGCAATGCAAGGATGGTCGAGACCTACAGACGTAAAATTACTACATGGCTTCCTTGGACTCACAGGCTACTACCGGAAGTTCGTGAAAGATTATGGCACGATCAGTGCCCCACTCACATCCTTACTCAAGAAGGACTCCTTTTCATGGTCAGATCAAGCCTCCTGCATCCTTTGAAAGACTCAAGGCTGTCATGATAATGACGCTAGTCCTAGCACTACCCAATTTCAGCCGAAATTTTGTGATTGAGGCCAACGTGTCCGGAGTTAGAATTGGGGCTGTTCCAATGCAAGATGGTTGACCCCTTACCTACACCATCAAAGCTTTATCTCCCTCACATCTTAAAATGTCTGTATATGACAAAGAAATGCTTGTTATCGTACACGTAATTACAAAGTAAAGACCCTACCTAATCGGCCAGTACTTCCAGATTAAGACCAACCACCAAAGCCTTAAATATTCAATTCTATCAAAAGACTAAATTATTATTGTTTCATCTTCCTCTTGCATTCAAATTATTTTGCACGAGATGCATTCTTTACCCTCAGCAGGGCACTCTAGATTTCTGAGGACTTACAAAAGGGTGAAGCAAAACTTCTTTTAGAAAGGTACGAAAAAATCAATTTATGATTATGTATCCAAATATGATGTATGTCAGCATTAAAAAGGTAAAATAGTGATAAGTTCGAGGAAACTACAGCCACTACCCATACCAGACTTAGCGTGGACCGACATTTATATGGACTTCATCAAGGGGCTGCCAGTATCCCAAGGTAAAAGCACGATCTTTTTGGTGGTAGATTGCCTAACCAAGTATGCTCACTTCTGTACTGTAAAATATCCTTATACTGCTGCTAGTATTGCTCAACTTTTTGTGGCACATATAGTAAAACTATATGGGATGCCAAGGTCAATTGTGAGCGATCGTGACAAGGTATTCCTAAGTAAATTTTGGACATAACTCTTTTATCTACAAGACACCCAGTTGAAAATAAGCACAGCCTATCATCCCCAGACAGAGGCCAAACAAAAGTGGTGAATAGATGTGTCACGCGCACCCCCGCCCCCCCCCCCCGATCTATAACACATTCGAGAGGTGTGACTTTAATCTAAAAAGATTGATAATATTATCAACAATATAATCGATCTAGGATCCAAATAATCATTTAAGGATACTAAGAATAACATGTCATTCAATCACTTTCATAGAAACCTATGTAGATTATAATCTCTTCACATTCTCTTAATGAATCATAAAATCGATCCAAAACCAATGTAGCTAAATATAATCCACATTCATAAGGTCCACTAATGCGATAAAATCCATATGACATTGGAAAACAACCATACACCACCACTTCATATATTATACAGCAAGTTTAACATTCAACATCCCAAACAAGAGGATAGTTTTAAAACCATTATATAGTTATCCCTCTTCAAAATATGTCTACATCTTTACTTTAGACCCAAGGTGTACACATACAATGATAACATATTGTCAAATGAATATTTAGCCCAAGAACTTCTTGCTTTCCCATTACTTTAGCCCCATATCAAGTATTTTAATAAATGCCAAGTTAACTTGAAGAAAATTAGACAGCAACAGAGTGAGCTAAGAAGCCCAACAAGTATCAAATAGGTTGAGAGCAAGGAAAGGTGTTTTCAAATTGAACCTGATATAAGAGTACAAGGTAGAGAATACAAAAATCTTTACATATACTATGAAATCAAATTCATAACCACAAGGTTCATCTCGTTTGAAGCATACTTAAATCCATAACAATTTGGGAAGGTAATTAGAGCATATATGTAAATCAAAAGAATTTTGATATATATCAATGACATTTAAAATTTTAGGAACATATCAATAATACATAAAATACTTCAGAATATGTCAGAGGAACAAATATCAAATGAAGCTCATATGTCATATTTGAAGTTGGGTGAATATCATAAGCATAAATTTGTGAAGCAGCATATTAATGGCAAACAAAATATTTTGGAGCCTATTAATGAGAATACAAAATATTTTGGAGCATATCAAGGAGGTATAAGATATTTTTTGAAAGTATATCAATGGTGTATGAATATTCTCAAAAGCATATCAAATGAAACAAGTAACGAATATAAGTTCAAATATTATTCAAACATAACATTCATTTCATTCTTATCCAAAGCGCACAAATAACTCAAAAGCAATACTTTAGATATCATATCAAAAACATAGAGGGCGAAGTGGGACCATAAATATAACGTGGAACATCCATCGCTGAATGACCACCAAACATAAGTCTCTTATGTTTAGGAGCCCCACCCATTCATATTTGAGTGAAGTCATAGGGGGCTGGCAAAGCATGCAGACTCTAAGCATAACTCTCTTTACCATTTCTGGCAAAGGTTCACATTGTCCCACAAACACCGGAGTATAAAAGGACATGAGCAATGAATTTGGCATATATCGGAAGCACATACGAAATAATAAATCATACATATGCCTAAATAGAATAATAGAATATAACATCGATTAATGCATAACATATTCTGATATGTAAGGAAGTTAAGGGCAAGAGCGTTAGAGATTTCAGCTTTGAAATAAAAGAAGCAATTATAGGCATAATTGATATAATCCCTATTCTAGCATAATTCTAAAAGCAAAATTCAAAATTATTTAGATGATAAAAAAATACTCCAAATTACTCAAAAAAGGTGTTGTTAAAAAGCTAAATCAATCCAATTTTATATGAAGTAAGTTTCATATAAATTGAAGGTCTCTACAAAGAGTTATTGATGGTCCTGTAACCAAAGGTCCGGAATCATAGTCCCTGCTTTGCAGAATTCATAGGGTCCATCAAAATGGGGGGTTTAGATAGTAATTTCGATTTCAAATAATTCGATCATAGGTTCAATTGAGAGATCTAAGAGACTAGTTTCTAACAAATTAAGTTTTACATAAATTAGGAACTCCAACAGGAAGATATAAGCAATACAGTGACAAAAGGTCATGAGCTATAGATTCGGTTTTATAGATTTCATATACTCAATTGAAGTAAATGTTTGTGCTAGCAAATAAACTCCAAATTCTTCAAACTCAGGTTCAAAAGAAAGATATTAGAATCTTTATTTGAATAAACTATGTTTTATCTAAATTACAGATCTGTATTAAATGTTATAGTAAGAACAAAATAGATAGGTCATAATCTTAACAATATTACAGATTCATACTTAGGCAGCAAACAAAAGATTTTGGATTAGTTTAGAATTTTCTTCATAAATCAAGGCAAAAACAAAGATAAATTTCAATAGGAGAATGATAGAATACTTGCCTTTGAATATTTTAGTCCCAAAGATGTGGATTAGATCACAATCTCAAAATCCCCAAATTTCTTCTTCTTCTTCTTCTTCTTCTTCTTCTTCTTCTTCTTCTTCTTCTTCTTCTTCTTCTTCTTCTTCTTCTTTCTTCTTCTTCTTCTTCTCAAGTTTACGTTACAGCCAAAACGCCACTTTTTTTCTTTAATTGTTAGTTGTTTAAGCTAACATATGTGTTGATAGGTGGTAAACATGTATGCAATGTGCTTATGTGTTGCGCAAGTGGCACTGCTTTAAACAAGGTAATGACACATGTCCTCACCATATTTTTTTCCCTTAACTTAATATGAATCATTTACAATTCATTTTATATATTTTTTTAAGATTCACACTTAGGTCCCTAGCAATTAACTTTTAATATAAAATTATTTAATCAAGAGAATTAATAAATAAATCCTTAAATTATACAAATAAGTCCTCATAAATAATTTAAAATATTTTATAATAAATATTTCAAAAATGAGGGATATTATACTCTCCCCCCCCTTAAAATAAAAATTTAGTCCTTTAAATTTATCATACCATCATCGACAAAAAGATGAGGATAGATTTTCTTCATTTCTTCCTCTAGTTCCCAAGTTGTTTCATCCATAGAATGATGTCTCCATATCACTTTTACTAGAAAAATGACCTGATTCCTTAGTATCTTTTCTTTCTTATCAATAATATGTATAGGTTCTTCTACATAAGATAAGTTGCGATCGATTATAATCGGCTCATACTGAATGATGTGAGACGGGTCATGTATATACTTTTTGAGCATTGAAATATGAAATATGTCATGGATACAACCTAAGGCTGGTAGCAAGGCAATCATATAAGTGACAAAACCAATCCTCTCAAAGATCTCAAATGGTCCAATAAATATAGGGCTTAACTTTCCTTTCTTCCCAAATCTTACCATGCCCTTGGAAGGAGAGACCTTCAAGAACACAAAATCCCCCACTTAAAACTCAATTTCTTGTCTTCTATTATTAGCATAGCTCTTTTGACAACTCTGAGCAGTCTTTAGTCTTTCTCTTATAACTTAAATCTTTTCAGTAGTCTCCTACACTTTATCGAAGTGATAACAATTTCCTATCGCCAACTTCCTCCCAACAAATAGGCGTTCTGCACTTTCACCCATACAAAGCTTCATAATGGGCCATCTGAATACTAGACTGGTAACTATTATTGTAGGTGAACTCAACAATAGAAATATTTTTATCCCACTCACCTTTCCAATCCATGATATATACTCTAAGCAAATCATCAAGTGTTTGAATTGTTCTTTTTGATTGCCCATCAGTTTGAGGGTGATAAGCAGTGCTAAACTTGACTTTAGTGCCCATAGATTCTTGTAATCTTCTCCATAATCTAGAAAGACATCTGGAGTCCCTATCAGAGATGATCTCCTTTAGAACACTATAAAGCCTTACTATTTCACCGATATATAATTCAACAAGTCTATCCATAGAATATATCATATTGATCGGTAGGAAATGTGTCGATTTAGTAAATCTATCAATAATCACTCATACTTTCTAGAGGTTCTGGGTAGACCTGAAACAAAATCCATGGTGATATTTTCCCATTTCCATTCAGGAATATCTAAAGGTTGTAACAAACCTCTAGGTCCTTGGTGTTCAACTTTGATTTGCTGGCAAGTTAAACATTTTGATACATATATTGCAATCTCCTTTTTCATATCTTCCTACCAATAATGACTTTTAAGATCTTTATACATTTTTGTACTACTCGGGTGCAAGGTGAATTTAGAACTATGACCTTCCTTTAGGATTTGATCCTTGATATCTAGGTCATCTGGAACACATACTCTATTCTCTATTCTCAACAAACTATCCTCTGAAACACGAAAGCCAAGCTTTGATCTTTTTTCTACTTCTTTCCTCAAGTGGATTAAATGTGGATCTCGTAACTATCTCTCTTTAATTTGTTGAATGAAATCAGATTGAACCTGGATAGAGGCCATTAATATCATTGAGTTTTGCTCATTCCTAATAGATTTCTCATCACCATTTTCTTCCAATAATCCCTATTATTTCATAACCAAACTACCCATAAAATTTATAGATTTTCTACAAAGTGCATCAGCTATAACATTGGCCTTACCCAGATGATATCAAATGGTACAATCATAATCCTTTAAAAGTTCTATCCATCTTCATTGCCTCATATTTAACTCCTTTTGAGTAAATATACTTTAGACTCTTATGGTCGGTAAATATTTTAAATGTCCACCCATATAAATAATGTCTCCAAATCTTCAGTGCAAAAATTATTGCTACTAACTCCAAATCATGGGTTGGATAATTTAGTTCATAACTCTTTAGTTGTCTAGAAGCATAAGCAATTACTTTCCCTTCTTGCATCAAAACACATCTAAGGCCCTTCCTTAAAGCATCGGTGTAAACTACAAATCCTTCGTTACCATTGGGAATTGTGAGAATAGGAGCACTAGTTAATCTTCTTTTTAACTCCTAAAAGCTTTGTTCACATTCGTCAACTCATTTAAACCTCACATTCTTTCGAGTTAGCTTGGTGAGGAGGCTAGCAATTCGAGAAAATCCCTCCACAAATCTCCTATAATAACTTGTCATGCCCAAGAAACTTCTAACTTTAGTTACATTTGTTGGTACTTCCCACTTAACTACTGCTTCAACTTTCTTTGGATCAACAGAGATGCCCTTGCCTGAAATCACATGGCCTAAGAAAGTAACTTTATTTAACAAAAACTCACATTTACTGAACTTTGCATACAACTTTTTTTTTCTCTCAGTATTAACAATACATTTCTTAAGTGCTCCTCATGCTCCAGGTCATTCCTTGAATACACTAATATATCATTAATAAATACGATAACACAGTTATCCAAGAGTGGATGAAATATCATATTCATTAATTCCATAAAAGCTGCAGGGGCATTAGTCAAACCAAAAGGCATTACTATGAATTCATAGTGTCCATACCGAGTTATGAAAGTAGTTTTAGGAATATCTTCTTTCTTGATATTTAATTGATAATAACTTAACCTCAAGTCAATCTTAGAGAATACTTGTGCACCCTATAATTGATCAAACAAATCATCAATTATGGGTAGAGGATACTTATTTTTTATCATCACTTGGTTAGATTGTCTATAATCAATACAAAGCCTCCATGTCCCATCCTTCTTCTTAACTAACAATACTGGAGCACCCCATGGTGAAACACTGAGTCGAATAAAACCTTTATCTAATAGTTCTTGTAGTTGCTTTCTCAATTCTTCTAGCTCGAGTGGTGCCATTCTATAGGGAGGCTTGGATATTGGTGTTATTCCAAGGACAATATTAATAGTAAATTCACTCTCTCTCTCTGGAGGTAATCCAGGCAAGTCATCTGGAAAAACATCAGGGAACCCTCTGACTACCAAAATTTCATTTAGATAAGCTACTTGATTTAAATTCTCCTTTACAATATAATATAGCAAAAATAACCCCTCTGCATAAATCGATGAGCTTGAAATGCCGATATTAGGCAAGGAAGTGAGTCATGCCTAATACCCTTAAAATCGAAGATAGGCTGATTTGGTATGTAAAAAGTGATTATTTTTATATAGCAATCAATACTAGCATGATAGGAAGAGAGTCAATCCATGCCAAGTATAATATCAAAGCCCTAAATCTCTAGGAGGATTAAATCAGCAAGGAGTTCATGTTCTCCGATAAAAATCAAACAAGACGGATAAAGCAAGTTTGATGTCAAAGTATCCCCAACTGCAGTAATTACATATAGCTCATAATCCAATGGTTTAGGTTGAATGCCCAAGTGACAAGCAAAAGTTTATGAAACAAAAGATAGATTGGACTCGGGATCAAATAAAACCTTTGCATTCTTATTAGAAACATGAATAATACCTTCGACTACTGATTTAGAAGTCCGGGAATCCTGTTCAGTGATGTTATAAACTCTAGCATGGGTTGTCATTCTGGGTGGCAATGACTCTTTCTTCTTATTCAATGGACAATCCTTTACTTTATGATCTAGTTTCCCACAAGCAAAACAGGCTCCAGTCACCCGAAAACACTTACTTGTTTCATGATTATATCAATATTCTACACATGACTGAGTTCTATGAGGTGGCCTTCCTTTCTCTAATCCTGACATCTTGATCCTTTTATTACTATTTTCATATTCATTCACTCTCTTACTTTTGCTTGTAAACTTGTCCTTGTAGTTCTTACCCATAATTTCTTGTATCTCCTCCAAGTCTCTTTCAATAATTAAAGCCCTTTCTACCATATCAGTATATGAAGAAAGTTTTAAGGCTAATATCCGACTCCTTATCGTTGATCTTAGACCTCTCTCAAATCTTTTCATTTGTTAATCACTCAAAAAAATCACTAAACCTCAACAAATATTTCAAATATGATATATTTATCAGTATGTCTTAGTGATCCTCAAATCATGCTCTTATACCATCTCTGTCATGCAACCCCCACTCACCCTCCATCCTGGATCCAAACAAATATTTGTATTCCCTACCTCAATAAATATTTCAAATATGATAACATAATCCATCCTGGATCCAAACAATCATTTGAGTATACTAAGAATAACATATAGTCATTCAATCACTTTTATAAAAACCTGTGCAAATTATAATCTCTTCACATTCTCTTAATGAATCATAAAACCGATCTGAAACCAATGCAGCTAAATATAATTCACATTCATAAGGTTCACTAATGCAATAAAATCCATATGACTTTGGAAAACAACCATACACCACCACTTCATATATTATACAACAAGTTTAACATTCAACATCCCAAACAAGAGGGTAGTTTTAAAACCATTACATAGTTATCCCTCTTCAAAATATGTCGACAACTTTACTTTAGACCCAAGGTGTACACATACAATGATAACATATTGTCAAATGAACATTTAGCCCAAGAACTTATTGCTTTCCCATTGCTTTAGCCTCATATCAAGTATTTTAATAAATGTCAGGCTAACCTGAAGAAGATTAGATAGCAATAGAGTGAGCTAAAAAGCCCAGCAAGTATCAAACAGGTTTAGAGTAAGGTAGGTGTTTTTAAATTGAACCTGATATAAGAGTACAAGGTAGGGAATACAAAAGTCTTCACTATAGCATCAAATCATATTCACAGCCACAAGGTTCATCTCGTTCGAAGTACTTAAATCCATAACAATTTAGGAAGGTAATTGGAGTATATATGGCAATCAAAAGCATTTTGGTATATATAAATGACATTTAAAGTTTTAGGAGCATATCAATAATATATGAAATACTTTGGAACATATCAAAGAAATAAATATCAAACTTAAGCTCATATGTCATATTTAAATTCGGATAAATATCACAGGCATAAGTATGTCAAGCAATATATCAATGGCAAATGAAATATTTTGGAGCCTATCAATGAGAATACAAAACATTTCAGAGCATATCAAGGAGGTATAGGAAATTTTTTGGAAGTATATCAATGGTGTATGAATATTCTCAAAAGCATATCAAATGAACAAGTAATGAACAGAAGCCCAAATATTATTCAGACATAACATTCATTTCATTCTTATCTAAAGTGTACAAATAACACAAAAGAAATGCTTTGGATATCATATTAAAAACATAGAGAGCGAAGTGGGACCATAAAAATAATGTAGAACATCCATCGCTGAAAGACCACCAAACATAAGTCTCCTACATCTAGGAGCTCCATCCACCCACGTCTGAGTGAAGACATAGGGGGCTGGCAGAGCACGCAGGCTCTAGGCATAACTCCCTTTACCATTTCTAGCAAAGGTTCACATTATCCCATAAACACCGGAGTACAAAAGGACATGAACAATGAATTTAGCATCTATCAGAAGCACAAGCGGAACAATAAATCATATATGTGCCTAAATATAATAATAAAATATAACATCAATTAATACATAATATATTCTGATATGTAAGGAAGTCAAGGACAAGAGCATTAGAGATTTTAGCTTTCAAATGGAAGAAGCAAGTATAAGCAGAATTGTTATAATCCCTATTCTGACTGAATTCTAAAGGCAAAATACAAAGTAATTTAGATAATAAAAAAACTCTAAATTATTGAAGAAATGTGTTGTTGAAAAGCTAAATCAATCTAGTTTCATATGAAGTAAGTTTTATACAAATTGAAGGTCTCTACAAAGAGTTATTGATGGTCTTGCAACCAAAAGTCCGGAATCATAGTCCATGCTTTGTAGAATTCATAGGGTCCATCAAAATAAGGATTTAGATAGTCATTTTGACTCCAAATCATTCAATATTAGGTTTAATAGAAAGGTCTAAGAGTCTATCTTCTAACAAATTAAGTTTTATATAAATCAGTAACTCCAACAGGAAGATATAAGTAATAGAGTGATGAAAGGTCATGAGCAACATATTATGTTTTATAGATTTTATATACTCAATTAAAGTAAATGTTTGAGCTTACAAATAAACTCTAAATTCATCAAACTTTAGTTTAAAAGAAAGATATTTGAATCTATTTTTAAATAAACTAAGTTTTATCTAAATCAGAGGTCTCTACTAAATGTTACAGTAAGAACAAAATAGATAGGTCATAATCTTGATAATATTACAGATTCATACTTAGGCAGCCAACAAAAGATTTCAAATTAGTTTAGAATTTTCTTCATAAATCAAGGCAAAAACAAAGATAAATTTCAATAGGAGAATGATAGAACACTTGTCTTTGAATATTTTAGTCCCAAAGTTGTATATTAGATCACAATCTCAAAATCCCCAAATTTCTTCTTCTTTCCTTCTCTTCTTCTTCTTTCTCTACTTCTTCTTCTTCTTCTCCTTGTTTTCCCTCTAATTATTAATTATTTAAGCTAACATATGTGTTGATAAGTGGTAAACATACATGCAATGTGCTTATGTGTTGCACAAGTGACACTACTTTAAACAAGGTAGTGACACATCTCCTCACCATGTTTTTTTTTTCGTAACTTAATATGAATCTTTTATAATTTTTCATAATTTTTCTAAGATTCACACTTAGGTCCCTAGTAATTAACTTTCAATATAAAATTATTTAATCAAGAAATTTAATAAACAAATCCTTAAATTTTATAAATGAGTCCTCATAAATAATTTAAAATATTTTATTATAAATATTTCAGAAATGAGGGATATTACAAGATGCCTCGAGACATACCAATGGTGCTTCACCAATGATCAGTCCAAAGAGTGAACAAGGTGGCTTCCTTAGGCCGAATGGTGGTACAATACGACTTTTCATTTATCAACTAAATGTACCCCTAATGAGGTATTGTATGGCCGACTGGCCCCTATAATACCCAGATATATGCTTGGTTTGGCCAAAGTAGATCAGGTCGATCAAAATTTGATTAATAGGGACAAACTGCTGCAGTATCAATGAAGTTGTCTCCATCATTTTATGGACCATACTAGATCCTATAGCGCGTTGGGCTGTGGCATACAAATTAAAGCTTCCTAATGATGCTAAGATATATCTCGTCTTCCATGTATCCTTATTGAAGCTAAATGATAGGACTCCAGTAGGGTTGAGTCATAATCATCTTAGTACTAGTCAATAAAAACACTATTAGATTGTAATAAAGTCATTTCTATCTTATAAAGGAGTATGGCTAGGGTTTAGATTACCCCTTCGGGCTTAGTTGTCACCGCCCCCCTTACTGGGCAAGTCGGCCAAGGTTTCTCCCTGCTTAGGTTGGCTATAGAGTCAACCTAGCCGCCCCTTATTCCTATTAAGGCGGGATGGCTATAGGAGGGGCAAAAGGATAATTCCACTTAGACAAGTGCCCCCTTAGGCTAGGACTTTAATCTCTATTTAAGATATAGCTGCCCCCTTCTTTTAATCAAGCAATTATCATCTTCTGAATAGTGTCGAGTCTAGGAGGGAGGAACCCTATAACGTTCCAAGGGTTGATCCATTTCAATGATCAAAATCTATAGGGCTCTTTCTAGGGTCTTATCATCTGGTATTATAGCAGCGATCTTGCTGCCCCTATAGCTGTCATCCATGCCTCTACCTTCCCAAGTAATTCCCACAATTGTTGTGACACGTGCCTCCACCTTCTACCCCAGCCGCATATCAAATCAATCTGCCACTGCCCCTTGTGTTTGATCTGGAATTTTGGTATATTTTATAACCCACATCTCTTCAATACTGCAAGATCCTTTATATTATATATAGGAGAAGCTTTCCAATGTTTTCTTGCTATAATTTTTACCATCATAAATGTTATCAACGTTACAAAGGTGAAACACTATAGAAATTTTCAACCAATTGTTGCTTCTTGAAACTAAACTTTTAATCATCCTTTTTGGCTAAAACTTTTATACAATTCTATAGATCATCTTAGCTTTCATCTAAGACTAATCTTGTAAAAAAATTCTTTTTGGATCTGGACCTATAGCACTGCGATTCTTCATTACATAGTACTAAAATTTTATAATGTAGAATCTACCTTCCGTAAATTGGCCTCTTGAAATTAAACTTTTGTTCATCTTTTTTGGCTGAAATCTTTACACAATTCGCAAGATCAAGTTGGCGTTCATTTGAATTTAATTTCATAAAAACTCCATCTAGAACCGATTTTTATGTGATCTTTCACCATCATGTAGTTCTAGAATTTTACGATGAAGGAATTGGTCTTGCATCTTTTGCCCTATTTTCCTACCGATATGCTACCAAAATTTCATCAAAATTCCTACTGGTATTGATAACATCTAAACCATGGGTTTTTGTATAATTTTCGTAGACTTTCCTTGGAATTTATGTTGAGAAATCATCGTTTCTCTGTTGCAAAAACTAGTTTAGTAGGACAGCACATCGCAGCACTTCATTTCACCAAATTCTATCAATTTGAGTGCTATTTTTGTGTCAAATTTTGGACTCTCCTTTCCTCATCACTAAACTCTACCATCCTCACTAAAACCCTTCTAAATATTACCTTAAACTGAATCCAAACAGCCCCAAATCAGCCACCTAAATCAGCCTACTTCCTTATTGATCCACTTACCTTTTAGAAAACTTTCCTTACCGAGACACCTACCCTTGTTGCCATCTATCTCAGATATAAAATTTATTTTCCTAACCTTCATCTACTACCATCACAACCCTAAAACCACACCAATTCATAGCCTAAACTCTACAAAACCGTAGCCCCAAATCTACCCTAAACCGTAGTCTACTTCCACCAAAATAGATCCACCTTCTAACCGCCAATCCTTCTCCAAAATTCCCATGCCACTAACCTGACAATAGAAAAAAGATCTCAATATTACAGATCTTGAGGTATATACTATGGCATCAGAGAAGGCTATCGTTGCAAAGCTTGAAGCCTTTGGAAATCAAATGAAAGAGAAGATGCGATCCCTTTTCGCCAAATTCAGCATTGGCCGACTGTCGAACCTGAGGAAATCACAACATGGAGAAACTTCAGAGTGGTGAGATGATCCTCGAGAACATGGTCACATCACTTCTGATCTCAATAATCCATGCATGAGGTTAACTTCCCTAGATGGGAAGAAGGAGACCCGATCGGGTGGATCTCACATGTGGAGCGTTATTTTCAGTTCTACCAAACCGTCGACGCCACACGGGTGGAGATTACTGCCATCCACCTTGAAGGAGATGCTATTCAGTGGTTTAATTAGTTTAAGCACACCCATAGAGGACTCTTTTGATAGTAATTCAAGGAAGGACTACTAGACCGCTTCGGACTAATTGATTTTAATAACATCGATGGACAATTGGCAAAGATTCTTCAAACCTCTATAATACAAGAATATCAAATAAGATTTATACATTTATCTAACCAAACTCAGAATTGGTCTAAGAAACAATGTTTAGGTACTTTTATCGAGGACCTAAAGCCAGAGATCCAAGGAGAAGTAAAGGTGCGGCAACCAAACACTCTTATGGCGGTGATTTCCTTCGTGCGTATCCAGGAAGAATAATTGAACCATAAGGTACGAAGGACAATGGTCACTCCCCGACTAGCCATGCTAAGGCCTACTGCCCCCTCTACTGCTATCCAAGCCCCTGCACCAAAAAAGTTGACAAGAGACGAGCTTCGTGAATGATTGGCCAAGGAGTTGTGTTGGCATTGCAACGAACCATGAAGCCACGAACATCACTGCAAAAAGGGTCGGCTCCTTGTGATTGAACCAGAAGAGGATGATGACAATAAAACATCTGAAGAAGCCCTTGAACTAAAAAAGAAGCCATAGAGGAAGAGTCCCAACCGGCTAACTACATAGTGCATGCATTGACCGGCTATTCCAACCCGCAGATGATGAAAGTTGGAGGACTTCTAAAACAACAACTCATCACCATCCTTATTGACACGGTCAGCACCAATAATTTCCTCAATAGTATGGTTGTTGCATGTTTGGTGATTTAAATCGAAGGTTGCAACAAGTTTGACTTAAAGGTCATCGACGGCCGAATCTTTAATTGCGACCAACGATGCCCGCGGGTAAAACAACTCCTCCAAGACCAAGAAGTGGTAGCTGATTTCTTCCTCCTACCGATCTATGATTATAAAGGCATACTCAAGATCAAATAGCTCACAACAATAGGTGATATCTCCTAGAATTTTTTTAAATTAATCATGAAATTTTATTACAAAGGGAGACAGGTCACGTTACGAGACAAGCGCGAGAGCCAAATTTCCACCATTTCGTCGCAACAAATAGAGAAAGTTTGCACAAAGCACATGGTGGATTCTTGATACATATTCAGCAGCCATCTATGGGGGAGAACGTACAAAACTTAGATCCTAAGCTTGCCCTTTGCCTGAATAAATTCGTGGATGTTTTCTTGGAGCCGCGCGAGCTGCCCCCTAACCGACCGCATGACCACTGTATTCCTATTTTGTCAGGCAAACCTCTAGCAAATTTATGATCATACCACTATCCTCACTTACAGAAGGACGAGATCGAGAACATTATTAAAGAGATGCTTGACACCGGGTGATTCGACCGAGCTGCAGCCCTTACTCCTCACTGGTGTTGCTAGTGCATAAGAAAGTTAGTACGTGGCAAATATGCATTGACTACTAGGCTCTAAATGTCATCACCGTCAAGGATAAATATCCTATCCCATTCGTAGATGAACTCTTGGATGAATTAAAAATTGCTCGAGTCCTTACTAAATTGGATCTCCGATCCGGATACCATCAGATTCGGGTATGCACTGAAGATATTCTAAAAACTACATTCCGCACGTATAATGGCCATTACGAGTTTTTGGTAATGCCTTTCAGACTTACAAATACTCCTTCTAATTTCCAAAGCCTGATGAATGACATCTTCTAGAGTTTTCTACATAAGTTCGTATTGGTATTCTTTAATGATATTCTAATTTATAGCCCTACGCTTGATATATATTTTCAGCACTTACAAACTGTTCTAACGATTCTTTGGGAGAATACTCCTTATGTTAAATAGTTAAAGTGGAGCTTCTTACAGTGTAAATTAGAGTATCTTGGGCATATTATATTAGAGGATGGAGTGGCGGTGGACCCGACAATGATCGAGGCAATGCAAGGATGGTTGAGACCTACAAACGTACAATCATTTTACGGTTTCCTTGGACTCACGGGCTACTATCAAAATTTTATGAAAGATTATGGCAAGATCAGTGCCCCGCTCACGTCCTTACTAAAGAAAGACTCCTTCTTATGGTCAAATAAAGCCTCCGCAGCCTTTGAACGACTCAAGGCAGCCATGACGATGACGTCGGTCCTAGTGCTGCTCGATTTCGATCGCACTTTAGTCATTGAGACCGATGCATCAAGAGTTGGAATTGGGGTTATTCTTATGTAAGATGATCGACTCCTAATTTACACCGAGACTTCCCCCACACTTCATATGAGTTTTTTACAGGAGATACTAATTACTAATAAATTTGAAATATGGTTGAATACAGGTCCATGGCACGAAAGAGGAGTAAAACTAGAAGAATTGCAATCCATGCTCACACCAGATTGGGCTCTTATTATCCTGAACCATACCAGAGGGCAGTCACCATTTCAGAAGAAAGATTGGCTATCACTAAAGACTAACCATATAGCAGCATATGTAAAAAAGAATTGGCCTCCCGACAAACTTCAGAATAGACAAAAAATTAAAGATCAAGTTTTTCTACACCTCCAGCCCGATCAGCAGGAAACTTGAGCCTTAATGAAGTGGTCTCCCTATTTCTTTAGGCCTTGCAAAATTGAAGATCACATTAGGGCCCTAACGCGGAGATCAAATTCATGTACCAGATCAAGATTACAGTTAATCCACTAGCTATCCCACCTTAAATGGAAATTTAAAGAAGATGACTCAGCCCAAATCCTTCCAACTAACATCCCAACTAAAGAGGAGGCCAAAGTTCAGTTAATGATAGCATGAGAGTCACATGAGGAGTTGAAGATCCAGTTTCCAGAGTTTATGGACCCTTAGCCTTGAGGACAAGGCTGATCTGAAGTGGGCAAACTTGATAGAACTCCAGTAGGGTTGAGTCATAATCATCTTAGTACTAGTCAAGAAAAACCCTATTAGATTATAATAAAGCCACTCTTATCTTATAAAAGAGTATGACTAGGATTCAAATTATCCCTTAGGGCTTAGTAGTCGTCGCCCCCCTTACTGGGCAAGTCGGCTAGGGTTTCCCCCTGCTTAGGTCGGCTATAAAGCCAACCTAGCAGCCCTTTATTCCTATTAAGGCAGGATGACTATAGGAGGGGTAAAAGGATAATTTCACTTAGATAAGTGCCCCCTTAGGCTAGGACTTTGATCCTTATTTAAGATGTAGCTACCCCCCTCTTTTAATCAAGTAATTATCATCTTCAATTCAGCCTTTGTGCCGAGTCTAGGAGGGAGGAACCCCTATAGTGTTATAAGGGTTGATCTCCCTCAAGGATCAAAATCTATAGAGCTCCTTCTAGGATCTTATCACTAAAGTTGGGAGAACATGAGAAGGCCCAGACTCGGCTATCAAGCACCACCAATAATGGTGAAATCAAAGCCCAACCTAAAACTATACTTGATCGAAGGATTGTGATGTGCCAACGATGCCCTTCAACTGAAGTACTTGTAAAGTGGACTAACTTACCATCCGAAGATGCAACATAGGAGTCACATGAGGTGTTGAAGATCTAGTTTCTAGAGTTTATGGACCCTTAGCCTTAAGGACAAGGCTGATCTTAATAGGGCAGACTTGATAGGACTCCAGTAGGGTTGAGTCTTAATCATCTTAGTACTAGTCAATAAAAAATCTTGTTATATTATAATAAAGTCACTCCTATCTTATAAAGGAGTATGCTATGGTTTAGATTAGCCCCTAGGGCTTACTAGCCCCTGCTCCTTTACTGGGTTCGTCAGCTAGGGTTTCGCCCTACTTAGGTCGGCTATAGAGCCAACTTAGCCACCCCTTGTTCCTATTATGACTGATCGGCTATAGGAGGGATGAAGGGGTAATTTTACTTAGACAAACACTCCCTTTAGGCTACGGTTTTGATTCCTATTTAAAGATGTAGTCACCCCCCTCTTGAATCAAGCAATCATCAATTTTATTTCGGCCTTGTGCTAAGTCTAGGAGGGAGGAACACCTACAGCGTTCCAAGGGTTGATCCCCTCAAGAGTCAAAATCTATAGAGCTCCTTCTAAGGTTCTATTATAATCTCCTTTGGCCTCTAATTGGGCCTCATACAAGGAGTCCATCAATGCAAGGTCTCATCTAATGACAATAGGGACTAATTGGATCTTTATTCAATCCTCTATTTGCTGAAGCATCCACCATGTGTGTGACCCTCTAGGCTCAATACCGAGCTGGCCATGAGTCGCTCCCATCAGAACTCCTTCTGATATAGTGAATTATTATCTCCATAATAAGTCACTCGACTCATTTAATATGGACATACTAGGCCACTACACCATAGTCCCCAAATGATATGGGGGGATCGAATCCATCGGACCTGTTTGTCCATAGTTACCATATATCTATAATCCCTTATCCAACTAATATCCCTGAGATCATATATTGGATATGGTGCTGTCAGGTCACATACGGAATTTGTCTAAGACTCGCTCTAATCAGATTCTTCCAGAGAACCCCTTTTCTCTCAATCTCGATGACCTTGGCCATGGATTTGTCCGAACAAGTACATATGGGATATTTCTCTCGTGATACCGAGAGTAGATGATCCTTTATTGACACTCAATTGCCTTCGTAAGGTTGGCTACTAATCCTAATAACTAGCTATACTAGATTTGGAACTTTCTAAACCTATAAGTCTATCATCAAAGAAAGAAGTACTCAAACAAGGCATCCTTGGTGTCTCAAGTATAAGGACCAAATACACAACTGGGACTATGGAATCGCTATTTGATATTAGGTATTATTAACCATATAATATTCCATAAGTGGATTAATCAGTGAACTCATTCTTCAATGAGCACTTCTACTATATTATATGGATGGGTATATGGTACACCAGTCTATCCAGTTATCTCGATGTCCCTCTCAAGTAACCTATGACCAAGATTATTTAGGATCTATGTTTAAAGGTGAATTGATCTCATTATCATGATCCAATATCATTATATATGTAACAAATAATATAATACGAGAATATGTCAGTAATAATCATAAGCAAAAAGATCACACAGCGTGTCACATATATCATCACTCACGTGATTGGTTTATAGGGCACCTGAACCAGCAATTTGTTCCTCCCAAATGCTTTAAATAAGAGGAGAATGAACAGAAGATGTAGTTTGCAACTATTTGTTAGGATCCTAGCTAAGTTGGGTCCTAGTTGATTGAGTTGAGTCCTTATATTAAGCCTTGTTAGCTAACCTAGACCTGACATTAGGTCAGCTATAAGGAGATTTGAGTCTATTATAATAAATCAGCCCAAATCCTAGTAGGGTTAGGATTCGACTGAACTAGAGTCGGATTATGAGTCAAAGTTGGATTCGGGTTGTAGTCAACTAAATCATGAATGTAAGAAACCCTAAATTAGCCATAACCCATATTGAAGAAGTGGTCGACTAGGGTTAAGGGAAGAGTCCTCTTGAAGAGGGGGTCTTCTAGCTGCCTTCCTCATCTTAGGAGAGGCCGGCTAGGATTAGGATAGGAGAGATATATTTAGCTAGGACTCTCTCTAAGGTTGAATAAAAAGCAAATTAGGAGTTGGAGACCCCTATAGCCGCTGGCCACATCATAATTAAGAGTTGGCTAGGGGTTAGGAGTTGAAGAGGAGGAGTCTTCCAAGAGTAGGAGTCCTATTAGGAGTTAGGATTTTGAGTCCCTATATAAACTCATGTAGCCACCCCTTTGTTATCGTCAATAGATCAATTTGCTTTCAACTATTATGCAGTAACCCTAGGAGGGAGGAACCCCTATAGAGTTCCAAGGAGGTTGATCCCCTATAGAGATCACCCGAAGCTTAGAATCCATATGGGTTCTAACACTTGGTATCAGAGCAGCGTTCATTGATGCTTCACTGCCCTTGTATAGTTGCCTATTATCTTCATCCAACCACCCAAGTAATTCCCACAATTGCTGTGATCATCGTCGACTCTACCATCATCACCACTACCGCAAATCACCCCTTCAATCTCGCTGCAAATTACATCAGGTTTAGGTATTCTACCTTATTACTGATGCAATGTAGTTATCTTAAACTCAAAAAACCAAAAAAAGTGTTCCTATTTCACTGCATAAACTTATCGTCGCAAAATTACCATCTTTATGAGGAAAGTTACACTATACTAGCTGCATACTATTGCCCTGATTTGATATTATTGTCACTATTTTGCTATCGTATCTTCCATAAGTTTTTTAGAACATCTTTGGCACTCCCTATTAGTGGATTTTCTTTAGGTTTTGTGAAAAGATTGCTGATACAAATCGTTGATCTTTTACATCTAAACTGCTACACTTTAGACATAAAAATCTACCGCAGCATCTTATCGTATTCCTTAGTTTTGCCAAAATTTTTGTTGTCATATTCTCCCATCAATTTGTTGACGGCATTACCTTTTCCTCACCAATGGACTCCCATTGAGTTCTACTCGAATCTTTGTTATGAACTACTGAAAAAAATTATGTCTATACTACTAAAATCTTTTCAATGAAAAATTCTACCACTATACCTTTTGCTATTCTTCTTCTCGTAAACCATCAAATCCTACCGAACTTGCTACCACCAACCACATCATCTTTAAGGCACCCCTTTAGACTTAAGATGTAGCCATCATGACCTATTTCCAGAATCTACAACCAACCCAAATAGTAGCCTAAACAATGGTCTTCCACAGCCATAACCCTCCATAAACCGATCTTTATCTTCTAGCCACCAATCCCTACCAAACCGATTGCCGCCATCAACAATAACCCTAGGCCACTCTTATAACCCTAAGATGTAACTGTCGTAGTCCTCTTCTACCCCATGTAGCTGACCCCAACAACTGCACATGCTATAGCCTTTTACTCCTAGATCATTGTCACTGCTATCCTCTCTTATTGCCACCACCATCTTCTTTGATTGTTGCCACTGCCATCTTCTTCGGTTTTTGTTGTTGCCATTTTCTTCAGTTGATGCCACTGCCATCTTCCTTGATTGTTGTCACTACTATCTTCTTAGTTGCTGCCATTGCCATCTTCTTTAGTTGTTGCCGATGTCGTCTTTCTCGGTCGTTGCTGATGCTATCTCCCTGTTTCAGTTGCTACCATCACCCTGTGTTATTGCCACAACCAGCATTCATGGGGCAGCCATCTAGTCCTAGATTGCTGCCTTCATCGCCACCTCAACCCCTACTATAGCCGACCCAAACAGTAGCACATATCGCAGCTAAACAATAGCCAACCACAGCCTTCTTTCCAAGATCATTGCCTCTTCCTGTTGTCGATAAATAATCTATTGATCTATGCCCTAGACTCACCAATAGAAGAAGAATCTCAACATCACAGGTCTATAATCCTACGCTACAACAATGAATGACATGATCAACATAAAGCTTAAAGCCATCGAGAGGCGTATGGAGGACAAACTGCTTGCCTTATTCATAGAATTCAGAATTGGTCGATCTCCAAGTTTGATGAAATCATAGAAAGGTGAAAGTTCATATCACAAAGAGAGGCCTCCTGAAAAGGAAGAACAAGCCATGGATCCAGCACCTACACGTATGAGGGTGGACTTCCCTCGATGGGAAGATGGAGACCCAACGAGATGGCTTTCGCGTGCGGAACGCTACTTCCATTATCACCGAACATCGAAGGCTTCCATGGTGGACATCACTGCCATCTACCTTGAAGGAGCACACCCACGAAGTCCCAGCATGGAGAAAATTCAAGAGCAGACTGCTGATTTGCTTTAGACTGGCGGAGTATAAGAACACGAATGGCCAACTCATGAAGATTCACTAAACCTCAACCATGCAAGAATATCAAACTAGGTTTTAGCATCTTTCAAATCAAACTCAAGCTTGGTCTGAAAAGCAGTTGCTAGGAACGTTCATTAAAGGATTAAAATTGGAGATCATATGCGAAGTCAAGGCACGACAACTATATACATTGAGGGTTGCCATCTCCTTCGCTTGCATCTATAAGGAACGACTGACGACGATACCCGAAGGATCAAGATCATGAACTAACTAGCAACCATCATCCTCCCCTGCTACCAATCAAACCTTTCAACCCAAGGAACTTACCCAAGAAAAAATTAGCGATAGATCCGCGAAGGGCATATGTTGGCATTACAACAAACTTTAGAGCCGCAACCATAGCTGCAGAAAGGGGAAGCTTCTAAAGATAGAACCTATCGAAGAACCAGAATAAGAAGAGGAGGACCTCAAACATGAGGAGGAGAACCAATAGAGGACCCGCAGCCAGCTGATTGTATGATGCATGCTCTTGCTGGCTACGCGAACCCGCAGACGATGAAAGTGGGAGGACTACTTAAACAACAGCCAATCACCATCCTCATCGATAACAGAAGCACCAATAATTTCATGGATAATAAGATTATACTTCCTGATTAACTCTTCGAATTAAAGATTGTAGCAGGTTTGATGTAAAAATCATAGATGGCTGAATCTTCAACTACAATCGAAATTGCCCACGGGTGAAACTAATTTTGCACGACCAAGAAATCACCACAGAATTCTTCCTCCTCCTACTTGATGACTATGAGGCCATGCTTGGAATCAAATGGTTAACTATGCTAGGTGATGTTTCCTAGAATTTTTTTAAATTAATTATGAAATTTTTCAATGAAGGAAAATAGGTGATCCTATGTAAGAAATACAGGAGCAACGTGACGACGATTTCAAAGCAATGAATAGAGAAAGTCTTGCACAAAGTAAACACCAGCTTCCTAATGCAACTCTATTAGCAATATATAAGAGAGCCGACAAAAATTAAAGACCCAAACCTTCTCCAATTGCTTGCTGAATTTTTAGACGTCTTCGACAAACAGCACTGCCTACCTCCTACCCAATGGCATGACCACCGAATTCCGATTCTCTGGGGTAAACCACCAATAAACACTCAACCATATCACCTTAGAAATATGAAATAGAGAGGATTATAAATGAGATGCTTGAAACAGGGGTCATTCAGCTAAGTTACAGCCCTACTCTTCGCCAGTGCTCTTAGTATGAAATAAAGACTGGCTACTACTAAAGATCAATCACATGGTAGCACATGCAAAGAAGAAACGACCTCTTGACAAACTTCAGAATGAAAGAAAATTTGAAGATCGAGCTTTTCTACACTTTCAATCCTACCAGCAAGAAATTGGAACCTCAAGAAAGTGGTCTCTCTATTACTTTAGATAATACAAAATTGGGGATCACATTAGAACCATGGCCTATGGATCATATCTATGCCCTAATTCAAAATTATAATTGATCCTCCAAGAATCTCACTGTAAATAAAAGTTTAGAAAGGATGACTCAGCCTAGATCCATCCACCCAACACCAAAGTCAATGAGAAGTCCTATTTCTAATTAGAGATTGCATGACATCGCAGGATCATGACGCATCACCATCCAGATACAACCACCTATGAAGAGATAAAAGACAAAGCTGAATCATGGGATCGTGATATGCCTACCTCAAATGCAACAAGGAAGCCTCATGAACAGCTGCAAACTCGAACCCGAAGATTATGGATCCTTAGTCTCGAGGATAAGGCTGATTTGAAGAATGTAGGTTTATTAGGACCCTAGTTGACTCGGGTCCTAGTCGATTGAGTTAAGTCCTTAGATTAGGCATTGTTGGCCAACCTAGATCTGACATTAGGTCGATTAGGAGGATATTTAAGTCCAGTGTAATAAATCAGCCCAAATCCTAATAGGGTTAGGATTCGACTGAACTAGAGTCGGATTAGGAGTTGGAGTTATATTCGAGTTAGAGTCAACCAAGTCATGTATGTACTAAACCCTAAACTAGCTATCACCTTTATTGAAGAAATGGTCGGCTGGGGTTAAGGGAAGAGTCTATTAGAACCCTTGCAGATTCTAAGCTTAGGGTGATCTCTATAGGGGATCGACCTCCTTAAAACTTTATAGGGGTTCCTCCCTCCTTGGTACTCAAGCCACGCTAAAAAGATTAATCTATTCATGATAAAAGTCAATGATTACAAGGCTATTTATAGGCCTTCAATCCCTAATTCCTAAGAGGACTCCTACTTCAAGAATTCTACCCTCAATTGACTTCTACCCTCAACCAACTCCTAAGCAACTCGTAATGCAACTCTAAGTCTAACCACTAATCGGCCCATCTAGGGGTGGTCGGTTGCTTTATTATTTCTTAATCCTTTTCTAATTGAACTCATCCTCAAACAACCCCTCTTTAACTAGGATAAGGGGTGGTTAATTAAGGTAACATGCATCTTACTCTACCCTTAAATATCTTCCTTAATTAATCCTAACCTAGTCGGCCTCCTTACTTTCCTTAATAGGGGTCGGCTATATAGGATTTACATGAATGCTCTTAGATTTTACATAATTGCCCTCTCCCATGAAACTAAATTAGGACTCCTCTAGCTAGAATCCTAACCTAGCCTTGTCCTCAAGGCTGAGACTCCATGAACTTTGGGTCTTGATCTATAATTTTCCTTGAAGTTTCCTTGTGATATCTACGGTAGGTACACTGTGGTTTGACGGTCCAGCATTATCTTGTATCTCTCCATCAGGGGTAGTAGTATTTGGATGGTGGTGCATCACGATCCTACGATCCGATGTGATCATCAATTGAACTTGAACCTCGTCATCAGTTGGGATGTCAGGTGGATGGATCTGGGTTGAGTCATCCTTTATAAACTTCCATTTATGATGAGATACTTGGAGGATCAATTGTATTTTTAAATTGATGTACTGATCTGATCCATAAGTCATGACTCTATTATGATCTCCAATTTTGCAAGGGCTAAAGTAGTAGAGGGACCACTTCCTTGAGGGTCGAATTTTCTACTGGTAGGGTTGGAGATGAAACGAAACTCAATATTCAACAGTAAACTTTCTTCTATTTCGGTATTTATCGGGAGGCTGTTTCTTTTTTTGCATAAGCTACCACTTGGTTGTTCTTTAATAGTAACCAAGCATTCTTTTGGAATAATTGCTCCCCTTTGATAAGGCCCCTAGTGGTATAAGCCCATTCTGAGTCCAAGAAGGGTAGGAGTTATAATTTTACTGGGCATATTTTTATCTCTCCTTTGTGCTATTGACTGGCATCATGCCAAACTTTAAATTCAGTAGTAATTATTATTCCTTTATAGATCAAAAGCATCATATGAAATGTAGGGAGAGCCACGGTGCATATTAGGAGTCAGTTATCTTACATGAGGGTGATGCCGATTCCAATTCCTGATATATCTGCTCCAATTATGTACATATTACCATGATTAATTAATGCTAGCACTGATGTAGATGGCATCGTGATTGTGAGGATCCTATAGATGGTGGACGTGTGGATGCCTTTCACTTATTCCTTCAGAATTTTGATCTCCATCTAATAAAGTTTGGTGTCAAATATTCCATGCATGTATTGTTGTTGGAGGGACTCAATCTTCTTGCGGTCGTGGGCCGTGGATTAGTACTCATCATCAGGGAAGACTTTGAGTATTATGGTCTACTCCTTAGAGAAGTCATGGAAGTAGCCTGAGATCTAGGACTGTATTAGGACTCTAGCTAGGGGAATCCTAATTTAGTTTCATGGAAGAGAGCAATCATGTAAAATCTATGGGGTATTCATGTAAATCCTATCTAGCCGACCCCTATTAAGGAAAGTAAGGAGGCTGGCTAGGTTAGGATTAGTTGAGGAAGATATTTGAGGGGAGAGTAAGATGCATGTTACCTTAATTAACCACCCCTTATCCTAGTTAAAGAGGGGTTAGTTAAGAAGGGGATTGAGTTAGGATAGGATTAGGAAAACAATAAGCAATCGACCACCCCTAGTTAGGCTGGTTGGAAGTTAGAATTAGAGGAGCATTAGGAGTTACTTAGGAGTTGGTTGAGGGTAGAAGTCTTAAAGTAGGAGTCCGCTTAGGAATTAGGGATTGAAGGCCTATAAATAGACTTGTAATCATCCACTTTTTATCATGAATAGATCAATCTTTCTTTAGCCAATGGCTTGAGTACCGAGGGAGGAACCCTTATAGAGTTCCAAGAAGGCCGATCCCCTACAGAGATCACCCCAAGCTTAGAATCCATAAGGGTTCTAACAATTGGTATCAAAGTAGTATTCTTGGCATCTCGCTGCCCTTCCACAGCCATCCATCAGCCCCCCATAGCCATCCAAAGCAATTCCCATAATTGCTTGAAGATCATCACTGAATTACATCGTCATCTCCACTATCGCAGATTATCCTTTGATCTCCCTGTGGATTGCAATAGGTTCTGATTTTCTACCTTACTGTTAATGCAATTTAGTTATCCTTAATCTAAAATCCCAAAAAAATTATTTCCATATTGCTGCATAAACTTTTCATTGTAAAGTTTCCATCTTTACGATGAAAGTTACGCCATAGAATTCTAACCGCACACCCCTTACTGTTTGAATTGCTGCGATGTTTTTACTGATCAAAATTCTACAAAATTTCTACCACGGCTTTATAACTTCTTATCTCGGATCTCTCTTTGGTTTCATCAAAAAATCATCAAGATAACTTGCTCATCGTTTACGTCCAAGCTACTGCAGTTTAGATATGAAAAACTGCTATAGTACCTTCCTGTGATCTTCAATTTTGCCAAACCTTTTGCTGTTGTTTTCTTCCATGAATTTTTTATCGACATTACCTTTACCTTACCAGCAGATTCTCTTTGAGTTTTACTTGAATCCTTGTTTTGAACTACCAGAAAAAAAATCTCGTCTGTACTGCTGAAATCTTTTAATGAAAAAAATTCTGCCGTAATACCTTCTCGTATTCCTTGATCTTGCCAAAACTTTTGCTACTGATTTCTTCCACAAATTTTTTGACAATATTATATTTCCTTGCTAGAAGATTCCCTTTAAGTTTTACTCAATTTCTTGTTATGCGATGCTACAAAAAAATTTTGACTATATTGCTGAAATCTTTCATCAAAAAAAATTCTGCCACAACACCTTCTCATAATCTTAGATTTTGCCAAACCTTTTGCTGTCGTTTCCTTCCACAAAATTTTTATGATATTATCTCTTCCTTCCAATAGATTATCATTGAGTTTCACTTGAATTTTCATTGAGAATTTCTAGAAAAAATTACATCTTTACTAAATTTTTTTTGATAAAAATCTGCTGCTGCACCTTTGTCCTTCTTCTTATCCTTAACCCACCGAAACTTAAGTAACTTACTGCCACCACCCAAGACATCTTTAGGGCAACCCAATAGTCTTAATATGCAACCCTCATAACCTATTTTTCTTATCCTAATAGCACCCAAAACCGTAGCCCAAAATAGTGACTATCACAGCCTATCGACGCAGAATTCTACAGTACTACCTTTCGGTGTTTTGTGTTACGCCCATATCTGATCCTTATCGAAATTGTTACACCCATGTTATCTTTAGGGCATCCCTATAACCTTAAGATGTAGCTATCATAGCTTTTTTTTTATTTTCATAGCCAACCCAAATCACAGCCCAAACAATGGTCTCCGACAGCCGTCGAACCTTCCACTGATCCTTATCTTCTAAAGCCACTGAACCTTGCCAAACTAGTTGCTGCCCCAATAGCAACCCTAAACATTCCTTCCTAACCTCAAACGACCATCACAAAAATCCTTTGCAGCCTCCATAGCACCCTTAAACTGTAGCACCAATAGTAACCTAAACCGTAAGCTATCAACCCTAAACCGAAACCTTAATCTGTCACCCTTTTAGCCACCAATCCCTACCAAACCAGTTGCTACCATCAACAGCAACCCTAAGCCACCCTTCTAACCCTAAACCTCTATCATTGAACCCCCCTTACAACCTCTGCAATAACCCCAAATAGCAGTATCAATAGCACCCTCTTTGTCGAAAAATTTTGTTGCACTACCTTCAGTACTACTTGTTGCATCCACACCCAATTCCTACCAAATATGTTTCTTTCATCAATAGCAACCCTAATCCATTCCATTAACCTTAAACCTTAGCTGCTATACCTCCTATACGACCACTATACCAGCCCTAAATCATAGTCCCAGTAGCAACTGATAATAGTAACTTTTCAGCCCCAAACCACAGTCATCTACCCTTGAGCCACCACCTCTTTCGATGATCAATCCAACAAACTATTTTATATCACTGACCCAACAACAGGAGAAGGATATTGACATCTTAGATCCGAAGGCACATGTAATGGCATCTCAAGGTTCAGCCAATGCCAAGCTGGAGGCCTTTGAATCACACATGGAGGAAAGATTGTATGCCTTATTTGCTGAATTCGAATTGGGCCGATCTCCGAGCCCAACAAAATTCCAGCAAAGTACAAGTTCAAAGAGGCCTCTTAAAAAAAAAGAATAAGCCACTAATATGAGGCAGCCATGCATGAAGGAGGACTTCCCTAGATGGGAAGAAGGAGATCTGACGGGATGGATTTTGCATGTTGAACGTTACTTCCATCATCACCAAATATCGGAGGATCCCATGGTCGACACCACTATCATCCACCTTGAAGGAGATGCTATATAATGATATAATTAGCTTGATACAACCATGGAGCTCTGAGGTAGATACAGTTCAAGTATGCACTGCTAAATCACTTTGGACTGACTAAGTACGAGAATATCAACAAACAACTTGCCAAGATCTGACAAACCTCCATGATCTAATAATACCAAACCAGGTTTAAGGAATTATCTTACTTTGCTCATGATTGGTCTGACAAATAATTATTAGGGATGTTCATCAAATGACTTAAGTCAGAAATTAAAGGAGAGGCTAAAACGCAATAGCCCCCTACCTTTAAGGCTGAAATCTCTTTTGCCCGATCCAAGAGGAACAGCTGCACCAAGATGCTCGAAGGATGAGAACTACTCCTAGACTAGCAACATATAAACCTTCAGCACCCCCTGCTCCCAGTCATGCTTCGCTACCAAAGAAATTGACGAGAGAAGAACTTCACGATAGATCGACGAATGGCCTTTATTGGCAACAATGAACTTTGGAGCCACAACCATCACTGCAAAAAAGGGAAACTTTCCATGATAGAACCTATAGAAGAATCTTAAGAAGACGATCTTGAACCTAAGGAGGAGAACATGAATGAGGACCCGCAGTCGGCCAATTGCATGACTCACACTCTAGCTCTTGAGCAGTAGTCAGTCACTATCGTCATCAAAACCAAGAGCCCCAATGACCTTATGAATGACAAAGTAAAGCATGTAAACTTACACAGGAAACATAGGAGCTGAGAAAAGACACAAGGCTTTGAGAAATTTGCTACCTCCACCAAACCGAGCCGATTTCATCCTACCAGACTACACGACCTCTGTATGCTGATCTTACAGGAGGAACCACCAGCATATATTTGGCTCTATTACTGTCCACATCCTCAGAGGGCTGAAGCTAAAAGGATTATCCAGGATACGCAGGAGACACAAATCATTCAACCACGACCTTCCCTTGTAATGACACTTTATCTCCAAAAGCTTTGCCTCTTTGTTTGCAGGGATAAGCTCTTCCTGAAGTGTCACATCTAGCTAAACCAGCTATGGCTTTTGATATAATACTCTCAGATCTCGGGCTACTTCCACTACATCTCCTAGGAGCAGACTATGTTGTTCGAAGTCTTCCCTATTGACGATCGTAAGAAGATCAGGTCCCTCCAGCAACAGTACCAGCATGGAATCTATGATTAGATGGAGATCAAAATTCTAAAAGAACAAGAGGAAGGCATCCACACGTCCACCATTTATGGGGTCTTCACAGCCATGATGCTATCTATATCGGTCTTAGCATTACCAGATCGAAATGAGGTGTTTGAAATTGGAGCAGACAAAACAAGAGTTGAGATCGGCACCATCTTCTTGTAAGTTGGCCGACACCTAATCCGCACTAAGGCTCTCCCTACATTTCACACGATGCTTTTGATCTATAAAGGGACATTAATTACTACTAAATTTGAAGTCTGGCATGATACAGGTCAATAGCATAAAAGAGAGATGAAAATAGACTCGGTAAAATTACAGCTCCTAACCTCCTCAAACTCAGAATGGGCTCACACCACCAAGGACCCTATCAAAGGGCGGTAATTATTCCAAAATAAGGCTCAATTACTATTAAGTAAGCAGCCCATGCAACAAAGAAACAGCCACCTAATAAATATTGGAGTAAAAGAAAGTTTGTTATTGAATATCGAGTTTTCCTTCATCTCCAGCCCTACCAGCAAAAAATTCGAGCCTCAAAAAGGTGGTCCTCCTACTACTTTGGCCCTTGCAAAATTGGAGATCATAATGGAGTCATGACTTATGGATCAAATCAGTACATCAATTTAAAAATACAATTGATCCTCCAGGTATCTCACTATAAATGGAAGTTTAGAAAGGATGACTCAACCCAGTTCCATCCACCTAACATCCCAACTGATGAGGAGGTTCAAGTTCAACTGATGAGGGATCATAGAATCATGATGCACCACCATCCAAATACTACTACCTCTGATGGAAACATACAAGATAATGTTGGACTGTCGGACTATAGTGCACCTACCGTAGATACCACAAGGAAGCTTCAAGGATAATTGCATATCAAGACCCAAAGTTTATGGAGCCTTAGACTTAAGGACAAGGCTGATTTGAAGAGGGCGAGTCTGTTAAGACTCTAGCTAAGGGAGTTCTAATTTAGTTTCATGGAAGAGGGTAATCATGTAAAATCTAAGGGGTATTCATGTAAATCCTATATAGCCGACCCCTATTAAGAAAAGTAATGAGGTCGACTAGGTTAGGATTAGTTGAGGAAGATATTTGAGGGGGGAGTAAGATGCATGTTACCTTAATTAACCACCCCTTATCCTAGTTAAAGAGGGGTTGATTAAGAAGGGGATTAAGTTAAGATATGATTAGGAAAATAATAAGCAATTGGCCACCCCTAGTTAAGCTAGTTGAAAGTTAGAATTAGAGGAGTATTAGGAGTTGCTTAGGAGTTAGTTGAGGGTAGGAGTCTTGAAGTAGGAGTCTACTTAGGAATTAGGGATTGAAGGCTAATAAATAGTCTTGTAATCATCCACTTTTTATCATGAATAGATCAATCTTTCTTTAACCAATGACTTGAGTACCAAGGAGGGAGGAACCCCTATAGAGTTCCAAGGAGGCCGATCCCCTATAGAGATCATCCCAAGCTTAGAATCTGTAAGAGTTCTAACAAAATGCCTCAGAAGCTATAGCTGGTTCGGCTAGATGTGGCACTTCAAGAAGAGTTTATACCTGTAGACAAAGAGGTAAAGCTTTTAGAGATAAAATGTCCTTGCAAGGGAAGGTCATGGTCGAATGATCTGTGTCTCCTGCATCTCCTGGACGATCTTTTTAGCTTCGGCCCTCTGAGGATGTGGACAGCAATATAATCGAATATGTGTTAGTGGTTCCTCCTACAATATCAATATATGAAGATTGTTCAGCTTGGTAGGAAGTAGTCGGCTCAGTTTGGTGGAGGTGCTTCAGCAAGCTTCTGCAAGCATTGTGTCAAGATCATCATTATTTCGCTCCCATGTTTCTCGTATAAGGTCACCTATTCTCCCTTGTTATTCAAAAAATTGTTGGTGAGGAAGGTGATAGGTTGCTGCTTAAAGATTCTTTAACTTTTGCTACTTGCGGATTCGCATGGTCGGCTAAAGCGTGAGTCATGCAATTGACCAACTGTGGATCCTCCTTCATGATCTCTTCCTTAGGTTCCTAGACCTCTTCTTCTTATTCTTTAATATATTTTATCATGGAAAGCTCCCCTTTTTTGCAGTGATGGTTGCGGCCCAAAGTTCTTTGCAATGCCAACAAAGGCCCTTCGCCGATATGTCGCGTATCTCTTCTCTTGTCAATTTTTTTTACAGCGAAGAATGGCTGGGAGTAGAGAGAGATTTATATTCTACTGGTCTAAGAGTGGTTCTCATCCTCCGAGCATCTTGGTTCAGCCATTCCTCTTGGATTCGGGCGAAAGAGATTGCGGCCTTCATAGTGGAGGATTGTCGCGCTTTAACCTCTCCTTTAATTTTTGGCTTGAGTCCTTTAATGAACATCCTTAATAATTGTTTGTCAGACTAATCATGAGCAAAGTAAGATAATTCCTCAAACTTGGTTTGGTATTCTTGGATTATGGAGGTTTACCTGATTTTGGCAAATTGTCCGTTGATATTCTCATACTTGATCGGCCCAAATCAGTTCAGCAGTGCATACTTGAATTATATCCATGTCAGAGTCTCATAGTTGTATTCAAGCTAATCATACCATCGTATAGCATCTCCTTCAAAGTGGATGATGGTGGTGTCCACCATGTAATCCTTTGGTGTTTGGTGATAACGGAAGTAACATTCGGCGCGCAGAATCCATCCCGTCAGGTCTCCTTCTTCCCATCAAGGAGTCCTCCCTTATGTGTGGCTGTCTTATATCAGTGTCTCATTCTTTTCTTTGAGAGGCCTCTCTAAACTTGCACTTTGCTAGAGTTTTGTTGGGCTCGGAGATTGACCCAATCTAAATTCAGCGAATAAGGCGTGCAATCTATCCTCCACGCGTGATTCAAATGCCTCCAACTTGGCATCGATTGAACCTTGAGATGCCATTACGTGTGCCTCCAGATCTGAGATGTCAATATCCTTCTCATGTTGTTGGGCAAGTGATATGAAATGTTTTGGTAGATTGATGGCCGAAAGAGGTGGTGGATCAGGGGTAGATAACCTCGATTTGGGGCTGAAAAGTTACTATTTTTGGTTGCTGCTGGGACTATGATTTAGGGCTGCTGTAGGGGTCATATAGGGGGTATAATGGCTGAGGTTTAAGGCTAAAGGTTAAAGGAATGGGTTAGGGTTGCTGTTGATGAAAGCAATGGATTTGCTAGGAATTCATTGTGGAAGCAGTAGGTAGTACTGAAGGTAGTGCAGCAAAATTTTTTGACAAAGAGGGTGTTGTTGATGCTGCTATCTGGGGCTGTTGTAGAGGCTATAAGGGGAGTTTGATGATAGAGGTTTAGGGTTAAAAGGGTGGCTTATGGTTGTTGTTGATGGCAGCAATCAGTTTGGTAGGGATTGGTGGCCAAAATGGTGATGGATCAAGGTTGCAGTTTAGGGTTGATAGCTTGCAGTTTAGTTTACTGTTGGTGCTATGGTTTGAGGATATTGTAGAGGCTGAAAAGGATTTTTGTGGTAGTAGTTTGAGGTTATGAAGGATGGTTTAGAGCTGCTATTGGGGCAGCAACCAGTTTGGCAAGGTTCGGTGGCTGCGGAAGATAAGGATCAGTGGAAGGTTCGGTGACTGTGGAAGACCGTTGTTTAGGCTATGATTTAGGTTAGCTATGAAAATCAAAAAAAGGCTACGATAGCTGTGTTTTAAGGCTATAGAGGTGCTCTAAAGATGACATGAGTGGCAGCAACAATTTTGGTAAGGATCAGATATGGGCGTAGCAAAAAATATCGAAAGGTAGTGCTGCAGAATTCTACGTCGATAGGCTGTGATAGTCGCTATTTTGGGCTATGGTTTTAAGTGTTGTTAGGGTAAGAAAAATCAGTTATGAGGGTTGCATCTTAAGGCTAAAGAGATGTCCTAAAGATGTCTTAAGTAGTGACAGTAAGTTAGTTGGGTTTCGATAGTTTAAGGAGAAGAAGAAAGACAAAGGTGCAGCAGCAAATTTTTCGTCGAAAAAAATTCCAACAGTGAAGACATAATTTTTCAGAAATTCTCAATGAAAATTTGAGTGAAAAAGAGAATCTACTAGCAAGGAAGAGGTAATATAGTCAAAAATTTCAGGAAGGAAACAACAAGAAAAGGTTCGACAAAATCAAAGATTACAATAAGGTGTTGCTGCAGAATTTTTTCATTGAAAGATTTCAGCAGTATAATCAAAATTTTTTGCAGTAATGCATAACAAGGAATTGAGTAAAACTCAATAGGAATCTACTAGCAAGGGAAAGGTAATACTATCAAAAAATTTGTGGAAGAAATTGGCAGCAAAACTATTGGCAAGATTAAGGAATACGAGAAGGTACTATGGCAGAATTTTTTCATCAAAAGATTTTAGCAGTATAGACAAGATTTTTTTTCCAGTAGTTCAAAATAAGGATTGAAGTAAAACTCAAAGATAATCTACTGGTAAGGGAAAGGTAATGCTGATAAAAAATTTATGAAAAAAAATAGCAACAAAAGGTTTGGCAAAATCAAATATCATGGGAAGGTACTACAACAGATTTTTACATCTAAACTACAGTAGCTTGGATGTAAAATATGAGTAGGTTATCTTGATGATTTTTTGATGAAACTAAAGGGAGATCTGAGGATAGGAAGTTATAAAGCTATCGTAGAAATTTCATAAAAATTTGATTAGGTAAAATGTAGCAGCAAATCAAATAGTAAGGGGTGTGCGTCTGGAATTCTATGACGTAGCTTTCATCATAAAGATGAAAACTTTACGATGAAAAGTTAATGCAGCAATATAGGAATATTTTTTTGGGTTTTTGGATTAAAGATAACTAAATTATAGTAGTAGTAAGGTAAAAAATCAGAACCTATTATAATTCACGGGGAGATCAAAGGATGATCTGCGATAGTAGAGATGATGGTGGAGTTTAGTGACGATCTTCTAGCAATTGTGGGAATTGCTTTGGACGACTATGGGGGGCTGATAGTGTTAGGATCAATTGACACTAAGAGGGGTGGGGGTAAATTAGTACAAGTATAAATTTTCTTTCTAGATGAAATCTTTTCAATTAAAACAAGATAGGAAAATTGAAGGTTTTCGTTCTTAGTGAAATGATTGAGTGAATTAAGAAAAGCTGCTCAATCCGAAAAGATAAGCAATATTTGAAGGAAAGAACTTACCATGAAAACTTTGCTTTCTAAGAGTTGAGATAAATCGGAAGCTTCAATACAAGAATTATGTAACTAATGAAAGCAAAGAACCACAAACAATTTTTATAGTGGTTCGGCGCCAAAGGCCTACGCCCACTCCCAAGCCCTCCTTCTTGAGACACACCGACGTCCACTACCAATCTTCTTTTGGTGAAGACCAAACCCTTACACTTGAGCTTACAAGAGAGAGAAGATTTAAAACTCTAAGCTCTCTCCCTTACCCCTTTTCTTTTTCCTATACTTCACACAAGTTTTTCACAGAATTTTTCCCTTAGAAGTGTTGTATAGAATGCATGAATAGTTGGGGTATTTATGAACCCCAAGTTGCTTCATATTTTTGAAGCCAAAAATCAAACGTATCCAAAAAATTTGGGTACGGGTAGTTTACCCACCGACCTGGGCAGCTCAGCCGCCCGAATACCTGGGTATGAGTGGTTTACCCGCCAACCCTGGGCAGCTCAACTACCGTCAGTCGTTCAAAAACCTGGGTGACGACGGCTCAACCACCTAGCCTAGATGGGTCAACTGTCGTCAACCGCCCAAAAACCTGGGTGACAACGATACACCCGCCACTCATCGGCGGTTTACCCGCCAGAATTTTCACAAAAGTGGTTCCCTCCACTTTTTGACTTCCAGCTTGAACCTGATATTTATCAACCCTTTGGTCAACCAATTGAGCTCAACCTGAGCTCCATCAAACACCAATAGTGGACCTGATTGCCTTATTGAGTTGATTTAGATTCCTTTCAAATCCATCTCAATTTGGACTCAAACCCTAACTATGACTCAATAATTACAACACTTAATGGCCATCAAGCTAAATAAGGCCTAACTCCCGCTAATTCGATAGCCTTCGGCATTCTTGCGGTAAGTCTTTCGATCTTCTTTCGGCGATCTCCGAATGTGTTCCCAGTGAGTTTCCTGATCCCTTCGGTGAATCTCCTAGTGAACTCTTAGCGAGATCCCACCGCATTGTTCGAACCCGGCCAGATGCTCAAGCTTGATCTTGGCCTATCATCTAGTTGTAATTCCATTGCTCCTGTCATAGTTAGTCCTGCATGATGCTAATTATGACTTAATTAAATATAATCATAATTGCCAAACATCCATTGCAAGACCATCCTCACTCCCGATAAGCTTTTCGGCTACCCTCGATAATCTTCCGATGAGTCTTGGTCTTCTTCTGGCGAACTCCCTTGCGCCATCTTAGCAAACTCCCGATACTCTCGACGAGCTCCTGACGCACTCCTGGTAAGCTTTCAACTGCATTGACTCGATGCATGGACTTAACCTTGGCCAATCCTAATTATAATAATCATTCTATCATAATTACTCATACACCAATCAATTCTAACAATCCTGTTAGATCAATAACCCATCAATTGATTTCTGCTGGTTATAGGTGCCCTGCAAGCCAATCACGTGGGTGATGGCATATGTGACAAGCTATGTGATCTTTTTACTTATGATTAATATTGGTATATTCTCACATTATCTGTTATATATATATTATGATGTCCTTGGTTCTGTGTAATGGGAGTTAGATCATGATGAGATCACGATAATAAGAAAGATTTACCTTTAAACACAGATCCTAAATAATCCTGGTCATAGGTTACTCAAGAAGGATATTAAGATAACCAAACAGATCGGTGTACTATATACCTATCCATATCATGGAGGCAGCTGGTCTCATAGCAATTTGTGTGAAGACACTAAGGATATAGTATAGGTGTTTATTGGAGAATGAGTTCACTGATTGATCCGCTTATGGAATATTATATGGTTAATGATACCTAATATCAGACAACGATTCCATATTCCTAGTTGTGTATTTGGTCCTTAGACTTGAGACACTAAGGATACCTTATATGAGTACTCCTTTCTTTGACACCAGACTTACAGGTTTGGAAAGTTCCAAATCTGGTATATTTGGTTATCGAGATTGGTAGCTAACCTTACGAAGGTAATTGAGTGTCAATAGATGATCATCCACTCTCGGTATCATGAGAGGAATATCCTATATATGCTTACTCAGACAAATCCCTGGCCAGGGTCATTTGGATTAGGAGAGAAAGAGTTCTCTAGGAGAATCCAATTAGAGCGAGACTATAACGGATTCTGTATGTGACCTGACAGTACCATGTCAAATATACAGTCTCTGGGATATTAGTTGGATAAGAGATTATAAATACACGGTAACTGTGGATAGACAAGTTCGATGGATTTGATCCCCCCTGTACTATCTGGGGACTATGGTGTAGTGGCCTAGTACGTCCATAGTCGATGACTCGAGTGAATTATTATCCCTATCATAATTCACTATATCAGAAGGAGTTCTGATGGGACTGATTCATGACCAGCTCGTTATCGGGCCTAGAGGGTCACACACATATGGTGGATGCTTCAATGAATAGAGGATTGGATGGAGATCCAATTCGCCCCTCTTCTCATTAGATGAGACTCTATACTGATGGGCTCCTTAATTAAGACCCAATTAGAGGTCTAAGGAGATTACTGGATAGAGATCCAATAATACAAGGTTAGTGGATAATTGGATGGAGATCCAATCAATACCCACTAAGGCAGGAGCCCTAGGGTCTTTGGTGGCTCTCTATAAATAGGAGGGGAGACTAATGGTTGATAGGCTACAGCTTTAGCCACCACCTCCTATTCTCCTCCCTCCCTCTGTGCAAGAGTTGCAAGATTAGATTAGAGGAACTTCGCTACAAAGATCCATGGTGTAGATACCGCTAGAGAGGAGGACACTTAACCTCCTTCATCTTCTCTATCTAGATCTAGAATACAAGGATATATGATCTCCCTAAGTAAAATCAATCTCTCACACATCGTGGTTTTATCAGTTTTTACATTTTTCTCGCGACCCTAATCTTTTGTACAATGATTTGAATTGCATGAAAAATTGATTTTTGTTTTGATTTCCACTATGCATGTGATGCACCCACTGAGGTTTCCCAACAGTGGTATCGGAGCCAAGTTTTTCGTGCGAAAGATTGGTTTAAACTGCGTGTGATGAGATTGAATCACATAGAATCATTCTACACATTCTTACTGCGTTTCAAAGTGAAGGTAGCGAGGAGGAGGGATGGCCAGCCATGGCTAGCCCCTATACAGGGCTAGCCTCCCATGGCTAGGCACAAGGCCGGCCGGTGGGGACAGCCAGGAAGGAGGCAGCCAGGGCCGCCGCCACTGGTGTCCTCCGCAAGGCGACCGCCATTGGCCGCCAGGGTGGCAGCTGCACCGCAAAGGGGCTAGGCAGGCACCGCAAGGGTTTGTCACCTATGGCCACCGCCACCACCACAAGGGTGGCCGCCTCGGCAATGAGTTAGGGCATCCTTTACAAAAAAAAGGATGATCCTACTCCTATGAATTCAAAAAATTCTAAGGACTGTCGTCGTGTACATAATTTTCATAATACCCTCAATAATTCTAAAAATTTCGAGGACTGTCCACTTATCTAAAATTATGAAAATATCCTTGATATTTCTGAAAATTTTGAGCATATCCTGATTTCCAAAAAAATAATTAATTAAATAGTTTAATTAATTATTATATATCTAATAATCTATATATGATGTGATGTACATGTGATGTATAATGTGGATGGATGATCATGAGCCATATGTTGTGATGTGTGTAATTGTGATTATTATTATTATTATTATTATTATTATTATTATTATTATTATTATTATTATTATTATTGGGGCCTGCGTTCCTCTATTTTTCTGGTTTTTGTCGGGCCTACATGCTTGTGATTATTTGTAATTATTTGGAGAGACACGTTGGGAGCATGGAGATGATAGCGAGACCCACGATGCCGTGGCGGGAGATTACGACGCATGGTGATGCGACGATCCGACGAAACCGATGATAACGAGATCAATAATCACAGGGCATGGAGATGTGCCAATACACACATAGATACTATTATGAGTGATTAGGCCTATTGGCTCGGGTTTAATCATATTAGGTGATGGCTCATGATCATCTAGTGTGGCTTGTATGTGTGATGTGTTATACACCTACTAGATATATGTATATATATATATTTCCATGCGATGTAGATATATATTAAATATGTTTGTGTGTGACACGACATATTAGGAGACCGATAGAAAATAAAAACTCCTCCTACGATAATATTAAGTTGGTAAGCGTGAGGCAATAAGATTGACCCAGGTGTCCATCCATCGTTATAGGAAGAAATTGAATCTCGACATAGGTTGAGTTGGTCGAGTCACTCGAGGCTCACCTATCTACGTGATCAAGTTCTTGCCTATGACATATATATGTCACCTGTGACCTAAAGACATGGTATGACTTGGTCAAGCAGTTGAGAGCATATCCATCGAATCAGACTCATCTTGTAAGGATGGTGATGACTTAGTTGAACTTTATGGTTGGTCGAGCAGTCGAGACCATGATGATTTGGAGGCCGAACATGACGAGAATCACAAGGAGTTGTGATTGACAAGAGTTGTTTACCTTTTGGACTTAGTGTAGTTAGTCGAGTCCCTCAAGATTGCCAATTGGATCTCGATCCCTACTAAGAGTCTACCAGAGACTTTCGTCTCACACGTTGAGGGTGTCGCATAATTCGCTAAGAAAATAGTGGGAGTATATTAAGATAGAAGTCCATATCTTAATTAGTATTTTTTGTAAAATTTGCATGTTATTTACTTTCGCTATATCTTATTTATCGCTTGTAAAACCCCTATGTGGCATATTTAATGCCAACCGTCTCATTGGTCCAAAGGCTTTGTAATTTAAGAATTGTTCTCATAAAAGAGAAAATCGTATATGTCCTTAATACGATTGTACCTACACTGGAGGAAAGGACAAGTGAGGATGAGATCGCTCGCTTTGTGAGTATAAAGATAGCCCTAAATGATAACTTGTATGTTGATCTTATACTTCAGTCCCTACCAGATTCCTTTTCACAGTTCATTATTAACTTTAATATGAATAAGTTTGAGGTGACTCTACTTGAGCTCCTCAATATGTTGAGGGAAGTTGAGAGTACCATCAAGAAAGAGAAGTTAGTTCTCTATATTGGTGAGACTAATTGGAAAAGGAATGTTGCTAGTAAGACCCTTAAAAGGGCAAGGGCAAAGAAAGATCGGGTAAGGCAAAGGTTGCCAAAAAAGACTTGGCAAAAGATAAAGGATAGTGCTTCCACTATGGCCAAGACAAGAATTGGAAAAAGAACTGTAAGGACTACCTTGCAGATAAGGCGAAACAGAAGCTTAGAGAAGCTTCAGGTATATTCATGATCATTCTTCACTTGTCAAATTTTTATGATAACACATAGGTATTGGATACCGGGAGTGTTTATCATATCTACAATTCGTTGCAGGTTCTGACAAGACATAGGAGATTGGCTAGAGGCGAGATGCACCTCAAAATGGGCAATGGAGCAAGAGTTGCTATAGTTACTGTTAGAGAGGTCACCCTACATTTGCCTGGTGGAGCTATTATTGCATTAGATGCATGTTATTTTATTCTCTCTATTATCAAAAATATTATTTCTATCTCTTATTTGACAATTAGTGGATATAAATTAATTTTTGAGAATAATAATTGTTTAATAATTATAGTTGATGAGATCATCATTAGAGGGACCCTTATAAATGGCTTATATGTGTAAGACACTTCTCCACATATCATGAATATAAATATGTCTAAGAGGAAAATAGATGAGATGAATAATATATACCTATGATATTATAGGCTAGGCCATATACATGAGAGAAGGATTCAAAAGTTGCTGAAAAATGGATACTTAGATCCATTTGACTATGAGTCATATGCAACTTGTGAACCTTACTTTCGTGGGATAATGACCAACTCTCCTTTTAGTGAAACTAGAGAGAGCTACTGAGTTATTGAAACTAATACATAGTGATGTATGTGGTCCCATATCGACTCAAGTTATAGGTAGTTACTCATACTTCATTATATTCACTGATGATTTCTCTAGGTAAGACACATATACTTAATGAAGTACAAATCTGAGGCCTTTGAGAAATTCAGGAAATATAAGAATAAGGTAGAGAACCAAATTGGAAAGAGTATGAAGACTCTTCGATCAGATCGAGGATGAGCATACTTGAGTACGGAGTTCACTCATTTCCTCAAGGTCAATGGTGTAACAAAAAGGAGGAATCGCATGCTGTTAGACATGGTGTGGTCCATGATGAGTTTCGCTGACCTACTTGTCTTATTCTGGGTGTACGCCCTAGAGACTGTAGCTTACCTTCTGAACAGAGTTCCATCAAAGTTAGTAGTGTCTACACTATATGAGATATGAAAAGGAAAGAAGTCTGATATTAAGATTGTTAAGATTTAGGGCTATCCTACCATGTTAGAAGACACAACCCTAATAAGTTAGAATTAAGGACAAAATGGTGCACATTCGTGAGATACCCAAAGGAAACTTGTGGGTATTATTTCTATCATCCCAAGGACTGAAAGGTCTTTGTTGCCAAAAGAGCTGTGTTCCTTGAGAAGGAACAAATTCTTGGTGGAAAGAGTGGGAGTGAGATAAAATTGAGCGAGGTTGGAGAACCTAGCTCAAGCACCATTCCAGAGCCCGAGTCTGTTCAGGTACCAACACACAAATTCCAATTTTACGTAGGTTTAGTAGAGTATCTCACCCTCCTGAAAGATATGTCAGACATATCAATAGAGATGACTCTTAGGATGTTGATCCTCAGACCTACGAGGAGGCTATTATGAGTATAGACTCCAGGAAGTGGCAAGAAGCCATGAATTCTGAGATGAATTTCATATACTCTAACAATGTTTGGAACCTTGTGGATGCACCTGAGAGTATTGTATCCATCGACTGCAAATGGATCTTCAAGAAGAAGATCAGAGTGGATATAAAGGTAGAGACCTATAAAGCAAGACTGATAGCTAAAGGATGTCATCAAAGACGAGTTGACTATCATAAAACCTTTTCACCTATAGCCATACTTAAGTCCATTAGAATTATTTTGACCATTACAACACACTATGATTTTGAGATCTGGCAAATGGATGTCAAAATGGTATTCCTCAATGGCAACCTCAAGGAAGAGGTGTATATGATACAACCAGAGGGATTCGTATCCAAAGAGAGTCCAGATAAAGTGTGCAGGTTGCTTAGATCTATTTATAGATTAAAGTAAACTTCCTAAAGTTAGAATATAAGATTTTATGAGATGATCAGATATTATGACCTCGTTAAGAACGAAGATGAGCCTTGTGTATACAGGAAGATAAATGAAAGCACTATCATCTTCTTGGTGCTATATGTGAATGACATCCTAATCATTGGGAATGATGTAGGAATGCTCTCCACAATAAAGGATTGGCTATCTAGAAACTTCTCCATAAAAGACTTAGGGGAAGCATCCTATATTTTGGAGATCCGGATCTATAGAGATAGATCCAAAAAGATGCTTAGCTTGTCCCAATCTACGTACATAGAGTCCATTGTCAAAAGGTTTAGCATGAAAAATTTTAAGAGATGTCTCATACCGATGAGACATGGAATATCACTTTCTAGGAGTATGTCCCCAAAGACTACTGAAGAAAGGGTATACATGAATAAGATACCTTATGCCTTAGTGATAGGGTCTATCATGTATGCGATGCTATATACTAGGCCTGATATAGCACATGCTCTGAGTGTCACGAGTAGGTATCAGGCAGATCTATGTTTAGAACATTGGAAGGCAGTAAAGTATATCCTTAAGTACTTGAGAAGGACTAAGGATCTTCTACTGGTATATGGAGGAGGTAGCCTCCAGGTTGAGGGCTACACGGACTCGAGTTTTCAGTCTGACATTGATGATAGCAAGTTAAATTCAAGATATGTTGTCACCCTGAATGGAGGAGTAGTAAGCTGGAAGAGTTCCAAGCAAGATACTACTATTAACTCAACCACAGAGGTGGAATACATTACTGTAGTAGAAGCAGCAAGATGAAGGGGTGTGGATGAAGAAGTTCATCAAGGATTTGGGAGTCATACCAAGCAACATGGAGCTGAATCCCATATATTATGATAGCGACAGGGCAATAACTCTAACAAAGGAACTCAGGTCTCAACAGAATTGTTTTGAGGAGGTTTCATCTGATTAGAGCGATCATGACCCAAAAAGATATAGCAATGGAAAGAGTTTCATCCGAAGATAACATTACATATCCACTAACGAAGCCGCTGGCTCAGATTATATTTAAGCATCATAGGAGTCTGATGGGGATCAAACACATAGGTGATTGACTTTTGGTCAAGTGGGAGATTGTTGATTACAAGTGCCCTACAAGCCAATCACGTGAGTGATGGCAAGTATGACACACTGTGTGATCTTTTTACTTATGATTGATATTGACATATTCTCATATTATCTGTTACATATATATTGTGATGTCATTGGTTCTGTACAATGGGAATCGAATCGTGATGAGATCACGATAATAAGATCGATTCATCTTTAAACACAGATCCTAAATAATCCCGGTCATAGGTTACTCAAGAGGAACATTGAGATAACCGGACAGATCGATGTATTATATACTCGTCCATATGATAGAAGTAGCTAGTCTCACAGCCACTTTTGTGGAGACACTAAGGATATAGTATAGGTGCTCATTGGAGAATGAGTTCACTGATTGATCCGCTTATGGAATGTTGTATAATTCATGATATCTAATGTCACACAACGATTCTATAATTCCAATTGTATATCTAGTCCTTAGACTTGAGACACCATAGATACCTTATATGAGTACTCCTTTCTTTGACACCAGACTTACAAGTTTGGAAAGTTCCAGATCTGGTACAACTGGTTATCAGGATTGGTAGCCAAACTTACGAAGGCAATTGAGTGTCAATAAAGGATCATCCATTCTCGGTATCACGAGAGGAATATCCCATATATGCTTGCTTAGACAAATCCCTAGCCAGGGTCATTCGGATTGAGAGAGAAAGAGTTCTCCGGAAGAATCCGATTAGAGCGAGACTATGATAGATTCTGTATGTGACATGATAGTACCATGTCCAATATACAATCTCTGAGATATTAGTTGGATAAGGGATTATAGATACACGATAACTATGGATAGACAAGTCTGATGGATTTGCTCCCCCCTATACCGTATGGAGACTATGGTGTAGTGGCCTAGTATGTCCATAGTCGATGAGTCAAGTGAATTACTATGGGGATAATAATTCACTATATCAGAAGGAGTTCTGATGGGAGTGACTCACGGCCAGCTCGGTATCAGGCCTAGAGGGTCACACACATATGGTGGATGCTTCAGCGAATAGAGGATTGGATGGAGATCCAATTAGCCCCTATTCTCGTTAGATGAGACTTTTTGCTAATGGGCTCCTTGATTAAGGCCCAATTAGAGTTTAAGGAGATTATTAGATAGAGATCTAATAATGCAAGGTCAGTAGGTAATTAGATGGAGATCCAATACCCACTAAGGCAGGAGCCCTAGGGTTTTTAGTAGCTCTCTATAAATAGGAGGGGAGACTTATAGTTGATAAGCTGCAGCTTTAGCCATCATCTCCTATTCCCCTCCCTCCCTCTATGCAAGAGTTGTAAGATCAGATTGGAGGAGCTTCGCTGTAGAGATCCATCATGTGGATACTGCTAGAGAGGAGGACGCTTGACCTCCTTCATCTTCTCCATCCAGATTTGGAATACAGGGATATATGATCTCCATAGGTAAAATCAGTCTCTCACACATCGTGGTTTTATCGGTTTTTGTGTTTTTCTCGCGATCCCAATCTTTTGCACGATGATTTTATCTGCTTGGGAAATTGATTTTTATTTTGATTTCCGTTGCGCATATGATGTACCCGCTGAGGTTTCCCAACAATTTCATTTCAAAATTCAAGATTCAACAATCTCTCCCTTTTTGATGATGACAATCAATTGATGACAGGAGTTAATCCTAACTCCCCCTAAATCTATAATACTTAAATTTAAGATAATCACACACTCTTAAATTCAAGCAATCAACATTCTATGTAAATTTCAACATAAATTTATATATTTAAGATATCAAATCATGAGTAAAAAGAAATTTGCACTCATATCCAAATCCAAGATATATCAATTCATATCCATGTCAAGATATCTATTTTTTTTAACAAGATCATGTATAATCAATATATTTATTAATTAATATCATATGTAATCAATATATATTTCTCCCCCTTTGTCATCAACAAAAAGGTGAAATATAGCTAATAATTTCAAAGCACATGATGCATTACTCCCCCTTAGTATATGCATTGTAAAATTTTCTTCCCCTTTAATAAGGAGAGAAATAAGAGAGGTGTTGTTGAATCATTTCATCATTGAGAAGAGCTCTTAATAAATTTTAAAAAGAATATTAAGATGAGCTCAGAAATCCAAGTTGAAACTGATTTTAATCACATCATATCATTAAAATCATGAGTATTATTCTAAATCATCATGTAAATACTCAATATACATTGTCATAATTTCATATTATCATATCTTCTCCCCTTTTGTTATAAAAAAAAAGAAAAGTACAATTAGCAATTTTGTGAGATATGAAGGCTTAGCAATTTAGTAAATTTTTCATCACTTTAGAACATGTAAGCTAGTGAGTTCCTTCTTCTCTTTTAGGAAGTGCAACCTAGCAAATTTTTGCTTCCTTTGCATTGTTCAAGCTAGTAATTTTACAAGCTAACAAGTTTTGCTCACCCTTTATCATTATCAAAAAGAGGGGATGGTTACAATAGTGTAAAATTTTTCCCATTACTCATTTTTCAATAAATACATCAAGAAATATACTAATCATCATATGAAATATATCAAGAACAATTAACATAATGATGAGATATTCAATTTATGAAAATAAATTATGAATATCAGGAAACAAATCATAGAATATCTTGATTCATGCATAATAATTGTTAAGTTGTCAAGATCATGATTTATGCAAAAATCTCCCTTTAAATAATACAAGAAGACATAAGAGATTTGATTTATAAAAGATTTTAAGTTATAATTTTAATAAATCAAAATTATGATATAGGTAAAAAACTCATTCAAAATCATCAAAATCAATTTCAAGAGATTCAAAATAATATTGATAGTCTTTTCAATCTCTTGAAATGCTGGTGATTTTCTTTCTCTACTTTGTGTGAGCAAGAAAATATAATCAAGGTAGAGAAATAAAAAATATCATATTACAAAAATACTCAATGTTAAAGATGTAAATTTTATACCAAAATCTAAAAAATCAAGAGCTACTAATGTATTTTAATTTATCTTATGCAAATTTCAAGCAAGGTAGCAAATCAAGCAAATTATTGATTTAGCATGTAAATTTTGATAAGAAGTCCAATTTATAAAGTCCAAGAAATCCAAAGGAAAATATTAAATCAAGCTCGCATTTCGCATGTATTTAGAAAATTTACTATTCTACATTTTCTTCTAAGCAAATTGATTTTCATTCAATGTTATCATATCCAATTTGCTTCTAAACATACTGATAATTTTATTTTCCACTTCTTGTTATTGTAAAGAAAGAAATATGATTGCATAACTTCTTTACATCCATGTTCAAAATACTCCCAAAAGTATAAGGAGATCATGTCATTAAAGATAAAATCAAATTTTTGAATATCAAAAGACATGATTCCATTCAATAAGTTTCTTTCCCCTTTTTGTAAATAATAAAAATGAGTCTTAGAGGATTATCTCAATTCATCCAAGATAAATCTTTTTAATCAAAAAGAAGAATGATCTTAATAAAAATTTTAATTATTATTGTTAAGATCATATATCTCTTTTTAATTAAAAAATAAAAAATCATAGAGATCAATAACGTGATTCTCATAGAGTAAAAGTCAAGTCAAAAAATTAAGAGAATATTCATGATAATACAAATCTCTTTCAATTTTTAACTTATCATAAATTTAAGAAATACTAATTTTTGTAATAAGTTATGTCATTCATGAGTTTTAAAATAAATTATGTCAACAAAGATATTGATATTAAAAGATATTCATGGATACCAAAATACATTATTTAAGTTAATAAATTTGCCCCTCCTTATTGTTTGTAAATTTTAATAAAAGTAATCAAGAAATCTTATATATTTAAAATTTTAAGTAAAATATAAATCCAATCATATAAAATCTCATGTATTTAAAATTCATAATTTTAATTTTGGCAAATCGTTCCTCATTCAACAAAGATTTTTTATAATCAAAATATCTATGTAAAGATTTTAAGTTTCATTTTCTAAATTTACCAAAAATCATGATAATAACTTATCTAAGTTCAAATCATCAAAGTCAATTTCATAGTTTAAGAGATTCATAAAAGATAACATAATTGATTCATTAATCTTTTTTTGAAAGATTTATAAGATAAAAAAAATTTAAGTAAAAATATATTTCCTTTATTTCATACAAGTATGCCTTTGTCTTTTAAGCCAAATAAAAACATGTATCTTCATCTAAGACCAAAAAGAGCTATCATTATGACAAGAATAAATAATTCATAAATCACAAAGATCATCATGCATAATTTTTGAAATATAAGCATAATCACTATCAAGCGTGATCCATAAAACATCCTTAATCAAAATTCAACCTATCTAAATTTCAACATTTAAATGAGTCTAACTCTTTATAAATAGTGCAAGGAGTTGACAAACTTATTTTTAAAATACTTAAAAATGAAGCATATATATTTTATATATTCTAAAATTCAACATAAGCATTCAATCATCATGGCATTTAGATCAATGTAACACTTAAAACAATCATTCCACAAATTTAGTCAATATTTGAAGCATTTAATAATAGTCTTTACATCTAAATCAATAATTTTCAATCATTATCAAAATCTTCCTTTTATACATATGACTTTTATTCAAGATAACTAACATTTCTTTGTTCTAATTATAGTATGCAAGGGTCATATATCATCAAGATTAATCATATTAAAATTTTATTTTTATTATTAATAATTAATCTTGTTAATATTTAGGTTAGTGAGCTTGAAAGAATGTTGGATCTCAAGTTATATATCTTGACATCTAAATCATTCTTTGGGGCTCCTAGCTTTAATTTTGAAACAAACTTATAGGAAAGATATATTTCGTTTAGGTACCCATTTTACATTGGGTCCTTCAAAAAAAATTTGATCTTCCTTTTCTAACCGATTTTTATTGTATAGAGTTTTCTTTGGAACTCATACAAGATGATGTGGACTACAATTTCTAAAAAGACATTTGTTTGCCTTATGTCCTAATTTGTCACAAAAGTTACACATGATTCTTGGTGGCACATTCAATGTAGATCCTCTTACAAAGATGGTTGCTTTTGTTGAACATTTTCAACAAAGCCTATGTCATTTCTATTATTAGTATGACCCTTATTGGCAAGGATCATATTTAGGGATTTATTCCCTATTTCAAATTTCTCTAGTATTGTTTTAAAGCATGCAATTCTCTTCTTTAACATTATCTAGCATATCACATTAAGAACATGGTTTATATAATGCTAAGGAGTCATGTATTTCGTCAAGTCTTTTAACTAATAAATCATAATCAACTTTAAGCAGTTTAAAAGACCTGCTATGTTTTCTAAACTCATCAAACAAATCATGAAGCATATTTAATAATTTAAAAAATAAATTACTTAATGAATTGCTAACCTCATCGTCGATAGTCATAAGAGCAAAGTTCTTCATTTCTTAGTTGTATATTTGATCTTTAGAGCTCCTTGGCTTCTTGCATTTATAGCAAGAGGTTTTGTCTATCTTTAGATTATTTTTAAGGTTCAAGTTCATTAATTTTTTCAATTCATTTGTCAAAAGTTCAAGGTTCTCATTACTCGATATTTCACTTGATGAGTCATATGTTCTCAGTTTGAATTCCTTCCTGTTCTTTGGAAGGTGTTCTTCAAGTTCATTTCTATAAGACATTTCATTTATTGATTCACTTATATTAATTATACTTTCATATGTGATTTTTAAAGTATGCCAAATATCAAAAACTGAATCACAAGTGAAAACATGATTAAACTCATTCTTATCAAAAGCACAAAGCAAAGCATTCGTAGCCTTTGCGTTTAAAGAGAAAGTCTTCTTATCCAAATCATTCCATTTATTCATTGGAAGAGAAGACTTTTTAAATCCATTTTCAACAAGAGTCTATAAATCATGGTCTAAAAAAAGTAAGAAAACTCTCATCCGAGTTTTCCAATAAGTGTAGTCCGTCCCATTGAATATGGGAGGACAAACGATATAAAAGCCCTCTTGAAAGCCAGTAAGGGCTATTTCTCTTTGGTGTCAAACCAAATGAGAAAAACTAAGACTCTGATACCAATTGTTAGGATCAATTGGCACTAAGAGGGGGGATGAATTAGTGTAATTATAAATTTTTTTAGATGAAATTTTTTCGATTAAAACAACATAAGAAAACCAAAGCTTTTCGTTCTTAGTGAAATGATTGACTAAATTAAGAAAAGTTGCTAAGATAATAATTAATTTGAAAAGATAAGTAATATTTGAAGGAAAGAACTTATCGTGAAAACTTTGCTTTCTAAGAGCTGAGATAAATCGAAAGCTTCAATACAAGAATTATGTAATCAATAAAAGCAAAGAATCACTCACAATTTTTATAGTGATTTGGCGCCAAAGGCCTACGTCCACTCCCGAGTCCTCCTTCTTAAGACACACCGGTATCCACTACTAATCTTCTTTGGGTGAAGATCCCTTACACTTGAGCTTACAAGAGAGACAAGATTTAAAACTCTAAGCTCTCTTCCTTACCCCTTTTCTTTTTCTTACACTTCACACAAGTTTTTTACAGAATTTTTCTCGTAGAAGTGTTGTATGGAATACAAGAATACTTTAGATATTTATAGGCCCCAAGTTGCTTCAGATTTTTGGAGCTAAAAATCAAACGTATCAAAAAATCAAGGTACGGGTGGTTAACGCACCGATCTAGGCAGCTCAGCCGCCCGAAGTACCCAGATTCTTGGGTATGGGTGGTTGAACCACCCAGCCTGGGTGGCTGCAGTACACCCGTCGCTCAATGGTGGTTTACCCGCCGAAATTTCCACAAAAATGGTTCCCTCCACTTTTCAAATTCTGAATTGAACTTGATGAAAACAATCCTTTGGTCAATCAATTGAGCTCAACCTGAGCTCAATCAAACTCCAATAGTGGACCTGATTGCCTTATTGAGTTGATTTGGATTCCTTTTGAATCCAACTTAATTTGGGCTAAAACCCTAACTATGACTCAATGATTACAACACTTAATGACCAACAAGCTAAACAATACCTAACTCCTGTTAATCCGGCAGCCTTCGATATTTTTACGATAAGTCTTCCAGTCTTCTTCTAGCGATCTCCAGACGTGTTCTTAGCGAGCTTCTCGATCCCTTTGGTGGATCTCCTAGTGAACTCTCAGCGAGATCCCACCGCATCATTTGAACCCGACCCGATGCTCAAGCTTAATCTTGGCCCATAATTTGGTTGTAAATTTATTGCTCTTGTCAATCCTGCATTATGCTAATTATGACTTATAATCATAATTGCCAAACATCCATTATAAGACTATCCTAACTCCCGACAAGCTTTTCGGCTACTCCCGACAATCTTCCGACGAGTTTTGGTCTTCTTCTGGCGAACTCCCTTGCGCCATCCTAACAAATTCCTGATACCCTCGGCGAGCTCCTGACGCACTCTTGACGAGTTCCCAACTGCATCGACTTGATACATGGACTTAACCTTGGCCAATCCTGATTGTAATAATCATTCTATCGTAATTAATCTTATATTAATCCATTCTAATAATCCTGTTAGATCAATAACCCATTAATTGATTTCATCATCAAAATCTGAGATTCTATAGATGGATGGCTGTGAAGGGTAGAGAGACACCAAGAATGCTACTTTGATACCAAGTGTTAGAACCCTTGCGGATTCTAAGCTTGGGGTGATTTCTATAAGGGATAGGCCTCTTTGGAACTCTATGGGGGTTCCTCCCTCCTTGGTACTCAAGCCATTGGCTAAATAAAGATTGATCTATTCATGATAAAAAAGTAGATGATTACAAGGCTATTTATAGGTCTTCAATCCCTAATTCCTAAGACGACTCCTACTTCAAGACTTCTACTCTCAACCAACTCATAAGCAACTCCTAATGCAACTCTAAGTCCAACTACCAACCGACCCATATAGGGGTGGCCGGTTGCTTTATTGTTTCCTAATCCTATTCTAATTTAACTCCTCCTCAACTAACCCTTCTTTAACTATGATAAGGGGTGGTTAATTAAGGTAATATGCATCTTACTCTCTCCTTAAATATCTTCCTCAATTAATCCTAACCTAGCCGGCCTCTTACTTTCCTTAATAGGGGTCGGCTAGATAGGATTTACATGAATGCCTCTTAGATTTTACATAATTGCCCTCTCCCATGAAACTAAATTAGGACTCCTGTAGCTAGAGTCCTAATAGACTTGCCCTCTTTAAATCAGCCTTGTCCTTAAGGTTGAGGCTCCATGAACTTTGAATCTTGATCTGCAATTCTCCTTGAAGCTTCCTTGTGGTATCTATGGTAGGCACACTATGGTTCGACAGTCCAACATTATCTTGTATCTCTCCATCAAGGGTAGTAGTATTTGTACAATGGTGCATCATGATCCTATGATCCCATATGATCATCAGCTGAACTTGAACCTCCTCATCAGTTGGGATGTTAGGTGGATGGATCTGGGTTGAGTTATCCTTTTTAAACTTCCACTTACGATGAGATACTTAGAGGATCAATTATATTTTTAAATTGATATGCTAATCTGATCCATAATTCATGACTCTATTATGATCCCTAATTTTACAAGAGCTAAAGTAGTAGGGGGACCACTTCCTTGAGGCTCGAATTTTCTGATGGTAGGGCTGGAGATGGAAGGAAACTTTATATTCAACAACAAACTTTCTTCTGCTTCGATATTTATCGAGAGGCTGTTTCTTTCTTGCATGGGCTGTCACTTGGTTATTCTTTAATAGTAACCAAGCTTTCTTTTGGAATAACTGCTCCCCTTGGATAAGGTCCCTAGTGGTGTAAGCTCATTCCAAGTCTAAGGAGGGTAGGAGCTGTAATTTTATCGAGCATATTTTTATCTCTCCTTTGTGCTGTTGATCGGTATCATGCCAAACTTTAAATTCAATAGCAATTAGTATCCGTTTACAGATTAAAGCATCATATGAAGTGTAGGGAGAGCCTCGATGTATATTAGGAGTCAACTATCTTGCATGAGGGTGGTGTCAATTCCAATTCCTAATATATCTGCTCCAATTGCGAACACATTACCATGATTAATTAATGTTAGCATTGATGTAGATGGCATTGTGACTATGAGGATCCGATAGATGGTGGATGTGTGGATGTCTTCCACTTGTTCCTTCAGAATTTTAATCTTCATCTAACAAAGTTTGGTGTCATAGATTCCATGCAGGTATTGCCGTTGGAGAGACTCAATCTTCATGCGATCATGGGCCATGGATCGGGGGTCATTATCAGGGAAGACTGAGTATTATAGTCTGCTCCTTGGAGAAGTCATGGAAGTAGCCCGAGATCTGGGAGTGCCAAAACCCATAGCTGGTTTGGCTGGATGTGGAACCTCAGGAAGAGTTTCTACCTACAAATAAAGAGGTAAAGCTTTTCGAGATAAAGTGTCCTTGCAAGAGAATGTTGTGGTCGAATGATCTGTGTCTCCTACGTCTCGTGGATGATCATTTTAGCTTCGACTCTCTTAGGATATGGACAGCAATATGATTGAATACGTGTTAGTAGTTCCTCACGCAAGATCAACACATGAAGATTGTATAGCCTGGTAGGAGGTAGTCAACTCGGTTCGGTGGAGGCGCCTGAAATTTCAGCAAGCTTCTGCAAGCATTATGTCAATATCGTCATTACTTCGCTCCCATATTTCTCACATAAGGTCACCTATTCTCCCGTGCCATTCATAAGATTGTTGATGAGGACGGTGACAAGTTACTACTTAAAAGATTCTTCAACTTTTGATACTTACGGGTTCGTATGGCCGGCTAAAGTGTGAGTCATGCAATTGACCGGTTATGGGTCCTCCTTCATGTTCTCCTCCTCAGGTTCCTGGACCTCTTTTTCAGATTCTTTAATAGATTTTATCATGGAAAGCTCCCTTTTTTTATAGTGATAGTTGCAGCTCCAAAGTTCATTACAATGCCAATAAAGGCTCTTCGCTGATTTATAGCGTAGCTCTTCTCTTGTCAATTTTTTTGGCAGCGAAGAATGGCTAGAAGCAGAGGGAGGTTTATATGTTGCTGGTCTAAGAGTGGTTCTCACCCTCTAAGCATCTTGGTTCAGTCGTTCCTCTTAGATTCCGGCGAAAGATATTGCAGCCTTTACAATGGGGGACTGTTGTGCTTCAACCTCTCCTTTAATTTCTGGCTTAAGTCCTTCAGTAAATATCTCTAATAATTATATGTAAGACCAATCATGAGCAAAGTAAGATAATTCCTTAAACCAGGTCTGGTATTCTTGGATCATAGAGGTTTGTCGGATTTTGGCAAGTTATCCATTGATATTCTCATACTTGATTGGCCCAAAGCAGTTCAGCAGCGCATACTTGAATTGTATCCATATTGGAGTCTCATAGTTGTATTCCAGCTAATTGTATCATCATATAGCATCTCCTTCAAGGTGGATGATAGTGGTATCCACCTTGGAATCCTCTGGTGTTTGGTGATGATGGAAGTAATGTTCGGCGTGTGTAATCCATCCCGTCGGATCTCCTTCTTCCCATCGAGGGAAGTCCTTCCTTATGTGTGGCTGCCTTATATCAGTGGCTCATTCTTTCTTTTTGAGAGGCCTCTCTAAACTTACACTTTGCTGGAATTTTGTTGGGCTCGGAGATCAGCCCAATCCGAATTCAACGAATAAGGTGCACAATCTGTCTTCCACGTATGATTCAAATGCCTCCAACTTAGCATCGATTGAACCTTGAGATGTCATTATGTGTGTCTTCAGATCTGAGATGTCAATATCCTTCTCCTATTGTTGGGTCAATGATATGAAACGGTTTGGTAGATTGATGGCCGAAAGAGGTGGTGGATCAAGGGTAGATGATTGTGGTTTGAGGCTGAAAAGTTATTATTTTTTATTACTCTTGGGGCTATGATTTAGGGCTACTATAGGGATCATATAAGGGGTATGATAGCTAAGCTTTTAAGGTTAAAGGAATGAGTTAGGGTTGCTGTTGATGACAACAAAGGATTTGGTAGGAATTAGGTGTGGATGCAGCATGTATACAACAAAATTTTTCCACAAAGAGGTTGTTGTTGATGCTGCTATTTGGGGCTCTTGCAGAGACTATAAGGGGGGTTCGATGATAGAGGTCTAGGGTTAAAAAGGTGGCTTAAGATTGCTGTTGATAGCAGCAACCGATCTGGTAGGAATTTGTGGCCAAAGGGATGATAGATCAAGGTTGTGGTTTAGGTTACTATTAGTGCTACAATTTGAGGGTGCTATAGAGGCTGCAAAGGATTTTTTGTGGTAGTGGTTTAAGGTTGGGAAGGAAGGTTTAGGGTTGCTGTTGGGGTAGCAACCTGTTTGGCAAGGTTCGGTGGCTGCGGAAGATAAGGATTGATAGAAGGTTCAGTGGCTATAGAAGACTGTTGTTTGGGCTACGGTTTGGGTTGGCTATGGAAATCAAAAAAAGGCTATGACGACTGCGTCTTAAGGCTATATGGGCATAGCAAAAAACACTGAAAGGTAGTATTACAGAAGATAGTCACTGTTTTGGGCTACGATTTTGAGTGTTATTAGGGTAAGGAAAATAGGTTATGATGGTTGTGTTTTAAGGATAAAGGGATGCCCTAAAGATGTCTTGGGTGGTGATAGCAAGTTAGTTGGGTTTCCGTGAGTTAAGGAAAAGAAGAAAGACAAAGGTGCAGAAGTAGATTTTTCATCAAAAAAATTTCAATAGTGAAGACATAATTTTTTTCTAGAAATTTTCAATCAAAATTCAAATGAAACTCAAAGAAAATCTACTACCAAGAAAGAGTTTATATTGTCAAAAATTTCATGGAAGGAAATGACAACAAAAGGTTTGGCAAAATCAAAGATTATGATAAGGTGTTGCTGTAGAATTTTTTCGATGAAAGATTTCAGTAGTATAGTCAAAAAATTTTACAATAGTGCATAATAATGAATTAAGTAAAACTCAATAGGAATCCACTGGCAATGGAAAGGTAATACCGTCAAAAAATTTGTGGAAGAAATAGGTAGCAAAAGTTTTGGCAAGATTAAGGAATACGAGAAGGTACTATGGCAGAATTTTTTTATCAAAAGATTTTAGCAGTATAGACAAGATTTTTTTTAGTATTTCAAAATAAAGATTTGAGTAAAACTTAAAGAGAATCTACTAGTAAGAAAAAGATAATGTTGATAAAAAATTTATGGAAGAAAATGACAGCAAAAGGTTTAGCAAAATCGAAGATCACGGGAAGGTACTACAGCAAATTTTTACGTCTAAACTACAGTAGTTTGGACATAAAATATGAGTAGGTTATCTTAATGATTTTTTGACGAAACCAGAGATCTGAGGATAGGAAGTTATAAAGCCATGGTAGAAATTTTATAAAAATTTAATTAATAAAAATGTAGTAGCAAATGAAATAATAAGCGGTGTGCGACTGAAATTTTACGGCGTAACTTTCATCATAAAGATGAAAACTTTACGACGAAAAGTTAATGCAGTAATATAAGAATAATTTTTTTTGGAGTTTTAGATTAAGGATAACTAAATTACAGCGGTAGTAAGATAGAAAACCAGAACCTATTGCAATTCATGTAGAGATCAAAGGGTGATCTGTGATAGTGGAGATGACGATGAATTTTAGTGATGATTTTCTAGTAACTATGGGAATTGCTTTGGATGGCTATGGAAGGGCAACAAGATACCAAGAATGCTGCTTTGATACCAAGTGTTAGTGATAAAAGATATGATTTAGTTAGGATTTAGATATGATTTCCCCAACTGAATGAGGACATCTCGTATGTTAGTTGAGGAAAATTCTCCTTTTCATTATGTATAAATAAACAATGAATCAATGAATCAATTGGGCATTTTCATTACTTCTTCTTATTTCCAACATGGTATCAGAGCCCCTTTCTCTATAAGAGAGATTACCTTTCTTTTTTTATTCACTATCAAACGATAGTTTTTATGTTCGTGGACAACTCCGCTGCGAAACCACAGATACTCAGGGGTCATCCACTGCCACCATCTCGGACATCCTTTGCTTCCTTTGCTCCGAAGGTAACTCTCTCCTCATCGGTGCAGATCTATCTCTTCTTATTGCCAAACGGCAATCTCTCGTCGATGTTGAAGCTGGAGATTTCTAGTGCATCGGCTTTCTCTTCCTCCGTTGGACCTTGTTGGCTTTCTCAATTCCTCTATCGAGGCATTCTTCTGCACGAGGTCATCTTCCTTGTGCACCACCACTGTCGCATAAGCTCCAACAAGCAACGGCACCTTGCCTACCCCATCTACAGTAGACGATGGCTTCTACACCTGCTCGTCGACGCTATCCCTCCTGCAGCCTCTGTTGCTCTATTCTCTTTGCTGAGAGTACCTCTACGGGTCGTCGCTTATCGTCTCTCAGTGCTCTATAGAGAGGACACAACAAGTTCTTTCTCGCTGTCAAACGATAGTAAATCTACGATCGTAGCACTTCTCTCGCTGCCACCACTGCTGCCACGCAGCCGCGTTCGCCGTCCTTTGCTACAACCCTTGTTCTTTGCCGCTGACATCACCGTCAAAGTCAACTATCGTCAACGTTAACCACCGTTAGGTCTTCACCGCGGTTGACAACACAGCAACTTCCTTCCTTCAGTTTCATTGACATTGATTCAAGATCGACATCCTTAGTTCAAGATTGGCGTCCTTACAGGAGCTAGATCTTGCGGGGGCATGATAAAAGATATGATTTAGTTAGGATTTAGATATGATTTCCCCAACTGAATGAGGAAATCTCGTATGTTAGTTGAGGGAAATCCTCCTTTTCATTATGTATAAATAAACAATGAATCAATGAATCAATTGGGCATTTTCATTACTTCTTCTTATTTCCAACAGTTAGAACCCTTGCAGATTCTAAGCTTGTGGAGATCTCCATAGGGGATCGGCCTCCTTGAAACTCTATAGGGGTTCCTCCCTCCTTGGTACTCAAGCTATTGGCTAAAGAAAAATTGATATATTCATGATAAAAAGTGGATGATTACAAGGCTATTATAGGCTTTTAATCTCTAATTCCTAAGAGGGCTCCTATTTCAAGACTTCTACCCTTAACCAACTCTTAAGCAACTCCTAATACAACTCTAAGTCCACTCACCAACTGGCCCATCAATGGGTGGCCGGTTGCTTTATTGTTTCCTAATCCTATTCTAATTTAACTGCTCCTCAATCAACCCTTCTTTAACTAGGATAATTGATATAAAGTAACATGCATATTACTCTCCCATTAAATATTTTTATCAATTAATCTTAACCTAGCTGGTCTCCTTACTTTCCTTAATATAGGTCAACTAAATAAGATTTACATGAATGCCTCTTAGATTTTACATGATTGTCCTCTTCCATGAAACTAAATTAGGACTCCTCTAGCTAATGTCATAATAGAATCCTCATAAAGAGGGGGGTCTTCTAACCACCTCCCTCCTCTTAGGAGAGGCCGGTTAGGGTTAGAAGAGGAGAGATCTATTTAGCTAGGACTCTCTCTAGGGTTGAATAAGGAGAAAATTAGGAGTTAGAAACCCCTATAGCCATTGACCGTATCATGATTAGAAGTTGTCCAGGGGGTTAGGAGTTGAAGAGTAGATGTAGTCTTCTAAGAGTATGAGTCATATTAGGAGTTAGAGTTTTGAGTCCCTATATAAAATCATGTAGCCATCTCTTTTTTATCATCAATAGATCAATTTGCTTTCAGTCTAAGAAGGTCGATCTCTTATAAAGATCATACCAAGTTTAGAATCAATAAGGGTTCTAACATTTTTTTTTCTTAGCTTGATTTTTCTTTTTATATTTTAGATCACTGATCCGTATTAATAAGGTGATCGAAGGGGAGACAATGATGTTGATGTTGATTGGGGATTAAACCCTTATCTTGCTAAATAAATCTTAGAAAGATTTATTTAGAACAGAAATAAGTATTCAAGATGATATGAGTTGATAAGTTGATAAGTTGATAAGTGGTATTATTTTCTTTTGGTAAAAATACTTAGAGCCTTTTATAGTGTGATGGAGAATCGCAGGAGATTAATTTATACGTGGAAGAATCAGAGATATAATTATGGGTCTACGACTCATCCAATTATAAGTGATAGTTATGTTAACTCCGAAAATTATAAATTTATTTTATATTTTATTTATTTATGACAGATATCTGTTTGTTTGAGAGTTGAAGTACTGGTCACATTAGTGCCGATAATATATTATTGAGTTAGTATTCTTTTATCTACTGAGTTGGTATTAGATCACTGTTATGTGTCAATCTACTGAGTTAATGTTCGGTCACTGAGAGGTTGACTTCGTGTAACTGAGTTGTCAATAACTCGCCTAGGTATCCATCTATGATGGTCCACATGCCGTAAGCCTGACCATAATGGGTTATTCTACCAGCGCTGCCTTACCGGAATGGGTTATTCTACCAGCGCTAGGTTTATCATGAGAAATGATACTGGATCTTCATAATGTCCAAGTAAGAAGTACTTAGAGATATCGGTAATGATTGTCGTTTCAATTTAAATAATAAGCAATCTGGGTAAATCACCATTATCAAAGTCCTTACTAACGTTACATCCCCTCCCTCCTTTGTTTTCCTTTTCGTGCTTGCACCTGAAGCTTCTAATACGCTTTCCTTGATGTGTCCAATCATCTTAGTTTTAGTCACAGGTTATATCTTTGTTTTTGTCTCATTTTTTAATTTTTTTATTCCCGAAACCCTTTCTTGGTTTCGCAAAATGCTCTGATAATTCTTTATAAAATAAAAATATACTTTAATCTTCCAAAAAAAGATTGCATCTCTGGAAAAACGGATTGTCGTACTAAAATACTTACAAGAGAAGATAATGAATATAACACAAACCTTCGCAATCGAGGAGCATCAGATTGCGACATGACCTTCAAACTATAATAAACCTGCACTGCCATAGCGAGTCCTGCATTTGTAGAAGCATGCATATTATTCACATCATACATAAGGCGTGCTACACGAGATTGACTCTTCACTGCATGTTAGAGCTTTATTTATGTTAAACTCCTCTCTCTCTCTCTCTCTCTCTCTCTCTATATATATATATATATATATATATATATATATATATATATGTAGCTGACTCAGTTACCCCTCGCCATTTCAGACATCATAATGTCCTCTTCTCCCGGACCCCGGCAAGAAAATTGCCATCTGATTCCCCCTGTTGAACTTGAGTCGCCTCGCTTCCTGGTTAGAGATCCGGTAAGAGTTCATAAGCACCTCCTCCGGCATTGCCCGGAGGACCGATGCCTTCCCCACGATCTGGCTCACCATGGCGTTGCCGTTGGTCTTGAAGGATGTCCACTCGAAGCCTTCACCCTGTGCCTGCTTAATCACCGCGTAGTTCTGGGGCACGATCAGCAGCTGGCCTTGTCGGACCTCGCCGTCGAAGACTGTTCTTCCCTGGTTGCTGACGATCTGGACCCGGCCGCGTCCCCCAGTAACATACATTATGCTGTGTGCGTTGATGTTCCAGTAGGGCGCCAAGATGGCATTCTACAACCAAAGCAAGAGTTAAAAAGAGCTCTTGTAGGAGTTCGCTCTAATTGCTCTCATATGCGTACCCTGTAGAGGACGACTCTTTCGGCACTCAACTGGACCTCTCTGAGAATATTGAGCTTCAGGCTGTTGAGAGTCGTAATGCTTCCGCCGCGCGACGTGTACACATCAGCACGTGAGGGATCAGCGATGTTCTCCATGATTCTCATGGAGCAGTAGGTCTCATCCAAACCGTTTGGAAGGCTTCTCTCCCGTTCATCCGCCTCTCTCTCACCTCTCTCTCTCTCGCTCTCCCTCTGCTCTCTACTCGACGGCCTCAGCACCTCGAGACCCTTCTCCACTCGGACCATCTCACCCCTCTCGTCATCCTTGCCCTGGATCTTCCTCGCGGTATCCCCGCTAAGACCCGTGGCCTGGGCAAGCAACTCGATGTCGAACCCGCTAAGGACGTTATTACCCGACGTCTCCTGCCATGTGCCTCCGGATGTTTCCCGGCCGCTCCTCTGCTTTCCAGCAAGTAGGAATTCCTATGGTTACCGAAAGGAGAGAGAGAGCGCGCGCGTTAGATCACATGGCACTATTCCAATAGAAATACACGTGGGACGGGATTTGATTATGACCCTGTGGTACCGATCTAGTTGGTTTGCGTTGTTGTTGATATCGACGACGGTGATGGCAATAACTGGCCTGTCACCGTTATTGTAGCACCAGTGAGCGACGCCAGCGGGCAACGCGATGACGTCTCCCTCCCGGAAGTGGAGGATTCTCTGGTGCTCGTCTCGGGAACTCTGGCCTTGTTGCCCTTCCTGGAAATGTTCTTCCTGGAAAGATTGGAACGTCTCTGGGCAACCAGGGATCACTATTCCAGCGATACCCCTGCCTGCATGTGTATGTATGTGCATGCACCATGAAGTCAACCATGTCGGTGATCGATAGAGTGAATAAAGTGATCAAGACACGAGCCTTGGATGATGTGAACGAGGCGAGGGGCGTTGGAGAAAGAGGGGAGGAGGAGGCCTCTCGGCTGAAGAGTACGGCGAAAAGCGTTGACTCCGGCGCACTTGAACTGCTCGTTGTTCTCGTCAAAGTACTCCGTCACGCCGGCCTCCGACTGGACACGCCGGGTGGGGCTGAGAGCGTTCAGCCGCTCGATCTGGCACTCGCCTTGCTGAGCTCCCAGCCGGTGCGCGCTTCCCCACCCTCCCTGACCGAAACCGAGAGAGCCATGAAACAGGAGTAGAAGCAAAAGGGCGATGGAGACCAAAGCAGCTGAAGAGGAGGCCACCATGGCTTTTCTAGCGCGTACTACGCCTAACGCGTGGGTCGAGAGGAATTGAGAGGAGGGCCGGTTTTTATAGGACAAAACGGCACCGTAGGGGTTTGGACGCACCTAAGGCGCCTCGGCCACCCTTCGCCATGCATGGCATCGATGGACTGCCGCTCGTCCTCGTGGTGCCGCATATCACAGTAGGGAGCCGCGTGGCCAGCTGCTGTCAATCGTGGATGGCAGGCCCCCTGTATCAAAAGCATATATCGCGGTTCACTGTATTCAGCTACAGGAGATCGTATGGAACCAGTTCTGCGCCGCGACAAGGCAGACGTGCATGGTTGCGTGGGAACTGGTCTGTACAACCCACCGCGGTCTGTACACCACACAAACCAGCACAAAATTATAAAGGAAATATACGTTGTTGCTGATTTCAACATTTATTTCTCTATATATAATTTTAGTATATATCGTTGAGTATATGTATATTGCAGTTAATAAGTTAATTATTAGTTAAAACACTGATTTTATTGACATATTTTAAAATTACATATGATACATAAAATACTAAAAGTATTATATATATTTTATAGATTTAGTATATTTTTAATACAATTAAACTATGTTAACAATAATTAGAGGTAATTATTTGATTTCTTGAATGAATTTTAACATGGATCTATATGTCATATCGAAATATATAAAATAAATATTATATATATTATGTATGTCAGATTTGATGCAACTCGTTTCTTCCAGTTGGTGCGCCAAACGTTCTTGATCTCATTGTCTTTTCTTCCCGGTAGCCTTCCGGCGATTGCTGACCATCTACTTGCAAAGCACGCTGGATGGTACGGATCTTGTAAATATAGCGATCAATCCATCAGGTTCTTATCCTCCAAAACTTGGTGTAGAAATAAATCTATTCAAGCTTTCCAATAAACCTGTATTTGGTGCTGGTTGACTAGTGTCTTCTTCTTCGACGGTGAAGTTGCCTCTTAATATGGGATATCCTATTCTGCTCCGAGCAGCCCTTACGGCATCACGACAGAGTCAACATAATGCATTAGGCCAACTTAAGATTGTAAATCCAGGATAGGACAACTGCCTATCATCCACTGGTGACTTCTACATCAACCTCAGCCCCCTAAGAGGTACAGGACGATGCTATCCCTTGTTACTTAAGAAGCAAGAGCAATACCAAATAGTTCAAGTGACATCTACACCCAACATGCGGGCTAACCGCTTAATATGCTAGCAGATATTAAATACTTATGTACGATGATGTGGATGATCATTAAACAACTACGTACATTAACACAAAGCAACAGATATAAAGGCCACCACCAGGAACAATACCAGTGGGTCGGACCTCTCACATTGATACATTGTATCTCTCTCAACTCCAGCTCTTATTAATTGAGCCACCGGAGGGGTCGAGTCAGAAAACATCTCTTGCTTGATTTTAGAACCCTTGTGGATCCTAAGGAAAGGGGGCGTTGGCTAGGAATTCATAACTTAGTGAGGACTCCTCAATCAAGAGGAATGATGACTAAATTACGGGGATCCTCCCATAGCTGACTCCTCATTCAAGGGGATGATAGCTAAATTATGGAGATATTATATGACTCCTCAATTATGGGGGATGATGGCTAGATTAGGAGGATCTTCCCCTATTTGACTCCTTATTCAAGGGGGATGATGGCTAGATTATGGGGATATTATATGACTCAAGGCCTTATTGACTCCTTAACTTAGTGGACTTAGAACCCATCCAAATTAGGATCCTAACAAACCCGCTCTCTTCAAATCAGCCTTATCCTCAAGGCTGAGACTCCATATCTCTAGGCCCTGATCTCCAACTCCTCATGAGGCTCCTGATAGAACTCCAGTAGGGTTGAGTCCTAATCTCTTTATAAGTAATCAATAAAACCTTATGAAATTATAATAAAACCCTACCTAGCCACTATATCCTATAAAGAAGTGTGGTTAGAGTTTAGATTTGGGCCTTAGGGTTTAGTGGCCACTATCCCCTTTGCTGGGTTGGTCGGCCAGAGTTTGCCCCTGCTTAGGTCGGCTATAGAGACAAGCTAGTCGCCACTTGTTTCTACCTAGGCAAGTCGATTATAGAAGGGGCAAAGGGATAATTGTACTTAAGCAAGCACCTAAATGGGCTGGGGTTCAGAACCCTATATAATGATATAACCACCCATCTCTTTTATCAAGCAATTATCAACTTTTATTCAGCATTATGCCGATTCTAGGAGGGAGGAACCCCTATAGCATTCTAAGGGTTGATCCCCCTCAAGGGTCAAAATCTATAGAGCTCTTTCTAGGGTTCTATCATTTGATATCAAAGCCACATTCCTGTTGCCCTGTAGCCATCTCTGCCATCTACACCTTCCCAAGTAATTCCCACAATTGCTTTTGATGTTGCTTCCACCCGTTGCCCACCAAGCCGCAGATCCATCATCCATTAATCTACTATCGTCCTCTACGTCAACATCTAGAAATCTGATATATTTTTATCATCCACACCTATTTAATACTGCAAGATCCTTTACCTTACATGTTGAAGAATTTTTTCAAATTTTATCCGCTGTAAATTTTATTCGTTGCAAACGTTATTATTGTTATAAAGGTGAAACACTGCAGAAATTTTTAACCGCCTATCTGCCTCTTGAAACCGGTTTATTTCTTCTCCTTTTTGGTCAAAATTTTTATATAATTCCATAAATCAACTTGGCTTTCATTTGAGATTGTTTTCTAGTAAACATTCCTTCTGGAACTGGTTTTATTGTACCTTCTTTCATCATCATGCAGTGCTGAAATTTTATGATGAAAGATCTATCTTCTGTCTTTTGCCCTATTTTCCTACTGTTATGCTATCAAAATTTTGTCAAACTTTTTACTGGTATTGATCACATCGAATCAAGGGTTTCTGCATATTTTTCTTGAATTTTTCTCTAGAATTTATGTCGAGAATTCTTGTTTCTCCGATGTAAAATCTGTTCGATAGGATAACATATTACAACACCTTTCTTCGTCGAATTATATCAAATTTGAGTGTTGTCTTTTATGTGATTTCAGATTCACTTTCTCTTATCTGCAAACCCTACCATCCTTACTAAAAAAATCTTTCCAAATTACATCCTAAACTGATCCCAAACAGCCACCTAAATCAGCCCTAAACCGTAGCCTACTCCTATCTAAATCAATCAACTCATCCAACCGGCCATCCCCTCTCCAAAAATTCTCATACCACTAACCCAATAACTATTAAATCTCGAATTTTGATGATGAGATCAATTGATGTGTATTTATCTAACATGTATGTTAGATGAAAAATTATAGGTTTAACTATGACAGGATCAATAGAGTTACAACCAGATGATTGGCTAAGATCAAGCTTAGGCATCGGGCTGGGCTCGGATGATGCAATGGGATTTCGTCGGGAGTTCGCTATGAGATTCGCTGAAGGGATCGGGAAGCTTACTGGGAATATGCCGGGAGATCACTATGGAGAAGACTAGAAGACTTGCCACAAGTATGCCAGAGGCTATCGGATTGGCGGAAGTTGGGTCTTAATTTAGCTTATAGTCATTAAGCATTGTAATCATTAATTCGTAGTTAGAAGTGAGTCCAAATTTAGTTAGATTAGGAAGGAATCCAAATCAACTCAATAAAGCAATCGAGTCCACTACTAGGGTTTGATTGAGCTAAGGTTGAGCTCAATTGGTTGACCAAAGTGTTGGTCAACATCAGGTTCAAGATGGAATTTAAAAAGTGGAGGGAATCACTTTTACAAAAATTCGGGCGGGTAAACCGTTGGTGAGCGATGGATGTACTATCGCCGCTCAGGTTTTCGGGCGATTGACGGTGGTTGACCTGCCTAGGCTAGGCAGTTGAACTGCTCGTATCCAGGAATCTGGGTACTTTGACCGGTTGACCTGCCCAGGGATCGCGGGTAAACTACCCATACCCTAGTGTTCGGGTTGTTGAGCCACCAGGTCGATGGGTAAACCACTTATACTTGGTTTTTTCGGGTATGTTTGATTTTCGGCTCTAATTTCTGAAGCCACTCAGGATCTATAAATACCTTAAGTATTCTTACATTCATAATAACTCTTTTCAGGTAATTAAATTCTGTGAGAAAGAAATTATGTGTGATTTGTAAGAAAAAGAAAAGGAAAGGGAGAGAGCTTGGAGCTAAAAATTTTCTCAAGTCTCCCTTGTAAGCAAGTGTAAGAGTTTGATCTTCACCCAAAGAAGATTGGTAGTGGACACCAGTGTGCCTCAAGAAGGACTCGAGAGTGGATGTAGGCCTTTGGCACCGAACCACTATAAAAATTATGAGTAGTTCTTTACTTTCATTGCTTACATATTTTTTGTATTGAAGCTTTCGATTTATCTCAACTCTTATAAATCAAAGTTTTTCACGATAAGTTCATTTCTTCAAACATTGCTTATCTTTCCGATTTGATTATTAACTTAGTAACTTTTCTTTGTTCACTCAATCATTTCACTAAGAACGAAAAGCTTTGTTTTCCCTATCTTAGATTTCATTTAGAAAGAAAATTTATACTTGTACTAATTCACCCCACCCCCCCTTCTTAGTGCCAATTGATCATAACAATTGGTATCATAGCAAGGTACTTACTCTTTAGATTAATACTCACTTGAGTAAATGACTTGTTTTGGCATGAATGAAGGACATTCCATCTCATGTCCTCTCGTGTTCAATGAGACGAATTACATATATTGGAAAACACGGATGCATATTTTCTCATCTTATTGCACTTTGTTTATGGAATATAGTTGAGAATGGATTTGAAAAATCTTCCAAACCAATGAATGAGTTAAATGATTTGAAAATGAAGAATTTTTCTTTAAATGTAAAGGCTATGAATGCCTTATTTTATGCACTTGATAAGAATAAGTTTAATCATGTTTCCGTTTACGAATCGGCTTTCGATATTTGGCACACACTAGAAATCACACATGAGGGAACTAGTAGAGTAAAAGAATAAAAAATAAATATTCTAGTTCATAATTACGAGTTATTTCAAATGTAACCAAGTGAGTCTATTTGAGATATATACACCCGTTTCACGGATGTCGTCAATGAACTTGAAGCACTTGAAAAATATTTCTCGAAATTTGAACTTATGAGTAAGATTTTACGATCTTTGCTTAAAAATTGGGATTCTAAAGTAATCGCTATTCAAGAGGCCAAAGATTTAAATAACCTACCTCTTGAAGAACTGATGGGCTCTCTTATGACTTATAAACTAAACTGTAAAGCTCATGATGAGCTTGATGAACCCCTTCCAAAGAATAAGAAGGATGTAGCACTTCGAACAACAAATGACTCTTCGAGTGAAACCTTGGGTGATGAGGATCATGACATTGCACTTTTATCAAGAAAATTTAAAAAAATATAAAAAGGAATAAAAACTATAAAAACAAAAGAGAACCAAAGAAAGATAACATCATTTGCTATAAATGCAAAAATTCGAGACATTTCAAAAGTGAATGTCCACAACTGAAGAAGAAACCGACGCTCCACTCTCGGCCACTTGGGATGATTCAAGTTCTTCGGAGGATGAAGACCAATTCAAAGTAGAGGTGGCTAACTATGCCTTAATGATATTTGAAGATAAGGTTAGTGAGTCTTTAGATATTTTATTTTCAGAATTATCAAACATATTTTATGTTTTATTCAATGAGTTTAGAAAACTTAGCAAGTCTTTTAAACTACTTAAAATTGATCATGATTTGTTAGTTAAAAGACTTGATGAAATGCATGATTCCTTAGCATCACATAAATCATGTTCTAAATGTGATATGCTAGATAATATTAACGAAGAGAATTGCATGCTTAAAACAATAGTAGAGAAATTTAAGATAGGGAACAAATCCCTGAATATGATCCTTGCCAATAAGGGTCAGATGAATAATAGACATGACATAGGCTTTGTTAGAAATATTCAACAAAAGCCAACCATCTTTGTAAGAGGACCTACATTGAATGTGTTACCAAGAATTAAGTGTAACTTTTATGGCAAATTAGGACATAAGGCAAACAAATACCTTTTTAGAAAATGTAGTCCACATCATCTTGTATGGGTTCCAAAGAAAACTCTATACAATAAAAATTGATTAGAAAAGAAGATAAAAATCTTTTTGAAGGACCAACATAAAATGGGTACCTAAATCGAAAATATCTTTCTTGTAGGTTTATCTCCAAACTAAAGCTAGGAGCAGCAAATGGTATCTTGATAGTAGATGCTCAAGCATATGACCCGAGATCCATCTCACTTTTCTAAGCTCTCTAGCTTAAGTGAAGGGGTTATCACCTTCGAAGACAATAACAAGGGTAAAATCATTCGAAAAGAAATAATAGGTAACACATCAAACCTTTTGATTAAAGATGTGTTGTTAGTTGATGGCTTGAAACATAACTTACTTAGCATTAGCCAATTATGTGATAAAGGATACGTGGTTAAATTTCAATCTAATGCTTGCATAATTGAGTTACCACACAAAAACAAATCCTTGATTGCTTTAAGAAACAACAATGTATACACGATAGATATTAAAAAATTTTATGATGAAAATTATTTTTAGGTTTTGAATGATGATGCTTGGTTTTGGCACAAAATTTTGTAAAATTATTCAAAATAAAAAAGGATATATGATTTCTTCAATATGAAGTGATCATGGTGGAGAATTTTAAAATAATAATTTTTAAAATTTTTGTGATTCAAATGGATATATTCATAATATCTCTACTCCATGAAATCTATAACAAAATGAAGTAGTAGAAAGAAAAAATAGGAGCTTATAAGAAATGGCTAGAACAATGTTGAATGAACATAGTCTTCCCAAATATTTTTGAGCCGAAGTAGTTAATACGGTATGCTATGTTTTAAATAGGGTTCTAGGAAGACCATTACTCACTAAAACTCCTTATGAATTATGAAATGGTAAAAAACCTAATATTTCTTATTTTAAAATATTTAGTTACAAATGTTTTATTTTGAATGAAAAGGATGCTTTGGGTAAATTTGATATAAAATCTAATAAAGACATTTTTTAGGTTATTCTTTTATTTCAAAAGCTTATCATGTTTTTAATAAAATAACATTAATAATAGAAGAATCTATTTATGTTATTTTCAATGAGCATTTAGAATTTAAGAAGATTGATTTTGATGATGAAATTGATTTTGATACTTTGAATTTAAAAGATAACACTCATAACAGTAACTTAGATGTATCTACTTCTAATACCTTACCCAAGGAATTGAAGTATGTGAATGATCATCCTAAGGAGCTTATAATAGGAGAAACATTAAAAGAAATTCAAACTTGGTCTTCTTTTAGAGATTTTTATGCAAATACTACATTTCTTTCTCAAATCGAGCTAAAATACATTGATAAGGTCCTAAGAGATGATTCTTGGGTTAATGCAATGCATGAAGAGCTTAATCAATTTGAGAGAAATGAGGTATAGGAGATTGTTCCTAGACCCAATGACCATTTAGTGATTGATACTAAATGAGTTTTTAGAAACAAGTAAGATGAAAATGATATCGTGGTTAGAAATAAGGCTAGATTAGTGGCCAAAGGTTTCAACCAAGAAGAAGGAATCGATTATGATGAAACCTTCGTTCCCATGGCTAGACTTGAAGCCATAAGGATGCTCCTTGTCTTTACTTCTTTTAAAAATTTTATGTTATTTCAAATAGATGTTAAAAATGATTTTCTAAATGGTTTTATTTCCGAAGAAGTGTATGTTGAACAACCCTCCGGTTTTGAAAATAATCTTCTTCCTAATCATATTTTCAAATTTACAAAAGCTCTTTATGGATTGAAACAAGCCCCTCGGGCTTAGTATGAAAGACTTAGTTCTTTTTTTATTTCAAATAATTTTTCTAAAGGCAAGGTTGATACCACATTATTTTTTAAGCATTTCAAAAATGATGTTCTTGATATTCAAATTTATGTTGATGATATCATCTTTGGATTTACAAATAAATCTTTATACGAGTCATTTGCTTAAGAAATGAGCCAAGAGTTTGAATGAATCTAATGAGTGAGTGAACATTCTTCTTTGGATTACAAATAAAATAACTAGATGATGATATTCTTATTTGTCAAACTAAATATACCTTAAACTTGATAAAATGATTTAGGGTGAAAAATACTAAGGCATGAAACACTCCTATGAGCACTTCTACAAAGTTATACTTAGATAATAATTGATCAAAAAACTTATAGTATGATAGGAAGTTTATTATACTTAACTACAACTAGATCAGAGATCATGTTTAGTGTTGGATTGTGTGTAAGGTATCAATCTAATCCGAAACTCTCTCATTTAAAAGTAGCTAAATGAATCTTTAGATATTTGAAAGGAACATTTAAAATAAGACTATGATATCCAAAATCAAAGAACTTTGACTTGATTGACTATTATGATGCTGATTTTGGTAGATGTAGAATAGATAAAAAAAAGCACTACTAAAACATGTTAATTTTTGGGGCATGCACATGTTTCTTGGACTTCCAAGAAATAAAATTCAGTAGCTTTATCTACTGCGGAAGCATAATTCATTTCAACTAGTGCATGTTATGCCCAAGTCATTTGGATGAAAAATACACTAGAAGACGATGGATTAAAGTTGAAAAATATTCCTATAAAGTGTGATAATACAAGTGCTATATGTCTAACTAAAAATTCTATTCAACATTTAAGAACTAAACATATTAATATTAGACATCATTTTATAAGGATATCTCGTTGGAATTTATTGACTCTAAGTATCAATTAACAGATATTTTTATAAAACCCTTAAATGAAGAATAATTTGATTTTCTTAGAAGAGAACTTGGAATGCTAAATCTTGAAAATATATGAAATTGAGTTATTTATCTTTGTGATTAATTTAGATGATGTTTACTTGTAAGAAATTACATGAGATATTTTTAAAATGCATGAGTAGCTCTTAATCTTTTTTATCTCTCGGATTTTTTGAATCTTCTAAAATTCCATGAGATGATTATCTTATTTATATTGAGAGCTATATTTGATGATGTTTTTTTTTTTAAACTCCTCCTTTATTTTCTTTCCTTCTTGGTTTTAAAGAGAAAGAAAATTATTATGACTTATGTTGTACAGGGGAGAGTAAAAACTCATATGCTTTAAAAAGATTATTCCCACCTTTCACATTTTTGTTAATGACAAAGGGGAGAAAGGTATACTTGATGACTTGAAAATTTTTTATGCTTGATGACTTGAAAATTTTCTATGCTTGATATAAAGGTATGCTTGATGACTCGAAAATTTTCTATGCTTGATGACTTGAGGGTAAATTTTCAAATGTTTCAACTTTATGGCAATCTTCGAAAATTTTTGATGAGTTAAAGAATTAAAAAGCTTAAAAGCAAATTCTTGTTGATATATGAGTATACTTGAAAGATGATTTGCTTGAAATACTTATTGCTTTGATTCAAGAGTATGTGATTCTCTTAAATTTGAGTCTTCTTTATCATGGCATGAATTTAGGGGAGTTAGGATTAACTCCCGTCATCAACTGATTGTCATCATCAAAAAGGGGAGATTGTTGAATCTCGGATTTTGATGATGAGATCAATTGATGTGTGTTTATCTAACATGTGTGTTAGAGAAAAAATTATAGGTCTAACTATGACAGGATCAACGGAGTTACAACCAGATGATGGGCCAAGATCAAGCTTAGGCATCGGGTCGGGCTCAAACGATGCAATGGGATTTCACTGGGAGTTCACTAGGAGATTCACCGAAGGGATCAGAAAGCTCACTGGGAACACGTCGAGAGATCACTAGGGAGAGGACCAGAAGACTTACCGTAAGTATGTCGAAGGCTACCAGATTGACGAAAGTTAGGTCTTAATTTAGCTTGTGGTCATTAAGCATTGTAATCGTTAAGTCGTAGTTAGAAGTGAGTCCAAATTGAGTTGGATTTGGAAAGAATCCAAATCAACTCAATAAGGTAATCTGGTCTACTATTGGAGTTTGATTGAGCTCAATTGGTTGACCAAAGAATTAGTCAACATCAGGTTCAAGCAGGAATTTGAAAAGTGGAGGGAACCACTTTTATGAAAATTTTGACGAGCACACTGCTGGTGAGCGATGGGTGTACTACTACTGCCTAGGTTTTCGGGCAAATGATGGTGGCTAACCCACCCAGGTTGGGTGGTTGAACTGCCTATACCCAGTGAATCTGGGTATTTGGAACGGTTGACTCGCCTAGGGTCGGCAGGTAAACCGCCCGTACACTAGTGTTCGGGTGGCTGAGCCACCTAGATCGGCGGGTAAACCGCTTGTACCCGATTTTAAAGGTATGTTTGATTTTTGACTCTAATTTCTGAAGCAACTTAGGGTCTATAAATACTCTAAGTATTCTTGCATCCATAACAATTCTTTTTGGGCAATTAAATTCTGTGAGAAAGAAATTGTGTGTGACTTGTAAGAAAAAGAAAAATGAAGGGAGAGAGCTTAGAGCTAGAAATTTTCTCAAGTCTCCCTTGTAAGCAAGTGTAAGGGTTTGATGTTCACCCAAAGAAGATTGGTAGTGGACATCGGTGTGCCTCAAGAAGGAGAACTCGGGAGTAGACGGATGCCTTTGGCACCGAACCACTATAAAAATTGTGAGTGGTTCTTTACTTTCATTGCTTACATATTTCTTGTATTGAAGCTTCCAATTTATCTCAACTCTTAGAAAGCAAAGCTTTTCATGATAAGTTCCTTCCTTCAAATGTTACTTATCTTTCTGATTTGATTATTAATTTAGTAACTTTTCTTTGTTTACTCAATCATTTCACTAGGAACGAAAAGCTTCAGTTTCCCTATCTTGGTTTAATCGGAAAGATTTTATTTAGAAAGAAAATTTACACTTGCACTAATTCACACCCCCCCCCCCCCCCCCTTAGTGCCAATTGATCTTAACAATAACTAAAGAAAGATCTCAATATTATAGATCTAGAGGCATACACCATGGCATCAGAGGAGGCCACCAACGCTAAGTTCGAAGCCTTTGAAAGTTGCATAGAGGAAAATATGCGATCTCTTTTCGTCGAATTCAACATCATCAAGTCTGAGGAAGTCATAGCATGGAGAGACTTCAGATTGGTGAGATGATCTTCAAGAGCATGGATACATCATCCCTGATTAGAATAATCCACGCATGAAGGTGGACTTCCCAAGATGGAAAGAAGGAGACCCGATCAGATGAATCTCACACACGGAGCGCTATTTTCGGTTCTACCAAACTGCCGACACTACACGGGTGGAGATTGCTTCCATCCACCTCGAGAGAGATACTATTCAGTAGTTCAATTGATTTGAGCACACCCATGGAGGACTCTCTTGGTAGCGATTCAAGGAAGGACTAGTAAACCGCATCAGACCAACCGATTTTGACAATATCGATGGACAATTAGCAAAGATTCATCAAACCTCTATAATATAAGAATACCAAACAAGGTTTGAATGTTTATCTAACCAAACTATGGATTAGTTTGAGAAATAACTTTTAGGAACTTTTATTAAGGGCCTAAAGCCAGAGACTCGAGAAGTAAAGGCAACCATACACTCTTATGGCGACGATTTTCTTTACGTGTATCCAAGAAGAACGATTGAACTACGAGGAACGAAGGACAAGGGTCACTCTCCGACCAGCCATGCTGAGACCTACAACTCCCTCTACTACCATTTGAGCCCTTGCACCATAAAAATTAATAAGAGACGAGCTTCATGAATGTTCAGCCAAGGGGTTATGTTGGTACTATGACAAACCGTGGAGCCAAGAACATCGTTATAAAAAGGGCTTGCTTCTTATGATTGAACCAGTGGAGGATGAGGACAGCAAACCATTTGAAGAAGGCCTTGAATCTAAAAAGGAAGCCATGGAGGAAGAGCCCCAACTAGTCGACTACGCAGTGTATGCATTGACTGACTACTCCAACCCGTAGACGATGAAAGTTGGAGGACTTTTAAAATAGCAATCCATCACCATTCTCATTGATATGGGTACCACAAATAACTTCCTCAATAGTAAAGTTACTATATGTATAGCGCTTTAAATCGAAGGTTGCAACAAGTTCGATGTAAAGGTCACCGACGGTCGAATCCTCAATTGCAACTAATGGTGCCGACGGGTGAAACTACTCCTCCAAGACCAAGAAGTGGTAGTCGATTTCTTCCTCCTTCCCATCGATGATTATGAAGTTGTGCTTGGTATTGAATAGCTTAAATGCTATGTAATATCTTCTAAAATTTTTCTAAACTAATTATGAAGTTTTATTGTAAAGGGCGATAGGTAACATTGCGAGGCAAGCGTGGGAGCCATATTTCTACCATTTCGATGCAACAAATGAAGAAAGTTTTGCACAAAGCACATAGAGGATTTTTGATGCATATCTAACAGCCATCTATGAAGTAGATCAAACCCTTACACTTGCTTCCTTGGGTTGAATGGTGGTACAACACAATTTATCATTCATTAACCAAATGTACCCCTTATGAGGTATTGTATGACCGACCGCCCCTGTAATACAGAAATATGTAATTGGTACGACCAAGGTAAATCGGGTCGACCAAAATTTAATTGATAGGGATAAGCTTCTGCACTTGTTGAAGGACAACCAAACTGCCACTCAAGCCCACATGAAGCAATAAGCAGATACTCACTGGAGTGAGCGAGAATTTTCAAAAGGAGATTGGGTCTACCTTCGCCTATAACAGTACAAGCAACTGTCAATCAACACCAAAGCATCGATAAAGCTATCTCCATGATTCTATGGACCATATCAGATTTTGAAATGTATTGGAGTTGTGGCATATAAATTAAAGCTTCAAGATAACGCTAAGATCCATCCTTTCTTCCACGTATCCTTGCTAAAGCCGAAATTAGGAGAACGAGAGTTGGTGCAGACTCAGCTACCGAACACTACAACTGATGGTGAAATCCAAACCCAACCTGAAGCTATACTTGATCGAAGAATTGTGATGTACCGACGATGCCCTTCAACTAAAGTACTTGTGAAATGGAGTAGCTTACCATATGAAGATGTAATATGGGAGTCACATGAGGAGCTAAAGACCTGGTTCCTAGAGTTTATAGACCCTCAACCTTGAGAACAAGGCTGATTCTAAGAGAGTAGGCTTGATAGGACTCCAACAGGGTTGAGTCCTAATATCCCTAGAAGTAGTCAATAAAACCCTATAAGATTATAATAAAACCCCACCTAGCCACTTTTATCCTATAAAGAAATGTTGTTAGGGTTTAGATTAGGGCCTTAGGGTTTAGTGGTTGCCGCCCCCTATACTGGGTTGGTCGGCCAGGGTTTCCCCCTACTTAGGTTAGCTATAGAGCCAACCTAGCTGCCACCTATTCCTACCTAGACAAGTCGGCTATAGAAGGGGCAAAGAGATAATTTTACTTAGGTAAACACCCCATGGGCTAGGGTTTAGAACCCTATATAATGATGTAGCCGCCCCCTCTCTTTTATCAAGCAATTATCAACTTTTATTCAGCCTTGTGTCGAGTCTAGGGGGGAGGAACTCCTACAGCGTTCCAAGGGTTAATCCCCCTCGAGGGTCAAAATCTATAGAGCTCCTTCTAGGGTTCTATCAACTCCTTAGTGGCCCCTGTAGTAGGCACATCCTGCTCCTATGGTCCAGTATCAACAGTAGTGACTAGACGGTGATGTGTCATGATCCTATGATCCTATACAATCTTTAACTAAGCTTAGGCCTCCTTATCAGCTTGGGTGTCGGTTGGATGGATCTGGGCTGAGTCATCTTTTTTAAACTTCTATTTGAGGTGGGATACCTAGAGGATCAGTTGTATTTTTGATTTGGTGCACAGATCTGATCTCCAGGTTATGACCCCAATGTGATCCCAAATTTGAGAGGTCCAAAGTAGTAGGATGATCGCTTCCTTGAGTCTCAAATTTCCTACTGGTGGGGCTAGAGATGAAGGAAAACTTGATCTTCAATAGTAAATTTTCTTCTGCTCTGGTGTTTATCGGGGGGATATTTCTTTCTTGCATGGCTGCCATATGATTATTCTTTAATAGTAGTTGGGCCTTCTTTTGGAATGAGGGCTGCCCTCTAATAAGGTCCCCGATGGTGTGAGCCCAATCTGAGTCTCAGGTGGGTAGGAGTTGTGATTTTTTTGGACCCATTTTCACTTCTCTTTCATGCTGCTGCCTTATATCATACCAAACTTTAATAGCAATTAGTATTCCATTGTAGATTAAAAGCCTCGTAGGAAGTGTAGGGTGAGCCTTGGTGCATTTAGGGGTTGGCCAGCTTGCAAGAGGGTGGTGCTGATCTCAACTCCTGTTATGTTTGCTCCAATTTCGAACACCTCACCACGGTCTGGAAATACTAGGATCGATATAGATGGTCTCAAGGTTGTAAGGGCCTTATAGATGGTGGACATGTGGATACCTTCCTCTTATTTCTTCAAAATTTTGATCTCCATCCAGTCACAGATTCAATGCTGGTACTGTCATTGGAAGGACTCAATCTTTTTGCGATTGTCGGTGATGGAACAAAGGTCGTCAATAGGGAAGACTTCGAGCAGTGTGGTCCACTCTTGGGAGAGGTAGTGGAAGTAGCTCGAGATCTGGGAGTATTGCATCAGAAGCCATAGCTAGTTTAGTTGGATGTGGCACTTCAGAAAGAGCTTATCCTTGCAAACAAATAGGCAAAACTTTAGGAGATAAAGTGTCGTTGCAAGGGAAGGTCGTGGCTGAATGATTTGTGTCTCCCGTATCTCTTAAACAATACTTTTAGCTTCAACTCTCTGAAGATGTGGATAATAATATAGCTGAATATGTGCTAGTGGTTCCTTCTGCAAGATCAGCATATAGAGGTCATGCAGTCTGGTAGAAAGAAGCCATCTTAGTACAGTGGAGGTGCCTGAAATTTCAGCAAGCTTCTCCAAGTGCTGTGTCAAGACCGCCTTTTCTTCACCCTCATTTCCTTTGTAAGGTCACCTATTTTCCTTTACATTTATAACGTCATTGGGACTCCGGGTGTCAGTGAGGTTGGTGATGGGCTGATGCTTGATGAAAGGTGTGGGTGACCGATTGTAGTTTTTCCTCCATATCCTTCTCCTCGAACTCGAGAGCCGCATCTTCAAGTTTGGGTTCTTTAGTGGGCTCAATCATCAGAGGTCATTAGGGCTCCTGATTTTGACATTTGTCTTTCCTTCTTTATTGAGTTCTCTATGTGATTAGAACTCTTGCCATGTTGTGATCTTCTTGGGCTCGGTGATTGGCCCAATCTATTCTCCTCGAAGAGAGCGCATAGTCTATCCTCCATACGCATCTTGAAGGCCTCCAACTTGACTCCGAATAGATCTCTGATGACATGATGTAAAGCTTCTTCTCTTGCTATTAGATCACTAGTATGGATCGGTTGGGTGAATCGTGGTCGAAAAGGGTAGATGGCTCAAGGCGAAAGGCTACTATAGGCTGTTGTTTGGGGCTGTAGTTGGTGTTGTTGTTTGAGATGATTGACATGTTGTGTGAGGTGGTATGATGGTAGAGGTTTTAGGGTTAGAGTGAAGGAATGTTTAGGGTTGCTGTGGGTGATAGCAACTGGTTTGGTGTGGCTTCGATAAAAAGTATCAAAAAGTGTTGTTGCAAAATTTTTTGTTGAGAACAATGGTTTTGTGACGAAAGAATTCTAGTAGTATTCTAAAGGTTTTAGGATCGTTTCGATAGTAAAAAATAGATGAGGATGATAGCAAGTAAATGGAAGTATCGATGGTTGTCACATTAGCAAGGATGGATTAGATGGCCATAGAAGATAAGGATCGATGGTGGAGGATTGCAGCTGCAGTAGGCCACTGTTTGGGTTGCGGTTTACACTACTGTTTGGGTCGATTGTAAAATTTTGGAAATAGGCTACAATGGCTATGTCTTAAGGCTAGAGGAGTGCCTTAAAGATGATGTGGGTGGCAGCAACAAATTCAGTAAAATCTGGTGGGTTAAATGGAGAAGAATAACTAAAGGTGTAGGGGCAGAATTTTACGTCAAAAATTTCAACAGTTTATATCAAGAATTTAAAGTAGAATTGTAATATCCCTCATTTCTGAAATATTTATAGTAATATATTTTAAAATTATTTATGATGACCCATTTGTAAAATTTAAGGATTTATTTATTAATTCTCTTGATTAAATAATTTTATATTAAAAGTTAATTGCTAAGGACCTAAGTGTGAATCTTAAAAGAAATGAAATGAATTATAAAAGACTCATATTAAGTTAAAAAAAGAAAAAGAAATATGGTGAGGACATATGTCACTACCATGTTTAAAGTAGTGCCACTGTGCATGGGTGACACATAAGTACATTACATGCATGTTTACCACCTATTAACACATATGTTAGCTTAAACAATTAATAATTATAGAAAAAATAGGGTGTTTTGGCTGCAACGTGAACTTGAGAAGAAGAAGAAGAAGAAGAAGAAGAAGAAGAAGAAGAAGAAGAAGAAGAAGAAGAAGAGAAGAAAAGAAGAAGAAGAAATTTGGGGATTTTGAGATTGTGATCTAATCCACACCTTTGGGACTAAAATATTCAAAGGCAAGTGTTCTATCTTTCTTCTACTGAAATTTATCTTTGTTTTTACCTTGATTTATGAAGAAAATTATGAAACTAATCTGAAATCTTTTGTTGGCTGCCTATGTATGAATCTGTAATATTATCAAGATTATGACCTATCTATCTTATTCTTATTATAACATTTAGTATAGATCTCAGATTTAGACAAAACTTAGTTTTTTTTAAAATAGATTCAAATATCTTTCGTTTGAATCTAAGCTTAAAGAATTTGGAGTCCATTTGCTAGTCCAAACGTTCACTTTAATTGAGTATATGAAATCTATAAAATAGAATCTGTAGCTCATGACCTTTCATCACTATATTGCTTATATCTTCATGTTGGAGTTCCTGATTTATATAAAACTTAATTTGTTAGAAAATAGGCTTTTAGACCTCTCTGTTAGACCTAACATTGAATGATTTAGAGTCCAAATGACTATTAAAACTCTCATGTTGATAGACCATATGAATTCTGTAAAATAGAGGCTATGATTCCGGACCTTTGGTTGCAAAATCATCAACAACTCTTTGTAGAGACTTTTAATTTATATGAAACTTAGTTTGTATGAAACTAGATTGATTTATATTTTTGACAACACCTTTCTTGAGTAATTTAGAGTATGTTTGATCATCTAAATAACTTTGTATTTTGCCTTCAGAATTCAACTGGAATAGGGATTGTATCAATTCTACCTATACTTGCTTCTTCCATTTCAAAACTGAAATCTCTAATGCTCTTGTTCTTGACTTCCTTACATATCAGAATATATGATATATTAATCGATGTTATATTCTATTATTCTGTTTAGGCATATATATGATTTATTATTCTATATGTGCTTTCGATATATGCCAAATTGATTGCTCATGTCCTTTTGTACTCCGGTGTTTGTGGGACAATGTGAACCTTTGCCATAAATTATAAAGGGAGTTATGCTTAGAGTTGCGTACTCTGCTGGCCCCTTATGACTTCACTCAAACGTAGGTGGATGGAGCTCCTAGACGTAGGAGACTTATGTTTGGTAGTCATTCAGCGATGGATGTTCCACATTATGTTTATGGACACTTCGCCTTCTATGTTGTTGATATGATATCCAAAGCATTGTTTTTAAGTTATTTATGTGCTTTGGATAAGAATAAAATGAATGTTATGTCTGAATGATATTTGAGCTTCTGTTCTTTACTTGTTCATTTGATACGCTTTTGAGAATATTCATACACCATTGAAATACTTTCAAAAATATCATATACCTCCTTGATATGCTCCGAAAAGTTTTGTATTCTCATTGATATATTCCAAAATATTTTGTCTACCATTGATATTGCTGCTTGACATACTTATGCCTATGATATTCATCCAACTTCAAGTATGACATACGAGCTTAAGTTTGATATTTGTTCCTTTTACATGTTCCAAATGTATTTTATATATTATTGATATGCTCCTAAAACTTTAAATGTCATTGATATATACCAAAATGCTTTTGATTGCCATATATGCTCCAAACACCTTTTCAAATTATTATAGATTTATGTATGCTTCGAACGAGATGAACCTTGTGGTTGTGAATCTGATTTGATGTTATATGTGAAGACTTTTGTATTCCTTACCTTGCACTCTTATATCAGGTTCAATTTGAAAACATATTTCCTTGCTTGAACCTGTTTGATACTTGCTAGGCTTCTTAGCTCACTCTGTTGCTATCTAATCTTCTTTAAGTTAGCTCGACATTTATAAAAATACTTGATACAGGCTAAAGCAATGAGAAAGCAAGAAGTTCTTGGGCTAAATGTTCATTTGACAATATGTTATCATTATATAAAGTTGTAGACATATTTTGAAGAGGGATAACTATGTAATATTTTTAAAACTACCCTCTTTTTTGGGATCTTGAATATTAAATTTGCTGTATAATATATGAAATGGTGGTGTATGGTTATTTTTCCAAAGTCATATAGATTTTATCATATTGGTGGACTTTATGAATGTGGATCATATTTAGCCGTATTGGTTTTGGATCGGTTTGTGATTCCTTAAGAGAATATGAAGAGATTACAATCTGCACAGGTTTCTATGAAAGTGGTTGAATGACTTTGCATGTTATTCTTAGGATCCTCAAATGATTGTCTGGATCCTGGATGGATTATGTAGTTGATAATATTATCGATTTATGACATGGTCACACCTCTCGATTTATGATATAATTCGGGGGAGCGTGACGAGAATCCAATGGAAATATACTGATGATGAAAGCCAATATCGTCATAAAATTCACAGAAGAATATGGCATCAATAATTTCGAAAAGATCTAATGGTGTATGCAAGGAATACGAGAAGGAAAAGTTTCAACAGGTTTGACATAAAAGTTTCAGCGATTGTGCCAAGAAATTTAAAGGGAATTCAATGGAGATCTACTGATAAGGAAAGCTAATTGTTGGAACCCTTGAGGATTCTAAGCTTGGGGTGCTGTCTATAGGGGATCAGTCTCCTTGGAACTCTATAGGGGTTCCTCCCTCGGTTTTTTGCACAAAGGTTGAAAAGAATATTGATATATTGCTGATGAAAAAAGGGGTGGCTACATATATTTATATAGGGTCTCAAAACCTTAATCCCAATAGGACTCCTACTTTACTAAATCTCTCCTACTTCAACTAACTCAACAACTCCTAATCTAACTCCTAACCAAGTAAACTAAGACTCCAACTCCTAATCTAACTCTTAACCAATCCTAAAAAGAGTCTCATCTAAGTGAAACTCCTCTCTCTAACCCTAGCCGACTTTCCCTCATCAAGGTGGGTGGTCCATTGAGTTGATTACAAGAATAACTTGGTTGACTTCGACCCAAATCCAACTCTGACTCTAGTTCAAGTGAATCCTAACCCTACTAGGATTTGGGCTGATTTATTACAATGGACTCAAATCTTCTCCTAATCAAACTAATGTCAGATTTAGGTTGGCCAACAAAGCCCAATCTAAGGACTCGACTTAATTGACTAGGACCTGACTCAGTTGGGATCCTAATAGACCCATCATCTTTAAATCGGTCTTGTCCTCCAGGCTGAGGCTCTATGACTCTAAGTCCTAATCTGTAACTCCTCATAAGGCTTCCTTGCCGCCCCTGTAGAAGGTGCATCATGCTCCTGTAGTCCAACATTAGTAGTAGTATCTAGAAGGTGATGCATCACGATCCTGCAATCCTATGCAATCATCAACTGAACCTGGGCCTCCTCATCAATCGAAATATCAAGTGGGTGGACTTGGGCTAAGTTATCCTATCTAAACTTTCATTTGCGGTGAGATTCCTAGAGGATCAATTGTAATTTTGAATTAGTGAAGATCTGATCCACAAGTTACGACTCTAATGTGATCTCCAATTTTGCAAGAGACAAAGTAGCAGGGGGACCACTTCCTTGAGGCTCAAATTTCCTATCGGTAGGACTAGAGATGAAGGGAAACTCGATCTTTAATAGCAAACTTTCTTCTGCTACAGTATCTATCGGGGGGCTATTTCTTTCTTGCATGGGTTGCCACTTGGTTGTTCATTAATAGTAATCGAGTCTTCTTTTGGAATAATGGCTGCCCTTTGATAAGGTCCCCGGTGATGTGAGCTCGTTCTGAGTTTGAGGTGGATAGGAGTTGTAATTTTACTAGACCTATTTTTATCTCTCCTTCGTGTTGTTGACTTGTATCATGCCAAACTTTAAATTCACTAGCAATTAGTATATCTTTACAGATCAAAAGCATCGTATGAAGCATAGGGAGAGCCTTAGTGTATATTAGGGGTTGGCTATCTTGCATGTGGATAACATAAATTGTAGCTCCCGATGCTTTAATCATAAACACTTTGTTGAAGTTGGGTAAAGTTAGCACCGACGAAGAGTAGGGGCTGCAACTTTGTCAAATGACCCCTGTTTCAAGTATCTTATATTTAATCATCTTTATTTCAGCTTTCTAGAGGTGAGGATAATGATACTGCCAAGTGTTTGCTACTGATTTGCCTAGGAGAATTGAAATTCAGTGGTCATGCAGTCAAGTAGGAGGTAGTCTACGAGGTTTGGCCAAGACGTCTGAAAATTCAACAAGCAATTGGAGAAAGTTTAGGTCTTCAATTTTTATTAGCTCTATCATATATTGCTGCTGGAGTTATATTAGGAAGCCACTGTTCACTTTATACAAGACTCTCCCCATTTGTTGTGCTAAAATCGTAGTCACATAGTTCTTGTATTTTCCGTGTAGGATCACCTGTTTGATAGGACTCCAGTAGGGTTGACTCCTAATCTCCTTATAAGTAGTCAATAAAACCCTGCTATATTGTAATAAAGCTATTCCTATCTTATAAAGGAGTATGGCTAGGGTTTAGATTAGCCCTTAAGGTTTAGTGGCCGCCGCCCTGTCACGGACAACAATGTAAACAAGGTGTTCAATGAAATGCTTGTGTTAGTCCTCCTTCGGTTTAGGTACATATCTTGTACAACAAGAAGCGGGCTTGCAGTAGGCTTGGCAGCCCTAGTTTGATTTGCTTTATGGTCAAGTTTGGCATGTAAATACAAGTGTGTCATATAAGCACTTGTGGGGGCATCGGTCTGTAGTAGACCATTATCCTTTGTGTGCAACCTCTCTGAGTTTGTAATGTCCTTGGGTGTAATTTGTATTTTGGCTTTATAAAGTGTTTTTCTTGAGCAGTTGCTTGTGGATCCCGTGGAAATTGCTTCTTCTGGCCCGTTTTCTCTTTTTGTAAGTCTGTGAGATTTTAGGAGATCTCGGGAGGGCTGACTGTGACGGACAAGCATGGGTGCCGCACTTAGGCAAAATCAGCTAAGCCCGTGACAATGTGGTATCGAGCGGGACAAGCACACGAAACACTTGCCATACAAATGTGGGGGACCTAGCTAGGTTTGGAGGACAGCACGTGCAACCGCTTGGGGAAAGCAGACATTAAGATGTAGGGAAAGGAGTCGCTCGAGGAGCGGGCATCCCGGTTTGGCATTCAAGGAATAGCCAACCCCTTTGCGCGAGAGGCACCACGAGGACAAGCAAGCGAAGAAGAATGCGTAGCACACAAAGATTGGGATGGTTGAGTTTGAGCTATAGCTCGACGTTGGCAACCAAACTTGACGGTGCTTAAGGCAAAGCAGGGTGCTTGGTGAAAGATGAGACCGTGCAAGGTGGGAAGTGTTGTGTAACGACCGAAAGAGTTATGCAAAGCTCACAGAGGTGAGGGGAATTGCTAACTCGAAGGATTCAAAACTCATGCAAGGGCTTGTACACGGATGACGGAGTGTTCGTGGCCATCCCAAGGCGCGATTAGAACTCGACGCCATGGAGCATCAGAACTTTCTCTTCAACATGGAAAGGATATGTCCATAGGTGGCTGAAATGTGCAATAAATTCAGCATGTTGCTAGACCTTGAAGGGTGCAGTGGAGACTGTATTGGAGAAGGGTTGCAATCTAGCAAGTACATTTGTGGGGGCAGAACAAAGCACAAGTTCAGTAAGATGGAGTAGTCCAAAGGGGATGATGGTCTCTGAAACTTCCAGTGGGAAGTATATAAAGGGAAAAGTTGCTCCAGCAGGACAGATATCCAGGAGGGATAAGTCCTAGTTCTCTAGTGGGAGAATCATATACAACGGACTGCACATATTGAGGAAGAGTTTCTCAGGGTTATATCTTCATAAAGCTCAACGGACCGAGTGAGCGATGAAGAGTTGTCGCATGATCTCGAAGGAGGTAATGCATTGGGGATGCATTTCGAGATCAAGTGGGGAGCAATCCAAGGCAACATCATATGAAGGCACACTTAGAGTCGAGGCATAAATCGAACTCAACAGAGGGTTGACCCGTGGAATGGTGGACGTGAGGGCCACTATCAACTCAGTGCAAATCGAGGAGCAGAGCGACTTGGGTGGAACTCGGTGAAGTATCCAAGCCGCATGAAGGGAGTCGACATAGAAGATGGAACATGGAGCGGAGGCAGCTTTCCTTAGAGAGGTCAAGGGCATGAACTCTTGTAGAGGCAAGAGTGGGATCATGTCGTTCCATGGGTTCTTCATTCGATGGGACAGACTTATTTTGCATGGTGCCAAAGATGAAGGGAGCTTCAAGGCACATGCAAGCTACCTCAGAGATGCATTTGATGGAGTAACTAAGGTGATTCAACTTGCGGAGACAAAGTTAGGATCATGAGACCTTAGTACAGGGCAAGAGGACGCAGAGGCGGGTACTCTTGAAGAATATGCCACAGTGTTGCCATTCGAGTTGTCAAGAACAGGAGGTGCATAGCAAGATTGTGTTGGTAGGGGATAGAGGCCAAAGATCCAGACAATGGTGCACCAACTCTAGCGAAGTCAGGGGACTTCAGGAACTACTAGGCGACGGACTGTCCTAGAGCTATGCTTCGTCCAGGTAGAACCCAGGAGTGGGGGGGGGACGAAGGGGAATTGCCAAGGGAGCGAACTAAAAATCGGAGATGGTGGAGGCCCTACGATGTGTTGGCAGAGGCCACACGTGGAGAAGTCGTAGTCCGAGTTCATCACACGAGAATCTGTATGCAATGGAGATGTCACCAGGAGGCGACATGGTGCAGCGGATCGTGGTGGAATAGTTCGTGGCAATGCAATACAGGCAATCTTGTCCCGTGAGGGATAAAATCATGCGGAGGTATGATCAGGAGTTACTAGGAGCTCTACTTTGGTGTAGGATACAACAAGAAGAAGGGCTATGGATTCAAGGAGTGAATGCCGTAGTACCGCAGAGGCGAGTCTTCGTGTGTGCATCAAAGCTTGCATTGGATGAAAGCCTTAGTCATCAGCATATGGGAGCTGTATACCACCGAGGAAGAAGTCCAAGTGCACGTACCAGTGAGTCCCATGGAGGGGGACATGATCATGTGAATGATCAGGAGCTGCTGGGAGCTCCACTTCGGTGAACCATACAACGACAAGAAGGGCTGTGGATTCAAGGAGTGAATGCTACAAGACGGGTCTTCCGTGTGTATGCATCAAGCTTGCATCAAATAAAAGCCTTGGTCGTAAGATATGGGGGTGTACCACCGAGGGAGTAGTCGATTGCAAGTACCGGTGAGTCCTGTGGAGGGACTTGATTAACTAGAGCGAGAGAGTTGGATGCGGTGCTCACATTCGCAAGGGGCCCAAAGTCGAGGACAAGGCCGAGTAACGTTGCTACTAAGGAAGCTAAGGAGAACAGACGGCACGAGCCTCGCAACAAGATGGCGGAGGCCATGCATGAGAGTTGCATCTCTCCATCGACCAAGGAGAACTGCTAGGAGGAGATAGTGGTGTCGGCGGTGGTCGAAAGGCGAGGAAGCACGACGAGTCCAACGGGCTCCTACCCAAAAGAAAAGCGTCGGTTAGAGAGGAGGTGGACTGAGGAGCTCCACGGTGCGAGGCAGATCTACCGATCGCGAAGGAAGGGATGAAGATGCAAGGTAGCGGATAGTAGTGCTATGGGCTTGGCAGTGCCATGGTACAGATGCAGGACTTCCGTGAAGTCATCGATCCCTCGCTCTCATGAAGGGACAACATTGATCGTAAAAGGGGCCAAGGAGGTGGAGAATACAGAGGTGAACTCCAAGTACCAAGACGAGGCGGGCGAGGCCAAGAAACTTCATAAGACCGATGTCGATGGGCTTCTCATCCAGAGCGAAATTAAGGGACTTGGGTTGATGCGGAGTGCTTGACCAAGGAACAAGTAGGCAAGACATGGTACTGCACCTTTCTACTCAAGAGGAGTAGGCGGCAAAAGTGATGGAGAAGACGGTACAATCCCAAAGGCGACGGATCTATCAAAGACTTACTCCAAGTTGGGGACTCAAGTTGGAGTAAACTTTTGCTCTTTTCGGGCAAAACTTCTTGCATTCCGAAGTTCAATGGCGGTGGGAAGGTGAATCACGAGCTAACCCAACGCAAGGAGTGCAACCACTTCAAGTGCTTGAAGTGTGAGCAAAGAGCGCGAATGTTAGTACCCGAATGCATGAAGTACAAACTCGAGGAGGCAAAATCAAGTAACCTTTGCTAGGCGAAATCGAGTAACCTTTGCCTTCTCAACTCGAGAGAATGGGCGAAACTGAGTACTCCAGTTCTCTTAACTCGAGGAGGTGAGAGAAGCCACCTTACCTTCTCAACTATGAAGAGAATGGGTGAAGTCAAGTATCCCAGTTCTCTTACTTATCCAAACAGGGGAGCTCTGCACAAGTTCAGTGACCCTTCAAAGAAAGCTTAAGGAAGACAATGGTTGTCAAATCCTCACCGTTGGTGATCAGTACTATTGAGAGTAGTTTTTCCACTTCATTTCCCAATTGACTAAAAGGGAGTGATGAGAACATAATTGGAAGTGACAACTAACAGCGGAAGAAGGTTCAATGGGCAAATATTATGGAGAAAGGACCTTAAAAACTTCAAAGTCTGTGAGGCGATGCTCGTTAAAGCTCCAACAAGCATCTACCCAGTTCAAGCAATATGAGTATACTGCGATACTGGCACATCATAAGGCAGGTCTTTTCCTTCATCAGAGGGATCCGCGAGAACCAACAAGGATCAGCACAACTCAGCCAACCCCACACCAGATTCAGTCATTGGTGAGTTGAAGCAGCATGGCGGATTGGAGTTTGACTACTCAATAATAGCAGCGGAGAGCGGCTAGGAGCCAAAGGGGAGTGTTGCAGCCAAAGCAGAAGATTAAAGATTCAGCAGAATGCGAGGAGATGCAGCGTCTACAGTGGCTTCGACGAGGACGTCGAAGGAATAAGTGGGGAGAATGTCACGGACAACAATGTAAACAAGGTGTTCGATGAAATGCTTGTGTTAGTCCGTGTCCTTCGGTTTAGGTACATATCTTATACAACAAGAAGGGCTTGAGGCAGCCCTAGTTTGATTTGCTTTATGGCCAAGTTTGGCATGTAAATACAAGTGTGTCATATAAGCACTTGTGGGGGCATCGGTCTGTAGTGGACCATTATCCTTTGTGTGCAACCTCTCTGAGTTTGTAATGTCCTTGGGTGTAATTTGTATTTTGGCTTTATAAAGTGTTTTTCTTGAGCAGTTGCTTGTGGATCCCGTGGAAATTGCTTCTTCTGGCCCGTTTTCTCTTTTTGTAAGTCTGTGGGATTTTAGGAGATCTCGGGGAGGGCTGACCTGTGCGGACGGATACGCATGGGTGCCACACGGCTTAGGCAAAATCAGCTAAGCCCATGACAGCCCCCCTTATTGGGTTGGTTGGCCAGGGTTTCCCTTGCTTAGGTCGGCTATAGAGCCAACCTAGTTGCCTCCTGTTCCTATTAAGGCAGGTTAGCTATAAGAGGGGTAAAAGGATAATTTTACTTAGGCAAGCACCCCCTTAGGCTAAGGTTTTGATCCCTATATAATGATGTAGCCGCCCTCTCTCTTGAATCAAACAATCTATAATTTTAATTCAGCCTTGTGCCGAGTCTAAGAGGGAGGAACCACTACAACGTTCCAAGGTTGATCCCCCTCAAGGATCAAAATTTATAGAGCTCCTTCTGGGGTTCTATCATATGATATCAGAGCAATGATCTTGTTGCCCCTATAGCCGTCATCCATATCTCCACCTTCTTAAGCAATTCCCACAATTGTTGTGACGCACACCTCCACCTTCCACCCCAGCTGTTGATCAGATAAATCTACCGCTGCCCCCTGTATTTGATCTAGAAATCTGATATATTTTTATCATTTATACCTCTTCAATACTGCAAAATTTCTTACTTTACATATTGAAGATTTTTTCCAAATTTTATCTATTGTAAATTTTATTCGTCGTAAACGTTATCATCGTTACAAAGGTGAAACACTATAGAAATTTTTAGCCAATTTTTGCTTCTTGAAACTAAACTTTTAATTGTTCTTTTTGGCTGAAACTTTTTTATAATTTTATAGATTATCTTAAATTTTATTTAAGATTAATCTCATGATAAAACTCCTTCTGGATCTAGACTTATAGTACAACGATTCTTTGTTGCACAGTATTAAAATTTTACAACGCAAAATCTTCCTTCCATGTATTGGCCTCTTAAAACCAAACTTTTATTCATCCTTTTTGGATAAAATTTTTATACAATTCCAAAGTTCAACTTATCTTTTATCTAAGATTGATTTCTAGAAAAAATTACTTCTGGAACCAGTTTTCTTGTGCAATCTTTCACCATCACGTAGTTCTAAAATTTTTACGATGAAGGATCTAGCTTTCGTCTTTTGCCCTATTTCCCTACTATTACGCTACCAAAATTTCACCAAACTTTTTATTGGTGTTACCAACATCTGAACCAGGGATTTTTGTATAAATTTCTTGAACTTTGCTCTAGAATTTATATCAAGAAGTCATCGTTTCTCTGACATAAAATATGTTCGATAGGACAGCACATCACAACACCTCTTTTGATGAATTCTATCATATTTAAGTGTTATTTTTTATGCGTTTTTAGACTTTCTTATCCTCATCTCTAAACCCTACCGTCCTTACTTAAAACTCCTCCAAATCTTACCCTAAACTAAACCCAAATAGCCACCCAAATCAGCCCTAACCACAGCCTACTTCTTTATCGATCCACTTACCTTTTCAGCTAACTTTCTTTACCGATACACCTACCTTTGCTGCCATCTATCCTAGATCTAAAATCTATTTTACTAACCTTCGTCTACTACTATCACAGCCCTAGAACCATACCAATTTATAGCCTAAACTTCACAAAACCACAGCCCCAAATCACACCCAAATAGCCATAAATCGTAGTAAAAAATCGAAGCCTTCGGTCCACCAATCTTTTAGCCGCCCAATCTCCCTTATCCCTTCAACCGCAGCATACGTCTTTCACCACCCAATGCTGCCAACAGTGACCTCTTGCCGCCATCCTCCTTGATCACAGCCAGTAGCGATCCTTGTAGCAAAAACCTACCAGTAGTGATTTTTTACTGTAATTTGTTTACATCGCAGCCCGCAACAATCATTCGCTACTAACTATCTTGATCATGGTCAGCAACAAATTAAACACAATAGCAGCCATCTCTCACTCCATACTGCGGCTACCCTCATCCGCAATAGTCATGTACATTGGTGGCCCATCTTCCTCCTATTGCAGCCGCACCCTTATTGCAACTTACGTCACTTGCAGCCACGAAGTCACAGCGTAGTCGTAACCGACATTGCTGCTGCCCTCTTCTTCCTCCACCATCATTGCTGTTGGGAAATCTACAGCGGGTGCATCACATATGTAGTGAAAATCAAAATAAAATACTAGTTTCTCACGTAGATCAAATCATCATGCAAAAGATTGGGGTTGCGAGAAAAATGTAAAATCTGATAAAACTATAATGTGTGAGAGATTAATTTTACCTAGGGAGATCATATATCCCTATATTCTAGATCCGGATGGAGAATATGAAGAAGGTCAAGCGTCATTCTCTCTAGCGGTATCCACACGATGGATCTCTACAGCGAAACTCCTCCAATATGATCTTGTAACTCTTTCCTATCAACCAAGAGTCTCTCCTCCTATTTATAGAAAGCCACTAAAAATCCTAGGGCTCTTACCTTAGTGGGTATTAGATCTTCATCCAATAACTCACTAATCTTACATTATTGGATCTCTATCCAATAATCTTCTTAGGCCTCTAATTGGGCCTTAATCAAGAAGCCCTTCAGCATAGGGTCTCATCTAATGAGAATAGGGGCTAATTGAATCTCTATCTAACTCTCTATTCGCTAAAGCATCCACCATATGCATGCGACCCTCTAGGCCCGATACCGAGCTGGTCGTGAGTCACTCCCATTAGAACTCCTGATATAGTGAATTATTATCTCCATAATAATTCACTCGACTCATCGACTATGGGCGTACTACACCACTACGCCATAGTCCCCAAACGGTACAGGGGGATCAAATTCATCGGACCTGTTTGTCCATAATTACCGTGTATCTATAATCCCTCATCTAACTAATATTCCAGAGACCGTATATTGGATATGGTACTGTCAGGTCACATACGGAATCAGTTTGTCTTACTCTAATCAGATTCTATCGAAGAACTCCTTCTCTCTTAATCCGAATGACCCTGGCTAAGGATTTGTCTAAGCAAGCACATATGTGATATGCATCTCGTGATACCGAGAGTGGATGATTCTCTATTGACACTCATTTGCCTTCGTAAGGTTGGCTACCAATCTCGATAACTAGTTGTACCAGATCTGGAGCTTTCCAAACCTATAAGTCTAGTGTCAAAGAAAGGAGTACCCATACAAGGCATCCTTAGTGTCTCAAGTCCAAAGACCAGATACACAACTGGGACTATAGAATCGCCGTCTAACATTAGGTATTATTAACCATACAGCATTCCATAAGTGGATCAATTAGTGAACTCACTCTCCAATAAGTACCTATACTATATCCATAGTGTGTCCATACAAGTGGCTATGAGACCAGCCGCCTCCATCATATGGACGGGTATACAGTACACCAGTCTGTTCGGTTATCTCGATGTCTCTCTCGAGTTACCTATGATTGAGATTATTTAGGATATGTGTTTAAAGGTGAATCGATCTCATTATCGTGATCTCATCACGATTCAATTCCCATTACACAGAACCAAGGACATCACAACATATATATGCTATATATAATATAATGTAAGAATGCACCAATATTAATTATAAGCAAAAAAATTACGTAGTGTGTCACACGTGCCATCACTCGCGTGATTAACTTGTAGGACACCTGTAACTAGCAATCTCCCACTTGACCTAAAGTCAATCACCTATGTGTCTAATCCCCATCAGACTCTTATGACGCTCAAATACAATTTGAGCCAACAGCTTCATCAGTGGATCTGCAATGTTATCTTCAGATAGAACTCTTTCCATTGCTATATCTTTACGAGCTATGATCTTTCTTATCAGATGGAACCTCCTCAGAACATGCTTAGACTTCTGATGAGACCTGGGTTCGTTCGCTTGAGCTATCGCCCCATTGTTGTCACAGTATATAGGAATTCGTTCTACACTGCTTGGTACGACACCCAAATCTTTGATGAACTTTTTCATCTATACCCCTTCCTTTGCTACTTCTACTACAGCAATGTATTCCACCTCTATGGTTGTGTCATAAGATCTGATCACCTCATCAAATCTTATGTTCTAACTTCAGGAAGCTTGCTTCAATCCATAAATAGATCTAAGCAACCTGCACACTTTATCTGGATTCTCTTTAGATACGAATCCCTCTTTCTCAAGGTTGTCATTGAGGAATGCTGTTTTGACATCCATCTACCAGATCTCATAGTCATAGTGTGTTGCAATGACCAAAATAATTCTAATGGACTTAAGCATGGCTACAGGTGAAAAGGTTTCATCATAATTAACTCCTTGTCTTTGACGATATCCTTTAGCTACTAGCCTTACTTTATAGGTCTTTATCTTTCCATCCACTCCGATATTCTTCTTGGAGATCCATTTGCAACCGACGGGTACAGCACCCTCAGGTGCATCTACAAGATTCCAAACCTTGTTAGAGTATAAGGAATCTATCTCAGAATTCATGGCTTCTTGTTACATACTCATAATAGTCTCCTTGTAGGTCTGAGGATCAACATCTTGGGAGTCATCTCCATTGATATGTCCCACATATCTTTTAGGAGTGTGAGATACTCTACTAGACCTATATAAATTTGAAATTTGTGTGTTAGGTACCTGAACAGACTCAGGCTCTGGAATGGTGCTTGAGCTAGGTTCTCCAACCTCGCTTAATTCTATCTCACTCCCACTGTTTCTACCAAGAATATGTTCCTACTCAAGGAACACAACTCTCTTGGCAACAAAGACCTTTCGGTCCTCGGGATGATTGAAATAATATCCACAAGTTTCCTTTGGGTATCCTACGAATATGCATCATTCTGTCCTTGATTCTAACTTATCGAAATTGTGTCTTCTAACGTGGGCAGGACAACCCTAAATCTTAACCACCTTGAGATCAGGCTTATTTCCTTTTTATATCTCATATGGTCTAGACACTACTGACTTTGATGGAACTCTGTTCAGAAGGTAAGCTGCAATCTCTAGGGCGTACCCCCAGAATGAGATGGGTAGGTTAGCAAAACTCATCATGGATCGTACAATGTCTAATAGCGTATATGATTTCTCCTTTTTGATACACCATTGAGCTGAGGTATATAAGGAGGTGTCCACTGGGATAGAAACCCATTGTCCCTGAGGAAATGGGTGAACTCTATACTCAAGTACTCTCCTCTTCGATTTGATCGAAGATTCTTAATACTCTTTCCAATTTGGTTCTCTACCTCATTCTTATATTCCCTGAATTTCTCGAAGGCCTTAGATTTGTATTTCATTAAGTACATGTGTCCATACCTAGAGAAATTATTAATGAATGTAATGAAGTATGAGTAACCACCTATAGCTTGAGTCGACATGGGACCACACACATCACTATATATGAGTTTGAATAACTCAGTGGCTCTCTCTTCAGTTCCACTAAAAGGAGAGTTGGTCATCTTCTCATGAAGGTAAGGTTCACAAGTTGTATATGTCTCATAGTCAAATAGATCTAAGTATCCATCTTTCAGTAACTTTTAAATCCTTCCCTCATATATATGACCTAGCCTACAATGTCATAGGTATGCATTATTCACCTCATCTCCTTTTCTTTTAGACATATTTATATTCATGATATATGAAAAAGTGTCTAACACATATAAGCCATTTATTAGAGTCTCTCTAGTGATGATCTTATCATCCTTAATTATTGAACAACTATTGTTCTCAAAAACTAATTTATATCCACTAATTATCAAACAAGAGATAAAAATAATATTTTTAATAATAGAGAGAATAAAATAGCATGCATCTAATGCAATAATAGCTCCACCAAGCAGATGTAGGGTGACCTCTCCAACAGCAATTGTAGCAACTCTTGCTCCATTGCCCATCTTGAGGTCTATCTCGCCTCCAGCCAATCTCTTAGGTCTTGCTAGAGCCTGCAATGAATTGCAGATATGGTAAATACTCTCGGTATTCAATACCCATGTGTTATCATGAAAATTTGACAAGTGGAGACTGATCATGAATATACCTAAAGCTTCTCCAAGCTTCCATTTCGCCTTATCTGCAAGGTAGTCCTTACAGTTCCTCTTCCAGTGCTTATCTTGGCCATAGTGGAAGCATTGTCCTTTGTCTTTTGTTGGTCATTTGCCTTACCTAGTCTTTCTTTGCCCTTACCCTTCTTAAGGATCTTGTTGGCCTTCCTTTTCTTTTTGGTCTCACCAATATAGAGAACTGGTTTCTCCTTCTTGATGGCACTTTCAGCTTCCCTCAACATATTAAGGAGCTCAGGGAGAGTCACCTCAAACTTGCTTATGTTAAAATTCATGATGAAGTGAGAAAAGGAATCTGGTAGGGACTAAAGTATAAGATCAACGCACAGATTATCCTCTAGGATCATTCCTAGACCTGTGAGTTTCTCAATCCACTCTATCATCTTTAGGACATGGTTCTCAATCGATGTCCCTTCTGACATCCTAACTTGGAAGAGTTTCTTAGATATCTCATATCTTTGAGTTCTTCCTTGTTTCTCAAACAGCTAACGGAGATGAAGAAGGATAGAATCTACATCCATGCTCTAATATTGCCTTTGTAACTTAGGAGTCATAGAAGCCAACATGTAACATTTTGCTAATGTGGAATCATTTATATACTTCATATAGCGAGTGATCTCATCCTTGCTTGCCCCTTCTTCTGGCGTGAGCACGATTGTATCAAGGACGTATGCGATTTTCTCCGTCATAAGAATAATTCTCAAATTGTGGAGCCAATCTGTATAGTTTGGACCAATAAGGCGGTTGACATCAAGTATGCCACGTAGGGGGTTTGTGAGCGACATGTTTTTGACAAAACAAGATATAACAAAAATAAATAACATACAGATTTTGTAAAAAATACTAATTAAGATATGGACTTCTATTTTAATGTGCTCCCACTATTTTCTTAGCGAATCACATGACACCCTCGACACATGAGACGGAAGTCTCTGGTAGACTCCTAGTGGGGATCGGGATCCAATTGGTGTTTTAGTGCAACCTCGAGGGACTCGACCAATTGCACTAAGCCCAAAAGGTAGGCAACTCTTGTCAATCACAACTCCTTGTGATTCCCGTTACATTTAGCCTTCGAATCATTATGGTCTCGAGGGACTCGACCAACCTTAACGTTCAGTTAAGTCATCACCATTGTTACAAGATGAGTCTAATTCAATGATATGCCCTCGAGGGACTCGACCAAGTATACCATGTCCTCAGGTCACTGGTGACATCTCTATGTTATAGGCAAGAACTCGATCACGTAGATAGGTGAGACTTGAGGGACTTGACCAACTCAACTTATGTCGTGATTCAATTTCTTCCTATAACGATGGGAGGCCACGTGGGTCAATCTTATTGCCTCATGCTTACCGACTTAATATTATCGTAGGAGGGGTTTTTGTTTTCTATCGATCTCCTAATATGTCGTGTCACACATATACATATTTAATATATCTCTACATCACATGCAAATATATGTATACATATATCTAGTAGGTGTATAACACATCACACATGCAAGCCACACAGGATGATCATGAGCCGTCACCTAATATGATTAAGCTAGAGCCAATGGGCCTAATCACTCACAATAGGATCTATGTGTGCATCGGCGCATCTCCATACCCTGTCATTGTTGATCTCGTTATCATCAGTTCTGTCGTATCGTCGCATCACCATGCGTCGTAATCTCCCGCCATGGCATCGTGGGTCTCGTTGTCATGTCCACACTCCTGACACGCCTCTCCATATAATTACAAATAATCACAAGCATGCAGGCCGGACAAAAATGAGAAAAACAAAGGTACGCAGGCCCCAATAATAATAATAATCACAATTACACACATCATAATACATAGCTTATGATCATCCATCCATATTATACATCACATGTACATCACATCATATGTAGGATTACTAGATATATAATAATTAATTAAACTATTTAATTAATTATTTTTCTAGAAATCAGAACATGCTCAAAAATTTTAAAAGGGCATTTTTATAATTTTAAATAAGAGGACAGTCCTCAAAATTTCTAGAATTATTGAGGGCATTTTTAAAATTTTGCACATGAGGACAGTCCACGGACTTTTAAAAAATCAGAGGGGTAGGATCATCCTTTTTCTTAAAAAGGATGCCCTAGCCCTCTCCTTGCCCCCATCTACATCGCCGCATCACGCCCCTATGCGGTGGCGGCGCCGCATGTTGCCTGCTGGTGTGGCGACGCCGCACGCTGTGGGCACCCTATGGCAAGCGCTACTACCTCGCAGGGCGGCCGGCCTGCCTGACCACCCTTACAAGCGACACCCATGGATCGCCTGCCGGCTGGCAACCGCCACCGCGGCGCCAGCGGCTACCCTTGTGGTCACGCCGGGCGAGGGCTCAGGCTCGACGGCAGCTGTGGGCGCGGCCGTGCCGAGGCTACCGCCCGGTAGCCGCCACAGAGGCTTGGTCACCACCGCCCCTTTGTAGGGGGCGCTACCATCCGCCTTATAGGTGGTGGCCGCCTACAAGGGGTGGCCATGCCATTGCCCTTACAAGGGTCTTCCTAAAACGTAGCAAGAATGCATAGAACGATTCTATGCGATTCAATCTCATCACATGTAGTTTAAAACCAATCTTTCGAACAAAAACCTTGGCTTTGATACCACTCTTGGGAAACCTACAGCGGGTGCATCACCTGTGCAGTGAAAATCAAAACAAAATACTAGTTTTCCATGTAGATCAAATTGTCATGGAAAAGATTGGGGTCACGAGAAAAATGTAAAAACTGATAAAACCATAATGTGTGAGAGATTAATTTACCTAGGGAGATTATATATCCCTATATTCTAGATCCGGATGGAGAAGATGAAGAAGGTCAAGCATCCTCCTCTCTAGCAGTATCAACATGATGGATCTCTACAGCGAAACTCCTCCAATCTGATATTGCAACTCTTGCTCAGAGGGGAGAGAGAGAATAGGAGGTGGTGGCTAAGACTGCAGCCTATCAACCAAGAGTCTGCCCTCCTATTTATAGAGAGCCATCAAAAATCCTTGGGCTCCTACCTTAGTGAGTATTGGATCTCCATCTAATAACCCACAAATCTTGTATTATTGGATCTCTATCCAATAATCTTCTTAGGTCTCTAATTGGGCCTTAATCAAGGAGCCCATCAGCATAGAGTCTCATTTAATGAGAATAGGGGCTAATTGGATCTCCATCCTACTAATTACAGGTGCCCTACAAGGAAATCACGCGAGTGATGACACGTGTGACACACTGTGTAATCCTTTTGTTTATAATTAATATTGATATATTCTCACATTATATTATATGTAGCATATATATTGTGATATCTTTGGTTGAAAAATTTCATGATAAATTTGGAAAATTTTTAAGAAATATCTCCTAATATAGTCAGCTGTTTGATGTCAGGCATAGACTTATAATCATCAAGAGGGAGGAGGAAAAATTAGTATTTACTTCTTGGTCCTACGACAACAATTTCACGTGCGGACATCTTCGATCGCACTTCAAAATTTGGCCGTCGGGTACCTCAACATCAAACCTATTGTAATCTTTATTTTTTAGCATCAATTGGGCAACAACCTTACTGTTCATAAAGTTATTGGTGCTCCTGGTCTCGATGAGGATGTGATGGGCTGTTGCTTAAGAGATTCTTCAACTTTCTTTGCTTGCAAGTTCGCATGGCCGGTTGTAGCGTGAGTCGTGTAATCGGTTGGCTACGAGTCCTCGTTTATGAACTCCTCCTCATGCTCCTAGACATCTTCTCTAAATCTTCAACAGGTTTAATCAGAAGAAGGCATCCCTTTTTGCAGCATTGGTAGTGGCTCCACGGTTCATTGCAATGCCAATAAAGGTCCTTCGTCGATCTATCATGAAGTTTTTCTCTCGTCAATTTCTTTAGCAGCGAAGGACGACTGGGAGCAAGGGGTGCTGGAGGTTTATATGTTGTTGGTCTATGAGTGGTTCTCATCCTCTGCGCATCTTGGTTGAGCCGCTCTTGGATTCAGGCGAAGGAGATTGCGACCATCCTGATGCAGGGCTGCCGTGCTTTAATCTCTCCTTTAATTTTTGGCTTACGTCCTTTTATGAATGTCCCTAATAATTATTGGTCAGATCAATCATAAGCGAGGTAAGATAATTTCTTAAACCTGATATGGTATTCTTTGATTGTGGAGGTTTATCCAATCTTTGTGAGTTGTTCATCGATATTTTTGTACTTGGTTGGTCCAAGGTGGTTCAGCAGCATGCTTTTGAATTGTATCCACATTAGGACCCCATGGGTGTATTCAAGCCAATTGTACTATCGAATTGCATCTCCCTCGAGGTGGTTGAAAGCAGTCCACCATGGAATCCTTTGATATTCGGTAATAGTGGAAGTAGCACTCGACGCGCAAAATCCATCTCACCTTATCTTCTTCTTCTCATTAAGGGAAGTCCACCCTCATGTGTGGTTGTAACATGTCTGAGGGCTACCCTCCTTCTCTGAAGGCCTCTCTAAACTTTCTCCTTACTGAAATTTTTTTGGGCTCGGAGATCGGCCCAATCCAAATTTGGCGAATAATATTGGGAAACCTCAGCGGGTGCATCATATGCGTAGCGAAAATTAAAACAAAAACTAGTTTCCCACATAGATCAAACTATCGTGCAAAAGATTGGGATCGCGAGAAAACTGGAAAACCCAGAAAACCATGATATACTGGAAAACCCAAAGATTGATTTTACCTAGGGAGATCGTATATCCCTATATTCTAGATCTGGATAGACAAGATAAAGGAGGTCAAGCGTCCTCCTCTCTAGCGGTATCCACGCGATAGATATCTGTAAAGAAACTCCTCCAATCTGATCTCACAACTCTTGCGCAGAGGGAGAGAGGATATAGGAGGTGGTGGCTAAAGCTGTAGCTTATCAACCATGAGTCTCCCCTCTTATTTATAGAGAGCCGCAAAAAAACCTAGGGCTCCTTCCTTAATGGGTATTAGATCTCCATCCAATTACCCACTAACCTTACATTATTAGATCTCTATCCAATAATCTTCTTAGACCTCTAATTGGGTCTTAATTAAGTAACCCATTAGTATAGGGTCTCATCTAATGAGAATAGGGGCTAACTGGATCTCCATCCAATCCTCTATTCGCTGAAGCATCTACCATATGTATATGACCCTCTAACCCTGATACCGAGCTGGCCACGAGTCACTCCCATCAGAACTTTATCTGATATAATGAATTATTATTTTTATAATAATTCACTCGATTCATCGACTATGTATGTGCTAGGCCACTACGTCAGAGTCCCCAGACGGTATAGAGGGATCAAATCCATCATACATGCTTGTCCATAATTACCATGTATCTATAATCCCTCATCTAACTAATATCTCAGAGACCATATAGTAGATATGGTACTGTCAAGTCACATACGGAATTCATCATAGTCTCGCTCTAATCGGATTCTCCCGAAGAACTTTTTTTCTTTCATTCGAATGACTCTGGCCAGGGATTTATTTGGGCAAACATATATGAGATATTTCTCTCATGATACCGAGTATGGATGATCCTCTATTGACACTCAATTGCCTTCGTAAGGTTGTCTATCAATCCCGATAACCAATTGTTCCAGATCTGAAACTTTCCAAACCTGTAAGTCTGGCGTCAAAGAAAGGAATACTCATACAAGGCATCCTTGATGTATCAAGTCTAAGGACCAGATACATAACTGGGACTATGGAATCACTGTCTCACATTAGGTATCATTAACTATATAATATCTCATAAGCGGATCAATCAGTGAACTCATTCTCCAATGTGCACTTGTACTATATCCTTAGTGTCTCAACACAAGTGGCTATGAGACTAGCCACCTCCATCATATGGATGGGTATATAGTACACTGGTCTGTCCGATTATCTCGATGTCCCTCTCAAGTAACTTATGGCCAGGATTATTTAGGATCTGTGTTTAAAGGTGAATTGATCTCATTATCATGATCTAATCATGATCCGATTCCCATTGCATAGAACTAAGGACATCACAGTATATATGCTATAAATAATATAATATGAGAATTTTCTAGTGTTAATCAAAAGTAAAAAAGATCACACCGCGTGTCATACTTACCACCACTCAAGTGATTGGCTTGTAGGGCACTTGTAACTAGTAATCTCCTACTTGACCAAAAGTCAATCACCTATGTGTTTGATCTCTATCAGACCCCTGTGACACTCAAATACAATCTGAGCCAGTGGCTTCATTAGTGGATCTGCAATGTTATCTTCGGATGGAACTCTTTCCATTGCTATATCTTTATGGGTTATAATCACTCTAATACATTAGAACCTCCTCAGAACAATTCTGATAAGACCTAGGTTCCTTTGCTAGAGCAATCCCCCTGACGCTGTCGTAGTATATAGGAATCGATTGCACGCTTCATGGTACAACTCCTAAATCTCTGATGAACTTCTTTATTTATACCTCTTCCTTTGCTGCTTCTACTGCAGCAATATATTCCGCCTCTATAGTTGAGCCAATAGTAGTATCTTACTTGGAACTCTTCCAGCTTACTACTCCTCCATTTAGGGTAAAAATATATCCTGAATTTGACTTGCTATCATTAATGTTAGACTGAAAACTCGAGTCCCTATAGCCCTCAACCTGGAGGCTACCTCCTCCATATACCAGTAAAAGATCCTTAGTCCTTCTTAAGTACTTAAGGATACACTTCTAGTGTTCTGAACCTGGATATGCCTGATACCTACTCATGACACTCAAAGCATATGCTATATCAGGCCTAGTACATAGCATCACATACATGATAGACCCTATCGCTGAGGCATAAGGTATCTTATCTATGTCTACCCTTTCTTCAAGAGTCTTTAGGGACATACTTCTGGAAAGTGATATTCTATGTCTCATCGGTATGAGACCTCTCTTGGAATTCTCCACACTAAACATTTTGACAATGGAGACCTGGACTAGGATAAGCCAAGCATCCTCTTGGATCTAACTCTATAGATCCGGATCCCCAAAATATAGGATGCTTCCCCTAAATATTTCATGGAAAAATTTCTAGATAGCCAAGCCTTTACTGTGGAGAGTATTCCTACATCATTCCCAATGATTAGGATGTCATCTACATATAACACCAAGAAGGTAATAGTGCTCCCACTTAACTTCCTGTATACACAAGATTCATCTTCATTCTTAATGAAGTCATAAGATCTAACCACCTCATCAAATCTTATGTTCCAACTTTAGGAAGCTTGCTTTAATCCATAAATAGATCTAAGCAACCTGCACACTTTATCTGGACTCTTTGAGATACGAATCCCTCTGGTTGTATCATATACACCTCCTCCTCGAGATTGCCATTGAGGAATGTTATTTTGACATCCATCTGCCAGATCTCATTATAGTCATAGTGTGCTACAATGACCAAAATAATTCTATGGACTTAAGCATGGCTACAAGTGACAAGGTTTTGTCATACTCAACTCCTTATCTTTGACGATATCCTTTAGCTACCAGCCTTGTTTTATAGGTCTCTACCTTTCCATCCACTATGATCTTCTTTTTGAAGATCCATTTGCAGCCGATGGGTACAATACCCTCAAGTGCATCCATAAGGTTCTAAATCTTATTAGAGTACATGAAATCCGTCTCAGAATTCATGGCTTCTTGCCACTTCCTGGAGTCCATACTCATAATAGCCTCCTCGTAGGTCTGAGGGTCAATATCCTGAGAGTCATCTCCATTGATATATCCCATTGATATATCCCACATATCTTTCAGGAGGGTAAGATACTCTACTCGACCTACACAAAATTGGAACTTATGTGTTAGGTACCTAAATAGACTCGAGCTCTGGAATGGTGCTTGAGCTAGGTTCTCTAACCTCGCTCAATTCTATCTTGTTCCCAGTATTTCTACCAAGAATGTGTTCCTTCTCAAGGAACACGACTCTCTTGGCAACAAAGACCTTTCGATCCTGAGGGTGATAGAAATAATACCCACAAGTTTCCTTTGGGTATCCTATGAATATGCACAATTCTGTCCTTGATTCCAGCTTATTGGGGTTGTGTCTTCTAACGTAGGTAGGACAGCCTCAAATCTTAACAATCTTAAGATTGGGCTTCTTTCCTTTCTATATCTCATATAGCGTAGACACTATCGACTTTGATGAAACTATGTTCAAAAGGTAAACTACGGTCTCTAGGGCGTACCCCTAGAATGAGACGGGTAGGTCAACAAAACTCATCATAGACCATACCATGTCTAACAGCATGCGATTCCTTCTTTCCGATACACCATTGAACTGAGGTGTATAAGCAGGTGTCCATTAGGATAAAATCTCATTGTCCCTGAGGAAATAGGTGAACTCTGTACTCAAGTACTCGCCTCCTCGATCTGATCGAAGAGTCTTAATACTCTTTCTAATTTAGTTTTTTACCTCATTCTTATGTTCCCTAAATTTCTCAAAGGTCTCAAATTTATACTTTATTAAGTACACATGTCCATACCTAGAGAAATCATTAGTGAATGTAATGAAGTATGAGTAACCACCTATAGCTTGAGTCGACATAGGACCATATACATCACTCTGTATGAGTTCTAATAACTCGGTGGCTCTCTCTCCCGTTCCACTAAAAGGAGAGTTAGTCATCTTTCCACGAAGGCAAGGTTCACAAGTTGTTTATGACTCATAGTCAAATGGATCTAAGTATCAATCTTTCAGTAACTTTTGAATCCTTCCCTCATGTATATGACCTAGCCTATAATGTCATAGATATACATTATTCATCTCATCTCTTTTCCTCTTAGACATATTTATATTCATAATATGTGAAGAAGTATCTAACACATATAAGCCATTTATAAGGGTCCCTCTAGTGATAATCTCATCATCCATAATTATTGAACAACTATTATTCTCAAAAACTAATTTATATTCACTAATTATCAAACAAGAGATAGAAATAATATTTTTGATAATAGAGAAAACAAAATAGCATGTATCTAATGCAATAATAGCTCCACTAGGCAGATGTAGGGTGACCTCTCCAACAGCAACTGCAATAATTCTTGCTTTATTGCGCATCTTGAGGTCCATCTCACCTCTAGCCAATCTCCTAGGTCTTGCCAGAACCTACAATGAATTGCAGATATGATAAACACTCTCGGTATCCAATACCAATGTGTTATTATGAAAATATGACAAGTGGAGACTAATTATGAATATACCTGAAGCTTCTCCAAGCTTCTTTCTCGCCTTCTCTGCAATATAGTCCTTACAGTTCCTCTTTCAATGCTCATCTTAGCCGTAGTGGAAGCACTGTCCTTTATCCTTTGCAGAGTCTCTCTTGGCAACCTTTGCCTTACCTGGTCTTTCTTTGCCTTTGCCCTTCTTAAGGGTCTTGCTAGCCTTCCTTTTCTTTTTAGTCTCACCAATATAAAGAACTGGCTTCTCCTTCTTGATGGCACTCTCAACTTCCCTAAATATATTAAGGAACTCAGGTAGAGTCACCTCAAACTTGTTCATATTAAAGTTAATAATGAACTATGAAATGGATTCTAGTAGGGGCTGAAGTATAAGATCAATATACAGGTTATCCTTTAGGACTATCTTTATACTTCATAAAGCGAGCGATCTTATCCTCGCTTGTCCTTTCCTTTGGCGTGAGCATAATTGTATTAAGGACATATATAATTTTCTCTCTCATGAGAATAATTCTTAAATTATGGAGCCTCTAATGAGGCGGTTAGCATCAAGTATGCCATATAGGGATTTTGCAAGCGATAAACAGGATATAGCATAAATAAATAACATGTAAACTTTGTAAAAAATACTAATTAAGATATGGACTTCTATCTTAATATACTCTTACTATTTTCCTAGCGAATCATGTGACACCCTCGACACGTGAGACAAAAGTCTCTGACCGACTCCTAGTAGAGATCGGGATCCAATTGGCATCTTAATGCAACCTCGAGGGACTAGACCAATTACACTAAGCCCAAAAGGTAGGCAACTCTTGTCAATCATAACCGTTTGTGATTCTCATCATGTTTAGCCTCCAAATCATCATAGTCTCGAGAGACTCGACCAATCATGATATTCAGTTAAGTCATCACAATCATTACAAGATGAGTCTGATTTGATGATATGCTCTCGAGTGACTCAACCAAGCATACCATGTCCTCAGGTCACTGGTGACATCTCTATGTTATAGGCAAGAACTCGATCACGTAGATAGGTGAGCCTCGTGGGACTCGACCAACTTAACCTATGTCGTGATTCAATTTCTTCTTATAACGATGGAAGGTCATGTGGGTCAATCTTATTATCTTATGCTTACCGACTTAATATTATCGTAAGAGGGGTTTTTGTTTCATATCGGTCTCCTGATATGTCATGTCACACACATACATATTTAATATATATCTATATCACATGCAAATATATATATATATATATATATATATACATATATCTAGTAGGTGTATAACACATCACATATGCAAGCCACACCGGATGATCATGAGCCGTCACCTAATATGATTACGCCCGAGCTAATGAGCCTAATCACTCATCATAGGATCTATGTGTGCATCGGCCATCTATATGCCCTGTGATTGTTGATCTCGTCATTATCGGTTCCGTTAGATCGTCGCATCATCATGCGTCGTAATCTCCTGCCATGGCATCATGGGTCCCACTATCACCTCCACACTCCCGCCATGCCTCTCTATGTAATTACAATTAATCACAGGCATGCAGGCCCAGTAATAAACGAGAAAAACGGAGGCTCGCAGGCCCCAATAATAATAATAATCATAATTATAGAAATCACAACACATAGCTCATGATCATCCATCCATATCATACATCACATGTATATTACATCAGATGTACGATTACTAAATATATATAATTAAATCATTTAATTAATTATTTTTTTAGAAATCAGGATCTGCTCAAAATTTTCAGAATTATCAAGAGTATTTTTGTAATTCTGAATACAAGGACAATCCTTTAAATTTTTGGAATTGTTGAGGGTATTTTAGAATTTTGTATACAAGGATAGCCTTCAGAATGTTCTAAATTCAGAGGGGCAAAATAGTCCTTTCCTAAATGGAATGCTCTCCTCTCTCGCCACATCGCTGCCACAGCTCTGGTGATGCATGGCCGGTAGCCGCCTGAGGGACCTTGGCCTTTGCAAGGGGCCTTGGCCACAGCCGGCCTCCCCTTTGTAGGTGGCTAGGTCATGGCCGGCCGCCCCTACAGGAGGCCAGGCCATGGCTGGCCACTCATCCTCCTCGTCACAACATTTACTACGAAAATGCAACAAGAATACATAGAACGATTCTACGTGATTCAATCTCATCACACGCAGTTTAAAACCAATCTTTCGCACGAAAACATTGGCTCTGATATTACTATTGGAAAACCTCAGCGGGTGCATCACATGTACAGCGGAAATCAAAACAAAAATTAGTTTCCCATGTAGATCAAATCATCATGCAAAAGATTGGGATCCGGAGAAAAATCGTAAAACCCAAAAAACCACGATGTGTGAGAGATTGATTTTACCTAAGGAGATCATATATCCCTGTATTCTAGATCTAGATAGAGAAGATGAAGGAGGTCAAGCATCCTCCTCTATAACGGTATTCACATGATGGATCTCTGCAACGAAACTCCTCTAATCTGATCTCACAACTCTTGCACAGAGGGAGAGAGGAGAATAGGAGGTAGTGGCTAAAGTTGTAGCCTTTCAACCATGAGTCTCCCCTCCAATTTATAGAGAGACATCAAAAGACCCTAGGGCTCCTTCTTTAGTGGGTATTGGATCTCCATCCAATTACCCACTAACCTTGTATTATTAGATCTCTATCCAATAATCTCTTTAGGCCTCTAATTGGGCCTTAATCAAGGAGCCACCTCTATCATATGGATAGGTATATAGTACACTGGTCTGTCCGATTATCTCGATGTCCCTCTCGAGTAACCTATGACCGGGATTATTTAGGATCTATGTTTAAAGGTGAATCGATCTTATTATCGTGATCTCATCACGATCCAGTTCTCATTGCACAGAACCAAGGACATTATAATATATATGCTATAGATAATATAATGTGAGAATATGCCAATATTAATCATAAGCAAAAAGATCACACAGTGTGTCACACATGTGATCACTCACGTGATTGGCTTGCAGGGTACTTGTAACTAGCAAATAAGATATACAATTTGTCCTCCACATGTGGTTCAAGCTGTGATTCAAGCGCCTTCAACTTGGCACCCATCAGATCTACCCATACCATGGCATAAGATGCTAGATCTGTATTGTCATGATCCTTCTCCTACTGTTGAGTCAGTTGCACGAAACAGTTCAGGGGATTGGTGGCCGAAAGGGATGGTGGATCATGGGTAGATGGTAGCAGTTTGGGTTGTTGTTGGTGCTCTGATTTGAGGGTATTGTGGAGGCTACAAAAGATTTTGTGGTAGTGGTTTGAGGCTAGGAAGGGAGGTTTAGGGTTGTTGTTGGGGGTAGTAACCGATTTGACAAGGTTCAGGTTTCGGTGTAGTAAGATATGCTGAAGGGTAATGCTATAGGATTCTTCGTCAAGGAACAACAGTTTTACAATGAAAGAATTTCAGTAGCATGCCAAGGGTTTTGGGATAGTTTTGATAGCAAAAAATTGATGACTAAGGCTAGATCAATGTAAAGAATTAAAGAGTATATGTCAATAAAATATGACATCGAGTTTTCAGCAAAAACACGGTGGTAAAGTAGTAGGCAACTATTTTGGCATAGTTTTATACTCCTTTTTGAGGCTATTGTAGAGGCTGTAAGGGAGGTTTGGTGATAGAGGTTTAAGGCTAGAGAGGTGGCTTAGGGTTATTATTGATGGCAGCAATCGGTTTGGTAGGGATTGGTGGCCACAGAAGATAAGATCGGTGGTGGAGGGTTGTGGCTACCAATGGTCGCTGTTTTGGGCTGCACGTTTGGGTGTTGTTAGGGTTATGGAAATAGGTTACGATGGTAGTGTCTTAAGGCTAGAGGGGTGTCTAAAAATGATGTAGTTGGTGGCAACAAGATTGGTAGGGTTTTGGGGGTTTGGGAGAAGAAGAACGACAATGTACAATAGCAGAATTTTTCATTGAAAAATTTTAGTAGTATAGATGTAATTTTTTCTAGTAATTTGAAATAAAGATTTAAGTAAAACTCAATGGGAATCCACTGGTATAGGAAAGGTAATATCAACAAAAATTCCCTAGGAGAATACGGTTGTAAAGAATTCAGCAACATCAAAGATTACGAGAAGGTCCTGTGGCATATTTTTACATCTAAAGTGCAATAGTTTGGATGTAAAAGATCAGTGGTTTAAATTGATAATTTTTGCATGAAACCAAAGGAAAATCTGAGAGGACTCCAACAGTTTTGAGTCCTAATCTTCCTAAAGTAGTCAATAAAACCCTACTACATTATAATAAAACCACTCCTATATTATAAAAGAGTATGCCTAAGGTTTAGATTAGCCCTTAGGGCTTAGTGGCAGCCACCCCCCTTACTGGGTTGGTAGGCTAGGGTTTTCCCCTGCTTAAGTCGGCTATAGAGCTAACTTAGTTGCCACCTATTTTCTCTAAGGCAGGTAGGCTATAGAAGAGGTAAAAGAATAATTTTAATTAGGCAAGCACCCCCTAGGGCTAGGGTTTGGAGCCCTATATAAGCATGTAGCCTCTACCTTTTTTTACTAAGCAATATATAATTTTATTTCAGCTTTATGCCAAATCTAGGAGGGAGGAACCCCTACAGCATTCTAAACGTTGACCCCCCTCAAGAGTCAAAATTTATAGAGCTCCTTCTAGGGTTCTATCATCTAGTATCAGAGCAACGATTTTGATGCCCTTGTAGCTATCTCAGCCGCCTCCACCTTTCCAAGCAATTCTCATAATTGCTGCAACACGCGCCTCCACCTTCCACCCCAGCCGTAGATCAAATCAATCTAACGCTACCCCTGCATTTGATTTGGAAATCTAGTTGGAGATCCTTATGTCATGACATCGATGAGATTATTCGAAGCCAAATTGGAGGCTCTTGAGACGTGTATGGATGTTAAATTACACACTCTCTTTGAGGAGTTTAGATTAAGCCGATCACTAAGCCCAATAAGATCACAATACGGTGCAAATTTGAATTGTGAAAAAAACCTTAGCAAAGAACTAGCGATGATCCATTAAACCTCCACCATCCAAGAGTACCAAACAAGGTTTGAAAGGTTATATAATCAAACTTATGATTGGTCTAAAAAATAGATATTGAGGATTTTATTGAGGGCTTAAAGCCAGAGATTCAGGAAGAAGTTAAAGCACGATAGTCGTACAAACTTAAGGTAGCCATCTCCTTTGCGCGACATCAAGAGGAGCAATTGAACTATGAAGCTCGGAAGACTAGAGTTGCTTCTCGACCAACGGCACCAAAGCTTTCACTGCCTCCTACTGTCAATTAACCCCCTCAGCCACAAAAATTAATAAGAGAAGATCTTCATGATGGATCGACAAAGGGCCTATGTGGGTGTTGTGATAAACTGTGGAGCCTAGAACATAAATGTAAAAAGGAGACACCGCTGATGATTGCACCCACTGAAGAACCAAAACTTGAAGATATGACTCTCGAGACCAAGGAGAAGGATACAGCATAACCAGCCACCCGCACGGTCCCTACTTTAACTGGCTACACCAACCTACAAAAATTGAAGATCGAAGGGTTTCTCGAGCAATAGTCTGTCATCATTCTTGTCAACATCAGGAGCACACATAACTTCATGAGCAGTAAGGTTACTGCCTACTTCATGCTCCAAAAAGAACATTACAATAGGTTCAAAGTTAAGGTAGCTAATGGCCAATTCTAAAGTGCAACCAAAAGTGCCCACGGGTTAAACTGAGCCTACAGGAGCAAGACATAGTTGCTATTTTTTTCCTCCTCCCTCTTGATGGTTCTGATATAGTGCTTGGCATTGATTGGTTGTCCATGATTGGAGATGTTTTTTAGAATTTTTTAAAGCTAACCATGAAATTTTTCAAAAAAGGAAAAGGGGTGATTCTACGAGGGAGCTCAGCGACTACAACCATAACACAACACTTGGACGGGGTACCAAAAGAAAAATTTAGTAGTTTCCTAATTCAAATTCAAGGTTTTTATGAGATTAAAGATAAGAACCCTCTCCCAGCTTGTTGAAATTTTAGGCATCTCCACCAAACCAAGCCGATTACCACCTCTGAAGTTGTCCGACCCCCCTATGTTGAACATGCCAAAACTTCTACAAGTTGTTGCTCAGCTAGATTGCTTCCTACAACCATAGAAAGTCGAAGATAAAAGGGTTGTCTAAGAGATGACAGAGATATAGAATATTCGGCCATGCTTATTTTCTACTATGACGCGTCCCTACGTCCTTTTATCTGGAGGTAAGCTACTTCTAAAGTATTACACCTGTCGAACTCACCATGGTTGCTAATACAGCACTTCCAGATCTCAGGTGACTTTCACGACTTTCCCTAGGATTGGACCATGATGCTTAAAGACTTCCTTGATGATGATCTTTGATCTATGACCCACGACTGCGAGAAAATTGAGTCCCTCTAGTGGCGAAATCAGAAAAGGAGAAGGATCATTCATAGGACTCAATGAAGCATGAACATCTTCCCTCTCATTATAAAGAAAGATGCACCACCTTGGCTGAGTGAAAGTATAGCTCTCATGACCACGATGTCGTCCACAGCAAATCATGGCCAGATGTTTATTATTGGAGCAGACACATCCAGAGTGGGTTCATCAACATCCTCATGCAAGATAGTTAACAACATGAAGAAGTGAAAATAAGCCTCAAAAAATCACCACTCCTACCCACCTCAAACTCAGATCGGGCTCACACCACTAGAGATTTTATCAAAGGATAGGCCTCACTCCAAAAAAATGCACGACTACTATTACAAAGCAACCACGTGGCAGCCCATGCAAGGAAGAAACTTCCCCCTGACAAACATCAGAGTAGAAGAAAGTTTCTTGAGAAAGATTAAGTCTCCCTTCATTTTCAGCTCCACCAACACGAAATTCAAGCCTCAAGAAAGTGATCTCCCTATTTCTTTGTGCCTTATAAAATTAGAGATCATATTGGGGCCCTAACCTGGAGATTAGATCCGTGCACCAGATCAAAATTACAGTTAATCCTCCAAGTATCCCACCTCAAATGAAAATTTAAAGATGACAGACTCAGCTCAGGTTCTTCCAACTGCCACCCAAGCTGATTAGGAGCTGAAGACCCAATTCCTTGAGTTTATGAAACTTCAACCCTAAGGACAAAGCTAATTTTAAGAGGGTAGGTTTGATAGGACTCCAGTAGGGTTGAGTCCTAATCTCCCTAGAAGTAGTCATAAAACTCTATCAGATTGTAATAAAGCTACTCCTATCTTGTAAAGGAGTATAGCTAGGGTTTAGATTAGCCCTTAGGGCATAGTGGCCACCACCCCCCTTATTGGGTTGGTAGGCTAGGGTTTCCCCCTGCTTAGGTAGGCTATAGAGCCAACCTAGTCGCCACCTATTCCCTCTAAGGCAAGTAGACTATAGAATGGATAAAAGAGTAATTTTAGTTAGGTAAGCACCCCCTAAGTAAGCATATAGCCTTCACCTCTTTTTATTAAGTAATCTATAATTTTATTTCAGCCTTATGCCAAATATAGAAGGGAGGAACCCCTACAACATTCTAAGGATTGATCCCCCTTAAGGGTCAAAATCTATAAAGTTTCTTCTACAGTTCTATCAAAATTTATTGTTAAGGAGTGCCAAAGCCATTGTAAAAAAACTCATAAATATTGGACAGAAAAATTATGACAATAAGATCAAAGCAAGTAATGGTGTGCGGTTGAATTATGCAGTGTAACTTTCATCATAAAGATAGATACTTTGCGATGAAGAGTTTATGCAGCAAGATAGGAACACTTTTATTTTTATTTTTTAGGTTTAAGAATATCTAAATTATAGCAACAGTGAGGTAGAATATCAGAACCTGATGTAATTCATGGGGAGATCAAAAGATGATCTACTGTAGTGGAGATGACGATGAAATTCGACAATAATCTAAGCAATTGTGGGAATTGCTTGGGTAGCTGTCAGAGGATAATGGGCAGTTGTGGAAGGGCAGTGAGATGCCAAGAACACCGCTATGATACCAAGTGTTAGAACCCTTACAAATTCTAAGCTTGGGGTGATCTCTATAAGGGATCGGCCTCCTTAGAACTCTATAGGGGTTCCACTCTCCTTGGTTTTATATACAAAAGCTAAAAATATTATTGATCTATTGATAATGAAAAAAGGGGTGGCTATATATGTTTATATAGGGTCTTAAAACCCTAATCCTAATAGGACTCCTACTTTACTAAACCTCTTATACTTCAACTAACTAAACCAAGACTCTACCTCCTAATCTAACTCCTAACCAAGTAAACTCCAACTCCTAATCTAACTCTTAACCAACCAAAGATAGAGTCCCACCTAAGTGAATCGCCTCTCTCTAACCCTAGCTGACTTCCCCTTAACAAGGTGGGTGGCCCATTTGATTGATTACAAGCTTGACTTCGTTGACTCGATCTCGAATCCAACTCTGACTCTAGTTCAACCGAATCCTAACCCTACGAGTATTTGGGTTGATTTATTATAATGGACTCAAATCTTCTCTTAGCCAACCTAATGTCAGATATAGGTTGGCCAATGAGGCCAAATTTAAGGACTCGACTCAATTGACTAGGCCTCGACTCAGCTAGGGTCCTAACACTAATGCTGATATAAAATACAGAGAAGAGTATAACAACAATAAATTAGGAAAAATCAAGTGTAAGAAGGTGTTGCAGTAGATTTTTACATCTAAAGTTCAGTAGTTTAGACATAAAAGTTTCAGCGGTTTGTATCAAGAATTTTTACACATATCCCAAAGGAAATCTGCTGATGAGAAACACCAAAGCCGTCATAAAAAGACATAGAAAATATGGCAATAATATCAAAGATAGGGTAGCAGTATGTGGTTGAAATTTGTAGTGTATCTTTCATTGTAAAGATGGTAACTTTGCGACGATAAGTTTGTGTAGTATATGAATAGATATTTGCAGTAAGCACACCAAGATAAAGAGTTTACAAAGTATTTCAGTGAAATATAGTATATATTTTTTTAGATTTTTGGTTTTTGGATAATTATATTACAGTAGTAGTAAGATAGATTACCAGAACCTGATGCACTTTTTGTGGTGGCGCAATAGATGGAGGATCTGCGTTAGGGGTTGATGACGGTGATTCGACGATGAGATCAGCAATTATAGAAATTGCTTGGGAAGATGATAAATGATTAGATGGCAGCAGCGAAGGTGGAAGAGCAGCGAGATGCCAAGAATGCAGTTCTGATGCCAAATGTTAGAACCCTTGCAGATTCTAAGCTTAGGGTTGATCTCTATAGGGGATTAGCCCTCCTGGAATGCTGTAGAGGTTCCTTCCTCCAAGGTATTCAGCACAATACTTAAGAAAAATGATCAATTCTTATTTAGAAAGAGGGGTGGCTACATGCTTAAATAGAACTCAAGAAACCCTTGCCCTAGCCGACAAACCCAAGAAGAAAAGGGGACGTCGACTAGGAATTCCTAACCTAGTGAGGACTCCTTAATCAATGGGAATTATGACTAAATTAGAGGGTTCCTCCCATAGCCGACTCCTCATTCAAGAGGGATGATGGCTAGATTAATGGGATATTATATGACTCCTCAATCATGGGGGATGATGGCTAAATTAGGGGGATCCTCTCCTAACCGACTCATTCAAAGGGGATGATGGCTAGATTAGGGGGATATTACATAACTCAAGGCCTTATTTTGGGCTTAGGATCCATCCAAGTTTTTAATGATCAGGAGGAAGGAGCGACTTCGAACCACGTCTCGAGAAGTCGTTCGAATAGCCTCTTAACATATCTTCCACTGACTCTCCTCAGCTCGAGTGTGGCATTGGTAGTCTTGCACACTTGGATCAGACCAGGCTATACTAACACCTCAGCCATGACATAAGGAATGATAATATTTTTGGTGCTAGAAGGAGGACTGATGTTGCAAGAACACCAACAACCAAGTAACCCAATCAATCCTCGGCCATGACATAAGGAATGATGAGCGCCCTGGAGAGGAAGCTTACATAACACAATCAATCCTCGGTCTCGAGGGGCAACCCTCTTTCCCCCCTCCCCAGGATAGGAATGCTCAATCTCAAACCTTGGGTTGATATTAGAAGCTATTCGATGATCCAGGGTTCTCTTCCTTTGGGGGGGGGGAGCGCGGGACACCCCATCATGTCAGTAGAGGCATTCCTCAGCCTCACTCACCAGGTTCAAGCTTTGGTCGGAATGATGCAAACTATCATTCTCCTCATCTCCCAAGCGAGCCTTTACCCCTAATTCACTCCATAGGTTGTGCCACCAAATGTGCCATTATTGGTGCACCAACTAACTCTCTCCCTCGTGCCTCTGAATCCTCCCACATTTGACCGACAAGCCCGTGCGATAGATACTTCCCACCGAATGAAGAGCCGTCCGAAGGTATATAGCCCATGCCTTAGCATGGGACTTCGGAGCCCCACAGGCCATCACGAGCCATCCCGAGCTGATACTCTATCATTCAACTCGATAGACTCTTTTCGAGCTCAGGTGCACCTGGTTAACCATCATCTGGAAGTAGTTTAGAAAGAGTTTTAAAAGTTAAAGGAAGAGTATAGAGAAGGCTTCCTTGGAGGATCCCCTTTTGACCAGGAGATCTAAGACAAGCCAATCCCCTCCGACTTTTGCCTCTCGACACTAGAGGCATATGATGGTAGCTTCGACCCGGCTGTGCATGTTGTTACCTTCCGAGCCCAGCATATATGATGACCTGATGTGCCGAGCCTTCCCCACCACTCTTTAAGGTCCTACCTAAATGTGGTACAACCAACTAAAGCCTTTTTTTAATCTCATCCTTTGGCCAACACACAAGGGAATTTGAGCTCAACTTCCTAGCCAATACTAGGTCGAAGCCATCCGTGACCACACTCCTTGGCCTGAGCTAGAAGGACGATGAGCCACTCTCTCACTTCGCCATAGAGATCAGGGCAGTCCCCGATGCTTTTCCTTCATTAGTTATATAAGCATTCTTGATTAGGCTATGACCATCCAAGTTCTTTTGGTCACTAATCAAGATGCCACCAACGATCGAACCTAAAATGCTCTAGCATGCCAACCAGTACACCGCTATCGAAGCTTTAGTAGCTAGAAAGTGGGAGGAGTACAAGAGGCCTCACATGAGAGAGTGGCTCATCGTCCTACAAGTCAATCATCGTGCCAAGGCCAACAGCCAAAGCCACCGAGGAGACTACTAGTTATAGGTGCCCTACAAGTCAATCACGTGAGTGATGTCACGTGTGACATGCTGTACAGTCTTTTTGTATTATTATTTATTAGCATATCCTCACATTATATTATCTGTTAAATATATATATTGTGATGTCCTTGGTTCTGTGCAATGGGAATAGGATTGTGATGAGATCACTATAATGAGACTGATTCACATTTAAATGCATATCCTAAACAATCTCGGTCATATGTTGCTCAAGAGGGACATTGAGATAATCAAATAGACCGGTGTGCTGTATACCTATCTATATGATAGAGGTAGCTGGTCTTATAACCACTTGTGTGGAGACACTAAAGATATAGTACAGGTGCTCATTGGGGACTAAGTTCACTTGATAGAACCCTTGTGGATTCTAAGCTTGGGATTGATCTCTATAGGGGATCGGCCTATTGGAACTCTATAGGGGTTCCCTCCTCCAAGGTTTTCTACACAATGGCTGAAAGGAATTTGATCTATTGATGACAAAATAGTGGTGGCTACATGAGTTTATATAGGGACTCAAAACCCTAACTCTTAATAGGACTACTTCCAAGACTTCTACTAAACCAAGACTCCTCTTCCCTCACCTCCTAACCCCTAGCCAACTAGGTGGCCCACGGCTATAGGGGACTCTTATTCAATCAAGAGAAGAGAGTCGTAGCTAAATGAAACTCTCCCCCTCTACCCTAGTAGGCCTCTCTAGAGAGGAGTGGGCAGCTAGAAGACTCCATCTTCATATGGACTCTTCCTTAATGGAAGACTCCAACTCCTAATCAAACTCCTAATCAAAGTGAAAGACTCCCATCACAAAACCTAGCCACCGCCTCTCAACCCTAGCTGACTTCCCCTCATCAAAGTGGGTGGCTAATTGGGTTGATATTACAAACATGACTTAGTTAACTCCAACCCGAATCCAACTCTGACTCCTAACCCTATTGAATCTTGAATTTTGATGATGAAATTAATTGATGGGTTATTGATCTAACGTGTATTGTTAGAGTTGATTAATACAGGATTAACTATAATAAAGAGAAGATTACAATCAAAGGTTTGGCCAAAGTCAAGTCCATGCATCGGGTCGGGATTCAGACGATGCAGTTGGGAACTCGTCAGGAGTGTGTCGGGAGGTCACCATGGGTATCGGGAGTTTGTCAGGATAGTGCAAGGGAGTTCATCGGAAGAAGACCAAGACTCGCCAGAAGATTATCGGAGCTAGCTAAAAGGCTTGCCGGGAGTTGGGAAGGTCTTGAAGTGGATGTGTTGGCCATTATGATTGTAATTAATTAAGTCATAGTTAGCATCATGCACATTTAACCACGATGGGAGAAGGTGTTATAGATCAGATATGGACCCAGGATCATGCTTAGGTGTCGGGCTAAGGATTGGATGATGCGTTGGGAGCTCGTAGGGAGTTCACTAGGAGATTCGTCGAAGAGATTAGGAAGCTCGCTAGGAATACGTAGGGAGATTGCCGGACGAAGACTATGAGACTGCCACTTAGAATGCCGGAGTTTATCAGATTGCGAGAGTAAGGTCATAAGCTTGGTGGTCATGTCTTGATTGTAATCTTTAAGTCGTAAGTTAAGTTTGAGTCCTAAAAGAGTGTGATTTGGAAGGAATCCAAATTAACTCAAATTACCAACCGGGTCCACTATGGGGTGTGATTAAGCTTAGGTCAAGCTTAATTAGTTGACCAAGGGATTGATCAACTGATGGTTCAAATTGGGATTGAAAAAGTAAAGGGAATCACTTTTTCGGGATTCCCAAAAGCTGAACCATTGGTGGGTGGTGGTTCAACCAACCGTATTAGGATTCTGAGCGGTTGTCAGCAGCTGAACCACCTAGGCTATGTGACTGAATAGCTCATACCCAGGAATCTTGGCACTTTCAGCGATTGATCCACCCAGGCTGATGAGTGAACCGCTTGTACCTAGATTTTTTGTGTGATTTTGATTTTTGTCTCCAAATTCTGAAGCCATTTGAGATCTATAAATACCCCAAGTTTTCTCACATTCCATATAATTTTGGGGATTATATTTGAGAAAATATTGTGTATGAATTATAAGAAAAAGAAAAAGGGTAAGAGAGTGATCTAAGTGTATAATCTTATCTCCCTTGAAATATTATAAGGGTTTGATCTTCACCCAAAGGAGATCAATAGTGGACACCAGTGTGCCTTAAGGAGGAGGACTCAGGAAGTGGACGTAGGCCAAAGTTAAGGCCGAACCACTATAAATTGTAAATGTTCATTACTTGCTTCATTTACTACTTATAATTGTCGGGTTCTTAATTTGATAAGACTCTAGCAGAGTTGAGTCCTAATCATCTTAGTACTAGTCAATAAAAATCCTATTATATTATAATAAAATGACTCTTATCTTATAAAAAAATATGACTATGGTTTAGATTAGCCCTTAGGGCTTAGTAGCCGCCGCCCCTCTTACTGGGTTGGTAGGCTAGGGTTTTCCCCTGCTAGGTCGGCTATAGAGCCAACTTAGCCACTCCTTATTCCTATTAACGCAGGTCGGCTATAGGAGGGGCAAAGGGTTAATTTTACTTAAGCAAGAACCCCCTTAGGCTACGGTTTTGATCTCTATTTAAAGATGCAGTTGCCCCCCCCCCCTGCCTCTTAAATTAAGCAATTATCAATTTTTTTTTAGCCTTATGCCGAGTCTAAGAGGGAGGAACCCCTACAGTGTTCCAAAGGTTGATCCCCCTCAAGGATCAAATTCTATAGAGCTCCATCTGGGTTTCTATCATCTAGTATCAGAGCTGTGTTCCTACTACCCCATAGCCATCATCCGCGCCTCTATCTTTTAAGCAGTTCCCGTAATTACTTTTGACATCGCCTCCATCCATCGTCGCCCACCAAGCTATAGGTCCGTCTATCTATTGCCGCCCCCTACGAGATTTGAAAATCTAGTATGTTTTTATCATCTATGCCTCTTCAATACTATAAGATTCCTTACTTTATATATTGAAGATTTTTTCCAAATTTTATCCGCTGCAAATTTCGTTTGTCGTAAAAATTATTGTTGTTGCGAAGGTGAAACGCTGTAGAAATTTTTAGCCACATTTTTTACTCTTGAAACAGTTTATTTCTTCTCCTTTCTGGCCAAAATTTTTACACAATTCTAAAGATCAACTTGCTTTCATCTAGGATTAATTTCTGAAAAAAAACTCCTTCTGGAATTGGTTTTCTTGTGTAATCTTTCACCATCATGCAGTGCTGGAATTTTACAATGAAGGATCTACCTTTCATCGTTTGCCCTATTTCCCTACTGTTATGCCGCCAAAATTTTGTCAAACTTTTTACTGGTATTAAGAACATCTGAACCAAGGGTTTTTACATAATTTTCTTAAACTTTTCTCTAGAATTTACACTGAGAAGTCATCGTTTCTTCTATGTAAAGCTGGTTCGGTAGGACAGCAAATGGTAGCACCATTTTTCACTGAATTCTATCATATTTGAGTGCTATCTTTTGTGAAATTTCAAACTCTCTTTTCCTCATCTCAAAACCCTACCATCCTCACCAAAAACCCATCGAAACCTTACCTTAAACTGAACCTAAATAGCAACCCAAATTAGCCCTAAACTGTAGCCTACTCCCATCCAAACTGATTCACCTTCCAACCGGTCACCCCCTTCTCCAAAATTCTCATGCCACTAACCTGATAACAAAAAAAGACCTCAATATTATAAATTTAGAGGCATATACTATGGCATCAGAGGAGGCTATCAATGTAAAGTTTGAAGCTTTTGAAAATCGTATGGAAGAGAATATGTGATCCCTTTTTACCGAATTCAGCATTGGCCGACCGTCAAGCCCGAGGAAATCATTGCACAGAGAAACTTTAGATCGATGAGATGATCCTCAAGAACTTGGCCACATCACCTCTGATTTCAACAATCCATGTATGAAGCTTGACTTCCCTAGATGGGAAGAAGGAGACCCAATCGAGTGGATCTCACGCATGGAGCATTATTTTCGATTCTACTGAACTGTCGATGTCATACGGGTGGAGATTGCTGCCATCCACCTCGAGGGAGATGCTATTCAGTGATTTAATTGGTTTGAGCACACTCATGGATGACTCTCTTGATAGGACTCCAGTAAGGTTGAGTCCTAATAATCTTAGTACTAGTCAATAAAAACCCTGTTAGATTGTAATAATATCACTCCTATCTTATAAAGGAGTATGGCTAGGGTTTAAATTAGCCCTTAGGGCTTAGTAGCTGTCGTCCCCCTTATTGGGTTAGTAGGCTAGGGTTTTCTCCTGTTTAGGTCTGCTATACAGCCAACTTAGCTACCCCATATTCCTATTAAGGTAGGTCAGCTATAGAAGGGGCAAAGGGATAATTTTACTTAGGCAAGCATCACCTTAGGCTAGGGTTTTGATCTCTATTTAAAGATGTAGCCGCCCCCCTCTTAAATTAAGCAATTATAAATTTTATTTTAGCCTTGTGCTGAGTCTAGGAGGGAGGAACCCCTACAGCGTTCTATGGGTTGATCCCCTCAAGGATCAAAATCTATAGAGCTCCATCTGGGGTTCTATCATAATTGTGTTCAACAAAATATCAAGTGACACTTCTGATTTTATTTACTCATTAAAAGAAAGGTTTTAAGTCAAGCACTTCCAAGAAACTTAGCATTTTATTTTGAATCATTCACTTGCTTTACTTGAATGAAAAACTTCTGATTTTTCTATTTTGCTTAAAGTGAAATATTTATTGTTAAAATAAAAATTTACACTTGTACTAATTCATCTCCCCCCTAGTGTCAATTGATCATAACAATTAGCATCAGAGCCACGTTTTTCTCTTTAAACCCAAGAGAAATGACTCTTTTCGGCATTAACATGGGGCAATGCATCACAAGTCCTCATATGTTTAATGGGACAAACTACATATCTTGGAAAATATGAATACATATCTTTTTTATTTTGATCGATCTTGACTTGTGGTATATTATTGAAAAAAGTTTTCAGAAGTCATCCAATCTAACAAATGATTGGAATGATTATAAAAAATAAATACTTTTATTGAATGCAAAGGCTATGAATGTCTTATATTGTGCACTTGATAAAAATGAATTTGATCGGATTTTTTGTTTTGATTCGGCTTTCGATATATAGTATACATTAGAAATGACATATAAAAGCACAAATAATCTAAATGAATCATTAAATGAAAATACTTCTAAAAATAAATTTGAAGAACACCTTCCAAAGAAAAAGAATGAATTTAAACTTAGAATATATGACTCCTCGAGTAAAATCTTGAGTGATGAGGACTTTGAACCCTTGACACATGAACTAGATATATTAATGAACATGAACCTTAAAAATGATCTAAAAATAGACAAAACCTCTTGCTATGAACGCAAGAAGCCGCGAAGCTCCAAAGATGAAATGCACAACCAAGAAGTGGAGAACCTCGCTCTTATGGCCATCCACAATAAGGTTAGTGATTCATTAAATATTTTTTTGGAATTATTAATTTCATGATTTGTTTGATGAGTTTAGAAAACTTAGCAAATCTTTTAAGTTGCTTAAAAATGAACATGATTTATTAGTTGGTTAAGTTGATGAAATGCATGAGTTATTAGCATCACATAATCCTAGTTCTAAATGTGAAATGCTAGACAACATTAAAGAATAAAATATCATACTTAAGTCAACATTAGAAAATTTTAAAATTAGGAAAAAATTTCTAAATATGATCCTTGCCAATAAGGATCATATTAATAAAAGAAATGGCATAGGCTTTGTTGCTAATGTTCAACAAAATCTAACCATTTTTGTAAAAGGACCTACCTTAAATGTACCACCAAAAATAAAATGTAATTTTTGTGAAAAATTAAGACATAAAGCCTACAAATGTCTATTCAAAAATTATAGTCTACATAAATTAATTTGGGTTCCTAAAGGAACCACTTCATTAGAGAAAATGGGATGAACATATCATGAAGGACCCAAACTCAAATGGGTACCTAAATGAAAACCTCTCATAATATAAAGTTGTTTCCTAACAAAGCTAAGAGCACTAAGTAATGTTTTGAAAATAAATACTCAAGGTATATAACTTGAGATATAATACCCTTTAAAAGCTCACTAGCCTAAGTAGTAACAAGACAATTATTGAAATTAAAATTAATGACAATGAATCTTTTGATGGTTCATCATTATATAATTAATCTTGATGATACATAGCTAGAGAATAAACTAGAACCAAGGACCTTATTTATTGAAAAATATGTTGAAATTTACATAAATGAGATTTTGATGATAATTGAATTAAAGGGTCAAAATTGTTAGCTTAGATGTTGGTTTAAATGTAAAGACTATTGTTAAATGGTTCAAATATTGACAAAGTCTATGGAATGATTGATTTAAATGTTCTATTGATTAAAATACTATGATGAATGATTGTGTTGAATGATAAAATTTTAGCATAGAACAATATAAAAAAGGGAGAGAAAAATCATGCTTCATTGTCTCGTATTTTTGTAAATTTAAAATATATTTAATGTGAATGAAATGAGCATGGTAACTCACTACACTAAGTCTAAAAAAATTAAAATTAAAATAAATCAAAGTTTTGTTTAAAAATATTTTATTGTAATGAACTTGATGAAATTTCGTTTTTGACTTTAAATGACATTACATTCTTGAAATAAATTTCAAAAGAAGGACAATTAATCTTGAAAGAATTTTTATCCTACTAATCCTTCAACAAGAGATAAAATAATACTACTATTGTTGAATCTTTTAAACTACAAAAATGGATTAAAGAACTTTAGCTAATGAAAAATAATCTATGATGGCTTCATTGAATTTTTCAAAAAATAATTTTTGATGATGATTTTGGATAAGTTTTCAATTGATTTTATATAAGTTTTCAAATTATTTTGTCTTAATAAGAGATTGATGAATCTATCTAATGTTATTGATATTTTTTTGATGATTTTATCATTATCTTGACAAGTTAAAAAATTATAACTTGAAATTTTTACATAAATCAAGTTCGTTTGAATAAGTTTATAAATGAATCATAAGTTTATCTATTTGGAACTACAACATGAATCTAGACAATAATTTTGATGATTTGAAATCATATAAATAAGTTGAGATCCTATATTTCCATATCTCATTTTGCAAAATCATACTTGTAACTTGATAATTTTCATGAATTAAGATTTTTCTTACAAAATTGATCTCCTAAAGATTTTTATTATCTAAGAGAAGATTTATTAAACTAAATTATATATTTTGGTATTCATGAGTGTCTTTTGATATTAATATACTTCTTGACATCATTTATTTTATCACTTATGAATATAATAAGTTGAAAATTAAATGAAATAATGCATGATTTGATAGTTTTACTTGGAAATACCTAAGATGTCTTGATTACTTATATTCACAAACAAAAGGTGAGGCAAATTTACTAAATCATGTTTTTTGGATTTGTATTTTCCTTTTTAATGACATGATACCCCTTATACTTTTGGGAGTAATTCGAACATAGATCTAAAGAAATGATACCATACAATGACCAAAAAGGAAAAAAAAAATACCAATATGATTGGGAGAAAATTGGATATGATAACATTGAATGAGAAACAATTGCTTAGAAGAAAATTAGAACTTTCTAAATGCATGCAAAATACTTGATTTACAATTTGAGCTTGAACTATTATCATGTTTTCTTTTGAAATTCTTGATGCTTATTATCAAAATTTACATGTGACAATCCTTAAAATGTATGATTTAATTGATTTGCTACCTTGCTTGAAATTTACATAAGATAAACTAAATTGTATGGGTAGCTATTGATTTTTTCTTAGATTTCGAATTCACATCTATAAAATTTAGTATTTTTGTGATATGATGGTTTTCACTTCTCTATCTTGATGCTACCTTCTTGTTCACACAAAGGGGAGAAAGAAAATAACTAGCATTTCAAGAGACCAATAAGTCTATTAATTTTATTTTAAATCTCTTGAAAGTGTTTTTGATTATTTTGAAATTGAATGAGTTCTTTACCTATATCATAATTTTGATTTCTCAAAATTATAACTTAAAATCTTTTACGAATTAAAATTTTAATATCTTGAGGTTTCTTATACATTTATCAAGAGATTTTATTTGTTTCTCAAATGATTTGTCTCTTGATATTCATAATTTATCTTCATGAATTGTATATCTCATCACCGTGTTAATTTTTCTTGATATATTTCATGTGATGATTTTAAAAATGATGTAATGGGAAAAGTTTGCACTATTGCAACCGTCCCTTCTTTTTGACAATGAGAAAGGGAGAGTAAAACTTATTAGCTTGCATGGTGTAAAATGACTAACTTGAACATTGCAAAGGAAGTAAAAATTTGCTAGCTTTCACTTCTCAAAAGAGAAGAAAGAATTCACTAGCTTGCATGTTCTAAAGTAATAAAAAAATTATTAAATTGCTAAGCTTTAATATATCAAAAACTTGCTAATTGCACTTCTCCTTTTGTTGATGACAAAGGGGGAGAAGGTATGATGATGTGAAATCATGTATAATAATCATGTATGTAATGATGATTTTGAAAATCTATATGAATATAGTAATTTGTTATTGTTCAGATTTATTTGCTATATTTTCTTGAAATTTTACATGAGAAATATTTGTTGAGCTCATATTTGAAATTTTCTTTTAAAATCTTATATCTACAAGATTGAGGTTGAGAGTTAAGAATGCTAAATCGTGAAAATATATGAATTACTAATCTAGATTTCATAAAATTAAGCTGTTTATGATAATATTTTTGAAAAATTTCTCCATGTTCTTTATCTTATTATTCACAAAAGGGTAGAAAATTTACATAATATTTTGCTATTTTATGGATTTATTTATTATGCTTGAAATTACATGAGATGATTTTAAATGCATAAGTATCTTCTAAATTTTTGAATCTCCTTAAATATCTTAGAGTTTTGAGCTCATTTTTTAAATTCACCTCTACAAAATTGAGAGCTATATTCAATAATACTTTACAAATCCTCCCTAGTTTTCTTTCCTTCTTTTTCATGAGAAATAAAATTCTTTATGACTCATATTGTATCTAAAAAAGGAGGAGCAAAAACTCATGTGCCTTAAAATCTTTAGCCCTACATTTTACCTTTTTGTTGATGACACAGGGTGAGAAATATGCATTGATGACACATGATATTGAGAAAGATACATTGATGACACATGATGATATACATTTATGACATAGGATATTAATGATATACGTTGATGACATATGATATTGATGATATACTTGGATATCCTGGATATGGATGCATAATCTTTTTGAAACTCATGATTCGATGACTTGATACAAATTTATGTTAAAATTTGCTTGGAATATTGATTGCTTAAAAATATTTGAAATTTAAGAGTGTGTGATTCTCTTAAATTTAAGTAGTATAGATTTAAGAGGAGTTAGAATTAACTCCTGTCATCAATTGATTGTCATCATCAAAAAGGGGGAGATTGTTGAATCTTAGATTTTGATGATGAAATCAATTGATGGGTTATTGATTTAATATATGTTATTATAGTTTATTGATATAGGATTAACTACGATAGAGAGAAAATTACAATAAAATGTTTGGCCAAAGTCAAGTTCATGTATCGGGTCGGGTTTCAGACAATGCGGTTGGGAACTGTTAGAACCCTTACAGGTTCTAAGCTTAGGGTGATCTTTATAGGGGATTAGCCTCCATAGAACTCTATAAGGGTTCCTCCTTCCTTTGTACTCAAGTCATTGGCTAAAGAAAGATTGATTTATTCATGATAAAAGAAGGGAGAATACAAGACTATTTATAGGGCTTCTAAACCCCAACTCCTAATAGGACTCCTACTCAAGACGCCTACTTCTAACAACTCCTAATAAAACTCTAAGTAGCAACTCCTACTAAGACTCCTACTAAACCAAGACTCCTCTTCCCCTCAACTCCTAAACCTTAGCCAACTCCTAACTATGATATGGCTTGTAGCTTTAAGGGTCTCCAATTCCTAATACTTCTCTAAGAAGTAACCTACAATCTAATCCTAATCATATTCTAACTTAACCCCTCCTCAACTAACCTCTATTTAACTAAGATAAGGGGTGGTTAATTAGGGTGACATGCATCCTACTCTTTCCTTAAAATATTTTCCTCCCATCTAATCCTAACCTAGCTGGCCTCCTTGCTTCTTTATTAGGGGTCAACTAGATAGGATTTATATAATTATCCTATTTATTGAAACTAAATTAGGACTCTCCTAGCTAGAGTCCTAACAGACCCACCATCTTCAAATCAACCTTTTCCTTAAGGTTGAGCTCCATAACTTTGGGTCGTGATATGTAACTCCTCACGAGGGTCCCTCATGGCCCTATAATAGGCACATACTGTTCCTGTCGTCCAGCATCAGTATTAGTGACTGGACGGTGATGTGTTGTGATCCCGTGATCCTATACAATCATCAGCTAAATTTGTGCCTTCTCATCAACTTGGGTGTTGGGTGGATAAGTCAGGTTTGAGTTATCTTCTCTAAACTTCTATTTATGATGAGATACTTGGAGGATCAATTATTTTTTAAAATTAATGTACTGATCTGATCCATAAGTTATGGCTCTATTATGATCTCCAATTTTGCACGAGCCAAACTAGCAGAGGGACTACTTTCTTAAGGCTTGAATTTTCTACTGGTAGGGTTGGAGATGAAGGGAAACTCGATATTCAACAGCAAACTTTCTTCTACTCTTGTATTTGTCAGGGTGCAATTTCTTTCTTGCATTGGTTGTCACTTAGTTATTGTTTAATAGTAACCAAGCATTCTCTTGGAATAACTGCTCCCCTTTGATAAGGTCCCTAGTGGTGTGAGCCCATTCTAAGTTCGAGGAGGGTAGGAGCTATAATTTTACCGAGCCTATTTTCATCTTTCCTTTGTGCCGTTGACTTATATCATACTGAACTTTAAATTCAGTAGCAATTAGTATCCCTTTATAGATCAAACGTATCGTGTGAAATGTAGGGAGAGCCTCGATGCATATTAGGAGTCGACCATCTTGCATGAGGGTAGTGCTGATCCCAATTCCTACTATGTCTGCTCCAATTGTAAACACATTACTACAATCGGGTAATGCTATTATTAATGTAGATGGCATCGTGACTATGAGGATCCTATAGATGGTGGACGTGTGGATGCCTTCCTCCTATTCCTTCAGAATTTTAATCGCCATCCAGTAAGATTTGGTGTCATAGATTCCATGCTGGTACTATTGCTGGAGGGACTCAATCTTCTTGCGGTCGTGGGCCATGGATCGGTGGTCATCTTCAGGGAAGACTTTGAGCATTATGGTCTGCTCCTTCGAGAAGTCATAGAAGTAGCCCGAGATCTAGGAGCATTGTTTCATATGCCATAGCTTGTTCGGTTGGATATGGCACTTTAGGAAGAGTTTATACCTGCAGACAAAGAGGCAAAGCTTTTGGAGATAAAGTGTCATTGCAAAGGAAGGTCATGGCTGAATGATCTGTGTCTCCTGCATCTCCTAGACAAATTCTTTTAGCTTCGGTCCTCTAAGGATTTGGATAACAATATGGCCAAATATGTGCTAGTGGTTCTTCCTACAAGATCAGCATATGAAGAACGTATAGCCTGGTAGGAAGTAGTTGGCTCGATTCGGTGGAGGCACATAAAATTTTAGCAAGCTTATGCAAGCACTGTGTCAAGATTATCATTATTTTGCTCTCATGTTTCTTGTGTAAGGTCACTTGCTTTACTTTATCATTTATAAAGTCATTGGGGCTCCTAGTCTTGATGAGGATGGTAACCGACTGCTATTTAAAAGATTCTTCAACTTTCATTGCTTACAGATTTACATGGTCGGCTAGAGTGTGAGTCATGTAATCGATTGGCTACAAGTCCTCCTTCATGTTCTCCTTCTCAGGTTCAAGGTTGTCTTCATCAGATTCTTCTATAGATTCTATCATGGAAAACTTTCCTTTTTTATAGTGATGGTTACGGCTCCAAAGTTCATTACAATGCCAAAAAAGGCCCTTCACCAATCAATGTCGAAGTTCTTCGCTCATCAATTCCTTTGGCAGCGAAGCACGATTGAAAGCAGGGGGTGCTGAAGGTTTATATGTTATTGGTTTAGGAGTAGTTCTCATCCTTTAAGCATCTTGGTTTAGCTGTTCCTCTTGGATTTGGGTGAAAGAGATTGTAGCCTTCACGATGGGGGGCTATCGCGCTTTAACCTCTCATTTAATTTCTGTCTTGAGTCCTTCGATGACCATCCCTAATAATTGTCTGTCAGACCAATCATGAGCAAAGTCAGATAATTCCTCAAACCTGATTTGGTATTCTTGGATTGTGGAGGTTTGTCGGATCTTGGCAAGTTATTCGTTAATATTCTCATACTTGGTCAACCCAAAGTGGTTCAGTAGTGCGTACTTGAATTGTATCCATGTTGGAGCCCTATGGTTGTATTCAAGCTAATTATTACATCGTATAGCATCTCTTTCAAGGTGGATGACAGCAGTGTTAACCATGGAATCCTCTGGTGTTTGGTGATGATAGAAGTAATGTTCGGCGTGCGAAATCCATCCCGTCAGGTCTCCTTCCTCCCTCATGCATGGCTGCCTCATATTAGTGGCTCATTCTTTTTTTTTTTTGAGAGACCTCTCTAAACTTGCACTTTGCTGAAATTTTTTTAGGCTTGGAGATCGACCTAATCTGAATTCGACGAATAAGGCACATAATCTGTCCTCCACGCGTGATTCAAACGCCTCCAACTTGGCATCGATGGAACCTTGAGATGTCATTGCATGTGCCTCTAGATCTGAGATGTAAATATCCTTCTCCTATTGTTGGGTCAGTGATATGAAACAGTTTGGTGGATTGATGGCCGAAAGAGGTAGTGGATTAAGGGTAGATGACTACGGTTTGTAACTTAAAGGTTGCTATTTTTGGTTGCTGCTGGGGCTATGATTTAGGGCTATTGTTGGGGTTATATAGGGGTATAACATCTGAGGTTTAAGGTTAAAGAAATGGGTTAGGGTTGCTATTGATGACAGCAACAGATTTGGTAGGAATTGTTTGTGGATGCAGCAAGTGGCGCCTAAGGTAGTGCAATAAAAATTTTCGGCAAAAAGGGTATTATTGATGTTGCTGTTTGGGGCTCTTGCAGAGGCTATAAGGGGAGTTCAATGATAGAGGTTTAGGATTAGAAGGGTGGCTTAGGGTTGCTATTGATGTCAGCAACCGATTTGGTAGGGATTGGTGGCCAAAAGGGTGACGGATCAAGGTTATGGATTAGGGTTGATAGCTTACAATTTAGGTTACTGTTGGTGCTACAGTTTGAGGGTGTTGTGGAGGCTGCAAAGGATTTTCGTAATAGTGGTTTAAGGTTAGGAAGGAAAGTTTAGGGTTGCTATTGGGATAGCAACCGGTTTGGCAAGGTTCGGTGGCTACGGAAGATGAGGATCAGTGAAAGGTTTGGTGGCTGTGGAAGACTGTTGTTTGGGCTACAGTTTGGGTTAGCTATGAAAATTGAAAAAAAGGCTACAATAGCTGCGTCTTAAGGCTATAGGGGTGCCCTAAATATGACATGGGTGGCAACAATAATTTTGGTAAGGATCAGATATGGGCGTAGCAAAAAACATCGAAAGGTAGTGCTACAAAATTCTGTGTCGATAGACTGCGATAGTCACTTTTTTGGGCTGTGGTTTTGGGTGCTGTTAGGGTAAGGAAAATATGTTATGAGGGTTGCATCTTAAGGCTAAATAAATACCCTAAAGATCTCTTGGGTGGTGGCAGCAAGTTAGTTGGGTTTTGGTGGGTCAAGGAGAAGAAGAAAGACAAAGGTGTAGTAGTAGATTTTTCTATCAAAAATATTCTAGCAATAAATTCATATTTTTTTCCAACAATTCACGACAAAGAATCAAGTGAAACTTAAGAGAAATCTACTTATAAGGGGGAGGTAATTTCATCAAAAATTTTGTGGAAAGAAATGATAGCAAAAGTTTTGGCAAAATCAAAGATTACGAGAAGGTGTTGCTGTAGAATTTTTTTCAGCAAAAGATTTCAGCAATATAGTCAAAAAATTTTATAGTAGTGCATAACAAGAAATCAAGTAAAACTCAATAGGAATCCACTAGCAAGGAAAGATAATGTTGTCAAAAAATTTATGGAAGAAATTGACAACAAAAGTTTTGACAAGATCAAGGAATACAAGAAGGTACTACGGTATAATTTTTTCATCGAAAGATTTCAGCAGTATAGATAAGATTTTTTTCTAGTAGTTCAATATAAGGATTTATGTAAAATTCAAAGAGAATATGCTGGTAAGGGAAAGCTAATGCCAATAAAAAATTCATGGAATAAAATGGCAGCAAAAGGTTTGGCAAAATCGAAGATCATGGGAAGGTACTATAGTAGATTTTTATTCCTAAACTGTAGCAATTTGGACGTAAAAGATGAGCAGGTTATCTTGATGATTTTTTGATGAAACTAAATGAAGATATGAGGATAGAAAGTTATATAGCTGTGGTAGAAATTTCATAGAAATTTGTTCAATAAAAATGCAGCAGCAAATCAAACAGTAAAGGGTGTGCGGTTGGAATTCTGCGACATAACTTTCATCGTAAAGATAGAAACTTTACAAGGAAAAGTTTGTGCAACAAATAGGAACAAATTTTTTTTATATTTTTTTTAATAGGGATAACTAAATTACAGTAGCAGTAAGCTAGGAAACCAGAACCTATTACAATTCATGGAGAGATCAAGGGATGATCTGCGAAAGTGGAGATGACAACGAAATTTGGTGATGATCTTCAAGCAATTGTAGGAATTGCTTTGGACGGCTTTGGGGGACTGATGGATGGCTGTGGAAGGGCAACGAGATGCCAAGAACCTAGCTCTAACATTAAGTGCTAGATTCTAAGCTTGGGGTGATCTCTATAGGGGATCAACCTCCTTCGAACTCTATAGGGGTTCCTCCCTCCTTGGTACTCAAGCCATTGGCCAAAGAAAGATTGATCTATTTATAATAAAAGAGGGGAGAATACAAGGCTATTTATAGGGCTTCTAAACCCTAGCTCCTAATAGGACTCCTACTCTAGACTCCTACTTCTAACAACTCCTAATGCAACTCTAAGTAGCAACTCCTACTAAAACTCCTACTAAACCAAGACTCCTCTTCCCCTCAACTCCTAACCCCTAGCCAACTCCTAACCATGATATGACTTGTGGCTTTAGGGGTCTCCAACTCCTAATACTTCTTTGAGAAGTAACCTCTAACCTAATCCTAATCATATTCTAACTTAACCCCTCCTCAACCAACCCCTCTTTAACTAGGATAAGGGGTGGTTAATTAGGGTAACATGCATCACTCTTTCCTTAAAATATCTTCCTCCCATCTAATCTTAACCTAGCTGGCCTCCTTGTTTCTTTATTAGTTAGGACTCTCCTAGCCAGAGTCCTAACAGGAACTCGCCAACAGTGCGTTGGGAGCTCACCGTGGGTATCGGGAGTTTGCTAGGATGACACAAGAGAGTTCACCGGAAGAAGATCAAGACTTGCCAGAAGATTGTCCAGGGTAGCCGAAAGGCTTACTAGGAGTTGGGAAGGAAGGTCTTGAAGTGGATATGTTGGCCACTATAATTGTAATTAATTAAGTTATAATTAGCATCATGTAGGTTTAACCATGATGGGAAAAGGTGTTAAAGATCAGACATGGACCCAGGATCAAGCTTAGGCATCAGACCAAGGATTGGACGATGCAATGGGAGCTCACTGGGCGAAAGCTAGGAGATTCGTCGAAGGGATCGAGATGCTCACTAGGAACACCCCGGGAGATCACCAAAGGAAGACCATGAGACTCACCGTTTAGAATACCAGAGATTGTCAGATTGTGGGAGTAAGGTTATAAGCTTAGTAGTTATATTTTGATTGTAATCTTTAAGTCGTAGGTTAAGTTTGAGTCCTAAAATAGTATGATTTGGAAGGAATCCAAATCAACTCAAATTGATAATCGGGTCCACTATGGGGGGTGATTGAGCTTAGTTTGAACTCAATTAGTTGAATAGGGGATTGGTCAGCTGATGGTTTAAATCAGGATTGAAAAAGTGAAGGTAATCACTTTTCGAGATTCCCGGTGGTTAAATCGCCAGTGGGTGATGATTCAACCGACTGTACCAGGATTCTAAGCAATTGTCAGTGGCTGAACTACCCAGGCTAGATGGCTGAACTGCTAGTACCCAGGAATTTGGGCACTTTTGGCGGTTGTCCCACCTATGCTAGCGAGTGAACCACTCGTACTCGGATTTTTCAGGTGAGTTTGATTTTTGGCTCCAAATTCTAAAGCTATTTGGGGTATATAAATACCCCAAGTTTTCTTCCATTCTGTACAATAATTTTAGGGATTATATTCTGAGAAAATATAATATGTGAATTGTAAGAAAAAGAAAAAGGGTAAGAGAGTGATCCAAGTATGTAATCATGTCTCCCTTGAAATGTTGTAAGGGTTTGATCTTCACCGAAAGGAGATTAGACGTCGTTATGCCTCAAGGAGAACCCGGGAAGTGGACGTAGCCAAGGTTGAGGCCGAACTATTATAAATTGTAAGTGTTCCTTGTTTCAGTTACTACTTATAATTGTCGGGTTCTTAATTGTGTTCAATAAAATATCAAGTGATACTTCCGATTTTATTTTCTCCTTGAAAGTAAGGTTTCAAGTCAAGCACTTCCAAGAAACTTAGCATTTTATTTTGAATCATTCACTTGCTTTACTTGAACAAAAAGCTTTTTATTTTCCTATCTTGCTTAAAGTAAAAAGTTTTTAGTTAAAATAAAAATTTACACTTGCACTAATTCACTCCCCCCCCCCTAACCTCTTAGTACCAATTGATCCTAACAAACCTAACTCCAGTTCATCTGAATCCTAACCCTACTAGGATTTGGGCTAATTTATTACAACGGACTCAGATATCCACCTAGCCGACCTAATGTCAGGTCTAGGCTACCCAACAAGGCCCAATCTAAGGACTTGCCTCCATCGGCTAGGACCCAACTTATCTAGGGTCCTAACATCACTTATTGATATACTTATGGAATGTTGTATGATTAATAATAGCTGACGTCAGATAGCAATTCCATAGTCACATTTATGTATCCAATCCTGAGATTTGAGACACAAAAGATGTCTTGTTTGAGCACTCTCTTTGATGTCAGACTTATAGGTTTAAAAAGTTTCAGATTTGGCACAACCGGTTATCGTGATTGCTAGCTCATCTTACGAAGGCTATTGAGTATTAATAGAGGATCGATCATCCACTCTCAATATCATGAGAGAATATCCTGTATGCTCTCACTCAAGTAAATCCCTGATCAGGTTGGTCAGATTGAGAGAGAATGAGTTCTCCGGGAGAATCTGATTAGAGTAAGACTTAGACGAATTTCGTATATAGCCGGACAAGTTCTATGCCCGATATATAGTCTTTGGAATATTAAATAGATAAGAGATTATAGATACATGGTCATTGAGGGCAAACAAATCCAATGGATAAGATTCTCTATACCATTTGAGGACTATGGCATGATGGTCTAGTATGTCCATAGTCGATGAGTCGAGTGAATTATTATGAGATAATAATTCACTGAGTTAGATGATGTTTTGATAAGTAGGACTTACGGCCAGCTCAGTATTGCGCCTTGAGGGTCACGCACATACAGTGGATGCTTCAGCAAATAGAGGATTAGATATGAGTTATCCAATTAGCCCCTATTCTCATTAGATGAGACCCTATATCGATGGACTCCTTACATAAGGCTTAACTAGAGGCCAAAAGAGATTATTGGATAGAGATCCAATAATCCAAGGTTAGTAGGTATTAGATGGAGATTCAATATCCACTAAGACAGGATCTATTAGGGTTATATGGGTAGCTCTCTATTAATAGGGGGAGAGGCACATAATAGAACCTCAGAAGGAGCTCTATAGGTTTTGACCCTTGAGGGGGATTAACCCTTGGAACGCTGTAGGGTTTTCTCCCTCCTAGACTCGGCACAAGGCTGAAATAAAATTGATAATTGCTTGATTCAAGAGGGGGGCGACTACATCTTTAAATAAGGATCAAAACCCTAGGCCTAAGTAAACTTACCCCTTTGCCCCTCTTATAGCTGACCTACCTTAATAGGAACTAGGGGCGGTTAAGTTAGCTCTATGGCTGACCTAAGCAGGGGAAAACCCTAGCCGACCAACCCAGTAAGGGGGGCAGCAGCTACTAAGCCCTAGCGGTTAATCTAAACCTTAACCATACTCCTTTATAAGATAGGAGTGACTTTATTATAATCTAACAAAGTTTTTATTGACTAATACTAAGATGATTAGGACTCAACCCTGTTGGAGTCCTATCAAGTCCGTCCTCTTCAGTTCAGTCTTGTCCTTAAGGTTGAGGTCCATAAACTCTGGAAACTGGATCTTTAACTCCTCATGTGACTCCCATGTTGATCTTAGGATGGTAAGTTAGTCAACTTTATAAGTACTTCGGTTGAAGGGCATCGTCGTCGCATCACAATCCTCCGATCAAGCATAGCTTCAGGTTGGGCTTTGACTTTGCCATCATTAGTCGTGCTCGGCAGCTAAGTTTAGGCGTTCTCATGTTCTCCCAACTTTAGCTTCAATAAGGATACATGGAAGACAGGATATATCTTAGTGTCATCTAGAAGCTTTAACTTATATACCATGGCCCCAACGTGCTGTAGGATCTGGTATGGTTCATAAAATCGTGGAGATAGCTTCATTGATACTCTTGCGTTGATTGATAGTTGCTTGTATGGCTGGAGCTAAAGGTAGACCCAATCTCCCATTATGAATTCTCGCTTACTCCGGTGGTTGTCTACTTGTTGCTTCATGCGGGCTTGAGCATCATTCAAGTTGTCTTTCAGTAGTTGCAGCAGTTTGTCCCTGTTAATTAAATTTTGGTCGACCTGATCTACTTTGACCGAACCAAGCACATATCTAAGTATTACAGGGGTCGGTCGACCATACAATGTACCACCAATAGGCCCAAGGAAGCCACCTTGTCCACTCCTTGGGTTGATCACTAGTGAAGCACCGTAGGTATGTCTTGAAGCATCTGTTCACCACTTCTGTTTGGTCGTCTGTCTAGGGATGATAGACTATGCTCATCTTCAACTGGGTGCCCTATAGAAGAAAGAGCTCTGTCCAAAATTTACTTATGAATACCCTGTCACAGTCGCTCATAATCGACCTTGGCATCCTATGCAATTTTACTATATATTCCTCAAAAAGTTGAGCAATACTACCAGAAGTATAGGGATGTTTCACAGTATAGAACTGAGCATACTTGGTTAGGCGATCTACCACCACAAAGATCATGCTTTTACCTTGGGATAGTGGCAGCCCCTCGATGAAGTCCATAGAAATGTCGATCCATGCTAAGTCCGGTATGGGTAGTGGCTGTAGTTTCCTCGGACTTGCTACTGTTTCACCTTTCTACTGCTGACATACATCATATTTGGGTACATACTCATAAATTGATTTTTTCATGCCTTTCTAAAAGAAGTTTTGCTTCACTCTTTTGTAAGTCCTCAAAAATCCGGAGTGCCCTACTGAGGGTGAAGAATGCATCTCGTGCAAAATAATTTGAATGCAAGAGGAAGAAGAAACAATAATAATTCAATCTTTATAGCGCAAGTCCTTCGAATCCCACGAGTAGTGACCCATGGACCCCGGGTCCTTCTCTAATTTTTCTATGATTGCTCGAGCTTCTGGGTCATTCTTCCATTCCTCCCTAATATTGTTGAGGCAGTCGGTGGAGGGAAGGGAGATGGCTGAAATTTTGGGTTGTCCCGGTAGTTGAGATAGGGCATCTGCAACAACATTCTCTTTTCCTTTTTGGTAAGTAATTTCATAATCAAAGCTAGGAGTTTAATTACCCATCATTGCTGCTTCGGGGAGGATATTTTCTGCTCCAAGAAATATTTAAGGCTTTGGTGGCCGATCTTAATCTGGAAGCATCGGATGATCAGGTAAGGTCTCCATTTTGTGACTGCGTGTACAATGGCAAACATTTCTTTATCATACACGAACATTTTAAGATGTGAGAGAGATAAAGCTTTGTTGGTGTAGGTAAGGGGTCAGCCATCTTACATTAGAATAGCCCCAATTTCAACTCCAGATACGTCAGCCTCAATCACAAAAGTTTAGCTGAAATCGGGTAAGGCTAGGATCGGCGTCGTCGTCATGGCAGCCTTGAGTCTTTCAAAGGCTACAGAGGCTTGATCTAACCACAAAAAAGAGTTTGTCTTGAGTAGGGACGTGAGTGGGGCACTGATCTTGCCATAATCTTTCACGAACTTCCGGTAGTAGCCCGTGAGTCTAAGGAAGCCACGTAGTGAGTTTACATTTTTAGATCTCGGCTATCCTTGCATTGCCTTGATCTTTGTTGGGTCTACCGCCACTCCATCCTCTGATATAATGTGCACTAGATACTCCACTTTATGCTGTAAGAAGCTGCATTTTGACTGTTTAACATAAAAAGTATTCTCTCGAAGAATGGTTAGAATAGTTCATAAGTGCTCAAAATGTATATCAAACGTAGTGCTATAAATGAGAGTGTCATCAAAGAATACAAATACGAACTTGCGTAGAAATCTTTAGAAGATGTCATTCGTCAAGCTCTGAAAGGTAGAAGGAGCATTTGTAAGTCTGAAAGGCATTACCAAAAACTCGTAGTGGCCATTATACATGCGGAATGCAGTTTTCAGAATATTTTCAGTGCATAGCCGAAATCTGATGGTATCCGGATCAGAGATCCAATTTAGTGAAGACTCAAGCTCCTTTTAATTCAACCAAAAGTTCATCTATGACTAGAATAGGATATTTGTCTTTAACGGTGATGGCGTTTAGAGCCCGGTAGTTAACACACATCTACCACGTACCATTCTTCTTGCGCACTAGCAACACTGGTGAGGAGTAAGGGCTACAACTCGGCCGAATCACCTCGGTGTCAAGCATCTCTTTAATGATGTTCTCAATCTTATCTTTCTACAAGTGAGGATATCGATACGATCATAAATTTATTGGAGGTTTGCCTAGCTGCTGTCTAAGATTTATATTTGGGGCCTTAGGGCTTCCTAGCTACCCCCTTTTATCCTATAAAGAAGAGTGGCTAGGGTTTATATTTGGGGACTTAAGGCTTTCTAGCTGTCGCCCCCTTTACTAGGTAGGTGGGCTAGGATTTCTAGTAGGGGCACTTATCTTGGTTTAGCCCTCTAGGCCGCTGCACCTTACAGGGCAAGCCGGCTAGAGTGGAGGGTAAAATGGATAATTTACTTAAGAAGCAGTCCCTTAGGCTAGGGTTTGGAGTCCTATATAAGCTTGTAGCCTCCATGTTTTTGAAATAAGTAAGATCAATTTTTAATTCAACCTTGTGATTGACTACTAGGAGGAAGGAACCCCTATAGCGTTCAAAGGGTTAATCCCCCTCAAAGATCAAATCTCTATAGAATTTTTCTAGGGTTCTACTAAAAAGATTGGGTCACGATAAAGCTACAAAACCGAAAAACTACATTGTGTAAGAGATTGTTTACCTAGGGAGATCCTATATCCTTTTTTTTCCAGATCTGGATGGAAACGATAAAGGAGGTCAAGCGTCCTCCGCTCTAGCGGTATCCATATGATGGATCACTGTAGCGATACTCCTCTAATTGTAATCCCAAGTTTCACAACTCTTGCATGAAGGGAGAGAGGAGAATAGGAAGGGACGGCCAAAGATGCAACCTATCAACCTATCAACCCTTGGGGTCTTGCCTCAGTGGGTATTGGATCTCCATCCAATTATCTACTAACCTTATATTATTGAATCTCTATCTAATAATCTCCTTTGACCACTAATAGGGCCTTATTCAAGGAGCCCATTAATGTAGGGTCTCATCTAATGAGAATAGGGGCTCAGTGGATCTCTATCTAATTCTCTATTCACTGAAGCATCCACCATATATGTGTGACCCAATAGGCCCGATACCAAGCTGGCCGTGAGTTGCTCTCATCAGAATCCCTAATATAGTGAATTGTTATCCCCATAATAATTCACTTGACTCATCAATTATGGACGTACTAGGCCACTACGCCATAGTCCGCAAACAATATAGGGAGATCAAATTTATCGGACGTATCTGTCTATAGTTATCATGTATTTATGGTCCCTCATCCAACTAATATCCCAGAGATTGTATATTATACATGGTACTGTCAGGCCAGCAACACCGGTGAGGAGTAAGGCCTGCAACTCAGTCGAATCACCCCGGTGTCAAGCACCTCTTTAACAATGTTCTCGATATCGTCCTTCTGCAAGTAAGGATAGTGGTATGATTGTAAATTTGCCAGAGGTTTGTCTGGCAAAATAGGAATGCGATGGTTATCCGGTCGGTTAGGTGGCAGCTCGCGCAGTTCTGACAAAACATCCATGAATTCATCCAGTAAACGGGCAAACTTAGGATCTGAGTTTTGTATGTTCTTTCCCTTAGATAGTTGCTTAGAATCCATCATCTACTTTGCGCAAAACTTTCTCCATTTGTTGCAACAAAACATTGAAAATATTGCTCCCACGCTTGCCTCGTAACGTGACATGTCTCCCTTTATAATAAAATTTTATGATTAATTTAAAAAAATTACAGGAGATATTATCACGCCCCAAATTATATCACATTCGAGAGGTGTGACTATGTTAAAAATTGATAATTTTGTAATCATTATAATCCATCTAGGATCTAATCGATCGTTTGAGGACTTCGAGAAACATTTAAACTTTTAAAATTTACATATATAAAACCTGTATAGTTTATAATCATATATCGCATCACTCAAATATTTATGAAACCCAAGACCAACTTAATAGATATTAGCTACACTTATAATTCATCAGCGAAGCTATACAATCACCAAAACAATCGTTATCACAAATTCACTTCATCGTAGACAAAACTCAACATTTCAAAATAACTCCAAATGTTCGAGGTCATTTAAACCTTTTATATGATACATCAATCAAATTCATCGACAACATTTCATTATACACGAAATATACTTATACAAAAACTATAATATATCATCCGATAATGCTTGTACACATTCTGTATAGCTCTCCACTGCCTTAGCACAATCTTAACAGTTTAATGAGTATCAAACTGACCTGAAAGATTTGATAACAAAGGAGTGAGCTAGAAAGCAAGTATTTAACAAATTTCAAGACAAGAGCATATGACATTCAAATAAGCTGGTATCAAGATACAAAGCAGATATACAAGAATTCATGGATATCAACTCAATAGATACAAAATCTCAAATGTCATTTATTCAAAATATATTTGGTTTATAACAAATGGAATATAGAGTAGTTGGAGCATATCAATAATATAAGAGGTATTTCAGAACATATCAAAGGCACATAGGACATTCCAGAATATATCAATGGCAAATGGGACATTTTGGAATATAACAATAACATAAGGAAATATTTCAGAGCATGTCAAAGATGTAAACATATTGCAAAGCATGTCAATGATGAATGGTTAATCTTAAAGCTTATCAAGTCAACAATTAAGGAACAGAAGCTCAATATCATATCAGACATAATATTCATTCATTCTTATCCAAAGCACAAAAACAAACTCATAAGCAATGCTCTGGATATCATATCAATGACATATATGGTGAAGTGGGACTATAAACAAAATGTGGATTTATGCATCGCTGAATGACTATCAACATAAGTCTCTCACATCTGGGAGCTCCATCCACCCACGTCTAAGTGAAGTTAGTGGGGCCGGCAAGAGCATAGCTAGCTCTGAACATAATATCCTTTACCATTTCTAGCAAAGGTCTAGAAAATATCCCATAGACACTGGAGTACAAAAGGATATGAGCAATAAAAGTGACATATATCGGAAGCACATGCAGAACAATGAAATATACACATACCAATCTAAAGCAATATGATGTCAATATAAACATTCACAATTTACATTCGGATAGGCAAAGGATAAAGGATAGGAGTGCATAAGAATTTAAAACAATAATATAAGGCTCGATTGAAGAAAAAATTTTAATTAGATCAAAGACAAAATATGATATGATAACATATCAAAAACATAGATGATGAAGTGGGATCACAAATATAATGTGGTCCATCTGACCACCAAACATAATAGAGCATCACAGGCTCCAAGCTTAACATACCTTTTACCATTTTTGGTAAAAGTTCAGAATATCCCATAAACACCAGAATATAAAAAGACATGTGCAATAAAATAGGCATATATCAAAAGCACATGCGGAACAATAAAAAATACATGTGCTAATATGAAATAATATAATATAAATATAAACTTTCACATAGAACATTCGAATAGGGAAGGAATAAGAGTTGAGAGTTCAAAGCTCAATTGAAGAATGATTCATATCCAAAAGATAAACAATAATATGTAAAGATCAACAAATACATGATTCCAATAGAATTTAAGAGGCATATAACATGAAACATTTAGACAATCAATTATGCTCCAAATTACTCAAGATAGTATGGGCAGAAGAGTATGCGAGTCTAGTTTCTCATGAAATAGATTTTGTATAAATCGGAGTTTCTAATATGAAGTTATGAGCAATTAAGTGAATAAAAGTCAGAATATCAAAACTAGACTCAAGTCTTTACATTCAAATAGGAAAGATATCAATTGCAAGGTTGTAACAATCAATCGATCATATCAAGATAAAAGCATGATGGTAATATGAAAGGATAGGAACACTTGCAAAGTTATAACAATTCAATTGATTATAACAAGATAGAAGTAAGGCTAGGACACTTGTCTTTTAATGATTTCGATTCGAAGTCATTAAGCTCAAATTCTTCTTTTTCTATTTTTTATTTTCTTTCTCTTATTCTCTTTTTCCTATTTTTTATCTTCTTTCTTCCTTCATAATTTCACAAATTTTGCGTAGAACTGCTAAACCCCTTTTCCTTCTCTATTTTTTTTCTCTCATCATTGCAATCGCAGCCCTAATCCTATTATTTCTTCCTTCCTTCTTTTTCTCTCTTATTCGTTCCCCCCAGCAGCCTCCTCTACTTTTCCCCTTCTATGCTTCTTTTCTTCTCTCCCACCCGCAGCCCTAGCTACAGCCTTCTCCCTCTTTTTCCTCCTCCTTTCCTCTCTTCTCCCTCTTCTCCTTCCTCTATTCTTCTTATCTTCTTCTTCTTTTGTCTTCTTCTCTCCCCCCTTCCTCTTTCCCAGCCGCAGCTACCATAGCTGCAGCCCCTTCTTCCATTTCTTTTCTCTTCTTCTCTCTTCTTCATCTTCCTTCCTCTTCTTCTTTTTTCCCCCTTTCTCTTCTCCTCCTCTTCTTCTTCTTCTTCTTTCCTCTTCTTCTTTTCCTGCCGCAGCAGCCACAGCCGCAGCCACCCCTTTACTCTCCTTTCCCTTCTTCTCTTCTTCCTCTTCCTTCCTCTTCTTCCTTTCTCTTCCCCAACTCACTGCACCTACTCTGTTTCTGATAAAAGATAAGATTTAGTCAGGATTTAGATATGATTTCCCCAACTGAATGAGGAAATCTCGTATGTTAGTTAAGGGAAATCCTACTTCTCATTATGTATAAATAAACGATGAATCAATGAATCAAGTGGGCCTTTTCATTACTTCTTCCTATTTACAACAGTTTCCTCTGCAGGAAACAGAGGTGCAGCAACAACAGCTGCAACCTCCTTCCTCTCTTCCTCTTCTTCTCTCTTCTTCTCCCCTTCTTCCCTTCTTCTCTTCTTCGCTTCTCTTCCTAAACTCACTGCACCTCCTCTGTTTCCTCTGCAGAAAACAGAGGAGCAGCAACACATACCGTAGCCTCCTCCCCCTCTTCTACTTCTTCCCTCTCTTTTCCCTCTTCTCCTTCTTCTCTTCTATCTGCAGCCCTAGTCGTAGCCTCCTTTTTCTTTCCTATTCTTCCTTCTCTTCGTCTCCTCTGTTTCTTCTTCTTCTTTCCCTTCTCCTCAACTAACGCATCTGTGTGGAAGTAGAGGGGCGCAGCCCCTTCTCTTCTCCTCTCTTTCCCTCTTTTTCTTTCTCTCTTCCCCTTCTCTTCTTCTTCTCTTTCTTCTTCCCCTGCCTTTCTTTTCTTCCCCTTCGCTTCTCTTCTCCTTCCCTTCCTTATCACCACCGCCTCTTTAATTCTCTTCTGTTTTCCTCGGGTAAACATAGGCATGTAGAAGGCGGTGGACGTTGGATAAGAATCGCACTTTTTTTTTTGTAACTTTACAGTTTAGTCCTAGAAAGATTTATATTCATGATTAAGTTTTCAAATTTTATAATTAGGTCCTTTCATAATTTTCAAGAATGAGGTGTATTATAGATATCACTTAGGGTTATGAGTCATTTGATTTCGAGTACGGTTTCATAATCATCGATGGGTAGGAGGAAGAAATCAGCTACCACTTTTTGGTCTTGGAAGAATAGTTTCACCCGTAGATATCGTTGGTTGCAATTGAGGATTCGATCATTGGTGGCCTTTACGTTAAATTTTTTGCAACCTTCGATTTGAAGTATCAAACGTGCAACAACCTTACTATTGAGGAAGTTATTTGTGCTGGCTGTGTCGATGAGAATGATGATGGGTTGCTATTTTAGAAGTCCTCCAACTTTTATCATCTGCGGGTTAAAGTAGCCAGCCAATGCATGCACTTCATAATCAACTAGTTGGGACTCTTCCTCCATGGCTTATTCTTCTGATTCAAGGGCTTCTTTAGATAGTTCATTGTCCTCATCCTCCATTGGTTCAATCACAAGGAGCTGATCCTTTTTGCAGTGATGTTCTCAGCTCCATGGTTCATCACAGTGCCAACACAATCCTTTGGTCGATTGTTAACGAAGCTCATCTCTCCTCAAATTTTTTGGTACTGGGGCTTGGATGGTAGTAGATGGGGCTGTAGGCCTCGACATGGCTGGTCGGGGAGCGACCCTTGTCCTTCGTGTCTCTTGATTCAATCGTTCTTCTTGAATATGCGCAAAGGAAATCACCACCATAAGAGTGTATGGTTCCCACGCCTTTACTTCTCCTTGAATCTCTGGCTTTAGGCCCTTGATGAAAGTCTCTAAAAGTTATTTTTCAGACTAATCCATAGTTTAATTAGATAAACATTCAAACCTTGTTTAGTATTATTGTATTGTTGAGGTTTGACAAATCTTTGCCAATTGTTCATCAATGTTGTTGAAATCGATTGGTCCGAAGTAGTTCAGTAGTCCTTCCTTGAATCAGTGCCAAGAGAGTCCTCTATGGGTGTGCTCAAATCAATTAAACCACTGAATAACATCTTCCTCGAGGTGGATGGCAGCAATCTCCACTCGTGTGGTGTCGGTAGTTTGGTAGAACTGAAAATAGTGCTCCACGCGTAAGATCCACCTGATCGGGTCTTCTTCTTCTCATCTAGGGAAGTCATGGATTGTTGAAATCAGAGGTGATGTAGCCACGTTCTTGAGGATCATCTCGCCGATCTGAAGTTTCTCCGTGCTGTGATTTTTGTTAAGTGATAAGATTACTGTAAAAACTTTTAGCTAAGCTGTTGAGGGAAATCTTCAACAGTCTTATCCTTCTAATATTTTATTCTCCTATATAAATAGGTACAAATAAAGAATAGATGATGTACTTCTTTTCTTTATTTTCAATACATCTTTCCTTAGTTTCTATCATGGTATCAGAGCCGCTTGCCTAGAGCAAGCTCTCTTCTCGCTGTCAAACGGCAATAAGTTTCCACCATTTCCAGCTGCGTGCAAAAGCTGCCATCGACTCCTACCCATCTACTGTCGCGGCACATCTGCCTCCTCTATCGACAGGAATCAACGAGATCAGCACTGATCTCTTGGCATCATCTGTCCCTTTTCTGTAAAACCGTATCTGTGGAAGCTGGAGACGTATTCCTCGGGCAAATCTTCGACTGCCACCGCCGCTGCCACATAGCCGCAACCCTCTTCCTCTGTTGGATAGCACCTTGTCGCATCTTCCGATTGCTTCTTCCACATGCAAATAGCAGCAAACCAGAGGCCTTTCAACTTCCTCCGGTGATGACCTTGCTGACGATGCTGTCCAACTACGCCTTTCCTCTATCAATGGAACCTACAAGATCGGCACCGACCTCCTAGCTTCGTCTTTTCTTCCACTACTCGTGAAGTTGGCCAAGGTCCCCGATCGCGGGCGCACTCTTGTCGCCCCATCAAGCTTGGCACCGCACCGGTTCTGCCTAGCAAGATCGACGTTAATCGCCTGTGCAGCCTCGCCAACGCTGCAACCGTGGCTCTCAGTCTCCCAGCCTCCTCCTCTACCTCTCCTATGGAGGAGAGGATGATTGTCCGCAGAGGTCATCCTCGGTAGTGCCCAGCGAGCACCGCCATCTTCTTGCATCGTTGTCCTGCTACCTGCTGTACCTTGCTCTAGTTTCCACACAGCTATGACCCTCTTCCTCCGGTGGACAGTGCCTTGTCGATCTCCCAACGTCGGCTGTCATCGGCTGCTCATTCCCTTCTTCGACGGCTGATTAACTCCTCCATTCGCTGTCTGTCTTTGCTCCCAGCCGAGGTTAAAGAGTTAAAGAGAAAAGTAGGAAGCTGCTACATTTGCTCCTAGCCACCTACCCGGTAACATCAGCCTTCTCTTATATCTCTACTACCTCCTATAGTGGCCTATCTGCATAGCCTGCAGCCTTCTTCTGGCACACACCGAATCTACAAGCCGTTCACCATCACATATCTTTCAGACCCAAAAATGATAGTGCTTAGTATCCTCTCCCCTAATGTCTTTGTCTTCTACCTCTTAAGTTTCAGTTATTATTCCCATAGGAAGCAATAGTGCTTATCAACATATAGGGCTTGTATCTATTAATGCTGCAGCCCTCATCCCAGTCAAATTATCTAGAGGAGGAAATTACGCATCCTAGCGTGCTCAGTTTTCTAATCTCCTCTTTGGCTATGATTTACTAGGCTATGTTGATGGATCTTTCAGTTGTCCACTAGAAATGATCACCATCCCGGGGGCACCAAGTCCAGTATCAAATCCGGAGCATAAGTTATGGTTACGTCAAGATCGTCTCATTCTCCAGGCAATTCAAGCCTCTGTTGCTGGTTCCGTCGCACCACTTATATCTTCATGTGCTACTGCTGCTGAAGCCTGGTGCAAGTTGCAAACTACATTGGCTAATCGTTCGCGCACTCGTATGCTCGGCCTCCTCTCACGACTTATGAACACCAAATAAGAGGGAAGTACCGTCGGTGATTATCTCCAATATATAAAACTTATCATTGATGATTTAGCATTAACAGGGTACCACCTCAGTGATGATAAAATTGTTGTTCACACTCTTAATGGTCTTGGAGTTGAGTACAAAGAATTGGCAGTAGCAATACGAGCACGTGACTCGTCACTATCATTTGAGGAGCTGTCTGACAAGTTGAATGACTACGAGTCATATCTAAAGCATGAAGATAAGGTTCCAGGCCCACCTATTACTGCTCAGGTGAGTCACAAATCAAAAAAGAAGAATAATCAGCATTCTAAACCTATCAACAAAGGACTTGGACAAGCTCTACCCCAAGGAAGCAACATCCATCACCACCTTGGCCCCGCTCCCATGCCTCCAGGTAGCAACATCAACTATCAACAACCTTGGTGACCTGCTCCTATGCCTCAACAACGCATAGTCTGTCAGCTGTGTAATAAGGTTGGTCACTCCGCTAAGGTCTGTCGGTCTCGTCCTCGACCTTCTGCTACCATGCCCCAAGCATATCTTGTTGTTGCCCCGACTTCTGATCAACATTCCTGGGTTATGGACTCTAGTGCCTTCCATCACATCACCTCGGACCTCCAGAACTTATCCCTTCATAATAGCTATGGTGGTACCAATGACGTCATCATCGGTGATGGTAAGTGACTTCCCATCACTCATATTGGTTCTATAATGCTTAATTCGCTTTCTCGTACTTTTACACTCGGTGATGTGTTGTGCGCTCCTCATATCAAACATAATCTTATTTCTATCTCCAAATTCTATAAACAAAATAATACATCTATTGAATTCTTTCCTGACTCCTTTCTTGTCAAGGATCTGAGCACGAGGGCATCATTAGTTCAATTTAAGAGTAAAGATAACATCTACTAGTGGCCATCGATCTCTCAGCCCATTGCCTACTCTTCTATTACTATTCTAATGGATGTGTGGCATCATCATTTGGGTCACCCTTCTTCCTCAACTCTCCAAAAAAAAAATTTTATGTTATTCTCTTCCGTTTGTTAAAGCAAGTTCTAGTGTTACTCATTGTGATCCATGTCTTAGTAATAAAAGTCATAGATTACCTTTTGAACATTCTTCTATCTCTTGCTCACAACCGTTTGAAATTTTGTATACTGATGTTTGGGGTCCTGCACCAAGTATTTCATTTGATAAATTCAAATTTTATGTTATCTTTGTTGATTATTTTACCAAATATACTTGGTTGTATCTTCTTCAATATAAGTCTAAGGTCTTTAAAACCTTCATTACATTCAAAAAAATGGTGGAAAATGTCTTTCAGTCCACCATTAAAACAGTTTACTTTGACGGTGGAGGTGAATACCAATTCTAACACCATACTTGAATACCTATGGTATTCAACACCTCATGTCTCCTCCGTACACTCCTCAGCTAGTTGGCTCAGCCGAACACAAACATCGACATATAGTTGAAACTGGTCTTACACTTCTCCATCATGCTTCCATGCCAACTATTTTTTGGTCTGCAGCATTCCAGACTGTAGTCTATCTGATTAATCGCATGCCTACTCCAGTCCTCTAGGATCAATCACCTTTTGAAAAATTGTTTCATAAACCCACAAACCTTTAGAAACTTAGAGTCTTTGACTGTGTCTGCTATCTTTGGTTACGTCCTTATGCATCATATAAACTAGCCCCACGATTAAAACCTTGTACCTTCATTGGTTACTCTCTTGAACGGTTAAAACCTTGCACCTTCATTGGTTACTCTCTTGAACATAATGCTTACCGATGCTATGATCCTTTGACTCACAAAGTCTGTGTCTCGTCACGTGATCTTTGTGGAGTCCTTTCCATTTCACCAATCCAAATCTCTTACTATGCCAACTACTCCACTGACTGTACATTATTGGCACATGCCATTATCCAATGAGCCTCCACAAGAATCACCCACTCTAACTCACATACATGAATCGAGCGCTTCTCCAATACAACATCTCGCTCTCTCTTTTTCCACTCCTTCTTCTGCATACATACCTCTTGTCTCAGGCATCCAGTCTTCGGACACTCGATCACCAGTATTTCCCTCACCCCTGCCTACTCCACTACTGTTCCTCAGTCCGACTCACCCCATTCTATTACTTCTCCAGCACCCATTCCACTATTATCTCCTAAACCACTTAGATATCCCATGACAACATGCTCTAAAAGTGGTATTTTCAAACCATGTCAGGTTCTTGACCTCAATACAGTTATGACACCCTCTGTTGAGATTTGTGAACCTACCACAGTTATTCAAGCCCAAAAGTCTCCTCATTGGCATCAAGCTATGTTTGATGAGTATGACGTCTTCCTTCATAACTCTACCTGGACACTTGTTCCATTTCATCCCGCACAAAATATCATCAGGTGTAAGTGGATTTTTCGAGTTAAGCAGAACCCTGATGGGTCCATTGCTAGGTATAAGGCCCGTTTAGTGGCCAAAGGCTTTCATCAATGTCCTGGCATTGATTTTATAGAGACATTCAGTCCGGTTGTTAAATTCATAATAATCCGACTGATTCTAAGTTTAGCCATTTTAAAAGGTTGGCAACTGCGACAACTTGATGTCAACAATGCCTTCATACAAGGAACATTAACTAACGATATCTTTTTGGAACAACCTCATGGTTTTCTTCATCCTCAGTATCCGAAATATGTTTGTAAACTCCACAAGGCTATTTGTAGTCTTCGGCAAGCTCCACGAGCCTAGTACAAAGAACCCAACTCGTTTCTGATGTTAGTCAGCTTCTCTAACTCTAAGTCTGATACCTCATTATTTCTCCATCAACAACCGGACAGTACAATATATCTCTTAGTCTACGTGGATGATATCATTATGACCGGTAATAATTCTATAGAGGTTACAATGTTCACTAAGAAGGTGGCTGCCAGATTCTCCCTCAAAAATCTCGGTCCCTTGAATTATTTTTTGGGAGTGGAAGCAATATCTACATCTTCTGTACTCTTCCTCTCTCAACAGAAGTATACTCAAGACTTATTAGTCAAGACAAACATGAAGGATGCAAATACTGTTTCTACTCCCCTTTTTACTAGTGAATTGCTTCGATTAAATGATGGAAGTCATATTACAGATCCTACATAATATCGACAAGTAATTGGCTGTTTACAATATTTGGCTATCACCCACTCAGATATTTTATTTGCAGTCAACAAGCTGTCCCAATTCATGCATAGACCGTCTACTATACATTGGTCAACAGTTAAACGAGTATTACGTTATCTTAATGGTACTCTTGACTATGGCATATTTCTCTACAAAAACTCTCCACTCCAACTTAATGCTTATGTTGATGCTGATTGGGCTGAAAATATTGACGATAAAACATTGATATCTGGGTATATTATTTTCCTAGGTGCTAATCCAATCAGTTGGAGTTCCAAGAAATAAAAGACCGTTGCTCGGTCAACCACTAAAGCTGAGTATCGTTCTATTGCAATTGTAGCTACAGAACTTAATTGGGTGATGAATCTGCTCACAGAACTTGACATCCGCTCTTTCGTCACTCCTACCATATATTGTGATAATATTGGAGCTACCTACGTATATGAAAATCTAGTATTTCATTCTCGTATGAAACATATAGCAATTGACTTTCATTTTGTACGAGATCAAGTGATCAACCGACAACTACATGTTTTTCATGTTTATACGGTAGATCAACTGGCAAACTCTCTCATGAAGCCACTTGCCCGTAAGCTATTTTCACTTCATAGGTCCAAGATCGACATCCTTGAGAGGAGCACAATCTTGCGGGGGCATGTTAAGCGATAAGATTACTGTAACAACTTTTAGCTATGCTGTTGAGGGAAATCCTTAATAGTCTTATCCTTCTAATATTTTATTCTCCTATATAAATAGGTACAAATAAAGAATAGATGATGTACTTCTTTTCTTTATTTTCAATACATCTTTCCTTAGTTTCTATCAATTTCCTCGGGTTCGATGGTCGGTTAATGCTGAATTCAATGGAAAGGGATCGCATCTTCTCTTCCATGCAGTTTCCAAAGGCTTAAAGCTTTACATCGATAGCCTCCTCTGATGCTATAGTATACACCTCTAGATCTGTAATATTGAGGTCTTTTTTCTGTTGTCGAGTTAGTGGCATGAGAATTTTAGAGAAGGGGGTGGTCAATTGGAAGGTGAATGAGTTTAGATGGGAGTATGATGCGGTTTAGGATTGATTTGGGTGGTTGTTTGGGTTCAATTTAGGGTAAGGTTTGGATATGTTTTTGGTGAGGATCGTAGGGTTTTGAGATAAGTAAAATAGAATCTGAAATCTTACAAAAAATGGCTCTCAAATCTGATAGAATATGGTGAAAAAAGGTGCTGCGATGTGTTGTTCTGCCGAACCAGTTTTATGTCTGAGAAATAATGACTTCTCGACATAAATTCTAGAGAAAAGTTCAAGAAAATTATTTAAAAACCCTTGGTTCAGATGTTGTTAATACTAGTAAAAAGTTTGATGAAATTTTGGCGGTATAATAGTACAGAAATAGGGAGAAAAACGAAAGGCAGATCCTTCATCGTAAAATTCTAGCACTACATGATGGAAAAAATTACACAAGAAAACTAGTTCTAGAAGGAGTTTTTTTTAAAAATTAATCGCAAATGAAAGCCAAGTTGATCCTTAGAATTGTGTAAAAATTTTGGCTAGAAAGTAGAAGAAATAAATTGGTTTCAAGAGGTAAAAATTTAGCTAAAACTTTCTACAGCATTTCACCTTTGCAACAATGATAATGTTTGTGATGAACGAAATTTACAGTAGATAAAATTTGAAAAAAATCTTTAACATATAAAGTAAGGAATCTTACAGTAGTGAAGAGGTGTGGATAATAAAAATATATTAGATTTTCAGATCATATAGGGGGCGACTACAGATAGATGGATCTGTGGCTTGGTGGGTGACATGGATGGAGGTGATATCAAAACCAATTATGGAAATTGCTTGAAAGATCGAGGCATGGATAATAGCTGCAGGGCAGCAGGAATGCCACTCTAATACCAAATGATAGAACCTTAGAAGGAGCTCCATAGGTTTTGACCCTTGAGGGAGATCAACCCTTAGAATGTTGTAGGGGTTCCTCCTTCCTAGACTCGGCACAAGGCTGAAATAAAATTGATAATTGTTTGATTCAAGTGGGGGGCGACTACATCTTTATATAGGGATCAAAACTCTAGCCTAAGGGGGTGCTTCCAATGTAAATTAACCCTTTGCCCCTCCTATAGTCGACCTGCCTTAATAGGAATAAGGGGCAACTAAGTTGGCTCTATAGCCGACCTAAGCAGGGGAAAACCCTAGTCGACCAACCCAGTAAGGGGGGCGACGGCTACTAAGCCCTAAGGGATAATCTAAACCCTAACCATACTCCTTTATAAGATATGAGTGACTTTATTGTAATCTAACATGGTTTTTATTGACTAATATTAAGATGATTAGGACTCAACCCTACTGGAGTTCTATCAGCATATAGAGGCACATGGTGCTAGTTACAAGTGCCCTACAAGCCAATCACGTGAGTGATGGCACATGTGACACATTGTATGATCTTTTTGCTTATGATTAATATTGACATATTCTCACATTATATTATCTGTAGCATATATACTGTGATGTCCTTGGTTCTGTGCAATGGGAATCAGATCGTGATGAGATCATGATAATGAGATTGATTCACCTTTAAACACAAATCCTAAATAATCCCGATCATAGGTTACTCGAGAGAGACATCGAGATAACCGGACAAACCAGTGTATTATATACCTGTCCATATAATGGAGGCGATTGTTCTCATAGCTACTTGTGTGGAGACACTATGGATATAGTATAGGTGCTCATTGGAGAATGAGTTCACTAATTGATCTGCTTATGGAATGCTATATGGTTAATGATACCTAATGTCAGACAACGATTTCAAAGTCCCAGTCATGTATCTGGTCCTTCGACTTGAGACACTAAGGATGCCTTGTATTAGTACTCATTTCTTTGACTCCAGACTTACAGGTTTAGAACGTTTCAGATCTAGTACAACTGGTTATCGGGATTGGTAGCTAACTTACGAAGGCAATTGAGTGTCAATAGAGGGTCATTCACTCTCAGTATCATGAGAGGAATATCCCATATATGCTTACTTAGACAAATCCCTGACCAAGGTCATTCGGATTGAGAGAGAAAGAGTTCTCTGGGAGAATCTGATTAGAGCGAGACTATGACAGATTCCGTATATGACCTTATAGTACCATGTCTAATATATGATCTCTGGGATATTAGTTGGATGAGAGATTATAGATATACGATAATTGTGGATAGACAAGTCCGATGGATTCGATCCCCTTTTACTGTCTAGGGACTATGGTGTAGTGGCCTAGTGCGTCCATAGTCGATGAGTCAAGTGAATTATTATGGGGTTAATAATTCACTATATCAGAAGGAGTTCTGATGGGAGTAACTCATGGTTAGCTTGATATCGGGCCTAGAGAATCACACACATATGGTGGATGCTTCAACGAATAGAGAATTGGATAGAGATCTAATTAGCCCTTATTCTTATTAGATGAGACCCTATACGGATGGGCTCCTTGATTAAGGTCCAATTAGAGGCCTAAGGAGATTATTGGATAGAGATCTAATAATGCAAGGTTAGTAGATAATTGGATGAAGATCCAATACCTACTAAGGAAGGAGCCCTAGGGTTTTTTGGTGGCTCTCTATAAATAGGAGAGGAGACTCATGGTTGATAGGTTGCAGCTTTAGCCACCACCTCCTATTCTTCTCGCTCTCATTGCGCACGAGTTGCGAGATCAGATTGGAGTAGTTTCGCTGTAGAGATCCATCGTGTGGATACCGCTAGAGAGGAGGACACTTGATCTCCTTCATCTTCTCCATCCAGATCTGGAATACAAGGATATACAATCTCACTAGGTAAAATCAATCTCTCATACATCGTGGTTTTTCGATTTTTACAGTTTTTCTCACGATCACAATCTCTTGCATGATGATTTGATCTACGTGGAAAATAAGTTTTTGTTTTGATTTCCATTGCGCATGTGATGCACCCGCCAAGGTTTCCCAACACATAGATGATAGACTGCATATCAGGCCACCCCCTCATATTCTCTCCTTCCCTCTATGTAAAAGTTGTCAGACGTGGGGCTGCGATTGGAGGAGTATCGCTACAGCGATCTATCATATGGATACCGCTAGAGAGGAGGAAGTTTGACCTCCTTCATCCTCTCCATCCGAATCCAGAAAAATAGTGATATACATACGATCCCTAGGTAAATAATCACTCACTCTTCTGTGCATCGATCTTTGCACAATAATTTTGATCTACGTGGGAAATTGATTTTGTTTTGATCTTTTGCTATACATGTCATGCTCCCGTTGAAGTTTCCTAATAGTAGTATCAGAGCCAAGGTTGTTTATATAAAAGATTAACTTTTAAACTATGTGTGATGAGATTAAATTATATAGAACTGTTCTACGCATTTATTACATTAATTAGCAGCAAAGGTAGCACTGCCTACGGGCGAGGGGCAGCCACCTACTGGTTGGCTGCCTATAGGGGTGGCCAGGTTGCCTGCAAGGGTGGTCGCATGAGGTTTCGCCCATAGGGGTTGCTGCTCGAGGGCTGTTGTGGCACTGTAGTAGAGGCAGTTGTCAGTGACGCACCGTGTCGTCGCTTGTGCAGGGGCGACGACGACACCCATAAGAATAAGGGCATTAAGGGTTAGGGTTTTTCGGTGGCAAATAGATAGTAATGCTCCTAGTAATTTGATAAATTTTGAGGTATGTCATTTTGTTCAGAATTCTGAAAACACCCTTATCTATTATGAAAATTCTAAGGTCTATCCTTCTTTCTAAATTTCTAAAAATGACCTTAATAATTCAAAAAATTTCTAGAATGTCTAGATTTATAGAAAAATAATTAATTAAATAATTTAATAAATTAATTATTATCTAGTAATCATATATAGTGATATGTACATGTGATGTATGCTATGGATGGAGGATCATGAGCATGTGATGTGATGTGTGTACATGTGATAATTATTATTATTGGGGCCTACGAGCCTTCATTTTTCTCATTTATTGTTGAGCCTATGTGCTTTCAATTATTTTGTAATTATACAAAGAGGCGCTACGGGAGCGTGGAGGTGACAATGGGACCTACGATGCCATGACGGGAGATTACAATGCATGGTGATACGACGAGGATCCGATGGAACCCATTATGACAAGATCAGCGATCATAGGGCATGGAGATACATCGATGCACATATAGATCATATTGTAAGTGATTATGATAGAATCCCTGATGAAGCTCTATAGATTTTAACCCTTGAGGGGGATCAACCCTTGGAACGTTGTAGGGGTTCCTACCTCCTAGACTCAGTACAAGACTGAATAAAAGATGATAATTGCTTTAAGAGAGGGGGCAGCTACATCATTATGTAGGGTTATAAACACTAGCCCATAGGATGCTTGCCTAACTAAAATTATCCTTTTGCCCCTTTTATAACCTACCTACTGTCACAGACAACAATGTAAACAAGGTGTTCGATGAAATGCTTATGTTAGTCTGTGTCCTTCGGTTTAGGTACATATCTTGTACAACAAGAAGCGGGCTTGCAGTAGGCTTAGCAGCCCTAGTTTGATTTGCTTGGTCTTCAGCTTTCCTTAGACAGAGATCAAGGGCATGAACTCTTGTAGAGGCAAGAGTGGGATCATGTCGTTCCACGGGTTCTTCATTCTGATGGGACAGACTTATTTTGCATAGTGCCAAAGATGAAGGGAGCTTCAAGGCACATGCAAGCTACCTTAGAGATGCATTTGATAGAGTAACTAAGGTGATTCAACTTGCGGAGGTAAAGTTGGGATCATGAGACCTTAGTACGGGGCAAGAGAATGCAGAGGCAGGTACTCTTGAAGAATATGCCATAGTGTTGTCAGGAACAAGAGATGCATAGCAAGATTGTCATAGGACTTCAGGAGTACTTAGGCGATAGACTGCCCTAGAGCTATGCTTCATCCAGGTGTAACCCAAGAATCGACGTGAGCCCTGCAACAAGATGGCGGAGGCCATGCATGAGAGTTGTAGTCTGTCTCTCCATCGACCAAGGAGAACAACTAGGAGGACACAGTGGTGTCGAAGTAGGTGGTCGAAAGGGGCGAGGAAGCGACGACGAGTCCGGCGGGGCTCAGCTACCCAAAAGAAAAGCGTCACTTAGAGAGGAGGTGGACTCGGAGGAGCTCCACAGTGCCACAGAGGTAGATCTACCGATCGCGAAGGAAGGGATGAAGATGCAAGGTAACGGATAGTAGTGCTATGGGCTTGGCAGCGTCATGGTACCGCAGATGCGGGACTTCCGTGAAGTCATCGATCCCTTGCTCTCATTAAGGGACAATATTGGTCGTAAAAGGGGCCAAGGAGGTGGAGAATGCAGAGGTAAACTCCAAGTACCAAGACGAGGCAGAAGGGCAGAGGGCAAGAAACTTCATAAGATTGATGTCGATGGGTTTCTCATCCAGATAGCTGAAATTAAGGGACTTCGGGTTGATACAGGAGTGCTCGACCAAGGAACAAAGTAGGCAGTACATGGTACTGTACCTTTCTACTCAAGAGGAGTAGGCGACAAAGGTGATGGAGAAGACGATACAATCCCAAAGACGGCCAGATCTATCAAAGACTTACTCCAAGTTGGGGGACTCCAAGTTGGGGTAAACTTTTTGCTCTTTTCGGGCAAAACTTCTTGCATTCCAAAAGTTCAATGGTAGTGGGAAGGCGAATCACAGTAGCTAACCCAACGCAAGGAGTGCAACCACTTTAAGTGCTTCAGAAGTGTGAGCAAAGAGCAGGCGAATGTTAGTACCCAGCTTAATACATGAAGTACAAACTCGAGGAGGCAGGCAAAATCAAGTAACCATTGCCAAGCGAAATTGAGTAACCTTTGCTTTCTCAACTCGAGAGAATGGGCGAAACCGAGTACCCCAATGCTCTTAACTCGAGGAGGTGAGCAAAGCCAACTAACCTTACCTTCTCAACTATGAAGAGAATGGGTGAAGTCAAGTATCCCAGTTCTCTTACTTATCCAAGCAGGGGAGCTCTGCACAAGTTCAGTGATCCTTCAAAGAAAGCTTATGGAAGACAATGGTTGTCAAATCCTCACCGTTGGTGATCAGTACTACTGAGAGTAGTTTTTCTACTTCATTTCCTAATTGACTAAGAGGGAGTGATGCGGACATACTTGGAAGTGACAACTAACAGTGGAAGAAGGTTCAATGGGCAAATATTATGGAGAAAGGACCTTAAAAACTTCAAAGTCTGCGAGGCGATGCTCGTTAAAGCTCCAACAAGCATCCACCAAGTTCAAGCAATATGAGTATACTGCAATACTGGCGCATAATAAGGTAGGTCTTTTCCTTCATCAGAGGGATCTGCGAGAACTAACAAGGATCAACACAACTCAGCCAACCCCACACCAGATTCAGTCATTGGTGAGTCGAAGCAGCATGGTGGATTAGAGTTCGACTACTCAACAACAGCGGCGGAGAGCGGCTAGGAGCCAAAGGGGCGTATTGCAGCCAAAGCGGAAGATTAAAGATTCAGCAGAATGCGAGGAGATGCACCGTCTACAGTGGCTTTGACAAGGATGTCGAAGGAATAAGTGGGGGAGAATGTCACGGACAACAATGTAAACAAGGTGTTCGATGAAATGCTTGTGTTAGTCCGTGTCCTTCGGTTTAGGTACATATATTGTACAACAAGAAGCGGACTTGCAGTAGGCTTAGCAGCCCTAGTTTGATTTGCTTTATGGCCAAGTTTGGCTTGTAAATACAAGTGTGTCTTATAAGCACTTGTGGGGGCTTAGGTTTGTAGTGGACCATTATCCTTTGTGTGCAACCTCTCTGAGTTTGTAATGTCCATGGGTGTAATTTGTATTTTGGCTTTATACAGTGTTTTCTTGAGCAGTTGCTTGTGGATCCCGTGGGAATTACTTTTTCTAGCCCGTTTTCTCTTTTTGTAAGTCTATGGGACTTTAGGAGATCTCGGGGAGGGCTGACCTTTGCGGACGGACATGCATGGGTGCCGCACGGCTTAGGCAAAATCAGCTAAGCCCATGACACTACCTTAGAGGGAATAGGTGGCAACTAAGTTGGCTCTATAGCCGACCCTAGTAGGGAGAAACCCTAGCCGACCAGCCCAGTAAGGGAGGTGATGGCCATTAAGCCCTAAGACCCTAATCTAAACCCTAACCACACTTCTTTATTGGATAGAAGTGGCTAGGTGAGGTTTTATTATAATCTCATAGGGTTTTATTTGACTACTTCTAGGGTGATTAGGACTCAATCCTATTGGAGTCCTATCAAACAAGTTCTCTTAAAATCAGCCTTGTCCTCAAGGGTAAGGTTGTATGAACTTGGGGAACCAGGTCTTCAACTCCTTATATGATTCTCATGCTATCATCAACTGAACTTTGGCCTTCTCATCAGTTAGGTTGTTCGTTAGAAGGATTTGGGCTGAGTCATCTTATTTAAATTTCCGTTTGAGGTGGGATACCAAGTGGATTAACTGTAATCTTGATCTGGTGCATGGATCTGATCTCTAAGTTAGGGCCTTAATTTAATCCCCAATTTTGCAAGGCTTAAAGAGATAGGGAGACCACTTCCTTAAGGCTCGAGTTTTCTATTGATCGGGCTAGAGGTATAGGAAAACTTGATCTTCAATTTTTCATCCATTCTGTAGTTTGTTGGGAGGCCATTTCTTCTTTACATGTGCTGCTATGTGATTAGTCTTTAGTAATAGCCAATCTTTCTTCTCAGTGAGAGGGATGATGTTTTGTTGAGATCTGCGAATGATCCTTCTCTTATTCTGATTTCGCCATTGGAGGGGCTCATTTTTCTCGTGGTCTTGGGCATAGATCGGAGGTCATCAATAAGGAAGTCTTTAAGTATCATGGTCCGATCCTAGGGAAAGTCATGAAAGTCTCCTGAGATCTGCAAGTGCTATATCAACAACCATGGTGAGTTCGACTGGATGTAACACTTCAGAAATAACTTACCTCTGGTAAAAAAAGATGTAGGAATGTGTCGTAGTGGGAAATAAGTATAGTCGGACAATCCATGTCCCTATCATCTCTTGGGCGGTCCTCCTAGCTTCAATCCTTTGAGGTTGTGGGAAGCAATCTGGCCGAGCATCAGCTGGTATAAGTTACAACCACTTCAGTATAGGGGGGTTGGCCAGCTTTAGAGGAGGTAGTCGACTCGGTTGGGTGGAGATGCCCAAAAATTCAGCAAGCTGTAGGAGGGATTTCTTATCTTCAATCTCATAAAACTTTTGAATTTGAATTAGAAAACCATTGGATTCTTCTTTTGGTACCCCCTCCAAGTGTGATGTTGTGGTTGTAGTCATTGGGCTCCCTCGTAGGACCACCTATTTTTCTTTGCTAAAAAATTTCATGGTTAGCCTTGAAAAATTTTAGAAAACATCTCTAATCATGGACAACCAATCAATGTCGAGCACTATATCAAAATCATTAAGAGGGAGGGAGAAAAAAATTCAACAACTATGTTTTGCTCCTGTAGGCTTAGTTTGACCCAATGGCACAGCCAGTTGCACTTTAGAATTTGACTGTTAGCTACATTGACTTTAAACCCGTTGTAATCTTCTTTTTAGAGCATTAAGTGGGCAGTAACCTTACTGCTCATGAAGTTGTGTATGCTCCCAGTGTCGATAAGGATGATGACAGACTGCTGCTCGAGAAACCCTTTGAGCTTTAATTTTTGTAGGTTGGTGTAGCAGGCTAAGTTAGGGACCGTGCGGGTGGCCGGTTGTGGTGTATCCTTCTCCTTAGGTTTGAGAATTATATCTTCATGTTTAGATTCCTTTGTTGATCCATTATGAAAGTCTTCTCTTATTAGTTTCTTTAGCTGAAGGGATAGGCTGATAGTAGGGGAAGGTGAAAGCTTTGATGTCACTGGTCGAGGAGTGACCCTAGTCCTCTGGGCTTCATAGTTCAATTGCTCCTCTTGAGTCGTGCAAAGGAGATAGCTGCCTGAAGTGTGTATCGCTATCACACAACTTCTTCGTAAATCTCTGACTTCAAGCTCTTAATGAAAGTCCTCAATATCTACTTTTCAAACCAATCAAAAGTTTGATTAGATAATCTTTTAAACTTGGTTTGGTACTCTTAGATGGTAGAGGTTAGATGGATCATTGTTAATTCATCATCACGGTTCTTGCAATTAATTGGTGCTGAAAGTTTATATGTTATTGGTTGGAATGTGGCTCTCATGCTCTGAGCATCTTGATTGAGGTGCCCTTCTTGAAGTTGTGTAAAGGAGGTTGATGTCGTCGAGGTGTAGGGCTGCCATGTCTTAACTTCATTTTTCATCTTCGGTGGGTTCTTTTTGTTATCTGAATTTGCATCACGTTATGATTTTCTTGGGCTTGATGATTGACCCAACCTAAACTCCTCGAAGAAAGCCCGTAATTTAGCATCTATACGTGTCTCGAAAGTCTCTAATTTGGCTTCAAATAAGCCCACCGACGTCATGATGTAAGGATCTCCAACCGGTCAAATAAACCGACTAAAGAGTGTAGCTATAATTTTCAAGTTGAAGGCAACAAATGGTAGCAATGTCAGGGCTGTGGTGGTGAAGTCTTCAATGGCAGCCAAGGGTAGCAACGACGGTAGAGGAAGAAGATAGCAACAACAATGTCAGTTGCGGTCCTTCGGTGATTCTGCAATGTCATTAAGGCTATGATTTTTTAAGTGGCTAATATCTGTCAGAAGATGGTAGCCAAGAGATCTAAATCAGAAGGCAGTAGTAATGATGGAGGAAGAAGAGGGCAGCAACAATGTCGGCGGCGGCTACGCTGTGACTTCGTGGCTGCAAGCGGCATCGGTGGCAGTAAGGGTGTGGCTGCAATAGGAGGAAGATCGGTAGCGATGTGCATGACTATTATGGAGGAGGGCAACAATGGTATAGATTGAGAGATGGCTGCTGTCGTGTTCAATTTGTTGTTGATCGTGATCAAGATAGTTGGCAGCGAATGATTGTTGCGAGCAGCGATGTAAATAGATTGTAGCGAAAGATCGCTGCTAGTAGCTTTTTGCCACAAGGATCACTGCTAGCTGCAATTAAGGAGGATGGCAGCGAGAGGTCGCTATTGGCAATGTTGTGCAATAAAAGATGCATGATACGGTTGAAGGGATAATGGAGATTGAGTGGCTGAAAGGTTGGTGGACCAAAGGCTGTGATTTTTAGGTGCGGTTTATGGCTGTTTTGGGTGCGATTTGGGGCTATGGTGTTGTGAAGTTTTAGCTGCAACTTGGTGTGATTTTAGGATTGTGATAATAGTAGATGAAGGCTAGGAAAAAGGGTTTTGGATCTGGAATAGATGGCAGTAAAGGTTTGATATGGATCGGTAAGGGTATGCTGCAATAGGTGCTGGTTATAAGAGGCTATGATTATTTTATGGCTGATTTGGGTATGGTTTTGGCTACGGTTTGGTAGGGTTTTGGGGCTGTGATGGTAGAGGGTGAAGGTTAGGGAAAGATGGTTTTAGATCTGGAAGAGATGGCAGCGATGGTTTGATAGAATTCGATAAAGTTCACTGCAACGTATGCTACCTTGCAGAAGCGAAATTATCATCAAAGAAACATCAATTTCTCAATGAAAATTCCAGCCAAAAATTGTGAACTTTAGGGCTGTGTTGTTAGAGGAAGAAGATGAGGAAAAGAGAGTTTCAAATCTGAAAATAATGGTAGCAAATCTGATAAAGATTTGACAAAAGATCACCATGGTATACGCTGTACTACCGAACAGAATTCTCATCTAAGAAGCAGCAGTTTCTCGAGGTTAATTCTAACAAAAATCTGAGAAATTATGAAGAATTTCAATATCAAAATCTCAGTTCAAATGGTGGTAGTAATAGTAATTTGGAACAAGAAAATTTTGGCAGCGTAACAGTAGGAAAATTATTGCAAACAAGTTCGTAGAATTCTTGTCGTAAAATTTCAGCACTGCACGACAAAGAATTGTAGCACTATAATTCCAGTTTCAGAAAGAATTTTTCTCAAAGATCAATCCTAGATGAAATCTAAGATGATCTATAAAATTGTGTAAAAGTTTTAGCCAAAAAGGATGATCAAAAGTTCAGGTTCAAGAAGCAATAATCAGTTGAAATTTTTCTATAGTGTTTCCCCTTTGCAATGATGATAACGTTTACGATGGTAGAATTTTGTAGCAAAGAAACTTTGGAAAAACTTCTCTCATATATAAGATAAAGGAATAGTAGTTGCAAGAGGCGTGGGTTTTGGAGTTTTTACCAGATCTATGAGATTGACGCAGAGGACGACAGTAGATTGATGGATCTATGGCTTGGTGGGCGACGGTGGATGAAGACAATGTCAAAAGAAATAGTAGGAATTTCATGGAAGATGGAGGTGCTAGAGATAGCTACAGGGCAGTAGGAACATGACTCTGATACTAGATGATAGAACACCAGAAGGAGCTCTATAGATTTTGACCCTTGAGGGGGATCAACCCTTGGAACGATGTAGGGGTTCCAACCTCCTAGACTCGGCACAAGGCTGAATAAAAGATGATAATTACTTCAAGAGAGGGGGCGGCTACATTATTATATAGGGTTCTAAACACTAGCCCATGGGATGCTTGCCTAATTAAAATGAACCTTTTGCCCCTCTTATAACCTTTATCCGTTAAAGGGAACAGTGGTGGCTAGGTTGGCTCTATAACTGACCCTAGTAGGGGGAAACTTTGGTCGACCAGCCCAGTTCGGGAGGTAGTGGTCAGTAAGCCTTAAGGCCCCAATCTAAACCCTAATTGTACTTCTTTTGATAGAATCCCAGAAGGAGCCCTATAGATTTTGATTCTTAAGGGGGATCAACCCTTGGAACACTATAGGGGTTCCTCCCTCTTAGATTCGGCACAAGACTGAAATAAAATTGATAATTACTTGATTCAAGAGAGGGGGCGGCTACATTATTATATAGGGATCAAAAACCTAGCCTAAGGGGGTGCTGGCCTAAGTAAATTATCCCTTTGCCCCTCCTATAGCCAACCTGCCTTAATAGGAACAAGGGGCGACTAAGTTGGCTCTATAACCGACCTAAGCAGGGGGAAACTCTGGCCAACCAACCCAGTAAGGATAAGGGCTAATCTAAACCATAGCCATACTCCTTTATAAGATAGGAGTGACTTTATTATAATCTAACAAGGTTTTATTGACTACTTCTAGGGAGATTAGGACTCAACTCTGTTGGAGTCCTATTAAACCCGCCCTCTTAAAATCAGCCTTGTCCTCAATGCTGAAGTTCCATGAACTCTAGGAACCGGGTCTTCAGCTCCTCATCAGCTTGGGTGTCAGTTGGAAGAACTTGATCTGAGTCATCATCTTTATATTTTCATTTGAGGTGGGATACTTGGAGGATCAACTATAATTTTGATATGGTGCATAGATCTGATCTTTAATTTGGGGCCCCAATATGATCCCCAATTTTGCAAAGCCCAAAGAAATAGGGAGACCACTTTCTTGAGGCTTGAATTTCATATTAGTGGAGCTAGAGATGAAAGGGGATTTGATCTTTCTCAGGAAACTTTCTTATGCTCCAGCATTTATCAGGGGGAAGTTTCTTCCTTGCATGGGCTGCTACATGGTTAGTCATTAGTGATAGACAATCTTTCTTCTGGAATGGTGATTACCCTCTGGTATGATTCGGGATGATGAGAGCCCAATCTGGCATGAGCATGGACTGCAATTCTTCTAGTTTAACTCCTCTTTCATGCCATGGACCTGTATCTAACCATATTTTAAATTTGGTAATAATTAGTATTTTCTGTAAAAACCTTATATCAAGTGTGCGAGAAGCCTTAGTGTAAATTAGAAGTCGACCATCTTGCATAAGAATAGTCCAAATTCTAACTCCTGATGTATCGGCCTCAATGACCAAAGTGCGATCGAAATCGAGCAGCGCTAAGATCGATGTCATCGTAATGGCTGCCTTGAGTCATTCGAAGGCTGCAGAGGCTTTATCCAACCACAAGAAGGAGTCTTTCTTCAGTAAGGATATAAGCAGGGCACTGATTTTGCCATAATCTTTTATAAAATTTTGGTAGTAGCCCGTGAGTCCAAGGAAACCGCGTAATGATTGTATGTTTGTAGGCCTCGATCATCCTTGTATTGCCTCGATCTTTCTCGGATCCACCGCTACTCTATCCTTTAATATAATGTGCCCAAGATACTCCAATTTATGCTATAAGAAGCTACACTTTAACTATTTAATATAAGGAGTATTCTCTCGAAGAATCGTTAGAGCCATTCATAAGTGCTGAAAATGTATATTAGGCGTAGGGCTATAAATGAGAATATCATCAAAGAATACCAATACGAACTTGTGTAGAAAACTTCGGAAGATGTCATTCATCAGGCTTTATAAATTAGAAGGAGCATTCGTAAGTCTGAAAGGAATTACTAGAAACATGGCTGTTATGCGTGCGGAATGCAGTTTTCAGAATATCTTTGGTGCATACCCGAATCTGATGGTATCCGGATCGGAGATCAAATTTAGTGAGGACTTAGGCTCCTTTTAATTTGTCCAAGAGTTTATCTACAAATGGGATAGGATATTTATCCTTGACGGTGATGGTGTTTAGATCTTGGTAGTCAACGCACATCCACCACGTACCGTCTTTCTTGCGCACTAGCAACACCGGTGAGGAGTAAGGGCTGCAGCTCGGTCGAATCACCCCGGTATCAAGCATCTCTTTAACAATGTTCTCGATCTCATTCTCTGCAAGTGAGGATAGTGGTATGATCATAAATTTGCTAGAGGTTTGCCTGACAAAATAGGAATGCAATGGTCATGCAGTCAGTTAGGGGGCAGCTCGCGCGACTCCAATAAAACATCCGTGAATTCATTCAGGCAAAGGGCAAGCTTAGGATCTGAGTTTTGTACATTCTCCCCCATAGATGGCTGCTGAATATGCATCAAGAATCCTCACCATGTGCTTTGTGCAAACTTTCTCCATTTGTTGCGACGAAACGGTAAAAATTTAGCTCCCGTGCTTGCCTCGTAACGTGACATGTCTCCCTTTGCAATAAAATTTCATGATTAATTTAAATTCTAGGAGATATCACCTAGTGTTGTGAGCCATTCGATCCCGAGTATGGCTTCATAATCATTGATGGGTAGAATGAAGAAATCAGCTATCACTTCTTGGTCTTGGAGGAGTAGTTTCACCCGCGGGCACTATTGGTTGCAATTAAAGATTCGACCGTCGGTGACCATCACGTCAAACTTGTTGCAACGTTTGATTTGAAGTGTCAAATGTACAGCAACCTTACTATTGAGGAAGTTATTGGTGCTACCCGTATCGATAAGAATGGTGATAAGTTGCTATTTTAGAAGTCCTCCAACTTTCATCATATACGAGTTGGAATAGCCGGCCAATACGTGCACTGCGTAGTTGGCCGGTTGGGAGTCTTCCTCCATGGCTTCTTCTTTAGGTTCAAGGGCTTCTTCAGATATTTCATTATCCTCAACCTCTGCTGGTTCAATCATGAGGAGCCGGCCCTTTTTGCAGTGATGTTCAAGGCTCTACGGTTCATCATAATGCCAACACAACTCCTTGGTCGATCGTTCGCGAAGCTCGTCACTTGTTAACTTTTTTGGTGCAGGGGCTTGGATGGTAGTAGAGGGGGCAGTAGGCCTTAGCATGGCTGGTCAGGGAGTGACCCTTATCCTTCATACCTCGTGATTCAATTGTTCTTCCTGGATACGCGCGAAGGAAGTCACCGCCATAAGAGTGTACCGTTGTTGCGCCTTTACTTCTCCTCAGATCTTTGGCTTTAGGCCCTCAATAAAAGTACCTAAAAAGTTGTTTCTTAGACTAATTCTTAGTTTGGTTAGATAAATACTTAAACCTTATTTGGTATTCTTGTATTATAGAGGTTTGATGAATCTTTGCCAATTGTCCATCGATGTTGTTGAAATCGATTGGTTCGAAGCGGTCTAGTAGTCCTTCCTTGAATTGCTACCAAGAGAGCCCTCCATGGGTGTGCTTAAACTAATTAAACCACTGAATAGCATCTCCCTCGAGGTGGATGGTAGCAATCTCTACCCGTGTGGCGTCGACGTTTCGGTAGAACTAAAAATAGCACTCCACGCGCGAGATTCACCCTATCGGGTCTCCTTCTTCCCATCTAGGGAAGTCAACCTTCATACATGGATTATTGAGATGAGAGATGATGTGGCCATATTTTTGAGGATTGCCTCACTGATCTGAAGTTTCTCCATATTGTGATTTCCTCGGGTTCGACAGTTAGCCAATGCTGAATTCGACGAAAAGGGATCAATCTTCTCTTCCATGCGGTTTCCAAAGGCTTCAAGCTTTGCATCGATAGCCTCCTCTAATGCCATAGTATATTCCTCTAGATATATTGAGATCTTTTTTCTGTTGTCAGGTTAGTGGTATGGAAATTTTGGACAAGGGGGTGGCCGGTTGGAACGTGAATCGGTTTGGATGGAAGTAGGCTGCAGTTTAGGGCAGATTTGGGGCTATAATTTTGTAGAGTTTAAGCTATGAATTGGTGTGGTTTTAGGGTTGTGATAGCAATAGATGAAGGTTAGAAAAATAGATTTTAGATCTAGGATAGATGGCAGCAAAGATAGGTGTCTTGGTAAGAGAAGTTGGCTAAAAAGGTAAGTGGACCAAGAAGGAAGTAGGCTGATTTGGCTGGCTGATTTGGGGGCTATTTGGATTCGGTTTAGGGTAATATTTAGAAGAGTTTTTAGTAAGGATGGTAGGGTTTGGAGATGAGGAAAAGAGATTCCAAAATCCCACAAAAAATAGCACTCAAATATGATAGAATTCGATGAAAAGGAGTGCTGCGATGTGCTGTCCTGCTGAACAAGTTTTATATTAGAGAAATGATGACTTCTCAACATAAATTCCAGAGGAAAGTTTAAGAGAATTATATAAAAATCCTTGGTTCAGATGTTGTTTATACCAGTAAAATGTTTGACGAAATTTTGATAGTATAACAATAGGGAAATAGGGCAAAAGACAAAAGGCAGATTCCTTCATCATAAAATTCCAGAACTACATGATGGTCAAAGATTGCACAAAAAAACCAGTTCCAGAAGGAGTTTTTTCATGAAATTAAATCCAGATAAAAGCCAACTTGATCTTGAGAATTATATAAGAATTTCAACTAAAAAGGATGATTAAAAGTTTAGTTTCAAGAAGTAACAATCGGCTAAAAATTTCTATAGTGTTTCACTTGTGTAATGATGATAATGTTTGCGACGAACAAAATTTACAGCGGATAAAATTTGAGAAAAATCTTCAACGTGTAAAGTAAGGAATATTGCTATATTGAAGAGGCGTGGAAGGTGGAAGGTGGAAGGTGGAGGCGCGTATCGTAGCAATTATGGGAATTACTTGGGAAGCTGGAGGCGGTTGAGATAGCTACAAGGGCAGCAAGATCATTGCTCTGATACCAAATGATAGAACCCTAGAAAGAGCCATATAGATTTTGATCCTTGAGGGGGATCAACCCTTGGAATGCCGTAGGGGTTCCTCCCTCCTAGATTCGGCACAAGGCTAAAATAAAATTGATAATTACTTGATTCAAGAGAAGGGACAGCTACATCATTGTATAGGGATCAAAACCCTAGCCTAAGGGGGTGCTTGCCTAAGTAAACTTACCCCTTTGCCCCTCCTATAGCCAACCTGCATTAATAGGAATAGGGGGTGACTAGGTTGGCTCTATAGCTGACCTAAGTAGGGGGAAACTCTTACCAACCAATCGAGTAAAGGGGCGAAGACCACTAAGCCCTAAGGGCTAATCTAAACTCTAGCCATACTCCTTTATAATATAGGAGTGACTTTATTACAATCTAGTAGGGTTTTATTGACTACTTCTAGGGAGATTAGGACTCAACCCTGCTGGAGTCCTATCATCTTTATAGGATAAAAGTGGCTAGGTGGGGTTTTATTATAATCTTACAGGGTTTTATTTGACTACTTCTAGGGTGATTAGGACTCAACCCTGCTAGAGTCCTATCAGATTTGGTCCATTGGCTCGAGCTTAATTATATTAGGTGATGACTTGTGATCATCCGGTGTGGTTCGCATACGTGATATGTGTTATACATCTACTATATACATATATATTTGCATGAGATGTAGATATATATATATTAAATATGTATATGAGTGACACAATATATTAGGAGATCGATACAAAACAAATACCCTTCCTACGATAATATTAAGTTGGTGAGCATGAGACAATAAGATTGACTCATGTGGTCATCCATCATTATAGGAAAAAATTGAATCCCGACATAGGTTGAATTGCCGAGTCCCTTGACGCTCACCTATATACATGATTAAGATCTTGCTTACAACATAGAGATGTCACTAATGACCTAAGGACATGGTATGCTTAGTTGAGTCCCTCAAGGGCATATCATCAAATCATACTCATCTTGTAACGATGGTGATGACTTAATTGAACATCATGGTTGGTCGAGTCCCTCAAGACAATGATGGTTCGGAGGCCGAACATGATGGAAATCATAAAGAGTTATGATTGGCAAGAGTTGCCTACCTTTTAGGCTTAGTATAATTGGTCGAGTCCCTCGAGGTTGCACAAAAATGCCAATTGAATCCCGATCCCCACTAGAAGTCTGCTAGAGAATTCTGCTTTACATGTCGAGGGTGTCACGTGATTCGTCAGATAAATTAGTGGGAGTAAATTAAGAGAGAATTTCATATCTTAATTATTTTTCTATAAAATTCACATGTTACTTGTTTATGCCATATCTTGTTTGTTAGAAACATATCGCTCGTAAACCCCCTACGTGGTATAGTTGATGTCAACCGCCTCACTGGTCCAAACTACATGGATTGGCTATGCAATTTGAGAATTATTCTCATAGCAAAGAAAATCACGTATGTCCTTGATATGATTTTGCCCATACCAGAGGAAAGGGCAAGCGAGGATGAGATCCCTCGCTATGTGAAGTATATAGATGATTCCATGTTAGCAAAATGCTACATGTTAGCCTCCATGACTCCTGAGTTACAAAGGTAACATGTGAGCATTGATGCCAATTCTATTGATAGAACCCAGAAGGAGCTATATAGATTTTGATCCTTGAGGGGGATCAACCCTTGGAACGCTATACGGGTTCCTCCCTCCTAGATTCAGCACAAGGCTAAAATAAAATTGATAATTGCTTGATTCAAGAGAGAGGGCGGCTACATCTTTAAATAAGGATCAAAACCCTAGCCTAAGGGGGTGCTTTCCTAACTAAAATTATCCCTTTGCCCTCCTATAGCCGACCTGCCTTAATAGGAATAGGAGGCGGCTAGGTTGGCTCTATAGCCGACATAAGCAGGGGGAAACCCTGGCCTACCAACCTAATAAGGGAGCTGGCGGCCACTAAGCCCTAAGGGCTAATCTAAACCCTAGCCATACTACTTTATAAGATAGGAGTGATTTTATTATAATATAGCAGGGTTTTATTAACTGCTTCTTAGGGAGATTAGGACTCAACCCTGCTGGAGTCCTATCAAACCTGCCCTCTTAAAATCAGCCTTGTCCTCAAGGCTTAGGTTCCATGAACTCAAAGAACTAGGTCTTCAGCTCCTCATATGATTCCCATGCTATTATCAACTGAACTTTGGCCTCCTAATTAGTTGGGGTGTTAGTTAAAAGGATTTGGGTTGAGTCATCTTCTTTAAATTTCCATTTGAGGTGGGATACCTGGCGGATCAACTATAATCTTGATCTGGTGCGTGGATCTGATCTCCAGGTTAGGGTTTCAATGTGATCCATAATTTTGCAAGGCCCAAAGAAATAGGGAGACCACTTTCTTAAGGCTCAAGTTTCCAGTTGATCGGGTTAGAGGTGTAAGAAAACTCCATCTTCAATTTTTCGTCCATTCTGATGTTTGTCGGGAGGCCATTTCTTCTTTGTATGTGCTAGTGTGAGCATGGATTATAATTCGTTTGGGCTTACTCCTCTTTCATGCCATGGACTTATATCCAGCCAAATTTTAAATTTGGTAGCAATGAGTATCCCCTTTAAAAATCTCGTGTGAAATGTGGGGGAAGACTCGATGTGAATCAGGAGTCAACCATCTTCCATAAGGGTGACGCCGATCCCAACTCTGGATGTGTCTGCTCCAAATACGAACACATTGCCACGTTCAGGTAATGCTAGCATCGATATAGATGGCATTGTAGCTGTGTGGGTCATGTGGATGTCTTTTTTCTGTTCCTTCTTGCGATCATGGGCCGTGGATCTGAGGTCATCATCAGGGAAGATTTTTAGCATCATGGTCCACTCCTCAGTGAAGTCGTGGAAGTAGCCCGAGATAAGGGAGCACTACATCAGAACCCATAACTGGTTCAACTGAATATGGCACTTCAGGAAGAGCTTATCCTTGTTGACAAAGAGGCAACGTTTTGAAGATAAAGTGTCATTGCAAGGGAAGGTTATGGTTGAATGATCCGTATCTCTCACGTCTCTTGGATGATCTTTTTAGCTTCGGTCCTCTGAAAATGTAGACAATAATATAGCCGAATATGTGCTGGTGGTTCCCCTTCTAAGACCAACATACAAGGGTCGTGCAGTCTGGTAGGAAGGAGTCAGCTCAGTTCAATAGACGTGCTTGAGATTTCAGCGAGCTTCTCTAAGCACTATGTCGAGATCATCTTTTCTTCATTCTCTCCTTTCCCACATAAGGTCACCTATTTTCTTTTGTCATTTATAAGGTCATTGGAGCTCCTAGTGTTGGCGAGGATGGTGATGGGCTAATGCTTGATGAAGCCATCAATGTCCAATATCTATGGTGGAGCATGAAAGGTGCAGGCGGCTGATTGTGGTTTTTCCTTCATATCCTTCTCCTCGGACTCGAGAGCCATATCTTTGAGTTTGAGATTCTTTAGTGGGCTCAACCAATAGAGGTCTCTCTTTTTTATAATGGTGGTCTCGGCTCTATAGTTTATTACAATACCAACATAGGCCCTTTACCGATCTGTCATGAAACTCTTCTCTTGTTAATTTTTTCGGCTGAGGTGACCGGCAAGTGGTAGATAGGGCCGAGAGTCTCTATGCTACTAGTTGTGCGGTAACTTTGGTCCTTCAAGCATCTTGATTAAACCTATCTTCGTGTAGTAGTGCGAAGGAGATGGCTGCCTTAAGTGTGTACGGTTATTACGCTCTAACTTCTTCTTGAATCTTTGACTTTAAGCCCTTAATGAAAGTCCTTAATATCTATTTTTTAGACTAATCACGAGTTTGATTAGTTAACCTTTCAAATATGATTTGGTACTCTTGGATGGTAGAGGTTTGACAGATCTTCATTAGTTCTTCGTTAAGGTTCTTGTAATCGATTAGTGCTGAAGGTTTATATGCTTTTGGTTGGGATGTGGCTCTCATGCTTTGAGCATCTTGATTGAGGTGCCCTTCTTGAAGTTGTACAAAGGAGATCGACATTGTCAAGGTGTAGGGCTACCATGTCTTATCCTTGCTTCTTATCTCTGATGGGTTCTTTTTGCAATTAGAATTTGCTCCATGTTATGATCTTCTTAGACTTGGTGATCGACACAATCTAAACTTCTCGAACAGAACGCATAATTTAGCATCCATACGCATCTCGAAAGCCTTCAATTTGGCTTCAAATATGCTTAGCGATGTCATGATATAAGGATCTCCAACCAAATCTTTGATGTTAACGCAGAGGAAGGCAGTAGATTGATGGATCTGCGGCTTAGTGGGCGATGATGGAGGCGACGTTAAAAGTAATTATGGGAATTGCTTGGGAAGGTGGCGGCGTAGATGACGGCTATAGGGGCATCAAGATCACTGCTCTAGTACTAGATGATAGAACCCCAGAAGGAGCTCTATAGATTTTGATCCTTGAGGGGGATCAACCCTTGGAACACTGTAGGGATTCCTCCATCTTAGATTTGGCACAAGGCTGAAATAAAATTGATAATTACTTGATTTAAAAGGGAGGGCGGCTACATATTTAAATAGGGATCAAAACCCTAGCCTAAGGGGGTACTTACCTTAGTAAAATTATCCATTTGCCCCTCTTATATATAGCCTACCTGCCTTAATAGGAATAGGTGGTTGCTAGGTTGGCTCTATAGCTGACATAAGCAGGGGAAAACCCTAGCCGACCAACCCAGTAAGGGAGGTGGTGGCCACTAAGCCCTAAGAGCTAATCTAAACCTTAGTCATACTCCTTTATAATATAGGAGTGACTTTATTACAATCTAGCAGGGTTTTATTGATTACTTATTAGGGAGATTAGGACTCAACCCTACTGGAATCCTATCATTTATCCTTCTTCATCTCCGCTAGCTATTTTAGGAAAAGGGAAGAACTCAAAGATATGAGATATCCAATAATCTTTTCCAAGCTAGGATGACAAAAGGGACATTGGTTCAGAACCATGTCCTGAAGATGATAGAGTGGATCGAGAAACTCATAAATCTAGGAATAAACCTAGAGGATAACCTGTGTATTGATTTTATACTTCAGTATCTACTATATTCCTTTTCTCACTTCATCATGAATCTTAACATGAGCAAGATTAAGTGACTCTCCCTAAGCTCCTCAATATATCGAGGGAAGCTGAGACTGACATAAGAAGGCAGTTCTTTATATTGGTAAGACTAGAAAGAAAAGGAACGCCAGTAAGACCCTTAAGAAGGGTAAAGGCAAAGAAAGACCGAGAAGGTAAAGGTTACAAGAAATATCTGACAAAGGACAAAAGATAATATTTCTACTATGATAAAAATGGGTACTATAAGAGGAACTATAAGGATTACCTTGCAGACAAGGCAAAATAGAAGTTTAGAGAAGCTTCAGGTATATTCATGATTAGTCTCAATTTGTCAGATTTTCATGATAATATATAGATACTGGATACCGGGAGTGCTTATCATATCTGCAATATGTTGTAGATTCTGGCAAGACCTATGAGATTGGCTAAAGGTGAGATAGACCTCAAGATGAGAAATGGAGCAAGAGTTGTTGCAGTTCCCATTTGGGAGGTCACCCTACATCTGCTTGGTGGAGCTATCATTGCATTGGATGCATGTTATTTTGTTTCCTCTGTTGTCAAAAATATTATTTCTATTTTTTATTTGACAATTACTGGATATAAATTAGTTTTTGAGAATAATAGTTATTCAATAATTATGGATGATGAGATCATAACTAGAGAGACCTTGATAAATGACTTATATGTGTTAGACACTTCTCCACACATCATGTAAATATGTTCAAGAGGAAATGAGATGAGGTGAATAATGCATACTTGTAGCATTATAGGCTTGGTCGTATCCATAAGGGAAGGATTTTTATGTTGCTAAAAGATGGATATTTAGATCCATTCAACTATGAGTCATATGCAACTTACGAACCTTGCATTCATGGAAAGATGACCAGCTCTCCATTTAGTGGAACTGGAGAGAGAGCCATTTAGCTACTGGAACTCATACATAGTGAAGTATGTGGTCCTATGTCGACTCAGGCTATAGGCGGGTTACTCATACTTCATTACATTCAATAATGATTTCTCTAAGCATGGACACATGTACTTGATAAAGTACAAGTCGAGAAATCCAGAGAATATAAGAATGAAGTAGAGAACTAAATTGGAAAGTGTATTAAGATTCTTTGGTCAGATTGAGAATGAGAGAACTTGAGTACAGAGTTCACCCATTTCTTTGGAAACCATGAGATTTATTCCCATTGGACACCTTCTTATACACCTTAGCTCAATGTTATATTAGAAAGGAGGAATCACGTACTATTGGATATGGTGTGGTCTATGATGTGTTTTGCTAACCTACCCATCTTATTCTGGGAATATGCCCTAGAGACTACAACTTACCTTCTGAAATAGTTCCATCAAAGTAGGTAGTGTCTACACCATATGAGATATGGAAAGAAAAAAAATATAATCTTAAGATGGTTAAGATTTGAGGCTATCTTGTACACGTTAAATGACATAATCCCGACAAGTTAAAATCAAGAACAAAATGGTGTAAGTTCGTGGGATACCCCAAGAAAACTTGGAGGTACTATTTCTATCATCCCGAGGACCATAAGTTCTTTGTTGCCAACAGGGCTATATTTCTTAAGGAATATATTCTTGGTGGAAATAGTGGAAGTGAGATAGAGTTGAGCGAGATTGAAGAATCTAGTTCAAGCACCATTTCAGAGTCCAAGTAACTTTCAGTTACCTAACACATAAGTTCTAACTTTATATATGTATAGTAGAGTATCTCACCCTTCTGAAAGCTATGTGAGACATATCAGTAGAGAAAACTCTAAAGATGTTGATCCTTAGACCTACAAAGAGTCTATTATGAATATAGACTCCGGGAAGTGGCAAGAAGCCATAAATTTTGAGATGGATTCTATGTATTCCAGCAAGTTTGGAACCTTATGGATGCACCTAATGATATTGTACCCATTAGTTACAAATGGATCTTTAAGAAGAAGATCGGAGTAGATGGAAAGGTGGCAAGACTGGTGGCTAAAGGATATCGTCAAAGGCAAGGAGTTGGCTATGACGAAACCTTTTCACTCATAGACATGCTTAAATCCATCAGAATTTTTTTGGTTATTGTAGCATACTATGACTATGAGATCTGGCAGATGGATGTGAGAACTACATTCCTCAATGGCAACCTCGAGAAGGAGGTATATATGATATATCCAAAGGGATTCGTGTCCAGAGAGAGTCCAGATAAAGTGTTCAAGTTGCTTAGGTCCATGTATGGACTAAAGAAAGCCTTCTGATGTTGGAACATAAGATTTGATGAGGCATTCAGATCTTAAGACTTTATTAGAAATGAAGATGAGTTTTGTGTGTATAGGAAGGTAAGTGAGAGCACTATCATCTTCTTGGTATTGTAAATGGATTACATCCTAATTATTGGGTATGATGTAGGAATGCTTTCTACAATAAAGGCTTGGCTATCTAGAAACTTCTTAATGAAGGATGTAGGGGAAGCATCCTATATTTTGGGGATCCAAATCTATAGAGATAAATCCAAGAGGATACTTGGCTTATCCTAATCCAAGTACATAAACTCTATTATCAAAAACCTTGGCATAGAGAATTCCAAGAGAGATCTCAAACCGATGAGACATGAAATATCACTTTCTAAGAATATGTCCCCAAAGACTCCTAAAGAAAGGGCAAACATAGATAAGATATCCTATGTCTCAGCGATAGGGTCTTCATGTATGTTATGCTATGTACCAGGTCTGATATAGCGCATGCTCTAAGTGTTATGAGCAGGTATCAGACGAATCTAGGTTTGAAATACTAAAAGGTAGTAAAGTATATCCTTAAGTACTTGAGAAGGACTAAGGATCTTTTTTACTAGTATATGGAGAAGGTAGCCTCCAAGTTAAGGGCTACATAAACTCGAGCTTCCAGTTCGACATTGATGATAGCAAGTTGAACTCAAGGTATATTTTCACCCTGAATGGTGGAGAAGCAAGTTGAAAGAGTTCCAAGCAAGATACTACTATTGACTCGACCACAGAGGTGAAATACATTGCTATAGTAGAAGCAGCAAAGGAATGGGTGTGGATGAAAAAGTTCATCATGGATTTGGGTGTCATACCAAGTAGTATGGAGTCGATTCCCATATACTGCGATAATAATAGGGTAATTATTCAATTAAAGGAACTTAGGTCTCATCAGAAGTCTAAGCACGTTCTGAGGAAGTTTCACTTAATAAGAGAGATTATAGCTTGTAAAGATATAACAATAGAAAGATATCCATCCAAAGATAACATTGCAGATCCACTGACAATGTTGTTAGCTCAGATTATCTTTGAGCATCATAGGGGTCTGATAGGGATCAAACACATAGTTGATTGGCTTTAGGTCAAGTGGCAGATTGCTGATTACAGGTGTCCTATAAGCCAATCATGTGAGTGATGGCACATGTGACACGCTGTATAGTCTTTTTGTATTATTATTTATTGACATATTTTTACTTATATTATCTGTTGAATATATATATATGGTGATGTCCTTGGTTTTATGCAATAGAAATCAGATCATGATAATGAGACCAATTCACCTTTAAACACATATCCTAAATAATCTCGATCATAGGTTGCTCGAGAGGGACATTGAGAAAACTGGATAGACCGGCATGCTGTATACCTATCCATATAATGGACACAGCTAGTCTTATAGCCACTTATGTGGAGATACTAAGGATACAGTATAGGTGCTCATTGGAGAATGAGTTTATTGATTGATCCTCTTACGGAATATTGTATGGTTAATGATACCTAACGTTAGACAATGATCCCGTAATACCAGTTGTGTATATGGTCCTTAGATTTGAGACACCAAAGATGTCTTGTTTGAGTGATCCTCTCTTTAATGTTAGACTTACAGGTTTGAAAAGTTTTAAATTTGATACAACCGGTTATTTGGATTAGTAGCCAAACTTGCAAAAGCTATTGAGTGTCATTAGAGGATCATATGCTCTAAGTATCATGAGAGGAATATCTTGTATGCTCTTACTCAGGTAAATCCCTAATCAGGTTGGTTGGATTGAGAGAGAAGAAGTTCTTTGGGAGAATCCGATTAGAGCGAGTCTTAGACGGATTTCGTATATGGCCTGATAGGTACCATACCTGATATACGATCTCTGGGATATGTAGGACCCTAGCTGAGTCAGGTCCTAGTTAATTGAGTCGAGTCCTTAGATTGGGCCTTGTTGCCAACTTATATCTGACATTAGATATGCTAAAAGAAGATTTGAGTCAATTATAATAAATCAGCCTAAATCTTAATAGGGTTAGGATTTGGTTGAACTAGAGTCAGAGTTGGATTCGGGTCGGAGTCAACCAAGTCAAGCTTATAATCAACCCAATGGGCTGCCATCATCTCCACCATTGCAGATCACCTTTTGATCTCTTTGAGAATTGCATTAGGTTTTGGTTTTCTACCTTACTACTACTACATTAGTTATCCTTAATCCAGAAAACCAAAAAAAAGTGTTCCTATCTCACTGTATAAACTCTTCGTTGCAAAGTTTCTATCTTTATGACGAAAGTTATGCTACAGAATTCAGTCGCATACCATTGCTTATTTTAATCTTGCTGTCATATTTTTTCTATCCAATCTTCTATGAGTTTTTTTATGATGGCTTTCGCACTCCTTAATAGTGGATTTTCTTTTGGTTTCGTGCAAAAATTGTTGATATAAATCGCTGATCTTTTATGTCCAAACTGCTAGACCTTTGATGTAAAATTCTACTGTAGCACCTTCTCGAATTCCTTGATCTTGTCAAATTATTTACTGCCATATTCTCCCACGAATTTTTTAATGACATTATCTTTTCCTTATTAGTGGATTCCAATTGAGTTCTACTCGAATCCTTATTATGAACTATTAGAAAAATTACGTCTATTCTGCTGAAATTTTTAACATAAAATCTGTTGCTACCATACTTTTTGATGTTTCTTGCAGCATACACGCTTGATCTTGACCCAAATTATTGCTGCCATTATTCTTATCCATCTCATTGCTATCCTCATGGGTTTTTGCCTGTCATAATCCTCTAAATCATTGATGGATCTTTCATCGCAGATCCATTATTCTCGATAAAAAATTCTGCAACATCTTTAGCATTTTTTGCCGCAGCCCTACCAAACTGGTTGCTACCACCCACATCAACCCTAAACCATATTCCTAACCTTAAACCACTATCTCCAAACCCCCCTTACAACCTCCATAGCAACCTTAAACTACAGCATCGACTACACCTCCGACAGCAGCGTATCAACGCAGAATTCTGCAACACTATCTTTCGTTGTATTTTGCTACACCCATATTTGATCCTTACTGAAATTGTTACTGCCACCCACATCACACTTAAGGCACCTTATAGCCTTAAGACATAGCCATCATAACCTGCTTTCATGACCCTAACAACATCCAAAACTGTAGCTCAAAGCAGTAACTTATCGCAGCCACAACCCTCCACCACCGATCTTATCTTCTGTTGCCACCAAACCTTCCACCACCCTATGCCCTTGCCCATCAACAAAAAAAAATAGAAACATCTCAGATCTGGAGGCATATGTAATGCATCTCAAGATTCAATCAATGCCAAGTTGGAGGTATTTGAATCACGGCTTGAATCATGCATGGAGGATAAATTATGCGCTTTATTCGCAGAATTCAGAATTGTGATCTCCAAGCTTGACAAAATTGCAACAAGGTAAAAGTTTAGAGAGGCCTCCCATGAGGATTCGATATAGCCATGCATGAGGATGGACTTCCCTCGATTGGAAGAGGGTGACCCGATAGGATAACTTTCGTGCGCGGAATGCTACTTTTGTTATTACCGGACCATGGTGGACATCGCTGTCATCCACCATGAAGGAGATGCAATTCAGTGGTACAATTGACTGGAATACATCGAAGGAGTCCCAACGTGGATGTACTTTAAAAGCGGGCTACTGAACCACTTTGGATTGACAGAGTACGAAAATATCAATGGACAACTCGTGAAGATCCGACAAACCTCCACGATCGAAGAATTCCAGACTAGGTTTGAGAAATTTTCATACCTCACTTGTGATTAGTCTGACAAACAACTATTAGTGACATTCATCAAAAGACTCAAGTAAAAATTAAAGGAGAGATTAAAGCGCGGTAGCATCGCACCGTGATGACCGTAATCTCCTTCGTCAGAATCCAAGAGGAGTGGCTCAACTAAGACGCTCAGAGGATGAGAACCACTCCTAGACCAACATCATATAAGTAAATGATTTCTTTGTCCTACTTGATGATTATGAGGCCTTGCTTGGCATCGAATGGTTGATGACATTAGGTGTTATTTCTTGGAATTTTTCAAAATTAATTATGAAATTTATAGCAAAGGGAAATAGGTGATTCTGCACGGGAAATGCGGGAGCGGTGTAACGACAATATGCACACAGCAAATAGAGAAAGTTCTATACAAAGTGAATAGCAACTTCCTAATACAACTCTAACAACAATCTATGGGAGAGCCAACAAAAATTGAAGAGCCAAACCTACTCCAGTTGCTTGCTCAATTTTTAAATATCTTCGCCGAACCGTGCAGCTTGTCTCCTACTCGACAGCATGACCACCAAATTCCAATTCTCCCAAGCAAACTAGTAGCAAACACTTGGTAGTATCATTATCTTCACTCCTAGAAAGCTGAAACAGAGATGATTGAAAAGAAGATACTTAAAACAAGGGTCATTCGGCCAAGTTGAGGCCCTACTCTTCATCGGTGCTAGCTTTACCCAACTTCAATAATGTGTTTAAGATTAAAGCATCGGGAGCTAGAATTTATGTTGTACACATGCAAGTTGGCCAACCCCTAATATACACCGAGGCTCTCTTTACACTTTATATGAAGCTTCTAATCTGTAAAGGGATACTAATTGCTACTGAATTTAAAGTTTAGCATGATACAAGTAAAAAACATGAAGGAGAGATGAAAACAAGCTCGATAAAATTGTAGCTCCTATCCACCTCAGACTCAGGATGAACTCACACCACCAAGGACCTTATCAAAGGATAGCCATTATTCTAAAAGAAGGCTTGGTTACTGTTAAAGAATAATCAAGTGACAGCCTATGCAAGAAAGAAACATCCTCTTGACAAATACTAGAGCAAAAGAAAGTTTGCTAGTGAAGATCGAGTTTCACTTCATCTCCAACCCTACTAGTAGGAAATTTAACCCTCAAGGAAGTGGTCCCACTGCCAATTTAGACCTTGCAAAATTGAAGATCATATTGGAACTATGACTTATGGATTAAATCGGTGCACCAATTTAAAAATACAATTGATCCTTCAAGTATCTCTTCATAAATTAAAGTTTAGAGAGGATGACATAACCCAGGTCCACCCACCTGATATTCCAACTGATGAGGAGGCCTAGGTTCAGCTGATGATTGTATGGGATCGTCGGATCATGACACATCATCGTCTAGATACTACTGCTAATGCTGGACTACAGGAGCATGGTGAGCCTTCTACAGGGGCCACGAGAAAGCCTCATGAGGAGTTGCAGAATAAGACTCAAAGTCATAGAGCCTCAGCCTTGAGGACAAGGTTGATTTGAAGAGGGCGGGTCTGTTAGGACCCCAGCTAAGTCGGGTCCTAGTCAATTGAGCCAAGTCCTTAGATTGGGCCTTATTGGCTAACCTAGATCCAACATTAGGTTGGCTAGGAGAAGATTTGAGGCTATTGTAATAAATCAGCCCAAATCCTAGTAGGGTTAGGATTCGGCAAAACTGGACTCAGAGTTGGATTTGGGTCGGAGTCAACTAAGTCAAGCTAGTAATAAACCCAATCGGCCTCCCACCTTGATGAGGGGAAGTTGACTAGAGTCAAAGAGAGGTGTTTCAATTACATGGGACTCTCTCGAGGGTTGGTTAAGAGTTAGATTAGGAGTTGGAGTCTTGGTTGTGTTAGTTAAAGTAGGAGATGTTTAGTAAAGTAGGAGTCCTATTAGGATTAGGGTTTTGAGACCCTATATAAACACATGTAGCCACCCCTTTTTTCATCATTAATAGATCAATTATCTTTCAACCATTATGCAAAAAGCTAAGGAGCGAGGAACCCCTATAGAGTTCCAAAAAGGTTGATCCCTTATAAAGATCAACCCAAGCTTAGAATCCATAAGGGTTCTATGAGGATATTAGATGGATGGGGGATTATAGATACATAGTAATTGAGGACAAATAGGTCCAATAGATAAGATCCCTCATACTATCTTGGGACTATGGTATAGTAGTCTAGTACATCTATTATCGATTAGTCGAGTGAATTGTTATGAGATAATAATTTACTGAGTTAGAAAGAGTTTTGACAGGTAGGACTCACAACTAACTCGGTATTAGGCCTAGAGGGTCACACATATATGGTGGATGCTTCAACGAATAAAGGATTGGATATGAGTTATCCAATTGGGTCTTATTCTAATTAGATTAGACCCTGCATTATTGGACTCCTTGCATAAGGCCCAATTAGATGCCAAAGGATATTGTTGGATAGAGATCGAATAATCCAAGATTAGTGGGAATTGGATAGATCCAATACCCATTTATAAATAGGAGGGGAGGCATATAGATGATAGGCTACATTTATGGTCGCCCCCCTCCTATTCTTGTCCTTCCTTCTACGCAAGAGTTATGAGACTTGGAGCTGCGATTGGAGGAGTATCACTGCAACAATCTATCATGTGGATACCACTAGAGAGAAGGATGTTTGACATCTTTTATCCTCTCCTTTTGGATCTAAAAAAATAGGGATATATGATCTCACTAGGTAAATAATCTCTCACAGATGCAATTTTTAGTATTGTGGCTTTTTCTATGCACCAATTTTTGCTCGACGATTTTGATCTATGTGGAAAACTGATTTTATTTTGATCTTCTGCTGCACATGTGATACTCCCACTGAGGTTTCCCAATAAAGATGACCTGACCAACCGAAACCATCCTACCCAAGGCCACCTTCACCGTCCCTGAACTCAACTAGGATGAAAATCTTCCTTTAGATTAAAGAAAATAGGCTCATAAGAATGCCCAACCTAATGAAAACCTCAAGGGAGCTTGGAGACTAGGCAAAATACTATTGTTTCCATTGAGACTATAGCCACAACACGGAGGAATGTCATGACCTAATGAATCTACTAGTTATAGAGGCCCTGCAAGCCAATCCCGTGAATGATGGCACGTGTGACATACTGCATAATTATTTTACATAAATATTATTGATATTTTCTCATATTATATATATTGTCTACTGTATATATATTGTGATGTCTTTGGATCTATATAATAGAAATTAAATTATGATGAGTTCACGATAATGAGACCGATTCACCTTTAAACCCAGTGATAGAACTCCATAGAATTCTATCGCTAGATTGATCACTGAAGGAGATCAACCTCCTTGGAACGCTATAGGGGTTCCTCCCTCCTAGGTAATCAGTCATAAAGGCTAAATAAAAGAGATATATTATTTAATAAGAAAAGGGGGTGGCTATATGCTTTATATAGGACTTCAAAACCTAACCCTAGAGAGACTCCTCCCTTAAGTAAAATTCCCTTTCACACTTAACCCTAGTCGACTTACCCAATAAGGGGACGGAAGCTAGGAGATTCCAACTCCTCTAAGACTCCTCTCTCAAACCTTAGTTGACCTGCCCAATAAGGTGGACGATGGCTAGGAGACTCCAATGCCTCTAAGACTCCTTCCCTAAACTTTAGCCGACTACTTTATAAGATAAGAGGTGGCTAGGTGGGTCTTTTATTACAACCCCTTAAGGTTTTATTAATTGCTACTTAGTTGAATATGACTCGACCCTGCTAGGGTCCTATCAAAACCCCCCTCTTTAGATTAGCCTTGTCTATAAGGCTGGGGCTCCAGAAACTCTAGGAACCTGGTCTTCAAGTATTTATATGATTCTCACGTGGCATCTTCGATAGGTAAATTACTCTAATTCACCAACATTTTAGTAGAAGGATGTCGACGATGCATCACGATCCTGTAGTCAAGTATCAGTTATGGTTGGACTTATATATCTCCATCAGTAGCAGTGTCTGGTAGTTGGCTTTGGGCTGATTCGTTCTCTCCCATCTTGAGTTTTAGGTAGGACACATGGAAGACAAGATGGATCTTAGCATCAGCAGATAAGTTCAATCTATACACCATAGCTCCATTGCACTCCCTGATCTGATAAGGTCCATATAAATGAAGAGATAACTTCATGGATGCCCATGTGTTGATTGACGTTTGCTTATATGGCTAGAGACAAAGAAAGACCTAATCTCCTAGAAAGAACTCCTTTTCGCTTCATGTGTGTTAGCTTACTGCTTCATCCTAGCTTGGGCGGCTGAGAGATTATTCTTCAGTAATTATAAGATTTTTGTTATAACCCTAACAGATTCTAAGCTTGGGGTGATCTCTATAGGGGATCGGCCTCCTTGGAACTCTATAGGGGTTCCTTCCTCTGAGGGTTATTGCATAATGATTGAAAGTAAATTAATCTATTGATGATTAAAAAAAGGGGTGGCTATATGAGTTTATATAGAGACTCAAAACCCTAACTCCTAATAGGACTACTACTCCATGAAGACTCCTACCTAATTAAAGACTCCAACTCCTAGTGAAACTCCTACTCTAAGTAAACTAAAACTTCAACACCTAATTAAACTCCTAATCAACCCTAGAGAGAGTCTCATCTAAGTGAGATTCATCCTTTCTCTAACCCTATGATCTCATGCTGTCATCAGTTATCCTCCTCATCAACTTGGGTGTCGATTGGATGGATTTGGGCTGAATCATCCTTTTTAAACTTTCATTTGAGGTGGGATACCTAAAGGATCAATTGTATTTTTTATTTAGTGTACAGATCTAATCTCTAGGTTACGACCCCAATGTGATCCCTAATTTTACAAGGCCCAAAGTAGTGGGTGGAACCACTTCCTTGAGACTTGAATTTCCTACTGGTAGGGCTAAAGATAAAGGGATACTTGATCTTTAACAACATACTTTTATCTGCTTCGATGTTTGTCAAAAGGATGTTTCTTCCTTACATGGACTGTCATGTGGTTGTTCTTTAATAGTAGTCGGGTCTTCTTTTGGAATGAGGATTGCCCTCTGATAAGATCTCCAGTAGTGTAAGCTCAATCTGAGTTGAGGTGGGTATGAGCTGTTGTTAGAACCCTTACGGATTCTAGGCTTCGGGTTTGATCTTTATAGGAGATCGACCTCCTGGAACTCTATAGGGATTCCCTCCTCTAAGGTATTTGGCACAATAGCTGAAGAAAGATTGATCTTATTCATGATGTAAAGGTTTTTTGGCTACAAGTGTTTATATAGGGTCTCAAAATCTGAATCCTAATAGGACTCCTACTCTACTAAACCTCTCCTACTTCAACTAACTCAACAAGACTCCAACTCCTAATCTAACTCCTAACCAACCCTAGAGAGAGTCCCACCTAATTAAAATTCCTCCTCTCTCTAACCTTAGCTGCCTCCTTTCAACCCTAGCCAACTTTCCCTCATCAAAGTGGGCGGCCCATTGGGTTTATTACAAGCTTGACTTGGTTGACCCAAACTCAAATCTGACTCCGACTCTGACTCGAATTCAGTCGAATCTTAACTCTATTAGGATTTGAGTTGATTTATTAAAATTGACTCAAATCTCCTCTTAAACGACCTAATGTCAGATCTAGGCTAGCCAACAAGGTCCAATCTAAGAAATCGACTAGGAATCAACTTAGCATGGTCCTAACAGAGTGAATTATTATCCCCATAATAATTTACTCGACTCATCAACTATGGACGTACTAGGCCACTATGCCATAGTCCCCAGACGGTACAAGGGGGATTAAATCCATCGGACCTATTTGTCCACATTTACTCTGTATCTATAATCCCTCATCTAACTAATAGACCAGAGACTGTATATTGGACATGGTACTATCAGGTCATATACGGAATCTATCATAGTCTCGCTCTAATCGGATTCTCCCGGAGAACTCTGTCTCTTTCAATCTGAATGACCTTGGTCATGGATTTATCTGAGCAAGCATATATAGGATATTCCTCTCGTAATACCGAGAGTGGATGATCCTCTATTGACACTCAATTACCTTGATAAGGTTGGCTACCAATCCTTATAACCAATTGTACCAGATCTAGAACTTTTCAAACCTGTAAATCTGGAGTAAAAGAAAGAAGTACTCATATAAAGTATCATTGGTGTCTCAAGTCTAAGGACCAGATACATAACTGGGACTATAGAATCACTGTTTGACATTAGGTATTATTAATTGTACAGCATTCCATAAGCAAATCAATCAGTGAACTCATTCTCCAACAAGCACTTGTACTATATTCTTAGTGTCTCCACACAAGTAACTATGAGACCAGCCACCTCCATCATATGGATGGGTATATACTATACCAGTATGTCCGGTTATGTCGATGTCCCTCTTGAGTAACCTATGACCGGGATTATTTAGGATCTATGTTTAAAGGTGAATCGGTCTTATTATCGTGATCTCATCACGATCCGATTCCCATTGCATAGAACCAAGGACATCACAGTATATATGCTACAGATAATATAATATGAGAATATGTCAATATTAATCATAAGCAAAAAGATCACACAGTGTGTCACACATGCCATCATTCACGTGATTGGCTTGTAGGGCACCTGTAACTAGCATTAAGGATATATACAATTTTCTCTTTCGTGACAATAATTCTCAAATTGTGGAGCCGTTGGATCAATGAGGCGGTTGGCATCAAGTATGCCACATAGGTGTTTTGTAAGCAACAAACAAGATATAGCGTAAATAAATAACATATAAACTTTGCTAAAAATACTAATTAAGATATGAACTTCTATCTTAATATACTCCCATTATTTTCCTAGCGAATCATGCGACACCCTCGACATGTGAGATTAAAGTCTCCAATAGACTCCTAGTGAGGATCGAGATCCAATAGGCATCTTAGTGGAACCTTGTGGGACTCGACCAATTACACTAAGCCTAAAAGGTAGACAGCTCTTGCCAATCACAATTCCTTGTGATTCTCGTCATGTTCGGTCTCCGAATCATCATGGTCTCGACTGCATGACCAACCATAAAGTTTAGTTAAGTCATCACCATCGTTACAAGATGAGTTTGATTCGATGGATATGCTCTCAACTACTCGACCAGGTCATACCATATCCTCAGGTCACCGGTGATATCTATATGTCATAGGCAAGAATCGATCACGTAGATAGGTGAGCCTCGAGTGACTCGACCAACTCAACCTATGTTATGATTCAATTTCTTCCTATAATAATAGAAAGCCACATGGATCAATCTTATTGCCTCACGCTTACCGACTTAATATTATTGTAGGAGGGGTTTTCATTTTGTGTCGGTCTCTTATCGTGTCACATATATACATATTTAATATATATCTACATCAGATGTAAATATATATATACATACATCTAGTAGGTGTATAACATATCATATATGCAAGCCACACCGGATGATCATGAGCCATCACCTAATATGATTAAGCCCGAGCCAATGAGCCTAATCGCTCATAATAGGATCTATGTATGCATCGGCGCATCTCCATGCCTTGTGATTATTGATCTTATCATCATCAGTTCCATCGGATTGTCGTATCACTATACGGCGTGATCTCCCGCCATGGCATCATGGGTCTCGTTGTCACCTCCACGCTTCCGTCGCGCCTCTTCATATAATTACAAATAATCACAAGCATGCAGGCCCGACAATAAATGAGAAAAACAGAAGCTTGCAAGCCCCAATAATAATAATAATAATCATAATTATATACATCACAACACATGGCTCATGATCATCCATCCACATCATACATCACATGTACATCACATCATATGTAGGATTACTAGATATATATAATGATTAATTAAACTATTTAATTAATTATTTTTTAAAAATTAAGATATGCTCAGAAGTTCTAAAATTATTAAGGGTATTTTAATAATTTTAGATAAGAGGATAGTCCTCAAAATTTTTAAAATTATTGAGGATATTTTCATAATTTTGGATGAGAGGACAGTCCTCAAAACTTCCAGAAATCATAGGGGCAGGATCATCCTTTTCTAAAAAGGATGCCCTAACCCCTCTTGTCCCCTTTGCATCACCGCTGCCCCTACGTAGGCGGCGGCTGCCCTTGCCCATTGGCAATCGCTCTGCCAAGAGGCAACCACCCCTGTGGTTGGCCCTGCTGGCAGCAGGGCTGGCCGCGTAGTAGCCCCTTGCAAGCGCCCCACAACCGGGCCCCCTTGTGGGCGTCGCACTGCAAGTGGCTTTGCCCGCGGGTGGCGCTTCTACCCATAGGCGCCGCCCTTGCAGGCTGCTACCCCTGCTAGCGGCTATCCTTACAGGCGCCGCTGGCCTCCCTTGCGGGCTAGCCCTAGCCATAGCCGGTCACCTCCCTGTGCAAGGGGCCTTGGCCTTGGCCGTGGGCGGCCAGTCCTGCATAGGGGCTGGCCGTGGTTGGCCACCCCTCCTCCTCGCTGCCTTTGCTATGAAAATGTGGCAACAATGCGTAAAACGATTCTATACGATTCAATCTTATCACACATAGGGTAAAACCAATCTTTCACACGAAAATATTGGCTCTGATACCATTGTTGGGAAACCTCGGTGGGTGCATTACATGCATAGCAAAAATCAAAACAAAAACTGATTTCTCACACAAATCAAATCGTCGTGCAAAATATTGGGGTCGCAAGAAAAAAGCAAAAATCAAAAAAACTGTGATGTATGAGATATTGATTTTACCTAAGGAGATCGTATATCCCTATATTTCCAGATCTGGATAGAGAGGATGAAGGAGGTCAAGCATCCTCCTCTTTAACGATATCCACATGATAGATCTCTGCAGCGAAACTCCTCCAATCTGATCTCGTAACTCTTGCGCAGAGGGAGGGAGGAGAATAGAAGGTGGTGGCTAAGGCTGTAACCTATCAACCATAAGTCTCCCCTCCTATTTATAAAGAGCCACCAAAAATCCTAGGGCTCCCTTCCTAGTGGATATTAGATCTCCATCTAATTACCCACTAATCTTGCATTATTGGATCTCTATCCAGTAATCTCCTTAGGCCTCTAACTGGGTTTTAATCAAAGAGCCCATCAGCATAGAGTCTCATCTAATGAAAATAGGGGCTAATTGGATCTTCATTCAGTCCTCTATTCGCTGAAGCATCCACCATATGTGTATGACACTCTAGGCCCGATACCGAGTTGGTCGTTAGTCACTCCCATCAGAACTCCTTCTGATATAGTGAATTATTATCCCCATAATAATTCACTCGACTCATCGACTATGGGCATACTAGGCCACTACATCATAGTCCCCAGACGGTATAGGGGGATCAAATTTATTGGACTGTCAGTCTAAAGTTACCATGTATCTATAATCCCTCATTCAACTAATATCCTAGAGGCTATATATTGGACATGGTACTGTCAGGTCACATACATAATCCATCATAGTCTCTCTCTAATTGGATTCTCCCGAAGAACTCTTTCTTTCTCAATTCGAATGACCCTAGCTAAGGATTTGTCTAAGCAAGCACATATGGGATATTCCTTTCATGATACCGAGAGTGGATTATCCTCTATTGACACTCAATTACCTTTCCAAGGTTGGCTACAAATCCTGATAACTAGTTGTAACTTTTCAAGCCTATAAGTCTGGCGTTAAAGAAAGGAGTACTCATACAATGCATCCTTGGTGTCTGAAGTCTAAGGACCAGATATACAACTGGGACTGTGGAATCGCTGTCTGACATTAGGTATCATTAATCATATAGCATTCTATAAGCAGATCAATCAGTAAACTCATTCTCCAATGAGCACTTGTACTATATCCTTAGTGTCTCCACACAAGTGGCTATAAGACTAGCCGCCTTCATCTTATGGATGGGTATATAGTACGTCAATCTGTCTGGTTATCTCGATGTCCCTCTCGAGTAAACTATGACCAGGATTATTTAGGATCTATGTTTAAAAGTGAATCGATCTTATTATCATGATCTCATCACGATTCAATTCTCATTGCACAGAACCAAGGACATCACAATATATATGCTACAAATAATATAATATGAGAATATGTCAATATTAATTATAAGCAAACAGATTACGTAGTGTGTTAGACGTGTCATCACTCACGTGATTGGCTTGCAGGGCACTTGTAACTAGCAGTAACTTATACTTTTTTGATGACCAGGGGGGAAGTATAATAGGATTCCAGTAAGGTTGAGTCCTAATCACCCTAGAAGTAGTCAAATAAAACCTTGTGAGATTGTATAAAATCCCACAATACCACTTCTATCCTATAAAGAAGTGTGGTTATGGTTTAGATTAGCTCTTTAGGGTTTAGTAGTTGTCGCCCCCTTTACTGGGCTGGTTGGCCAGGGTTTCCCCCTACTTAGGTCGGCTATAGAACCAACATAGCCGCCACATATTCCTTGTAAGGCAGGTAGACTATAGAAGAGGCAAAATGATAATTTTATTTAGGTAAGCACCCCCTAGGGCTAGGGTTTGGAACCCTATATAAGAATGTAGCCTCCACCTCTTTATATCAAGCAATTATCAATTTTATTTTAACCTTGTATTAAATCTAGGAGAGAGGAACCCCTATAGCGTTTCAAGGGTTGATTCCCCTCAAGGGTCAAAATCTATAGAGCTCCTTCTGGGGTTCTATCATCTGGTACTAGAGCAACGATCTTGCTACCCCTGTAGCCATCTCAGCCACCTCCACCTTCTCGAGCAATTCCCATAATTGCTACGACACGCGCCTCCACCTTCTACCCTTGTTGCAGATCAAATCAATCTACCGCTGCCCCTTACGTTTGATTTGGAGATCTGATATATTTTTATCACCCATGCCTCTTCAATACTACTTGATCCTTTATCTTCCATATTAAAGAATTTCTCTAAATTTTATCGGTTGTAAATTTCGTTCATCACAAACGTCATTGTTATTGCGAAGGTGAAACGCTGTAGGAATTTTTAGCCGCCTATTTTCCTTTTGAAACCAGGTTATTTCTTCTCTTTTTTGGCCAAAATTTCCACATAATTCTATAGATCAACTCAGCTTTCATCTGAGATTGATTTATGGAAAAAATTCCTTCTAGAACCTATTTTATTGTGCCTTCTTTCATTATCACGCAATGCTAAAATTTTTACAATGAAGAATCTACCCTCCGCTTATTGGCATCTTGAAACCGAACTTTTGTTCATCCTTTTGGCCAAACTTTTTACACAAATTCATAGATTGTCTTAGATTTCATCTAAGACTAATCTCTAGAAAAAAAGCTCCTTCTGGATCCAGACTTATAGTGCTGCAATCCTTTGTCACGTAGTACTGAAATTTTACGATGAGAATTATGTGATCTTGTTTATAACAATTTTTCTACCATTACGCTGCTTGTTCGATGGGAATTCTGTTCGACAGTACAGCATATACCGCAGTGATCTTTCATTGAAATTTTATCGGATCTAGCTGTCATCTTTTCTAGGTTTGAGACTCCCCCTCTCATCTTCAATTCTTACTACTAATTCTCAAAAAACCCAAACAAAATCGTAACCAAACAGCCATCCCAATCAGCCCTAACCACAACCTACTTTCTTATCAATCCACTTACCTTTTCAATTAACTTTCCTTACCAATACACCTACCTTTGCTGCCATCTATCCCAAATCTAAAATCTATTTTTGTAACCTTCATGTACTGCTATCATAGCCCTAAAACCACACCAATTCATAGCCTAAACTCTACAAAACCGCAGCCCCAAATCACACCCAAAATAGCCATAAATCGTACCTAAAAACCAAAGTTTTCGTTCCACTAACCTTTCAGTCGCCCAATCTCCCTTATCCCTTCAACCGCAACATGCATCTTTCACTGTCCAACACTGCCAACAGTGACCTCTTGCTCTTATCCTCCTTGATCACAACCAGCAGTGATCCTTGTGGCAAAAAGCTATCAGTAGTAATCTTTCGCTGTAATCTGTTTACATCGCAGCCCATAACAATCGTTCGCTGCAAACTATCTTGATCGCGGCTAGCAACAAATTGAACACAACAGCAGCCATCCCTTGCTCCATACTACTGCTGCCCTCCTCCATAACAATTATGTATATCATCGCCCCGTCTTCCTCCTATTGCAGTCGCACCATTGCTGCAACCGACGCCACCTGCAGCCATAAAGTCGCACCGTAGTCACAGCCAATGTTGTTGCTGCCCTCTTCTTCCTTTGCCATCACTGCTACCTTCTGACTCAAATCTCTTGGCTATCATCTTCCGATAAATATTAGCCACCTAAAAAATCATAGCCTCGATGACATTACAACATCAATATTGCATCATTACCAAAGGACCACAGCCAACGTTACTACTGCCATTTTCTTCCTCCACCGTTGCTGCTACCCTTGGCTGCCATCCTCCACTTGGAGACTTCACCACCATAGCCTCGACATCACTGCCATTGCTACCTTCAACTTGAAGATTGCAGCTTACTCTTTAGTCGGTTTGATTTGATAGGTTAGAGATCCTTACGTCATGACATCGGTGGGCTTCTTTGAAGCCAAATTGGAGGCTCTTGAGACGCATATGGATGTTAAATTATGCACTCTCTTTAAAGAGTTTAGATTAGGCCAGATGTTTATTATTGGAGCAAACACATCTAGAGTGGGGGTCAGCACCATCCTCATACAAGATGGTCGATAACAGGAAGAAGTGAAAATGGGCCTCGAAAAATCACCACTCCTACCCACCTCAAACTCAGATCAAGCTCACACCACTAGAGATTTTATCATAGGACAATCCTCACTCCAAAATAAGGCACGACTACTATTACAAAGCAATCACATGACAACCCATGCAAGAAAGAAACTTCCCCTTGACAAACGCTAGAGCAGAAGAAAGTTTCCTAAGAAAGATCAAGTACCCCTTCATCTCTAGCTCCACCAACATGAAATTCAAGCCTCAAAAAAGTGGTCTCCTTATTTCTTTAGGCTTTGTAAAATTGGGGATCACATTCGGGCCCTGACTTGGAGATCAGATCCATGCACCAGATCAAGATTACAGTTGATCCTCTAGGTATCCCACCTCATATGAAAATTTAAAGATGACGACTCAGCCCAAATTCTTCCAACTGATACCCAACCTTATGAGGAGCTGAAGACCCAATTCCCTGAGTTCATAGGACCTCAGTCTTGAGGACAAAGCTAATTTTAATAAGGCATATTTGATAGGAATCTAGTAAGGTTGAGTTCTAATCATCCTAGAAATAGTCAAATAAAACCCTGTGAGATTGTAATAAAACCCCACCTAGCCACTTCTATCCTATAAAGAAGTGTAGTTATGGTTTAGATTGGGGCCTTAGGGTTTAGTAGTTGTTGCCTTGTTTACTAGGCTAGTCGGCCAGGGTTTCCCCATGCTTAGGTCAGCTATAGAGCCAACCTAGCCACCACATGTTCCCTCTAAGACAAGTAGGCTATAGAAGGCGTAAAAGAGTAATTTTAATTAGATAAGCACCCCCTAGGGTTAGGGTTTGGAGCCCTATATAAACATATAGTCTTTACCTTTTTTTTATCAAGTAATTATCGATTTTATTTTAGCCTTGTATTGAATCTAGGAGGGAGGAACCCCTACAACATTCCAAGGGTTGATCTTCCTTAAGGGTCAAAATCTACAGAGTTCCTTCTGGGGTTCTATCAAAGTAATTATTTATGCCTAGCTTATGTGTTGAACAAGGAGAGTTATAATCCTTTTATAAAATTTTTATTAGTAGTAACAAATGCCTAGCTTTTGTTAATTATTTTTTTAAAATTTAAAACTTGATTAAATATTTGAGTTTGCAATAATAATATTAATAAGACCGAATTTATTTCAACTTGAATTTAAGACTACCATTGAAAGAGTATTATTTGAATTTAAGCATATTATATTTTTAAAATGGCATCTTGATAGAGGGAGTATTATTAAAACTCTATCATCAATTGATTTCTTGGTATCCATGACTTAAACTTATATTTGATGCCATAATATTGAGATTTTTCATGTACCATGATATTAAAGTCATTTTTATTTTACACAATTAGATCATTTATATACTTCCTTCTTTTTGTTAATGATAAATGAGCAAAATAGGAACTCATGTTTTTTGTTATTGACAAAGGAGGATATGTGGTGAATCATACAAGAACAAGAAGAATCATGATATCTTATTATTTTTTATTATTAAATAACTCATATTTGATTTATATAAATGATTAATTTATAGTTAAATTTTGGTTGTTAATTTATAGTTATATTTGGATTGACATTGTATATTGATAATAATTAAAATTTAAAACTTGAAATGATTATGATTATAACTTAAGATTCTTGACTAAATATTGATTTAAGGGTTAAAGTTTATTTTAGCCCCTATGATTTTGATCATGGACCACTTAAGCTCTTATTATTTACTCATGTCTAAAATAATCTATATACTTTTAAAAATATAGCATATAAGCCCCTTCCGTTAAGTCTGAGTTAACATATGTTAGAGTCTGCTTACATGGCATACTGACTCATAATAAACTATCAATATAATGAGATGTGTAATTAAAGTTTTTAAAAAAGGTTTATTTTAGCTTCTGTAGTTTTGACCATGGATCACTTAAGCCCTTATGATTTTGATCATGTCTAAAATAACCCTTATATTTTCAGAAATATAGCATATAACCCCCTCCTGTCAAGTTTGAGTTAATAGACATTAGAGTCTATTTACATGACATGTTGACTCATAATAAATAATTAATATAATAATATATATAATTTAAATTAAAAAATAAAACCACTATCAATGACGGGAGGGTGCATCATCGTGGAAGCGACTACCAGAGTAGCACTGAGCTGTTGTTGCCTAGTAGAGGATCGTACGCACGCAGCCTCTCTTGTGCTAACGACAAGCTTAGGAGCTTCTGGTCCTACCTCAGGTGGATGTGCGTCGACCAGTTCGACGCTAGGCATGCAATGGTCTCTTGGTCTCTCTTTCTCTTAAGCATTTTCATCCCCACTGCCTCCCACTTCGTCCCCTCCTACACCTCCACCCATCATGCCTACAACGTGGTGGTCTAACTCTCTATCTTTATCCACCGCTATGACCTCTATTGCTTCCTCTTCCTCGACAAGATAATTTTTTTAAACTTAAATTATATGTGTTATTATATTAATAATTTAGTATGAGTCAGCATGTCACGTAAGCATACTCTAATATTTGTTAACTCTTGACGAGAGGCACTTATATGCTATATTTTTAAAGATATAATAGTTATTTTAGACACAAGTAAAATCACAAGGGCTTAAGTGGTCTATAACCAAAATCATTATGGGCTAAAATGAATATTTTTAACTTAAATTATATATGTCATTATATTAATATTTTATTATGAGTCAGTATACCACATAAGTAGACTCTAATGTCTATTAACTAAAACTTAACGGGAGGGACTCATATGCATTGTTTTTGAAAGTATAGGGTTATTTTAGATACGAGTAAATTATAAGGGATTAAGTGATCCATGGCCAAAACCATAGGAGTTAAAATGAATCTTAACCCTTGATTTTTACCCTTGAACAATTGAATCATAATATCAATAAGATTAAATTTCTTTTAAATTGAATTTAGTATAAGTATTTAAAAAATATATGATCATTTTTATCATAAATTTTTAAAATGACAAATAGATAGGGGAGTCTTGTTAAAACCCCATCATCGATTGGTTATCATCATAGAAAAGGAATAGATTATTGAATCCAAATTTTCATAAAAACTAATATATTACTTTATCAGACTAATATATTTTTAAAATAAGTAATGCAGGAAATATTTTAATCATGAACTTGGACCGCTAAAGAGACAACTTGAACGTTGTGCCAGAAAATTATCATGTTGGAAATTGGATGTCAAACTGGAGTAGTAGTAAACATGCTGATGAAGGAAAAGATGATATGCCAAAGGAAATAATAATGTGCTGGATGTTTGGATGAAATATCGAAAGATTGCATAACATGTCGGAAGGTGTGTACAACATGCTGAAAACTTCGTAAAGGTACCAGAGGTGTAGTTGATTTGTTAAGATCTTAATTAAGATTATTTTGGGTAGATTTAAGCCAATATTGGGCCAAAACAAAAGGCACTTATTATGAAAGCCATTGGACTTGAAGTTGGGCTAACTTGAGCCTGTTAGAAGGTCAAATTGGCCTAAACTAAGCCTGGCTAATGGTACCATCAGGCCCAAGTGCTAGTTATGCTTGAATCAACCAATAAGTACTATTTGTACTTTATTAACCTTTTCGATAGTGGTACCACCTATAGCAATGGTACTATCACTTAGGGTGGTGGTAGCATCACCCAAAATTTAAGTTTTTCAATTTAGTAGTAGTACCCTAGTGTTGGTAGTAGTACCACCTATATCTCAAAACTTTTAAGATTTAAAATTTTGGCTATATTCTTATAGCCTTTTAGACTTATAAATATCTCACTCGGGCTTGGTTAATGAAGAATATATTTCTAAGCTAGTAAAGTATGTTAGGACTAAATCGACACTAAGAGGGAGGGGGGATGAATTAGTGCTTTTGTAAAACACGTCGATTTGAAAACTTTCATTCAATCAAACACATTTTGAAAATATGTTAAACTTGGAAATATTTGTAAGAGTAGTGAGCAAATGAATCAGTAAGTAATAAGAATGAAATGTATGAATGAGATATGCAAACTGGATTTATGGTGGTTCGGTCCACATGACTTATGTCTACTCTTGATTCCTCTTCACTCGAGTACACTGGCTTCCATTACTGATCTTTTTTCCAATGAGCAAAGGTCAACTACTCCTTACAACTCTTTCTCCTTTTCTCAAGCTTAGGAGAGAACATTTACAACCCTTTACAAGTATTCCCTCACACTCTCTCTTATAATAACTTCTAAGCTTCTAGAGAAGGGAACTCAACTTTCTAACAGGGTTTTCACACTATAAATCTTAAGTTTTATGATTTTAGTTCTTGCTATTTTAAGAAATAATACTTGGAATATTTGTAGACCTCAAATGGCTTCAAAAATTGGAGCTAAAAATTCAAATCCCCTATATTTCGGGGTACGGGTGATACCACCGTCGGCATTGAGCGGTACCACCATCGTATAAAGCCCAGGAATCTAGGTCTAGTGATACCACTACTTGGAATAGGTAGTACTGCCACTGCTAGGTGGTTCTACCGCTAGCAGTCGATAGTACCACCGCCTGGCAGTTCTACCGCTAGCAGTCGATAGTACCACCGTCTGGCAGTTCTACCGCTAGTAGCGGATGGTACCACCGCCTAGGAACTCAAAAAAGTATGTTTTAGTACTTTTCATACCATAGGCTATACCATCTTTTGACCTAGATATACTTCCTCCTAGGTCAATGAAATAAGCCTCCTAATGGGCTTAAATTAGTTTTAATTAAGGCTTAATTATGGCCCAATGGGTCCCTAATTAAGTTGACATAATTACATCCAAACTAGCTCAATTAGTACTCTAAACTACTTCAATCTAGATAAATTATTACAAAGCATGAATCAGATGTTGTCCAACATGTCATTGGTTCATCCGGTGCTTCGTCTAACCTTTCGGCGCATCATCCTCTCTTATAGTGTCGGTATGTTAATCTCTGTAATATCTGATCTCCTTAGCGCAATGTATGATCCTTCTAGCTTGATACCTGAACTCATGGCACAAAGCCTTCTACCCACACGTCGACCAATCTTCGGATATATTCCACTGTGGCCCAGTAATTGATTCTTCTTGCTTTAATCAATTTGCATCTACTTGCTTAAAACTAGTCCTGTGTCACTCAAACACTGATTATATCAAAACTTTATCAACTGATTTCATCATCAAAATCCAAGATTCAATAATCTCTTTCTTTTTAATAATGACAACCAATTATTGACAGAGTTTAAACTAAACTCTCCCTATCAATATGTCATATTGATATATACTATGAATTTAGAAAAATCTTGAGTATTGAAAGAATCAATTGATCACATCATTGCATACATCATCAAATTATGCATAATCAAAACATCAAAGTATATCATCAAGGTTGAAGTATTGCATGCATAATTCTAAACCATCCTACATACTAAAATTTCATTATGTACCATCGTCATCATACCGTCTCCCCCTTTGTCATCAACAAAAAGGAGAAGTGCAACTAGCAATTTAGAAAATTTTTTAAATATATAAGCTAGTAATTTAGCTTATTTTTTTATTACTTTAGAACATGCAAGCTAGCAAGTTGGCAAGTTTTACTTCTCTTTAAATTGTGAAAGATAGCAAGTTTTTGAGAATATAAAATTAAGTAAAATTTTGCTTCTCTTAAGATAGCAACTTTTTGTTTTTCTTTACAATGTACAAGCTAGTAACTTTTGTTTTTCTTTGTAATGTGCAAGCTAGTAATTTTTGCTTCCTTTACAATGTGTCGCTAGCAAATTTGTTGTATCTCTTCATGATGTGCAAGCTAGCAAGTTGTGCTTCTCTTTGCAAGCTAGCAATTTTTACTTTTCTTGAGATGTGAAGATAGTAATTTTCTCTCCCCCTTTGTCATTGTCAAAAAGAATATAATGGCATAATTTTTCTTTTACATCAATACTTAAACCATAAATACAAAGAGATTGTATAATGAAAATCATGTCATCAAAGATTTAGTCAAAATACTAAAAGACATGATTTATTTTGATAAATCTCTTCTTTTGTAAATAGCAAGAAGAATCATAGGTGATTAAGTAGTAAGCAATCTTCAAAAGAAATCTTAAGTTATGAATTTTGAGATATCAAGAGAAAAATTATTATTCATTTGGATAAATCTTCTCTTTAATAAATGACAAAAACATATGAGATCAAATAGTAAAATATCTTGATTCATATATAAGAAATCTAAAGTTATCAAAATCATGGTTTATTTGCATAAGTCTTCTTCTTTAGTAAATAGTAAAAGGAAGAAACTATAGAAGATCAAAAAAGTTTTTAATTCCATAAAAAGAAACCTCAAGTCAAGAGGTTAAGAGAAAATTCATGATTTAGTTGGAAATCTCATTCAAATTCAACTTATCAAATCATTAAAATCACTTTAAGAGACTTAAAATAATAGATTCAACATTGACTAAGGATCTATTGTTGTAAAGCTGAAAAGCTTTAGAGATAGAAATTTTTAACAAAAAATTATTTCCTTTTTAGTTGTGATTGATTTCGTACAAGCATATCCAAGTCTTATAAAATCATGAATCATTGTTTAAAACCCAAAAAATAAGTTTTATCAAGAAAATCATAAACATTTAACATTTAGGCATAAACCATCTTTAAAAGATTTATTATAACAAAAAATCATCAAGTTACAATGATATATATATAATATTTTAATATATTTTTTACTAACTTTTTTCATCAAATAATTTATGAAAAGCATCAAGTAATTCATTGTAAGCTAAAGAAGATTTGCTTGAGTTACTTACCTCATTGTTATGAGCCTCGTCTTAACTTGTCTGCTCTCTTCGGATGCACTTGATTCGTTTGATGTCATCTTGAGCTTGTTCTTCTTCTTTTGCAATTCTTTTTCAATTTAGGACATTTACTTTTGAAGTGCCACAGTCGATTACATTCATAGAAAGTTATTGTGTTCATTTTTAGTTTATTTTTATTCTTATATTCATATTTTATAAATTTTTTAAAACTTTTTACAAAGATTTCAATGTCATTATTATCACTTGGGCTCTTACTCGAGTGGTTTTCTCTTATTCGAAGTGTCAAGTCCTTCTTGTTTTTTAGAAGGTTGTTTGTATGTCCATCATATGCTATACATGTCGTAGGTCATCAAAGACCCGATAAATTCTTTAAGCAAAAAATTGTTTAGATCCTTTGCTTCTTGTATTGTGATTACTTTAGAATCCTAAACTTTTCAAAGAGATCTTAGTATTTTATTAACAAGTTAAAAATTAGAAAAACTTTTACCATGTGCTTTTAAATCATTGATGACATCAATAAACCGGGTGTACATGTCTTTAATAGTTTTGTTTGGTTCCATTCGAAATAATTCATATATATACATTAAAAGATTAATTTTAGAATCTTTAACTCTACTTGTAACTTCGTGTGTGATTTCAAGAGTGTGCCAAATCTCATGTATAGTTTCACAAGTTGAAATACGATTAAATTCATTTTTATCTATAGCACAAAATAAAGCATTCATCGTTTTAGCATTTGAAGAGGAAGTCTTCTTCTCCAAATCATTTCATTCATTCATTGGTTATAAGACTTTTGAAAATTATTTTTAATGATATTCCAAAAATTAAAATCTATAAAAAGTAAGAAAATTCTCATTTGAGTTTTCCAATACGTATAGTCCGTCCCGTTGAACATAGGAGGACAAGTGATAGAAAAATCCTCTTGATAGCTGGAAAAATTCATTAAGTCTCTTTTATGTGTTAAACCAAATAAGAAAATCATGGCTTTGATGCCAACTATCAGGACCGAATCGACACTAAGAAGGGGGGTGAATTAGTGCTTTCGTAAAAATACATCGATTTAAAAACTTTTATTTGATCAAACCTGTTATGAAAATATATTAAACTTGAAAATGTTTGTAAGAGTAGTGAGCAAATGAATCATTAAGTAATAAGAATGAAAAACATGAAAGAGATATGCAAACCTGATTCCTCTTCACTCGAGATCACCAGCTTCTACTACTAATCTTTTTTCCCAACAAGTGAAGATCAACCACCCCTTACAACTCTTTCTCCTTTTATCAGACTCAGGAGGGAACTTTTACAACCTTTTATAAGTATTCCCTCGCACTCTCTCTTAGAACAACCTCTAAGCTTCTAAAGAAAGGAACTCAACTTTCTAATAGGGTTTTCTCATTATAAACCTCAAGTTTATGATCTCAATTATTACTATTCTAAGCAAGAATACTTATTTATAGACCCAAAATGACTTCAAAAGTTAAAGTTAAAAATTTAAATTCTTGAGATTTCGAGGTATGCATGGTACCACCGTCGGCACCGGGTAGTATCACCGCTTAACGGAGCCCAAAAATCTTAGCTCTAGTAGTACCACTACCAAAATAGGCAGTACTACTATCAGCAACCGATGGTACCACCACCCGAGAACTCAAAAAAAGTATATTTTAGTACTTTTTATACCCTAAGTTATACCATTTTTTGACATGGATGTACCTCCTCCTAAGTCAACAAAATGAGCCTCCTATTAAGCTCAACTCAATCTTAATTATAACTTAGTTGACCTCTAATTGAGTTAGCCTAATTACATCTAAACTAACTTCTACTTAGATCTAGATAAATTATTATAAAGCATGAATCGCATGTTGTCCGACATGTCATTGGTTCATCCAACGTATTGTTTGACCTTTCAGCGTATCATCCTCTCATACGACGTATTGCTCAATCGGCATGTTGATCTCCACAACATCCAATCTCCTTGGCATAATATCTGATCCTTTTGGCTCGATACCCAAACTCATTACGCGAAGCCTTCTTTCGACACATTGACTAATCTTCTGACATCTTCCACTCTGGCCCAACAATTGATTATTCCTCCTTTAATCAATTTATCTTTCTTTGATCAAAACTGCATCACTCAAACACTGATTAGATCAAAACTTTATCTTTCTCATCATTAAAATTTGAGATTCAATAAAGTATTGTAAGCTCTCATTTTGAGCATAGTTTGAGTCTCTCCTCCTCTTGAGTTTGATTATAATTCTAAGTTATAAGGGTTGAGATAGATCAAAACTTTATCTTTCTCATCATTAAAATTTGAGATTCAATAAAGTATTGTAAGCTCTCATTTTGAGTATAGTTTGAGTCTCTCCTCCTCTTGAGTTTGATCATAATTCTAAGTTATAAGGGGTGAGATCTTCTATAAAAGGAGAGTGTGAAGATTATCTCATTAGCCTGAAAAAGAATAAAGTTATAACAAGGGTAGTTGATCTTCATTCATTAGAAAGAAGATTAATAGTAAAAGTAAGTGACACCGAGGGAAGAAAAATTAGGAGTAGACGTAGGTTAGAAAGATCAAATCACTATAAATTGGTTCGTCTCTCTTTACTTGTCATTTATTTATGACTTAGTTTTATTCTCTTTACTTGCAATACTTGATCAATCGAGTTTCTTAAATATATTGATTTATCGACGAAGTTTTAAAATTTATTAAAAAAGCTATTACATTAATTCATCCCTCTATTAGTGTTATTAAGATCTTAACATCTAACTTTAATATAATCTTACCTGAGGAATAAAATTATATAGATGCTCATTCTAAAAAGTTAATTATTGAGATATATTTAAAGGTATTCAAACTCATTCTTTTAAGAAAAAATATTTTTATAAATACCACTTTTCTTTATCAATTTGAACCCAAGTGCATCAATGATGCTCTTCGAAATGACTCTTAGGTTTTGATGATGCATGAAGAGCTAAACAAATTTGAAAGAAATAAAGTTTGAATACTTGTTCTTGGACCTAGTGTTAAACTTAAAATATGCACTAAAGATGTCTTTACAAATAAGAAAGATGAAAAAAGTGTCATGGTTTAGAATAAAACTAGATTAGTGAATAAAATTTCAACTAAGAAAAATATATTAATTATATAGAAATTTTTACTCTTGTGGCCAGACTTGAAGTCATAAGAATGTTTCTTGCTTATGTATATTTTAAACAATTTAAATTATTTTTTAAATTATTTTATTTTGAAATAAGTTTATGTTGCACAATCATCTAGTTTTGAAAATAAGTTTATCTAAATTGTATTTACATATTATCTAAGGCTCTTTATAACTTAAAGAAAACTCCTAAGACTTGATATAAGAGACTTACCTCTTTTTTTATTCAAAATAATTTTTTAAAAGATAATATTGATACCATATTATTTATTAAGTATTTAAATGATTATATTATTATTATTCAAATTTATGTTGATGATATTATTTTTATTTTACAATGAAACTTTATATGAATATTTTTCTAAAAATATGAGGCAAGAGTTTGAAATGAGCTTAATTAATGATTAATATTTTTTAAAAATTATAAATTAAATAATTGAATGATAAAATTTTCATTATTCAAACCAAGTACACTATTGATCAAGTAAAAAAATTTCATATGGATAATGTTAAAATTATCAACACATGAGCATATTTGCTAAATTAGACATAGAGGCATGGTAGTTTACTTTACTATACCTTACTACCACTAAACCTTATATCATACTTAGTATTGATCTTTATGTAAGATTTTAGTGTAATCTAAAATACTTTCATTTTAAAACAGTAAAATAAACTTTTAGGTACTTAAAAGGAACATTATCTCTAAGATTATGGTATCCCAAATATATAACTTTGATTTGCTTGCTTATATTTTGTAGAATGTAAAATTGATGGAAAAAGGTACTTTTGGTATATATCAATTTTTAGATCATATACTTATTTCTTAATATTCTAAAAAGTAGAATTATATTACTTTATCTATAGCTAAGGAAGAATATTTTTTAATTGGTGTATGTGGTGAAGTGATATAGGTAAAACATACCTTAGAAAACTATAAAATCTTCTTGCTAAATATTTTTTTAAAATATGATAATACTACTATAATTTGTTTGACAAAGAATCCTATCTAATATTCTAGGGCTATACATATTGATATTAGACATCATTTTATTAGTGATTATGTTAGTAATCATGATATATTTTTAGAATTTATTGATAAAAAGTATCAACTTACAATTTTTTTAATTACAATTTTAAGTGAGATTTTATTTAACTTTATTAGAAGAGAATTAGTTATGTTAAAATCTTTAAATACGTTTTACTATTACATCTCTTTATGACCCTTTCTTTTTGCTAATTACGAAGTGAAAGATTTATTGAAATCAATCATGATCTATGATAGATTTTAACATATCTATTTCTTGTTTCTTAGTATTTTCATGATTTACAATTTATTTTTTTATTTTTTTCGTGACGTTATGGGGTTTCAGGCTTCATAATCATCATTGAACTGATTCACTATTAGATGTGTCACTATAAATCTTTAAGTTGACCACTTGTAAGCTTTTGTAGAGACGGAGTCGGAGAGTTTCATATTCGGCTTCATTATTAGTAACCTTAAAATTAAAATGAAGACATACTCAAAGATTTCACCCACTAAATTTTGTTGTAGCTAACTTATTATAAATTTTGTTGTAGCGCTACTAGGCATCTTTTATTACATAATTGAAATAGTATATTGGCTTTTGGATTTTGCTTTCTTGGATCAACATCAAGCTCACTACTAAGAGAGTCATTGTTAAGTAAAGATATAGTTCTTTCTTTGGTTTGAGAGCTTGAGAGCTACAGAGGTGAGTTCATTCAATTATTCCCATTGAATCTACTTTAGCCAATTTAAGGTTAGAAAGAAAGAAAAACAATTATTACTAGTTTTAGATAAAAATCGACTCAAGGGGATAAGAATCAACTCAAGGCGATGATTCAATTGACCAAATGCTTCATATTGGACTTCGGGTTAATATTAATTCCATTTTGATGAATTATAAATCTGAGAAGGTTTATGAAACTTGGATGGAATTAACCACATTTGATGTTTTTTTAATGTTACAAAAGTCTTCTAACTAAACCGTGTGTCAAATATTCAACTTTTCACAAGCATATCATCCATATAAAACTTCATATTTTTTGTCAATTTTAAATATCTTGTTGGCTACTCTTATATGATATTAATATTTTGGAATCCTCTTATAATAATACAATCTCTATTTGTGATAAATGAGATGTGCTTTTCATATTTTATTTTCAAGATCTAATACCAATATGGAGGAAAATAGCAGCTCTTATTTGGTGGAGATAATTTATAATAAAATCAAGATTTATATGACTCTTATTATTGTATTAATGGACATCACTACATAAGTGCCAAGACCTATATATCTTGTTAATACCAAAGACAAATGATGAGTTACAAGACTTTTTAGAATAGCCCTTCATTATTTTTGAGTTCAAATTTTAAACTAAATTCACATGATGTACTTGATTGGAGAAAGGCCATCAAGAATCCCAAAATAGTAGAAGGTCATCATCAAAGGCTGCAGCAACCTCAGCAATGAGAGGGAAGACACTTTGACACTAAGATAAAAGAGTCCCTGCACTGGTTGCATTCACAAACAGTTCGTTCCACTAACATATTTTACCGTGTTCGGATCCCCTCCGAGGGCATCGGTTGCACGAATGATTCCAGATTGGACCAGACGATGGAGGGGAACCCGGCGATGGCAAAAATTGGAGAGTTTCAGTTTACACTAGGATTGGAGAGGATCCTCCACCCTGCATGACCTCTTAAGTCTGTCTCATTGGTGTTCCGCCGGTCGACATACCCGCGCAGCGATTGGAAAAAGCAATGCGGCGACCGTGCGCCGGGCCCACGGTGGCTCTTGCTGCTTCGACACGGACGCTGCGCGAGAGTCCACAATTTCTTGGCGTTTTCGCCTGTCACCATCTATCTTTCAGCTCCTTGTCAAAAGTTTTTTCCACAATACTCAACAGACCTTTCTCTCTCTCTCTCTCTCGACTACAAAAGTACTTTAAAAACGAAATTATCTAGGGCAGACATCTCAGTATTTATATATCAACCCAATACGAAGAAATGAATATTTTTATGTGGACGCTTGGTTTAACGTACGGACGATGGATCGTTCCCCTCATCCACCGTTGAGTCCACATTGTTAATTTTTTTTAGTCCACCTTGTATATTATTAAGCAGAGGTTTCGAGTGTCGTCTCCAAGAATACCCCCTACACACACTCCCTTCTAAGACTGACCTCCCGTTCACCGAGAATAAGAGCGTGAAATCCACCAATCCCTGGCCATCTCATGTTCTCCTGAAGCCATCACCAGCAGGTGATAGGAGAGACCTGATCGGAAAAAGAAAAGAGTAAGATTCGACATGCCCCCTTCCACATCAAGTTCCTGATCTGTAAGTTCTTATAGGCCATCTTCCATCTCTGCTAGCTAAGAAGCTCTCTGGAGCTGTTGGGAGATCGCGCTCCCTTCGGATAGCCGCATCGCTACCTGCTGAAAGGAGATCCAGCAGTTGCAGGACCACCCTAATGGAACGAGGAGTGCGCATGCCCACGCCCAATTGAATTACAACTTCGACTGGTCTCTCTCTCTCTCTCTCTCTCTCTCTCTCTCTCTCTCTCTCAGACACGCATCCTCTATCTGCTCATAAGAAATTGAATCTGTCAGTCAAAATATAAAAAAGTAAAATAAATCTATCAGTATTAGAACACACATGCACAGATCGGTCGTATAATCATCATTCCACCATCATTATCAGCATTTTCGATGCCAATTAATACATGCAGTAGGCAGTTAAAATTACACTACCCTACGACCCTAGTGCTCTACCTCATCTTGTCTTGTATATAGCTCCACCCCTTCAAGAAGAAGAGATCAACTTCTTGTCACCATGGCTATGATGCCCAATCCAGAGAGCCCTCCCCCCGATGGCATCCCCACCAGCCCCAGCACCCCACCAGCTGCCGCTGCTACCTCATCATCTTCCTCGCCGTCCCGGTCGCTAAGCCGGTACGAGTCGCAGAAGCGACGGGACTGGAACACGTTCGGGCAGTACCTGAGGAATCACCGGCCGCCACTGTCATTAGGGAGATGCAGCGGCGCACATGTGCTTGAGTTCCTTCGGTACCTGGACCAGTTCGGGAAGACAAAGGTTCATACCCCGTTGTGCCCCTTCTTTGGCCAACCGAACCCACCCTCGCCATGCCCATGTCCTCTCCGCCAAGCTTGGGGCTCGCTCGACGCGCTCATCGGCCGCCTCCGTGCTGCGTTCGAGGAGAACGGCGGCAAGCCTGAGGCCAATCCCTTCGGAGCACGAGCCGTCCGGCTATACCTCCGTGAGATCCGGGAGATGCAGGCGAAGGCACGGGGCGTGAGCTATGAGAAGAAGAAGCGCAAAAAGCCACCACAAGTTCCCCAACCACAGCCACGCCCGCCCCACACTCTCAGCCCCTCGCCGGCCACTGGTGCAGCCATCTGATCTGTCGGTAATTAAACACATATAATACATTCGACATGCCACTCTTATCAGTTAGGCACCTCCGTCTTCTTTATTACCCTTATGGAATGTATGTCGACTACAATCTATATTTTCTAGGTAAGTGGGTAGTGCCTTCGAACCTTAAACTTCCCTCAAGTTTCTTTTGTTGAACTATTCTATGTTGCTGTTCTTGCTTGGCTTACTCTATGGAGCTTATACTGTTAGTAGATGAGCATGAGTCGTAAGGATAGCTCATGTATGGTTGCAGTGTTCGTACTCATTGTCAGTAATGCTAAAGGAGAGCTTGCACTGTGCTTTGAACTGATAGTTCATATGTACCTGAGATCTCAACTATGACAGCTTTTAGATTTGCTCATCATATCTATTTCGCTACCTTCTGCTTGTTTATTTTTGTGGTAGTAAAGTAGTCGTTGAATCTTGCAAGTCAGTGCAGGTAATTGGCTCAGCCACATCGAACAAGCATATGATGATCAATTCAGTCCTTCGTTTAGGCTTGTTCTCAGCAAACTTTTCTTATAATTCCATTGCTTTCTTTTCGTGAAACTAATTGATTTGGAGCTACTTCTCTGTTTTGGCTTCTAATTTGGCTTCTAATTTTACTTCTTACACCTATCAAGATGATTCATCTTCCAAGGAATAATATGATAAGTGTCTCACATTTGTGTTGTTTGCTTCCACTATGAGGGGAGTACTTGTCATAAATTAGGCAAAATAAAATATTCTAAATGGAGGCAGTAATTGAATTAAGATGTCATGGGATATATTCTCTCCACGCCCTCACTTTTCTTGTAATATAGCAAGTGGGCTTAGTTGGAAGCCAGTGGTGGCTGCTAAATGTTACCACATATTTTAATGTAGAAGAATCTACATTGAAAGTTTGGATTTCGGAAAAGATTACAGGCACTGAATATTCTATATGATTTACATTACAGGCATGACTTCCCTTTTGACAGTTTAGATTTCAGAAAAGATTTGAAAGGCACGCCTCTTAATATTCTTGGGAATGTTATGTTCAAACAAAATACCATGCATTCAAGAACTATAGATATAGGCAAATATTATTTTGCTATTTGAGGTGCTAAAATTAAAATCAAAACCCATTAACAGGTTACGAAATTTAGCTTAGGATTATCACATTGTTTTCCTTAAAGATTGATGGTTTTGATACGCTTCATTCTACCCTTTCTTTCTTTTCCTCGCATTTTCCAGGTGTTTTGCGCATGTGATTCTCTGTAGATCTTTTTCTTCATTTTATTATAATTTGTGGCCAAAATTTCTATTACGTGCAGTCCTATATGTTAAAAGATGGTGCTCTATATTTTATCAAGTTTCTAATATGTTCTACAAATATTAGATACAAATGTCCGAATCTTATGGAAGTTTGAGTAATACGTGGAAATTTGAGTAATACTCATCAGGGATCAATCATTTGACTACACTGCTTTGATTTATCTGATAGCACGTTTAAATGTAATATATTCTTCTTGTTAATTATAAAATGTCATTTGATTACATTGCTTTTGTTGATTTGATAGCATACTTGATGTAATCCTTTCTTCACATTATGATATCTGTTTTATCTTTTTAAGCATAAATGGCTTAAAAATATTTGCATCAATTAAATATGTCATAAACATTAATGATATATAGGTTTTGCACTCCACATGGGGAGTTGAATCATTAACAAAGAACTGTTACGTTCATGAAGTCTTAGATATCAAAGTTCTGCATGCTTTATTATAGATGTTTGGTTCTTAACATCTGATCTTGCATAAATCACGAGCAATGCTTCAATTACAAACAGTCAAATCGTCTTTTAATCCATTTGTTAACACCACAAGCACATACTCAAATTTTCTTGGTTGTCCGAACTTGTTTTATCTGTATGATATTTTAACTACCCCCTATCACTATTGAAGAATAATTCTGAATGTTGAAAATACATACGCAATATACAGATATACAATGACATTTTATCTTTCGACTTCTTTTGATTACTGTATTCATCTTATCAAAAGCTCATAAACATCGTATCTCATGGAAATTTACAATAATTGTTTATGAAAGACAAAAAAAAATTTGATCTTTTCTTCTTCGGTTTGTTCTTTTTCTAAATACATTAGCCAATTTTCACAAAATAGGTCAAGAGCTTATATTTGCTCATTTTTCAAATAGATGATGAACATTTAGGTCTATTATTGCACACTATTAAGTTTCTCTCACATTACCCATTCAAATTATGTCTTTGTTTATCTATTGACATCCAATTTCTGAACATTCCGGAATCCTGAATTTGTTAAAGTGTAAAAAAATATTTTATACCCCTAATAGATCAGTGTGAGCCACTTACATGAAACAAAATATGACACTTAACCTATAAGAGGCAGCAATATGTGTTATGACAGGACTTGATATATATGTGAAAGGTACTCAACCAGAAAATACTTAATTATAAACATGAGTTCCAATTTTTTTTCCAAACATACTGACAGCTATTTGATATTCAACATGTACTGACAGCATGAAGAATGAATTATATTCAACATGTACATAAGAGTTCAACATGCCATTTGATATTTATGAGGTAAAATTCACATCCATACAATCTAGCATAATTTTGCTTGTCGATGATTCATTCTTTAGTTTGAAATTACTTATTACACATTGAACTTATTTGAAATATGGAGAAGGCATTGAGGTAAAACTATTTTCTGTTCCTTTCTTGGCTCTCATCTAGATTATATTTCCTTGTATATAAGACATTAGAGTTCTTATTCTTCTTGGCTAGTTGCATGGAAAATCTTACAGAAATTTATTTCCCTAGAAATATATGTTTGTTTCGAAAGGAAAATTTTGCAGAAAATTTCTACGTAGAAACAGGTTTAAAATTTCTAGGAAGTTAACCACTAAGTTTTCTACACATTATTTGAAGAAAGAAAAGGGAGAACTTGAAACATTCTCCCTAGGACACATCTTTCAAAGAAAACAAAGAGAAATTATCTTTTTCAAACTGCTTTCTTGAATTGTGTATGAATGTTAGGTTTTGCAAACATTAGTAAAAGTTGATTGAGCAAATAACCTTAGGTAAATTTAATTGTCAGATAAACTAACACTAGTTTCAAACTTCAATCTGATGCTAACATAAACATAGTGATTGTGAGAATTGCTCTTAACGGACGCACAGGGCCATTATTTAATTACGTTGTTTTTAGCTTTATCCAAGAAATGATGAGATGTATCTTATATCCATAAATGCAGACATATGGTATGAAGACCAAGAAATCCATCTTTAAGGGTAGCATAAAATACTTGAAATTGTGTTTCAGAGTCCAGGATATTTGATTTTAAGCTTCTACAGGTTATATAACTGGAAGCCACTAATTTGTAATCAATAAGAACAATAGTGTATAATTTCCTTTCTCCTGTGTTACTACTATTCTCTTCCCTATTTATGGTGGTTTTCTTTCTTTTGTTGTGTTGTAGAGAACTTTGAACTTAGTATGTTTTTTCTACTCAGTTTCAAAATTTGAAATCAACTGTATCTCCTGAATATATCATTTTTATGATCATTAGTGATACTTTCCCATCCCTTGGAAGAATCTTGTCAAATTATTGGATCACTATTTTTTAGTTGAACTAGCCATGATCTACATAATAACCATGTGACCAAACAGGATGGTCAAGTTCCTAGTTCAAGTATTTTACTTGCCAGGACATCTAGTTGTCCTTTTTTCACTTTGAAAATAACCATAACACTTCGTACCACGACGTTGATACCAATTCCCTGAGAACCCTTTTAGCAAAAACCATATAGATGTGTTTGATTTCCTATTTCTTCATGGTTGTGAAGGAGCAGTTAGTTTTGTGATCTCCTCAAAGTATCCAAACATGGGTAAGGAAGTAAAGATCTTGGTTAAAGATTGGAGTTGGTTCAGATATATTGGCTTAGGGTTTTGATTTTGTGCTGGTGCTTGTCTAGTTCTTAGACTATCACTTTTGGACCGGTTAAGGTTGGAGGGGTGGTGGAGCAGTTTCTAAGAGATTCTCTAATGAAAAGAAATAACAAATATTGGAGTCGTTTGACCTATTAGCTCAAACTTTTTCGTTTAATTTGTTGGCGTTCAATAACCATTTGGACTCTCCCAGTTGTCTCCATTGAAAATTTGTAAGCAAGGAATCTTAAGCAATTAACACATTTCTTTCTGTTAAAAATAAAAGATAGATTGATCCATCACTATAGAATAACTTAACTAGTTTTTTACATCTGTTTTTGAGTACTGCGTGATTAATTCATCATTTTTGAAGCAGGAAATTTAGAGACGTTCACATGAATGATGTCGCTAACATTATTGAGCTATTAATATATTTAATATGAATATAAAATGATTGATCGTTTGATTAAAGAACTCTTCAAACAAAGGACTTGCGAACACATTCAAAATGATCAATTACATGATCCATTGTTTTAGTTCGCGAGTGCAATCATTTATGAATGAAGTTTAACCCAGTGCTACTATAGTACAGTAGTGCTCCATGTTCTGTCTCTTCATGGATATTCTCTGTCATACTTGAACATGAGTCGCATTGAAAAATGGAAGACTTTGTTCCACACTTAAAATATTTTCCAATATCTACTACAGACAGAAAAAGAAAACTCTATCGAGGGCAGGTGAGCAAGCTTACGGCAGAATGTCAACCATCTCACCGTTTGTTTAACTCTTTCATGTTGATATTTATCATCTGTTAAATCGATGTTGATAAATTACCATTGATGATCATGAAACAATACTGCTGTTGCATGCCTGGCAACGTTTAGACGATCTTGGAAAGAGCACTGAACCCCTAGAACACGCTTCAGGATCACCAACTCGCTCTTTTATGTGAGACTTGGATTGCCAGAAACGGTACTAGGGTCAAAGATGTCGGAGGCCAGGGCGGGGTGATACCAGTGTTCACTTGCTGTACACGGATGAAGGTGGTGGTGGATGGAGCCTTCCTTTCACTCAATCGAGATATCCACGGAGGCCTTCCCACAGAATATGCCCACTCTTCTATTCTTTTTAGGGAGCTAAATTTTATGGTGAAAGCGCCGAGAAGCACTTGCGCAACGCATTAGGCAGCAATTCTGAAGGAATCTTTTTATGAGCGTACTACCTACTCATCTCAGGCAGCAACTCTGAAAGAATCTTTTTATGAGACGTAATATTGATTTATATTTTCAATACTCCCCCTCACGTGTCGGTGACACATGGCTTCAGAACAATAAAATTAATCAGAGAATTCTTTTTAGGTATGCCATGGAAGAAATTTGAGCACAAATACATTCACTTTTAAACTGTTTTAAAACTTTTTATCAGTGTGATTCATCTAAATGTTGATCTAAACCAACCTCAAATTCTTATAAAAATAGTGTGGAATCACCTCGATCTATTTTATATTTGAACAATTTCAGTTACTCCAAATAAATTTTAAAAATTCAAGTTAGTCTAAAATCATTCTCGTTTGAACCAATTAAATTTATCTAATTTAGTTACTTAATAAGTTCAAATCAATAAAAAAAGAAAATCAAATTATGTTGCATAGTGCTTGTCCAAATTAAACTAACCCACCTTAATTTTGGATGGATCATGTGCATCGCACTTGCATATCCCAAATAACAGGTTGGGTTAAGATATAATGTACTAGATAGAGAGATAATGATATATCCAAGAGTAATCATATAGCTGGAGAATCTTAATTTTATTTGCTGAGCTAAGCCTTACCATGGATTGGCTAAGCCTCACCACTAAACTAAGCCATACTTGGCTCACTGGTTGGGTTGTGTCTAAATACATGAATTGAGTCGTGTCTGATCACATAGACTAAGTACTTGGCCACATGGGCTGGATATGTCAGGCCATATAAGTTGGGTAGTGCTTTATTACTTGAGTTGGCTCTTATATGGCCAACTAGATTGGATCGTATCTTGCCACATAAGTTAATTTATGCATATCCATATAAGTTGGGTTATACATTACCACATCGATTGGGTTTTACCTGACCAAATAGGTTAGGTCATGTCTAGTCAAATGGGTTATGTTATATATTGCAATATGTGCTGAGTCGTACCTAGCCATAAAGGTTGAGCCAACTCAGTCTAGTAGATCAACTTGACTTAAGTCATATCCTAGTTAGACTCATCTTATTAAGTTAGATTTTAATTTTATGAAAATATTAAAATATAACTCAAATTCATAAATTAAATAATTTAAATTTATAGTCTTAAATTTAAAACTAATTAAATTATAAAAATTTACATATAATTCTTGAATAGATATATCTAATTAAATAAATCAGAACCATTATGTTAATCAAAATAGTTTGTATATTTCTCCTCCCACTTAATAGAAATTTGATATGAAAAATAATATTAATCAATATAATTAGAACTTGAAATACTAAGTCAAAAGATAAAGCTAAATCAACTTGAAAATATTTAGATGGAAATGTTCCATTCGAAAACTTTATGTCAAAAGATGTTTTATTAATATATTTTTATTTTGAGAAATTGAGAAAACTTATTCAATACATTTGATTTTACATTATTAATAACAAGCACATCAAATTCTATATCCAATAAATTATCAAAATTTTTAAGTTTTAAAAACTAATTGGTTGTTGATATAAAATATTAGTTGAGGCTACATGTCTAACTCAACACACAAAAGCAATTGAAAGGATGAAAATTTATAACTATTCAACATATATATTTTTTTATAATTTCAAATGATTCATATATTATATGTGCTAAAAAATAATATTATATTTAATTCTGATTACATCTCATTATTATAGTAGACAAATAATATATAATAATTAATTTATCACTTATTCAATCAAAACTCCATTTAAATTAGTTACACATACAATTAAGTTTAAATATCATTTATTCGACTACAAAAGCACATATGTTATCAAATGTGAAAAGTAACTTCTATAAACCATCCTAACTCTAATCTCAATTTTAAAAATAATATATAAAAACAAAAATTATAAGGATAAATACTTTTCAATTTGTATTTTTTTAATGAACTACAAAATTTTTGTATTTAAAATTTGTCACAAATTTTATATATAAGAAAACAACTGATATTTACTATTATACCCAATTAATAAAACTAAACATGTTAACTGTAAGCATTTATAATAATGTGAGGTGAGGAAAAAAAATCAATCATCTGTCTTAAAGAAACCACATAATAAATAGCGAATATATTCATATAATTGCTTATTAAATTTATCCTATTCATAATTATAGACAAGAATAATATTTCGGAGAAAAGGTAACAAAAGTAATATGTCAAACTATAATAAAAATTATGTCAAACTTCATTTATGTATAATATTCTTAAAATTGAAAAAAAATATACAAAAGAATTCTAAGTTCCCAACATGAATAAACTATATTTGAAAAAAATGCTACAAGACTCATGAAATAAAACACAATTTTAGCAAAATAAAAATCTAAATATTTGATAATTAACATAAGCATCATATAATATTTCTAGTTAGATTACCAAATTATTTTTTAAATATTAGATAAAATATAATATGTGTGTCTTCATTAATAACTAAGTCAACTGATATTAACTTATTTAATACAAATACATCCCAAAATCATACATATATAATCATATTAATAACTCATATCTACTTTTCAGAAAGTGGATAAAAGTCTCATGATGAAATTATATTCAAAATATAAAATTTTATAAGAGTTTATGTAATAAAACATTATAATACTTATCGTAATTTAAAGAAAATATACTAAAATTTTGAGTTTTTTACTCAATAATCTCAGTTCAAATTATTTAATGAGACTCTCCCTGAGCAATATTTTTATTAATTATTTTTATAAAAAAGTCATATTTGGCTTAGTAAAATGATCCTAATATCTTAAAATCATTATTCTATAAACCCAAAACATAAATCTTAAAACTAATTAAGTCCCTCATGTTTCAACAAATCATCAAAATCATTGCTGTAATAACATTAAATTATCACATACCAATTTGTAAAAATAAATTAGTATTTTTACTATTCATAATTTATAGAAAAAAATATTTTTGAATTCGAATCTTTATCTTTATAATAATAAATATTTTTTAACTAAAAAAATAACTACATCTCCTTGGTAGGGCCACAAAGTCTTCCACTTGAGTCTTAGATGTGCTACTAGTTACTCTAATAATAAATATAAGATAAAAACATATAAACAATCACACATGATGATAGGAACCTTCGAAATATAATAAAAGTAATTTTAATATTTATGATATATATATAAATATCAATAATTTAATATAAAATGATAACATATCAACTTATCTATCAAAAAAATAATGACAATTCTTATAAATAAATAAAATTATGTATCAGTCATATGCAACATATCTCAATAACATGCATAACAATCAAATAAAAAAGGCATATATCACACCTAATGGTGCACTCCCCTAATAACAAATGGAGAGACATACTCCACAAAATAGATTCCTTCCAGTAACAGTTGAAGAAAACCCATACTGTACTCCCAACAAAGGATTGACTATTATTCCTCACTCGCCTAAGTGGGGATATATTCCTCTCAATATCACCCTACATACCCTTAATATGGATAAATTGTCAACCATAATCATTTATTATATTCATTCATTCATACATGTATCAAAGAAGTAGTAAGATATAATATTATGATGGATCATGCTTAATGTATGGCTCACTAATCTTTCAGGAAAATCACCCTACTTACCCTTAATATGGATACATTGTAAACTATAATCATTTATTACATTTATCCATTCATGAAAACATGTATATAAGTAGTAAGATATAATATTACGAGGGATCATGCTTGATGTATTATATGTCAAATTATGTCCATTGGTGAGTCTGTATTATGATATACATATAGCTCCTTTCATATATACTACGTGATAACAATCATATCAATATCATAAACTAAAAAAAAGGTAAAAAACCAATAATCATTTCTAAATAACATATTCTGATAAAATTTTTAAGTTCATTAAATCATAAAGATATAAAGTATCAATATCACAATAGTCCTTAATAATCATAGAATTGGAATAGCCCAATTGACTTGAACCAAATTTAATTTAATTAGGATCTAAATAAATCAACCTCAAATCCTTATAGAACCAATCTAAAATCATCATATACTAGTTTAATTTAGATTTGATTTCAACTAGGTCAAGTAGGTTTTAATTAGTCAAGTTGGTCTAAAATTATCCTAAGCCGGCTTGAATCGATCAAACATGTCTAATTTAAGTAATTAATATATTAAAACCAAGAGAGAGAAAGAGAGAGAAAATTGGATTGTCGCATAGTACTAGCCCGAACTGAACTGACCCACCTAAGTCTTGGACATGACACGTGCGTCACATTTACTTATCAAAGGTCGTAGGTTGGGTTGAGGTATAATGGGCTAGATAGAGAGATGATGATATGTTTGATGTCAATCATATAGTTGGGTGAGTCTAACTTCGTAGGCTTAGCTAAGCCTCACTTACTAGTTGGCTAAGCCTTACCATTGAACTAGGGCATACTTGGCTTGCGTGTTGGGTCATACCTATATATATAAGTTGGGTCATACTTAACTACTTGAACTAGGTTATACCTAGCCACATGGCTGAACCAAGCCTGACTACATAGGTTGGATCGTGCCTTGCCACGTGAGCTGATTTCTAAATAGCCATAAAAGTTGGGTCATACATGATCACATGGGTTAGATTGTATTTAGCTACATGAGTTAGTTTATACATTGTCATATGGGATAGTGATAGAACCCCAGAAGGAGCTCTATAGATTTTGATCCTTGATTGGGATCAACCCTTGGAACGTTGTAGGGGTTTCTCCCTTTTAGACTCGGCATAAGGCTGAATTAAAATTATAGATTGCTTGATTCAAGAGAGGAGGCGACTACGTTATTATATAGGGATCAAAACCCTAGCCTAAGGGGGTGCTTGCCTAAGTAAAATTATCCCTTTACCCCTCTTATAGCCAACCTGCCTTAATATGAATAGGGGGCGACTAGGTTGGCTCTATAGCTGACCTAAGCAAGGGAAACCTTGGGCAACCAACACAGTAAAGGGGGCGATGACCACTAAACCCTAAGAGCTAATCTAAACCTTAACATACTCCTTTATAATATAGGAATGACTTTATTATAATCTAACAGGGTTTTATTGACAACTTCTAGGGAGATTAAGATTCAACCCTACTGGAGTCCTATCAGATAGGTAATATTTGACCAGCTAAGTTATACCTTGTCACATAGGTTAGATTGTATATTACCACCACATGGGTTATGTTATACCTAACCACATGGGTTGAATCGTACATTACCACATATAGGCTGGGTTGTGCCTAGCCATAAGGAATGGGCCAACTAGTTTGATAGATCAACCCGACTTAGGTCAGACCCTTGTTATATTCTTCTTATTATTATATTTTAATATTTTTAATTATTAAATAATAATCCAAATTTATAAATTAAATAATTTAAATTCATAATCTTAAATATAAATGAATTAAATCATAAATTTAACACATAATTCTTGAACATAGATATATTTAATTAAATGAATTATAACTATTATATTAATCAAAAATTAAAATCTTAATAATTAAATTATTGAAATTCATTTAAGCTTAAGAGATCATTATAAGTCCAATAATCATTCCAACATCATAAATCAATTATCATCATAAAATTTTTAAATTAAAATACTATTATGCATAATAAAATTATAATAATCATAATATCAAGATTTCAAAATATAAATCAAAACTGATTATAAAAGAATAGAAAATCCTGCTACTCCTCGGGGATCTTCTTCTTAAGATCATCTTCTCGAAAAATTCTCTCATCAATCCTTCTACTATCAAGTTCAGTGAAGAATAAGGGGAGAGAAGCCTCCCTTTAGATCAGAGAATATGAGTTCTTTCCAAAATTAAGTAATTATTAAATTTTATTTTTAATTTATTTTAGTTTAATTCCACACACAAAGATAGAATTATAATATTTATTTCTTATAGTTCACACACACAAGAATAGAATTTAAACTATTTAGTTTCTAAAAATCATATTACTCATTAGTAGATAAATCAATTAATAATTTAATTAATTGATAAGATTTTTAACTTGTCCAAATGATTAAGAAAATTAATTTTAATCACTTTCTTAGCCATACTACACAAATAAGAAAGTTAATAATTTTAATAAATAATCCATTATTTATGATAATTTATTTATGTTTAGGGAAAAAATTATAGGTGCTTACATATGAACTAGAATATCAAAAGTATAGTGGTATTTTGTAAGATTGTTCAATAACTTTTAGCTTACCATTGTATAAAATACCTCTAATTTCTTTTTTTTATCGTGGTTTCTCAATCAGAAGTTTCATCTGCAGGCGCAATGTTCTTGCTTCCATTTATTAACATACTAACAATAGTTGATTTATGATGTCAGAAACACAAAAAATCTTGAATGATTTACTACAATAAATAAATAGGTGGTTTATTCTTTAACCAAAGGGCAGTCGTTTTTTAAATTGATATAAATGGCCGAATAAAAAATAAAAATGTGTACTCTTTTTGTGCCAAATACGACAACAGTGTAACGAGGTTTGTAACCTGACCAAGTCAGCACTATATATAGGAGGTGGAGTGTTGAGTTTGACTACGCCGTTACGTTAGCCTCGTTTCTCCTCTCTATTTACGTTCACAAGTTGGTAGATTTATTGTCTGCTTTCGTACCATATGAGCTTCTGTTTGATGTTGATGCTGATTTTGTATACGAGTACCGAGTTATAGGACGATTCAGACCCCGATGAATGTGGCAGACAAATTTGAGCCAACCCTGATCAAAATACAGACGGTATTTTCATGTAAAACGATCTAGAGTGGCTCATATTTCCATCAAGCTGCATCCATGTTGTTATCTTCTGTTTTACGGCCACATGGATGCACCCTTTCCGCCGGTGCCTTTGAGTTTGACCGACCGCGTAGTACGTCCATCTTGTGTCGCATTCACTCACTCACACACACACACTATCTCTCTCTCTCTCTGATGGTTGATGCTGATACCGAGACTGTCAACATGGTACTTTCGTGAATTATGGTGCCAACTATGATGTAGAGCACTTCAAAGAGTTGATCAGTACGAATCACTTCTTTCTATCTCTGCTGTTTAATGCTGATACCGAGGCTGTAAGCATAGTACTAGATGAATTAACTTACGTGAATCGGAATATATGATGCCGACTATAGTGCAGAGGACTCCAAGAGAAGGGATAACGGGCCTATTCAGATGGTTTTACCTTAAAGCTTTACAAAAAAAAACATCTCTAAAAATAATAGACTTAAGGATTTATGAGTTTTTAGTTTCTTTACTTCTCAATCAACATGAGGTTAATTAATCTTATCAATTGGAGATTGAGACCTCCAAAAACTACTTTTAAAAGTAATAAACTAGTGAACTTATGAGCCCTTAGCTCTCATACTTCTCAACCAATATGAGACTAAATAGTCTTAATCGGTATCAAGCACTCCTCTTTTTTAGAAGTTTAAGTGAGATGAGCACGTCTAATTTTGCTAGCGCCAATCTAATAAGGGGCATTTTGATCGATCGATCATTGGTGTAACCAATAGGCACACGAGAAATTATTCATTTTGAGTGATGGTTGTACCTATATGGTTTTGTCCCTTGTGGATGTTGGAAATAGGAAGAAGTAATGAAAATGCCCACTTGATTCATTGATTCATCGTTTATTTATACATAATGAGAAGGAGGATTTTCCTCAACTAACATACGAGATTTCCTCATTCAGTTGGGGAAATCATATCTAAATCCTAACTAAATCTTATCTTTTATCATGCCCCCGCAAGATCGAGCTCCTGTAAGGACGCCGATCTTGAACTAAGGATGTCGATCTTGAATCAATGTCAATGAAACTGAAGGAAGGAAGCTGCTGTGTTGTCAACCGCGGTGAAGACCTGACGGTGGTTGACGTTGACGATAGTTGACTTTGACGGTGATGTCAGCGGCAAAGAGCAAGGGTTGTAGCAAAAGACGGCGAACGCGGCTGCGTGGCAGCAATGGTGGCAGCGAGAGAAGCGCTACGATCGTAGATTTACTGTCGTTTGACAGCGAGAAAGAACTTGTTGTGCCCTCTCAGAAACCGAGAGCGATAAGCGGCCCGTACATGTACTCTCAGAAAACGAGCAACGAGGCTGCGGGAGGGATGACGACGGCGGTGTAGAAGCCATCGTATACTGCAGATGGGGTAGGCAAGGTGCCGCTGCTTGTTGGAGCTGATGCGACAGTGGTGGTGCACAAGGAAGATGACCTCGTGCAGAAGAATGCTTCGGTAGAGGAATTGAGAAAGCCAACAAGGTCCAACAGAGGAAGAGAAAGCCGATGCACTAGAAATCTCCAGTTTCGACATCGACGAGAGACTGCCGTTTGACAGTTAGAAGAAATAGATCTACACCGATGAGGAGAGAGTTACCTTCGGAGCAAAGGAAGCAAAGGATGTCCGAGAGGATGGCGGTGGATGACCCCTGGGTATCTGTGGTTTCACAGCGGAGTTGTCCACGAACAAATGATGATAGAAGCTGTCATTTGACACTGAATAAAAAAAAGAAAGGTAATCTCTCTTATAGAGAGAGGGGCTCTGATACCATGTTGAAAATAGGAAGAAGTAATGAAAATGCCCACTTGATTCATTGATTCATCGTTTATTTATACATAATGAGAAGGAGAATTTTCCTCAACTAACATACGAGATTTCCTCATTCAGTTGGGGAAATCATATCTAAATCCTGACTAAATCTTATTTTATTAGTGGAGACTAAGAGCTCCAAAAAAACACCTCTAAAAGTAATAAAAATTGACGGACTTATGAGCTTTTAACTCTCCTACTTCTCAACCAATGGGACTAAATGACCTTCTCAACCGCTACCAAGCACTTCACCTTTTCATAAGTTTAAGTGAGATGAGCATGTCTAATTTTGCTACAATTTTGCCTGCCCATTTAGTTTACCGACATTGCTCACTACCTAGCTTTCAGTGTCACTTTCGCCCTGCTCACAAATTATGGGCGATGCAAGTTTACTCACCATTGTGGATGAGATGCATGGTAGAAAGGTGGATCATCGTGGATAGCACATTGTGATGGTAGGACCCCGACGATTGATTAATGCTAATGTGCACTGATTTTAGCAGTGCCTAAGGGCTGTTTGATAGGACTCAAGTAAGGTTGAGTCCTAATCTCCCTAGAAGTAGTCAATAAAATATTGTGAGATTGTAATGAAACCCCACTTAGTCACTTCTATCCTATAAAGAAGTGTGGTTAGGATTTATATTGGGGCCTTAGGGTTTAGTGGCCACTGCCCCCTTTACTAGGCTAGTCGGCCAGGGTTTTCCCCTGCTTAGGTCGGCAATAGAGCCAACCTAGCCGCCACCTATTCTTACTTAGGCAGGTCGACTATAAAAGGGGCAAAGAGATAATTTTACTTAGACAAGCATCCCATGGGCTAGGGTTTAGAGCCCTATATAATGATATAGCTGCCCTCTCTCTTTTATCAAGTAATTTTTAATTTTTATTCAGCCTTGTGCCGAGTCTAGAGGGAGGAACCCCTATAGTGTTCCAAGAGTTGATCCCCCTCAAGGGTCAAAATCTTTAGAACTTCTTCTAGGGATTCTATCATCTGGTATCAGAGTCGCATTCCTGTTGTCTTGCAGCCATCTCTGCCATCGCCACCTTCCCAAACAATCCCTATAATTGCTTTTGACGTCGCTTCTACCGTCGCCCACCAAGCCATAGATCCATCAATCTGCTATCGTTCTTTGTGTCAACATCTAAAAATATGGTATATTTTTATCACCCATGCCTCTTCAATACTACAAAATCCTTTACCTTAATGTTAAAGAATTTTTTCAAATTTTATCTACTATAAATTTCATTCATTGTAAACATTATTGTTGTTACGAAGGTGAAATGCTGTAGAAATTTTCAGTTGCCTATTTGCCTCTTGAAACTGGTTTATTTCTTCTCCTTTTTGGCCATAATTTTTATATAATTCCATAAATCAACTTAGCTTTCATCTGAGATTAATTTCTAGAAAAAATTCCTTCTTGAACCAGTTTTATTGTATCTTCTTTCATTATTATGCGGTGTTGGAATTTTACGATGAAGGATCTACCTTTCGTCTTTTGCCCTATTTCCCTACTGTTACGCTACCGAAATTTTGTCAAACTTTTTATTGATATTTACTATATCTGAACCGAGGGTTTCTACATATTTTTCTTGAATTTTCCTCTAGAATTTACATCCAGAATTCATTGTTTCTCCGAAGTAAAGTCTATTCGATAGGATAGCACATCGCAACACCTTTCTTCATCAAATTCTATTAGATTTGAGTGTTATGTTTTGTGGGATTTCAGACTCTCTTTCTCTCATCTGCAAACTCTACCATCCTTACTAAAAATCCTTCCAAACCGCACCCTAAACCGATCCTAAACAGCAACCCAAATCAGCCCTAGACTGTAGCCTATTCCTATCTAAATCGATCCACTCATCCAACCAGCCATCCCCTCTCCAAAAATTCTCATGCTACTAATCTAACGACAAAATAAATATCTCAATATTATAGATCTAGAGGCATACACCATGGCATCAGAGGAGGCCATCAACACCAAGTTCGAAGCTTTTGAAAGCCGCATGGAGTAGAAGATGCGATCCCTTATTACCGAATTCAGTATAGGCTAACCAATAATTCCGAGGAAGTCACAGCATGAAGAAACTTCAGATCGGCGAGATGATCCTCAAGAGCATGGACACATCATCCATTATCAGATTAATCCATGCATGAAGGTGGACTTCCCAAGATGGGAAGAAGGAGACCTGATCGGATGGATCTCGTGCGCAGAGCGCTATTTTCGATTCTACTGAACCGCTGATGCTACACGGGTGGAGATTGCTGCCATCCACCTCAAGGAAGATGCTATTCAGTGGTTCAATTGGTTTGAGCACACCCATAGAGGTATCTCTTGGCAGCAATTCAAGGAAGGACTACTAAACCGCTTCGGACAAATTGATTACGACAACATCGACGGACAATTGACAAAGATTCATCAAACCTCTATAATACAAGAATACTAAATAAGATTTGAATGTTTATCTAACCAAACTATGGATTGGTCTAGGGACTTTTATTGAGGGTCTAAAGCTGGAGATTTGAGAAGTAAAGGTGCGGCAATCGTATATAAGAAGAATGATTGATCCATGAGGTACGAAGGACAAGGGTCACTCCCCATCCAGCCATGTCAAGGCCTACAGCCCCCTCTACTGGCATCCAAGCCCCTACACCAAAGAAACTAATAAGAGATAAGCTTCGTGAACATTCGGCCAAGGGGTTGTGTTGGCACTGTGATGAACCATGGAGCCGAGAACATTGCTGCAAAAAGGGTCGGCTCCTTATGATTGAACTAGTGGAGGATGAGAACAGTAAACCATCTGAAGAAGGCCTCGAATCTGAAGAGAAAGCCATGAAGGAAGAGCCCCAACTGGCTGATTACACAATGCACGTATTGGTCGGCTACTCCAACCCATAAACGATGAAAGTTGGACTTCTAAAACAACAATCCATCACCGTTCTCATTGATACGGGTAACACAAATAACTTTCTCAACAATAAGGTTGTTGCATGTATGGTGCTTCAAATTAAGGGTTGCAACAAGTTCGATGAAGGTCGCCGATGATCGAATCCTCAATTGTGACCAATGGTGCCCCGCTGGTGAAACTGCTCCTCCAAGACCAAAAAGTGGTAGTCGATTTCTTCCTCCTATCCATCGATGATTATGAAGCCGTGCTTAGGATCGAATGGCTCACAATGCTATGAAGTCCTAAAATTTTTCTAAACTAATTGTGAAGTTTTATTGTAAAGGGAGATAGGTTATATTACGAGGCAAGTGCGGGAGCCATATTTTCACCATTTTGATACAATAGATGGAGAAAGTTTTTCACAAAGCATATGGAGGATTTTTGATGCATATCCAGCAGCCATCCAAGGAGAAAAAGATGTAAAATTCAAATCCTAAGCTTGCCCTCTTACTAGACGAATTCACGAATGTTTTCAAGGAGCTGCAAGGGCTGCCCCCTAACCAATCGTATGACCACCGCATACCGATTCTGCCAGGCAAACCTCCATTAAATTTAAGACTATAAGTTATCCTCACTTATAGAAGGATGAGATTGAGAACATTTTCAAGGAGATGCTCGACACCGAAGTAATTCAACCAAGCTGCAACCCTTACTCTTCGCCGGTGTTACTAGTGCACAAGAAGGATGGTACATGACAGATGTGCATTGATTATTGGGCTTTAAACACCATCACCATCAAAGATAAATATCCTATACCAGTTGTAGATGAGCTCTTGGATGAATTAAAAAGAGTCCGAGTCTTCACAAAATTGGATCTTCATTATGGTTATCACCAGATTTGGATATGTGCTGAAGATGTCTCGAAAATTGCATTTCGCACACATAACAGCCACTACGAGTTTCTGGCAATGCCTTTTAAACTTACAAATGCTTCTTCCACTTTTTAAAGCCTGATAAATGACATCTTCCAGAGTTTTCTACGTAAGTTTGTGTTAGTATTTTTTTGATGATATTCTCATTTATAGCCCTACGTTTGATATGTATTTTTAGCACTTACGAACTATTCTAACGATTTTTCGGGAGAACACCATTTATGTCAAATAGTCAACATGCAGCTTTTTATAATGTAAAGTGGAGTATCTAGAGCACATTATATCAGAGGATGGAGTGGCGGTAGATCCAATGAAGATCAAGACAATGCAAGGATAGCTGAGGCCTACGAACATAAAATCACTGTGCGGCTTCCTTGGACTCACGAGCTATTACCAAAAATTTATGAAAGATTATGGCAAGATTAGTGTCCCTACTGAAGAAAGACTCCTTCTTGTGGTTGGATAAAGCCTCCACAACCTTTGAACGACTCAAGGCAGCCATCACGATGACGTCGATCTTAGTGCTGCCCGATTTCAGTCGCACCTTCGTCATTGAGGCCAATGCGTCAAGAGTTGGAATTAGAGCTATTCTAATACAAGATGCCAACCCATTGCTGACACTAGTAAAGCTTTATCTCCCTCACATCTTAAAATATCTGTGTATGATAAAGAAATAGTTGCTATCGTACATGCCGTCACGAAGTGGAGACCCTACCTGATCGGTTGATGCTTCCAGATTAAGACTAACCACTGAAGCCTTAAATATTTTTTAGAGCAAAAAATATCTTCCCCGATGTAGCAATGATGGGTAACTAAACTTCTTGGCTTTGATTATGAAATTACTTATCGAAAGGGGAAAGAGAATATTCTTGTAGATGCTTTATCACAGTTACTGGGACAAGCCAAAATTTTAGCCATCTCCCTTCCTTCGACCGACTTCCTTAAAGACATTAGGGAGGAATGGAAGAATGACTCAGAGACTAAGACATCATAGAAAAATTGGAGAATGATCTGGGTTCCATAGGTCACTACACGTCAGATTCGAAGGACTTACGTTATAAAGATCGAATTGTTATCGTTTCTTCTTCCCCCTACATTCAAGCTATTTTGCATGAGATGCACTATTCACCTTCGCCAGGGCACTCTAGATTTTTGATAACTTACAAGAGGGTGAAACAAAACTTCTTTTGGAAGGGCATGAAAAAAATTAATTTATGACTATATATCCAAATGTGATGTATACCAACAGCAGAAAGGTGAAACGGTGGCAAATTCGGGCAAACTACAACCACTGCCTAGATCGGACTCAGCATAGACTGATATCTTTATGAATTTTATCGAAGGGTTGCCACCATCTCAAGGTAAAAGCATGATTTTTGTGGTGGTAGATCATCTAACTAAATATGCTCATTTTTGTACTGTGAGACATCCTTATACCGTTGCCAGCATTGCTCAACTTTTTATAAAAAATATTATAAAATTATATGGGATACTAAAGTCGATTATGAGCAATCATGACAGGGTGTTTAAAAGTAAATTTTGGACTGAGCTCTTCCAACTACAGGACACCCAATTGAAGATGAGCACAGTATACTATCCATAAATGGATGACCAAACAAAAGTAGTGAATAGATGCCTTGAGATTTACTTATGGTGCTTCACTAGTGACCGACCCAAAGAGTGGACAAGGTGGCTTCCTTGGGCTGAATGATGATATAACATAACTTATCATTCATCAACCAAATGTACCCCTTATGAGGCATTGTATGGTCGACCGCCCCCTGTAATACCGAAATATGTATTTGGTAAGACCAAGGTAGATCAGATCGACCAAAATTTAATTGATAGTGACAAGCTTCTACAGTTGCTGAAGGATAACCTAACTATCACTCAAGCCCACATAAAGCAACAAGCAGATACTCATCGGAGTGAGCAAAAATTTTTAGTAGGAGATTGGGTCTACCTTCACCTACAAAATGTACAAGCAGTTGTTAATCAACACCAGAGCATCGATGAAGCTATCTCCATGATTCTATGGACTATATCAGATTTTGGAGCATATTGGGGCCGTGACATACAAATTAAAGCTTCTAGATGATGCTAAGATCCATCTTGTCTTCCATGTATCATTGCTAAAGCCAAAATTAGAAGAACAAGAGTTGGTGTAGACTCAGTCAGCAACTGAACATTATAATTGATGGTGAAATCCAAGCCCAACTTAAAGCTATACTTTATCGAAGAATTGTGATGCACCAATGATGCCCTTCAACTGAAGAACTTGTGAAATGGAATAACTTACCATCTGAAGATACAATATGAGAGTCGCATGAGGAGTTGAAGACCTGATTCCCAGAGTTTATAAACCCTCAGCCTTGAGGACAAGGCTAATTCTAAGAGGGCGAGCTTGATAGGACTCCTACAGGGTTGAGTCCTAATCTCCTTAGAAGTAGTCAATAAAACCCTGTGAGATTGTAATAAAACCCTACCTAGCCACTTATATCCTATAAAGAAGTGTGGTTAGGGTTTAGATTAACGCCTTAGGGTTTAGTGGTCACTGCCCCCTTTACTATGTTGGTCGACCAAGGTTTCCCCCTGCTTAGGTCGGCTATAGAGCCAACCTAGCCGTCACCTATTCCTACTTAGGCAGGTCAACTATAGAAGTGATACAGGGGTAATTTTACTTAAACAAGCATCCCATGAGCTAGGGTTTAGAGCCCTATATAATGATGTAGTCGTCCCTCTCTTTTCTCAAGCAATTATCAACTTTTATTTAGCCTTGTGCCGAGTCTAGGAGGGAGGAACCCCTATAGCGTTCCAAGAGTTGATCCCCCTCAGGGGTCACAATCTATAAAGCTCCTTCTAGGGTTTTATCACTATTGCTGTGGATAGTATTGGATGAGCGACAACACTATAGAGGGTGGTGGGATGCCTTAGTCGTCAGCCCTCCTATGGTCAAAAGCATGGGTGTGATAGCCTTATTAAGGGTGGCAGTCATTGAAGATGATGTGATAGTAGCTCGATTAAGGGCTATGGACTATAGGTGATGACACAACATCAAACATTATGATGAAGTGCCATAAGCAACATTACCGATGGATAATGATATAGTAGAAATATGGATCAATTGGAATTATTTCAGTTGCCAAATAACATCAGATGATTTTTTATATATCAATGATGTTTGACACTTTACATAGATCAAAAGAAAAAACAAATATATATCATTTTTAGAATTTATATATATATCTATACAAATCAATTGATCATCATCCATAACTACATTAGTATAGACACACATTTGCTCACCTCCTTGCCCATCATATAGATGGATTCATAGTGTTCTTTGATAAGACCCTAGCAGGGTTGGGTCCTGCTCAACCAATTAGCAACCAATAAAAACCTGTGAGATTATAATAAAACCCACCTAGTCACCTTTATCCTATAAAGAAGAGTGGCTGGGGTTTATTTTGGAGCCTTAGGGCTTTCTAGCCATCGCCCCATTTATTGGGCTAGTAAGTTAGGGTTTCTAATAGGGGCATAGGGCTTGTACAACCACTTAGGCCGCCACCCCCTTTATTTGAGCAGGTCGGCTATATAAAGGGCAAAAGAGAGAATTCACTTAGGAAGCATCCCCCTAGGGCTAGGGTTTGGAGCCATATATAAGCTTGTAGTCTTAATCTCCTTTTATCAAGTAATATCATCTTTTAATTTAGCCTTGTGGCCGACTTCTAGGAGGGAGGAACCCCTATAGCATTCCAAGGATTGATCCCCCTCAAAGATCAAATCTCTATAGAATTCCTTTGGGATTCTATCATCTGGTATCAAAGCCGCAATCTTGCTGCCCTTGCTACCATCTCTGTCACCTCTACCCATCCAAGCAATTCCCACTATTGCTTTAGACGCCGCCTCCACTGTCATCCCCATGCTGCAGATCAAATCAATCTGCTGCTGCCTCCATCAATTACACTGAAGATCTGGTAAATTCCTACCACCCATACCTTATTACTACTGCAAATTTCTATCCTTACATACTGAAGAAGATTTTATATCCTTTCCTTGCTGTGAATTCTTTCCATCGCAAACGTGATCATCGTTGCGAAAGGGAATTGCTGTAGAAAATTTTCAGCCATATAGAGGCTTATTGAAACCAAACTTTTGAATACCTTTTTTGGACAAAATTTTTACACGTTCTTATAGATCAACCTAGCTTCCATTTGAGATTGATCTATCATGAAACTCCTCTTTGAAACTGCTCTTATATTGCTACAAATCCTCATCATAAATTGCTAAAATATTACGATGAAGATTTTGCCCTCTTTCTTTGCATCGATTTTCTTACCATTATACTACCAAAATTTCTTTAATCTAAATTACTATTATTGTCCTCATCTGAACCAAGGTTTTACCATTGAAATTCTACACTATTTCCTCAGATTTCTACTAGGATTTATGTTGAGAATCCATTGTTTCTTCAACGTAAATTCTGTTCGGCAGAACAACAATTACGCAATGTTCCTACATCAAATTCTATTAGACTTTATTGCTGTCCTTTTTGGGTCTAAAACTCCCTGTTCCTCAACTTCATCCTCTACCATCATAGCCCCAAATATCTTAGTTTTTTATAGAATTTTTATTTAGAAACTACTGTTTCTTTGGCGATAATTCTGCTTTTGCGAAGACTGCATCTACCATAGCAAACCTTTACCAAATTCCCTCTAAACTTGCTGCCATCTCCCATAAATCTGAAACCCTCTTCCTAACCTTCATCACCTACCATCACTACCCCAAAACCTTACAAAACTGTAGCCCAAACCACATCTAAAATAGTAACCTAATAAGCCTAAAACTGTAGCTTTCTACAACCAGCACTTATTTGCAGCATACCCGCACCGATCTCTATCAAACCCTTGCTACCATCAACACTAGATATAAAACCCTTTTCCTAACCTTCATCCACTGCCATCATAGCCTTAAAACTCCATCAAAATTGTAGCTAAAATTGCACCTAAAACAACCACAAAAAAAGCCCTAAAAGCCTGTAGCCTTCAACCTTCGGTCCACCAACCTTTCAGCTACAAAATCTCCCTTTATCCCTTCAATTGCAACACGTATCTCTTACTGCACAATGTTGCCATCTGCCTTGATCGCAACCAACAGTGATCCCTTGCTGCACAAAGCTACCAACAGCAATCCCTCGCTGCCATCCTCCTTGATCGCAGCCAGAAGTGATCTCTTACGGTACAAATGCTACCAGTAGTGATCTTTTACTGTCAACTTCCTTGTTCGTGACCAGCAAATTGAACATGAACAGTGGTCTCTCGCTCCATACCACTACTGCCCTCCTCTACAATAGCTATGCACTCTGCTGCCCCCTTGCCCCTCTATCGTAGCTGCACCTTTGCTGCAACCATCTCCGCCTGCAGCCACGTAGTCACACTACAGCCACGTAGTCGCACTACAGCCATAGCTAACGTTGCCGCTGCCCTCTTCTTCCTCTATAATCATTGCTGCCCTCAATTCAGATCCTTCGACTACCATTCCCCAATAGATATTAGCTACTTGGAAGCTGTACTACCACAACATCGACGACCTTGCAGAATCACCGAAGACCCGCAGTCGACATTACCGCTACCATCTTCTTCATCCACCATCGCTGCTGCTTCACAATCTAGATCCCCATGGCTGCCATCCTCTATCAACATAGCAGCCACTTGGAGATTTCACCATCATAGCCCAATGATTTTTACAGCAGCATCACAGTTGCCCTTTCTCATCCTTTTGCTATCACTACTACCTTCAACCTGAAGATTGCAACCACACTTTTCAATCGATTTATTTGATAGGTTGGAGATCCCTATGTAATGGCATCGATAGGTCTATTCGAAGCCAAATTGGGAGCTCTCGAGATATGTATAGATGCTAAACTATGTACTCTCTTCGAGAAGTTTAGATTGGGCCGATCACCGAGCCCAAGAAGATTACAATATGGTGCAAATGCAGAATGCACAAAGAATGCATGGGAGATAAGCAGCAAATTTAAGACATGGTAGCCCTGCACCTCGGCGACATTGATCCCCTTCGCACAATGTGAAGAAGGGCACCTCAATCAAGATGCTTGGAGCATAAGAACCATATCTCAACCAACAACATATGAACCTCTGGCATCAATCAATTATAAGAATGTTGACGAACAACTAGCAAGGATCCATCAAACCTTCCCCATCTAAGAGTACCAAATCAGGTTTGAAAGGTTATCTAATCAAACTCATGATTGGTCTGAAAAATAACTATTAGGGACTTTCATTGAGGGTTTCAAGCCAGAGATTTGGGGAGAAGTTAAAGTGCGATAATCATACACACTTATGGTAGCCATCTCCTTCGCGCGGCATCAAGAGCAACGATTGAACCATGAAGCCTGAAGGACTAGGGTCGCTCCCCGACTAGTAGCACCAAAGCTTTCAACCCCACATACTATCAGCCGAGCCCCTCAGCCCAAGGAACTAACAAGAGAAGAACTTTACAATGGATCGATAAAGGGCCTATGTGGGCATTGCGATAAACTATGGAGCCTAGAACACCCTTGTAAAAAGGAGATATCTCTGATGATTGAGCCCATTGAAGAACCCAAACTTGATGATATGACTCTCGAGTCTAAGAATAAGATACACCATAACCAGCCACTCGCACGATCTATACCTTAGCCGAATACATAAACCTGCAGAAAATAAAGATCGAAGGGTTTCTTGAGCAGTAACCCGTCATCATCCTCATCGACATCGGGAGCACGATCAACTTCATGAACAATAAGGTTACTGCCCGTTTAATACTCCAAAAAGAAGATTACAGTGGGTTCGACGTCAAGGTAGCTAATGACCAAATCCTGAAATGCAACTAGAAGTGCCCGCGGGTAAAACTGATTCTATAGGATCAAGATGTAGTTGTTAATTTTTTCCTCCTCCCTCTCGATGATTTTGAAGTAGTGCTTGGCATTGATTGGTTATCCACACTAGGAGATGTTTCATAGAACTTTTCAAAGCTAACCATAAAATTTTTTAGCAAATGAAAATAGGTGATCCTACGTTAGAAACAAGGGAGCAAAGCGACTACGATCACAACACAATACTGGAGAAGGTACCAAAAGAAGAATCCACTGGCTTCTCAATTCAAATTCATAAGTTTCAGGAGATGAAGCCAAAGGAGATTGAAGACAAGAACTCTATACCACAGCTTATTGAAATTTTGGGAGTCTTCACCAAACCGAACTGACTACCTCCTATCAAGATGCCTGACCCCCCTATGCTGAACTAGCTGAAATTACCACTAACTGATGCTCGGCTAGATTACTGCCCACAGAAGATCGAAGCTAAGAGGGTCGCCCAAGAGATGACAGAGACATGGATTATTTGGCCATGCTTTTTTCTCACTATGACACATCCCTACATCCTTGTCTCCAGGGATAAGTTTTCTTTGAAGTATTACATCCAATCGAACCCACCATGGTTGCTGAAGTAGAACTTCCAGATCTCAGGTGACTTTCACGACTTTCCCCAGGATCAGACCATGATGCTCAAAGTCTTCCTTGATAATGACCTTCGATCCACTACCCAAGACCACAAGAAAATTGAGTCCCTTTAGTGGCAGAATCAGAGTAAGAGAAGAATTATTTGCATGACTCAATAAAGCATCATCCCTCTCACTGAAGAAAGATGCGCCACCTTTGCTGAGTGGAACTATAGCCCTCATGACCACGATGTTGTCCACACCAAATCGTGGCCAAATGTTCATGATTGTAGTAGACACATCAACAGTTGGGATCGACATCACCCTTATGTAAGATAACCAACTCCTAATCCGAACCGAGCCTTTCCCCACATTCTACACGAGGTTTCTAAAGGGGATACTAATTACTACTAAACTTAAAATTTGGCTCGATACAGGTCCATGGCACGAAAGAGAAGTAAGCCTAGAAAAATTACAATTCTTGCTCATGCCAGAATGGGCTCTCATCATCTTGAACTATACCAGAGGGCAGTAACTATACGAGAAGAAGGATTGACTACTACTAAAGACTAACCGTATGGCAGCCCATGCAAATAAGAAACAACCTCTTGATAAACTTAAAGATCGAGCTTCCTTATACTTTTAGCCCTACCAGTAGAAAATTCAACCCTCAAGAAAGTGGTTGGACCTTGCAAAATTGGGGATCGTATTGGGGCCCCAACCTAGAGATTAGATCTACATATTAGATCAAAAATACAACTCATCCTCTAGGTATCCCACCACAAATGAAAGTTTAAAAAAGATAACTCGGTCCAAATTCTTCCAACCTACACCTAAGCTGATGAGGAGGCTAAAGTTCAGATGATGATCACATGGGAACACAGGATCATGACATATCACAGTCCCGCTACTACTACTAATGCTAGATCGCAGGATCTGAAGATCCAGTTCCCTGAGTTCATGGAACCTCAGCCTTGAGAGCAAGACTCATTTGAAGATGACGGGTTTGATAGGACCCTAACAAGGTTGAGTCCTGCTCAACTAAGTAGCAACCAATAAAACCCTGTGAGATTGTAATAAAACCCCATGTAGTTACCTCTATCCTATAAAGAAGAGTGGCTAAGGTTTATTTTAGAGCCTTAGGGCTTCCTAGCCATCGCCCCCTTTACTAGGTTGGTTGGCTAAGGTTTCTAGCAGGGGCACAGGGCTTATGCAGCCACTTAGGCCGTCGCTCCCTTTATTTGAGCATGTCGACTATATGAAGGGTAAAAGGAAAAATTTACTTAGGAAGCACCCCGATAAGGCTAGGGTTTGGAGTCCTATATAATCTTGTAGCTTTCACCTTTTTTCATCATTAATATAATCTTTTAATTTAGCCTTGTGGTTGAATTCTAGAGGAATGAACCCCTATAGCATTCCAAGGGTCGATCCCCTCAAAGATCAAATCTTCATAGAATTCCTCTGGGGTTCTATCATTTTTACCTATAAAATAAAGTCCATAATGAGTAATACTCAGTAAGTATAAACTTCGACAATCCTACCAAAGTGAGCATAAGCCATGTTATATATTTAACTTTTTCAAATCAAATGCATTAAACTTTTCATTGTGAACTCATATTCTTATAGCCATTTTAGCAACATGTAACCTCTTAGCATATAGGATGCATAATCAAGAGGTAAAAATTTGTTTAAATTAAGCCATAATACATCTGTGTAAACATATATCACATAGCATTTACAATAAGAAATTATAATATGGACGTGCACTCCCAATTTCACGTCGTGTATACAAATGCATAGCTATTTCATAGGAATTATAATAAAATATGCATAATAAAGAGGTAAAATTTTCATTTAATCAGAAACATATATGCAAGAATAGTTCATAGTATATGTCATATGTATATATGCAAGGAAATTATAATATATCGATTAACTTCCTCACTACATTTCATCATAGATATGTGCACTCATATACTGTATACAAATGCATAAAAATATTTTATGATAAATATATATTCTTGTGATAATTTTGGTAATGTGCCACCTCATAATACACATGTAGTAAGTCGTATCACATGCAAGAGGAAATCATACATGAACACTAGTATCACATAACCTAATAAATACATGCATTTCCACATTGCATGTTGTATACACAAATGTATAAGATTTTTATAACAGATACTTCATAATATGATATACGCATGATAATAAGGTAAAATTATGATTTCAAGTGAAACATAACACATCCATGCAAATATATTCCATAGTGCATGCCATAATAAATCACAATATGTTTATAAATTTTAAAATCATATTTCATAATATGTATATGTATTTTTATATCACATGTCATAATATATACGTGTACTCCCACATCATACATTATAATATTTACATGTACTCCCATACCATATGTAGCATATATATGCACTATCAATTGCATATAAATATATTTGTGTACTTCCACATTATACATTATAACATGTATTTGCATTTCTACACATGTAAACATGTCCTTTTACTACATCATAACAGGCATATGAATATTATTTATTTTTATTGTAATTCATATATATTTTTTCTTATGTAATGTATACATTAACATCATGCTTATGGTTATCTCATGGCATTTATCTCATTCAAAACATATTTTTGAACATACATTAAGCTCATAGCAATTTTATCATCAAGAACATGCTTTCATAATATATTTTGAGTTCACATGAAATATATGACTACTATTTTATAGTAAATTAAGTTTATAGTCACCTAATTCAACTTTAAATAAATTTTTTCCATCAAAAGAGCTATACTCGTTATAGATCGGGTGTGTTAGGGAGTTGTAAACATATAAAATTTGGAATAGAGGGTTACGAGATGCTTTAATCAAGAACTAAACATCTTAAATCACTTATATTCCAATGTAATTAATAATTTGCAGCAAAAAATTTTGGTAGAATCCTCTCTAAATTAGATTACCCCCAATTTAAAAATTCACCTTAAATTTATCATTAATTTGTCAGTAATTTAATCTATAATCAAATGACCTATTTACTATCAACTCAAACAACTACATGATTCTATGAAGTAATCATGCATCGCTATTATCATAACATTTTTTAAAAAATAGGTGATATATAAAACTAAATATATAGCAAATTCTAGCTTAAAAAGAATCATGTGGAGGCTAAACTATACTCTAAATTCAATTACCATCTTTTATTCCATTATGCTAAAATAGGGTTCATACTGTCTAAACTTTCAAGTCTCATATCTTGGTGCTTAGAGATGACATTCATTCAATTCTAAATCCTACATATTAAGGGATCATTTAAGATATATTAGAAGAAGGAGATTCAATCATATTCCTACGAGTATCAATTTAACTTAAACAGAATACTTTTATAAAAATAAAAGATTGAGTACCTCATATCAAAACACCCATAACTGTATAAGTCAATCTCAAATTGAAATAATACACTAATGCCTTGGAATTATAATAAATTCATGACAACATAACTAAAAATTAGAGGTTAATTTGAAACCTATGTTACTAAAAAGTAGTTGAAAATTTTTGTCTATAATATGCTAAATTAAAATTGAGGTATACTAAGGGAAGAGTTAAGGTCTCTTATTTTTTCATCATTAGAGTTAGGTTTTCTTGGCTTTCACGAAGATAAAGATTATTAGGTGAGTAAGGAGGATAAATCCAAAATAAGGTAGAGATGCTTAAGAGATTGTTATGAGATTTAGGGTTCAATTCCATTAGGCCTCATCTCAAGTTTTTCTCTTTTTTGTTAAATATAATTTTAGAGTTGTAGTAACTTAATTTGAGCATAATTTAGTGTATCAAAGATAATATGTTTTAATCTAAATTCATCTTTTAATTTTCCTTATGTATCTTAACATTTTTAGTATTACACTTCTCTATGATTTTCTGTTAAAAAATCTGATGGGAGCATCACATGCACAATGAAAAATAAAAATAAAACTATTTTCTCATATTTATCATATTAGTCATGCGATGATTAGTGATAAAAAATCATAAAATTGAAAACTACATAACATATGTTAAATGTTTTACTTAGGAGATTATATATCCCCAAAAAACTAGATTCAAATGAGAGGATGAAGGAGGTTAGATGTCCTCCTCTCTAGTGGTATCCATGTGGTGGAAAAAGTGGTAATGCTAGTCCCTTGTAACATAAAAACTCACAATTTTTGCATACATTCTTTGTAGCTTTTGTGTACCATTTATAGCAAGCATGAAAGAAATCCTTTCTTCTTCGCTGTCCTCACACATCAAGGAGAGGGGTGCTCGACTAAGAAAAAGATAGAGGGACGAGAATAGGAAAAGGCAACCAAAAGTCTCTAGCTACCATTAGTGTGTATGGTTGTCGCATTTGAACTTCTCCCCAAATCTCTAGTTTCAAGCCAATCTCTAGTTTAGTTAGATAACCTTTCAAACATGTTCTGGTACTCCTAGATGGTGGAACATTGATGAATCTTGGTTAGTTGGCCATCAACGTTCTCATATTCGGTTTGTCCGAAGTGGATCAACAGTCCTTCTTTAAATTGTCTCCCTTCATAAGTATGTTCAAACCAATCAAAGCATTGTATGGCATCACTTTAAGGTGTATAGCAGCAATATCCACCATAGATGTGTCCGGGGTCTTGTGATATCGAAAATAATGCTCCTCGCACGAGATCTAACCGATCGGTCTCCTCCTTCCCATCTAGGGAAGTCTGCCCTCGTGTGGATAGTGGGGTTTGGTCATAAGTCCTCCCCTCTCCTAGATGATAGAACCCTAGATGGAGCTCTATAGATTTTGATCTTTGAGGGGATCAACCCTTGGAACGCTTAGGAGTTCCTCCATCCTAGTAGTCGACCATATGGCTGAATTATAGATTGATCTTGCTTGATTAAAAGAGGTGGAGGCTATATGCTGATATAGGGCTTCAAACCCTAGCCCTAGGGGGTCCTTCCTAAGTGAATTTTCCCTTTTGCTAGGCTATAGCTACCATGCATAAATAAAGGTGGCGACGACCTAAGTGGCTGCACAAGCTACGCCTCTCTACTAGAAACCCTAGCTGACTAGCCCAGTAATAGGAGTGGCGGTTAGGAAGCCCTAAGGCTCCAAAATAAACCCTAGCCACACTTCTTTATAGGATAGAAGTGATTAGGTGGGCTTTTATTACAATCTCACAGGATTTTTATTGATTACTTCTAAGGTGATTAAGACTCCACCCTGCTGGAGTCCTATCAAACCCACCCTCTTCAAATAAGCCTTGTCCTCAAGACTGAGGTTCCATGAACTCAGGGAACTGGGTCTTCAGCTTCTGCAATCCAACAATATTAGTGGTGGCAAGACTATGATGTATCATGATCCCATGCGATCATCAGCTGAACTTGAGCCTCATCACCAGCTTGAGTGTCGGTTGGATGGATTTGGTCTCAGTCATCCCTTTGAAACTTCCATTTGAGATGGGATACCTGGAGGATCAATTGTATTTTTGGTTTAGTATGCAGATCTGGTCTCCAGGTTAGAACTCCAATTTTACAAGGTCCAAAGTAGTAGGGAGACCACTTCCTTGAGGCTTGAATTTTATACTAGTGGAGCTGGAGATGAAGGGGAACTTGATCTTTCTCATCAAACTTTCTTTTGCTCTAGCGTTTGTCAGGGGAAAGTTTCTTCCTTGTATAGGCTACCACATGGTTACTTTGTAATATTAGTTTGGCCTTCTTTTGGAATGAGGGTTACCCTTTGATAAAGTCTCAAGTGGTGTGAGCCTGATCTGATTCTGAGGTGGGTGAGAGTGGTGATTTTTCTAGGCCCATTTTCACTTTTCGTGTTGTTGACCCGTATCATACCAAACATTATGTATAAGGACAATGCCGATCCCAACTTTTGATATGTCTGCTCTAATTATGAACACATTGCCATGATCGGGTAGTGCAAGAACCAATGTAGATGGTATAGTGGCCGTCGGGGTCATGTGGATGCCTTCCTCCTGTTCCTTCTTACGATCGTGGGCCGGAGGTCATCATTAGGGAAGGCTTCTAGGATCATGGTCTATTCCTTGGGGAAGTCATAGATGTAGCCTTAGATGTGGGAGTGCTGCATCATAAACTATAGCTAGTTCAACTGAATGTGGCACTTCAGGAAGAGCTTATCCTTGTAGACAAACATGCAAAGTTTTTGGAGATAAATTGTCATTGCAAGGGAAGGTCATGGCCAAATGATCTGTGTCTCCTGCGTCTCTTAGACGATCCTTTTAGCTTTGGTTCTCTTAAGATATGGACAACAATATGGCTGAATATGTGCTAGTAGCTCCCCTTGTAAGATCAGCATATGAGGGTCATGCAGTCTGGTAGGAAGGAGTCGGCTCGGTTCGGTGGAGGTGCTTGAGATTTCAGCGAGCTTCTCCAAGCGCTGTGTTGAGATAATCTTTTCTTCGTTCTCTCCTTTCCCATATAAGGTCAACTATTTTATTTTGCCATTCATAAGGTCATTGGAGCTTATGGTATTGGCGAGGATGGCGACGGGCTGATGCTTGATGAAACCATCAATGTCCATTATTTGTGGTGAAGCATGAAAGGTGCGGGCGACCGACTATAGTTTTTTCTTCATATCCTTCTCCTCGGACTCGAGAGCCGTATCTTTGGGTTCTTCAGTGTGCTCCATCAATAGAGATATCTCTTTTTTATAATGATGGTCTCGGCTCCATAATTTATTAAAATGCCAACATAGGCCCTTTGCCGATCTGTCATGAAGCTATTCTCTTGTTAACTTTTTTGGCTGAGGTGACCGATTGGTGATAGATTGATAGAACCCCAGAAGAAGCTCTATATATTTTGATCCTTGAGGGGGATCAATCCTTGGAATGTTGTAGTGGTTCCTCCCTCTTAGACTTGGCACAAGGTTGAAATAAAATTGATAATTGCTTGATTCAAGAGGGGGGATGACTACATCTTTAAATAGAGATCAAAACCCTAGCATAAGGGGATGCTTGCCTAAGTAAAATTATCCCTTTACCCCTCCTATAGTCGACCTGCCTTAATAGGAATTGGGGTGGCTAGATTGGCTTTATAGCCGACCTAAGCAAGGGGAAACCTTGGCCGACTAACTCAGTAAGGGAGATGGCGGCCACTAAGCCCTAAGGGGTAATCTAAACCCTAGCCATACTCCTTTATAAGATAGGAGTGGCTTTATTATAATCTAACAGGGTTTTATTGACTACTTTTTAGGGAGATTATGACTCAACCATGCTGGAGTCCTATCAAACCCATCCTCTTAAAATCAGCATTGTCCTCAAGGCTGAGGTTCCATGAACTCGGGAAACTGGGTCTTTAGCTCCTCATATAATTTCCATGCTATTATCAACTAAACTTTGGACTCCTCATCAGTTGGGGTGTTAGTTGGAATGATTTGGGCTAAGTCATCTTCTTTAAATTTTCATTTGAGGTGGGATACCTGGTGGATCAACTGTAATCTTGATCTGGTACACGGATTTGATCTCCAAGTTAGGGTTCTAATGTGGTCCCTAATTTTACAAGGCCCAAAGAAATAGGGAGACAACTTTCTTAAGGCTCTAGTTTCCTCCTGATCGGGCTGGAGGTGTAAGAAAATCCGATCTTCAATTTTTCATCCATTCTAAAGTTTATTGGGAAGACATTTCTTCTTTACATGTGCTGGCATGAGCATGGATTATAATTCTTTTGGGTTTACTCCTTTTTTGTGCCATGGACCTATATCCAGCTAAATTTTAAATTTGGTAGCAATGAGTATCCCCTTTAAAAATCTCTTATGAAGTATGGGGGAAGCCTTAGTGTGAATTAGGAGTCGACCATCTTCCATAAGGGTGATGCCGATCCCAACTCTGGATGTATCTGCTCTAAGTATGAACACATTGCCACATTCAGGTAATGCTAGCATCGATATAGATGGCATCATGGCTGTCGGGGTCATGTGGATATCTTTCTCTTGTTCCTTCTTACGATCGTGGATCGTGGATCCGAGGTCATCATTAGGGAAAACTTTTAGCATCATGGTCCGCTCCTCAGTGAAGTCATGGAAGTAGCCCGAGATGAGGGAGCACTGCATCAGAACCCATAGTTGGTTCAGCTGAATATGACACTTCAGGAAGAGCTTATTCCAACAGACAAAGAGGCAAAGTTTTTAGAGATAAAGTGTCACTGCAAGGGAAGGTTGTGGTTGAATGATTCATATCTCTCGCATCTCTTGGACAATCTTTTTAGCTTCATTTATCTAAAAATATGGACAACAATATGGCTGAATATATGCTGGTGGTTCCCCTTGTGAGACCAGCATACGAGGGTCATGCAGTCTGGTAGGAAGGAGTCGGCTCGGTTTAGTGGACGTGCCTGAGATTTCAGCGAGCTTCTCCAAATACTATGTTGAGATCATATTTTCTTCGTTCTCTCCTTTCCCACATAAGGTCACTTGTTTTCTTTTGTCATTCGTAAGGTCGTTGGAGCTCCTGGTGTCGACAAGGATGGTGACGGGCTGATACTTAATAAAGCCATCAATGTCTAATATTTGTGGTGGAGCATTAAAGTTGCAGGTGGCTGATTGTGCTTTTTCCTTCATATCCTTCTCATCAGACTCAAGAGCTATATTTTTCAGTTTAGGTTCTTCAGTAGGCTTAACCAATAGAGGTCTCTTTTTTTTTACAATGGTGGTCTCGGCTCCATAGTTTATTACAAGGCCAACATAGGCCCTTTGTCGATCTGTCACGAAGCTCTTCTCTTGTTAACTTTTTTGATTGAGGTGACCAGCTGGCGGTAGATGGGGCCGAGAGTCTCTGTGTTGCTGGTCGTGCAGCAGCTTTGGTCCTCTAAGCATCTTGGTTCAGCCTGTCTTTGTGTAGTCATGCGAAGGAGATGGCTGCCTTAAGTGTGTACGGTTGTCGCGCTTTAACTTCTTCTTGAATCTTTGACTTTAAGCCCTCAATAAAAGTCCTCAATATTTATTTTTCAGACCAATCACAAGTTTGGTTAGTTAAACTTTCAAACCTGATTTGGTACTCTTGGATGATAGAGGTTTGACGGATATTCGTTAGTTCTTCATCAAGGTTCTTGTAATTGATTAGTGCTGAAGGTTTATATGCTTTTGGTTAGGATGTGGCTCTCATGCTCTGAGCATCTTGATTGAGGTGCCCTTCTTGAAGTTGTACAAAGGAGATCGACGTCGTCGAGGTGTAGAGCTGCCATATCTTATCCTCACTTCCTATCTTTGATGGGTTCTTTTTACAATCAAAATTTGCTCCATGTTGTGATCTTCTTGGGCTTGGTAATCAGCCCAATCTAAACTCCTCGAAGAGAGCACATAATTTAGCATCCATACGTATCTTGAAAGCCTCCAATTTGGCTTCGAATAAGCCCAGCGATGTCATGACGTAAGGATCTCCAACCTGTCAAACAAACCGACTGAAAAGTGTAGCTGCAAGTTTTGGGTTGAAGGCAGTGAATGGCAGTAATGTTGGGACTATAGAGTTGAAGTCTCCAAGTGGTGGATGGCAGCTAAGGGTAGTAGTGACGATGGAGGAAGAAGAGGGCAGCAGTAACCTCGATTGCGACTGCGCTACGACTTTATGGCCGCATGTGGCGTCGGTTACAGCAAAGGTGCGGCTGCAATAGGAGGAAGTTGGGGTAGCAATGTACACGGTTGTTGCGGAGGAGCGCAACAGTGGTATGGAGTGAGAGACGGTTGCTGTTGTGTTCAATTTATTGCTGGCCATGATCAAGATAGTTGGTAGTGAACGATTGTTGCGGGCTATGATGTAAACAAATTGCAGCGAAAGATCGCTACTGGTAGTTTTTTACTACAAGGATCACTGCTGGCTGTCATCAAGGAGGATGGTAGCAAGAGGTCATTGTTCATAGTGTTGGGCAGTGAAAGATGCATGTTGTGGTTGAAGGGATAAGGGAGATTGGGCAGCTGAAATATTGGTGGACCGAAGGCTTCAGTTTTTGGGTGCGGTTTGTGGTTGTTTTATGTGATTTGGGGTTATGATTTTATGGAGTTTAGGCTACGAATTGGTATGGTTTTAGGGCTATGATAGCAATAGATGAAGGTTAGGAAAATAGATTTTAGATCTGGGATAGATAGCAGCAAAGGTAGGTTTATCAGTAAGGAAAGTTGGCTGAAAAATTATGTGGATCGATAAGGAAGTAGGCTGCAGTTAGGGCTGATTTTGGTGGCTATTTGGTTTCAGTTTAGGGTAGGGTTTTGAAGAGTTTTTAGTAAGGATGGTAGGGTTTGGTGATGAGGAAAAGAGAGTCTGAAATTCCATATAAAATAGCACTTAAATCTGATAGAATTCAGCAAAAAAATGTGCTGCGATGTGCTATCATGCTGAACGAGTTTTATGTCAAAGAAATGATGACTTCTTGATGCAAATTCTAGAGGAAAGTTCAAGAAAATATACAAAAACCCTTAGTTTTAGATGTTGGAAATATTAATAAAAAGTTTGGTAAAATTTTGGCAGCGTAATAATAGGAAAATAAGGCAAAAGATGAAAGGTAAATCATTCATTGTAAAAATTCTAGAACTACATACTGGTGAAAGATTACATAAGAAAACTGGTTTTAGAAGGAATTTTTTTAAGAAATCAATCCTAGATGAAAGCCAAGTTGATCTTTAGAATTGTATAAAAATTTTAGCCAAAAAGAATGAACAAAAGTTTAGTTTCTAGAGGCCAATAGACGGAAGGCAGATTCTCCATTATAAAATTTTAGCACTGTGCGATAAAGAATCACAACACTATAAGTCTAGATCCAGAAGGAGCTTTTTTATGAGATTAGTCTTAAGATGAAAGCTAAGATGGTCTACGAAATTGTATAAAAGTTTCAGCCAAAAAGGATGACTAAAAGTTTAGTACCAAGAAGCAATAATTAGTTGAAAATTTTTACAGCGTTTCGCCTTTGCAACGATGATAACGTTTACGATGGTAAAATTTTGCATCAAGAAAATTTTGGAAAAACTTCTCCCATATATAAGATAGAGGAATAGCAGTAGCAAGAGGTGTGGGCTTTGGAGTTTTTACCATATCTTTGATGTTGACACAGAGGAAGGCAGCAGATTAATGGATCTGCGGCTTGGTGGGCGACGATAGAGGCGACGTCAAAAGTAATTGTGAAAATTACTTGGGAAGATGGAGGCATTAATGACGACTATAGGGGTGGCAAGATCGCTGCTCTAATACCGGATGATAGAACCCTAGAAGGAGCTCTATAGATTTTGATCCTTGAGGGGGATCAGCCCTTAGAACGCTACAGGGGTTCCTCCCTCCTAAACTCAGCACAAGACTAAAATAAAATTGATAATTGCTTGATTCAAGAGGGTGGACAGTTATATCTTTAAATAGGGATTAAAACCCTAGCCTAAGGGGGTGTTTACCTAAGTAAAATTACTCCTTTGCCCCTCCTATAGTCGACCTACCTTAATAGGAACAAGGGGCGGCTAGGTTGGCTCTGTAGCCAACCTAAGCAGGGGGAAACCCTAGCCGACTAACCCAATAAGGGAGGTGGTAGCTACTAAGCTCTAAGGGCTAATCTAAACCCTAGCCATACTCCTTTATAAGATAGGAGTGACTTTATAATAATCTAGCAGGGTTTTATTGACTACTTCTTAGGGAGATTAGGACTCAACCCTACTGAAGTCCTATCATAGATGGGGCCGAGGGTCTCTATGCTGCTGGTCATGTGATGGCTTTGGTCCTTTAAGCATCTTGGTTCAGCCTATCTTCCTGTAGTCGTGTATAGGAGATGGCTGCCTTAAGTGTATATGGTTGTCGCGCTTTAAATTCTTCCCCAATCTTTGGTTTCAAGCCCTTAATGAAAGTCCTCAATATCTATTTTTCAGACCAATCACGAGTTTGATTAGTTAACCTTTCAAACCTAGTTTGGTACTCTTGGATGGTAGAGGTTTGACAGATGTTAATTAGTTGTTTGTTAATATTCTCATAACTGGTTGGTGCTGGAGGCTTATATGTTGTTGATTGGGATGTGGTTCTCATGCTCTGAGCATCTTGATTGAGGTGCCCTTTTTGAAGTTATGCAAAGGAGATCGATGTCGTCGAGGTGTAGGGTTGTTGTGTCTTATCATTGCTTCTTATCTCCGATGGGTTCTTTTCGTAATTTGAATTTATAACACATTATAATCTTCTTGGGCTCGACGATCGGCCCAATCTAAACTCCTCGAAGAGAATGCATAGTCTAGCATTCATATGTGTCTCGAAAGCCTCCAATTTGGCTTCGAATAAGACCACCGACATCATGACGTAAGGATCTCCAACCTGTCAAATAAACCAACTAAAGAGTGTAGCTATAATTTTCAGGTTAAAGGCAGCGAATGGTAGCAATTTTGGGGCTGCGGTGCTGAAGTGTCCAAGTGGAGTATGGTAGCCAAGGGTAGCAGCGATGGTGGAGGAAGAAGATGGCAGCAATAATATCGGTTATGGTCCTTTGGTAATTCTGTAATGTTGATGCTATAATGTCGTCAAGGCTACAATTATTTAGGTGGCTGATATTTGTTGGAAGATGAAAGCCAAGAGATCTGAGTCGGAAGGCAGCAATGACGATGGAGGAAGAAGAGCACAGCAGCAAGGTCGGTTGTGGTTGCACTACGACTTCATGGCTGCAAGTGACGTCAGTTGCATCAAGGGTGCGGCTGCAATAGGAGGAAGATGGGCAGCAGTATGCACAGCTAATGCGGAGGAGGCAACAGTGGTATGGAGCGAGAGATGGCTGTTGTCGTGTTCAATTTATTGCTGGCTGCGATCAAGATAGTTGGCAGTGAATGATTGTTGCCGGTTATGATGTAAATAGATTACAGCGAAAGATCACTGCTGGTAGTTTTTTGCTGCAAAGATCACTGCTGGCTGCAATCAAGGAGGATGACACCTAGAGGTTGCTATTGACAGCATTGTGCAGCGAAAGATGCGTGCTACGGTTGAAGGGATAAGGGATATTGGATGGCTGAAAAATTGGTGGACTGAAGGTTATGATTTTTTAGGGCTAGTTTTGTGGCAGTTTTAGGTGTAGTTAGGGGCTATGGTTTTATGGAGTTTTGGCTACAATTTGGTATAGTTTTAACGGCTATGATAGCAGTGGATACAGGTTAGGAAAAAGAATTTTAGATCTGGGATAGCTGGAAGCAAAGGTAGGTGAATCGATAAGGAAGGTTGGATGAAAAGGTAGGTGGATCAGTAAGGAAGGTTGTGATTGAACCCCAGAAGGAGCTCTATAGATTTTGATCCTTGAGGGGGATTAACCCTTTGAATGCTATAGGGGTTCCTCCCTTTAAAACTCGGTACAAGGCTAAAATAAAATTTATAATTACTTGATAAAAGAGAGGGGGCGACTACATCATTATATAGGGTTGCAAACCCTAGCTCATGGGGTGCTTGTCTAACTAAAATTATCCTTTTGCCCCTTCTACAGCCTACCTGCCTTAGAGGGGACAGGTGACAGCTAGGTTGACACTATAGCTAACCTAAGCAGGGGAAAACCCTAGCCGACTAGCCCAGTAAAGGGCGGTTTCCACTAAGCCCTAAGGCCCCAAAATAAACCCTAGGCACACTTCTTTATTAGATAGAAGTGACTAGGTAGGGTTTTATTATAATCTCATAGGGTTCTTATTGATTACTTCTAAGTGATTAGGACTCAATCCTGTTGGAGTCATATCAAACCCGTCCTCTTCAAATCAGTCTTATCCTCAAGGTTGAGGTTTCATGAGCTCCTTATATGATTCTCATACTATCATCAACTGAATATTGGCCTCCTCATTAGTTGGGGTGTTATTTGGAAGGATTTGGACTGAGTCATCTTCTTTAAATTTCCATTTGTTGTGGAATATCTAGCGGATCAACTGTAATCTTAACTTGGTGCATGAATCTGATCTTCAGGTTAGGGCCCCAATGTGATCCTCAATTTTACAAGGCCCAAAGAAATAGGGAGACCACTTTATTAAGGCTCGAGTTTCCTGCTGATCGGGCTGGAGGTGTAGAAAAACTTGATCTTCAAGCGTAGGGCTATAAATAAAAATCTTATCATAGAACACCAATACGAACTTATGTAGAAAACTCCAAAAGATGTCATTCATCAGGCTTGGGAAAGTAGAAAGAGCATTCATATGTCCAAAAAGCAATACTAGAAATTCGTAGTGGCCGTTATGTATACGGAATGCAGTTTTCAGAACATCTTTAGTGCATATCCAAATCTGATGATAACCGAAATAGAGATCCAATTTAGTGAAGACTCGGGCTCCTTTTAATTCATCCAAGAGCTCATCTATGACTAGTATAGGATATTTGTCTTTAATGGTGATAGTGTTCAAGGCCCGATAATCAATGCATATTCGCTATGTACCATCCTTCTTGCGCACTATCAACACCGGTGAAGAATAAGGACTGCAACTCCGTCAAATCACCCCGGTGTCAAGCATCTCTTTAACGATGTTCTTGATCACATCCTTCTAAAAATGAGGGCAATGGTATGGATGTAAATTTGTTAGTGATTTGCTCGACAAAATAGGAATATAGTGGTCAAGCGGTCGGTTAGGGGGCAGCTCACGTGACTCTGTGAAAACGTCTGTGAATTCTCCTACAAGATGACAAGCTTAGGATCTGAATTTTGTATATTCTTCCCCTTAGATGGCTGTTGGATATGCATCGAAAATCCACCATATGCTTTGTGCAAAACTTTCTCCATTCATTAAGTATGACTTCATAATCATGGATGGGTAGGAGGAAGAAATCAACTACCACTTCTTGGTCTTGGAGGAGTAGTTTCACTAGAGGGCACCGTTGGTCGCAATTGAAGATTTGGCCATCGGTGACCTTTAAGTCAAACTTATTGCATCCTTTGATCTGAAGTTATTTGTGCTGCCTGTGTCGTTGAGAACGGTGATGGGTTGCTGTTTTAGAAGTCCTCCAACTTTCATCATCTATGGGTTGGAGTAACCGACCAATACATGCACTACATAGTCAACTGGTTGGGACTCTTGCTCCATGGCTTTTTCTTCAGGTTCAAGGGCTTCTTTAGATGTTTCATTGTCCTCATCTATTGCTTATTCAATCATGAGGAGTCAGCCCTTTTTACACGATGTTCGCGGCTCCATGGTTCATCGCAAAGCCACCACAACCCCTTGGCCGATCATTCCTGAAGCTCGTCTCTTGTCAATTTTTTTGTGCGGGGGCTTGGATAATAGTAGAAGGGGTAGTATGCCTCAGCATGGCTAGTCGGGGAGCAACCCTTATCCTTTGTACCTTGTGGTTCAATCGTTCTTCCTGGATACGCGCGAAGGAAATCACCGCCATAAGTGTGTATGGTTGCCGCACCTTTACTTCTCCTTGGATCTCCGGCTTTAGGCCCTTAATAAAAGTACCTAAAGTTGTTTCTCAAACCAATTCTTAGTTTGGTTAGATAAATTCTCAAACCTTATTTGGTGTTCTTGTATTGTAGAGGTTTGATGAATCTTTTTCAATTGTCCGTTGATGTTGTCAAAATCGGTTGGTCCGAAGTGGTTTAGTAGTCCTTCTTTGAATCACTACTAAGAGAGTCCTTCATGGGTGTGTTCAAATCAATTGAACCATTGAATAGCATCTCCCTCGAGGTGTATGGTAGCAAACTCCACCCATGTAGTGTCAGCAGTTCGGTAGAACCAAAAATAGCACTCCGCACGCGATATCCATCTGATCGGGTCTCCTTCTTCCCATCTTAGGAAGTCAACCTTCATGCATGGATTGTTAGGATCAGAGATGATGTGTCCATGCTCTTGAGGATTGTCTCGCAGATCTGAAGTCTCTCCATGGTGTGACTTCCTCGTGCTTAATGGTTGGCCCATCCTGAATTCAGCGAAAATTGATCGTATCTTCTCCTCCATGCGGCTTTCAAAGACTTCGAACTTGGAGTTGACGACCTCCTCTGATGCCATGGTGTATGCCTCTAGATCTTTAATATTGATATCTCTCTTTTGTTGTCAGGTTAGTGGCATGAGAATTTGGAGAAGGGGGTGGCCGGTTGGAAGGTGAATCAGTTTGGATGGGAGTAGGCTACGGTTTAGGGCTGATTTGGGTGGCTGTTTGGTTTCAATTTAGGGTAGGGTTTTGAGGGGTTTTTGGTGAGGATGGTAGGGTTTGGTGATTAGAAAAGAGAGACCAAAATCTATAAAAAATAACACTCAAATCCATTATAATTTGACAAAAAAAAATACTGCGATGTGTTGTCTTGCCAAATAAGAATTTACATCAGAGAAACGATGAATTCTCGATATAAATTCCAAAGGAAAGTTCAAGAGAATTATACAAAAACCATTAGTTCAGATGTTGGTAATCCCAGTAAAAACTTTAGTGAAATTTTGACAGCATAACAGTAGGGAAATAAGGCAAAAGACGAAAGGTGGATCCTTCGTCGTAAAAATTCTAGAACTATGTGATGGTGAAAAATTACACAAGAAAACCGATTCTAGAAGGATTTCTTTTAAGAAATTAATTCCAGATGAAAGCCAAGTTGATTTTTAGAATTGTATAAAAATTTTGGCCAAAAAGGATAAACAAAAGTTCAGTTTCAAGAGGCTAATATATGGAAGGTAGATTCTCCATCGTAAAATTTTAGCACTGCACAATAAAGAATCACAGCACTATAAGTCCGGATCTAGAAGGATTTTTTTATGAGATTAGTCTTAAATGAAAGCTAAGATGATCTAGGAAGTTGTATAAAAGTTTCAGCCAAAAAGGATGATTAAAAGTTTAGTTCCAAGAAGTAACAATCGGTTGAAAATTTTTGTAGCATTTTGCCTTCGCAATGATGATAATGTTTGCGACGGTAAAATTTTGCAGCAAGAAAATTTTGTAAAAAACTTTTCCCATATATAAGATAGGGGAATAATAGTAGCAAGAGGCGTGGGCTTTGGAGTTTTTACTAGATCTTTGATGTTGATGCAAAGGAAGACAGTAGATTGATGGATCCGTGGCTTGGTGGGCGACGGTGGAGGCAATGTCAAAAGCAATTGTGGGAATTACTTGGGAAGGTAGAGGTGGCTGAGATGGCTATAGGCAGCAGGCTCGTAGCTCTGATACCATATGATAAAAACCCAAAAGGAGTTCTATAGATTTTGATCCTTGAGGGGATCAACCCTTGGAACGCTGCAGGGGTTCCTCTCTCCTAGACTCGGCACAAGCTAAAATAAAATTAATAATTACTTGATAAAAGAGAGAGGGTGGCTACATCATTATATAGGGTTGTAAACCCTAGTCCATGGGGTGCTTGGCTAACTAAAATTATCCTTTTGCCCCTTTTATAACTTACCTATCTTAGAGGGAACAAGTGGCGGCTAGGTTGGCTCTGTAGCTGACCTAAGCAGGAGGAGACCCTAGCCGAATAGCCCATTAAAGGGGGCAGCAGCCACTAAGCCCTAAGTCCCCAAAATAAACCTTAGCTACACTTCTTTATAGGATAGAAGTGACTAGGTGAGGTTTTTTTCTAGAGATCAATATTAGATAAAAGCTAAGATAATCTAGGAATTTGTATAAATGTTTCAACCAAAAAGGATGATCAAAAGTTCAGGTTCAAGAAGCATCAATTGGCTAAAATTTTTTCTGCAGCATTTCTCCTTCACAACGATGATAACATTTGCGATGGTAGAATCTTGTAATAAGAAAACTTAGGAAAAACTTCTCCCATGTAAAAGATAAAGGAATAGCAGTAGCAAGAGGTATAGGTTTTGGAGTTTCTACTAGATCTATGATGTTGAAGCAGAGGACGACAACAAATTGATGGATCTGGGCTTGGTGGGCGACGGTGGATGAAGGCGATGTCAAAAGCAATTATGGGAATTGCTTGGAAGATGGAGGCAGTAGGGATGGCTACAGGGTAGCAGGAATATAGCTCTGATACCATATGATAGAACCCTAGATGGAGCTCTATAGATTTTGATCTTTGAGGGGGGTCAACCCTTGAAACGCTATAGGGGTTCCTCCCTCCTAGTAGTTGGCCATATGGCCGAATTGTAGATTGATCTTGCTTGATTAAAAGAGGTGGAGGCTACATGCTTATATAGGGCTCCAAACCCTAGCCATAGGGGATACTTTCTAAGTGAATTTTTCCTTTTGCCCATCCTATAGCTACACTGCATAAATAAAGGTGGTGGCGGCCTAAGTGGCTGCATAAGCCACGCCCCTCTACTAGAAACCCTAGCCGACTAGCCCAGTAAGTAGAGTGGTGGCTAGGAAGTCATAAGGCTCCAAAATAAACCCTAGCCACACTTTTTTATAGGAAAAAAGTGACTATGTGGGATTTTATTACAATCTCACAGTGTTCTTATTGATTACTTTTAAGGTGATTAGGACTCAACCCTACTAGAGTCCTATCATTGGAATTCTTCTTTTTGGTCTAAACCTTCTTCTTGTTGGGATCTCCTCAGTCTCGGTGGTCAGCCCAAACTAAGTTTAGCAAAGAGGGCGCGTATCCTATCCTACATTCGTGTCTCGAGGGCCTCAAACTTAGCATTAATTGCCTCCTCATATACCATAGTGTATGTCTCCAGATCTATAATGTTAATGTCCTTTTGCTATCAGGTTAAGGGCATGTATCTATTGAGGGATTTAAGGTCGAAAGGGTTGTTGGATGTAGGCGGCGGTTTTAGGCTTATTAGGTTGTTGTTTTAGGTGCAGTTTAGTGGAGTTTTGGGGTTATGATGATTGTGGATGAAGGCTGGGAAGATGGTTTTAGAACTGCTGTTGAAGGCATCAAGGGTTTGATACAGATCGATGGGGGTATGCTGCGAATGAGTGCTGGTTGTAGAAGCAGAATTATCATCAAAGAAATAGCAGTTTCTTGACGAAATTTCCAGCAATAAACCGAGAAGTTTTTGGAGGAAATTGTTTGTAAGATCTCGGTATTTATAATAGTAAGGATGACAAAATAGACCAGAAAGTTTCTATAGTAAGGCAGCAGGAAAAAATGATGCAAGTATGGTAGTAGAATTATCATAAAAAAATCAATAGTTTATGATGAAAAATTACAGTAACGTAAGGACGTTTCCATAGATGATTCTTAAGATAGACCAAACGTAGATGAAAGCCGAGATAATGTATAAAGCATATAAAAATTTTCATTCAAAGAGATGGCAGAATGGTGGGGTTTAAGGCAACAAATAGGTGGCTAAAAATTTTTGCAACATTCCTTCGATCGCAAAGATGATGACTTTACGATGACAATAATTCGCACTAACTTACCAAAAAAAAAAAATAATTCACACCAAGGAATAGATGAAAACCTTTCTTTTTGGTTTTGGGATAGGAAATTACAGCAACAATAAGGTATTTGTGATAGAATAATACAAGATCTTTGATGCAATTGATGGTAACAGTAGAAGATTGATTTGATCTACGGAAAAGGTGATGACGGTGGAGATGGCATCGACAATAGCAATTATGGAAATTGCTTGGCTGATGATATGTGGCAGGAAGGGTAGCAAAGGCAGCAAGATAATTGCTCTGATACCAGATGATAGAACACCAGAGGAATTCTAATGCAGATTAATCTTTTGAAGGGTGATCAACCCTTGGAACACTATAGGGGTTCCTTCCTCCTAAGTAGTCGACCACAATGCTGAAAGGAAATTAATCTCTTGCTTAATTCATAAGTGGTGGATGCTACATGCTTATATAGGGCTCTAAAATCATAGCCCTAGGGAGGCTCCTCCCAAGCTAAATCCCCTTATTACCCCTCCTCCCTAGCCAGCTTGCTAATAAGGGGGCGGTAGCTAGGAGGTTGCATCAAACCATGCATCCCTTTCTCAAACCCTAGCCGACCTGCCCAGTATGGATGGCGACGGCTTGGAAGCCCTAAGGCCCCAAGACTAAACCCTAGCCAACCTGCTTTATAAGATAGTAGGCAGCTAGTGGGGTTTATTACAATCTCTTAGGGTTTTTATTAATTGCTACTTGATTAAATAGGACCCAACCCTGTAAGGGTCCATCAGGTTGTTGTAGTTTTATTCGACCAAAGGAAGACATCTTTTTTTAGTAATGCCATGAGGGAGTGATGATTTTTTTACCATCGTCCTTCATGAATTTGCGGTGGTAGTGCAGCCGGGTAGGGGGTAGACCTTTCGATTTAGCGAAGATCTTTGAAAATTCAGCAAACAATGGGAGAAGGTTTAGATCTTCATTCACTACCAATTCCTTCATCTATAGCCTTTGAAGTTGTATTAAGAAGTCGATGTGTGATTGGTGCAGCACCTTCTCCATGCATTGCATAGAAACTGTCGTTGCTTCACCCCTGTATTTTCCTCACAGGATTACCTTTTTCCCTTGGCTGAAAAATTTCATAATTAGCTTGGAAAAATTTCAGAAAACATCAGCTAATGAGGATAGCCATTCGATGTTGAGAACTACTTCATAATTTTCAAGTGGTAGGAGGAAGAAATCAGTAGTGATCTCTTGGCCTTGGAAAACTAGTTTGTTAGAACCCTAGAAGGAGCTCTATAGATTTTGCTCTCTGAGGGAGATTAACCCTTGTAACACTATAGGGGTTCCTCCCTCCTAGACTCAACACAATGGCTGAAAGAGAATTGTTAATTGCTTGATTAAAAGAGAGGGGGCGGCTACATCATTATATAGGGTTACAAACCCTAGCCCATGGGGTGCTTGCTTAACTAAAATTACCCATTTGCCCCTTCTATAGCCTATCTGCCTTAGAGGGAATATGTGGCTGTGGCTAGGTTGGCTCTGTACCCTACCTAAGCAGGGGGAAACCCTAGCCGACTAGCACAGTAAAAGGAGCGATGGCCACTAAGCCCTAAGGCCCCAAAATAAACCCTAGCCACACTTTTTTATAGAATAGAAGTGACTAGGTGGGGTTTTATTAAAATCTCATAGGGTTCTTATTAATTACTTCTAAGTAATTAGGACTCAACCTTGCTTGGAGTCCTATCAAACCCACCCTCTTCAAATCAGCCTTGTCCTCAAGGCTGAGATTCCATGAGCTTCTTATATGATTCTCATGCTATCATCAACTGAACTTTGGCCTCCTAATTAGCTGGGATGTTAGTTGGAAGGATTTGGGCTAAGTCATCTTCTTTAAATTTCTATTTATGGTGGGATATCTGGCGGATCAACTATAATTTTGATTTGGTGCATGAATCTGATCTCCAGGTTAGGGGCCCAATGTGATCCCCAATTTTATAAGGCCCAAAGAAATAGGAAGACCACTTCATTAAGGCTCAAATTTCCTAGTGATCGGACTGGAGGTGTAGAAAAACTCGATCTTTATTTTTTTATCCATTTTAAAGTTTGTCGGGAGGTCGTTTCTTCTTTGCATGTGCTTCTATATGGTTAGTCTTTAGTGATAGCCAATCTTTATTCTGGAATGGTGACTACCCTCTAGTATGATTCAAGATAATAAGAGCCCAATCTGGCATGAGCATGAATTACAATTCTTCTAGTTTTACTCCTCTTTCGTGCCATGGACTTATATCCAACCAATTTTTAAATTTGGTAGTAATTAGTATCTCCTATAAAAACCTCGTGTGAAGTGTGGGGGAAGCCTCGATATAAATTAGGAGTCGACCAACTTCCATAGGAATAGCCCCAATTCTAACTCCTAACGCGTCGGCCTCAGTGACAAAAATGTAGCTAAAATCAAACAGTGCTAGGACTGGCGTCGTCATCATGGCGGCCTTGAGTCATTTGAAGGCTATAGAAGCTTGTTCTGACCACAAGAAGAAGTCTTTCTTTAGTAGGGACATGAACGGGGCACAAATCTTTCCATAATCTTTCATAAATTTATGGTAGTAGCGCATGAGTCCAAGGAAGTCGTGCAATGATTTTACGTTTGTAGGTTTTGACCATCCTTGCATTGCCTTAATCTTTGTTGGGTCTATCGCCACTCCATCCTCTGATATAATGTGCCCAAGATACTCCACTTCGCGTTGTAAGAAGCTGCACTTTGACTATTTAACATAAAGAACTTGCATCGAAAACTTCAGAAGATGTCATTCATTAGGCTTGGGAAAGTAGAAAGAGCATTCGTAAGTTCGAAAGGCATTACTAAAAACTAGTAGTGGCCGTTATGCATGTGGAATACAGTTTTTGAAATATCTTCAGTGCATACCCGAATCTGATGATAACCGGAACAGAGATCCAATTTAGTGAAGACTTGGGCTCCTTTTAATTCATCCAAGAGCTTATCTATGACTAGTATAGGATATTTACCCTTGACGGTGATAGTGTTTAAGGCCTAATAATCAATGTACATTCACCATTTACTGTCCTTCTTGCACACTAGCAACACTAGTGAAGAATAAGGACTGCAACTCTATCGAATCACCATGGTGTCAAGCATCTCTTTGACAATTGTTCTTGATTTCATCCTTCTGCAAATGAGGGTAGTGGTATGGATGTAAATTTGCTGGTGATTTGCTCAACAGAATAGGAATACGGTGGTCATGCGACCGGTTAGGGGGCAACTCATGCGGCTCTATGAAAACATCCGCGAATACATCTAGCAAGATGGCAATATTAGGATCTGAATTTTGTATATTCTCCCCCTTAGATGGCTGCTGGATATGCATAAAAAATCCACTATGTACTTTGTGCAAAACTTTCTCCAATCATTGCGACGAATCGATGAAAATTTGGCTCTCGTGCTTGCCTCGTAACGTGACCTGTCTTCCTTTGTAATAAAATTTCATAATTAATTTAGAAAAATTCCAGGAGATATCACCTAGTATTATGAGTCATTCGATCCTGAGTACGGCTTCATAATCATTGATGGATAGGATGAAGAAATCAGCTACAACTTCTTGGTCTTATAGTAGTATTTTCACCCGCAGGCACCGTTGGTCGTAATTGAAGATTCGACCATCGATGACCGTTACGTAGAACTTGTTGCAACCTTTGATTTGAAGTACCAAACATATAGAAACCATACTATTGAGGAAGTTATTTGTGCTGCTAGTGTCGATGAGAACAGTGATGGGTTGCTATTTTAGAACTCCAACTTTCATCATCTACGGGTTGGAGTAACCGGCCAATGCGTGCACTACGTAGTCGACCGGTTGTGACTCTTCCTCCATAGCTTTTTCTTCAGGTTCAAGGGCTTTTTTAAATGTTTTATTGTCCTCATCCTCCACTAATTTAACCATAAGGAGCCAGCCCTTTTTGCAGCGATGTTCGCGGCTCCATGGTTCGTCGTAATGCCAACATAACCCCTTAGCCGATCGTTCACGAAGCTCATCTCTTATCAACTTTTTTGGTGCGGGAGCTTAAATGGCAATAGAGGGGGCAATAGGCCTCGACATGGCTAGTTGCGGAGCGACCCTTGTCCTTCGTACTGATAAGACCCCAGAAGGAGCCCTATAGATTTTAAACCTTGAGGGGGATTAACCCTTGGAACGCTGTAGGGGTTCCTCCCTCCTAGATTCGGCACAAGGCTAAAATAAAATTAATAATTACTTGCTTCAAGAGAGAGGGCAGCTACAACATTATATAGGGAACAAAATCCTAGCCTAAGGGGGTGCTTGCCTAAGTAGAATTACCCCTTTGCCCCTCCTATAGCCAACCTACCTTAATAGTAACAGGGGGCGACTAGGTTGGCTCTATAGCCGACCTAAGCAGGGGGAAACTCTGGCCAACCAACCCAGTAAGGAGGCGACGACCACTAAGCCCTAAGGGCTAATCTAAACCCTAGCCATACTCCTTTATAAGATAGGAGTGACTTTATTATAATCTAGTAGGGTTTTATTGACTACTTCTAGGGGGATTAGGACTCAACCTTGCTGGAGTCCTATCAAACCCGCCCTCTTAAAATCAGCCTTGTCCTCAAAGCTGAAGTTCCATGAACTCAGGGAACTGGGTCTTCAACTCCTCATTAGCTTGGGTGTTAGTTAGAAGAACTTGAGCTGAGTCATCATCTTTAAATTTCCATTTGAGGTGGGATACTTGGAGGATCAATTGTAATTTTGATCTAGTGCACGAATCTGATCTCCAGGTTGGGGCCCCAATATGATCCCTAATTTTGCAAGGCCCAAAGAAATAGGGAGACCACTTTCTAGAGGCTTGAATTTTATGCTGGTGGAGATGGAGATGAAGGGGGACTTGATCTTTCTCAGGAAACTTTCTTCTACTCTAGCGTTTGTCAGGGGGAAGTTTCTTCCTTGCATGGGCTGTCATATGGTTAGTCTTTAGTGATAGCCAATCTTTCTTTTAGAAAAGTAACTGCCCTCTGGTATGGTTCAGGATGATGAGAGCCCAATCTGGCATAAGCATGGATTATAATTCTTCTAGTTTAACTCCTCTTTCGTACCAAGGACCATCTTGCATTAGAGTAGCCTAAATTCTAACTCCTGACGCATCAGCCTCAATGACCAAAGTGCGGTCGAAATCGGGTAGCGCTAGGACTAACGTCATCGTCATAGTTACCTTGAGTCGTTTGAAGGTTTTAGAGGTTTTATCTGACCACAAAGAGTCTTTCTTTAGTATGGACATGAGCGTGGCACTAATCTTGCCATAATCTTTCACAAAATTTTGATAGTAGCCCGTGAGTCCAAGGAAACCACGTAAGTATCGACCATCCTTGCATTGCCTCGATCTTTGTCAGGTCCACTACCACTCCATCCTCTTATATAATGTGCCCAAGATACTCCAATTTACGCTATAAGAAGTTGCACTTTGACTGTTTAACATAAGGAGTATTCTCCCGAACAACAGTTCATAAGTGCTGAAAATGTATATCAAGCATAGAGCTATAAATGAGAATATAATCAAAGAATACCAATATGAACTTGCATAGAAAACTCTAGAAGATGTTATTTATCAAGCTTTAGAAATTCGAAGGAGCATTCATAAGTCCGAAAGATATTTCCAGAAACTCGTAGTGGCCGTTATACGTGCGGAATGCAGTTTTCAGAATATCTTTAGTGCATACCCGAATCTGATGGTATCTGGATCGGAGATCCAATTTAGTGAGGACCCGGGCTCCTTTTAATTCATCAAAGAGTTCATCTACTAATGGGATAGGATATTTATCTTTGACAGTGATGGCGTTTAGAGCCCAGTAGTCAATGCACATCCGCCACGTTCCATCTTTCTTGCGCACTAGCAACACCAGTGAGGAGTAAGGGCTGCAGCTTGATCGAATCACCCCGGTGTCAGGCATTTATTTAACAATGTTCTCGATCTCATCCTTCTGCAAGTGAGGATAGTGGTATAGTCACAAATTTGCTAGAGGTTTGTCTAGCAAAATAGGAATGCAGTGGTCATGCGGCCGGTTAGGGGGTAGCTCGCGTGGCTCCAAGAAAATATCCATGAATTCATTCAGGCAAAGGGCAAGCTTAGGATCTAAGTTTTGTATGTTCTCTCCCATAGATGGCTACTAAATATGTATCAAGAATCCATCATATGCTTTGTGCAAAACTTTCTCAATTTGTTGCGATGAAACGGTGGAAATTTGGCTCCCGCGCTTGCCTCATAACGTGATCTGTCTCACTTTGTAATAAAATTTTATGATTAATTTAAAAAAATTCTAGTAGATATCATGTAGTGTTATGAGCCATTCGGTCCCAAGTACAGCTTCATAATTATCAATAGGTAGGAGGAAGAAATCAGCTACCACTTCTTGGTCTTGGAGGAGTAGTTTCACCCGTGGGCACCGTTGATCGCAATTAAAGATTCAGTCATCGACGACCTTTATGTCAAACTTATTGCAACCTTCAATTTAAAGTACCAAACATGCAGCAACCTTACTATTGAGGAAGTTATTGGTGCTGCTTCTGTCGATGAGAACGTTGATGAGTTGCTGTTTTAGAAGTCCTCCAACTTTCATCATCTGTGGGTTGAGATAGTCGGCCAATGCGTGCACTACATAGTTGGCCAGTTGGGACTCTTCCTCCATGGCTTCTTCTTTAGGTTCAAGTGTTTCTTTAGATGTTTCATTTTCTTTATCCTCTGCTGGTTCAATCACGAGGAGCCGGCTCATTTTGCAGTGATGTTCGTGGCTCCAAGGTTTATCGTAATGCCAACACAACTCCTTGGTCGATCATTCGCGAAGCTCGTCTCTTGTCAACTTTTTTGGTACAGGGGCTTGGATGGTAGTAGATGGGGTAGTAGGCCTCAGCATGGCTGGTCAGGGAGCGACCCTTGTTCTTCATACCTCGTGGTTCAATTGTTCTTCCCGGATATGCATGAAGAAAATCACCACCATAAGAGTATACGGTTGTCACGCCTTTACTTCTCCTCGGATCTCTGGCTTTAGGCCCTCGATAAAAGTACCTAAAAGTTGTTTCTTAGACTAATTCTCAGTTTAGTTAGATAAACACTCAAACCTTGTTTGGTATTATTGTATTGTAGAGATTTGACGAATATTTGTCAATTGTCCGTCGATGTTGTTGAAATCGATTGGTCCGAAGTGGTCTAGTAGTCCTTCCTTAAATCACTGCCAAGAGTGTCCTCCATGGGCATGCTTAAACTAATTAAGCCACTGAATAGCATCTCCTTCGAGGTAGATGGCAGCAATCTCCACTTGTGTGGCATCGGTGGTTCGGTAGAACCGAAAATAGCGCTCCGTGCGTGAGATCCACCTGATCGAGTCTCCTTCTTTCCATCTAGGGAAGTCAACCTTCATGCATGGATTATTGAGATCAAAGGTGATGTGGCCATATTCTTGAGGATCGTCTCACCGATCTGAAGTTTTTTCGTGTTGTGATTTTCTCGAGTTCGATAGTCGGCCAGTGCTGAATTTAACGAAAAGGGATCGCATCTTCTGTTCCATGCAGTTTCCAAAGGCTTCAAGCTTTACATCGATAGCCTCCTCTGATGCCATAGTATACGCCTCTAGATCTATAATATTGAGAACTTTTTTCTATTGTTGGGTTAGTGGCATGAGAATTTTGGAGAAGGAGGTGGCCGATTGGAAGGTGAATCAATTTGGATGGAAGTAGGCTATGGTTTAGGGCAGAATTGGGGCTACGATTTTCTAGAGTTTAGGCTATGAATTTGTGTGATTTTAGAGCTGTGATAGCAGTAGATGAAGGTTAGAAAAATAAATTTTAGATCTGGGATTGATGGCAGCGAAGGTAGGTGTCTCGGTAAGGAAAGTTGACTACAAAGGTAAGTGGATCAATAATGAAGTTGACTGATTTAGGGGCTGTTTAGATTTGGTTTAGGGTAATATTTGGAAAGATTTTTAGTGAGGATGGTAGGGTTTAGAGATGAGAAAAAGAGAGTCTAAAATCCCACAAAAAATAGCACTCAAATATGATAGAATTCGATGAAAAGAAGTGCTACGATGTGTTGTCCTGCTGAACCAGTTTTATGTCAGAGAAACGATGACTTCTCAACATAGATTCTAGAGGAATGTTCAAGAAAATTATACAAAAACCCTTGGTTCAGATGTTGTTAATATCAGTAAAAAGTTTGATGTAATTTTGGTAGCATAACAGTAGGGAAATAGGGCAAAAGACAAAAGGCAGATTACTTCATCGTAAAATTTTAAAACTACATGTGGTCAAAGTTTACTAAAAAAACCAGTTCCAAAAAGAGTTTTTTCATAAAATCAAATCCAAATAAAAGTCAACTAGATCTTGAGAATTGTGTAAAAATTTCAGCCAAAAAGGATGAACAAAAGTTTGGCTTCAAGAGGCCAATAGACGGAAGACAGATTCTACATTATAAAATTTTAGTACTGTGCAATGAAGAATCACAGTGCTATAAGTCCAGATCCAGAAGGAGTTTTTTTATGAGATTAGTATTAGATGAAAGCTAAGACGATCTGTGAAATTGTTTAAAAGTTTCAGCCAAAAAGGATGATTATAAGTTTAGTTTCAAGAAGTAACAATCAGCTGAAAATTTCTACAGTGTTTCGCCTTTACAACAATGATAACGTTTGCGATGAACAAAATTTGTAGTGGATAAAATTTGAAAAAAATCTTTAACATATAAAGTAAGGAATCTTGCAGTATTGAAGAGGTGTAGATGATAAAAATATATAGAATTCTAGATTAAACGCAGGGGGCAGCGACAGATTGATTTGATTTGCTGATGGAGTGGAAGATGGAGGCACTTGTCATAGCAATTGTGGGAATTGCTTGGGAAGGTAGAGGCGACTGAGATGGCTATAGGGGGCAACAAGATCGCTACTCTAATACTAGATGATAAGACCCCAGAAGGAGCTCTATCGATTTTGATCCTTGAGGGGGATCAACCCTTGGAACGCTGTAGGGGTTCCTCCCTCCTAGATTCAGCACAAGGTTAAAATAAAATTGATAATTGCTTGCTTCAAGAGAGGGAGCAGCTATATCATTATATAGAGATCAAAACCCTAGCCTAAGGTGGTGCTTGCCTAAGTAAAATTACCCCTTTGCCTTTTCTATAGCCAACTTGCCTTAATAGGAATAAGGGGCGACTAGGTTGGCTCTATAGCTAACCTAAACAGGGGGAAACTTTGGCCAACCAACCCAGTAAGGGAGCGACGACCACTAAGCCCTAAGGGCTAATCTAAACCCTAGCCATACTCCTTTATAAGATAGGAGTGACTTTATTATAATCTAGTAGGGTTTTATTGACTACTTCGAGGGAGATTAGGACTTAACCCTGTTGGAGTCCTATCACGTACCTCGTGGTTCAATCGTTCTTCCTGGATACGCGCGAAAGAAATCTCCACCATAAGTATGTACAGTTGCCATGCCTTTACTTCTCCTTTGATCTCTAACTTTAGGCCCTCGATAAAAGTACCTAAAAGTTATTTCTCAGACTAGTTCTCAATCTGGTTAGATAAACACTCAAGCCTTATTTGATATTCTTGTATTATAGAGGTTTGATGAATCTTTATCAATTATCCATCGACGTTGTCAAAATTGGTTAGTCCGAAGTGGTTTAGTAGTTCTTCCTTGAATCGCTGCCAAGAGGGTTCTCCATGGGTGTGTTCAAACCAATTGAACCACTGAATAGCATCTCCCTCAAGGTGTATGGCGGTAATCTCCACCCGTGTAGCGTCGACGGTTCAGTAAAATCAAAAATAGCGCTCCGCACGTAGGATCCATCCGATTGGGTCTCCTTCTTCCCATCTTGGGAAGTTGATAAGACCCTAGAAGCCCTATAGATTTTAATCACTAAGGGGCATCAACCCTTAGAATGCTATAGGGTTCCTTCCTCCTAGACTCGGCATAAAGACTGAATAAAAGATGATAATTGCTTGATACAAGAGGGGGGGTGACTACATCTTTAAATAGGGATCAAAACCCTAGCCTAAGAGGGTGCTTGCCTAAGTAGAATTACCCTTTTGCCCCTCCTATAGCCAACGTGTCTTAATAGGAATAGGGGTGACTAAGTGGCTCTATAGCTGACCTAAGAAGGGGGAAACCCTAGCCGACCAACCTAGTAAGGGGTGTGGCGGCTACTAAGCCCTAAGGGCTAATCTAAACCCTAGCCATACTCCTTTATACGATAGAAGTGACTTTATTATAATCTAACAGGATTTTTATTGACTGGTACTAAGATGATTAAGACTCAACTATGCTGGAGTCCTACCAAGTCCTCTTCAGATCAACTTTGTCCTCAAGGTAGAGGGTCCATAAACTCTGAAAACTAGATCTTTAACTCTTCGTGTGACTCCAATGTTGCATCGAGGTTTGCCAAATCTTCGCCAATTGTCCATTGATATTGTCAAAATCGGTTGGTCCGAAGTGATTAAGTAGTCCTTCCTTGAATCGTTGCCAAAAGAAACCTCCATGAGTGTGCTCATACCCATTAAACCACTGAATAACATCTCCCTTGAGGTGGATGGTAGCAATCTCCACCCTTATAGCATCGACAGTCCGGTAGAACTAAAAATAGCCTTTCACATATGCGATCCATCCGATCAGGTCTCCTTTTTCCCATCTAGAGAAGTCAACCTTCATACGTTAAGTGTTTAGATCAGGGATGATATGGCCATGCTCTTAAGGGTCATCTCACTATTCTGATATTTTTCCTTGCTGTGATTTCTTCAGGCTAGATGGTCGGCCCATGCTAAACTCGGCGAAAAGGGATTGCATCTTCTCCTCCACGTGGCTTTCAAAGGCTTCGAACTTGGTGTTGATGGCCTTCTCTGATGCAATGGTATATACCTCTAGATTTGTAACATTGAGATCTTTCTTTTGTTGTCGAGTTAGTAGCATGAGAATTTTTGGAGAGGGGATGGCCAGTTGGATGGGTGGATCCGTTTAGATGGGAGTAGACTACGGTTTAGGGCTGATTTAGATGGATGTTTGGGATCAATTTAGGGTTTGGAAGGGTTTTGGTGAGGATGCAGATGAGAGAAAGAGAGTCTAAAAACTCACAAAACATAGCACTCAAATCCGATGGAATTCGATAATGAAAGGTGCTATAATGTGTTGTCATGCTGATCAGATTTTATATTAGAGAAACGATGAATTCTCGATATAAATTCTAGAGAAAAACTCAAGAAAAATATACAGAAATCCTTGAATTAGATGTGGCCAATATTAGCAAAAAGTTTGATAAAATTTCGGTAGAGTAACGATAGAAAAATAGGTAAAAGAGAGAAGATAGATCTTTTGTCGTAAAATTCCAGCACTATGTGATTATGAAAGAAGGCACAATAAAACCGATTTCAAAAGAAATTTTTCCTAGAGATCAATCTCAGATGAAAGCTAAGTTGATCTAGGGAATTGTGTAAAAATTTGGCAAAAAAGGAGAAGCAATAAATTGGTTTCAAGGGCAAATAGGTGGCTAAAAATTTCTATAGTAAAAATGATAATGTTTGCGTCGAACGAAATTTACAGCAGATAAAATATGAGAAAATTCTTCCATGTGTAAGGTAAAGGATCTTGCAATATTGAAGAGGCATGGGTGATGAAAATATACCAGATTTCTAGATCAAACGTAGGGGGCAATGGTAGACTGATTTGATCTGTGGTTGGGGTGGAAGGTGGAGGCGCGTGTCGCAACAATTGTGGGAATTGCTTGGGAAGGTAGAGGTAGCAGAGATGGCTACAGTATAGCAAAAATATGGCTCTGATATTATATGATAGAATCATAGAAGGAGCCCTATAGATTTTGATCATTGAGGGGGATCAACCCTTGGAACGCTGTAGGGGTTCCTCCCTCCTAGACTCGACACAAGGCTGAATAAAAGATGATATTTACTTGATAAAAGAGAGGGGGTGGCTACATTATTATATAGGGTTCTAATCCCTAGCCCCTTCTATAGCTGACTTGTCTTAGTAGGAATAGAGGGCAACTAAGTTAGCTCTATAGTCGACCTAAGCAGGGGGAAACCCTAGCCGACCTGCCCAGTAAAGGGGGCGGTGGCCACTAAACCTTAAGGCCCTAATCTAAACCCTAGCCACACATCTTTATAGGATAGAAGTTGCTAAGTAGGGTTTTATTACGATCCCATAGGGTTTTTATTAACTACTTCTAGGGTGATTAGGACTCAACCCTGCTAGAGTCCTATCATCAATCTTGTCTTCAAGGCTGAGGCTCCATGAACTTAGGGAATCGAGTCTTCAGCTCCTCATATGATTCCCATATAGCATCTTCAGGTGGTAAATTGCTCCAATGCACTAGTACTTCAGTAGAGGGATGTCGACGACGTATCACAACTCTTCGGTCCAAGATGGCTTGTGGTTAAGCTTGAATATTTATATGATCAATGGTTTTCGGTAGTTGAGTCTGGGTTGACTCGTGTTCTTCCAACTTGGCTTTAGGCAAGATACATGAAAAACATGGTGAATGTTTTCATACTCTGGTAATTTAAGTCTGTACGACACAACTCCGATATGCTCCGTGATTTGATAAGGCCCATAGAAATGAGGAGATAATTTCATCAAGGCTTGTGTGTTGATGGATAGTTGCTTATATGGCTGCAGGCAAAGATAAACCCAATCTCCTACTGAAAACTTCCTTTCGCTTCGATGTGTGTCAACTTGTTGCTTCATTTTGGCTTGAACGGTTAAGAGATTATCCTTTAGCAGCTATAGGAGTTTGTCCCTATTAATTAAATTTTGGTCGACCTGATTCACTTTGGTCGCACTAATTATATACTTTGGAATCACAAGGATCAGTTGACCCCAATGCCTTATATGGGGTACATTTTGTAGATGAGTGATAAGTAGTATTGTACCACCATTCAGCCCAAGGGAGCCACTTCGTCCACTCCTTTAGCCAGTACTAGTGAAACACTGAAATATGTCTATAAACACTTATTCACCACCTTTGTTTGGTCATCCGTCTGTGGATAGTAAGCTGTCCTCATCTTGAGTTGAGTGCCCTATAGTTAGAATAATATTAGGATCAATTAGAACTAAGAAGGGGGGGCGTAAATTAGTGTAAGTATAAGTTATTTATTTTAAACAAAAATGTTTCAACTTTAAGAAAAATAAGAAGATCCAAAGCTTGTTGTTCAAATAAAGCAAGTGAATGATAAGAAGATTGCTAAGTTACTTGCTTACTAATCACTTAAGAAAGAGTAAGGAAATCCAAAAGATAAGAAACGTCGTAAGTGAAATGTTTGCTTTTAAAGAGTAAACAAGATCGAAAGCATTAATAAGGAAAGCAAAAGGTGAACTCATAATTTTTATAGTGGTTCAGCACCAAAGGCCTACGTCCACTCTCGAGTCCTCATTGAGACATACTGGCATCCACTACTGATCTTCTTTGGGTGAAGACCAAACTGTTGGAAAACCTCAACAAGTGCATCACATGCACATTGGAAATCAAAACAAAAATTGGTTTCCTATGCAGATCAAATCATTATGCAAAAGATTGGGTCGCAAGAAAAATCGTAAAAACTGTAAAAATCGTGATGTGTAAGAGATTGATTTTACCTAGGGAGATCGTATATCCCTGTATTCCAGATCCGGATAGAGAAGATGTATGAGGTCAAACATCCTCTCTAGTGGTATCCACATGATGTATCTCTGCAGTGAAACTCCTCCAATTTGATCTTATAACTCTTGCTCAGAAGGAGGAAGAGAAATAGGAGGTGGTGGCTAAAGCTGCAGCCTATCAACCATGAGTCTCCTCTCCTATTTATAGAGAGCCACCAAAACCCTAGGGCTCCTTCCTTAGTGGGTATTGGATCTTCATCCAATAACCCACTAACCTTGTATTATTGGATCTCTATCAAATAATCTCCTTAGGCCTATAATTGGGCCTTAATCAAGGAGCCCATCAATATAGGGTCTCATCTAATGAGAATAGGGGCTAATTGGATCTTCATCCAATCCTCTATTCATTGAAGCATCCACCATATATGTGTGACTCTTTAGGCCCGATACCGAGCTAGCCATGAGTCACTCCCATCAGAACTCCTTTTTGATATAGTGAATTATTATCCCCATAATAATTCACTTGACTCATCGACTATGGACGTACTAGGCCACTACGCCATAGTCCCCAAACAGTACAGGGGGGATCAAATACATCGAACTTGTCTGTCCACAGTTATCATGTATCTATAATCCCTCATCTAAATAATATACCAGAGATTGTATATTGGACATGGTACTATCAGGTCACATACGGAATCAATTTGTCTTGCTCTAATCGGATTCTGACAGAGAACTCCTCTCTCAATCCGACTGACCCTAGCCAGGGATTTGTCTAAGCAACCACATATGGGATATTTCTCTCGTGATACCGAGATTGGATGATCCTCTATTGACACTTAATTACCTTCATAAGGTTGGCTACCAATCCCAATAACCAACTATACCAGATCTGGAACTTTCCAAACCTGTAAGTCTAGCATCCAAGAAATGAGTACTCATACAAGGCATCCTTGGTGTCTTAAGTCTAAGGACCAGATAAATAACTGGGACTATAGAATTATTGTCTAACATTAGGTATCATTAACTATACAACATTCCATAAGCAGATTAATCAATGAACTCATTCTCCAATGAGCACTTGTACTATATCCTTAGTGTCTTCACACAAGTGACTATGAGACCAACTGCCTCCATCATATGGATATGTATATAGTATACTGATCTATCTAGTTATCTCAATGTCCCTCTTGAGTAACCTATAACTGGGATTATTTAGGATCTGTGTTTAAAGGTGAATCGATCTCATTATCAGGATCTCATCACAATCTGATTCCCATTGCACAGAACTAAGGACATCATAATATATATAACAAATAATATAATATGAGAATATGCCAATATTAATCATAAGCAAAGAGATCACACAATGTGTCACATGTGCCATCATTCATGTGATTGGCTTGCAGTGCACCTGTAACCAGCAATCTCCCACTTGACCAAAAGCCAATCACCTATGTGTTTAATCTCCTTCAAACTCTTGTGACGTTCAAATATAATCTGAGCTAGTGGCTTCATCAATGGATCTGCAATGTTATCTTCGGATGGAACTGTTTCCATTGCTATATCTTTTTGGGTCATAATCGCTCTAATCAGATGGAACCTCCCAGAATAATTCTATTGAGACCTAAGTTCCTTTGTTAGAGTTATTGCCCTGTCGCTATCATAATATATGGGAGTCAGCTCTACGCTGCTTGGTATGACTCCCAAAAATCCTTGATGAACTTTTTCATCCATACCCCTTAGTCTTGCTGCTTCTACTAAAGCAATGTATTCCGCCTTTATAGTCAAGTGAGCAATACTATCTTGCTTGGAACTCTTCCAGCTTACTACTCCTCCATTCAGGGTGAAAACATACCTTGAATTTGACTTGCTATCATCAATGATGGATTGAAAACTCAAATCTGTGTAGCCCTCAACTTGGAAGCTAACTCCTCGATATACCAGTAAAAGATCCTTAGTCATTCTCAAGTACTTAAGGATACACTTTACTGCCTTTCAGTGTTCTAAACCTGGATCTACCTGATACCTGCTCATGACACTTAGAGCATGTGCTATATCTGGCCTAGGACATAGCATCATAAACATGATACACCCTATCATTGAGGCATAAGGTATCTTATTCATGTATGCCCTTTCTTCAGGAGTCTTTGGGGACATACTCCTAGAAAGTAATATTCCATGTCTCATCGGTATGAGACATCTCTTGAAATTTTTCATACCAAATCTTTTGACAATAGAGTCTATCTACCTAGACTAGGATAAGCCAAGCATCCTTTTGGATCTATCTTTGTAGATCCGGATCCCCAAAATATAGGATGTTTCCCGTAAGTCTTTTATAGAGAAGTTTCTAGATAGCCAAGCCTTTATTGTGGAGAGCATTCCTATATCATTCCCAATGATTAGGATGTCATCTACATATAGCGCCAAGAAGGTGATAGTACTTCCACTTACCTTCCTGTACACACAAGGCTCATCTTTGTTCTTGACGAAGTCATAAGATCTAATCACCTCATCAAATCTTATGTTCCATCTTCAAGAAGCTTTGTTTAATCTATAAATGGATCTAACACTTTATTTGGACTCTCTTTGGATATAAATCCCTCTGGTTGTATCATATACACCTCTTTCTCGAGGTTGCCATTGAAGAATACTGTTTTGACATCCATCTACCAGATCTTATAGTCATAGTGTACTACAATGGCCAAAATAATTCTAATGAACTTAAGCATGGCTATAGGTGAAAAGGTTTTGTCATAGTCAACTCCTTATCTTTGACGATATCGTTTAGCTACCAGTCTTACTTTATAGGTCTCTACCTTTCCATCCACTCTGATCTTCTTCTTGAAGATCCATTTGCAGCCGATAGGTACAATACCCTCACATGCATTCATAAGGTTCCCAACCTTGTTAGAGTACATGGAATTCATCTCAGAATTCATGGCTTTTTGCCACTTCCGAGAGTCTATACTCATAATAGACTCCTCGTAGGTCTGAGGATTAATATCCTGAGAGTTATATCCACTGATATGTCCTACATATCTTTCAGGAGGGTGAGATACTCTATTAGACCTACGTAAAGTTGGAACTTGTGTGTTAGGTACGAGAACAGACTCAGGCTCTGGAATGGTGCTTGAGCTAGATTCTCCAAGCTCGCTCAATTTTATCACACTCCCACTATTTCTACCAAGAATGTGTTCCTTCTCAAGAGACACAGCTCTCTTGGCAACAAAGACCTTTCGATCCTCAGGATGATAGAAATAATTCCCACAAGTTTCTTTTGGGTATCCCACGAATGTGCACCATTTTATCCTTGATTATAACTTATCGGGGTTGTATCTTCTAACGTGGGTAGGATAGCCTCAAATCATAATAATCTTTAGATCGGGCTTTTTTCCTTTCTATATCTCATATGGTGCAGACACTATTGACTTTAATAGAACTTTATTCAGAAGGTAAGCTACAGTCTCTAGGGCGTACCCCTAGAATGAAACGGGTAGGTCAGTGAAACTCATCATAGACCGTACCATGTCTAACAGAATGTGATTCCTCCTTTCTGATACACCATTGAGCTGAGGTGTATAAGGAAGTTTCTACCGGGATAGAATCATATTGTCCCTGAGGAAATGAGTGAACTCTGTACTCAAGTACTATCCTCCTCGATCCGAACGAAGAGTCATATGATGCAGGCAGTTGGTCTCATAGCCACTTGTGATAACCGGACAGATCGATATACTATATACCTGTCCATATGATGCAGGCAGTTGGTCTCATAGCCACTTGTGTGGAGACACTAAGGATATAGTATAGGTGCTCAATGGAGAATGAGTTCACTGATTGATCCGCTTATAGAATGCTATATGGTTAATGATACCTAATGTCAGACAACGATTCAACAGTCCTAGTTGTGTATTTGGTCTTTAGACTTGAGACACCAACGATGCCTTGTATGAGTACTCCTTTCTTTGACGCTAGACTTACAGGTTTAGAAAGTTTCAGATCTGGTATAGCTGGTTATTGGGATTAGTAGCCAACCTTACAAAGGCAATTGAGTGCCAATAGAGGATCATCCACTCTTGGTATCACGAGAGGAATATCTCAGATGTGCTTGCTTAGGCAAATCCCTGGCCAGGGTCATTCGGATTGAGAGAGAAAGAGTTCTCCGGGAGAATCTGATTAGAGCGAGACTATAACGGATTCTGTATGTGACCTGACAATACTATGTCTAATATATGGTCTCTAGGATATTAGATGGATGAGGGATAATAGATACATGGTAACTATGGACAGACAAGTTTGATGGATTTAGTACCCCCTGTACCGTCTGGGGACTATGGCGTAGTGGCCTAGTACGTCCATAATCGATGAGTCGAGTGAATTATTATGGGGATAATAATTTATTATATCAGAAGGAGTTCTGATGGGAGTGACTCACGACCAACTCGGTATCGGGCCTAGAGGGTCATACATATATAGTGGATGCTTCAACGAGTAGAGGATTGGATAGAGATCCAATTAGCCCCTATTCTCATTAGATGAGACTCTATGCTGATGGGCTCCTTGATTAAGGTCAAATTAGAGGTCTAAGGAGATTATTGGATAGAGATCCAATAATGCAAGGTTAGTGGGTAATTGGATGGAGATCCAATACCCACTAAGGCAGGAGCCCTACGGTTTTTGGTGGCTCTCTATAAATAAGATGGGAGACTTATGGTTGATAGGCTGTAGCTTTAGCCACCACCTCCTATTGTCCTCCCTCCCTGTGTGCAAGAGTTACGAGATCAGATTGGTGGAGTTTTGCTATAGAGATCCATCGTGTGGATACCACTAGAGAGGAGGACGCTTGATCTCCTTCATCTTCTCCATCCGGATCTGAAATACAGGGATACACGATCTCCCTAAGTAAAATCAATCTCTCACATATCACGGTTTTTGTATTTTTCTCGCGACCCCAATCCTTTTCACGATGATTTGATCTACGTGGGAAACCAATTTTTTTATTTTAATTTCCACTACGCATGTGATGCGCCCGCTGAGGTTTCCCAACAATGGTATCAGCACCAAGGTTTTTGTGCGAAAGATTGGTTTAAACTACGTGTGATGAGATTGAATCATATATAATCATATAGAGGGGCAGCCAGCCATGACCAACCCCCATACAGGGCCGGCCACCCACGGCCAGGCCGTGGCCAAGGCCAGTCGGCATGGTGTCACGGGCTTAGCTAATTTTGCCTAAGCCGTGCGGCACCCATGCGTGTCCGTTTGCAAAGGTCAGCCCTCCCCGAGATCTCCTAAAGTCCCATAGACTTACAAAAAGAGAAAACGGGCCAGAAGAAGCAATTCCCATGGGATCCACAAGCAACTGCTCAAGAAAACGGACACGCATGGGTGCTGCAATTAATGCTAAGTTTGATGCAACATTAATGCTAAGTTTATGGGACTTTAGGAGGAAAACGGGCCACCGCATTGTTCTCAACGAGCTTCCCGATCCATTCGATGAATCTCCTAGCGAACTCTCGGCTTGAGCCCACCGCATTGTTCGAACTCGGCGCGATGCTTAAGCTTGATCTTGGCCCATTATCTAGTTGTAACTCCATTGATCCTGTCATAGTTAGACCTATAATTCCTTTTCTAACACACATGTTAGATAAGTACACATCAATTAATCTCATCATCAAAATTCAAAATTTAACAATCTCTCCCTTTTTGACGATGACAATCAATTGATAATGGGAGTTATTCCTAACTCCCCCTAAATTTATGTCATTATATAGAAGACTTAATTTCAAGAGAGTCAAATCCTCTTGAATTCAAATAAATCAAAGCAATAAGTATTTTAAGCAAATAACCTTTCAAGCATTCAAGTTTTCAAGAATTTTCAAGGATTGTCATGAAGTTGAAATATTTTACAATTTTCCCTCAAGTCATCAAACATAGAAAATTTTCAAGTCATCAAGCATAAAAAAATTTCTTTTAAGTCATCAACCATACCTTTCTCAATAAATTTCATAAATTTTAAATATTTAAAAAATAATCTCTAGTCATCAGCCATACCTTTCTCAATAAATTTCATAAATTTATAATATTTAAAAAATAATCTCTAGTCATCAACCATACCTTTCTCCCCCTTTGTCATCAACAAAAAGGTAAAGGGTGGGGTTAATCTTTTAAAGCAAATGAGTTTTTACTCTCCCTTTATAAAATACAATAAGAGTCATAATGAATTTTCCTTTTCTTGTAAATCAAGAAGGAAAGAAAATAGAGGAGTTGTAAAATATCGTTAAATGCAGCTCTCAATAAGATAATCATCTCATGGAATTCAAAAATCTAAGAGATAAATAAATAAACTACTCATGCATTAAAAATATCTCATGTAATTTTTGCAAGTAAACGTCATCACAAAGATAAATAGCTCAATTTCATGAATTCAAACAATTCATATATTTTCATGATTTAGCATTTCAAGTTCTCTTCTAAGAAAATCAAATTATACTTCATTTAACGGTTTTATAAAGATATCTGCTAATTAATGCTTAGAGTCAATAAATTCCAATAAGATATCTTGACTATTTACATGATCTCTTATAAAATGATGTCTAATATCAATGTGTTTGGTTCTTCAATGTTGAATAGGATTTTTGGTTAGACATATTGCACTTGTATTATCACACTTTATAGAAATATTTTTTAATTTTAATCCATAGTCTTTTAGTGTGTTTTTCATCCAAATGACTTGGGTACCACATGCACTAGCTTCAATGTATTCTGCTTCCGCAGTAGATAAAGCTACTTAATTTTGTTTCTTGAAAGTCTATGAAACAAGTGCATGCCCCAAAAATTGATATGTTCCGGTAGTGCTTTTTCTATTTATTCTATATCCACCAAAATTAGCATCAGAATAGGCAATCAAGTCAAGGTTCTTTGATTTTAGATACCATAATCCTAGTTTAGATATTCCTTTTAAATATTTAAAGATTCGTTTAACTGCTTTCAAATAAAAGAATTTCAGGTTACATTGATACCGTACACACAATCCAATACTAAACATGATATACGATTTAGTTGCAGTTAAGTATAATAAACTTCCTATCATACCTCTATAAGTTTTTTGATCAAAATTTCTCCTTCATTATCTAAGTCTAACTCAGTTGAAGTGCTCATAGGAATGTTTATTGCCTTAGTATTTTCCATCCCAAATCGTTTTATCAAGTTTAAGGTGTATTTAGTTTGATAAATAAAAATATTATTTATTTTATTTGTAATCCTAAGAAGAATGTTAACTCACCCATTAGACTCATTTCAAACTCTTGGCTTATTTTCTAGCAAATGACTCACATAAAAATTTATTTGTAGATCTAAAAATAATATCATCAACATAAATTTAAATAACAAGAAGATCATTTTCAAAATGCTTAAAAAAATAATGTGGTATCAGCATTGCCTTTATAAAAATTATTTGTAATAAGAAAAGAATTAAGTCTTTCATACAAAGCCCAAGGGGCTTGTTTGATAGGACTCCAGCAGAGTTGAGTCCTAATCTCCCTAGAAGTAGTTAATAAAACCCTACTAAATTGTAATAAAGTCACTCCTATCTTATAAAGGAGTATGGCTAGGGTTTAGATTAGCCCTTAGATCTTAGTGGTTGTCGCCCCTTTACTAGGTTGGTTGGCCAGAGTTTCCCCCTGCTTAGGTCGGCTATAGAACCAACCTAGTCACCCCCTATTCCTATTAAGGCAGGTTGGCTATAGGAGGGGTAAAGAGATAATTTTACTTAGGTAAGCACCCTCTTAGGTTAGGGTTTTGATCCTTATATAATGATATAGTCATCCCCTCTCTTGAATCAAGCAATTATCAATTTTATTTCAGCCTTGTGCCGAATCTAGGAGGGAGGAACCCCTACAGCGTTCCAAGGGTTGATCCCCCTCAAGGATCAAAATCTACAGAGCTCCTGGGGTTCTATCATCAAGTATCAGAGTGATAATCTTGCTACCCCTATAGCCATCTCAACCACCTCCACCTTCCCATGCAATTCCCACAATTGCTATGACACGCGCCTCCACTTTCCACCCCAGTAGTAGATCAAATTAGTCTACCGCTGCCCCCTGCATTTGATCTAGAAGTCTAATATATTTTCATCATCCATGTCTCTTCAATATTACAAGATTTCTTACTTTATATGTTGAAGATTTTTTTCAAATTTTATCCGCTGCAAATTTGGTTTATCGTAAATGTTATCATCATTGCAAGGGTGAAATACTACAGAAATTTTTAGCTGATTTTTGCTTCTTGAAACTGAACTTTTAATCATCCTTTTTGGCTGAAACTTTTATACAATTTCATAGATCATCTTAGCTTTCATCTAAGAATAATCTTTTAAGAAAATGCTTTCTGGATCTGGACTTATAGCACTGCGATTCTTTATTATACAGTACTAAAATTTTACAATACAGAATCTACCTTCCGTTTATTGGTCTCTTGAAACCAAACTTTTGTTTATCCTTTTTGACTAAAATTTTTACACAATTCTTAAGATCAAGTTGACTTTCATCTAAATTTGATTTTATGAAAAAATACCTTCTGGAACTGGTTGTTTTGTACAATCTTTGACCAAAATGCAGTTCTAGAATTTTACAACGAAGGAGTCTGTCTTTCGTCTTTTGCCCTATTTCCCTATTGTTATGCTATCAAAATTTTGTCAAACTTTTTACTGGTATTAACAACATCTGAACCAAGGGTTTCTCTATAATTTTCTTAAACTTTCATCTAGAATTTACATCGAGAAGTCATCATTTCTCCAACATAAAACTAGTTCAGCAGGACAGCACATCGCAACACTTTTTTTTTATCAAATTCTATCATATTTGAGTGCTATTTTTTGTGAGATTTTGGACTCTCTTTTCCTCATCTCCAAACCCTACCATCCTTATCAAAAATCCTTCAAAACCCTACCCTAAATCGAAACCAAATAGCCCCCTAAATCAGCCACCCAAATTAGCCTACTTCCTTATCGATCCACTTACCTTTTTAGCCAAATTTCCTTACCGAGAGACCTATCTTTGCTACCATCTATCCCAGATTTAAAATATATTTTCCTAACCTTCATCTACTACTTCACAACCCTAAAATCATACTAATTCATAGCCTAAACTCTACAAAACCACAGCCCCAAGTCTACCCTAAACCGTAGCCTACTTCCATCCATACCGATTCACCTTCCAACCGGCCACCCCTTTCTCCAAAATTCTCATGCCACTAACTCGAGAACAGAAAAAAGATCTCAATATTATAGATCTAGAGGCTTATACTATAGCATCAGAGGAGACTATCGATGCAAAGTTTGAAGCCTTTGGAAACTGCATGGAAGAGAAGATACAATCCCATTTTGCCGAATTTAGCATTGGCCGACTGTCGAACCCGAGGAAATCACAACACGGAGAAACTCTAGATCGGTGAGATGATCCTCAAGAATATGGCCACATCACCTCTGATCTCAATAATCCATGCATGAAGGTTGACTTTCCTAAATGGGAAGAAGGAGACCCGATCGGGTGGATCTCACGCGTGGAGCGCTATTTTCGGTTCTATTGAACCGTCGATGCCACACGAGTGGAGACTACTGCCATCCACCTCAAGGGAGATCATATTCAGTGGTTTAATTAGTTTAGGTACACCCATGGATGACTCTCTTAGCAGCGATTCAAGTAAGGACTACTAGACCGCTTTGGACCAACTGATTTCAACAACATCGACGGACAATTGGTAAAGATTCGTCAAACCTCTATAATACAAGAATACCAAATAAGGTTTGAGCATTTATCAAACCAAACTAAGAATTGGTCTAAGAAATAACTTTTAAATACTTTTATCGAGGGCCTAAAGCCAGAGATCCGAGGAGAAGTAAAGGCACGACAACTATACACTCTTATGGCGGTGATTTTCTTCGCGTATATCCAGGAAGAACAATTGAATGACGAGGTATGAAGGACAAGGGTCACTCCTTAACCAGCCATGCCGAGGCCGATTGCCCCCTCTACTACCATCCAAGCCCATGCACCAAAAAAATTGACAAGAGACGAGCTTCACGAAAGATCGACCAAGGAGAACCGTGGAGCCACGAACATCACTACAAAAAGGGCCGGCTCCTCATGATTGAACTAGCAGAGGATGAGGACAATGAAACATCTAAAGAAGCCCTTGAACCTAAAGAAGAAGCCATAGAGGAAGAGTCCCAATCGGCCAACTATGCAATGCATGCATTAGTTGGCTATTCCAACCCGTAGATGATGAAAGTTAGAGGACTTCTAAAACAGTAACTCATCACCGTTCTTATTGACACGAGCAGCACTGATAACTTCCTCAACAATAAGGTTGTTGCATGTTTGGCATTTCAAATTAAAGGTTGCAACAAGTTTGACGTAAAGGTCACCGACGATCGAATCTTTAATTGCGACCAATGATGCCCGTAGGTGAAACTACTCCTCCAAGACTAAGAAGTGGTAGCTGATTTCTTCCTCCTACCCATCGATGATTATGAAGTTATACTTAGGATCAAATGGCTCATAATACTAGGTGATATCTCCTAGAATTTTTCTAAATTAATCATGAAATTTTATTGCAAAGAGTGATAAGTTACGTTACGAGGCAAGCATGAGAGCTAAATTTCTAGTGTTTTGTCGCAACAAATGGATAAAGTTTTGCATAAAACACATGGTAGATTCTTGATGCATATTTAGCAGCCATCTGTGGTAGAGAATGTACAAAACTTAGATCCTAAGCTTGCTCTTTGCCTGAATGAATTCGTCGATGTTTTCTTCGAGCCGCACGGGCTGCCCCCTAACCAGCCGCATGAGCACTGCTTTCCTATTTTGTCAGACAAACCTCTAGCAAATTTATGACTATACCACTATCCTCACTTGTAAAAGGACAAGATTGAGAATATTGTTAAAGAGATGCTTGACACAAGGGTGATTCGACTGAGCTGCAGCCCTTACTCCTCACCGGTGTTGCTAGTGCACAAGAAAGATGGTATGCGACAGATGTGCATTGACTACCGGGCTCTAAACACCATCACCATCAAGGACAAATATCCTATCCCATTCGTAGATGAACTCTTGGATGAATTAAAAGGAGCCCGAGTCTTCAATAAATTGGATCTCCGATCCGAATACCATCAGATTCGGATATACACTGAAGATATTCTAAAAACTACATTCCGCACGTATAATGGCCACTATAAATTTCTGGTAATGCCTTTCGGACTTATGAATGCTCCTTCTAATTTCCAAAGCCTAATTAATGGCATCTTCCGGAGTTTTCTATGTAAGTTCTTATTGGTATTATTTGATGATATTCTCATTTGTAGCCCTACGCTTGATATATATTTTTAGCACTTACGAATTGTTCTAACGATTCTTCAGGAGAATACTCATTATGTTAAACAGTCAAAGTGTAGCTTCTTACAGTGTAAATTGGAGTATCTTGGGCACATTATATTAGAGGATGGAGTGGCGATAGACCCGACAAAGATCGAGGCAATACAAGGATGGTCGAGACCTACAAACATCCAATTATTACGCAGTTTCCTTGGACTCACGGGCTACTACCAAAATTTTGTGAAAGATTATGGCAAGATCAGTGCCCCGCTCACATCCTTACTAAAGAAAGACTCTTTCTTGTGGTTAGATAAAGCCTTCGTAGCCTTCAAACGACTCAAGGTAGTCATGACGATGACGTCAGTCCTAGCGTTGCCTGATTTCGACCGCACTTTGGTCATTGAGGCTGATGCGTTAGGAGTTGGAATTTGGGTTATTCTTATGTAAGATAGTCAACTCCTAATTTACACCGAGGCTTCCCTTACACTTCATATGAGGTTTTTACAGGAGATACTAATTACTACCAAATTTAAAATATAGTTGGATACAGGTCCATGACACGAAAGAGGAATTAAACTAGAAGAATTGCAATCCATGCTCATGCCAGATTGGGCTCTCATCATCCTGAATCATACCAGATGACAGTCACTATTCCAGAAGAAAGATTGACTATTACTAAAGACTAACCATGTGGCAGCCCATGCCAGGAAGAAACTTCCTCCTGACAAATGCCAGAGCAAAAGAAAGTTTCATGAGAAAGATCAAGTCCCCCTTTATCTCCAGCTCCACCAGCATGAAATTCAGGCCCCAAGAAAGTGATCTCCCTATTTCTTTAGGCCTTGCAAAATTGGGGATCATATTGGGGCCCCAACCTAGAGATCAGATTCGTGCACTAAATCAAAATTACAATTGATCCTCCAAGTATCCCACCTCAAATGAAAATTTAAAGATGATGACTCAGCTCAAGTTCTTCTAACTAACACCCAAGCTAATGAGGAGTTGAAGACCCAGTTCCCTGAGTTCATGGAACTTCAGCTTTGAGGACAAGACTGATTTTAAGAGAGCGGGTTTGATAGGACTCCAGCAAGGTTGAGTCCTAATCCCCCTAGAAGTAGTCAATAAAACCCTACTAGATTATAATAAAGTCACTCCTACCTTATAAAGGAGTATGGCTAGGATTTAGATTAGCCCTTAGGGCTTAGTGGCCGTCGCCTCCTTACTGGGTTGGTTGGCCAGAGTTTCCCCCTGCCTAGGTCGGCTATAGAGCCAACCTAGTCAAACCCTATTCCTATTAAGGTAGGTTCGCTATAGGAGGGGCAAAGGGATAATTTTACTTAGGCAAGCACCCCCTTAGGCTAGGGTTTTGATCCCTATATAATGATGTAGCCGCCCCCTCTCTTGAATCAAGTAATTATTAATTTTATTTCATTCTTGTGCCGAATCTAGGAAGGAGGAACCCCTACAGCGTTCCAAGGGTTGATCCCCCTCAATGATCAATATCTATAGAGCTCTATCTGGGGTTCTATCATTGTTTCAATCCATAAAGATCTTTTGTAAGTTTAAAAATATGATTAGGAAGAAGATTATTTTTAAAACCAGGGGGTTGTTCAACAGACAGGTCTTCAGAAATAAAAAGCATTTTGAAAAGTACTTTTAACATCCATTTGAAATAACTTAAAGTTTTTAAAAGATGCAAAGGTAAGGGTGCATCCATATGGCTTCAAGTCTAGCCCTGGGAGTGAAGGTTTCATCATAATCGATTCTTTCTTCTTAGTTAAAACATTTGGTCACTAATCTAGTCTTGTTTCTAACCATGATACCATTTTCATCTTACTTGTTTCTAAATACCCATTTAGTACCAATCACTAAATGGTCATTAGGTATAGGAACAAGCTCCCATACCTCATTTCTCTCAAATTGATTAAGCTCTTCATGTATTGCATTAACTCAAGAATTATCTCTTAGGGCGTTATCAATACACTTTGGCTCAATTTGAGAAATAAATGTGGCATTTGCACAAAAATTTCTAAAAGAAGATCGAGTTTGAATTCCTTTTGATGTTTCTCCTATTATAAACTTTTTAGGATGATCATTCATATACTTTCATTCTTTGAGTAAGATATTGGAAGTATATACATCCAAGTTACTTTTAGGAGTATTATTTTTTAAATTTAAAATATCAAAATCAATTTCATTATCAAAATCAATCTTCTTAAATTTGGAAAACTCATTGAAAATAACATGAATAGATTCTTCTATTACTAATGTTCTTTTATTAAAAACATAATAAACTTTTAAAATAGAAGAATAACCTAGAAAAAAGTCTTCATCTGATTTTGCATCAAATTTATATAAATCATCCTTTTCATTCAGAATAAAATAATTACAAATAAATATTTTAAAATAAAAAATATTGGGTTTTTTACTATTCTACAATTCATAAGGAGTTTTAGTGAGTAATGGTCTTAGTAGAACTCTATTTAAAACATAGCATGTCGTATTAACGGCTTCGACCCAAAAATATTTGGGAAGACTGTTCATTCAACATTATTCTAACTATTTCTTATAAGCTTCTATTTTTTTTCTTTTTACGACTCCATTTTATTATGGATTTCGTGGAGTAGAGAAGTTATGAATATATCTATTTGAATCATAAGAATTTTAAAATTTATTATTTTGAAATTCTCCAACATGATCACTCCATATTGAGGAGATCATGCATCCTTTTTCATTTTGAACAATTTTACAAAACTTTGTAAAACATTTAAATGTATCACTTTTATGTGCTAAGAAATAGATCCAAATATATCTACTAAAGTCATCCACTAAGACAAATGCATATTTACTATCACCTAAACTTGTAATATTAATTGGTCCAAATAGATCCATATGGATCAATTGAAGTGGTCTAGAGGTGCTAATTTGATTTTTAAACTTAAAGTTACTCTTTATTTATTTTTCTAATTGACAAGTGTCACATACTTTATCTTTAATAAACTTAACATTAAGTAAACCTCTTACAAGTTCCTTGGTAGAGATTTGGTTTAAGAGTTTCATGCTAGCATTACCTAGTCTTTTATGCCAAATCCAAGCATCATCATTCAAAGCCGAAAAATAAATTTCATCACAAAATTTCTCAATATCTATAGTGTATACATTGTTGTTTCTTAAAACAATCAATGATTTGTTTTTGTGTGGCAACTCAATTATGCAAGAATTAGCTAATGCTAAGCAAGTTATGTTTCAAGCCATCAACTAACAACACATATTCAATCAAAAAGTTTGATGTGTTATTTTACCCTTGTTCTTGTCTCCGAAGGTGACAACTCATTCACTTAAGCTAGAAAACTTAAAAAAATAAGATGGATCTCCGGTCATATGCCTTTAGTATCCACTATTAAGATACCATTGGTGCTCCTAGCTTTAGTTTGAAGATAAACCTATAAGAAAGATATTTTCGGTTTAGTTACCTATTTTATATTGGGTCCTTCAAGAAGATTTTTATCTTTATTTTCTAACTGATTTTCATTGTATAGAGTTTTCTTTGGAACCCATACAAGATGATATGGAGTACATTTTCTAAAGAGGCATTTGTTATCATAAAAGTTACACTTAATTCTTGGTGGCACATTTAATGTAGGTCCTCTTATAAAGATGGTTGACTTTTATTGAATATTTTAAATAAAGCCTATGCCATGTTTATTATTAATATAACCCTTATTGGCAAGGATCATATTTAGGGATTTATTCCCTATCTCAAATTTCTTTAGTGTAGTTTTAAGTATGCAATTCTCTTCTTTAACATTATCTAGCATATCGCATTTTAAGCATGGTTTATGTGATGTGAAGGAGTTATGCATTTCATCAAGTCTTTTAACTAACAAATCATAATCAACTTTAAACAATTTAAAAGACTTGCCAAGTTTTCTAAACTCATTGAATAAATCATGAAACATGCTTAATAATTCTGAAAATGAAATATCTAAAGACTCACTAACCTCATCTTCAAATGCCATTAAGGCATAGTTAGCCACCTCGTCTTTGGATTGGTTTTTATCCTCCGAGGAACTTAAATCATCCCAAGTGGCCAAGAGAGCTTTCTTTTTTAGTGCCGATTTCTTCTTCAGTTGGGGACATTCACTTTTGAAGTGTCCTGATTTTTTGCATTCATAGCAAATGATGTTATATTTCTTTGGTTCCTTTTTATTTTTATAGTTTTTATTCCTTTTATAATTTTTTTAAATTTTCGTGATAGAGGTGCAATGTCATGGTCCTCACCACTTGAGGTTTTACTCGAGGAGTCATTCATTGTTCGAAGTGCTACATCATTCCTGTTCTCTGGAAGGGGTTCATCAAACTCATTATGAGATTTATGATTTAGTTCATAAGTCATAAGAGAGCCAATCAATTCTTCAAGAGGTAAGTTATTTAAATCTTTGGTCTCTTGAATAGGGATTATTTTAGGATCTCAATTTTTAGGTAAAGATAATAAAATCTTACTTACAAGTTCAAAATTTAAAAAATATTTTACAAGCGCTTTAAGTCCATTGACGATATTTGTGAAACGAGTGTAGATGTCTCTAATAGACTCGGTTTCATTCGAAATAACTCATAATTATGAACTAGAATATTTATTTTGGATTCTTTTACTCTACTAGTCCCCTCGTGTGTGATTTCTAGTGTGTACCAAATATCGAAAGCCGATTCACAAATGGAAATACGATTAAACTCATTTTTATCAAGTGCACAAAACAAGGCATTCATAGCCCTTGCATTTAGAGAAAAATTCTTCCTTTCCAAATCATTTAGCTTATTCATTGGTTTGGAAGATTTTTCAAATCCATTCTCAACTATATTCCATAAATCAAGGTCCAAAGAGATAAGAAAAATACGCATCCTTATCTTCCAATACGTGCAATCTGTCCCATTAAACAAGGGAGGACGTGAGATGGAATGCCTCTCATTTATGCCAAAACAAGTCATTTACTCAAGTGGGTGTTAATTCAAAGAGTAAGTACTTTACTCTAATACCAATTGTTAGGATCAATTAGCACTAAGAGAGGGGGGGGGTTGGGGGATGGGGTAGGAAGTGAATTAGTATAAGTGTAAATATTCTTTTTAAACAAAATCTTTTTAATTAAAACAATATAAGGAAATCGAAGCTTTTCATTCTTAACGAAATGACTGAGTGAACAAAGAAAAGTTTCTAAGTAGATAATCAAACCAGAAAGATAAGTAATGTTTATAGTAAAGAAAATATCGTGAAAACTTTGCTTGCTTAAAAATGAGCTAAATAGGAAGCTTTAATACAAGAAATATGTCATCAATGAAAGCCAAGTACCACTCATAATTTTTATAGTTGTCACACCCCTCGAATTATATCACATTTGAGTGGTGTGATACTAATCTAAAAAGATCGATAATATTATCAACATCATAATCCATCCAAGATACAAATAATCATTTGAGGATACTAAGAATAACATGCAGTCATTCAATCACTTTCACAGAAACCTATGCAGATTATATTCTCTTTATATTCTCTTAATGAATCACAAAACCGATCCAAAACCAATGCAGCTAAATATAATCCACATTAATAAAGTCCACTAATGCAATAAAATTCATATGACTTTGAAAAAGAACCATACACCACCACTTCATATATTATACAACAAGTTTAACATTCAAGATCCCAAACAAGAGGGTAGTTTTAAAACCATTACATAGTTATCCCTCTTCAAAATATGTCTACAACTTTACTTTAGACTCAAGGTGTACACATACAATGATAACATATTGTCAAATAAACATTTAGCCCAAGAACTTCTTGCTTTCCCATTACTTTAGTCCTGTATCAAGTATTTTAATAAATACTAAGCTAACCTGAAGAAGATTAGATAGCAATAGAGTGAGCTAAGAAGCCTAGCAAGTATCATACAGGTTCAAAGTAAGGAAAGATGTTTCAAATTGAACCTGATATAAGAGTGCAAAGTAGGGAATACAAAAGTTTTCACATATAGCATCAAATGAGCTTCACAACCACAAGGTTCATCTCGTTTGAAGCATACTTAAATCTATAAAAATTTGGGAAGATAATTGGAGCATATATGGCAATCAGAAGCATTTTGGTATATATCAATGACATTTAAAGTTTTAGGAGCATATTAATAATACATGAAATTCTTCGGAACATGTTAAAGGAACAAATATCCAACTTAAGCTTGTATGTCACATTTGAAGTTAGATGAATATCATAGGCATAAGTATGTCAAGTAGCATATCAATGGCAAACAAAATATTTTGGAGCCTATCAATGAGAATACAAAACATTTTGAAGCATACTAAGGAGGTATAGGACATGTCAGAACATATCAATGACGTGTGAAAAGTTTCAGAATTTATCAATAATAAATAAAATATTTCAGAACATATAAAAATGCATAGGACATATTTCAAAAGTATATCAATGGTGTATGAATAATCTCAAAAGTTTATTAAATGAACAATTAACAAACATAGGCTCAAATATCATTCAGACATGACATTCATTTCATTCTTATCTAAAGTGCATGAACAAACTCATAAGTAATGCTTTGGATATCATATCAAGACATATAGGGCGAAGTGGGACCATAAGCATAATGTGGAACATTCATCGCTGAATGACTACCAAACATAAGTCTCCTACGTCTAGGAGCTCCATCCACCCACGTCTAAGTGAAATCATAAGGGGCCGACAGAACAAACGGGCTCTCAACATAACTCCCTTTACCATTTTTGGCAAAAGTTCATATTGTCCCTATTGGTTACAGGTGCCCTGCAAGCCAATCACGTGAGTGATGGCACGTGTGACACGCTGTATGATCTTTTTGTTTATGATTAATATTGATATATTCTCATATTATATTATCTGTTGCATATATATTATAATGCCCTTAGTTCTGTGCAATGAGAATCGGATCATGATGATATTATGATAATGAAATCGATGCACCCTTAAACACAGATCCTAAATAATCCCGATCATAGGTTACTCGAGAGGGACATCGAGATAACTGGATAGACCGGTATACTATATACTTGTCTATATGATGGAGGTGGCTGGTCTCAAAGCCACATGTATAGAAACACTAAGGATATAGCACAGGTGCTCATTGGAAAATGAGTTCACTGATAGATACGCTTATGGAATGTTGAATGGTTAATGATACCTAATATCAGACAGCGATTTCATAGTCCCAATTGTGTACCTGGTCCTTAGACTTGAGAAACCAAGGATGCCTTGTATGAGTATTCCTTTCTTTGATGGTAGACTTACAGGTCTAAAAAGTTTTATATCTGGTATAGTTGGTTATCTAGATTGATAGCCAACCTTACGAAGGTAATTTAGTGTCAATAGAGGATCATCCATTCTTAGTATCACGAGAGGAATATCTCATATATGTTTGCTTTGATAAATCCCTAGCTAGGGTCATTCAGATTGAGAGAGAAAGAGTTCTCCGGGAGAATCTAATTAGAGCGAGACTATGACAGATTCCATGTGTGACCTGATAGTACCATGTCCAATATACGGTCTCTGAGATATTAGTTGGATGAGGGATTATAGATACACAGTGACTGTGGACAAATAGGTTCGATGGATTCGATCCCCTATGTACCGTCTAGGGACTATGGCGTAGTGGCTTAGTACGTCTATAGTCGATGAGTCGAATGAATTATTATAGGGATAATAATTCATTATATCAGAAGAAGTTCTGATTGGAGTGACTCACAGCCAACTCGGTATCGAGCCTAGAGGGTCACACATATATGGTGGATGCTTCAGCGAATAGAGGATTGGATGAAGATCCAATTAGCCCCTATTCTCATTAGGTGAGATTCTATGCGGATGAGCTCCTTGATTGAGGCCCAATTAGAAGCCTAAGGAGATTATTTGATAAAGATCCAATAATACAAGATTAGTGGGTAATTGGATGGAGATCCAATACCCACTAAGGAAGGAGCCCTAGGGTTTTTTTGGTAGCTCTCTATAAATAGGAGGGGTGGCTCATGGTTAATAGGCTGCAGCTTTAGCCACCACCTTCTATTCTCCTCCCTCCCTCTGTGTAAGAGTTCTGAGATCAGATTGGAAGAGTTTCGCTATAGAGATCCATCATGTGGATATCACTAGAGAGAAGGACGCTTGACCTCCTTCATCCTCTCCATCCGGATCTGGAATACAAGGATATACGATCTCCCTAGGTAAAATCAATCTCTAATATATCATGTTTTTATCGATTTTTACGTTTTTCTTGTGACCCCAATATTTTGCATGATGATTTGATCTACGTGGGAAACTAGTTTTTGTCTTGATTTTCACTGCGCATGTGATACACCCACTAAGGTTTTCCAACAGTGGTATCAAAGCCAAGGTTTTTAAGCAAAAAATTGATTTTAAACTGCATGTGATGAGATTGAATCGCATAGAATTGTTCTACGCATTCTTGCTACATTTTTTGCGGCGAACGCAGCGAGGAGAGGCGGCTAGCCACGTCTAGACCAACTGTCAGTGGTAGCCACCCCTTGGTAGGGCAGCTGTCGGTCGGCAAGGGTAACCACCGCCTGCGTAGGGGCAACGGCGGCGACGGCGGTGCAAAGGGGGCAAGAGGGGTTAGGGCATCCTTTTTAGAAAAAGGATGATCCTGCCCCTATAAATTCTAGAAATTCTTAGGACTGTCGTCTCATCTAAAATTATGAAAATATCCTCAACAATTTTAGAAATTTCGATGATTGTCCTCTCATCCAGAATTATGAAAATGCCCTTGATAATTCTGAAAATTTTAAGAATATCCTGATTTCTAGAAAAATAATTAATTAATAATTTAATTAATTATTATATATATCTAGTAATCCTACATATGATGTGATGGATGATCATGTGTTGTGATGTTTACAATTATGATGATGATTATTATTATTATTAGGGCTTTTGAGCCTCCGTTTTTCTTATTTATTGTCGAGTTTGCATGCTTGTGATTATTTGTAATTACATGGAGAGGCGCGGTGAGAGCATGGAGGTGATAGCGGGACCCACGATGCCATAGCGGGAGATCACACTGCATGGTGATGCGACGATCCAACGGAACCGATGATGACGAGATCAACAATCACATGGCATGGAGATATGCCGATGCACAACACATAGATCCTATTGTGAGTGATTAGGCCTATTCGCTTGGGCTTAATCATATTACGTGATGGCTCATGACATTCCGGTATAGCTTACATATGTGATGTGTTATACACCTACTAGTTATATGTATATATATATATTTGCATGCGATGTAGATATATATTAAATATGTATATATGTGACATGACATATTAAGAGACCGATACGAAACAAAAACCCCTCCTACGATAATATTAAGTTGGTAAGTGTGAGGCAATAAGATTGACCCACATGGCCTTCCATCGTTATAGGAAGAAATTGAATCACGACATAGGTTAAGTTGATCGAGTCTCTCGAGGCTCACCTATCTACGTGATCGAGTTCTTGCCTATGACATAGAGATGTCACTAGTGACCTGAGGACATGGTATGCTTGGTCGAGTCCGTCGAAGACATATCATTAAATCAGACTCATCTTGTAACGATGGTGATGACTTAACTGAGCTTCATGGTTGGTCGAGTCCCTCGAGACCATGATGATTCGGAGACCGAACACGACAGGAATCACAAGGAGTTGTGATTGGCAAGAGTTGTCTACCTTTTGGGCTCAATGTAATTGATCGAGTCCCTCGAGATTGCACTAAGATACTAATTGGATCTCGACCCCCACTATGAGTCTGTCGAAGACTTTTGTCTCATGTGTCGAGGGTGTCGCGTGATCCGCTAAGAAAAAAGTGGTAGTACATTAAGATAAAAGTACATATCTTAATTTATATTTTTTTATAAGATCTGCATGTTATTTAATTTACGTTATATCTTGTTTGTTGATTATAAAACCCCTATATGGCATACTTGATGCCAACCGCCTTATTGGTCCAAAGGCTCCATAATTTGAGAATTGTTCTCACAAAAGAGAAAATCATATATGTCATTAATACGATTGTGCCTACGTCGGAGGAAAGGACAAGTGAAGATAAGATCGCTCGCTTTGTGAAGTATATAGATAGTCCTAGAGGATAACCTGTATATTGATCTTATACTTTAGTCCCTACCAGATTCCTTTTTATAGTTTATTTTTAACTTTAATATGAACAAGTTTGAGGTGACTCTCCCTGAGCTCCCCAATATGTTGAGGGAAGCTGAGAGTGTCATCAAGAAGGAGAAGTCAGTTCTCTATATTGGGAGATCAAAAAGAAAAGGAAGGCCAACAAGATTCTTAAAAAGGGCAAGGGCAAAGAAAGACTAGGTAAGACAAAGGTTGCCAAGAAAGACCCGATAAAGGACAAAGGACAATGCTTCCACTATGGCCAAGATGGGCATTGGAATAGGAACTGTAAGGACTACCTTGCAGAGAAAGAGAGACAGAAGCTTGGAGAAGCTTCATGTATATTCATGATTAGTCTCCACTTGTTAGATTTTCATGATAACACATGAGTATTGGATACCGGGAGTGTTTATTATATCTGTAATTTATTGTATTTTCTGGTAAGACCTAAAAGATTGACTAGAGGTGAGATGGACCTCAAGATGGGTAATGGAGAAAGAGTTGCTATAGTTGCTATTAGAGAGGTCACCCTACATTTACTTGGTGGAGCTATTATTACATTCGATGCATGCTATTTTGTTTCCTCTATTATCAAAAATATTATTTCTATCACTTGTTTGACAATTAGTGGATATAAATTAGTTTTTGAGAACAATAGTTGTTCGATAATTATGGATGATGAGATCATCACTAGAGGGACCCTCATAAATGGCTTATATGTGTTAGACACTTCTCCACATATCATGAATATAAATATGTCTAAGAGGAAAAGAGATAAGGTGAATAATGCATACCTATGGCATTGTAGGCTAGGTCATATACATGAGGGAATAATTCAAAAGTTTTTGAAAGATGGATACTTAGATCCATTTGACTATGAGACATATCCAACTTACGAACCTTGCCTTCGTGCGAAGATGACCAACTCTTCTTTTAGTGGAACTAGAGAGAGAGAGCCATCGAGTTATTGGAACTCATACATAATGATGTATGTGGTCCCATGTTGACTCAGGCTATAGGTGGTTACTCATACTTCATTACATTCACTGATGATTTCTCTGGGTATGGACATGTGTACTTAATGAAGTACAAATCTGAGACCTTCGAGAAATTCAAGGAATATAAGAATAAGGTAGAGAACCAAATTGAAAAGAGTATTAAGACTCTTCGATCAGATCGAGGAGGAGAGTACTTGAGTATAGAGTTCACCCATTTCCTCAAGGACAATGGGATTTTATCCCAGTGGACACCTCCTTATACACCTCAGTATAATGGTGTATCAGAAAGGAGGAATCAGACGTTATTAGACATAGTGCAGTCCATAATGAGCTTCGCTGACCTACCCATCTCATTCTGGGGGTACACCCTAGAGACTGCAGCTTACCTTCTGAATAGAGTTCCATCAAAGTCGGTAGTGACTCTGCCATATGAGATATGGAAATGAAAGAAGCTCGATCTTAAGATTGTCAAGATTTGGGACTGTTCTGTCCATGTTAGAAGACACAACCCCGATAAGTTAGAATCAAGGACAGAATTGTGCACATTTATAGGATACCCAAAGGAAACTTGTGAGTATTATTTCCATCACCCCGAGGATCGAAAGGTCTTTATTGCCAAGAGAGCTATGTTCCTTGATAAGGAACACATTCTTGGTGGAAACATTGGGAGCAAGATAGAATTGAGCGAGGTTGGAGAATCTTGCTCAAGCACCATTCCAGAGCCCATGTCTGTTCAAGTACCTGACACACAAGTTTCAACTTTACATAGGTCTACTAGAGTATCTCACCCTCCTGAAAGATATATGAGACATATCAATGGAGATGACTCTCAGGATGTTGATCCTTAGGCCTTTGAGGAGGCTATTATGAGTATAGACTCTGTGAAGTGGCAATAAGCCATGAATCTAAGATAGATTCCATGTACTCTAACAAGGTTTGGAACCTTGTGGATGCGCCTGAGGGTATTGTACCCATTGGCTGCAAGTGGATCTTCAAAAATAAGATTGGAGTAGATGGAAAGGTAGAGACCTATAAGGCAAGGCTAGTAGCTAAATGATATTGTCAAAGACAAGGAGTTGACTATAACGAAACCTTTTCACTTCTAGTCATGCTTAAGTTTATTAGAATTCTTTTGGCAATTGCAGCACACTATGACTATAAGATTTGGCAGATGGATGTCAAAATGGTATTCCTCAATAGCAACCTTGAGGAGGAGGTGCATATGATACAACCAGAGGGATTCATATCCAGAGAGAGTCCAGTTAAAGTGTGAAGATTGCTCAAGTCTATTTATGGACTAAAGCAAACTTTCTGAAGTTGGAACATAAGATTTGATGAGACGATCAGATCTTATTACTTCATTAAGAATGAATATGAACCTTATGTATATAGGAAGGTAAGTGGAAGTGCTATCACCTTCTTGGTGCTATATGTGGATAACATCCTAATCATTGAGAATAATGTAGGAATGCTCTCTAAAGTAAAGGCTTGGCTATCCTAAAACTTCTCCATGAAAGACTTTAGGGAAGCATCCTATATTTTAAGGATTCAGATCTATAGAGATGGATCTAAGAGGATACTTGGCTTATCCCAGTCCAGGTACATAGACTTTATTGTCAAAAGGTTTGGCATGGAGAATTCCAAGAGAGGTCTCATACCGATGAGACATGGAATATCACTTTCTAGGAGTATGATCCTAAAGACTCCTAAAGAAAGGGCAGACATGGATAAGATATCATATGCCTTAGTGATATGGTTTATCATGTATACGATGCTATGTACGGGCTTGATATAGTACATGTTCTGAGTGTCACGAGCATGTATCAGGCAGATCCAGGTTTAGAACACTGGAAGGCATTAAAGTATATCCTTAAGTACTTGAGAAGGACTAAGAATCTTTTACTGATATATGGAGGAGGTAGCCTCCAGGATGAGGGCTATACGGACTCGAGTTTTCAGTCTAACATTGATGATAGCAAGTCAAATTTAGGATATGTTTTCACCCTAAATAGAGGAGTAGTAAGCTAAAAGAGTTTTAAGCAAAATACGACTACTGACTCGACCACAGATGCGAAATACATTACTACAATAGAAGCAGCAAAGGAAGGGGTGTGGATGAAGAAGTTCATCAAGGATTTGAGAGTCATACCAAGAAGCATGGAGTTGACTCCCATATATTGTGACAGCGACAAGGCGATAACTCTAACAAGGGAACCTATGTCTCATCAGAATTATTCTGAGGAGGTTCTATCTGATTAGAATGATCATGACCTGAAAAGATATAACAATAGAAAGAGTTCCATCCAAAGATAACATTGCAGATCCACTAATGAAGCCACTGGGTCAGATTGTATTTGAGCATCACAGGGGTCTGATATTGATCACACACATAGGTGATTGGTTTTTAGTCAAGTGAGAGATTGTTGGTTACAGGTGCCTTACAAGCCAATCACGTGAGTGATGGCACATGTGACACGCTATGTGATCTTTTTGCTTATGATTAATATTGACATATTCTCACATTATATTATACATTGCATATATATTGTGATGTTCTTGGTTCTGTGTAATGAGAATCGGATCGTGATGAGATCACGATAATGAGATCGATTCACCTTTAAACACATATCCTAAATAATCCCAATTATAGGTTACTCGAGAGGGACATCAAGATAACCGGATAGACCGGTATACTATATACTCGTTCATATGATTGAGGCGGCTGGTCTCATAGCCACTTGTGTGGAGACACTAAGGATATAGTACAGGTGCTCATTGGAGCATGAGTTCACTAATTAATCCGCTTATGGAATGCTAAATGGTTAATGATACCTAATATCAGATAGTGATTTTATAGTTCCAATTGTGTATCTAGTCCTTAAACTTGAGACACCAAAGATGTCTTGTATGAGTACTCCTTTCTTTGAGCTAGACTTACAGGTTTGAAAAGTTCTAAATCTGGTATAATTGGTTATTGGGATTAGTAGCTAACTTTATGAAGGCAATTGAGTATCAATAGATGATCATCCACTCTTGGTATCATGAGAGGAATATCTCATATGTTCTTGCTCAGATAAATCCCTGGCTAGTGTCATTCAGATTGAGAGAGAAAGAGTTCTCCGGGAGAATCCGATTAGAGTGAGACTATAATGGATTCCGTGTGTGACCTGATAGTACCATGTCTAATATACAGTATCTGGGATATTAGTTGGATGAGGGATTATAGATACACGGTAATTGTAGACAAATAGGTCCGATGGATTCGATCCCTCCTGTACCGTTTGGGGACTATGGCGTAGTAGCCTAGTACGTCCATAGTCGATGAATCGAGTGAATTATTATAGGGATAATAATTCACTATATCAAAGGGAGTTCTGATTGGAGTGACTCACGGCCAGCTCGGTATCGGGCCTAGAGGGTCATACATATCTGGTGGATGCTTTAACGAATAGAGGATTGGATGAAGATTCAATTAGCTCCTATTCTTATTAGATGAGACCCTATGGTGATGGGCTCTTTGATTGAGGCCCAATTAGAGGCCTAAGGAGATTATTGGATAGAGATCCAATAATACAATATTAGTGGGTAATTGGATGGAGATCTAATACCCACTAAGGAAGGAGTCATAGGTTTTTTTTTGTTACTCTCTATAAATAAGAGGGGAGACTCATGGTTGATAGGCTGTAGCTTTAGCCACCACCTCCTATTCTCCCTCCTATGTAAGAGTTGCGAGATCTGATTAGAGGAGTTTCGCTATAGAAATCCATCGTGTAGATACTGTTAGAGAGAAGAATGCTTGACCTCCTTCATCTTCTCCATCCAAATTTGGAATACAGGGATATATGATCTCCCTAAGTAAAATCAATCTCGCACACATCGTGATTTTATCAATTTTTATGTTTTTCTCGTGACCCCAATATTTTGCACGATAATTTGATTTACATGGAAAACTAGTTTTTGTCTTAATTTTTGTTGCACATGTGATGCACCCGCTGAGGTTTCCCAAACAGTCTCACAAACACCAAAGTACAAAAGGACATGAGCAATGAATTTGGTACATATTGCACATGTGGAATAATAAATCATACATATTGTCACGGACAACAATGTAAACAAGATGTTCGATGAAATGCTTGTGTTAGTCCGTGTCCTTCAGTTTAGGTACATATCTTGTACAACAAGAAGCGGGCTTGCAGTAGGCTTAGCAGCCCTAGTTTGATTTGCTTTATGGCCAAGTTTGGCTTGTAAATACAAGTGTGTCTTATAAGCCCTTATAGGGACATCGATCTGTAATAGACCATTATCCTTTATGTGCAACCTCTCTGAGTTTGTAATGTCTATGGGAGTAATTTGTATTTTGGCTTTATAAAGTGTTTTCTTAAGCAGTTGCTTGTGGATCCCTTGGGAATTGCTTCTTCTAGCCCGTTTTCTCTTTTTGTAAGTCTATGGGACTTTAGGAGATCTCAGGGAGGGCGGACCTTTGCGGGCGGACATGCATGGGTGCCACACGGCTTAGGCAAAATCAGCTAAGCCTGTGACAATGTGGTATCAGAGCGGGACAAGCACACACAAAAACACTTGCCATACAAACGTGGGGGACCTAGCTAGGCTGTGTGGAGGACAGCCAGCACGCACAACCATTTGGGGTAAACAGACATTGAGATATAGAGAAAGGAGTTGCTTAGAGGAGCGAGCATCCAAGTTTGGCATTCAGAGGAATGACCAACCCCTTTGTGCGAGAGGCAACACGAGGACAAGCAAGTGAAGCAGAATGCGTAGCACACAAAGATTGGAATGGTTGAGTTCGAGCTATAGCTCGACGTTGGCAACCAAACTTGACGGTGCTTAAGGCAAAGTAGGGCGCTTGGTGAAAGATGAGACCATGCAATGTGGGAGGTGTTGTGTAACGACCGAAAGAATTGTGCAAAGCTCACAGAGGTGAGGGGAATTGCTAACTCGAAGGATTCAGAACTCATGCAAAGGCTTGTACACGGATGATGGAATGTTCGTGGCCATCCCAAGGCGTGATTAGAACTTGGCGCCATAGAGCATCAGAACTTTCTCTTCGACATGGAAAGGATATATCCATAGGCGACTGAAATGTGTAACAAGTTCAACATGTTGCTAGACCTTCAAGGGTGCAGTGGATACTGTATTGGAGAAGGGTCGCAACCTAGCAAGTACATTTACACGGGCAGAACAAGGCACAAGTTCAGTAAGACAAAGTAGTCCAAAGGGGATGGTGGTCTCCGAAACTTCCAGTGGGAAGTATGTAAAGAGAAAAGTTGCTCTAGTAAGACAGATATCCAGGAGGGATAAGTCCTAGTTCTCTAGTGGGAGAATCATGTGCAACGGATTGCACATATTGAGGAAGAGTTCCTCAAAGCGATATCTCCATAAAGCTCAACGGACCAAGTGAGCGACGAAGAGTCGTCGCATGATCTCGAAGGAGGTAATGCATTGGTGGATGTAATTCGAGATCAGGTGGGCGAGAAATCCAAGGCAACATCATATGAAGGCACACTTAGAGTCGATGCAGAAATCGAACTCAACAGAGAGCTGACCCATGGAATGGTGGACATGAGGGCTACTATCAACTCAATGCAAATCGAGGAGCAGAGTGACTTAGGTGGAACTCGGTGAAGTGTCCAAGCCGCATAAAGGGAGTCAATATAGAAAGTGGAACATGGAGCGGACATAGAGGTGGGTACTCTTGAAGAATATGCCACAGTGTTGCCATTTGAGTTGTCAGGAACAAGAGATGCATAGCAAGATTATGTTGGTAGGGGATAGAGGCCCAAGATCCAGACAATGGTGCACCAACTCTAGCGAAGTCAGGGGACTTCAGGAGCTACTAGGCGATGGACTGTCCTAGAGCTATGCTTCGTCCAGGTGTAACCCAAGAGTGGGTGGACGAAGGGGAATTGCCAAGGGAGCGAACTAAAAATCGGAGATGGCGGAGGCCCTACGATGTGTTGGCAGAGGCCACACATGGAGAAGTCGTAGTCCGAGTTCATCACACGAGAATCTGTATGCAATGGAGATGTCACCAGGAGGCGACATGGTGCAGCGGATCGTGGTGGAATAGTTCGTGGCAATGTAATACAGGCAATCTTGTCCCGTGAGGGACAAAGATCATGCGGAGGTATGATCAGGAGTTACTGGGAGCTCCACTTTGGTGTACAACACAACAAGAAGAAGGGCTATGGATTCAAGGAGTGAATGTCGTAGTACCGCAGAGGCGGGTCTTCGTGTGTGCATCGAAGCTTGTATTGGATGAAAGCCTTAGTCATCAGCGTGTGGGAGCTGTATACCACCAAGGAAGAAGTCCAAGTGCAAGTACCAGTAAGTCCCATGGAGGGGGACATGATCATGTGAATGATCAGGAGCTGTTGGGAACTCCACTTCGGTGAACAATGCAATGACAAGAAGGGCTATGGATTCAAGTAGTGAATGTCATAGTACCGCAGAGGCGGGTCTTCCGTGTGTATGCATCGAAGCTTGCATCAGATGAAAGCCTTGGTCGTCAGCATATGGGGGCTGTGTTCCACCGAGGGAGTAGTCAGATTGCAAGTACCAATAAGTCCTGTGGAGGGGACTTGATTAATCGGAGTAGTTGGAGAGTTGGATTGCTTTAGTGCTCATATTCGCTTAAGGGAGCCCGACAAGTCAGAGGACAAGGCCAAGTAAACGAACGTTGCTACCAAGGAAGCTAAGGAGAATAGAATCGGCGCGAGCCCTGCAACAAGATGGCAAAGGCCATACATGAGAGTTGCAGTCTGTCTTTCCATCGACCAAGGAGAACTGCTAGGAGGACATAGTGGTGTCGGGCGTGGTGGTCGAAAGGGGCGAGGAAGCGACGTCGAGTCCAGTGGGGCTCAGCTACCCAAAAGAAAAGCATCGGTTAGAAAGGAGGTGGACTCGGAGGAGCTCCACAGTGCCGCAGAGACAGATCTACTAATCGCGAAGGAAGGGATGAAGATGTAAGATAACGGATAGTAGTGCAATGGACTTGGCAGCGCCATGGTATCGCAGATGCGAGACTTCCGTGAAGTCATTGATCCCTTGCTCTCATGGAGGGAGAGCATTGGTCGTAAAAGGGGCCGAGGAGGTGGAGAATACAGAGGCAAACTCCAAGTACCAAGATAAGGCAAAAGGGCAAAGGCCAAGAAACTTCATAAGACCGATGTCGATGAGCTTCTCATCAAGATAGCCAAAATTAAGGGACTTCGGGTTGATGCAGGAGTGCTCGACCAAGGAACGAAGTAGGTAGTATATGGTACTATACCTTTCTACTCAATAGGAGTAGGCGGTAAAGGTGATGGAGAAGACGGTACAATCCCAAAGGCGACCAGATCTATCAAAGACTTACTCCAAGTTGGGGGACTCCAAGTTGGGGTAAACTTTTTGCTCTTTTCAAGCAAAATTTCTTGCATTCCAGAAGTTCAATGGCAGTAGGAAGGCGAATCACAGTAGCTAACCCAACACAAGGAGTGCAACCACTTCAAGTGCTTTAGAAGTGTGAGCAAAGAGTGGGCAAATGTTAGTAACTAGTTCAATGCATGAAGTACAAACTCGAGGAGGTAGGCGAAATCAAGTAACATTTGCCTTCTCAACTCGAGAGAATGGGCGAAACCGAGTACCCCAATTCTCTTAACTCGAGGAGGTGAGCGAAGCTAAGTAACCTTACCTTCACAACTACGAAGAGAATGGGTGAAGCCAAGTATCCCAGTTCTCTTACTTATCCAAGCTGGAAAGCTCTGCACAAGTTCAGTGACCCTTCAAAGAAAGCTTATGGAAGACAATGGTTGTCAAATCCTCACCGTTGGTGATCAGTACTACTGAGAGTAGATTTTTCACTTCATTTCCCAATTGACTAATCGAAAGTGGGAGTGATGCGAACATACTTGGAAGTGACAACTAACAGTGGAAGAAGGTTCAATGAGCAAACATTATGGAGAAAGGACCTTAAAAACTTCGAAGTCTGTGAGGCGATGCTCGTTAAAGCTCCAACAAGCATCTACCCAGTTCAAGCAATATGAGTATACTGCGATACTGGCACATAATAAGGTAGGTCTTTTCCTTTATCAGAGGGATCCACGAGAACCAACAAGGATCAGAACAACTCAGCCAACCCCACACCAGATTAAGTCATTGGTGAGTTGAAGTAGCATAGCAGATCAGAGTTCGACTACTCAACAACAGCGGCGGAGAGCGGCTAGGAGCCAAAAGGGCATGTTGCAGCCAAAGCAGAAGATTAAAAATTTAGCAGAATGTGAGGAGATGCAGCGTCTACAGTGGCTTCGACGAGGACGTCGAAGGAATAAGTGGGGAGAATGTCACGGACAACAATTTAAGCAAGGTGTTCGATGAAATGCTTGTGTTAGTCCATGTCCTTCGGTTTAGGTACATATCTTGTACAATAAGAAGCGGGCTTGCAGTAGGCTTAATAGTCCTAGTTTGATTTGCTTTATGGCCAAATTTGGCTTGTAAATACAAGTGTGTCTTATAAGCACTTGTAGGGATTTCGGTCTGTAATGGACCATTATCCTTTGTGTGCAACCTCTCTGAGTTTGTAATGTCTATAGGGGTAATTTGTATTTTAGCTTTATAAAGTGTTTTCTTGAGCAGTTGCTTGTAGATCCCGTGGGAATTACTTCTTCTGGCTCATTTTCTCTTTTGGTAAGTCTATGGGACTTTAGGAGATCTCGGGGAGGGCTGACCTTTGCGGACGGACATGCATAGGTGCCGCACGACTTAGGCAAAATCAGCTGAGACCGTGACAATGTGCCTAAACAAAATAATAGAATATAATATCGATTAATATATAACACATTCTGATATGTAAGGAAGTTAAGGACAAGAGCATTAGAGATTTCAGTTTTGAAATGGAAGAAGCAAGTATAGGCAGAATTGATACAATCCCTATTCTTGCTGAATGCTGAAGGTAAAATACAAAGTTATTTAGATGATAGAAAATACTCCAAATTACTCAAGAAAGGTGTTGTTGAAAATTTAAATCAGTCTAATTTCATACGAACTAAGTTTCCTATAAATTGAAGGTCTCTACAAAGAGTTATTGATGGTTTTGCAACCAAAGGTCCGAAATCATAGTCTTTGCTTTTCAGAATTCATATGGTGCATCAAAATGGGGGTTCTAACAGTCATTTCAACTCTCAATTATTCAATCTTAGGTTCAACAGAAAGGACTAAGAGTCTATTTTCTAACAAATAAAGTTTTATGTAAATCGGGAACACCAACATGAAGATATAAGCAATATAGTGATGAAAGGTCATGAGCTACAGATCTGTCTAAGCTAGCAAATGAACTCAAAATTCTTCAAACTTAGATTTAAAGGAAAGATATTTGAATCTATTTTTGAAAAAACTTAGTTTTGTCTAAATCAGAGGTCTGTACTAAATGTTATAGTAAGAATAAGACAGATAGGTCATAATCTTAATAATATCACAGATTCATACTTAAGCAGCCAACAAAAGATTTCGGATTAGTTCAGAATTTTTTTCATAAACCAAGGCAAAAACAAAGATGAAAGATAGAACACTTGCCTTTGAATATTTTAGTCCCAAAGGTGTAAATTAGATCACAATCTCAAAATCCCTAAATTTCTTCTTCTTCTTTCCTTCTCGTCTTCTTCTTCTTCTTCTTTTTCTTCTTCTTCTTCTTCTTCTTCTTCTTCTTCTTCTTCTCCTCCTCAAGTTTACATTGCAGCCAGAACACCCCCATTTTTTTCTATAATTGTTAATTAATTAAGCTAATATATGTGTTGATAGGTGGTAAACATGCATGCAATGTGCTTATGTATCACCCATGCACATGCACAAGTGGCACTACTTTAAACAAGGTAGTGACATATGTCCTCACCATATTTTATTTTTTTAACATAATATGAATCTTTTACAATTCATTTCATATTTTTTTTAAGATTCACACTTAGGTCCCTGGCAAACAACTTACAATATATAATTATTTAATCAAGATAATTAATAAACAAATCCTTAAATTTTATAAATGAGTCCTCATAGATAATTTAAAATATATCATTAAATATTTCAAAAATGATGGATATTACACTCTCTCCCCCTTAAAATAAAAATTTAGTCATCTAAATTTATCATACCTTCATCGATGAAAAGATAAGGATATATTTTCTTCATTTCTTCCTCTAGTTCCCAAGTTGTTTCATCCATTGAATGATGCCTCCATATCACTTTTACTAGAGAAATGACCCAATTCCTTAGTATTTTTTCTTTCTTATCAATAATCTATATAGGTTCTTCCATATAAGATAACTTGTGATTGATTACAATCGGCTCATATTGAATGATGTGAGAAGGGTCATGTATATACTTTTTGAGCATTGAGCATTGAAATATGAAATATATCATGGATACGACCCAAGGATGGTAGCAAGGCAATCCTGCAAGCGATAGAACCAATCATCTCAAGGACCTCAAATGGTCTAATAAATCTAGGGCTCAACTTTCCTTTCTTCCCAAATCTTACCATGCCCTTGGAAAAAGAGACCTTCAAGAATACAAAATCCCCCACTTGAAACTCAATTTCTTGTCTTCTATTGTTAGCATAGCTCTTTTGATGACTCTGAGCAGTATTTAATCTTTCTCTTATAACTTGAATCTTTTCGATATTCTCCTACACTTTATCGGGTGCTAATACTTTCCTATCACCAACTTCCTCCCAACAAATAGGCATTCAGCACATTCCCCCATACAAAGCTTCATAAGGGGCCATATGAATACTAGACCGGTAACTATTATTGTAGGTGAACTCAACAAGAGAAATATCTTTATCCCGCTCACCTTTCTAATCCATGATATATGCTATAAGCAAATCCTCAAGTGTTTGAATTGTTCCTTCTAATTGCCTATCGGTTTGAGGGTGATAAGCAGTGCTAAACTTGACTTTAGTGCCCACAGATTCCTGTAAACTTCTTTATAATCTAGAAAGGAATCTAGAGTCCCTATCAGAGATGATCTCCTTTGTAACACCATAAAGCCTTACTATTTCACTGATATATAATTCAACATGTCTATCCATAGAATATGCGATATTAATCAGTAGAAAATGTGTCGATTTGGTAAATCTATCAATAATCACCCATATAACATCACGCTTTCTAGAGGTTCTGGGTAGACCTAAAACAAAATCCATGGTGATATTTTTTCATTTCCATTTAAGAAAATATAAAGATTATAACAAGCCTCCAGGTGTTTGGTGTTCAACTTTGATTTGCTGGCATGTTAACATTTTGATACATATATTGCAATCTCCTTTTTCATGCCTTCCCACCAGTAATAACTTTTAAGATCTTTATACATTTTTATGCTACCCGGGTGCAGGGCGAATTTGGAACTATGACCTTCCTTCAGGATTTGATCCTTAATATCTGGGTCATCTAGAACACATACTCTATTCCCCATTCTCAACAAGCCATCCACTGAAACACGAAAACTATGCTTTGATCCTTTTTCTACTTCTTTCCTTAAGTGGATTAAATATGGATCTCGTATAATTTATTGAATGAAATCAGATTGAACCTAGATAGAGGCCATCAATATCATTGAGTTTTGCTCATTCCTAATAGATTTCTTATCACCATTTTCTTCCAGTAATTCCCATTATTTCTACTAAGTGCATCAGCTATAACATTGGCTTTACCTGGATGATATCGAATGGTGCAATTATAATCCTTTAAAAGTTCTATCCATCTTCATTGCCTCATATTTAACTCCTTTTGAGTGAAGATATACTTTAGACTCTTGTGATCGGTAAATATTTCAAACATCTGCCCATATAAATAATGTCTCCAAATCTTCAGTGCAAAAATAACTGCTGCTAACTCCAAATTGTGGGTTAGATAATTTAATTCATAACTCTTCAGTTGTCTAGAAGCATAAGCAATTACTTACCCTTCTTGCATCAAAACACATCCAAGGCCCTTCCTTGAAGCATCGATGTAAACTACAAATCCTTCATTACCATTGGGAATTGTGAGAATAGGAGCATTAGTCAATCTTATTTTTAACTCTTGAAAACTTTATTCACATTCATCAACCCATTCAAATCTCACATTCTTTCAAGTTAACTTGGTGAGGGGGTTAGCAATTCGAGAAAATCCCTCCACAAATCTCCTATAATAACCTACCATGCCCAAGAAACTTCTAACCTCAGTTACATTTGTTGGTGCTTCCCACTTAACTACTGCTTCAACTTTCTTCGAATTAATGGAGATGCCCTTACCTGAAATCACATGGCCTAAGAAGGTAACTTCATTTAACCAAAACTCACATTTACTGAACTTTGCATACAACTTCTTTTCTCTTAGTATTGACAATACATTTCTCAAGTGCTTCTCATGCTCCAGATCATTCCTTGAATATACTAATATATCATCAATGAATACGATAACACAGTTATCCAAGAGTGGATGAAATATCCTATTCATTAATTCCATGCAAGCTGCAGGGGCATTAGTCAAACCAAAAGGCATTACTATGAATTCATAGTAACCATACCAAGTTCTGAAAGAAGTTTTAGGGATATCTTCTTTCTTGATATTCAATTGATAATAACCTGACCTCAAGTCAATATTGGAGAATACTTGTGCACCCTATAATTGATCAAACAAATCATCAATTCTAGGTAGAGGATACTTATTTTTTTATTGTCACTTGGTTCAATTGTCTATAATCAATACCAAGCCTCCATGTCCCATCCTTCTTCTTAATTAACAGTACTGGAGCACCCCATGGTGAAACACTAGGTCAAATAAAACCTTTATCTAATAGTTCTTGTAGTTGCTTTCTTAATTCTTCTAGCTCGAGTGGTGTCATTCTATAAGGAGGCTTGGATATTGGTGTTGTTCCAAGGACAATATCAATAGCAAATTCACTCTCTTTATCCGGAGGTAATCCAAGTAAGTCATCTGGAAAAAACATAGGGAACACTATGACTACCAAAATTTCATTTAGATGAGCTACTTGATTTAAATTCTCCTTTACATATATAATATAGCAAGAACAATCCTTCTGCATAAATCGATGAGCTTGAAATGCCAATATTAAGCAAGGAAGTGAGTCATGCCTAATACCCTTAAAATAGAAGATGGACTGATCTGGTATGCAAAAAGTGATTATTCTTGTATAGCAATCAATACTAGCATGATAGGAAGAGAGCCAATCTATGCCAAGGATAATATCAAAGCCCTGAATCTCTAGGAGAATTAAATCAGTAATGAGTTCATATTCTCCGATAAAAATCAAATAAGATGAATAAAGCAAGTTTGATATCAAAGTATCCCCAACTGCAGTAGTTACATACAATTCATAATCCAATGGTTTAGGTTGAATGCCCAAGTGACAAGCAAAAGTTTGTGAAACAAAAGATAGATTGGACCCAAGATCAAATAAAACCTTTACATTATTATTAAAAACATGAATAATACCTTCGACTACTGATTTAGAAGCCCAGGAATCCTATTCAGTGAAGGCATAAACTCTAGCATGGGCGATCGTTCTGGGTGGCAATGACTCTTTTGATTTAGAAGCCCAGGAATCCTATTCAGTGAAGGCATAAACTCTAGCATGGGCGATCGTTCTGGGTGGCAATGACTCTTTCTTCTTATTCAATGGATAATCCTTTACTTTATGATCTATTTTCCTACAAGCAAAATAGGCTCCAGTCACTCGAAAACATTTACTTGTTTCATTATTATATCCATATTTTGCACTGTCTGAGTTCTCTGAGGTGGCTTTCCCTTCTCTAATCCTGACATCTTGACTCTCTTTTTATATTTTCATATTCATTCACTCTCTTACTTTTGCTTGTAAATATGTCATTGTAGTTCTTACCCATAATTTCCTATATCTCCTCTAAGTCTCTTTTAATTATTAAGGCCCTTTTTACTACATCAACATATGAAGGAAGTTTTAAGACTGATATCCGACTCCTTATCGCTAATCTTAGACCTCGTTTAAATCTTTTTATTTATCAATCACACAAAAAAAATCACTAAACCTCAACGTATATTTCAAATATGATATATCTATCAGTATGTCTTAGTTATCCTCAAATAATGCTCTGATACCATCTTTATCACACCTCTCGAATTATATCACATTCGAGAGGTGTGACTCTAATCTAAAATGATTGATAATATTATCAACAACATAATCTATCTAGGATCCAAACAATCATTTGAGGATACTAAGAATAACATGAAGTCATTCAATAACTTTCATAGAAACCTGTGCAGATTATAATTTCTTCATATTCTCTTAATGAATCACAAAACCGATCTAAAACCAATGCAACTAAATATAATCTACATTCATAAGGTCCACTAATGCAATAAAATCCATATGACTTTGAAAAATAACCATACACTACCACTTCATATATTATACAGCAAGTTTAAAATTTAAGATCCCAAACAAGAGGGTAGTTTTAAAACCATTACATAGTTATCCCTCTTCAAAATATGTCTACAACTTTACTTTAGACCCAAGGTGTACACATATAATGATAATATATTGTCAAATGTACATTTAGCCCAAGAACTTCTTGCTTTCCCATTACTTTAGTCATGTATCAAGTATTTTAATAAATGTCAAACTAACCTGAAGAATATTAGATAGCAACAAAGTGAGCTAAGAAGCCCAGCAAGTATCAAACAGGTTCAGAGCAAGGAAAGGTGTTTTTAAATTGAACCTGATATAAGAGTGCAAGGTAGTGAACATAAAAGTTTTCACATATAGCATCAAATCAAATTTACAACCACAAGGTTCATCTCGTTTGAAGCATAACTTAAATCCATAATAATTTGTGAAGGTAATTGGAGCACATCTGGCAATCAGAAGCATTTTGGTATATATCAATGACATTTGAAGTTTTAGGAGCATATCAATAATATATTAAATACTTTGGAACATGTCAAAGGAACAAATATCAAACTTACGCTCGTATGTCACATTTGAAGTTGGATGAATATCATAGGCATAATTATGTCAAGTAGTATATCAATGACAAATGAAATATTTTGGAGCCTATCGATGAGAATACAAAATATTTCGGAGCATATCAAGGAGGTATAGGACATGTCGAAACATATTAATGATGTGTGAAAAGTTTTAGGATTTGTCAATAGCAAATGAAACATTTCGGAACATATAAAAATGCATAGGACATATTTCTAAAGTATATCAATGGTGTATGAATAATCTCAAAAGCTTATCAAATGAACAAGTAATGAACATAGGCTCAAATATCATTCAGACATAATATTCATTTTATTATTATCAAAAGTGCATGAACAAACTCATAAGTAATGCTTTGGATATCATATCAATACATAGAGGACGAAGTGGAACCATAAGCATAATGTAGAACATCCATCATTGAATGACCACCAAACATAAGTCTCTTACGCCTAGGAGCTCCATCCACCCATGTCTCAGTAAAGTCATAGGGGGGCCGGTATAGCATGCAGGCTTTACTATTTCTAGCAAAGGTTCACATTGTCTTACAAACACCGGAGTACAAAAGGACATGAGCAATGAATTTGGCATATATCGGAAGCACATGCGAAATAATAAATTATACATGTGCCTAAATAGAATAATAAAATATAATATTAATTAATACATAACATATTCTGATATTTAAGGAAGTCAAAGTCAAGAGCATTAGAGATTTCAATTTTGAAATGGAAGAAGCAAGTATAGGCAGAATTGATACAATCCCTATTCTAGCTAAATTCTGAAGGTAAAATTCAAAGTTATTTAGATGATAAAAAAGTATTTCAAATTACTCAAGAAAGATGTTGTTGAAAAGCTAAATCAATGTAGTTTCATATGAAGTAAGTTTTATATAAATTGAATGTCTCTAAAAAGAGTTATTGATGATTTTATAACTAAAGGTTCGGAATCATAGTCCCTACTTTGCAGAATTCATATGGTCCATCAAAATGGAGTTTTTGATAGTCATTTCGACTCTAAATCATTCATTCTTAGGTTCAATAGAAAGGTCTAAGAGTCTACTTTCTAACAAATTAAGTTTTACATAAATTAAGAACTCCAATAGGAAGATATAAGCAATATAATCATACAAGGTCATGAGCTACAGATTCTATTTTACAGATTTCATATACTCAATTGAAGTAAAAGTTTGAGCTAGCAAATGAACTCCAAATTCTTCAAACTTAGGTTCAAAATAAACATATATGAATCTAGTTTTGAAAAATTTATGTTTTATCAAATCAGAGGTTTGTACTAAATGTTACAGCAAGAATAAAATAGATAGGTCATAATCTTGATAATATTACAGATTCATACTTAGGCAGCCAACAAAAGATTTCGGATTAGTTCAGAATTTTCTTCATAAATCAAGGCAAAAACAAAGATAAATTTCAGTAGGAGAAAGATAGAACACTTGCCTTTAAATATTTTAGTCCCAAAGGTGTGGATTAGATCACAATCTCAAAATTTCTTCTTCTTTTTTCCTTTTCTTCTTCTTCTTCTTCTTCTTCTTCTTCTTCTTCTCCTCAAGTTCACGTTGCAGAAAAACACCCCCTTTTTTTCTCTAATTGTTAATTGTTTAAGCTAACATATATGTTGATAGGTGGCAAACATACATGCAATATGCTTATGTGTCACCCATGCACATGCACAAGTGGCACTACTTAAAAAAAGGTAGTGACACATGTCCTCACTATGTTTCTTTTTTTTAACTTAATGTGAATCTTTTACAATTTATTTTATTTTTTTTTAAGATTCACAAATAGGTCCCTGGTAAACAACTTTCAATATAAAATTATTTAATCAAGAAAATTAATAAATAAATTCTTAAAATTTTTAAATGAGTCCTCATAAATAATTTAAAATATGTCATTATAAATATTTCAGAAATGAGGGATATTACAATAGTGGTTTGATGCTAAAGACCTACATCCACACCCGAGTCCTCCTTCTTGAGGAAAATCGACTTCCACTACCAATCTTCTTTGGGTGAAGATCAAACCCTTACACTTGTTTATAAGGGAGACTTAAGAAAAAATTTCTATCTCTAAGCTTTCTCCCTTCATTTTTCTTTTTCATACAAATCACTCCTAATTTCTTTTTTATAGAATTTAATTGCCCCAAAGAGTTATAGTGAATGCAAGAATACTTGGGGTATTTATAGACCCCAAGTGGCTTCAGAAATTTGGAGCTAAAAATCAAACATACCCGAAAAAATCGATTACAGGCGGTTCACTCGCTGACTTGGGCGGTTTACACACCGTCAGCTGCTGGCCGCCGCCTACATTCTGTGGCACAAGTGGTTTAACTACCTCATCTATGATGGGTATAGGATATTTGTCCTTGACGGTGATGACATTTCAAGCCCGATAGTTAATGCACATTCGTCACGTACCATCTTTCTTGCGCGCTAGCAACACAAGCGAGGAGTAAGGGCTACAGCTTGGTCGAATCACCTCGGTGTCAAGCATCTCTTTTACAATATTCTTGATCTCATCCTTTTGCAAGTGAGGGTAGCGATATGGATGCACATTTGTTGGAGGTTTGCCTGGCAAAATAGGAATACGGTAGTCATGTTGCTGGTTAGGGGGCAGCCCGCATGGCTCTGTGAAAACGTCTGTGAATTCATCCAGCAAGAGGGCAAGCTTAGGAGCTGAAAATTTGTATATTCTCCCCCTTAGATGGCTGCTAGATATGCATCAAAAATCCCCCATGTGCTTTGTGCAAAACTTTCTCTATTTGTTGCGACGAAACGATGGAAATTTGGCTCCCAGGCTTACCTCGTAACATGACCTGTCTCCCTTTGCAATAAAATTTTATGATTAACTGAGAAAAATTTCAGGAGATATCATCTAGTGTTGTGAGCCATTTGATCCTGAGTATGGTTTCATAATCATCGATGAGTAGGAGGAAGAAATCAGCTACCACTTCTTGGTCTTGGAGGAGTAGTTTCACCCGCGGGCACCATTGATCACAATTAAAGATTCGACCGTCGGTGACCTTTACGTCAAACTTGTTGCAACCATTGATTTGAAGTGCCAAACATGCAGCAACCTTACTATTGAGGAAGTTATTGGTGCTGCCTGTGTCAATGAGAATGGTGATGGGTTGCTGCTTTAGAAGTCCTCCAACACTGTGTAGTTAGCCGGTGGGGACTCTTCCTCCATGGCTTCTTCTTTACGTTCAACGGCTTTTTCAGATGTTTCATTGTTCTCATCCTCCATTGGTTCAATCACGAGGAGTCAACCCTTTTTGCAGTGATGTTCACAACTCCACGATTCGTCGCGATGCCAACACAACCTCTTGGTCGATCGTTCGTGAAGCTCGTCTCTTGTTAACTTTTTTGGTGCGGGGGCTTGGATGGCCGTAGAGGGGGTAGTAGGCCTTGGCATGGCTGGTCGAGGAGTGACCCTTGTCCTTCGTACCTCGTGGTTCAATTGTTCTTATTGGATACATGCGAAGGAAATCGCCGTCCTAAGAGTATACGGTTGTCGCGCCTTTACTTCTCCTCAGATCTCCGGATTTAGACCCTCGATAAAAGTACCTAAAAGTTATTTCTCAAACTAATTCTCAGTTTGGTTAGATAAATGCTCAAACCTTATTTGGTATTCTTGTCTTGTAGAGGTTTGACGAATCTTTGCCAATTGTCCGTCGATGTTATTGAAATCGATTGGTCTGAAGCGGTCTAGTAGTCCTTCCTTGAATCACTGCCAAGAGAGTCCTCCATGGGTGTACTTAAACTAATTAAACCAATAAATAGCATCTCCCTTGAGGTGGATGGAAGCAATCTTCACCCGTGTGGTGTTGGCGGTTCGGTAGAACTGAAAATAACGCTCTGCGCACGAGATCCACCCGAACGGGTCTCCTTCTTCCCATCTAGGGAAGTCAACCTTCATGCATGGATTATTGATATTAGAGGTGATGTGGCCCTATTCTTGAGGATCATCTCGCTGATCTGAAGTTTCTCCATGTTGTGATTTCCTTGGGCTCAATGGTCAGCCAATGCTGAATTCGGTGAAAAGGGATCGCATCTTCTCTTCTATGCGGTTTCCAAAGGCTTCAAGCTTTGCATCGATAGCCTTCTCTGATGCCATAGTATATGCCTCAAGATTTGTAATATTGAGATATTTTTTCTATTATCAGGTTTGTGGCATAGAAATTTTGGAGAAGGGGGTGGCTAATTGGAAGGTGAATCGATTTGGATGGAAGTAGGCTACGGTTTAGGACAGATTTAGGGCTACGATTTTGTGGAGTTTAGGCTACAAATTGGTGTGGTTTTAGGGCTATGATAGCAGTAGATGAAGGTTAGGAAAATAGATTTTATATCTGGGATAGATGGCAGCAAAGGTAGGTGTCTCAGTAAGGAAAGTTTTCTAAAAAGGTAAGTGGATCGATAAGGAAGTAGGCTGATTTGGAGGCTGATTTGGGTGGCTGATTTAAGGGGCTATTTGGTTTCAGTTTATGGTAGGGTTTTGAAGGGTTTTTTATAAGGATGGTAGGGTTTTGAGATGAGGAAAAAAGAGTCCAAAATTTCATAAAAAATAGCACTCAAATCTAATAGAATTCGACAAAAAAAAAGTGTTGCGATGTGCTATCCTGCTGAACCAATTTTACGTCGAAGAAATGATGACTTCTCGATGTAAATTTCAAAGGAAATTTATGTAATTTTGGCAGTATAACAGTAGGAAAATAGGGCAAGAGATGAAAGGTAAATTTCATCGTCGTAAAATTTCAGAACTACACGATGGTCAAAGATCCCTGCTAGATTATAATAAAGTCACTCCTATCTTATAAAGGAATATGGCTAGGATTTAGATTAGCCCTTAGGGCTTAGAAGTCATCACCCCCCTTACTGGGTAAGTCGGCCAGGGTTTCCCCTGCTCTGATCGGCTATAGAGCCAACCTAGCAGCCCCTTATTCCTATTAAGGTAGGATGGCTATAGGAGGGGTAAAAGAGTAATTTTATATAAATAAGTGCCCCCTTGGGCTAGGACTTTGATCCCTATTTAAGATGTAGCCACCCCTCTCTTTGAAGGCAAGTAATTATCATCTTCAATTCAGCCTTTGTGCCAAGTCTAGGAGGGAGGAACCCCTATAACGGTCCAAGGGTTGATCCCCCTCAAGGATCAAAATCTATAGGGCTCCTTCTATGGTCTTATCAACCAGCTCCTTAGTCAATTGATTGAGCTCATCTTGAGCTCAACCAAACTTAATAGTGGATCTGGTTACCTTATTAAGTTGATTTAAATTTTATCTAAACTAAACTCAATTAGGACTCACTTCTAACTAAAACTCAACAATTACAACACTTAATGACCATGAGCTTAATTTAGACCCAACTTCTACCAATCCGGTAGCCTCCGGCATTCTTGCGGCAAGTCCTCCAGTCTGCTTCCAGTGATCTCCATTCATGTTCCCAACTAGCTTTCCGATCCCTTCGGCAAATCTCCCAGTGAACTCCCGGCAAGATCCCACTGCATCGTCCGAACCCGGCCTGATGCCTAAGCTTGATCTTGGCCCATTATCTGGTTGTAACTTCATTGATCCTATCATAGTTAGACCTGCAATTCTTTTTTTAACACATATATTAGATAAACACACATCAATTGATCTCATCATCAAAATCTGAGATTTAACAGCTTTACCTGTCATAATTTTTGTAAACATGGTTCCTTCCACTTCTCGAATTATGGCTTGAACCATCAGTTGACCATTCCCTTAGTCAACTAATTGAGCTCAACCAAACCCTATAGTAGACCCAATTGCCTTATTGAGTTAATTTGGATTTCATCCAAATCCAACTCAATTATGACTCAATTCCTAACTACGATTCAATGATTATAATACTTAATGATCAACAAGCTAAACCAAGACCTAACTCCTACCAATCCGGTAGCCTCTAGCATTCTTGCGGTGAGTCTTCCAGTCTTATTTCAGTGATCTCCGGACGTGTTCCTAGCGAGCTTCCCAATCCCTTTGGCGAATCTCCTAGCAAACTTCGGTGAGATCCCACTACATCATCTAAACTCGACCCGATGCCCAAGCTTGATCTTGGTCCATCATATGGTTGTAACTCTATAGCTCCTGTCATAGTTAGTCCTGCATAATGCTAATTATGACTTAATTAAATATAATCATAATTGCCAAACATCCATTACAAGACCATCTTAACTCTCGGTAAGCTTTTCGGCTACCCTCGACAATCTTCTAGCAAGTCTTAGTCTTCTTCTAACGAACTCTCTGACACCATCCTAGCAAACTCCCGATACCATCGGCGAGCTCCCGACACTCCTAGTGAGTTCCCAACCACATCGACTCGATGCATGGACTTGACCTTGACCAATCCTGATTGTAATAATCATTATGTCATAATTAAACTTACATTAATCAATTCTAACAATCTTGTTAGATAAATAACCTATCAACCGATTTCATCATCAAAATATGAGATTCAACAATCTCCCTCTTTTTGATGATGACAATCCATTGATGACAGGAGTTAATCTTAACTCCCCTTAAATCTATGCCACTTAAATTTAAGAGAATCACACACTCTTAAATTCAAGTAATCAATATTTTAGATAAATTTTTACACAAATTTGTATCAAGTTATCAAATCACGAATTTCATCAAGTTATCAAATCATAATAAGAATTATTCACTCATATCGATATCCAAGATGTCTAATCCATATCCGTATCATGTGTTATTAATAGACTTATTAATAACACATATCCAAGAGGCAATTCCAAGAAATCAAAATCACGATATAGGTAAATCACTCATTCAATTTCAAAATCATCAAAATCACTTTCAAGATATTCAAAATATAATTAATAGACTTATTAGTCTCTTGAAATGTTAGTGATTTCCTTTCTCCACTTTATGTGAGCACGAAGGTAGAATCAAGGTACAGAAATGAAAAATATAATATCACAAGAATGCTCAATTTTAAAGATGTAAATTTTATAGTTGTGAATTTTGAAATTAAGCTTAAAACTTCAAGATATTCAAGGAGATTCAAAAGTTTAAGAGCTACTCGTGCATTTAAAATCATCTCATGCAATTTTAAGTATAGCAAAAAATATTTATTATAAATTTTGATAAAAAGCATCAAGAATTTCATAAGAAGACATGATAGTAGATCAAGCTCAAATTGTAAATCAAGTATTTTGCATGCATTTATAAAGTCCAAATTTTTGTCTAAGCAATTATTCCTCATTCAATGTTATCATATCCAAATTTACTTCTAATTATATTAATAATTTTATCTCTTCCTTTTTTTTATTATCAAGAAAGAAATATGAGAGCATAATTTCTTCTTAGCATTCATATTCAAATTACACCAAAAAGTACAAGGAGATCATGTCATTAAAGATAAAATCAAATTTTTGAATATCAAAAGATATGATTTCATTTAATAAGTTTCTTTTCCCCTTTTTTTGTGAATAATAAAAATGAGCCTTAGGGGATAATCTTAATTCATCCAAAATAAATCTTTTTAATAAAAAAGAAGAATGATCTTGATAAAAATTTTAATTATTATTATTATTATCATAAGTCTCTTTTTTATTAAAAAGATAAAATTATAGAGATCAATAATATGATTTCCATAACGAAAAAGTCAAGTCAAAAAATTAAGGGAATATTCATGATATTATAAATCTCTTTCAATTTTTAACTTATCATAAATTTAAGAAATAATAATTTTGATGATAAGTTATGTCATTCATGAGTTTTAAAATAAATCATGTCAAGATAAATATTCATATCAAAAGATATCCATGAATATTAAAGACATGATTTAATTTAATAAATCTCTTCTTAGATGATAAAATAGAACCATAAGAGAACAAAAAGAGTCTTTATCTCATAAAGATATCGTATTATAGATATCAAGATCATGAGTTAATTTTAAAGAAGAAAAAAGTAGAAGATCTTGATTTATATATATGAAACTTCAAGTTTTCAAGAATATGGTTCATACGAAGATTTTCAAATTTCATTTTTTAAACTTACCAAAATCATGATAATAATTTATTCAAGTTCAAATCATCAAATCATCAAAATCACTTTCATAATTCAAGAGAGTCATAAAAATAACATAATTGATTCATTAATCTCTTTTTAAAATAAAATCATTTAAAAACTTATCCAAAATCATCATCAAAAATCACTTTTCAAAAAATTTTAATAAAGTAACCATAGATTGTTTTCCAAAAGATTATGCATCATTGAAAGCAATCAAGATTAATTATAACAACGAATCATCCTTAAGATTCATTACCAATAATTTTATTTTCAATAATTTTTCTTGTTATTTGCTTAGGCTAGTGAGCTTTGAAAGAGTATTAGATCTCAAGTAATGTGCGTTGAGCATCTACTTTCAAAACATTACTTAGTGCTCCTAACCTTATTAGGATGTAACTTTATATTATGGAAGGTTTTGATTTAGGTACCCATTTAAGTTTGGGTCCTTTATGGTATGTTCTTCCCATTCTTTCTAATAGCTTAAGGTTATTTATGGTTTCTTTATGAACCAAATTAATTTATGTGGATTATAATTTTCAAATGGATATTTATAGGCTTTATGTCCTAATCTATCACAAAAATTATATTTGTTTTTAGGTGGCAAATTTAATGTAGGTCCTTTCACAAATATGGTTTGCTTTTATTGAATATTACAAACAAAGCCTATATCATTTCTTCTATTAATATGATCCTTACTGGAAAGGATCATATTTAAGGATTTATTCTTTATTTCAAATTTTTCTAATATTTGTTTAAACATGATATTTTTCTTTTTAACATCATCGAGCATTTCACATTTAGAGCAAAAATTGTGTGATGGTAAAGTATCATGTAAGGTTTCATGTTTAGTGCACGTATTGTGTGATGGTGCTACTTCATGCATTTCATCAAGTTTACTAACTAATGATGCATGCTCTTCCTTAAGTAATTTATAAGATTTGCTAATCTTTCTAAATGCATCATAAAGCTAATAAAAAGAAAGTAATAACTCATTAAAAATAAAAGAGCTTTCAGGGTGGTTACTTACCTCATCGTGGTTGGCAATGAGCGCGAGATCTTCCACTTCTTCTTGATTGTGTTCTTTATCTTTGGAACACCTCGACTTCTTGCATTCATAGCAAGAGGTTTTGTCCATCTTTAGATTATTTTTAAGGTTCGAGTTCATTAATTTTTCTGATTCATTTGTCAAAAGTTTATGTCCAAGGTTCTCATCACTCGAGATTTCACTCGAGGAGTCATATGTCATTCTTAGTTCACAATCCTTCATATTCTTTGAAACGTGTTCTTCATGTTCATTTTTGTGTGATATTTTATTTAATGAGTCATTTAAATTAAATGTGTTGTTATGTGTCAATTCAAGTGTAAGCCAAATTTCGAAAGTCGAATCACAACAAGAAACTTGATCAAATTCATTTTTATCTAAGGCGCAAAACAAGGCATTCATAGCCTTGGCATTTAAAGAAAAAGTCTTCTTCTCCAAATCATTCCAATCGTTCATTGGAAGAGAAGACTTTTCGAATTCATTTTCAAGAATAGTCCATAAATCAATGTCTAAAGAAAGCAAGAAAACTCACATCCGAGTTTTCTAATAAGTGTAGTCCGTTCCATTGAATATGGGAGGGTGAATGATAGAAAAACCCTCTTGAAAACCAAAAAAAGCTATTCTCTTGGGTGTTAAACTAAATGAGAAAAACATGGCTCTGATACCAATTGTTAGGATCGATTGACACTAAGAGGGGGAGTGAATTAGTGCAAGTGTAAGTTTTTTATTTTAAATAAAAATGTTTTGGCTTTAAGAAAAATAGAAAGATCCAAAGCTTATTATTCAAATAAAGCAAGTGAATGATAAGAAGATTCCTAAATTACTTGCTTTCTAATTACTTAAGAAAGAGTAAGGAAATTCGAAAGATAAGAAATATCGTAAATGAAATGTTTGCTTTCAATAAGTAAACAAGATCGGAAGTGTTAATAAGGAAAGTAAAAGATGAACTCATAATTTTTATAGTGGTTCGGCACCAAAGGCCTATGTCCACTCTCGAGTCCTCCTTGAGGCACATCGACGTCCATTACTGATCTTCTTTGGGTGAAGACTAAACCCTTACACTTGAGCTTACAAGGGAGACTTGAGAATTTTCTACACTAAGCTCTCTATCCCTTCCCCTTTTCTTTTTCTTACAAATCACACACAATTTTATCACATAATATAATCCCTAAAATTATTGTGTAGAATGTAAGAAAACTTAGGGTATTTATAGGCCCCAAGTGACTTCAGATTTTTGGAGCCAAAAATTAAACATATTCGAAAAATTCGGGTATCGATGGTTTACCCGTTGACCTAGGTGGCTCAGTCGCCCGACCACTAGGGTACGGGCGATTTACCCATTGGTCCTCGACGTGTCAACCACCAAAAGTACCCAGATTCTTGGGTATAGGCTGTTCAACCACCCAGTCTGAGTGGGTCAGTCACCGTTAGCCACTCCACTGCCTAGGCGGCAGTGGTACACCCGCTGCTCACCGGCGATTTACTCGTCGAAATTTCTATAAAAGTGGTTCCCTCCACTTTTCAAATTTTGGCTTGAACCATCAGTTGACTATTCTATTGGTCAACTAATTGAGCTCAACCAAACCCTATAGTGGATCCGGTTGCCTTATTGAGTTGATTTGGATTTTATCCAAATCCAACTCAATTAGGACTCAATTCTTAACTATGACTCAATGATTACAACACTTAATGACCAACAAGCTAAACCAAGACCTAACTCCCGCCAATCTGACAATCTCTGACATTCTTGTGACGAGTCTTCCGATCTTCTTCCGGTGATCTCCCGGTGTGTTCCCAGTGAACTTCTCGATCCCTTCGGTGAATCTCCTAACATACTTCAGCGAGATCCCACTGTATTGTCCAAACCTAACCCGATGCCGAAGCTTGATCTTGGTCCATCATTTGGTTTAACTCCATAGCTCCTGTCATAGTTAGTCCTACATGATGCTAATTACAACTTAATTAAATATAATTATAATTGTCAAACATCCATTATAAGACCATCCTAACTCTCGACAAGTTTTTCGACTACTCCTAACAAGCTTCCGGTGAGTCTCGGTCTTCTTCTGGTGAACTTGATAGGACTCCAGCAGAGTTGAGTCCTAATCTCCGTAGAAGTAGTCAATAAAATCCTGTGAGATTATAATAGAACCCCACCAAGCCACTTCTATCCTATAAAGTGATAAGACCCTAGAAGGAGCCCTATAGATTTTGATCCTTGAGGGGGATCAACCCTTGGAACGCTATAGGGGTTCGTCCCTCCTAGACTCGGCACAAAGGCTGAATTGAAGATGATAATTGCTTTCTTTCAAATAGGGGGGTGGCTATATCCTAAATAGGGATCAAAGTCCTAGCATAAGGGGGCACTTATCTAGGTAAAATTACCCTTTTGCTCCTCTTATAGCCATCCTACCTTAATACGAATAAGGGGTGGCTAGGTTGGCTCTATAGCCGACCTAAGCAGGGGGAAACCCTGGCCGACTTGCCCAGTAAGAGGGGCGACGACTACTATGCCCTAAGGGCTAATCCAAACTCTGGCCATACTCCTTTATAAGATAGGAGAGGCCTTATTACAATTTAGCAGAGTTTTTATTAACTTCTACTAGAATGATTAGGACCCAACCCTGCTGGAGTCCTATTAAGTTCGTCCTCTCAGAATCAGCCTTGTCCTTAAGGCTGAGGATCCATAAACTCTGGGAACTGGATCTTCAACTCCTCATGTGACTCCTATGCTATGATTAATTGAACTTTGGCCTCCTTATTAGCTGGGATGTTAGTTGGAAGGATTTGGGCTGAGTCGTCTTCTTTAAATTTCCATTTGAGGTAGGATACCTGGTGGACCAATTGTAATCTTGATCTGGTCCACGAATTTGATCTCCAGGTTAGGGCCCCAATATGATCCTCAATTTTACAAGGCCCAAAGAAATAGGGAGACCACTTTATTAAGGCTCGAGTTTCCTGCCGATCGGGCTGAAGGAGTAGAAAAGCTCGATCTTCAATTTTTCGTCCATTCTGAAGCTTGTCGGGAGGCTGTTTCTTCTTTACAAGTGCTGCCATATGGTTAGTCTTTAGTGATATCTAATCTTTCTTCTTGAATAGTGACGGCCCTCTGGTATGGTTCAGGATGATGAGAGCCCAATTTGGCATGAGAATGGATTGTAATTCTTCTAGTTTTACTCCTCTTTCGTGCCATGGACCTATATCCAACCATATTTTAAATTTGGTAGTAATTAGTATCTCCTGTAAAAATCTCGTAGCCTTGGTGTAAGTTAGGAGTCGACCATCTTGCATAAGAATAGCCCCAATTCCAACTCCTGATGCATCGACCACAATGACCAAAGTGCAATCGAAATCGAGCAACGCTAGCACCGACGTCATCGTCATAGCTGCCTTAAGTCATTCGAAGGCTGTGGAGGCTTTATCCAACCATAAGGAATCTTTCTTTAGTAAGGACATGAGCGGGGTACTGATCTTGACATAATCTTTCACAAAATTTTGGTAGTAGCCCGTGAGTCCAAGGAAACCGTGTAATGATTGTACGTTTGTAGGTCTCGACTATCCTTGCATTGCCTCGATCATCATCGGGTCTACCACCACTCCATCCTCTGATATAATATGCCCAAGATACTCCACTTTACGTTGTAAGAAACTGTACTTTGACTATTTCACATAAAGAGTATTCTCCCGGAGAATTGTTAGAACAGTTCGTAAGTGCTGAAAATGTATATCAAGCGTAGGGCTATAAATGAGGATATCATCAAAGAATATTAATACGAACTTATGTAGAAAACGTCGGAAGATGTCATTCATCAGGCTTTGGAAAGTAGAAGGAGCATTCGTAAGTCTGAAAGGTATTACCAGAAACTCGTAGTGGCTGTTATGCATACAGAATGTAGTTTTCGGAATGTCTTCATTACATACCCGAATCTGGTGATAATCGGAACGGAGATCCAGTTTAGTGAAGACTCGGGCTCTTTTTAGTTCATCAAAGAGCTCATCTACGATGGGTATAGGATATTTATCCTTGACAGTGATAGCATTCAAGGCCTGATAATCAATGCACATCCGTCATGTATCGTCCTTCTTGCGCACTAGCAACACCGGTGAAGTATAAGGGCTGCAACTCGATCAAATTACCCCGGTGTCAAGCATCTCTTTGACGATATTCTCGATCTCATCCTTCTGCAAGTGAGGATAGTGATACAGATACACATTTGCTGGAGGTTTGCCCGACAGATACACATTTGCCGGTTAGGGGGCAGCCCATGAAAACGTCTGCGAATTCATCCAGTAAGAGGGCAAGCTTAGGATCTGAAATTTATATATTCTCTCCCTTAGATGGCTGCTAGATATGCATCAAAAATCCCCCATGTACTTTGTGCAAAACTTTCTCCATCCATTGCATCGAAACGGTGGAGATATGGCTCCCGCGCTTGCCTCATAATGTGACCTGTCTCCCTTTGCAATAGAATTTCATAATTAATTTAGAAGAATTCCAGGAGATATCATCTAATGTTGTGAGCCATTCAATCCCAAGCACGGCTTCATAGTCATCGATGGGTAGGAGAAAGAAATAGGCTACCACTTCTTGGTCTTGGAGGAGTAGCTTCACCCACGGGCATCGTTGGTCACAATTAAAGATTCGACCGTCGGCAACCTTTATGTCAAATTTCTTGCAACCTTCGATTTGAAGTGCTAAACGTGTAACAACCTTACTGTTGAGGAAGTTATTTGTGCTACCTATGTCGATGAGAATGGTGATGGGTTGCTGCTTTAGAAGTCTTCTAACTTTCATCGTCTACGGATTGGAGTAGTCGACCAATACATACACTGGGTAGTCAGCTGGTTGGGGCTCTTCCTATATGGCTTCCTCTTTGGGTTCGAGGCCTTCTTCAGATGGTTCATTGTCCTTATCCTCTACTGGTTCAATCATGAGGAGCCAGCCCTTCTTACAGCGATGTTCACGGCTCCACAGTTCGTCGTAATGCCAACATAATCCTTTGGCTGATCATTCACGAAGCTAGTCTCTTGTCAATTTCTTTTGGTGCGGGGGCTCGGATGACAGTTGAGGGGGTAATAGGCCTTGGCATGGCTAGTCCGGGAGCGACCCTTGTCCTCCGTGTCTCATGGTTCAATCGTTCTTCCTGGATACACCTAAAGGAAATTGCCGCCATAAGGGTGTACGGTTACCGTGCTTTAACTTCTCCTCAGATTTTCGACTTTAGGCCCTCAATGAAAGTACCTAAAAGTTATTTCTCAGACCAATCTTCAGTTTGGTTAGATAAATGCTTAAACCTTGTTTGGTAATCTTATATTATAGAGGTTTGATGAATCTTTGCCAATTGTCTATCGATGTTGTCAAAATCGGTCGGACCGAAGCGGTTTAAAAGCCCTTCCTTGAACCGCTGCCAAGAGAGTCCTCCATGGGTGTGTTCAAACCAATTGAACCATTGAATATCATCTCCCTCAAGGTGTATGGTAGTGATCTCCACCCATGTTGCATCGGCCATTCAATAGAACCGAAAATAACGCTCCGTGCGCGAGATCCACCCGATCGGGTCTCCTTCTTCCCATCTAGGGAAGTCAACCTTCATGCATTGATTATTGAGATCAGATATGATGTGGCCATGTTCTTGAGGATCATCTCGTTGATCTGAAGTTTCTCCGTGTTGTGATTTCCTCGGGCTCGACGGTCGCCCAATGTTGAATTCAGTGAAAAGGGATCGCATCTTCTCTTCCATGTGGTTTCCAAAGGCTTCAAGCTTTGCATCGATAGCCTTCTCTGATGTCATAGTATATGCCTCAAGATCTGTAATATTGAGATCTTTTTTCTATTGTCGGGTTATTGGCATGAAAATTTTGGAGAAGGGGGTGGCCGGTTGGAAGGTGAATCGGTTTGGATGGAAGTAGGCTATTTTTTAGGGCAAATTTGGGGCTACGATTTTGTGGAGTTTAGGCTGCCATAGTTTTAGGGCTGTGATAGCGGTAGATGAAGGTTAGGAAAATAGATTTTAGATCTGAGCATACTATGACTATAAGATCTGGCAAATAGATGTGAAAACTATATTCCTAAATGGCAACCTCAAGAAGGAGGTGTATATGATACAACCAAAGGGATTTGTATCCAGAGAGAGTCCAAATAAATTATGCAAGTTGCTCAGGTCCATCTATGGACTGAAGCAATCCTCCAAAGTTAGAATATAAGATTTGATAAAACAATCAGATCTTATGACTTTGTTAAGAATAAAAAAGAGCTTTGTGTTTATAGGAAGGTAAGTGGGAGCAATATCACCTTCTTAATGTTGTATGTGGATGATATCATAATTATTGGGAATGATATAGGAATGCTTTTCATAATAAAAGCTTGGCTATCTAGAAACTTCTCCATTAAGGACTTAGGGAAAGCATCCTATATTTTGGGGATCTCGATATATAGAGATGGATCTAAGAGGATGCTTGGCTTATCCTAGTCCAGGCACATAGACTCTACTGTCAATAGTTTTGGTATGGAGAATTTCAAGAGAGGTCTTATACTAATGATACATGAAATATCACTTTCTAGGAGTATATCCCTAAAGACTCCTGAAAAAATAGCAGATATGGATAAGATACCCTATGCCTCAGTGATAGGGTCTATCATATATGTTATGCTATGTACTAAGTCTGATATAGCATTTGCTCAAAGTGTCACGAGCAAGTATCAGATGGATCTAGGTTTGGAACACTGGAAGATAGTAAAGTGTATTCTTAAGTACTTAAGAAGGACTAAGGATCTTTTATTGGTATATGAGAAGGCAGTCTCCAGATTAGAGGGCTACACGGACTCGAGTTTCCAGTCCGACATTGATGATAGCAAGTTGAACTTGGGGTATATTTTCACTCAGAATGGTAGAGTCGTAACCTAAAAGAGCTCCAAGTAAGATACTACTACTAACTCGACAATAGAGGCGGAATAAATTACTGTAGTAGAAGCAGCAAAGGAAGGCGTATGGATGAAAAAGTTCATCATGGATTTGGGAGTCATACCATGCAGCGTGGAGCTAATTCCTATATACTGCGACAACAATAGGGCAATCACTCAAGCAAAGGAACCCAGGTCTCATCAGAAGTCTAAGCATGTTCTGAGGAGGTCTCAATAAGAGAGATCATAGCCTATAAAGATATAGCAATGGAAAGAGTTCCATTTGAAGAGAACATTACAGATCCACCGACAAAGTCATTAGCTCAGATTGTCTTTGAGTGTCACAGAAGTCTGCTGAGGATTAGACACATATGTGATTAGATTTAGGTCAAGTTAGAGATTGCTAGTTATAGGTGCCCTACAAGCCAATCACGTGAGTGATGACACGTATGACATACTACACAGTCTTCTTACGTAATTATTTATTAATATATTCTTATATTATATTATCTATTAAATATATATACTGTTATGTCTTTAGTTCTATACAATGGGAATCAGATCATAATGAGATCATGATAATCAGACTGATTCATCTTTAAACATAGATCCCAAATAATCTTAGTCATAGGTTGCTCGAAAAGGACATCAAGACAACCGGATAGATCGGTGTGCTATATACCTGTCCATATGATGAAGGTGGCTAGTCTCATAGCCACTTGTATGAAGACACTAAGGATATAGCATAGGTGCTTATTAATGAGTTCACTAATTGATCCGCTTATAAATTATTGAATTGTAAATGATACTTGATGTCAGACAACGATTTCGTAGTCCCAATTATGTATCTGGTACTTAGACTTCAAACACCAAAGATGTATTGTTTGAGTACTCCTCTCTTTGACGCTGAACTTATAAGTTTGAAAAGTTTTATATCTAGTATAACCAATTATCGAGATTAGTAGCCAACCTTATGAAGGCTTTTGAGTATTGATAGAGGATCATCCACTCTCACTATTATGAAAGGAATATCTCATATGCTCTCGCTCAAGTAAATCCCTGATCAGGTTGTTAGATTGAGAGAGGAGTTCTCCGGGAGAATCTGATTAGAGCGAGACTTAGACGAATTTCATATATGGCCTGACAGTACCATACCTGGTATATGGTCTTTGGAATATTAGAAGGATGAGAGATTATAGATACATGGTAACTAAGGATAGACATGTCCAATGAATAAGATCCACTATACCATCTGGAGACTATGGCATAGTGGCCTAGTACATCCATAGTCGATAAGTCGAGTGAATTATTATAAGATAATAATTCACTAAGTCATAAGGGGTTCTGATAGGTAGGACTTACGGCCAACTTTGTATTGGGCCTAGAGGGTCACACACATATGGTAAATGCTTCAAAGAATAGAAGATTAGATATGAGTTATCTAATTAGCCCCTGTTCTCATTAGATGAGACCCTACATTGATAGACTCCTTCCAGAAAGCCCAATTATAGGGCAAAGGAGATTATTGGATAGAGATCCAATAATCCAATGTTAGTAGGTAATTGGATGAAGATCCAATACCCATTAAGGCAGGATCTATTAGGGTTATATGGGTGGCTCTCTATAAATAGAGATCCAATAATCCAAGGTTAGTAGGTAATTGGATGAAGATCCAATACCCATTAAGGCAGGATCTATTAGGGTTATATGGGTCACCCCCTTCCTATTCTCCTCCCTCCGTCTATGCAAGAGTTGCGAGACTTGGGGCTATGATTTGAGGAGTATAGCTCTAGCAATTCATCGTGTGGACACCACTGGAGAGGAGGATGTTTTACCTCCTTCATCCTCTCCATCCAGATCTGGAAAATAAGGATATATGATCTCCTTGGGAAAACACTCTGACACAATATAGTTTTTCAATTTTGCTACTTTTTTTACGTACCAATCTTTGCACAATGATTATGATTTACATGGGAAACTGGTTTTATTTTTTATCTTCCGCTATGTATATGATGCTCTCGTTAAGGTTTCCCAACAATAAGTCTGACATATCTTTCAGGAGAGTGAGATACTTTACTAGACCTATGCAAAGTTGGAACTTGAGTGCTAGGTCCTGAATAGGTTCAGACTCTATGATGGTGCTTGAGCTAGGTTCTCTAACCAACTCAACTCTATCTCACTCCCATTGCTTCTACCAAGAATGTGTTCCTTCCCAAGGAACATAGCTCTCTTGGCAAGAAAGACCTTTTGATCCTCAGGATGATAGAAATAATACCCAGGGTATCTCATAAAGGTGTACCTTTTTGTCCTTGATTCTAACTTATTAGGGCTATGTCTTCTAATGTGGGTAGGATAACCCCAAATCTTAGCCACCTTAAGATCGAGCTTCTTCCTTTTCCATATCTTATATGGTGTAGATACTACTAAATTTGATAGAACTCTGTTTAATAGATAAGTTATAGTTTCTAGGGCATATCACCAGAATGAGATAGGTAGGTTAGTGATACTCTTTATAAACTACACCATGTCTAACAGTGGTGATTCCTTATTTTTGATATACCATTGAGCTAAGGTGTATAAGGAGGTGTCCAATGTATAGAATCACATTGTCCCTAAGGAAATGAGTGAACTCCGTACTCAAGTATATATATCATACCTGGAGAAAATCGTTGATGAATGTAATAAAGTATGAGTAGCTCACTCTCTAGTTCCACTAAAAGGAGAGTTCATCATCTTTTCACCAAGGTAAGATTCGCAAGTTACATATGACTCATAGTCGAATGGATATAAATATCCATCTTTCAGCAACCTCTGAATCCTTTTCTCATGGATATGACCTAGTTTATAATGTCATAGGTATGCATTGTTCACCTCATCTCATTTCCTCTTGGACATATTTACATTCATGATATGTAAAGAAGTGTCTGACATATAGAAGTCATTTATGATGGCCCCTCCAGTGATGATCTCATTATTCATAATGATTGAATAACTATTATTTTTAAAAAATAATTTATATCCACTAATTATTAAATAAGAAATGAAAATAATATTTTTGATAATAGAGGGAACAAAATATCATTCATCCAATGCAATGATAGCTCCACTAAGTAGATGTAGGTTGACCCCCCCAATGACAACTATAGCAACTCTTGCTCCATTATCCATCTTGAGGTCCATCTCACCTCTGGCCAGTCTCTTAAGTCTTGCCAGAACATACAATATATTGTATATATGATAAGCACTCTCGGTATTTAATACACATGTGTTATCATAAAAATCTAATAAGTGGAGACTGATCATAAATGTACTTGAAGCTTCTCCAAGCTTCTATTTCACCTTGTCTACAAGGTAATTGATAGAATCCCAGAAGAAGCTCTATAGGATTTTATCTTTCAGGAGAATCAACTCTTGGAACACTATAGGGGTTCCTCCCTCCTAGGGTCGGCCAACAAGGCTGAAATAAAATTGATCTTACTTGATAAAAAAAGATGGACGCTATAAGCTTATATAGGGCTCAAAACCCTAGCCTTAGGGGGGTGCTTTGTTAGGACTCTAGCTAACAAAGTCCTAATATAGTTTCATTAAAGGGGGCAAATATGTAAATCCTAAGCGCATTCATGTAAATCCTATCTAGCCGACCCCTAATAAAGAAACAAGGATGCTGGCTAGCTTATGATTAGATAGGAGGAAGATATTTTGAGAGAAGAATAAGATACATGTCACCCTAATTAACCACCCCTTATCCTAGTTAAAAAGGGGTTGGTTGAGGAGGGGTTAAGTTAGAATAGGATTAGGATTAATTAGGAGGTTGCTTCTTAGAGTTGGAGTTGGAGTTATTAGAAGTAGGAGTCTTAAGTAAGAATCCTATTAGGAGTTGGGGTTAGAAGCCCTATAAATAGCCTTGTATTCTCTCATCTTTCATCATCAATAGATTAATTATGTTTCAGCCATAGTACAGAATTCCAAGGAGGGAGGAACCCCTATAGAGTTCCAAGGAGGCCGATCCCCTATAGAGATCACCCCAAGCTTAGAATCCATAAGGGTTCTAACATGTTTCGTAAGTGAATTCTCCTTTTTGCCCCTCCTATAGCTGTCATGACTAAGTAAAGGGGGGCGATGACCTAAGTGGCTACACAAGCCATGCCCCTCTGCTAAAAACCCTAGTTGACTAGCCTAGTAAGGTGGGTGGCGGCTAGAAAGCCCTAAGTCCCCAAAATAAAAGCCATTTTCTATAGGATAAAAGTGATTAGGTGGGATTTTATTACAATCTCATAGGGTTCTTATTAATTACTTCTTGAGTGATTAGGACTCAACCCTGCTGGAGTACCTTCCCATGATCTTTGATTTTGCAGAACCTTTTGTTATCATTTTCTTCCATGAATTTTTTGTCGGCATTAACTTTCCCTTACTAGTAGATTCTTCTTAAGTTTTACTTGAATCCTTATTTTGAACTACTAGAAAAAAATCTCGTCTATACTACTGAAATCTTTCAACGAAAAAATTCTGTCGTAGTACCTTCTTGTATTCCTTGATCTTGCTAAAATTTTTATTACCGATTTCTTCCACAAATATTTTAATAGCATTACCTTTCCCTTGCCAGTGGATTTCCATTAAGTTTTACTAAATTCCTTATTACAAACTACTACAAAATTTTTGACTATACTACTGAAATCTTTTGCTGAAAAAATATTGCAGCAACACCTTGCAATCTTTGATTTTGCTAAAAATTTTTCTATCATTTCTTTCCACGAAATTTTTGATGATATTACTCTCCCTTACTAGTAGATTTCTCTTGGGTTTCACTTTAATTTTTATTGAAATTTTTTGGAAAAAATTAAGTCTTCATTGTTGGAATTTTTTCGATAAAAAATCTATTGTTGCACCTTTATCTTTCTTCTTCTTCTTAACCCACCAAAACCCACCTATCTTGCTGACACTACCCAAGACATCTTTAGGGCATCCTTTTAGCCTTAAGATGCAACCATTATAGCCTATTTTTATAATCCAAATAATACCCAAAACCATAGCCCAAAATAGTGACCTATCGCATCTTATCGATGCAAAATTATGCAACACTATCTTTCGATGTTTTTGCTACATCCATATATGATCGTTACCAAAATTGTTGCTGCCACTCACATCATCTTTAAAGCACCCATTTAGCTTTAAGATGGAACCATCGTAGGCTTTTCTTTTATCTCCATAGATAACCTAAACTGTAGCCCAAACAATGGTCTTCCGCAGCCATCGAACCTTCCACTAATCCTTATCTTCCATAGCCACCGAACCTGCCAAACCGGTTGCTGCCTCCAACAATAATCCTAAACCTTCCTTTCCAACCTCAAACCACTACCACAAAAGTCCTTTACAGCCTCCACAGCACCCTCAAACTGTAGCTCCAACACCAACCTAAACCACAAGCTATCAACCCTAAACTACAACATTGATGCATTATCCTTTTGACCACCAATCCCTACCAAACCAATTGCTGCCATTAATAACAATCCTAAACTACCCCTCTAATCTTAAGTCTTGGCCATTATACCCTCTATATGATCCCTACAGTAGCCCTAAATCACAGCCCCAATAATAACAAAAAAATAGCAACTATCAGCCCCAAACCACAACCATCTACCCTTAACCCACCACCTCTTTCGACCATTAATCCACCTAACCATTTCATATCACTGACCCAACAATAGGAGAAGGATATTGACATCTTAGATTTGGAGATACATGCAATGGCATCTCAAGGTTCAATCGATGCCAAGTTGGAGGCGTTTGAATCACGCGTGGAGGATAGATTGTGCACCTTATTCACCGAATTTGGATTCAGCCGATCTCCGAGACCAACAAAATTTTAGCAAAGTGCAAGTTCAGATAGGCCTCTCAAAAAGAAAGAACAAGCTACTAATATGAGGCAGCTATACATGAGGGTGGAGTTCCCTCGATAGGAAGAAGGAGACCCGATGGGATGGATTTTGTGCGCCGAACATTACTTCCGTCATCACCAAACACCAAGGTGCACTGTCATCCACTTTGAAGGAGATGCTATATGATGGTACAATTGGCTTGAATAAAACTGTGGGGCTCTGATGTGAAAACAATTCAAGTATACACCACTGAACCATTTTGGGCCGACCAAGAACAAGAATATCAATGACCAACTCGCAAAGATCCAATAAACTTCTACAATTCAAGAGTACCAAACCAGGTTTAAACATTTATCCTATCTTGCTCATGATTATACTAACCAACAATTGTTATAGACATTCATCAAGGGACTCAAACCAGAGATTAAAGGAGAGGTTAAGGCGCAATAACCCCGTACCATGAAGGTTGTAATCTCTTTCGCCTGAATTCAAGAAGAACGGCTCAACCAAGTTCCTTGGAGGATGAGAACCACTCCTAAACCTATAGCATATGAACCTCCTTCTGCTTCTAGCTATCCTTTACTATCAAAAAATTGATAAGAGAAGAACTACGCGACTGATTGACAAAGGGTCTTTTTTGGCATTGTAATGAACTTTGGAGCCGCAAACATTATTGCAAAAAGGGCAGTTGCCTATTGATTGAACCTCTTGAAGACATGGAGGAAGAGATCCAGAAGTATGAGCAAGAGGTCATGGATGAAGAATAGTAGCTGGTTGATTTTACGACGTATACTCTTGCCAGCTATACGAACCTGCAAATGATGAAAATAGGAGGATTTCTAAAACAATAACCGATCACTATTCTTATTGACACCACGAGCACTAACAACTTTATGAACAATAAGGTTGCTACCCAATTAATGATCTAAAATAAAGATTGTAGTAGGTTAAATGTTGATGTCACCGATGGTTAAATTTTAAAGTGTGACGAAAGATGTCCACGGGTGAAATTATTATGACAAGACCAAAGAGATACTTGCAGATTTCTTCCACCTTCCTCTTGATGATTATGAGGCCATGCTTGACATCAACTGTAAACTTAATCCAGTGCACCAACTTGATATCCAGGTTATGGCCCTAATGTGATCCCTAATTTTGCAAGGTCGAAATAAATAAGGAGACCACTTCCTTAAGGCTCAAGTTTCCTACTGATCGGGTTGGAGGTGTAGAAAAACTTGATCTTCAATTTTTTATCCATTCTGTAGTTTGTTGGGAGGCCATTTCTTCTTTACATGTGCTGCCATGTGGTTAGTCTTCAGTAATAACCAATCTTTCTTCTGGAATGATGACTACCCTCTAGTATGGTTCAGAATGATAAGAGCCTAATCTGGCGTGAGCATGTATTAGAATTCTTCTAGGCTTACACATCTTTCATGTCATGGACCTGTATCCAGCCAAATTTTAAATTTGGTAGTAATGAGTATCTGATAGAACCCCAAAATGAGCTCTATAGATTTTGACCCTTGAGGGGGATCAACCTTAGGAATGTTGTAGGGGTTCCTCCCTCCTAGACTCGACACAAGGCTGAAATAAAATTAATAATTACTTGATTCAAGAGGGGGGGGCTATATCTTTAAATAGGAATCAAAACCCTAGCCTAAGGGGGTGCTTGCCCTAGTAAAATTATCCCTTTGCCCCTCGTATAGTCGACCTGCCTTAATAGGAACACGAGGCAGTTAGGTTGGCTCTATAGCCGACCTAAGTAGGGGGAAACCCTGGCCAACCAACCCAGTAAGGGAGGTGGTGACACTAAGCCCTAAGGGCTAATCTAAACTCTAGTCATACTCCTTATAAGATATAAGTGGCTTTATTTTAATCTAGCAAGGTTTTATTGACTACTTCTTAGAGAGATTAGGACTCAACCCTGCTAGAGTCTTATCAAACTAGCACTCTTAAAATTAGCCTTATTCTTAAGGCTGAGGTTTCATGAACTCGGGGAACTGAGTCTTCAGCTCCTCATATGATTCTCGTGTTATTATCAATTGAACTTTGGCCTCCTCATCAGTTGGGGTATTAGTTGGAAGGATTTGGGCTGAGTCATTTTCTTTAAATTTCCATTTGAAATGGGATACCCGGCAGATCAACTATAAACTTGATCTAGTGTGCCGATTTAATATCCAAGTTAGGGCCCCAATTTGGTCTCCAATTTTCCAAGGCCCAAAGAAATAGGGAGACCACTTCTATAAGGCTCGAGCTTCCTACTGATCATGTTGGAGGTGTAGGAAAACTTGATCTTTAATTTTTCGTCCATTCTGTAGTTTGTTAGGAGGCCATTTCTTCTTTGCATGTGCTGCCATGTGATTAGACTTTAGTAATAATCAATCTTTCTTTTGGAATGGTGACTACCCTCTAGTATGGTTCAGGATGATGAGAGCCCAATCTGGCATGAGTATGTATTGGAATTCTTCTAGGCTTACTCCTATTTTGTGTCATGGACCTGTATCGAGCCAAATTTTAAATTTGGTAGCAATGAGTATCTGATAGAACCCCAGAAAGAGCTCTATAGATTTTGACCCTTGAGGGGAATTAACCCTTGGAACTCTGTCGGGGTTCTTCTCTCCTAGACTCGGCACAAGACTGAAATAAAATTAATAATTGCTTGATTCAAGAGGGGGGGGGGTGGCTGCATCTTTAAATAGGGATCAAAACCCTAGTCTAAGAGGGTGCTTGCCCTAGTAAAATTATTCTTTTGCCCCTTCTATAGCCGACCTGCCTTAATAGGAACATGGGGCAGCTAGGTTGGCTCTATAGCCGACCTAAGCAGGGGAAAACCCTGGCCGACCAACCCAATAAGGGAGGTGGTGGCCACTAAGCCCTAAGGGCTAATCTAAACCCTAGCCATACTCATCTATAAGATATGAGTGGCTTTATTACAATCTAGTAGGGTTTTATTGACTACTTCTTAGGGAGATTAGGACTCTACTCTGGTGGAGTCCTATCAAACTTGCCCTCTTAAAATTAGTCTTATCGCCAAGGCTGAGGTTCCATGAACTCAGGGAATCGGGTCTTCAGCTCCTCATATAATTCTCATGCTTATCAACTAAACTTTGGCCTCTTCATTAGCTGGGGTATTAGTTGGAAGGATTTGGGCTAAGTTTCATTTGAGGTGGGATATCCAGTGGACCAATTATAAACTTGATCTGGTGCACCGATTTGATATCTAAGTTAGGGCCTCAATTTGGTCCCCAATTTTATAACGCCTAAAGAAATAGGGATACCACTTCCTTAAGGCTCAAGTTTCCTACTGATCGGGTTGGAGGTGTAGGAAAACTTGATCTTCAATTTTTTATCCATTCTGTAGTTTGTTAGGTGGCCATTTCTTCTTTGCATATGCTGCCATTTGGTTAGTCTTTAGTAATAGCCAATCTTTCTTCTTGAATGGTGATTGCCCTCTAGTATCAGGATGATGAGAGCCTCATCTGGCATGAGCATATATTGGAAATCTTTTGGGCTTACTCCTCTTTTATGTCATGGACCTATATCCAGCTAAATTTTAAATTTGGTAACAATGAGTGTCTAATAGAACCCCAGAAAGAGCTCTATAGATTTTGACACTTGAGGAGGATCAACCCTTAGAACGCTGTAAAGGTTCCTCCCTCCTAGACTTGGCACAAGGCTGAAATAAAATTGATAATTGCTTGATTCAAGAGGGGGGGGGGGGTGGCTACATCTTTAAATATGGATCAAAACCCTAGCCTAAGGGGGTGCTTGCCCTAGTAAAATTATCTTTTTGCCCCTCTTATAGTCGACCTGCCTTAATAAGAACACGGGGCAGCTAGGTTGGCTCTATAGCCGACCTAACCAAGGGAAAACCCTGGCTGACCAACCCAGTAAGGGAGGTGGTGGCCACTACGCCCTAAGGGCTAATCTAAACCGTAGCCAAACTCCATTATGAGATTGAAAGAACCCTAGATGGATCTCTATAGATTTTGATCCTTGAGGGGGATCTACCCTTGGAACGTTATAGGGGTTCCTCCCTCCTAGATTTGACACAAGGCTGAAATAAAATTGATAATTACTTGATTCAAGAGAGGAGGCAGCTACATTATTATATAGGGATCAAAATCCTAGCCTAAGGGGGCACTTGTCTAACTCAAATTATCCTTTTGCCCCTCCTATAACCATCCTAACTTAATAGGAACAAAGGGAGGCTAGGTTGGCTCTATAGCTGACCTAAGCAGGGGGAAACCCTGGCTGACTTGCCTAGTAAGGGGGGGCAGTGACTACTAAGCCCTAAGGACTAATCTAAACCCTAACCATACTCCTTTATAAGATAGGAGTGGCTTTATTATAATCTAGCAGGATTTTACTGACTACTTCTAGGGAGATTAGGACTCAACCCTGTTGGAGTCCTATCAAACCTACCCTCTTAAAATTAGCCTTGTCCTCAAGGCTGAAGTTCCATGAACTCAGGGAACCGGGTCTTCAGCTCCTCATCAGCTTGGGTGTCAATTGGAAGAACTTGAGTTGAGTCGTCATCTTTAAATTTCCATTTGAGGTGAGATACTTGGAGGTTCAACTGTAATTTTGATCTGGTGCACGGATTTGATCTTTAGGTTGGGGTCCCAATATGATCCCCAATTTTGCAAGGCCCAAAGAAATAGGGAGACCACTTTCTTGGGGCTTGAATTTCATGCTAGTGGAGCTGGAGATGAAGGGGGACTTGATCTTTCTCAGGAAACTTTCTTCTACTCTAGTGTTTGTCAGGGGGAAGTTTCTTCCTTACATAGGCTGCCACATGGTTGGTCTTTAGTGATAGATAATCTTTCTTCTAGAATGGTGACTGCCTTCTTGTATGGTTCAGGATGATGAGAGTCCAATCTAGCATAAGCATGGATTGCAATTCTTCTAGTTTAACTCCACTTTCGTGCCATGGACCTGTATCCAACCATATTTTAAATTTGGAAGTAATTAGTATCTCTTGTAAAAACATCGTATGAAGTATGGGGGAAGCCTCTATGTAAATTTGGAGTCGACCATCTTACATAAGAATAGCTCAAATTCAAACTCTTGACGCATCAGCCTCAATGACCAAAGTGCGACCGAAATCGGGTAGCGCTAGGATCGACGTCATCGTCATGGTTGCCTTAATCATTCGAAGGCTGTAGAGGCTTTATTCGACCACAAGAAGGCATCTTTCTTCAGTAAGGATGTGAGCGAGGCACTGATCTTGCCATAATCTTTCACAAAATTTTGGTAGTAGCCTGTGAGTCCAAGGAAACCATGTAATGATTGTACGTTTGTAGGTCTCGGCCATCCTTGCATTGCCTCGTTCTTTGTCGGGTCAGCCGTCACTCTATCCTCTAATATAATGTGTCCAAGATACTCCAATTTATGCTGTAAGAAACTGCACTTTGACTGTTTAACATAAGGAGTATTCTCCCAAAGAATCATTAGAATAGTTCGTAAGTGCTGAAATGTATATCAAGTGTAGGGCTACAAATGAGAATATCATCAAAGAATACCAATACGAACTTGCATAGAAAACTCCAAAAGATGTCATTTATCAAGCTTTAGAAATTATAAGGAGCATTCGTAAGTCTAACAGGCATTACCAGAAACTCGTAGTGGCCATTATACATGTGGAATGCAGTTTTCATAATATCATCAGTGTATACCCGAATCTGATGGTATCCGGATTGGAGATCCAATTTAGTGAGGACTCGGACTCCTTTTAATTCATCCAAGAGTTCATCTATGAATGGGATAGGATATTTATCCTTAATGGTGATGGTGTTTAGAGCCCGATAGTCAATGCACATCCACCACCTACCATCTTTCTTGCGCACTAGCAACAATAGTGAGGAGTAAGGGCTGCAGCTCGGTCGAATCACCCCGGTGTCAAGCATTTCTATAATAATATTCTCAATCTTATCCTTTTGCAAGTGAGGACAGTGGTATAGTTGTAAATTTGCTAGAGGTTTGCATGGTAAAATAGGAATGCAGTGGTCATGTGGTCAGTTAAGGGGCAACCCACGCGACTCCAAGAAAACATTCACGAATTCATTCAAGCAAAGGGCAAGCTTAGGATCTGAGTTTTGTATGTTCTCCCCCATAGATGGCTACTGAATATGCATCAAAAATCTACCATATGCTTTGTGCAAAACTTTCTCCATTTGTTGCGATGAAACAGTAAAAATTTGGTTCCCACGCTTGCCTCGTAACATGACCTGTCTCCCTTTATAATAAAATTTCATGATTAATTTAGAAAAATTTCAGGAGATATCACCTAGTGTTGTGAGTCATTCGATCCCAAGTATGGCTTCATAATCATCAATAGGTAGGAGGAAGAAATCAACTACCACTTCTTGGTCTTGGAGGAGTAGTTTCACTCGCGGGCACCATTGGTCACAATTAAAGATTCAACCGTCGGTGACCTTTACGTCAAACTTATTGCAACCTTCGATTTGAAGTGCGAAATATGTAGCAACCTTATTGTTGAGGAAGTTATTGGTACTGCTCGTGTCATTGAGAATGGTGATAAGTTGTTGTTCTAAAAGTCCTCTAATTTTCATCATTTGCGGGTTGGAATAGCCGGCCAATGCATGCATTGCATAGTTGGCCGATTGGGACTCTTCCTCCATGGCTTCTTCTTTAGGTTCAAGGGCTTCTTCAGATATTTCATTACCCTTATCCTTTGTTGGTTCAATCACGAGGAGCCGACCCTTTTTGCAGTGATGTTCGTGGCTCCATGGTTCGTCGTAATGCCAACACAACTCCTTAGCCGATCGTTCACTAAGCTCATCTCTTGTCAACTTTTTTGGTGCAGGGGCTTGGATAGCAGTAGAGGGGGCAGTAGGCCTCGGCATGGCTAGTCGAGGAGTGACCCTTGTCCTTCGTACCTTGTGGTTCAATTGTTCTTCCTGGATACATATGAAGGAAATCGCCGCCATAAGAGTGTACGGTTACCGCGCCTTTACTTTTCCTCGGATCTCTAGCTTTAGGCCCTTGATAAAAGTACCTAAAAGTTATTTCTCAGACCAATTCTTAGTTTAGTTAGATAAACACTTAAACCTTGTTTGGTATTCTTGTATTGTAGAGGTTTGACGAATCTTTGCTAATTGGCCGTCGATGTTGTTGAAATCGATTGGTCTGAAGCGGTCTAGTAGTCCTTCCTTGAATCGCTACCAATAGAGTCCTCCATGGGTGTACTTAAAGTAATTAAACCACTGAATAGCATCTCCCTCGAGGTGGATGGCAGCAATCTCCACCCATATGGCGTCGGTAGTTCGGTAGAACTGAAAATAGCGCTCCGTGCATGAGATCCACCCGATCGGGTCTTCTTCTTCCCATCTAGGGAAGTCAACCTTCATAATGAGATCAGAGGTGATGTGGCCATGTTCTTGAAGATCGTCTCACTGATCTGAAGTCTCTCCATGGTGTGACTTCCTCGGGCTTGATGGTCAGCCTATGCTGAATTTGGCGAATAAGGATCGTATCTTCTCTTCCATGTAGTTTTCAAATGCTTCAAGCTTTGCATCGATAGCCTCCTCTGATGCCATAGTATATGCCTCTAGATATGTAATATTGAGATCTTTTTTCTGTTGTCAGGTTAGTGGCATAGGAATTTTGGAAAAGGGGGTGGCCGGTTGGAAGGTGGATTGGTTTGGGTGGAAGTAGGCTGCGACTTAGGGCTGATTTGGGGCTACAATTTTATGGAGTTTAGGCTATGAATTGGTGTGATTTTAGGGCTATGATAGTAGTAGATGAAGGTTAAAAAAATAGATTTTAGATCTGGGATAGATGGCAGCAAAGGTAGGTGTCTCTGTAAGGAAAGTTTTCTAAAAAGGTTAGTGGATTGATAAGGAAGTAGGCTGATTTGGGTGGCTAATTTGGAGACTATTTGGATTCAGTTTAGAATAATATTTGGAAGATTTTTAGTGTGGATGGTAGGGTTTGGTGATAAGGAAAGAAGAGTCTAAAATCTCACAAAAAATAGCACTCAAATCTGATAGAATTCGGTGAAAAGAAGTGTCACGATGTGCTATCCTGCTGAACCGATTTTTGTATTAGAGAAACAATAATTTCTCAACATAAATTCTAAGGGAAAGTTTAAAAAAATTATATAGAAACCCTTGGCCTAGATATTCTCAATACCATTAGAAATTTTGATAAAATTTTGGCAGCATAACGGTAGGAAAATAGGGCAAAAGATGCAAGGCCGATTCCTTCATCGTAAAATTTTAGAACTGCATGAGGGTCAAAAGATCATACAAGAAAACCAGTTCTAGAAAGATTTTTTTTGTGAAATCAAATCCAAATGAAAGCCAACTTGATCTTGAGAATTGTGTAAAGATTTTAGCCAAAAAAAATGAACAAAAGTTTAGTTTCAAGAGGCCAATCGATAGAAGGCAGATTCTGCATTGTAAAATTTCAATACTGTGCAATAAAGAATTACAGTGCTATAAGCCCAGATCCAGAGGGAATTTTTTCACAAGATTAGTCTTATATGAAAGCTAAGATGATCTATGAAATTATATAAAATTTTCAGCCAAAAAGGATGATTAAAAGTTTAGTTCCAAGAAGCAATAATCGGCCAAAAATTTATATAGCATTTCACCTTCGCAACGATGATAAAGTTTATGACAGTAAAAAAATTACATAGAGAAAACTTCTCCCATATATAATATGAAGGATCTTGTAGTATTGAAGAGGCGTGGGTTATAAAAATATGCCAAAATTTCAGATCAAATGTAAGGAGCAGCGGCAAATTAATTTGATCTGCGGTTGGGGTGGAAGGTGAAGGCGCATGTCGCAGTAATTATGGGAATTGCTTGGGAAGGTGGAGGAGTGGATGACGGCTACAGGAGTAGCAAGCTCATTGCTCTGATATCAGATGATAGAACACCAGATGGAGCTCTATAGATTTTGATCCTTGAGGGGGATCAACCCTTGGAACGTTATAGGGGTTCCTCCCTCCTAGATTCAGCACAAGGCTAAAATAAAATTGATAATTGCTTGATTCAATAGAGAGGGTGGCTACATCATTATATAGGGATCAAAATCCTAGCCTAAGGGGGCACTTATCTAACTAAAATTATTTTTTTACCTCTCCTATAGCTATCCTACCTTAATAGGAACTAGGGGAGGCTAGGTTGGCTCTATAGCCGACCTAAGCAGGGGGAAACCCTGGCCGACTTGCCCAGTAAGGGAGGTGACGACTACTAAGCCCTAAAGGCTAATCTAAACCCTAGCCATACTCCTTTATTAGATAGGAGTGGTTTTATTACAATCTAGTAGGATTTTACTAACTACTTCTAGGGAGATTAGGACTCAACCCTACTGGAGTCCTATCAAAGATATAAGTGGCTTTATTACAATCTAGTAGGATTTTATTGACTACTTCTTTGGGAGATTAGGACTTAACCCTGCTGGAGTCCTATCAAATCCGCCCTCTTGAAATCAGTCTTATCCTCAAGGCTGAGGTTCCATGAACTCGGGGAACCGAGTCTTCAACTCCTCATATGATTCCCATGCTATTATCAACTGAACTTTAGGCTCCTAATCAGCTGGGGTATTAGTTGAAGGATTTAGGCTGAGTCATCTTCTTTAAATTTTTATTTGAGTTGGGATATATGGCGGATCAACTTTAATCTTGATCTGGTGCGCGGATATGATCTCGAAGTTATGGCCCCAATGTGGTCTCTAATTTTATAAGGCCCAAAGAAATAGGGAGACCACTTCCTTGAGATTTGAGTTTCCTCCTGATCGGGCTGAAGGTGTAAGAAAACTCGATCTTCAATTTTTTGTCCATTCTGAAGTTTGTCGGGAGGCTATTTCTTCTTTGTATGTGCTGGCGTGTGCAAGGATTGTAATTCTTTTGGGCTTACTCCTCTTTCATGCCATGGACCTGTATCTAGCCAAATTTTAAATTTGGTAGTAATGAGTATCTCCTTTAAAAATCTTATGTGAAGTATTCGGGAAGCCTCGATGTAAATTAAGAGTCGACCATCTTACATAAGGGTGACATCGTTCCCAACTCTAGATGTGTATACTCCAAGTATGATCATATTATCACGTTCAAGTAATGCTAGCATCGATATAAATGACATCATGGCTATAATGGGTCATGTGGATGCCTTTATCCTGTTCCTTCTTGCGATCGTAGACTATGGAACCGAGGTCATCATCAGGGAAGACTTTTAGCATCATGGTCTGCTCCTTGGTGAAGTCATGGAAGTAGCCCGAGATGAGGGAGCATTGCATTAGAAACCATAGCTGGTTCAGTTGAATATGACACTTCAGGAAGAGCTTATCCCTGCAGACCAAGACATAAAGTTTTTAGAGATAAAGTGTCATTGCAAGGGAAGGTTATGGTTGAATGATCCATATCTCCCACGTCTCCTGGATGATCTTTTTAGCTTCGATCCTCTAAAGATGTGGACTATAATATGGTCGAATATGTGCTGGTGGTTCCCCTTGTAAGACCAACATATGAGGGTCGTGTAGTCTGATAAGAAGGAGTCGACTTGGTTCAACGGATGTGCCCAAGATTTCAGCGAGCTTCTCAGAGCACTGTGCCGAGATCATCTTTTCTTCATTCTCTCCTTTCCCACATAAGGTCACCTATTTTCTTTTGTCATTCATAAGGTCGTTGGAGCTCCAAGTGTCGACAAGGATGGTGATGGGTTGATGCTTAATGAAACCATCAATGTCCAATATTTGTGTTGGAGCATAAAAGGTGCAGGCGACCAATTGTGGTTTTTCCTTCATATCCTTCTCCTCGGACTCGAGAGTCATATCTTCAAGTTTGGGTTCTTCAGTAGGCGCAATCATTAGTAGTATCTTTTTTTTACATTTGTGTTCTAGGCTCCATAATTTATCACAACACTCACATAGGCCCTTTGTTGATCTATCATGATGGCTGAGGGGGTCGGCTAAAAGTATGAGGAGGTGAAAGCTTTGGTGCCACTAGTCGGGGAGCAACTTTAGTCTTCTGAGCTTTATAGTTCAATCGCTTCTCTTGATGTACTACAAAGGAGATGGCTATCTTAAGTGTATACGGTTGTCACACTTTAACTTCTTCTTGAATCTCTAGCTTTAAGCTCTCAATAAAAGTCCTCAATATCTATTTTTCAGACCAATCATAAGTTTGATTAGATAACCTTTCAAACTAGCTTGGTACTCTTGGATGGTAGAGGTTTGACGGATCATCACTAGTTCCTCGCTAAGGTTCTTTTTACAATCAAAATTTGCATCACATTTGATCTTATTGGGCTCAGTGACCAGCCCAATCAAAACTCCTCAAAGAGAGCACGTAATTTAACATCTATACACGTCTCAAGAGTCTTAAATTTGGTTTTGAATAAGCCCATCAATGTCATGATATAAAGATCTCCAACCTGTCAAATCAAATTGATTAAAGAGTGTAGCTGCAATCTTCATGTTCAAGGCATCAATGGCAGCAATTTCGAAGCTGCGGTGGTGAAGTCTCCAAGTGGAGGATGGAAGCCAAGTGTAGCAACAATGGTGGAGGAAGAAAATGGCAACAGTAATGTCGGTTACGGTCCTTTGGTGATGTTGTAATGTTGATGCTACAATGTCATCAAGGCTATGATGTTTTTAGATGGCTGATATTTGTTGGAAGATAGCAGCCAAGAGATCTGAGTCAGAATGCAGTAGTAATGGCAGAGGAAGAAGAGGGCAGCAATAACGTTAGCTACGGCTGTGGTGCGACTTCGTGGCTGCAGGTGGCATCGGTTGCAATAAGAGTGCGGCTGCAATAGGAGGAAGACGCGGCAGCGATATACACGACTATTGCGGAGGAGGACAACAGTGGTATGGAGCGAGAGATGGCTATTATTATGTTTAATTTATTATTGGCTGCGATCAAGATAGTTGACGGTGAACGATTGTTTGGGGCTACGATGTAAACAGATTATAGCGAAAGATCGATGCTGATAGCTTTTTGTCGTAAGGATCGCTGCTGGCTATGATCAAGGAGGAAGGCAGTGAGAGGTCATTGTTGGCAGTGTTGGGCAGCAAAAGATGCCTGCTGTGGTTGAAGGGATAAGGGAGATTAGGCGACTGAAAGGTTGGTGGACCAAAGGCTTCAATTTTTTGGATACGGTTTATGGCTGTTTTAGGTGCATTTTGGGGTTGTAGTTTTGTGAAGTTTAGCCTATAAATTGGTATGATTTTAGGGCTATGATAGTAGTAGATGAAGGCTAGGGAAATAGATTTTAGATCTGGGATAGATGGCAGTAAAGTTAGGTGTATCCGTAAGGAAAGTTGGCTGAAAAGATAAGTGGATCGATAAGAAAGTAGGCTACAGTTAGGGCTGATTGGAATAGCTATTTGGCTATAGTTTTGTTAGGGTTTTTTTAGGAGTAATAATAGGAATTGAAGATGAAAGGGGGAGTCTCAAATTTGGAAAAAATGGCAGCTAGATCTGATAAAATTTCGATGAAAGATCGCTATAGTATACGCTATACTGCCGAACAAAATTCCCATCAAAGAAGCAGCAGTTTCTCGACGTTTATTCCATCAAAAATCTGAGAAATTTATGAAAAATTTCAATATCAAAATCTCGGTTCAGATGGTGATAGTAGTAGTAATGTGGATCAAGAAAATTTTGGCAGTGTAACGGTAGAAAAATTGTCATAAACAAGATCACAGAATTCTCATCATAAAATTTCAGCACTACGTGATGAAGGATTGCAACACTATAAGTCTGGATCCAAAAGAAGTTTTTCTTAGATATTAGTCTTAGATCAAAGCTAAGATAATCTATGAATTTGTGTAAAAATTTTGGCCAAAAAGGATGAACAAAAGTTCAGTTTCAAGATGCCAATATGTGGAGGGCAGATTCTTCATCATAAAAATTCCAGCACTGTGTGATGATGAAAAATTACACAAGAAAATCCGTTTCAGAAGGAGTTTTTTCTATAAATCAATCCCACATGAAAGCCAAGTTGATCCTTAGAATTGTGTAAAGATTTTGGCTAGAAAGGAGAAGAAATAAATCGGTTTCAAGAGACGAAAATATAACTAAAAATTTCTACAGTGTTTCGCCTTCGCAACAATGATAATGTTTGTGACGAACAAAATTTGCATGGATAAAATTTGGAAAAAATCTTCAACATGTAAAGTAAAGAATCTTGTAGTATTGAAGAGGCATGGATGATAAAAATATATTAGATTTCCAGATCATGTAGGGGGCGGTAGCAGATAGATGGATCTGCGGCTTGGTGGGTGATGGTGGATGGAGGCAACGTCAAAAAGCAATTGTAGGAATTGCTTGGAAGATGGAGGTGGCTGAGATGGCTACAGGATAGTAGGAATGTTACTCTGATACCAGACAATAGAACCCAAGAATGAGCTCTATAGATGTTGACCCTTTAAGGGGATCAACCCTTAGAATGCTGTAGGGGTTCCTCCCTCCTAGACTTGACACAAGGCTGAAATAAAATTGATAACTGCTTGATTCAAGAGGGGGGCAGCTATATCTTTAAAATAAGGATCAAAACTCTAGCCTACGAGAGTGCTTATTTAAGTAAAATTACTCCTTTGCCCCTCCTATAGCCGACCTGCCTTAATAGGAACAGGGGGCGGCTAGGTTGGCTCTATAACCACCTAAGAAGGGGAAAAGCCTGACTGACCAACCCAGTAAGGGAGGTGGTGGCCACTAAACCCTAAGGGGTAATCTAAACTCTAGCCATACTCCTTTATAAGATAGGAGTGGCTTTATTACAATCTAACAGGGTTTTATTGACTACTTCTTAGGAAGATTAAGACTCAACCCTACTGAGGAGTCGACCATCTTGCATAAGGGTGACATCACCACCAACTCTAGATGTGTTTGCTCCAATAATAAACATCTGGCCATAATTTAGTATGGACAATATCCTAATCGTGACGGCTATAGTTCCACTCGGCCAAGGTGGTGCATCTTTCTTAATAATGAGAGAGATGCTTTGTTGAGTCTTACAAATGATCCTTCTCTTACTATGAATTCACCACTAGAAGGGCTCAATTTTCTTGCGATCTTGGGCCATAGATCGGAGGTCATTATCAAGAAAGTCTTTGAGTATCATGGTCTGGTCCTAAGAAAAGTCGTGAAAGTTACCTGAGATCTGGAAGTACTACATCAGCAATCATGGTGAGTTCGACAAGATGTGATACAACAGAAGTATCTTGTCCCTAGAAAAAAGGATATAGGGATATATCATAGTGGAAAATAAACACGGTCGAACAATCTGTGTCTCTATCATCTCTTGGGTAACCCTCTTAGCTTCGATCTTCTATGGGCAGCATTCTGGCCGAGCATCAGTTGGTGGTAATTTTAGCCAGTTTAGCATAGGGGAGTCGGGTATCTTGATAGGAGATAGTAGGCTCGGTTTGGTGGAGACTCCCAAAATTTCAGCAAGCTATAGGAGAGGGTTCTTGTCTTTAATCTCTTTTGGCTTTATCTCTTGAAACTCTTGGATTTGAATTGAGAAACTGCTGGATTCTTCTTTTGGTACCATCCCCAAGTGTTGTGTTGTAGTCGTAGTCGCTTGGCTCTCTTGTATAACCACATGTTCTCCTTTACTGAAAAATTTCATGGTTAGCTCAAAAAATTTCAGAAAACATCTCCAATCATAGACAACCAATCAATGCCGAGCACTATATCAAAACCATCGAAGGGGAGGAGGAAAAAATTAGCAACTACATCTTACTCCTATAGGATCAATTTTACTCGCGAGAACTTCTGGTTGCACTTCAGAATTTGGCCATTAGCTACCTTGACTTTGAACCTACTGTAGTCTTCTTTTTGGAGCATCAAACAAGTAGCAACCTTGCTGCTCATGGAGTTGTGTGTGTTCTTGGCGTTGATGAGGATGATGATAAACTATTGCTCGAGAAACCCTTTGATCTTCAATTTTTGCAGGTTGGTGTAGCTGGCTAAGGTAGGGACCATGCAGTGGCTAGTTATCATGTATCCTTCTCCTTGAGCTCGAGAGTCATATCTTCAAGTTTGGGTTCTTCAATGGGCGCAATCATCAGCGGTGTCTCTTTTTATATTGGTGTTCTAGGCTCCACAGTTTATCACAATACCCACATATGCCCTTTATCGATCCGTCATGAAGGTCTTCTCTTGTCAATTTCTTCAGTTGAGAGGGTCAGTTGATAGTAGTAGGAGGTAAAAGCTTTGGTGCCACTAGTCGAGGAGCAACCCTAGTCCTCTAAGCTTTATGGTTCAATTGCTTCTTTTGATGTCGTGCGAAGGATATGGCTACCTTACATGTATACAGTTGTCACGCTTTAACTTCTTCTTGAATCTTCGGCTTCAAGCCCTCAATGAAAGTCCTCAATATCTATTTTTTAGATCAATCATAAGTTTGATTAGATAACCTTTCAAACATAGTTTGGTACTCTTGGATGGTAGAGGTTTGATGGATCATCGCTAGTTCTTCGTCAAGGTTCTTGTAATTGATTGGTGCTGAAGGTTTATATACTTTTGGTTGGGATATGGCCCTCATACTCTGAGCATCTTGATTGAGATGCCTTCTTGAAGTTGTGTGAAGTAGATCGATGTCATCAAGGTGTAGGGTTGTCATGTCTTATCCTTGCTTCTTATATCCAATGGGTTCTATTTACAATTTGAATTGGCACCATGTTGTGATCTTATTAGGCTCGGTGATTAGCCCAATTTAAACTCCTCGAAGAGAGCACATAATTTAGCATCCATACGGGTCTCAAAAGCCTCTAATTTAGATTCAAATAAGTCCATCAATATCATGATGTAAGGATCTCCAACCTGTCAAATAAATCGATTGAAGAGTCTAGTTGCAATCTTCAGGTTGAAGGTAGTAATAGTAGTAAAAGGATGAGAAAGTGCTGCCGTGATATTGCTACAAAATTGTTGGGGCAACGGTGGTGAAGTTTCCAAGTTGTTGCTACATTGATAGAGGATGGCAGCCAAGGGTAGCAGCAATGGTGGTAGAAGAAGACAGCAATAGTAACGTCAGCTGCGGTTCTACGGTGATGCTGCAAGGTCATCGACATTGTGATTTTTCAAGTGGCTGATATCTGTTAGAAGATGACAGCCAAGAGATATAAGTCAAAAGGCCGTAATGACTATGGAGTAAGAAGAGGGTAATAGCTATGTCGGCTATAGCTGCAGTGCGACTTCGTGGCTACAGATGGAGTTGGTTGCAGCAAGGGTGCCGCTGTAATAGGAGGAAGATGGGGCAGCTGAGTGTATGGCTATTGCGGAGGAGGGCAATGACAGTATGGAGTGAGAGACCACTGCTGATCGTGTTCAATTAGTTGATGGCCATGATCAAGATAGTTGGCAATGAAAGATTGCTGCAGGCTGCGATGTTGATATATTACAGCGAAAGATCGCTGCTGGAAGCTTTTTGCCACAAAGGATCACTGCTGACTGCGATCAAGGAGGATACCAGTGAGTGGTCACTATTTGCAGTGTTGTGCAATGAGGGATCACTACTAGATGTAATCAAGTTGCTACTAGTTGTGATCAAGGTAGATGACAATGAGAGATTGATGCGGCTGCGATGAAAACAGATGGCAGCGAAAGATCGCTACTTGTAGCATTTGTGCTACAAGGGATCATTGCTGGCTACAATTTGGTGTGGTTTTAGGGCTATGATAGCTGTGGATGAAGGTTAAGAAAAGAGATTTTAGATCTAGAATAGATGACAGTTAAGGTTTGATAAGGATTTGTGGGGGTATACTACAAATAGGTGCTAGTTGTAGAAGACTACGATTTTAAACTATTTTATGACTGATTTGGGTATGGTTTTAGCTACATTTGGTAGGGGTGTGGTAGTAGAGGATGAAGTTTAGGGAAAGATGACTTTAGATCTCGAAGAGATGGCAGTGAAGGTTTGATAGAATTCGATGAAATTTGTTATAATGTATGCTGTCATGCAAAAGCAGAATTATCATCGAAAAAACAATAATTTCTCAATGAAAATTCCAACAAAAAATTATGAAATTTGGGACTATAGTGGTAGGAGATTAAGATAAGGGAAAGAGAGTTTCAAATCTAGAAAAATAGTAGCAAAAATCTAATAGGATTCAACGAAATATTGTTGTATATGTGCTATTTTGCCAAACAGAGTTTGCATCGAAGAAGGAATGAATTCTCAATGTAAATTCTAGAGAAAAATCTGAGAAAAATATGTAAAAATTTATTAACAAATCCTCAGTTCAGATGTGGCCAATATCAGCAAATAAGTTTGACAAAATTTTAGGAATGTAATGGTAGAAAAATAGATGAAAAGATGGAAGGCAGATTCTTCATCATAAAATTTCAACAATACGTAATGAGGAATTATAGTACACTAAGTCTAGTTTCAAAAAAGATTTTTTTCAGATATCAATATTAGATAAGAGCTAAGATAATTTATAAAATTATGTAAAAGTTTTAGCCAAAAAAGATGAGCAATAGTTTGGTTTCAAGAAGCAACAGTTGGCTAAAATTATTTTGTTCGCAACGATGATCACATTTGCGATGGTAGGATTTTACAGCGAAGAAAATATGGAAAAACTTCTTAAACATGTAAGGTAAAGGATTTGCAATAGTAAATAGGCGTGGGTGATGAAAATACACTAGATCTCTAGTTTAAATGTAGGGGACAATAATAGACTAATTTGACGCATGTTGCAGCAATTAGAGGAATTGCTTGGAAAGGTGGAGGTGGCAGAGATAGCAACAGGGGCATCAGGAATGTGGCTCTGATACCATATAATAGAACCCCAAAGTACTATAGGATTTGATCTTTAAGGGAGATCAACCCTTGGAACACTATAGGGGTTCCTCCCTCCTAGGGTCAGCCAACAAGGCTAAAATAGAATTGATCTTATTTGATGAAAAGATGTAGAGGCTACAACCTTATATATGGCTCAAAACCCTAGCCCTAGGGGGGTACTTCCTAAGTGAATTCCCCCTTTTGCCTCTCCTATAGCTACCATACCTAAATAAAGGGGGCGACGGCTTAAGTGGCTGCACAAGCCACGCCCCTCTGCTAGAAACCCTAGCCGACAAGTCTAGTAAGAGGGGTGGTACCTAGGAAGCCCTAAGACCCCAAAATAAATCCTAGTCGCACTTCTTTATAGGATAAAAGTGACTAAGTGGGGTTAGGACTCAACCCTACTAGAGTCCTATCAGTAATCCTTACAGTTATTCTTTCAGTGCCCATCTTTGCTATAGTGAAAGCATTGTCCTTTATCCATTATCGAGTCTTTCTTGGCAACCTTTGTCTTACCCAGTGTTTCTTTGCCCTTGCCATTCTTAAGGGTATTACTGGCCTTCATTTTTTTTTAGTCTCACCAATATAGAGAATTGGCTTCTCTTTCTTGATGGAACTCTCACTTGCCATTCTTAAGGGTATTACTAGCCTGCCTTTTCTTTTAGTCTCAGCAATACAGAGAACTGGCTTCTCTTTCTTGATGGAACTCTCAGCTTCCCTCAACATATTAAGGAGCTTAGGGAGAGTCACCTCAAACTTGCTCATGTTAAAATTCATGATGAAGTGAGAAAAGGAATTTGATAGAGACTAAAGTATAAGATCAACGCATAGGTTATCCTCTAGGACTATTCCTAGACCTATGAGTTTCTTGATCCACTCTATCACTTTTAGGATATGGTTCTAAACTGATGCCCCTTCTATCGCTTGCCCATTCTTCTGGAGTGGGGACTATCATATCAAATACATGATTCTCTCCATCATGAAAATAATTCTCAAATTGTAAAGTCAATCCATGTAGTTTGGACCAGTGAGGCAGTTGGCATCAAGTATGTCGCATAGGGATTTTGCGAGCAATATATTTTTGACAAATAAGATATAGCCTAAATAAATAACATGAAGATTTTATAAAAAAACTAATTAATATATGAACTTCTATCTTAACTTACTCCCACTATTTTTCTAGTGAATCACGTGACACCATCAGCACGTGAAACGGAAGTCTTCGGTAGACTTATAGTGGGGATCGGGATCCAATCAATATCTTAGTGCAACCTCAAGTGACTCGACCAATTACACTAACCCCAAAAGACAGGCAACTCTTGCTAATCATAACTCCTTGTGATTCCTATCATATTCGACCTTCGAATCATTATGGTCTCGATTGCTCTACCAACCATAATGTTTAGTTAAGTTATCACTATCATTATAAGATGAGTTTGATTTGATCATATACTCTCAAGTGATTTAACCAAATATACCATATCCTTAGGTCACCAGTGACATCTCTATGTCAAAGGCAAGATATTGATCACGTAGATAAATGAGCCTTGAGTGACTCGACCAACTCAACCTATATCATGATTCAATTTCTTCCTATAATAATGGAAGCCCACATGGGTCAATCTTATTGCCTTGCGCTCTCTGACTTAATATTATCATATTAGGGGTTTTTATTTTAAATCGGTCTCCTAATATGTCATGTCACACATATACATATTTAATATATATTTACATCGCATGTATATATATATATATAGTAGGTGTATAATACATATCACATATGCAAACCACACCAGATGATCATAAACCATCATCTAATATGATTAAGCCGGAGCCAATGGGCCTAGCCACTTATAATAGGATCTATATGTGCAACGATGCAACTTCATGCCCTGTGATCATTGATCTTATCATCATCGGTTCCATCGGATCCTCATCGCATCACCATCGTTGTGATTTCCCGTTATGGCATCATGGGTTCCGCTATCACCTCCATGCTCCCGCCATGCCTCTCTGTATAATAACAAAATAATCACAGACCCGACAATAAACGAGAAAAATTAAAAGGGCTCACATGCCCGAATAATAATAATAATCACATGTACATACATTACATCACATGGTTCATGATCTTCTATAGACATCATATATCATATGTATACATCACATCACATGTTCGATTACTAAACATATAATAATAAATAATTAAACTATTTAATTAATTATTTTTTAAATTTTTAGGATACCCTACCATAGGGTTCCTAATATGATAGCTTGGGACTCCTAGTGCGGCTAAGAATCACTAGCCATAAGGAAATCTTAGGAGGTTAGGGTTGGAAACCCTAGCCCCCAATGAACTCTTTCGTAACCTTTAGCTACAACCTACCATGGGCGATTAGCACATCTTGGCCACCCAAACACCCCTTACGGCTATGAAACCCTAGTCGTAGGGTTACCTTTGGTGGCCAAAAAACCCTAACCGCTAGGGTTATCCATGTAGCCAAGACTCTTGGCTGCACGGGACGACTGTTGCCATGGCCGAGAGCTGCTGCTCTCTGACTTGCAGCCTATAGCTAGGACAAGAGCAACATCCTTGCTCTCAGCTAAGGTTGCAAGTAACCTTTAGTCATGCCATAGGGTAACAATAGTTGGTGCCCTTTTCCCTATTGAACCTTGGATTTTGATGATGAAATCAATTGATGAATATTTAATCTAACATATGTGTTAGAGAAAGTATTGTAGGTCTAAATATGATAGAGCAATTGAGTTACAGCTAGATGATGGGCCAAGATCAAGCTTGGGCATTGGGTTGGGGTTCGGACGATGCAATGGGACCTCGCCAGGAATTTGCTAGGAGATTCGCCGAAGGGATCGGGAAGCTCGCTAGAAACACGCTAGGAGATTGCTAGAAGAAGATCATGAGACTAGTTGTAAGAATGTCGAAGGTTGCTAGATTAGGCGGGAGTTAAGTCTTGTTTAAGCTTGATGGTCATTACGGTTGTAATCATTGAGTTGTAGTTAGGGATTGACTCCTAATTGAGTTTGATTTGGAAGGAATCCAAATCAACTCAATGAGGCAACCGGGTCCACTATGGGGTGTGATTGAGCTCAGGTCAAGCTCAATTAGTTAACTAGGGGATTGGTCAATTGATGGTTTAAATTGGGATTAGAAAAGTGAAGAGAATCGCTTTTCTAGTATTCCCGATGAATGAACCGACAGTGAGCAATGGTTCAACCAGTGTCGCCTAGGTTTTCGGGTGACTGAACTACCCAAGACAAGCGAGTAAACTGCCCATACTAGGTTTTCAGGCGGTTGAACCACCCAATGTCGATGGGTCGTACCTGGATTTTTTTGGTATGTTTGAATTTTGGCTCCAATTTATGAAGTCATTTGGGGCCTATAAAGTTTTTATTGACTTAAAGTTTTTATTACAATCTTTGGCTCCAATTTCACGGATACCGTCAATGGCCTTAAAGCACTTGTTAGTAAAATTTTAAGATCTTTCCCTAAAAATTAGGATCCTAAAGTAACCACTATTCAAGAAGCCAAAGATTTAAATAATTTGCCTCTTAAAGAACTGATTGGCTCACTTGTGACATATGAACTGAACTGTAAAGCTTATGATGAGCTTGATGAACCCCTTCCAAAGAACATGAATGATGTAGCACTTCAGACAACAAATGACTTCTCGAGTGAAACCTCGAGTGATGGGGACCATGATATTGCACTGTTATCAAGAAAGCTTAAAAAATTTATAAAAAAGAATAAAAACTACAAAAATAAAAAAGAACCGAAGAAGGACAATGTCATATACTATGAATGCAAAAAATTGAGATATTTAAAAAATGAATGTCCTCATTTGAAGAAGCCAATATATAAGAAGAAAGCACTTTCGGTTTGATAGGATTCCAACAGAGTTGAGTCCTAATCATTTCAGTATAAGTTAATAAAAACTTTGCTAGATTGTAATAAAGCCTCTCCTATCTTATAAAGGAGTATGGCTAGGGTTTGGATTAGCTTTTAGGGCTTAGTAGTTGTCGCCCCCTTACTGGGCAAGTCGGCTAGGGTTTCCCCCTACTTAGGGCGGCTATAGAGCCAACCTAGCTGCCCCTTGTTCCTATTAAGGCAGGATGGCTATAGAAGGGGCAAAATGATAATTTTACTTAGGCAAGCGCCCTCTTAGGCTAGGGTTTTGATCCCTATTTAAGATATAGTTGCCCCCTCTTTCAATCAAGCAATTATCATCTTCAATTCAGCCTTTGTGCTGAGTCTAAGAGGGAGGAACCCTAGAGCGTTCCAAGGGTTGATCCCCTTCAGCGATCAAAATCTATAGGACTCCTTCTAGGGTCTTATCATCTAGTATCAAAGCCGCATTCCTACTATCCTGTAGCCATCTCAGCTGGCTCCACCTTCCTAAGCAATTCCCATAATTGCTATGACACACACCTCCACCTTCCATCCCAATAGCAGATCAAATCAGTCTGCCGCTGCCCCCTACGTTTGATCTAAAATTTTAATATATTTTTATAACTCATGCCTCTTCAATACTACAAGATCCTTCATATTTTATATGGGAGAAGTTTTCCAAAGTTTTCTTGCTACAAATTTTTACCGTCACAAATGTTATCATTGTTGCGAAGGCAAAACACTACAGAAATTTTCAGCCGATTGTTGCTACTTGAAACTAAACTTTTGTTCATCCTTACTAGCCAAAATTTTTACACAATTCTCAAGATTAAATTGGCTTTCATCTCGATTTAATTTTATGAAAAAAATTACTCTAGAACTGGTTTTCTTGTGTGATCTTTCATCATCATGCAGTTCTAGAATTTTACAATGAAGGAATCTACCTTGCATCTTTTGCCCTATTTCCCTACTATTATGCGACCAAAATTTCATCAAAGTCTCTACTGTATTGACAACATCGAAACCAAGGGTTTCTATATAATTTCCTTAAACTTTCCTCTGGAATTTATGTTGAGAAGTCATCATTTCTCTAACGTAAAAATTGGTTCAGTAGGACAGCACATCATAGCACTTCTTTTCACCAAATTCTACCATATTTGACTGCTATTTTTTATGGGATTTTAGACTCTCTTTTCCTCATCTCTAAACCCACCATCCTTACTAAAAATCCTTCCAAATATTACCATAAATAGAATCCAAATAGCCCCCTAAATCAGCCTATTCCTTTCCAAACCAATTCACCTTCCAACTAGCCACCCCCTTTCCCAAAACTCTCATGCCACTAACCTGACAACAAAAGAAAGATCTTAATATTAAAGATCTAGAGGCATACACCATGGCATTAGAAGAGGCCATCAATGCCAAGTTTGAAGCCTTTGAAAGCCGCATAGAGGAGAAGATGTGATCCTTAGTCACCGAATTCAGCATAGGCCGACCATCAAGCCCGCCATAGAGAGATTCAGTTCGGTGAGATGATCGTCAAGAGCATGGACACATCACCTCTAATCCCAACAATCCACGCATGAAGGTTGACTTCCCAAGATGGGAAGAAGGAGACCCGATTGGATGGATCTTGCGCATGGAGCACTTTTTTGTATTCTATTGAATTGTCAATGCCACACGGGTGGAGATCGCCACCGTAGACCTCGAAGGAGATGCTATTCATTGGTTTAATTGGTTTGAATACACCCATAGAGAACTCTCTTGGAAGCGGTTCAAGGAAGGGCTTCTAAACCACTTCGGTCTGACCGATTTCGATAACATCGATGGATAATTAGCAAAGATTCATCAAACCTCTACAATACAAGATTACCAAGCAAGGATTGAGCATTTAACTAAACTAAAGATTAGTTTGAGAAACAACTTTTTGGTACTTTTATTGAGGGCCTAAAGCCAAAAATCCAACAAGTAAAAGCACAACAACTGTACACTCTTATAGCGGTAATTTCCTTCGCGCATATCCAGGAAGAATGATTAAACCATGAGGCACGAAGGACAAGGGTTGCTCCTTGACTAGCCATGTCGAGGCCTACTGCCATCCGAGCCCTCGTAGTAAAAAAATTGACAAGAGATGAGCTTTGTAAATGATCGGCCAAAGGATTATGTTGGCATTATGATGAACCATGGAGCCACGAACATCGCTACAAAAAGGGCCGGCTCCTCATGATTGAACTAGTGGAGGATGAGGACAGTGAACTATCTGAAGAAGGCCTTAAACCCAAAGAGGAAGCCATGGAGGAAGAGCCCCAACCGGCTGACTACGTGTGCATTTATTGGCTGGCTATTCCAACCCGCAAATAATGAAAGTTGGAGGACTTCTAAAGCAGTAGCCCATCACCGTTCTCATCGACACGAGTAGCATAAATAACTTCCTCAATGGTAAGGTCACTGTGTTGGGAAACCTCAGCGGGAGCATCACATGCGCAGTAGAAATCAAAACAAAAAAACTAATTTCCCACGCAGATCAAATCGTCGTGCAAAAGATTGGGATCGTGAGAAAAATACAAAAATTGATAAAATCACGATGTGTGAGAGATTGATTTTACCTAGGGAGATCATATATCCCTATATTCCAGATCTTGATGGAGAAGATGAAGGAGGTCAAGCATCCTCCTCACTAGCGATATCCACACGATGGATCTCTGCAGTGAAACTCCTCCAATCTGATCTCGTAACTCTTACATAGAGGTAGGGAGGAGAATAGGAGGTGGTGGCTAAAGCTACAACCTATCAACCATGAGTCTCCCCCCTATTTATAGAGAGCCACCAAAAACCTAGGGCTATTACCTTAGTGGGTATTGATCTCCATCCAATAACTCGCTAACCTTGTATTATTGGATTTCTATCCAATAATCTCCTTAGGCATCTAATTGGGCCTTAAGCAACATCAGCATAGGGTCTCATCTAATGAGAATAGGGGCTAATTGGATCTTCATCCAATCCTCTATTCGCTAAAGCATCCACCATATGTGTGTGACCCTCTAGGCCCGATACCGAGCTGGCCGTGAGTCGCTCCCATCAGAACTCCTTCTAATAAAGTAAATTATTATCTCCATAATAATTCAATTGACTTACGACTATGGACATACTAGGCCACTACGCCATAGTCCCTAAATGATACAGGAGGGATCAAATCCATCGGACCTGTCTGTTCACAGTTACCGTGTATATATAATCCCTCATCCATCTAATATCCTAGAGACCATATATTGGATATGGTATTGTCAAGCCACATATAGAATCTGTTATAGTCTTGCTCTAATCAGATTCTCTCAGAGAACTCTTTCTCTCTCAATCCGAATGACCCTGGCCAGGGATTTGTCTGAGCAAGCATATATGGGATATTCCTCTCGTGATGCTGGGAGTGGATGATCCTCTATTGATACTCAATTACCTTCTTAAGGTTGGCTACCAATCCCATAACTAGCTGTACCAGATCTGAAACTTTCCAAACCTGTAAATCTAGCATCAAAAAAAGGAGTACTCATATAATGTATCCTTGGTGTCTCAAGTCTAAGGACCAGATACACAACTGGGACTATGAAATCGATGTCTGACATTAGGTATCATTAACCATATAGCATTCGATAAACGGTTCAATCAGTAAACTTATTATCCAATGAGCACATGTACTATATCCTTAGTGTCTCCACACAAGTGACTATGAGACCAACCGCCTCCATCATATGGACGAGTATATAGTACACTGATCTATCCGGTTATCTCAATGTCCCTCTTAAGTAAGCTATGATCGGGATTATTTAGGATCTGTGTTGAAAGGTGAATCGATCTCATTATTGTGATCTTATTATGATCTGAATCCCATTGCACAGAACCAAGGACATCACAATATATATGTAATAGATAATATGAGAATATGTCAATATTAATCATAAGCAAAAATATCACACAGCATACCACACGTGTCATCACTCACATGATTGGCTTGTAGGGCACCTGTAACCAGCACGCTGTATGTTTAGCACTTCAAATTGAAGGTTACAACAAGTTTGATGTAAAGGTCATCGACGGCGAAATCCTCAATTGCGACCAAGGATGCCCGCGGGTGAAGCTTCTCCTCAAAGACTAAGAAGTGGTAGCCGATTTCTTCCTCTTACCCATTGATGATTATGAAGCCATGCTTAGGATCGAATGGCTCATAACGCTAAGTGATATCTCCTGAAATTTTTTTAAAATTAATTATGAAATTTTATTGCAAACGGAGACAGGTCATATTGCGAGGCAAGCACGGGAACCATATCTCCACTATTTCAACGCAATGGATGGAGAAAGTCTTGCACAAAGTACAAGGGGGATTTTTTATGCATATTCAATAGCCATCTAAGGGGGAGAATATATAAATTTCAAATCTTAAGCTTGCCCTCTTACTGGATGAATTCACGGACATTTTCACAGAGCCGTGCGGGCTGCCCCCTAACCGGTCACATGACCACCATATTCCTATTCTGCCGACCAAGCCTCTAGCAAATTTGAATTCATATCACCACCATCACTTGCAGAAGGATGAGATCAAGAATATCATCAAAGAGATGCTTGACATCGGGGTGCTCCGACCGAGTTGTAGCCCTTATTCTTCACCGGTGTTGTTAGTGCGTAAGAAGGATGGTACATGGCGGATGTGCATTGATTATCGGGTCTTGAACGCTATTACCATCAAGGACAAATATCCTATACCCATCGTAGATGAGCTCTTGGATGAAGTAAAAGGAGCCCGAGTCTTCACTAAACTGGATCTCCATTCCAGTTATCACCAGCTTCGTGTATGCACTGAAGATATTTCGAAAACTACATTCTGCATGCATAACATCTACTACGAGTTTCTGGTAATGCCTTTTGGACTTACAAATGCTCCTTCTACTTTCTAAAGCCTGCTGAATGATATCTTCTGGAGTTTTCTATGCAAGTTCGTATTAGTGTTCTTTAATGATATCCTCATTTATAGCCCTATGCTTGATATACATTTTCAGCACTTACGAACTGTTCTAATGATTCTTCGGGAGAATACTCTTTATGTTAAATAGTCAAAGTATAGTTTCTTCTAGTGTAAAGTGGAGTATCTTAGGCACATTATATTAGAGGATGGAGTAGCAGTAGACCCAATGAAGATCGAGGCAATGCAAGGATGGCTCAAACCTACAAACATAAAATCACTATGCGGCTTCCTTGGACTCACAGGCTACAACCAAAAATTTATGAAAGATTATAGCAAGATCAGTGCCCTGCTCACATCCTTCTTATGGTTGGAATGAGCTTCTACAGCCTTTGATCGACTTAAGGCCGCCATGATGACGATGTCGGTCTTAGCACTGCCTGATTTTAGCCACACCTTCATGATCGAGGCCAATGCGTCTGGAGTTGGGATTGGAGCAACCTCTTACTTACACTAGTAAGGCTTTGTCTCCCTCACACTTGAAATTGTCGGCATATGATAAAAAAATATTTACATTGTACACGCCATCACAAAGTGGAGACCCTACTTGATCGGCCGATGCTTCCAGATAAAGACTGGCCACCAATGTCTTAAGTATTTCTTAGAGCAGAAAATATCTTCCCCAAAGTAGCAATGTTGGGTAACTAAATTTCTCAGGTTTGATTATGAAATTACTTATCGAAAAGTAAAAGAGAATGTTGTTGCAGATGCTCTATCTTGGCTCCCGGGGCAAGCCGAAATTTCAGCCATCTCCCTTCCCACCACCAACTTCCTCGAACACATTAGAGAGTAGAGGAAGAATGATCTAAAAGTCTGAAGCATCATAGAAAAATTGAAGAATGATCTAGATTCTGTAGGGCACTACATATAGGACTCGAAGGACTTACGCTATAAAGATTGAATTGTTGTTGTTCCATCTTCTCCTCACCTCCAAGTTATTTTGCATGAAATGCACTCTTTACCTTTGGTAGGGCACTCTGGATTTCTGAGGACTTATAAAAGTGTAAAGCAAAACTTCTTTTGGAAGGGTATAAAAAAATTAATTTATGACTATGTATCCATATGTGATGTATGCCAATGGCAAAAAGGTGAAACAGTGGCAAGTCCTGGTAAACTACAGCCGCTACCTATAGCAGATTCGACTTGGACGGACATCTCCATGGATTTTATCGAAGGACCGCCACTATCTTAAGGTAAAAGTAGGATCTTTATGGTGGTAGATAGCCTAACTAAATATGCTCATTTTTGTGCTATGAGACATCCCTATACTGCTGCCACTATTGCTCAGATTTTTATGGAAAATATTATGAAATTATATGGGATGCTAAGGTCAACAGTGAATGACCATGATAGGGTGTTTAAAAGTAAATTTTGGACCGAACTCTTTCATCTACAAGGTACCCAATTGAAGATGAGCACAGCCTATCATCTATAGACAGACGACCAAACAGAAGTGGTGAACATATGCCTTGAGACTTACGATGCTTTACCAGCGACTGGCCCAAAGAGTGGACAAGATGGCTTCCCTAAGCGGAATGGTGGTACAACATAACCTAAATGTACCCCTTACAAGGCACTACATGATCGACCACCCCTTATAATTCCTAGATATGTACTTGGTTCGGCCAAAGTGGATCAGGTCAACCAAGACCTAATTAATAGGGATAATTGCTACAACTGCTGAAGGACAACCTAACTACCGCTCAAACCCGCATGAAGCAACAAGCAGACAATCACCAGAGTGAGCGAGAATTTTCAATAGAGGATTGGGTCTACCTTCGCCTACAACCATACAAGCAGCTATCCATCAACACCAAAGCATTAATGAAACTATCTCTACGATTTTATGGACCATATTAGATTTTAAAACGCATTGGGGTCATGGCATACCGACTTAAACTTTCAGATGATGCCAAAATTCATCTCATCTTTCACGTATCCCTACTGAAGCCGAAATTGGGTGAACATGAACTGGCTCAGACTCAGCTGCCGAGTACTACAACTGATGGTGAAATCCAAGCCTAACTTGAAGCTATACTTGATCAAAGAATTGTGATGCACCGATGACGCCCCTTAACTGAAGTACTTGTGAAGTGAAATAGCTTACCATCTGAAGATGCAATACGGGAGTCACACGAGGAGTTGAAGACCCAGTTCCCAGAGTTTATGGATCCTCAGCCTTGAGGACAAGGTTGATTCTGAGAGGATGGACTTGATAGGACTCCAACAGGGTTGAGTTTTAATCATTTCAGTAGAAGTCAATAAAAACTCTGCTAGATTTTAAAAAAGTCTCTTCTATCTTATAAAGGAGTATAGCTAGGGTTTGAATTAGCTCTTAGTAGTCGCCGCCCCCCTTACTGGGCAAGTCGGCCAGGGTTTCCCCTGCTTAGGTCAGCTATAGAGCCAACTTAGCCGCCCCTTGTTCCTATTAAGGTAGGATGGCTATAGGAGAGGCAAAAGGATAATTCTACTTAGGCAAGCACCCCCTTACGCTAGAGTTTTGATCCCTATTTAAGACATAGCTGCCCTCCTCTTTTAATTAAGCAATTATCATCTTTAATTCAACCTTTGTGTCGAGTCTAGGAGGGAGGAACCCCTATAGCGTTCCAAGGGTTGATCTCCCTCAGTGCTCAAAATCTATAGGGCTCCTTCTGGGGCCTTATCACGGTCACTTGGGATGATTCAAGCTCTTCGGATGAAGAAGACCATTCCAAAGATGAAGTTGCTAATTGTGCTCTAATAGCAATTGAAGATGAGGTTAGTTATTCTTTAAGTATTTTATTTTCGGAGTTATTAAATATGTTTCATGATTTGTTTGATGAGTTTAGAAAACTTAACAAATCTTTTAAGTTGCTTAAAAATGATCATGAATTATTAGTTAGTAGACTTGATGAAATGTATGATTCATTAGTATCACATAAACTATATTTTAAATGTGATATGCTATATAATGTTAAAGAAAAAAATATCATGCTTAAGACAATATTAGAATATTTTAAAATTAAAAACAAATCCCTAAATATGATCCATGTGAATAAGAGTCATATTAATAGAAGAAATTGTATAGGCTTTGTTGGTAACTTTCAACAAAAGCCAACCATATTTGTTAAAGGATTAACTTTAAATGTGCCACCAAAAATGAAATATAATTTTGTGAGGATATAAGACAAACAAATGCCTATTTAGAAAATGTAATCCACACCAACTAGTTTGGGTTCCCAAGGGAACTTCATATAACAAAAAATGATTAGAAAAGAAAGATAAAATTATTTATTTATGACCCAATGTAAAATGAGTATCTAAATCAAATATATCTTTCTTGTGGGTTTGTTTCAAAATTAAAGCTAGGAGCCCCGAATAATACTTTAGATGTCAAGATATATAACTTGAGATCTAACACTCTTTTAAGCTCACTAGCCTAAATACCAACAAGATTAATTATTTAAAATAAAAATAATTTTTTATTATATTTAATCTTGATGATACATGACCCTTGCATATTATAATTAGATCAAAGAAAGGTTAGTTATCTTGAATAATAGTCATATGTATAAAAGAAATATTTTGATGATGACTATTGTACTAATTTATATGATTGTATTGACTGATGTTGATGTTTTATGTTGATTTTAAACCTAAAAATCATATATGAAAGCATCTTTCTTTAAAAGAAAATTTTCTTGATAACATAATAGAATAATTCAACATAGAAAAATCATTGAATTTTGTTTGAAAAATATCTTGTTATGATGCTTCATGTGAAGATGTGTTTCTCATTTAATTATCTTATTACGATGACCTTGATTGATGATGCGTTAGTAAAACTCAGGAAAAAATCACTAAAATTTTATAGGAACTTTGATGATCAAGGTCAAGTTAAATACATTGACTAATCTGAGTTATTTATTGCACATATACGTTATTTTAGTTAAAATTAAAATGAAAAAAAAAGAGGAAAAATGTGTACCAACAGTTGAACCATTGGTTCAGCGGCTGAACTGCCAAACCCTGTGCGACGGAACCGCTCAGTGTGCGATTCAACCGTTGAGACCCATGTTATAAAATATCACTTAAGACCGATGGTGAAACTGACCCTAAGCACCCTCATCCCTCTCTAAAACCCCTTTCACTCCTTCCTTCTCCTCTAAAACATCAAGGAAGATTCTCTACTCTTCAAAACCAAGGATTTTCCCTATCTCTAAGTGATCTAACTAAAGGTAACTCTCTAAAACTTCTCTCAAGTTATTAAGATTGTTCTTACTATTCTTCTTGCAAAATCTTTGTAGAATGGCCCCTAAAAGATCCTCAAGGGACAAGGAAAAGAGGAGATTAGAAGAAACTTATGATACAAATATTTTTGATTCCTATGAACATGCTATGAAATTTCCAATCCTTGAATTTAGAAGTGTCTATAAGAGAAAATATGTTGATCTAGATGACCTAGGAAGCATAGAACCAATCCAATGGTTTTGCAAATCTAGAAGTCCTACCCATTCTTCAAGTGAATGAACCCATCTACCCAAGACTAGTTAGATTATTCTATAACAATATACATGTAGATGAAAATGAAATAGCTTCTACATATCTTTTGGGACACCATATAGATGTTACGAATAATCTAATTTATAACCTAATAGGTCTCCCTGAAAAAATAAATTATTGTTATTTCAAGGGATAATGGGATATGGACTCTATAGGTGTAACATATTCTGAAGCTTTAGGAACTGTTTTAGAAAATCCTAATGTAGCTATTGTACCAAAAAGTTATGAATATCTGCTACCCTTTAATACAAAAGTGCTTCATCATATAGTAATGAGTATCTTACTTCCAAAATAATTTCATCATGATGAATTGAATCAAATGGAACTAGGTACCATGTACTAGATAATAAAGGAATAAGATAATTATTTTGGGTATCTCATAAGGTATAACATGATTAATCTTGCAACCAAGGACTTAATGCTACCTTATAGTGGATTAATCACTAGACTATTATATGCTCATGATATAGTCATTCCACTAGATGAAGAAATCATTAAAACAGATAGGTACAATATAATCAATATGAATCTTTTAAGACAATTTAGGTGTGTTGAAATACATGGTATATAAATTAGATTGCCTAGAAGGACTGATTCTCTCCCACTTAAACCTGAACCTGAGACACCTATCCTTAGGAGAAACCCATCTCCTTCTACCAGTCCTCTTGAGGCACCACCAATGATGCAGTCATGACCTTCTTTTCCTATCGAGATTATTATGAATCAGAGGGAACGAATTGAGCTATGCCAAGATGAATTAATGACTAAGATGGAGCATATCCAAAGATAACTCTATGCTTTATCTAGCCATTTTGGATTACCACCATCTAAGTAATTATATTCGGTGGAACTTGATATTTTCTACTAATCACACACTCATGATGTACTCCTTTTTTATCTACACCTTCTTATGACATGAACTTACTTATAAACTCTTGTTACCTAGAAGTATCTTCTAATGCTTTATATTGCAAACTTATTGAAATTAAAATTTATTAATACTAAGCGTTAATTAGCAGATATTTTTATAAAATCTTTAAATAAAGAATAATTTGATTTTCTAAGAAAGAACTTGGAATGCTAAATCATGAAAATATATGAATTGCTAATCTAGATTTCATGATATTAAATTTCTATGATATTTTTTTAAAAATTATCTTATTATTCACACGAGATGTTTATCTTATTATTTACGAAATAGGAGAAAATTTATATGATGTTTTGCTATTTTATGGACTTATTTGCTAGGCTGGCTTGAAATTTCATGAGATGATTTTAAATACATGAGTAGCTCTTAAACTTTTGAATCTCATTGAATATCTTAGAGTTTTTGAGCTTATTTCGAAATTTATCTCCACAAAATTGAGAGCTATGTTTAATAATATTTTACAACTCCTCTCTTATTTTCTTTCCTTCTTTTTCACAAAAGAAAGAAAATTCTTTATGACTCATATCATATTTTAAGAAGAGGGAGCAAAGACTCATGTGCCTTAAAATCCTTAGCCCTATATTTCACCTTTTTGTTAATGATAAAAGGGGAGAAATATATATTGATGACACGTGATATTAATGATATACATTGATGACACATAATATTGATGATATACTTGGATATCTTAGATATGGATGCATAATTCTTTTTGAAATTTATGAAAATCCTTGATGAGTTAATGACTTGATAGTTTAAAAGAAAATTTTTATTGAGGTATGAGTGTCTCAGTGCAATCCTTGAAATCTTATTTGTTTGAAATATTAATTGCTTCATGATACTTGAATCAAGAGTATGTGGTTCTCTTGAATTTAAGTTTACTTTATTATGACATGGATTTAGGGGGAGTAAGGTTTAACTCTCATCATCAATTGATTGTCATCATCAAAAAGAGGGAGATTATTGAATCTTGGCTTTTGATGATGAAACTAATTGATGAGTATTTAATATAACATGTATGTTAGAGGAAGTATTGCAGGTCTAACTATAACAGAGCAATTGAGTTACAGCCAGATGATGGGCCAAGATAAAGCTTGGGCATCGGGCTGGGGTTCGGACAATACAATGGGACCTCACCAGGAGTTTGCTGGGAGATTGGCCGAAGGGATCGAGAAGCTCGCTGGGAACACGCTAGGAGATCACCGAAAGAAGATCGTAAGACTTACCACAAGAATGTCGGAGGCTATCGGATTATGCAGGAGTTAGGTCTTGTTTAAGCTTGATGGTCGTTATGGCTATAATCATTGAGTTATAGTTAAGGATTGAGTCCTAATTGAGTTTGATTTGGAAAGAATCTAAATCAACTCAGTGAGACAACCGAGTCCACTATGGGGTGTGATTGAGTTCAGGTCGAGCTCAATTAGTTGACCAAGGGATTTGTCAACTAATGGCTCAAATCGAGAATGAAAAAGTGAAGGGAATTATTTTTTCGGGATTCCCGATGGATGAACCATCGATGAGCGACGGTTCAACCGGTACTGCCCTAGTTTTTGGGCAACTGAACCGCCGAGGATGGGCGGGCAAACCACCGACGCTAGCGGGTGAATCGCCCGCTTGGATTTTTCATGTATGTATAAATTTTGGCTCTAATTTATAAAGCCATTTGGGGCCTATAAATACCCCAAGTTTTCTTGCATTTCATATAATAATTTTGGGGATTACATTCTATGAAAAAAAATTATGTGTGAATTGTAAGAAAAAGAAAAAGGGAAGGGAGAGAGCTTAGAGTTAGAAAAATTATTGAAGTCTCCCTTGTAAGCTCAAGTGTAACGATTTGGTTTTCACCCAAAGAAGATCGGTAGTGGATGCTGGTGTGCCTCAAGGAGGAGGATTTGGGAGTGGACGTAGGCCAATTGGTGCCAAACCATTATAATTGTGAGTATTTTTACTTGTTGCATTTACTGCTTGCAATTGTTGAGTTCTTAATCATTTTGAACTAAATACCAATAGACACTTCTAATTTTTACTTACTCTTTGAAAGAAAAGTTTCAAGTCAAGCACTTCGCTTCGATGTTGCTTATCTTTTTATTAGGATTTGCTTGTTCCTTTGTAAGTCATTTTTAAGCAAGAAACTTAGATTTTTCTTTAAATTATTCACTTGTTACGAAAAGCTTTAGATTTTTTTATCTTGCTTAAAGTGAGAAGTTTTTTTGTTAAAACAAGAAATTACAATTGCACTAATTCACCCCTACCCACACCTTCCCCCCCCCTCTTAGTGCCAATTGATCGTAACATTCCCCTCCTTTGTGCCAACCATTTTGACATTATAGAACCCTAAAACATCTCTATATAGCACCTCTTTATAGCAAGAAAAGGTGTTGTCCACATCTGATTGACTACGAAAAATCACAATAAGGTATGTAAAAAATAATTTACGTATATCAATCCCATCATACGTAGTTTAAAATCAATCTTTGCATAAACAACCTTATCTATGATAGATTTGTTGGGAAACCTCAATGGGACCATCACATGTATAATGAAAGATCAAAACAAACATGGTTTATTATGTAGATTTAAATTATTGTGTAAAGATTAATGTGTAGAAAGTTACAAAATCGAAAAACTACGTCATGTGAGATATTATTTACCTAGCGAGATCATATACCCCTATTTTTTTAGATCCGAATAGATAGAATGAAGGAAGTCAAGTGTCCACCTCTCTAGCGGTGTTTATACAATGGATCGCTACAACATTACTCCTCTAATCGTAGCCCAAGTTCATAACTTCTGTATAGCTTCTTGCAATAAATGAAGAAGATCCTCTATCTTCTTCGCTACCCTCTCACACCAGAGAGGGGCTGATCAACTGAGAAGGAGAGGGAGAGGAGGAAAATAGGAGGAGGCGGCTAAAGGTACAGCCTATTATATAAGAGCCACCCCTACCTCCTATTTATAAAGAGTCACCCAAAATCCTAAGGAATCCTGCCTTAATGGGTATTGGATCTTCATCCACTTATCTACTAATCTTAGATTAATAAATCTCTATCCAATAATCTCCTTTGGCCTCTAATTGGGAGAGCTCATTAATGTCGATTATTATCTAATGAGAATAGGGACTAATTGGATCTTTATTCAATCCTCTATCTACTGAAGCATTCATCATATATGTGTGACCCTCTAGGCATAATACCGAGTTGGTCATGAGTCCTCCCTGTCAACCCCTTCTAACTTAGTAAATTATTATCTCATAATAATTCACTCGACTCATTGACTATGGACATATTAGGCTATACGACATAGTCTATAAATGATACAAGGAATCTTATCTATTTGTCCTATCTATCCTCAGTTACTATGTATTTATAACCCCTCATCCATCTAATATCCCATAAATCCGCATGGTACTATCAAGCCACATACGAAATCTGTTTAAGTCTCACTATAATTGGATTTTCTTGGAGAACTCTCTCAATCCAATCAACTTGATTAGGGATTTATCTAAATGAGGGCATATGAGATATTCTTCTTATGATACCGAAAGTGAATGATCCATTATTGATACTCAATAGCATTCACAAGATTGATTACCAATCCCAATATATATATATATATATATATATATATATATATATATATATATATATATATATATATACATATGTATATACATAATATAATGTGAGAATATGCTAATAATAATAATGATGCAAAGAGACTGTGTAGTGTGTCACATATGTCATCACTCACAAGATTAGCTTGTAGGGCACCTGTAACCAGCACATATCAGTATTGTGCTGTCATTACCTCATATTTATAGAGAGCCATCCAAAAATGTATCTTGTATTAGTGGGTATTGGATCTCCATCCAATTACCCACTCATCTTGAATTATTGGAGCTCTATCTAATAATCTTACTGAGCCTCTAACTGGGCCTCATGTAAGGAGTCCATCAATATTAGGTCTCATCTAATGAGATCAGGGGCTAATTAGATAACTCATATTCAATCTTCTACTTACTAAAACATCCACTATATGTGTGTGACCTTCTAGGCATAACACCGAGCTATCGTCACTGTTAGAATTTTTTCTGACTCCATAAATTATTATCCCATATCAATTCACTTGACTCATCGACTATGGACATACTATGGCACTACACCATAGTTCCCAGATTATCACGGACAACAATGTAAACAAGGTGTTTGATGAAATGCACATGTTTGTCTGTGTCCTTCGGTTTGTGTACATACCTTGTACAGCAAGTAGCGGGCTTATAGTATGCTTAGCAACCCTATTTTGGTTTGCTTTGTGGTCGATTTTGGCTTGTAAATACGAGTGTGTCTTGTAAGCACTCGTGGGGACATCGGTCTGTAATGGACCATTATCCTTTATGTGCAACCATTCTGAGTTTGTAATGTCCATGGGTGTATTGTATATAGCTTTGTAAAGTGTTGGCTTGAGCAATTGCTTGTGGATCCTAATGGAATTGCTTCTTCTGGCCCGTTTTCTCTTTTGTAAGTCTAAGGGACCTTAGGAGATCTCGGGGAAGGCTGACCTTTACTAATGGGCACGCATAGGTGCCGCACGGCTTAGGTAAATTCAACTAAGCCTATGATAGTGTGGTATCAGAGTGGGACAAATATGCAGAAACACTCGCCATACAAATATGCTGGACCTAGCTGGGCTGTATGGAGGACAGTCAGCACGTGCAACTATTTGGGGGAAACGGATATTGAGATGTAGGGAAAAGAGTCGCTCAGTGGAGCGAGCATCTAGGCTTGGCATTCAGAGGAATGGCCAGCCCTTTGCGCGAGAGACACCATAAGGACAAGCAAGCGAAGAAGAATACATAGCGCTCAAAGATTGGGATGGTTGAGTTCGAGCTACGGCTCGACGTTGGCAACCAAACTTGACTGTGCTCAAGACAAGTGAGGCACTTGGTGAAAGATAAGACCATGCAAAGTGGGAGGTGTTACGCAATGATCAAAAGAGTTATGCAAAGCTTATAGAGGTGAAGGGAATTGCTAATTCGATGGATTTGATACTAATACAGGGCTTGTACATGGACGACAGAGTGTTTATGACCATCCGAAGGCGCGATCGAAACTCGGTGTCATGGAGCATCAGAACTTTCTCTTCGACATAGAAAGGATATGTTCGTAGGCAACTGAAATATGCAATAAGTTCAGCACATTGCTAGACCTTGAAGGGTGTATTGGAGACTGTATTAGCGAAGGGTCGTAATCTAGTTAGTACATTTACGGGGGCAGAACAAGGCACAAGTTGTTTAGCAAGACGGAGTAGTCCAAAGGGGATGGTGGTCTCCGAAACTTCCAATGGGAAGAATGTAAAGAGGAAAGTTGCTCCAACATGATAGATATCCAAGAGAGTTAAGTTCTAGTTCTTCAGAGGGAGAATCATGTGCAACGAACCACACATACTGAGGAAGAGTTTCTCAAGGTAATATCGCCATAAAGCTCAACGAACCGAGGAGTGACGTGGAATCATCACATGATCTCGAATGACATAATACATTGATGGATGCATTTCGAGATCAAGTGGGGGAGCAATCCAAGGCAACATCATATGAAGGCACACTTAGAGTCAATGCAGAAATCAAATTCAATAGGGGGTTGACCTGTGGAATGATGGACACGAGGGCCACTGTCAACTCAATGCAAATCGAGGAGCGGAGTAACTTAGATGAAACTTGGTGAAGTATCCAAGCCACATAAAGAGAGTAGATATAGAAGATGGAGCATGGAGCGGAGGCATGGAGCTTTCCTTGGACAAAAGTCAAGGGCATGAACTCTTGTAAAGGTAAGAGTGGGATTATGTCGTTTCATGGGTTCTTCATTCTAATGGGCTGGACCTATCTTGCATGGTGCCAAAGATAAAAGGAACTTCAAGGCACATGCAAGTTACCTTAGAGATACATTTGACGGAGACCTTAGCACGGGGCAAGAGGATGCAGAGGCGAGTACTCTTGAAGAATATGTCACAGTGTTGCCATTCGAGTTATCAGGAATAAGTGGTGCATAGCAGAGATTGTGCTGGTAGGAGATAGAGGCCTAGGATCCAAACAATGGTGCACCAATTCTAGCGAAGTCAAGGGACTTCAGGAGCTACTAGGTGATGAACTGTCCTAGAGCTATGCTTCGTCTGGGTGTGACCCAAGAGTGGGTGGGCGAAGGTGAATTGCCAAGGGAGCGAACCAAAAATCGGAGATGGCGGAGGCCCTATGATGTGTTAACAGAGGCTATATAAGGAGAAGTCATAGTCTGACCTCATCACACAAGAATCTGTATACAATGGAGATGTCACCAGGCGGTGACCGGGTGCAGCGGATCATCGTGGAATAGTTCGTGGCAATGCAACACAAGCGATCATATCCTATAAGGGACAGGATCATGCGGAGGTATTATTATGAGTTACTAGGAGCTCCACTTTGGTGTACAACATAACAAGAAGAAGGGCTACGGATTCAAGGAGTGAATGTCATGGTACCGTAGAGAAGGGTCTTCGTGTGTGCATCGGAGCCTGCATTGGATGAAAACCTTAGTCATTAACATATGGGGGTTGTATACCACCATGGAAGAAGTCCAAGTGCAAGTACCAATGAGTCCCATGGAGGGGGACGTGATCATATGAATGATTAGGAGCTATTGGGAGCTCTACTTTAGTGAACAATACAATGATAGGAAGGGTTGTGGATTCAAGGGGTGAATGCCATGGTACCACAAAGGTGGGTCTTCCGTGTATATGTATCGAAGCTTACATCAGATGAAAGCCTTGGTCATTAGCATATGGGGGCTATGTACCATCGAGGGAGAAGTAAGATTGCAAGTACTAGTGAGTCCCATGGAGGGGACTTAATTATACAAATGTATGATCAGAGCGGCTGGAGAGTTGGACTGCTTTAGTGCTCACATTCGCTTAAGGGAGCCTGGTAAGTCAGAGGGCGAAGTCGAGTAAACGAACGTTGCTACTAAGGAAGCTAAGGAGAACATAATCGACGCGAGCCCTGCAACAAGATGGCAGAGGCCATACATGAGAGTTATAGTCTATCTTTTCATCGACTAAGGAGGACTGCTAGAAGGACATAGTAGTGTTGAAGCAGGTGGTCAAAAGGGGCGAGGAAGTGACAATGAGTCCAGTGGGGCTTAGCTACCCAAAAGCAAAGCGTCCATTAGAAAGGAGGTGGACTCGGATGAGCACCATAGTGCCGTAGAAGTGGATCTACCAATCACGAAGGAAGGGATGCAGATATAAGGCAACAGATAGTAGGGCTATGGGCTTGGCAGCACCATGGTACCGTAGAGGCGGGACTTCCATGGAGTCATCGATCCCTCTCATGGAGGGAGAGCATTGATTATAAAAGGGGCCAAGGAGGTGGAGAATACAAAGGCAAACTCTAGGTACTAAGACAAGGTGGAAGGGCAGAGGCCAAGGAACTTCATAAGACTGGTGTCGATGGGCTTCTCATCAAGATAGCCAAAAGCGAGGGACTTCGGGTTGATGCAAAAGTACTTGACCAAGGAACGAAGTAGGTAGTATGTGGTACTATACCTTTTTTACTCAGAGAAGTAGGCGGCGAAGTTGATGGAGAAGACGGTACAATCCCAGAGGTGACCAGAACTATCAAAGACTTACTCCAAGTTAGGGGACTCCAAGTTGGAGTAAACCTTTTGCTCTTTTCGAGCAAAACTTCTTGCATTCTAGAAGTTCAATGGCAGTGGGAAGGTGAATCATAGTAGCTAACTCAACGCAAGAAGTGCAAACACTTCAAATGCTTCAGAAGTGTGAGCAAAGAGCGGGCGAATGTTAGTAACTAGCTCAATGCATGAAGTACAAACTCGAGGAGGCAGGCGAAATCGAGTAACCTTTGCCTTCTCAACTCAAGAGAATGGGCGAAACTGAGTACCCCAATTCTCTTAACTCGAGGAGGTGAGCGAAGCCAAGTAACCTTGCCTTCTCAACTACTAAGAGAATGGGTGAAGTCAAGTATCCCAGTTCTCTTACTTATCCAGCAGAGGAGCTCTACACAGGTTCAGTGACCCTTCAAAGAAAGCTTATAAAAGGAAATAGTTATCAAATCCTCATCATTAGTGATCAGTACTACTGAGAGTAGATTGTTCGCTTCATTTTCTAATTGAATGCCAATCGAAAGTGGGAGTGATGTGAACCTACTTGGAAGTGACAATTAAACATGGAGGAAAGATCAATGGGCAAATATTATAGAGGAAAGACCTCATAAACCTTAAAGTATGTGAGGTGATGCTCGTCAAAGTTCCAACCAGCATCCACCTAGTTCCAGCAACATTAGTATACTACAACACTGGCGCATAATAAGGCAGGTCTTTTCCTTCATCAGAAGGATCCATGAGAACTAACAAGGATCAGCATAACTCAGCCAACCCCACACCAGATTCAGTCATCGGTGAATTGAAGCAGCACGGCAGATCAGATTTTGACTACTCATCAATAGCGGTAGAGAGCGGTTGGGAGCCAAAGGGGCATGTTGCAGCCAAAGCAGAAGATTGAAGGTTCAACAAAATGCAAAGAGATATAACGTCTACAGTGGCTTCGACGAGGACGTCAAAGGAATAAGTGGGAGAGAATGTCACGGACAACATTGTAATAAGATGTTCGATGAAATACTTATGTTTGTTTGTATCCTTCGGTTTGTGTACATACCTTATATAGTAAGTAGCGGGCTTGCAGTAGACTTAGCAGCCCTATTTTGGTTTACTTTGTGGTCGATTTTGGCTTATAAATATAAGTGTGTCTTGTAAGCACTTGTGGGGACTTCGGTCTGTAATGGACCATTATCCTTTATGTGCAACATTTTCTGAGTTTGTAATATCTATAAGAGTAAGCTGTATCTGGCTTTATAAAGTGTTCACTTGAGCAGTTGCTTGTGGATCCCAATGGAATTGCTTCTTCTGGCTCGTTTTCTCTTTTATAAGTCTAAGGGACCTTAGGAGATCTCGAGGAAGGTAGACCTTTGCGGACGGACACGCATAGGTGCCGCACGGCTTAGGCAAATTCAGCTAAGCTCGTGACAAGATGGTACAGTGGATATAATCTATTGGACTTGTCTATCTTCTGTTAATATGTATCTATAGTCTCTCATATTGGGAAACCTCAGTGGGTGCACCACATGCATAGTAGAAATCAAAACAAAAACTGGTTTCCCACACAAATCAAATCGTCATGCAAAAGATTGGGGTCGCGAGAAAAACCACAAAAACTGAAAAATCACGATATGTGAGAGATTGATTTTTACCTAGGGAGATTATACATCCTTGTATTCCAGATCTGGATGGAGAAGATGAAGGAGGTCAAGCATCTTCCTCTCTAGCGGTATCCACATGATGGATCTCTATAGTGAAACTCCTCCAATCTGATCTCGTAACACTTGTGCAAAGGGAGGGAGGAGAATAAGAGGGGGAGGCCAAAGCTACAGCCTATCAACCATGAGTCTCCCCTCCTATCTATAGAGAGCCACTAAAACCCTAGGGCTCCTTCCTTAGTGGGCATTAGATCTCCATCCAATAACCCACTAATCTTGCATTATTGGATATCTATCCAATAATCTCCTTAGGCCTATAAGTAGGCCTTAATCAAGGAACCCATCAATATAGGGTCTCATCTAATGATAATAGGGGCTATTTAGATCTTCATCCAATCCTCTATTCGTTGAAGCATCCACTATATATGTGTGACCCTCTAGGCCCGATACCGAGCTGGCTGTGAGTCACTCCCATTAGAACTTCTTCTAATATAATGAATTATTATCCCCATAATAATTCACTCGACTTATCGACTATGGACGTACTAGGCCACTATGTCATAGTTCCCAAACGGTAAAGGGGGAATCAAATCCATCGGACCTGTCTGTCCACAGTTACCATGTATATATAATCCCTCATCCAAATAATGTCATAGCAATCATATATTGGATATGGTATTATTAGGTCACATACGGAATCAGTTTATGTTGCTCTATTCGGATTCTATCGAAGAACTCCTTCTCTCTCAATCCGAATGACCCTAGTCAGGAATTTGTTTGAGCAAGCACATATGAGATATTCCTCTCATGATACTGAGAGTGGATGATCCTCTATTAACACTCAATTGCCTTTGTAAGGTTTGCTACCAATCTCGATAACCAGTTATACCAGATCTGAAACTTTCAAAACCTATAAGTATAGCGTCAAAGAAAGGAGTACTTATATAAGGCATCCTTGGTGTCTCAAGTCTAAGGATAAGATACATAACTGAGACTATGGAATCGCTGTCTGAAATTATGTATTATTAACCATACAACATTCCATAAGTGGATCAATCAGTGAACTCATTCTCTAATAAGCACTTGTACTATATCCTTAGTGTCTCCACATAAGTAGCTATATGATCAGCCACCTACATCACATGGATGGGTATATACATTGATCTATCCAATTATCTCAATGTCCCTCTCGAATAACCTATGACCGAGAGTATTTAGGATCTGTGTTTAAAAGTGAATCGATCTCATTATCATGATCTCATCACGATCCGATTCTCATTACACAGAACCAAGGACATCACAATATATATATATAATAAATAATATAATATGATAATATACCAATATTAATCATAAGCAAAAAGATCACACAGCATGTCACACATGTCATTACTCATGTGATTGGCTTGCAGGGCACTTGTATCCAGCAATCCCCCGCTTGACCAAAAACTAATCACCTATGTGTCTAATCCCCATCAGACCCTTGTGACGCTCAAATATAATCTGAGCTAGTGGCTTCATTAGTAGATCTACAATTTTATCTTCGGATGGAACTATTTTCATTGCTATATCTTTTAGGGTCATGATTATTTTAATCAGATGGAACCTCCTCAGAATAATTCTGTTAAGATTTGAGTTCCTTTGTTAGAGTTATCGCCCTGTCGCTGTCACAATATATAGGAATCAGCTCCACGCTGCTTGGTATGACTCCCATATCATAATGAACTTCTTCATCCATACCCCTTTCTTTGATGTTTCTGCTGCAGCAATGTATTCCGCCTCTATGGTCGAGTCAGTAGTAGTATCTTGCTTGGAACTCTTCCAGCTTACTACTCCTCCATTCATAGTAAAAATATACCCTGAATTTGACTTGTTATCATCAATGTTAGACTGAAAACTTGAGTTTATGTAGCTCTCAACCTGGAGAATACCTCCTCCATATACCAGTAAAAGATCCTTAGTCCTTCTCAAGTACTTAAGGATACACTTTACGGCCTTCCAGTGTTCTAAACCTGGATCTGCCTAATACTTGCTCGTGACACTCAAAGCATGTGCTATATCAGGCTTAGTACATAGCATCGCATAAATGATAGACCCTATCATTGAGGCATAAGGTATCTGATCTATGTCTGCCCTTTCTTCAGGAGTCTTTGGGGACATACTCCTATAAAGTGATATTCCATGTCTCATCGGTATGATACCTCTCTTGGAATTTTCTATGCCAAACCTTTTGACAATGGATTCTATATACCTAGACTGGGACAAGCCAAGTATCATTTTGGATCTATCTCTATAGATCCGGATCCCCAAAATATACGATGCTTCCCCTATATCTTTCATGGAGAAGTTTATAGATAGCTAAGCCTTTATTATTGAGAGCATTCCTACATCATTTTCAATGATTACGATGTCATCTATGTTGGGAAACCTCAGCGGGTGGATCACATGCGCAGTAAAAATCAAAATAAAAATTAGTTTCCCACGTAGATCAAATCGTTATGCAAAAGATTGGAGTCGCGAGAAAAACACAAAAATTGATAAATCGCGATGTGTGAGAGATTGATTTTACCTAGGGAGATCATATATCCCTGATCTGGATGGAGAAGATGAAGGAGGTCAAGCGTCCTCCTCTCTAGCGGTATCCATACGATGGATCTCTGCAACCAAACTCCTCCAATATGATCTCGTAACTCTTGCACAAAGGGAGGGAGGAGAATAAGAGGTGGTGGCTAAAGCTGCAGCCTATCAACCATAAGTCTTCCCTCCTATTTATAGAGAGCCACCAAAAACCCTAGGGCTCCTACCTTAGTGGGTATTGGATCTCCATCCAATTACCCACTAACCTTATATTATTGGATCTCTATCCAATAATCTCCTTAGACTACTAATTGTGCCTTAATCAAGAAGCCCATTAGCATAGAGTCTCTCATCTAATAAGAATATGGGCTAATTGGATCTCCATCCAATTCTCTATTCGCTGAAGTATCCACTAGACTAATACCGAGCTAGCCGTGAGTCACTTCCATCAGAACTCCTTCTGATATAGTGAATTATTATCCCCATAATAATTCACTCGACTCATCAACTATGAACGTACTAGGCTACTACGCCATAGTCCCCAGACGGTATATGGGGGATCAAATCCATTGGATCTATCTATCCACAGTTACCGTATATCTATAATCTCTCATACAAATAATATCCTAGAGACTGTATATTGGACATGGTACTGTTAGGTCACATATGGAATCAATTTGTCTTGCTCTATTCGAATTCTACCGAAGAACTCTTTATCTCTCAATCTAAATGACCCTGGCTAGGGATTTGTCTGAGCAAGTATATATGGGATATTCCTCTCGTGATATCGAGAGTGGATGATCCTCTATTAATACTCAATTGCCTTAGTAAGGTTGGCTACCAATCCCGATAACCAGTTGTACCAGATCTGGAACTTTCTAAACTTGTAAGTCTTGCGTCAAAGAAAGGAGTACTCATACAAGGCATTCTTGGTGTCTCAAGTCTATGGACCAGATAGACAACTAGGACTATGGAATCGCTATCTGAAATTAGGTATCATTAACTATACAATATTCTATAAGTGGATCAATCAGTGAACTTATTCTCTAATAAGCACCTGTACTATATCCTTAGTGTCTCTACATAAGTGGCTATAAGATCAATCGCCTCCATCATATGGACGGGTATATAATACATCGATCTATCCAATTATCTTAATGTCCCTCTTGAGTAACCTATGATCGGGATTATTTAGGATCTATATTTAAAGGTGAATCGAACTCATTATCTTGATATCATCATGATCTGATTCCCATTGCACATAACCAAGGACATCACAATATATATGTAATAAATAATATAATATAAGAATATGCCAATATTAATCATAAGCAAAAAGATCACACAGTGTGTCACACGTGCCATCACTCACGTGATTGGTTTGCAGGGCACCTGTAACCATCAATCTCCCACTTGACCAAAAACTAATCACATTTGTATCTGATCCCCATCAGACTCTTGTGACGCTCAAATATAATCTGAGCTAGTGGCTTCGTCAGTGGATCTGCATTGTTATCTTTAGATGGAACTATTTCTATTACTATATCCTTTTGGGTCATGATCACTCTAATCAGATGGAACCTCCTCAGAATAATTCTGTTGAGACCTGAGTTCCTTTGTTAGAGTTATCGCCCTGTCGTTGTCATAATATATAGGAGTTAGCTCCATGCTGCTTGGTATGACTCCTAAATCCTTGATGAACTTCTTCATCCATACCCCTTCGTCTTGCTGCTTCTACTATAGCAATGTATTCCGCCTCTGTTGTCGAGTCAGCAGTAGTATCTTGCTTGGAACTTTTCCAGCTTACTACTCCTCCATTCAGGGTAAAAAATATACCCTAAATTTGACTTATTATCATCAATGTTGGACTGAAAACTCGAGTCCGTGTAGCCCTCAACCTAGAGGTTATCTCCTCCATATACCAATAAAAGATCCTTAGTCATTCTCAAGTACTTAAGGATACACTTTACTGCCTTCCAGTGTTCTAAACCTGGATGTACCTGATATCTGCTCGTGATAGTTAGAGCATGTGCTATATCAGGCCTGGTACATAGCATCGCATATATGATAAGCTCTATCGCTGAGGCATAAGGTATCTTATTCATGTATACCCTTTCTTTAGGAGTCTTTGGAGACATACTCCTAGAAATTGATATTCCATGTCTCATCGGTATGAGACCTTTCTTGAAATTTTTCATGTCAAACTTTTTGATAATGGAGTCTATGTACATAAACTAGGATAAGCCAAGCATCCTTTTAGATCTATCTCTATAGATCCAGATCCCCAAAATATAGGATGATTCCCCTAAGTCTTTCATGGAGAAGTTTTTAGATAGCTAAGCCTTTATTGTGGAGAGCATTCCTATATCATTTCCAATGATTAAGATGTCATCCACATATAGCACCAAAAAGGTGATAGCACTTTCACTTACCTTCCTATACACACAAGGCTCATCTTCATTCTTAACGAAGTCATAAGATTTGATCTCCTCAAATCTTATATTCCAACTTCGGGAAGCTTGCTTCAATCCATAAATAGATCTAAGCAACCTGCACACTTTATATGGACTCTCTTTGGAAATGAATCCCTCTAGATGTATCATATACACCTCTTCCTCGAGGTTGCCATTGAGGAATACTATTTTGACATCCATCTGTCAGATCTCACAGTCATAGTGTGCTGCAATGGCCAAAATAATTCCAATGGACTTAAGCATGGCTATAGGTGAAAAGATTTTGTCATAGTCAACTCCTTGTCTTTGACGATATCCTTTAGCTACCAGCCTTGCTTTATAGGTCTCTACATTTCCATCCACTCCGATCTTCTTCTTGAAGATCTATTTGCAGCCGATGGGTACAATACCCTCAGGTGCATCCACAAGGTTCCAAACCTTATTATAGTACATGAAATCCATCTCAGAATTCATGGCTTCTTGCCACTTCCCAGAGTCTATACTCGTAATAGCCTCCTTGTAGGTTTGAGAATCAACATCCTGAGAGTCATCTCCACTGATATGTCCCACATATCTTTCAGGAAGGTGAGATACTCTATTAGACCTATGTAAAGTTGGAACCTGTGTATTAGGTACCTGAACAGACTCGGGCTCCGGAATGGTGCTTGTGCTAGGTTCTCTAATCTCACTCAATTCTATCTCACTCCTACTGTTTCCACCAAGAATATGTTTCTTCTCAAGGAACACAGCTCTCTTGGCAACAAAGACCTTTCGGTCCTCGGGATGATAGAAATAATACTCACAAGTTTCCTTTGGGTATCCCACGAATGTGCACCATTCTGTCTTTGATTCTAACTTAGCGGGGTTGTGTCTTCTAACATAGGCAGGATAGCCCTAAATCTTAACAATCTTAAGATTGGGCTTATTTCCTTTTCATATCTCGTATAGTGTAGACACTACCGACTTTAATAGAACTCTATTCAGAAGGTAAGCTGTAGTCTTTAGGGCATACCCCAGAATGAAACTGGTAGGTTAGCGAAACTTATCATGGACCGCACAATGTCTAACAGTATGCAATTCCTCCTTTTTGATACACCATTGAGCTGAGGTATATAATGAGGTGTCCACTAGGATAGAATCCTATTGTCCCTGAGGAAATTAGTGAACTTCGTACTCAAGTACTATCCTCGTCGATCTGATCGAAGAGTCTTAATACTCTTTCCAATTTGGTTCTCTACCTCATTCTTATATTCCTTAAATTTCTCAAAGGCCTCAGATTTGTACTTCATTAAGTACACGTGTCCATACCTAGAGAAATCATTAGTGAATGTAATGAAGTATGAGTAACCACTTATAGCTTAAGTTGACATGGGACCACATACATAACTATATATGAGTTTCAATAACTCAGTGGCTCTCTCTCCGATTCCACTAAAAAGATAGTTGGTCATCTTCTCACGAAGGCAAGGTTCGCAAGTTGCATATGTCTCATAGTCAAATGGATCTAAATATCCATCTTTTAGCAACTTTTGTATCCTTCTCTCATGTATATGACATAACCTACAATGTCATAGGTATGCATTATTCACCTCATCTATTTTCCTCTTAGACATATTTATATTCATGATATGTGGAGAAGTGTCTAATATATATAAGCCATTTATAAGGGTCTCTCTAGTAATGATCTCATCATCAATAATTATTGAACAACTATTATTCTCAAAAACTAATTTATATCCACTAATTATCAAATAAGGGATAGAAATAATATTTTTGATAATAGAGGGAATAAAATAGCATGCATCTAATGTCATAATAGCTCCATCAGGCAGATGTAGGGTGACCTCTCCAATAGCAACTGCAGCAACTCTTGCTCCATTGCCCATCTTGAGGTCCATTTCGTCTCTAGCCAATCTCCTAGGTGTTGCCAGAACCTACAACGAATTACAGATATGATAAACACTCTCCGTATCCAATACCCATGTGTTACCATAAAAATCTGACAAGTGGTGACTGATCATGAATATACCAAAAGCTTCTCCAAGCTTCTGTCTCGCCTTCTCTGTAAGGTAGTCCTTGTAATTCCTCTTCCAATGTCCATCTTGGCCACAGTGGAAGCATTATCCTTTGTCTTTTTTCGAGTATTTCTTAGCAATCTTTGCCTTACCTAGTCTTTCTTTGCCCTTACCCTTCTTAAGGGTCTTGTTGGCCTTCCTTTTCTTTTTGGTCTCACCAATATAGAGAACTAGCTTCTCCTTCTTGATGGCACTCTCAGCTTCCCTCAACATATTGAGAAACTCAGGGAGAGTCACCTCAAACTTGCCCATGTTAAAATTCATGATGAAGTGAGAAAAGGAATCTAGTATGGACTGAAGTATAAGATCAACGCATAGGTTACCCTTTAGAACTATTCCTAGACCTGTGAGTTTCTCGATCAACTCTATCATCTTTAAGACATGATTCTCAACCGACGTCCCTTCTGTTTACCTGGCTTAGAAGAGTTTTTAGATATCTCATATCTTTGAGTTCTTCCTTGTTTCTCAAACAGCTAGTGGAGATGAAGAAGGATAAATCTACATCCATGCTCTCATATTGCCTTTGTAACTCAGGAGTCATGGAGGCCAACATATAATATTTTACCACCGTGTAATCATATATATACTTTACATAGCGAGTGATCTCATCCTCCCTTGCCCCTTCTTCCGGCGTGGGCAGAATTGTATCAAGGACATATACGATTTTCTCCGTCGTGAGAATAATTCTCAAATTGTGGAGCCAATCTATATAATTTGGACCAGTGAGCGGTTGGCATCAAGTATGCCATGTAGGGGGTTTGTGAGCGACATGTTTCTGACAAAATAAGATATAGCAAAAATAAATAACATGTAGATTTTACAGAAAATCCTAATTAAGATATAGACTTATATCTTAATATACTCCCACTATTTTCTTAGTGAATCACGCGACACCCCGACACGTGAGATGAAAGTCTCCGACAGACTTCTAGTGAGGATCGGGATCCAATTGGCATCTTAGTGCAACCTCGAGAGACTCGACCAATTACATTAAGCCCAAAAGGTAGGCAACTTTTATCAATCACAATTCCTTGTGATTCTCGTCATGTTAGACCTCCAAATTATCATGGTCTCGAGGGACTCGACTAACCATGATATTCAGTTAAGTCATCACCATCGTTACAAGATGAGTCTAATTTGATGATATGCCCTCGAGGGACTCGACCAAGCATACTATGTCCTAAGGTCATCAGTGACATCTCTATGTCGTAGGCAATAACTCGATCATATAGATAGGTGAGCCTCGAGGGACTCGACTAACTCAACCTATGTCGTGATTTAATTTCTTCTTATAACGATGGAAGGCCACATGGGTCAATCTTATTGCATCACGCTTACTGACTTAATATTATCGTAGGAGGGGTTTTTGTTTCGTATCGATCTCCTAATATATCGTGTCACACACATACATATTTAATATATATCTACATCGCATGCAAATATATATATACTTATATCTAGTAGGTGTATAACACATCACATATGCAAGCCACACCGGATGATAATGAGTCGTCACCTAATATGATTAAACCCGAGCCAATGGGCCTAATCACTCACAATAGGATCTATGTGCGCATCAGTACATCTTCATACCTTGTGATTGTTGATCTCGCCATCATCAATTCTGTCGGATTGTCACATCACCATGCATCGTAATCTCCCATTATGGCATCATGAGTCCTGCTGTCTCCTCCACGCTCCCGCTGCGCCTCTCCATATAATTACAAATAATCACAGGCACACGAGCCCAACAATAAATGAGAAAAACACAGGCTCGTAGGCCCCAATAATAATAATAATCACAATTACAAACATCACAATACATGGCTCATGATCATCCATCCACATTATACATCACATGTACATCAAATCATATATAGGATTACTAGATATATATAATAATTAATTAAACTATTTAATTAATTATTTTTAAAAATCAAGATATACTTATAATTTTTAGAATTGTTAAGGGTATTTTTATAATTCTGGATGAGAGGACAGTCCTTGAAATTTCTAAAATTATCAAGGGTATCTTCATAATTCTAAATGAGAGGATAGTCCTCAAAATTTTGAGAATTATTGAGGGTATTTTTATAATTCTGGATGAGAGGATAGTCCTCGAAATTTTTAAAATTGTTGAGGGCATTTTCAGAATTTCGTACATGAGGACAGTCCTCAAAATTTTTAAAATTTATAAGGGTAGGATCGTCTTTTTTTCAAAATGATACCCTAGCCCTCTCTTTGCCCTTGCGTCATGCCGTTGCCCTGCAGAGGTCGTTAGCGAACCCCTTCGTGGTCCCGGTGGTCGCCCTTGGCGTCACGCAACCGCCTGCGACCTAGATGCTCATGTGCCACTTACCACCACCGCCCTTTACGAGTGCCATCTTGTGGCTGCCACCGGCCGCAGTGCCCTTCTGGCCGTGGGTGGTCGGCCTTGCATGGGTGCTGGCCATGGCTAGCCGCCCCTTCTCCTCGCTGCCTTCACTACAAAAATGTAGCAAGAATGCGTAGAACGATTTGACGTGATACAATCTCATCACACGTAGTTTAAAACCAATATTTGGCATGAAAACCTTGGCTCTGATACCATTGTTTGGAAACATTAGCGGGTTCATCACATGCGCAGTAAAAATAAAAATAAAAACTAGTTTCCCACGCATATTAAATCATCGTGCAAAAGATTGGGATCACAAGAAAAAGACAAAAACTGATAAAACTGTAATGTGTGAGAGATTGATTTTACCTAGGGAGATCATATAACCCTATATTGCAGATCCGATTGGAGAAGATGAAGGAGGTCAAGCATCCTCCTCTCTAGCGGTATCCATGGATCTCTGCAGTGAAACTCCTCTAATCTGATCCCGCAACTCTTACGCAAAGGGAGGGAGGAGAATATGAGGTGGTGGCTAAAGCTGCGGTCTATCAACCATTAGTCTCCCCTCTTATTTATAGAGAGCCACTAAAAACCCTAGGGCTCCTACCTTAGTGGGTATTGGATCTCCATCCAATTACCCACTAACCTTACATTATTGGATCTCTATCCAATAATGTCCTTAGACCTCTAATTGGGCCTTAATCAAGGAGCCCATCAGTATAGAGTCTCATCTAATGAGAATATGGACTAATTAGATCTTCATTCAATCCTCTATTCGCTGAAGCATCCACCATATGTGTGTGACCATCTAGGCCCGATACTGAGCTGGCCATGAGTCACTCCTATTAGAACTTCTGATATAGTGAATTATTATCCCCATAATAATTCACTCGACTCATCAACTATGGATGTACTAGGCCACTATGCCATAGTCCCCAAACAGTACAGGGGGGATCAAATCCATCGGACCTGTCTATCCATAGTTACTGTGTATCTATAATCTGATAAGACCCTAGAAGGAGCCCTATAGATTTTGATCCTTAAGTGGGATCAACCCTTAGAATACTATAGGGGTTCCTCCCTCCTAGACTCAGTATAAAGGTTGAATTACAGATGATAATTGCTTGATTAAAAGAGAGGGGCAGCTACATCTTAAATAGGGATCAAAGTCCTAGCCTAAGGGGGCACTTGTCTAAGTAGAATTATCTTTTTGCCCCTCCTATAGCCATCCTGCCTTAATAGGAACAAGGGGCGGCTAGGTCGGCTCTATAGCCGACCTAAGCAGGGGGAAACCATGGCCTACTTGCCCAGTAAGGTGGGTCGCGACTATTAAGCCCTAAGGGATAATCTAAACCCTAACCATACTCCTTTATAAGATAGGAGTGACTTTATTACAATCTAACATGATTTTTATTGACTAGTATTAAGATTATTAGGACTCAACCCTGTTGGAGTCCTATCAAGTCCGCCCTCTTCAGATCAGCCTTGTCCTCAAGGGTGAGGGTCCAAAAACTCTGGAAACTGGATCTTCAACTCCTTATGTGACTCTCATGCTATTATTAACTAAACTTTGGCCTCCTCATCAGCTAGGATATTAGTTGGAAGGAGTTGGGCTAACTCATCTTCTTTAAATTTCCATTTGAGGTAGGATACCTGGCGGATCAACTGTAATCTTGATCTGGTGCGTAAATTTGATCTCTAGGTTAGGGCCCCAATGTGATCCTCAATTTTTCAATGCCCAAAGAAACATGGAGACCACTTCATTAAGGCTCGAGTTTCCTGCTGATCGGGCTGGTGGTGTAGAAAAACTCGATCTTCAATTTTTTGTCCATTCTAAAGTTTGTCGGGAGGCCATTTCTTCTTTACATGTGCTGCCATATGGTTAGTCTTTAGTGATAGCCAATCTTTCTTCTGGAATAGTGACTACCCTCTGGTATGGTTCAGGATGATGAGAGCCCAATCTGGCATGAGCATTAATTGCAATTCTTCTAGTTTTACTCCTCTTTCATGCCATGGACCTGTATCCAACCATATTTTAAATTTGGTAGTAATTAGTATCTCCTGGAAAAACCTCGTATGATGTGTGGGGGAAGCCTCAATATAAATTAGGAGTTAACCATCTTGCATAAGAATAGCCCCAATTCCAACTCCTGACGCATTGGCCTCAATGACTAAAGTGCGATCGAAGTCGAGCAATGCTAGGACCTACGTCATCATCATGGCTGCCTTGAGTCGTTTGAAGGCTGCTGAGGCTTTATTCGACCATAAGAAGGAGTCTTTCTTCAGTAAGGACATGAGCGGGACACTGATCTTGCTATAACCTTTCACAAAATTTTGGTAGTAGCTCGTGAGTCTAAGGAAATCGCGTAATAATTGTAAGTTTGTAGGTCTCAGCCATCCTTGCATTGCCTCGATCTTTGTCGGGTCCACTATCACTCCATGTGCCTAAGATACTCCACTTTATGTTGTGATAACCTTCACTTTGACCATTTAACACAAGGAGTATTCTCCTGAAGAATCGTTAGAATAGTTCGTAAGTGCCAAAAATGTATATCAAGCGTAAGGCTATAAATGAGAACATTATCAAAGAATACCAATACGCATAGAAAACTCCGAAAGATGTCATTCATCAGACTTAAAAAGTAGAAGGAGCATTCATAAGTCCAAAAGGCATTACCAGAAACTCGTAGTGGCCGTTATGTATGCAGAATGCAGTTTTCAGAATATCTTTAGTGCATACCTGAATCTGATGGTATCCGGATCGAAGATCCAATTTAGTGAAGACTCGGGCTCCTTTTAATTTATCTAAGAGTTCATCTACAAATGGGATAAGATATTTATCCTTGACGGTGATGGCATTTAGAGCCTGGTAGTCAATGCACATCTGCCACGTACTATCTTTCTTGCGCACTAGCAACACCGATGAGGAGTAAGGGCTGCAGCTCGATCGAATCACCCCGGTGTCAAGCATCTCTTCAACAATATTCTCGATCTCATCCTTCTACAAGTGAGGATAGTGGTATGGTCATAAATTTGCTAGAGGTTTGCCTGGCAAAATAGAAATGCGATGGTCATGCGGCCGGTTAGGGGGTAGCTTGCGCGACTCCAAGAAAACATCTGCGAATTTGTTTAGGCAAAGGGCAAGCTTAGGATCTGAGTTTTGTATGTTCTCCCATATAGATAGCTGCTGAATATGCATCAAGAATCCACCATGTTCTATATGCAAAACTTCCTCCATTTGTTGCGATGAAACGGTGGAAATTTGGCTCCCATGCTTGCCTCGTAACGTGACCTATCTCCCTTTGTAATAAAATTTCATGATTAATTCAGAAAAATCCCAAGAGATATCACCTAGTGTTATGAGCCATTCGATCCCGAGTACGGCTTCATAATCATCAATGGGTAGGAGGAAGAAATCAGCTACCATTTGTTGATCTTGGAGTAGTTTCACCCGCGAGCACCGTTGGTCACAATTAAAGATTCGATTGTTGACGACCTTTACGTCAAACTTGTTACAATCTTTTGTTTGAAGTACCAAACATGCACAATCATAAAGTTGAAAGTACCAGATATTCCTAAAGGCATACCATCAGAGAAACTTCCTTGACCAATAGGGTAGATCAAGAAAAGCAAGATGTACAGAGCTGAATATGCAGAATCCAAGGACGCATACCCAGGAAACTAAGTTCCCACTCACGACCCATGTAACAAGCTACGCCAAGTAAGAAGTGTAGAACAATTAGCTCATAAGGACCACCATTGTACAACCACTCATCAACAGATCGCTTCCCGATTGGGTAAAAATGTAAACCTATAGCTGCAGTAGGAATAATAGCACCGAGATAATATTATTTCCGTAAGCGAGAAAGCAGTTCACGAATACCGTCAATATCTACTGGAGGAGCAGCAATGAAGGCAATAATAAATACAGAAGTTGCGGTCAATAAGGTAGGGATCATCAAAACACCGAACCAAGCAACCTTACTGTTGAGGAAGTTATTGGTGTTGCCCGTGTCGATGAGAATGATGATGGGTTGCTGTTTTAGAAGTCCTCCAACTTTCATCATCTGCGAGTTGGAGTAGCAGCCAATGCGTGCACTACGTTGTCAACCGGTTGGGACTCTTCCTCTATGGCTTCTTCTTTAAGTCTAAGGGCTTCTTCAGATATTTCATTATCCTCATCCTCCACTAGTTCAATCATGAGGAGCCAGCCCTTTTTGCAGTGATGTTCGTAGCTCCACGGTTCGTTGCAATGCTAATATAACGCCCTGGCCGATCATTCATGAAGCTCGTCTCTTATCGACTTTTTTGGTGCAGGGGCTTGGATGGCAGTAGAGGGGGCAGTAGGCCTTGACATGGTTGGTCAGAGAGTGACCCTTGTCCTTCATACCTCATGGTTCAATTGTTCTTCCTGGATACACGTGAAGGAAATCGCCACTATAAGAGTGTACAATTGTCGCGCCTTTACTTCTCCTCGGATCTCTGGCTTTAGGCCCTCGAGAAAAGTACCTAAAAGTTATTTCTCAGACCAATTCTCAGTTTGGTTAAATAAATGCTTAAACCTTGTTTAATATTCTTATATTATAGAGGTTTGACGAATCTTTGCCAATTGTCCATCGATGTTGTTGAAATCGGTTGGTCCGAAGCGATCTAGTAGTCCTTCCTTAAATCGCTACCAAGAGAGTCCTCCATGGGTATGCTTAAACCAATCAAACCACTGAATAGCATCTCCCTCGAGGTGGATGGCAGCAATCTCCACCCGTGTGGCGTCAGCGATTCGGTAGAACTGAAAATAGCACTCCGCACACGAGATCCACCCGATCAAGTCTCTTTCTTCCCATCTAGGGAAATGAACCTTCATGTGTTGATTATTGAAATCAGAGGTGATGTGGCTATGTTCTTGAGGATCATCTCGTCGATCTGAAGTTTCTCCGTGTTATGATTTCCTTGGGTTTGACAGTCGGCCAATGCTGAATTCGGCGAAAAGGGATCGTATCTTCTCTTCCATGTGGTTTCTAAAGGCTTCAAGCTTTGCATCGATAGCCTCCTCTGATGCCATAGTATACACCTCTAGATCTGTAATATTAAGATCTTGTTTCTATTGTCGGGTTAGTGGCATGGGAATTTGGAAGAAAGGGGTGGCCGATTAGAAGGTGAATCGGTTTAGATGGAAGTAGGCTGTGGTTTAGGGCAGATTTGGGGTTATAGTTTTATGGAGTTTAGGCTATGAATTAGTATAGTTTTAGGGCTATGATAGTAGTAGATAAAAGCTAGAAAAATAAATTTTAGATCTGGGATAGACGGCAGCAAAGGTAGGTGTCTCGGTAAGGAAAGTTAGCTAAAAAGGTAAGTGGATCGATAAGGAAGTAGGGTGATTTGGGTGGCTGATTTGGGGGTTGTTTGGATTCAGTTTAGGGTAATATTTGAAAGAGTTTTTAGTGAGGATGGTAGGGTTTGGAGATGAGGAAAATACAATATGAAATCCCACAAAAAATAGCACTCAAATCTGATAGAATTCGGTGAAAAGAAGTGTTATGATGTGCTATCCTGCTGAACCGATTTTACGTCGGAGAAATGATGACTTCTCGATGTAAATTCCAAAGGAAAGTTCAAGGAAATTATGCAAAAACTCTTGGTTAATATGTTGTTAATACCAGTAAAATGTTTGATGAAATTTTGGTAGCATAACACTAGGGAAATAGGGCAAAAGATGAAAGATCAATTCCTTTGTCGTAAAATTCCAGAACTACATAATGGTCAAAGATTACACAAAAAAACCAGTTTCAGATGGAGTGTTTTCATAAAATTAAATCCAGATGAAAGCCAACTTAATTTTGAGAATTGTGTAAAAATTTTAGCCAAAAAAGATGAACAAAAGTTTGGTTTCAAGAGGCCAATAGACGGAAGACAGATTCTGCATTCTAAAATTTTAGTACTATACAATAAAGAATCGCAGTGCTATAAGTCCAGATCCAAAAGGAGTTTTTTCACAAGATCAGTCTTAGATGAAAGGTAAGATAATCTATGAAATTTTATAAAAGTTTTATCCAAAAAGGACGACTAAAAGTTTAGTTTCGAGAAGCAATAATCGGCTGAAAATTTCTACTATGTTTCACGTTCACAACGATGATAATGTTTTCGATGGTAAAAAATTATAACAAGAAAACTTTGGAAAACTTCTCCCACATATAATATAAAGGATCTTGCAATATTGAAGAGGCGTGGATTATAAAAATATACCAGAATTTCAGATCAAACGTAGGGGGTAGCAGCAGATTGATTTAATCTGCGGTAGGGGTGGAAGGTGGAGGCGCGTGTTGTAGCAATTGTGGAAATTATTTGGGAAGGTGGAGACATGGATGATGGCTACAGGGGTAGTAAGATCGCTACTCTGATACCAGATGATAAGACCCTAGAAGAAGCCCTATAGATTTTGATCCGTAAGGGGGATCAACCCTTGGAACACTATAGGGGTTCCTCCCTCCTAGACTCGACACAAATCCTAAATTAAAGATGATAATTGCTTGATTAAAAGAGGGGGGCAGCTACATCTTAAATAAGGATCAAAGTCCTAGCCTAAGGGGACACTTGTCTAAGTAAAATTATTTTTTTACCTCTCTTATAGCCATCCTACCTTAATAGGAACAAGGGGTGGCTAGGTTGGCTCTATAGCCGACCTAAGCAGGGGGAAACCATGGTCAACTTACCCAGTAAGGAGGGTGGTGACTACTAAACCCTAAAGGATAATCTAAACCCTAACCATACTCCTTTATAAGGAGTGGCTTTATTACAATCTAATAGGATTTTTATTGACTAGTATTAAGATGATTAGGACTCAACTCTATTGGAGTCCTATTATAATCCCTCGTCCAAATAATATCCTATAGATCATATATTAGACATGGTACTGTCAGGTCACATACGGAATCAGTTTGTCTTGCTTTATTTGGATTCTACCGGAGAACTCCTTCTCTCTCAATCCGAATGACCTTGGCCAGAGATTTGTCTGAGCAAGCACATATAGGATATTCTTCTCGTGATACCGAGAGTGGATGATCCTCTGTTGATACTCAATTGCCTTCGTAAGGTTGGCTACCAATCCCGATAAGTAGTTACACCAGATCTGGAACTTTCCAAACTTATAAGTCTGGCATTAAAGAAAGGAGCACTCATACAAGGCATCCTTGGCGTCTCAAGTCTAAGGACCAGATACACAACTGGGACTATGGAATCGCTGTCTGATATTAGGTATCATTAACCATACAACATTCTATAAGCAGATCAATCAGTGAACTCATTCTGTAATGAGCACTTGTACTATATCCTTAGTGTCTTCACACAAGTGGCTATGAGATCAGCTGCCTCCATCATATGGATGGGTATATAGTACACTGATCTATCTGGTTATCTCAATATCTCTCTTAAGTAACCTATTACTGGGATTAATTAGGATCTGTGCTTAAAGGTGAATCGATCACATTATCGTGATCTCATCACGATCCGATTCCCATTGCACATAACCAAGAACATCACAATATATATATAACAAATAAATATCAATATTAATCATAAGTAAAAAGATCACATAACATGTTACACGTGTCATCACTCACGTGATTGGCTTGCAAGGCACCTGTAACTAATAATCCACATATAATACTAAGAAGGTGATAGTGCTTCCACTTACCTTCCTGTACATATAAGGCTCATCTTCATTCTTAACGAAGTTATAAGATATGATCACCTCATCAAATCTTATGTTCTAACTTCAGAAAGCTTGCTTCAATCCATAAATGGATCTAAGTAACCTGCACACTTTATCTAGACTCTCTTTGGATACAAATCCCTTTGGTTGTATCATATATACCTCTTCCTCGAGATTGCCATTAAGGAATATTGTTTTGACATTCATCTGTCAGATCACATAGTCATAGTATGCCGCAATGGCCAAAATAATTCCAATGGACTTAATCATGGCTACAGGTGAAAAGGTTTCATCAGAGTCAACTCTTTATATTTGACGATATCCTTTAGCTACCAACCTTGCTTTATAGGTCTCTACCTTCCCATCCACTCCAATCTTCTTCTTGAAGATCCATTTACAACCGATGGGTATAATATACTCAGGTGTATCCACAAGGTTCCAAACCTTATCAGAGTATATGGAATCCATCTCAGAATTCATAGCTTCTTGCCATTTCCTAGAGTCTATACTCATAATAGCCTCCGCATAGTCTGAGGGTCAACATCCTGAGAGTCATCTCCACTACTATGTCCCACATATCTTTCAGGAGGGTGAGATACTCTACTAGACCAATGTAAAATTGGAATTTATGCTTTAGGTACCTGAATAGACTCGGGCTCTAGAATGGTGCTTGAGCTAGGTTCTCCAACCTTGCTCAATTCTATCTCACTCTGACTATTTCCACCAAGAATGTGTTCCTTCTCAAGGAACACAACTCTCCTGGCAATAAAGACCTTTCAGTCCTCGGGATGATAGAAATAATACCCACAATTTTTCCTTGGGTATCCCATGAATGTGCACCAATCTATCCTTGATTCCAACTTATCAGGGTTGTGTCCTCTAACGTGGGCAAGACAACCCCAAATTTTAACAATCTTAAGATCGGACTTCTTTCCTTTCCATATCTCATATGGTGTAGACACTACCGACTTTGATGAAACTCTATTCAAAAGGTAAGCTGCAGTCTCTAGGGCGTACCCCCAGAATGAAATGGGTAGGTTAGCGAAACTCATTATGGATCGCACCATATCTAATAGCATATAATTCCTCCTTTCTGATACACCATTGAACTGAGGTGTATAAGGAGGTGTCCACTAGGATAAAATCTCATTGTCACTGAGGAAATGAGTGAACTCCATACTCAAGTACTCTCCTCCTCGATCTAATTGAAGAGTCTTAATAATCTTTCTAATTTGGATCTCTACCTCATTCTTATATTCTCTGAATTTTTTAAAGGCCTCAGATTTGTACTTCATTGAGTACACGTGTCCATTATCAGTGAATGTAATAAAGTATGAGCAATCACCTATAGCTTGAGTCGATATGGGACCACATACATTACTATGTACGAGTTCTAATAACTCAGTGACTCTCTCTCCAATTCCACTAAAATGAGAGTTGGTCATTTTCCCACGAAGGCAAGGTTCGTAAGTTACATATGACTCATAGTCAAATAGATCTAAGTATTCATCTTTCAGCAACTTTTGAATCATTCCCTCATATATATTACCTAGCATATAATGCCATAGGTATGTGTTATTTACCTCATCCCTTTTCCTCTTATATATATTTATATTCATGATATGTGGAGAAGTGTCTAACATATATATGTCATTTATAAGGGTCCCTCTAGTGATGATCTTATCATCCATAATTATTGAACAACTATTATTCTCAAAAATAAATCTATATCCACTAATTGTCAAGAGATAGAAATAATGTTTTTGATAATAGAGGAAATAAAATAGCATTCATTTAATGCAATAATAGCTCCACCAGGCAGAAGTAGAGTGACCTCTCCAATAGCTACTGCAGCAACTCTTGCTCCATTGCCCATCTTGAGGTCCATCTCGCCTCTAGCCAATCTCCTAGGTCTTGCCAGAACCTGCAACGAATTACAAATATGATAAACACTCCTGGTATCTAATACTCATGTGTTATCATGAAAATCTAACAAGTAGAGACTGATCATGAATATATCTAAAGCTTCTTCAAGCTTTTGTCTCACCTTCCCTGCAAAGTAGTCCTTGTAGTTTCTCTGCCAATGTCTATCTTGGCCATAGTGGAAGCATTGTCCTTTGTCCTTTCCCGAGTATTTCTTGGCAACCTTTGCTTTACCTGGTCTTTCTTTGCCCTTGCCCTTCTTAAGGGTCTTGCTGGCCTTCCTTTTCTTTTTGGTCTCACCAATATAGAGAACTAGCTTCTCGTTCTTGATGAAACTCTCAGCTTCCCTCAACATATTGAGGAGCTCGGGTAGAGTCACCTCAAACTCGTTTATATTAAAGTTAATAATGAACTGTGAAAAGGAATCCGATAGGGACTGGAGTATAAGATCAACATACAGGTTATCCTTTAGGACTATCTTTATACTTCACAAAACGAGTGATCTCATCCTCGCTAGTCCATTCCTCCGGCGTGGGCACAATCGTATTAACGACATATACGATTTTTTCTTCTGTGAGAATAACTCTCAAATTACGGAGCCAATCTGTATAGTTTAGACCAGTGAGGCGGTTGGCATCAAGTATGCCACGTAAGGGGTTTGTGAGCGGCATATTTCTAACAAAACAAGATATAGCAAAAATAAATAACATGCAGATTTTACAGAAAATACTAATTAAGATATAGACTTCTATCTTAATGTACTCCCACTATTTTCTTAGCAAATCATGTGACACCCTCGACACGTGAGACGAAAGTCTCTGGTAGACTCCTAGTGGGGATCGGGATCCAATTGGCATCATATTACAACCTCGAGGGACTTGACCAATTACACTAAGCCCAAAAGGTAGGCAACTATTGCCAATCACAACTCCTTATCATTCCCATCACGTTCGGCCTCCGAATCATCATGGTCTCAAGGGACTCGACTAACTATGATATTCAGTTAAATCATCACCATCGTTACAAGATGAGTCTGATTTGATGATATGCCCTCGAGGGACTCGACCAAGCATACCATGTCCTCAAGTCACCAGTGACATATCTATGTCATAGGCAAGAACTCGAACACATAGACAGGTGAGCCTCGAGGGACTCGACCAACTCAACCTATGTCATGATTCAATTTATTCCTATAACGATAGAAGTCCATGTGGGTCAATCTTATTACCTCACACTTACCGACTTAATATTATCGTATGAGGGGTTTTTGTTTCGTATCGATCTCCTAATATGTCGTGTCATACATATACATATTTAATATATATCTACATCTAATGCAAATATATATATACATATATCTAGTAGGTATATAACACATTATATATGCAAGCCATACCAGATAATCATGAGCGGTCACCTAATATGATTAAGCCCAAGCCAATGGGCCTAATCACTCACAATAAGATGTATGTGTGCATTAATGCATCTCTATGCCCTGTGATTGTTGATCTCATCATTATCGGTTCCGTTGGATCGTTGTATCACCATACGTCGTGATCTCCTGCCATGGCATCGAGGGTGCCGCTTGTCACAGGCTTAGCTTTTGCCTAAGTCGTACGGCACCCATGCATGTCCGTCCGCAAAGGTCAACCCTCCCTGAGATCTCCTAGAGTCCCTTAGACTTATAAAAGAGAAAATGGGCCAAAAAAAATAATTCTCACAAGATCCACAAGCAACTGCTCAAGCAAACACTTTATAAAGCTAAATACAAATTACACCCATGGACATTACAAACTCAGAAAGGTTGTACATAAAGGATAATGGTCCATTAAAAACCAAAGTCCCCATAAGTGCTTACAAGACATACTTGTATTGACAAGCCAAAATTGGCTATAAAGTAAACCAAACTCGGGCTGCTAAGCCTACTGCAAGCCCGCTACTTGCTGTATAAGATATGTGCATAAACCAAAAGACACGGACAAATACGAGCATTTCATCAAACACCTTATTTACATTATTGTCCGTGACATGTTGTAACCTCCACGCTCCCGCTGCACCTCTCCATGTAATTACGAATAATCGCAGGCATGCAGGCCCAACAATAAACAAGAAAAAACATAGGCTCACAGGCCCTAATAATAATAATAATCATAATTACACACATCACAACACGTGGCTCATGATCATCCATTCACATCATACATCACATGTACATCACATCATATGTAGGATTACTAGATATACATAATAATTAATTAAACTATTTAATTAATTATTTTTTTAGAAATCAAGATATGCTCAGAATTTTTAGAATTGTCAAGAGCATTTTCATAATTCTAGATGAGAGGACAGTCCTTGAAATTTTCAAAATTATCAAGGGTATTTTTAGAATTCTATATATGAGGACAGTCCTCGAAATTTTCAAAATTATTGAGAGTGTTTTCAGTATTCTGGATGAGAGAACAGTCCTTGGAATTTCTAGAAATATTGAGGGTATTTTTAGTATTTTGGATGAGAAGATAGTCCTCGAAATTTTTAGAAATATTGAGGGCATTTAAGGAATTCTGTATAAAAGGATAGAGCTAGAATTTCTCAAATTCTGAGGGGCATAACCATCTTTTTCTTAAACAGATGCCCTAGCCCTCCTTCACCCTCATTGTGTCTTGTCGCCACGGCCCCTCGTGGCGCCTACCCTCTACCCGCCAAGGCGCCACCGCCATCGGTGTCCCCTGTGGCGGGTGGCCGGTGGCCGTGCCGTGGTGTCCATCCCTTGTGGGTTGCTACCCTGCGGCCTGCGGGGCTGGTAGTTGGCCGCCTTGCGGTGTAGCTAGGCCATGGTGGCCGCCTGAGGGGCTTGGCCATGACCAGCCACCTTTGTATGTAGACAGCATGCATGTGGCCGCCCCTCCCTCGCAGGCACCGCCTACTTTCGCTAACCAAATCACTACAACAAGCACGTAGAACAGTTCAACATGATTCAATCTCATCACACGTAATTTAAAACTAATTTTTTGCATGAAAATCTTAACTCTGATACCACTATTAAGAAACCTTAGCAAGTGTATCACATGTGCAGTAGAAATCAAAACAAAAATCGGTTTTTCACGTAAATCAAATCGTCGTGCAAAAGATTGGGGTCGCGAGAAAATTCGTAAAAATAAAAAAATCGAGATGTGTGAGAGATTTATTTTACCTAGGGAGATTGTATATCTCTGTATTCCAGATTCGGATGGAGAAGATGAAGAAGGTCAAGCGTCCTCCTCTCTAGCAGTATCCACATGATAGATCTCTACAGCGAAACTCCTCCAATCTGATCTCGCAACTTTTGCACAGAGGAAGGGAGGAAAATAGGAGGGGGAGGCCAAAGGTGTAGTTTATCAACCATGAGTATCCCCTCCTATTTATAGAGAGCCACTAAAACCTTAGAGCTCCTTCCTTAGTAGGTATTGGATCTTCATCCAATTACCCACTATACTTGCATTATTGGATCTCTATCCAGTAATCTCCTTAGGCCTATAATTGGGCCTTAATCAAGGAGCCCTTCAACATAGGGTTTCATCTAATGAGAATAGGAGCTAATTGGATCTTCATTCAATCCTCTATTCGTTGAAGCATCCACCATATGTGTGTGACCCTCTAGGCCTGATACCGAACTAGCCGTAAGTCACTCCCATCAGAACTCTTTTTGATATAGTGAATTATTATCCTCACAATAATTCACTCAACTCATCGACTATGGACGTACTAGGCCACTACGCCATAGTCCCCAGACGGTACAGGGGGAATCAAATCCATTAGACCAGTCTGTCTACGGTTATTATGTATTTATAATCCATCATCCAAATAATATTCCAAAGACCATATATTGGACATGGTACTGTCAGGTCACAAACAAAATCAGTTTGTCTTGCTCTATTTGGATTCTATCAGAGAACTTCTTCTCTCTTAATCTGAATGACTCTAGCTAGGGATTTATCTGAGCAAGCACATATGAGATATTCCTCTTGTGATACTGAGAGTGGATGATCCTCTATTGACACTCAATTGCCTTCGTAAGGTTGGCTACCAATCCCGCTAACCAGTTGTAATAGATATGGAACTTTCCAAACCTGTAAGTCTGGCATCAAAAAAAGGAGTACTCATATAAGACATCCTTGGTGTCTTAAGTCTAAGGACCAGATACATAATTGGGACTACGGAATCGCTGTCTGATATTAGGTATTATTAACCATACAACATTCCATAAGCGGATCAATCAATGAACTCATTCTCTAAGGAGCACCTATATTATATCCTTAGTGTCTCTACACAAGTGGCTATGAGATCAGCCGCCTCCATCACATGAATGGGTATATAGTACACCGATCTAATCGGTTATCTCAATGTCCCTCTTGAATAACCTATGACCAGGATTATTTAGGATCTGTGTTTAAAGGTAAATCGATCTCATTATCATGATCTCATCACGATCCAATTCTCATTACACAAAACCAAGGACATCATAATATATATGTAACAGATAATATAATGTAAGAATATGTCAATATTAATCATAAGCAAAAAAGATCACACAGTATGTCACACATGCCATCACTCACGTGATTGGCTTACAGGGCACCTGTGACCAGCACCTCATCAATCTAATATCTCAGAAACTATATATTGGGCATGGTACTCTCAGGTCATATATGGAATCAGTCCGAGTCTCGCTTTATTCAGATTCTCTTGGAGAACTTATTCTCCCTCAATTTGAACGACCCTGGCTAAGGATTTGTCCAAACAAGAATACATGAGATATTCCTCTCGTGATACTGAGAAGGGATAATCCTCTATTAATACTCAATTGCCTTCACAAGGTTGACTACTAATCTCGATAACCGATTATACCAGATTAGGAACTTTTCGAACCTGTATGTTTAGCGTTAAAGAAATGAGTACTCAAACAAAGCATTTTTGGTGTCTCAAGTCTAAGGACTATACACACAATTGAGACTACGAAATCATTGTTTAACGTTAAGTATCATTAACTATACAACATTCTCTAATGAGCAATTATATTGTACCCTTAGTGTCCCCACATAAGTGGCTATGAGATAAGTCACCTCCATCATATGGATGGTATATAGTACATCGATCTATCTGGTTATCTTGATATCCCTATCATGTAACCTATGACCAGGATTATTTAAGATCTGTGTTTAAAGGTAAATCGATTTCATTATTTTGATCTCATCACGATCTGATTATTATTGCATAGAACTAAGGACATCACAATATATATTTGTAACAGATAATATAATATGAGAATATATTATTATGACCAATTGGCACTAAGAGGGAGGGGGGTTTGAATTAGTGTAAAAGTAAATTCTCATTTTAACTTAAAACTTTTTGCTTGAAGCAAGAAAGAAAAATCAGAAGCTTTTAGTTCAAGTAAAGTAATTTAATCTTATAGAGAAATACTAAGCTTTTTTGCTTGAAGATGACTCAAAAAAATAAGTAAATCCAAATAAGGAGATAGGCAATGTCATAAGTGAAGTGCTTAATTTCGAAGGATTTCAAAACATAAATAAAATTGGAAGTGTCAATATAAAAGTAGTAAGCAAGGTAAGCAAAAAGGAACTTATAGTTTTATAGTGGTTCGGCACTAACTGGCCTACATCCACTCCCGAGTCCTCCTCCTTGAGGACACTAGCATCCACTACCGATCTTCTTTGGGTAAAAATCAAACCCTTACATATGAGCTTACAAGAGAGACTTCAAGAATTTTTCTAACTCTAAGCTCTCTCCCTTCCCCTTTTCGTTTGCTTATAATTCACATATAATTTTTTCATAGAATGTAATCACCAAAATTATTGCGTGTAATATAAGAAAACTTAGGGTATTTATAAACCCCAAATGACTTCAAAAATTGGAGCTAAAATTCAAACAAACTTGAAAAATTTGCGTACGAGCGGTTCAACCATAAGCCTGGGTAGGTCAACCGCCGAAAGTACCCAAAATCCAAGGTATAGGCGGTTCAGCCACCCAACCTAGATAATTCAGCCACTAACAGCCACCGGAAATCCTAGGTGGTGGCGGTACACCCACCACTCACCAGCGATTCAACTGTCGGAATCTCTGGAAAAGTGATTCCCTCCACTTTTTAAATTCTAACCTTGAACTTGATGTTGATCAATTCGTTAGTCAACTAATTGAGCTCAACCTAAGCTCAATCAAACCCCATAGTGGACCCGGTTATTTTATTGAGTTGATTTGGATTTTATCAAATCCAACTTGATTAGGATTCAAACCCTAACTACGACTCAACGATTACAACTATAATGACCATCAAGCTTAAACAAGACCTAACTCCCGTCAATCCGGTAGCTTTCGACATTCTTATGGTAAGTCTTACTATCTTCTTCTAGTGATCTACTGATGTGTTCCTAGCAAACTTCCCGATCCCTTTGGCAAACTCCTAGTGAACTCTCGGCAAGGTCCCACTGCATCACCAAAACCTTAGCCCGATGCCCAGGCTTGATCCTGGCCCATCATCTAGTTGTAACTTAATTTTTCCATCGTAGTTTGACCTGCAATACTTTCTCTAATACATGCATATTAAATTAAAATACTCATCAATTGATTTATCATTAAAATCTGAGATTCAACATATGTCAATAATAATTATAAGCAAAAAGATTGTTCAGCATGTCACACGTACCATCACTCACATGATTGGCTTGTGGGGCACATGTAACTAATAGTAGATAGTGGTACCCTTGCCGACGATGATACTACCTATGCAAAGCAGTTGTACATCCAAAACCCAGATTCCCAATCTTTGTTCGATGCTAGTACTGTCCGACGCCGGTGGTAGTATCGCCAATACACCGGAATCTCGGGGATTTAAATTTTTGGCTCTATTCTTAAAGTCTTTTGGGGCTTATAAATACCCTACTCAAGCTTACTTAATGGAGCAAGAATCATGAGATTAAAAGTGTAGTAAACTCTCTTTGAGCTTTAGTTGAGTTTCTTCTACCTTGAGTAAAGGAAGTATTTTTAAGTTGTAAGAGGGTTGAGGTCTCTTATAAAATAGAGGTATAAAAGTTATCTCTTGAGCCTACTAAAAAGAGAAGAGTTGTAATAAGGATAGTTGATCTTCATCCGATAACAAGAAGATCGATAGTAAAAGCCAATAATCTTAAGAAGAGTGAAATTATGAATGGACACAAGTCGAAACGATCAAGCCGCTATAAATCAATTCATATCGTTCTCTTACTTTGTTTTATTATTAATTACTAATTTATTTTATTTACTATTTTTACTCATATTTTTAGGTTAAACACATTTTCAAAACATTAACACTTGCTAACAAGAAAGAGATTGTATTATAATCAGAACCCTAACGTTTTGCCATAGGTCTCAGTAGCTTTTAACGGTCAAAGTCAACCCTCAACAAAGAGTTAAGAGGTGTTGGATGCTCGAGCCTTCTTTTGGTGGTAAAGGAAGAGAGTCCATGCGCCATATCAATTATCCAAGACTACATAGAAATCTTATATCAGTTTGCATGTTTGAGTAAATGGTTAATAACATCTTATTCCACGTCATTCAAAACCCTCCTCGCATCACCCCATCAAAATAGATTATTTTCGTCTAACTGACTAAGAAAATTTGTTTGGTCTAAGCTTCATCCTTTTTTTTCTCTTTCTTGTTAGCAACCCTAAGGAAGAAACTAGTGTTTAGTTATATGCTCTTGATTTGTCTTGATTTTTTACTTTTTTTTAGTTTTGTCCTAATTTCTTTCTTAAATGAACTAACTTGTGAATAAGAGAGTGCACAATAACATCCTTGATATCAAGTACCCATTGAACTTCTTCTAATTATTGCCATTTTTTCAAACTAAAATGGAGACTAAATCTTAGCAAATACTGAGAAGTACCAAGATGAAGTTTTATACCTTGGCAAACTGCTAATAAACCTAGTATAATAATTGAGTAGCATCAGATGAAACAAGTAGGTACTCAAAGGATCAAGAGAAACTTGTAATGCCCAAAATCATTTTCAGTCACAAAATGATTATTTTTATCTTGTAAAACGAGTATAATAATTGGAAAAACATGAACAAAATCTCTTTCTCCTAACTCTTTATCTAATTAAGCATACATATTTTTAATATAAAGGAAGATATATATTTTTGCTTTTACTTTTTTCGATCTGCATGTAGTTATTCTTCAATACTAGCTATGTAATAAATATATCCTTTTGTTACATTAAACGTCATACAAGATGCTTTTGTGTGGATCAAGATGCGATCTGTTAACTGTGTAACAGTACACTAATGATTAGGATATCACAACAAAAACATATAATAGATACTAGCAACTAAATTTGAAATACTAGACTTAGTCATCCACATAGCATTCACATTTGATATGAGCAAATTTAACACTATTCCTAAAGATTTTGGACTGAGACCATCCAAGCTATCAATCCTTCCCTCAAGCCCAAAACAATTGATTACTTAAATCAAGAATAAAGAAACATACGTGTAAACCATATGTATACGATCCTATATATGTTTTGGCCACAAATCAACAATGACTAAATTTTCTTTAGCTACGCAACACACCGTACCTAAAATTTAAATGGCAATGAATATAAGCTTTTTTGCGTCGTCGCGTCAAGAGTTGGAGTATCCACGTCGCGAGGTTGTTTCCGTGCAAAATGAAACAATGAGGGCGAGCAGAAAAGGAAAGGCTTATTTTGGAAAAGATAGCAAGGAAAAGTTTCCATGGCTGGGCTCACAACTCCCTCCACCTTTTTCTGACCTCCATATGCGCTGGTACCGCAAGTCTCTCTTTTCCCACGATCAGTGCAAACTCCTCCATGAAGCTTTTTGCTGTTAGTCAAAAAACGAAAAAAAGGATGTCTGAACATCCACAGGTCCATCAAGCGACTCTTTCTGACAGCAGCATCCACCACTATCACATCCCAAGCAGCAGCAACCCTAACCTCCAGAGTCCACTTTTTTACCATAGGAGGCCCGTATATATATCGTCATAAACATGGCTATCAACCTCAGGCAGGCCTCTGTTAAGAGTCAGTGTTCTATTGACCACATAAGTGGGTCATAGAGATGGGCAAGTATTGCCATTACTGGTGCTTCTTTACAGGAGTCCTACAGTGTGTCTGCACTTATGTGCGCAATATCACATCAATATGCCCCCCTATAGAATGCTTTCTCGATACCACAACTTGAAGCTTCACAAGTGGATCTCACAGTAGCCAAACGTAACCCTTCTCATCTAGGATCGTGAATAGGTCGTGTTGTCATTATATTATTCTTGGACATCAATACATACATTATATATATTGTCTGATAAAGGTAAAAATCATTCTTTTTCACTTTGACAAAAATAAAAAATATTCTTCAAATATTTTTTTAATCTTGCGCTTATGGAGTGTACTATATATATAGTTATTTTTCAATTCTTACATTTTTTCTTATTTTTTTGTTATTTTTCACTTAGCTTACATGCAGCTAATAAAAATCATAAGCTATGCAGAAGTGTGACTAATCATTGGTTATTTGTATAGACATCCTTGATCTACATGCACCTTTATAATATATATATATATATATATATATGTATATATATGTATATATATATCATTTTGTACATAGCCTATTAATAACTAGAACACAAAACTGTCTAAACACTTCCTTTCACAAAATAAATGAATGAAATTGACTAATCATGAACATGTCTAAGTCTAGTACTATCCTTTAAATGTGATAAATACTCGAACCTCATTTTATACGTTTTTTTACTTTAATTTGTGGACCTTTTAGCAATCACCTCACAGTTCCAATGTATGACTAAATTATACCAGTAAATTATCTCATAGATTTAACGCACATCTTCTCAACAAACTTTAGAGTAGTCATTGAGCAAGCTTGTTGATATCCTATTCCTCCATTGTCTCCGTTAGGGATGTCGTTTATGCTCTTATTGAATTTATTTTTCTGAGATTTAATGACAGTTTTTTAGAACATTGACATAACATTATCACACCTCAGTTGAATCTCTTATTAAATGTAAAAAAAAGATATGGATTGATTCGTAAAGTTATATTATAATTCATTTTAATTGAAGCATGTTGAGTCAAAAAATATAAATGAAGTGAATCAAAATATACAAAATCTTTCTTTTTCTGTTTTTCATAAAGATTGCTCGGGACTTGAACTTGAAACAGTCCCGATGATTAACATTTAAGAAAGTTAATTCATAACAATTATAGTGATTCTTGTTAGCAAAATTAAAACCCATATAAAAATGAAAGATTTAAAAAGATATTCTTTAAATAAAGTTGACAATAGTGAAAGGAGAAATAGTAATATAATTCCTTACTTTTTCTATTTTTATAGTTATGTGAACTAATCAATATCACATAGGCATAAACATACAAATGGCTATACCCAAATTATTGCAAGACATAACTATGACGTTATAGTACAAAAAGAATATACCCTACCTACCCCTAGAAAATTACATTCATGTTATGAAGTAATATATAACAAGGTATAATGGGGAATAAAAGTGCAAATTAATCTACTCTATTATTTAAAAAATGATACATAAAAGTGAATTAGTTAAAATGACAGAGGAGAAATAAGCTTTTATTAATCAATTTATTCATGTTATCGGAAACACTGATCTCCTGCACTAAATGTTGAGGTCCTAATTAAATTGGCTTGGAACATGGATGAAAAAGAAAAAGGAAAAACAATTGCGATGGCCCTCGAAAGAAGCAAGCTAACAAGTGATCAACAATGACCATTCGGCCTATATAATTGAGAGTGGTCCTCAAAGAGGAAACAGGAACTACTGCATTAATTATAATAGATGCAATAAAACAACAAAGGCACGTACGAAGGACAGCGCTGTTAAGAAGACAGGTACAGGATCATCCTTTGTGACCCAGTGCAGGTCAGTTAGAACACATGATATTTCAGGATTCAATGGATAAAACTCTCTTTTCCGCGGAACGAAAAAATGGTGCAAATACCATTTGCATCATAGATGTGGTCCTCCTAAAAGTTAAGCTTACAAGAAAACAATAAAGACACCTCCCACTGGATGTGGCATGCCGTTTTAGATAAAATAATGAATCTAAGGATGAATTTATTTTGTTGCACTCCATTTGATTCATTAGAATCTGATTATTATGTCGTCACCATTCACAATTGATAGACACGTACGTATACTTTCAGCTTAAATAGTGAAAGACAGATGAAAAGGACGAAAACCCATAGCTTAAACTAAAATGGACGCAGTTCATGTTTCTTCTTTCTTCAATAGATGCATGTGTCTCAGAAGTTCTAATTCCCCATATCAGCGTATTCTTTTTTTTTTTTCAATTACATTACCAGGATCGACGCAATCATGTTCCTAAAAGGCTTCTTCTAATTTGAGTTTGATCGTTCTATTCTTTTGTGAAATTAGATACTAGAACACATCTAATTTTGGCAGTCACATTTTCTGTTGTGAATACTTCAATATTTTAAGACAATTCAAACGGACTTAATATGTTCCAAGCATATCTCACTATTATATGCCTTAATCCAAGTTAACTTTTGGTGAACAAAATGGGATGAAACCTACTTTTTCATATATATTAATTGTTTACTTTCTTTCAGCTTTCGATTATAATTAAAAGAACTTAATTATCGTTCCTTGACATATTCCCATCTTCCTCTTGGCGACATAGCCACTTAACATAAGGCATGAGATTCACATGTAGAGACAACTCAAGGAGCTGTTACTAAATTGAACAGCGATTTAATGAAGTGAAGTGATGCCACAAAAGAACTAGAGTTAAAAATATTAATTTCTAAACATTTATGCAGTTATTTTGTTCCACTTTTTTTCTTAAGGTATCCATAAGCTGCCTACTCTAGATCACAAATCTTATTCCTCATAATGACTTACTGTTCTTGTTTCTAATTTGTTTCTTCCGTCCTTCATTGCGTTAGATTTGTTTCTTTTTCTTGCAAGCACGCTACAATTCCACAACATTGGATCTTTTTAGAAAGAAACTTTTATCTCTTAATCTGGTTGTCTAAAAAGTATCTAAAATTTTGGAGTATTGAAGATACCTTTAGGCCATTGTAGATCGATCTCCTGAGATTTTATGCAACTATGCCATAATCTTCCGAAAAATACATTACTGAGATGTACAAACAATGTCAAATCTTCTGTATACAAATCATCGAAGAACCTTCCAGATCATAAACACTACATCTAAACATTAGATACTTTGATCGTCCTGTGTTGTATCCAAACAAATGAAGGAATAGCATTAGAAGAAGAGCTGATCCCTTCCACCTTGAAAGCTGATACCTCCAAGATTTGCCGTTCCTCCTCCCACCATATCGTGGTCTTCCAATCCCATATCCAACACCAAGCCATAGCCGTCTCCACCAAGGTCGGAGGAGCCCACTCCTGTCATTCTTGTGCTGTACATGTCCTGTTGGAAACCAAGGAAGTCGTAACGCAATGCTGTCAAACTGAGGAAGGTGTTTGAGCTGTTGCCCTCCTGAGGTGGGACAACGGGGAATGATGAGGTTATCTGCTCATAGCATCCATCTGGAATTTGCTGCTCATGCTGAGGAGGGGATGACTCCATATATGACGAGAAGCAACCTAGGCTGTGGTTGTTGTCCTGCTCATTCTCCAAGCTGCAACTCGTCGGATCCCCCTTCTTCTTGTTAAAGACTCTACACAGGACCCAGTCTTCCTGTCACAACAAAATAAAGCACCCAAATTCCGTAGTTCTTATTACATTTGCCGTATAGTAGTTTTTGGGTTTGCAGAATCACTTTGGTGAAAGCATTTGTATGAAAAGTGTTGTCAAATACTCTCGTGTCTATGTATCTGTACGTGCATGTTCAAACATGGAATGAACAATAAATAGTCATGGCAGGAAAGAAGAGTGAAGTTAAGCACAGAAACTCCAAGGACAAAGATAGTAGATGAACCTTTGGAGGTGTATGTGGGGATTCCAGTCGAAACTCATGCATGACCCAGTTGGTCTTCATCCCATTTGGAGCTCTCCCGCTGTAGAATACCAGTGTCTTTCTCATTCCCACCACCGTATGAGTGGCAGTATCGTAGACCGTTCGATCTTTACCGGTTGCTTTCCAATACCCAGACTTGGTTGCCCGATTGGTACGGGAGCCAGTGGCATATTTCCGGTCACGAAAGCTGAAGAAGTACCACTCGTTGGCGGTGAGCTTGGCCACCTCTGAGATCGTCGCCAGTTAGCCGTCGTTAATTGTAAGTGGACATAAACAAGAAATACACGAATTTTTTATACAAAAGAGACATTCCACATGTGACACCAAATGAATGAATAGACTGCGTCGGACTATTATAATCAAGATGATATGACTGACAAGAATTTGGAGTTTTCTACTCACCAAGAAACAAAAACTACACTCGAAGTATTGATTAAAAACCAGCAGATGAACGGATCAAAATGGTTCATGTATCTCGCATTTTTCAAAATCACCATGATGTGTTCATATACTGCCGTGCTGCGCCTTCAGGTTAATTTGCTCAAGTGGGAATGGACAAACATCTACTTATATGCATATTATTGCACACTTTTACCTTCACCTTACCCTCAGGTTAATTTTCACAAATGAGAAGAAACAAATTTCTAATTGGATTCATGGTCACCTTAAGCTTAAAAAACAGCAAGTTCTTGACATCGTGCATACAGAAAGTCGTATGTATAATAACCTCCAATGCTCTGTAATAACAAATTTAATTTAATATATGCAGGTATCCAGTTTGCAAGCAAAAGACTAGGACGCGCCTGCACCGCCCACCCCCCACCTCTCTCTTCTCTCTCTCTCTCTATCTCCTGGTCTTTATTTCTCTCTCTTTTCTCAACCCCAAATCTTCCACCCCCACCTCCCACCCACCCCCCCCCCCGCCCCTCTCCCTCTCTCTCCCTGTTTCTTGAATAAATAAATACGAAAGAACTGCCCTACTCATTTTTTTGCATTGTCTGCTGATGTGCACAATGCTTCAAACACTTGTGAGATATTCTTTGTAGCTAAGGATCGAAATCCATGGATGACTGCTAGGCAACATGAACAGCATTACGGCCAAAAAATAACCATCTATCCAAGGAGTATACTCGTATCACAATTAACTATATAAGCCTATAAATCTGAAAGGTTATTTACCTGGAAGTTCCCACGGCTCACGAGTGTGCAAATCCACTTCCTCCATGGTTCCACCGGAGATTCTTTCATTAGCTACCTTCTTTTGTAAATAGTGGCAGACCAACTCCTCGTCACTTGGATAGAACCTGAAACCTGGCGGGAGGGTGGACTCAATGTCCCTTAGACCCATATCTTCGCTGAAGAGGGAAAGACGAGAAAGAATCGAAGGATGAGAGAAGTGCGTAGCAAATAGAACTTGAGTTGAAACTGCTAAAGAAAATGGTCGAGGTCTGCCGGGAGGGAGATTGAGTGAAGATTTAATCCTTCCACTTGGGTTATCGGTTCTTATAGAGAGAGAGAGAGAGAGAGAGAGAGAGGCTATGAAGCATAAGCTACTTAGGTTATGAAAGCTGCATTTACTATATTATATCAAAATCCCTATGGGCAAACGAGGCGTGCACCACGGTCGTAATCTCCGGGAAGATGCTTGTGTCCTGATGCTTATGCAACGAGAACTTGAGAAGATATCCATGGCCACAAGAAATCTCTTCTAGGGGAGGTTAAATAATCCCACTTGATGTGGCATTTCAAGATAGGAAAATCCAAGAGATTTAAGGTTGCTATACCCGAACTCCTATGATCATGACTTAATTGTTTGATCCAACAATATTGCACAAATCTTTCGAGATATGATGTGGACAGAACCAAGCCACCTGTGATGATTTATGTACGTGGGCATCCATCTCTTGCGCCAAAAAACATTCTGCTAAGGTTCAGTATTATTATTATTATTATTATTATTATTATTATTATTATTATTATTATATATATATATATATAACTGAGAGTAGTTGGTTTTAAAATTTTCTTTATTGCAAGATAAGATGCGAAAGTTCGTTAAGATGTAGATCGATGTCACTTTGTGTTCCACAGAAGAAGAAGAAGAGAAACTTCATGGTGACTGGTAGGATAAAAAAAAGAACAAGAGTCTCCTGTCAGAAATAATATTCGGCTTTCTTCCAGTTTAAGGGAGGAGTAATAGGAGAGAATCTATGAAAAGATCGGAGTCCGTCAATTATGTTGTCAGCATGTGTGTATTGTCTTCATAACATAGAGGTCTGTAGATGATGATAAATGAACACCGACTTCATGGAGACCAAAATCGAGCACCAAATAATGGAGGCGGACACCACAAAACTCCCAAATTGCCACTTAATTCAAGCACAGCTGTCCTGCAAGAGCACTACTGTATCTGATGCTGCACGTTCAAGTTACACTTGATTCCTACACTCAAACCATAATCTAATACATGCAGGACATGTTTGTTCTAAGGGGATAGGAAAAACCTAGTCATCTAAAAGAATTCTTGTTTGGGACATGTATGTTCGTTTGTCATATAAATATGACAGTAATTTTCAAATTTTTTGGGCTAAATTAAGCTATTAAGTTATACGTCAACTCTATTATATTGGTGTATGACCGATACGTACTCCCATCTTCACATCGATATTTTCCTTATTTACTGCAACACTTATGTGAACTTGAAAATTTGAACATTCTTGTGCTACTAATCATCATTGCAAAACAAAACAGATCGAAACAACCGTAAATATTTCTCGTCATTCTTTACTTCTACATATGGCTAATAAACATGGCATTGTTGCAATCATAACGAACAAACAACAAAGTCCAAGTTTGGCCGTCTTGTGCTATCTGCTTCACCACATCATGGCTCGCTTTCATGCATCCAAATCTGCAGCGACCTCGAAGGTGAACAATCTCAACACGTCCGACGCCATGCTGCAAAGCCATTATTGCTGCCCAAGAGAAAAATGGGCAATTAAGAGAAAAAAAGGACCAAGAAAACCAGAGGCCAGCAGCGTTGGGAGCCAACCATTGTTAGTTTCTGCGTCATTCTCATCCAAGCAACCTAAGATGATGAGCTGAGGCCCCGTGTGTGGGCACGTTGCAGCAGAAGTGTGGGCATGCAGGACGCACATCATCCGAGAGGGCAGAAAACACTGCACGCAATTATTGGACTCCATGATTTAGAACCCTAAGTTTCGTTTCTTGCAGAAGGAGAGCTCAATACTCCTCTTTGTCCCAGATATGTATGCATGATCAGGCTTCCATATCAGTCTTTATATGCTTGTATTATGATTTGTATAACTTGCAGAGGCGACATTTGTCGCCGCCGTGGCAAGCTTCTCGGCATTTACTTGGCATCACATCATAACAATTTCAATCATTGCGACAACAACATGACTTGCAATTATAGAATGCACAAAGAATTTTTTTGCATGTGGCAGTGGGACGCACCTGGTCTGCCAGCAGCAGCTACAACAGCTTCAACAGTTCATCCTGCGGTGATGATGAAGATGCGATCATTCACATTATTTGCTTGTTTAATTCCTCGATCGACTTTGCCTAAGTCAACGTCACACGAAGAAACATTGGAAAATGTAGCAAAACCAAATTAAACTTAAATTACATGTCCATTGGTCCCACATGAAAGGACTGGCCAATTAGTGAATATTCTTTGTCGCAAAACTTATGTTTATGAACTGGGAAAGAGTTTTTGAGTGTATATGTATGTATGGACAAGCTTGTCAAACGGCAGTATTTGGTCATTCCCAGCTCATGAGTGTATTAGTCCATGCACTCGGCTGCAAAGTAGTTTTAGAGGATGCTTAGGGCACCCAAATGTTTGTGAGCCATAGGCTTAGGATCAATTTACACTTAAATGTACAAGAAGAATACTTGTTCTGAATTTGTTTACACGTAAAAGTTAAGTAGGTTTTTTCTTCCTTTTCTAATTTGTTGCACTCGTACTAGAAAAAAACCAGATCCTTTTTCTATCCTCAAATCATCTTCTGCCATTTCTTTATACACGTAGAATATAAACAATCACTATTATTCTAATACTACAATTTTGGCCATTTGTAGAATAGTTCAAGGATATTGCGGGAAGAATATTCCCGAATTCTTTGTCCTGAACAAACCTGACAAGAGGAGAACCATTAGAAGTTAAAAAATGTTCACCATGTTCAACAGAAGGTAAGAATTAGTTCATATAACTTCTCAAAAGAAAAAAAAAAAATTAAGAAGAACAAATTTCTGTTTTTTACTTTTCACGGATAATATATTAAATCGTTGAGGAAACAGTCATATAATTAAAAAAGAAAAAGAAAAGAGAAACTCAGCACTTTGTATCGGGGATGAATGTTATTGACTAGGCAGTGAATTCAGGAGTAATCTCTTAGTTCTTGGTGGATCCTATATTACCTTGGTCATGCTGAATAATTTGGAAAAACATTCAATCAATTCAAACTCTTTCATTATTTTCCTTTTTTATATAAGTCAAAGATTTATTTTATGTATTTCTGGATGATCTAGAATAAATTTCTAAAGCAGAAAAAATTATTTGCTGTAAAATAGTGATTTTTGAACTAGTTCCTCCGGACTTAAACTTCTATGTGGTAGCCACGTATAAGAGAAAGAGACAGAGCATATTTTTCATTTTGCTTTTAGCAATAGAACAGAGCATGATGTTATCCACAACAGCTTCGGAAAATAGATATCCTGAGAGTTATTTTTGTTATGAAAAGCTGAAATTTTTTTTTTTCTGTGTCATTGTTTGCCCCCACAATCACAGCAACTAGTTTCATTGATTGGATAGTGAAGTTTCTTCCTGAGATCTGCATGTCAGTTTGTTTTCTTTGGATGTGTTGCCCTACCAATTTTAAATGCCATGATTTCTGTGGCCCAAGTTAGTTGGAAGTTCTGTATCACTAGCCTAAACTCTATGTATATCAACTGTACTCAGAGCTTCTTACTAGCTATAAAACGAAATGGACTCTCCTTCATCCTGGGCATTTAACTAGAACCAATGTGCTAAATTTTGCAGATGTCTGGGATTAATCATTTATACAGCATTCATAGGTCTGGGATTAATAATTGACAAGATGGAGAGGTTGTTCATTCATCCGAACAGTTTATATTAAAGGTCAGTACAACATTTAGATTGATTGCGAGGACTTTTGATTACATGTCTTATCGGACGCTCAACCAATTTTCATGTCAGTTGCTTTCTGAGATTTTCTTTGTTCCTTAAATATTTGAGTTACATCCGACAGTAATGGCGAAAAAAGAGGAACAGACAAAAGCCTCCTTGCCTTCTTATCCTTCGGCATCTAATTTACCCTCTCTTCCTGTTTGGTCAATGACTAAATGGAACTATCTTGGCCAGCAAAGTAGCTAAGCTGGAGTTACTTTGACTCACTTTGATCATAACTCAACTATGTTTGACAGGTTAACCTGCTTGCTACAATTCCTAATAGCTTAGCCAAAGACTATTTTAGGGTTGTATGAGGTCGTCCTTTGTAAAACCAATCATAAATCCGATTTGTCTGCTATTATACTGATCCACCATTAATTGTGATAGTGGCTTCAACTGTGTCCTCGGCCATGGCGATCATCTGGGTAAATTTCTTAGTTTATTGTACAAGGGCTGTTGTAGGTTTCTTGTTTGTCCTCATCCACCATCATCTCGTTCTCCAGAAAGCGATCGCCGTTGTGACGCAGATGTTAAGTGTGCTCCTAGTTAGGCGTTTGCATAGTGTTGGGGACTGTCTTTATGGCTTGAGAAGTTGGCAAGAGGTTGTCTACAAGCAAAATTTTGGGACAGATGGCGACTAGATTCTTGACAGAGAAGCTTTATGTATATGACAACCATACAGCTTCAGGAAACAAAGTACAGGTATACATTATCCAACTAAGTTTGGAGGAGCATCCATCCTCCGAGCCCGTGGATCAATCAACGCCGAAGGGAAGAAATCAAATAAAAGGGCTTAGGTCACGGGTTGATCCCTCCATAAATGATAACAAACGTGAGTGTGTGCTCAGCCTTGTTGATTCCCTAGATAACATTAGATAGATACAACAGATTTTATTAATGCTAAGATAAGCAGGAAGGTACAGAGATAATATAATAATAAAATGCTAGATTTAAACCACAAGCAGCAGAACGTATCGAAGGCAACAGATCAGCCAAAGATTTCATGACAAATATAGGATTTAATGCTTCAAAAGGAACACCAAGACAGATTCAAATCTTTATACTTATTGAAGAGGATAAGAGACCAACGCCTTCCCCAGCTAATATTTTATGGACTTGAAGCGGCACACTGAGACCAACATCGATCAGCAATCAAAACTAAGGACAAACATTGGTTGATGTCTTGTTCTAAAATTGCAGGCTCCAGGCCGGTTCACGAGAACTCCTTCACATGGCTCAGGAGGCAGTGTGTTTGCCCCACATGAGGTACGAAAGAGGGAGGAACAGGAAAGAGATCGATGAGGTAAGTCATTGTGACCCTGAATGTTCAGACGAGACCCATCGGCCAACATGCTGCTGCAATGATACCAAACAGCAATCTATATTTATTCCTCCCTGCCATATACATCCAGGCTCCTACTCAGAAGTATGACAAATAGTACTCCAGTCATGACAACGATCTATCGGGATGAAGCCTTGATTTAAATGAGGAAAGCAAGGAACGAGATTGGTCTGAACATGGAAAAGAAAAGCAGAATACTTTATATGAAGTAGCTGATGTTTTGACTTCGGACGCATTGATGTGTGTGTGTGGAATGTTAGAATAAATTCAAATAGTTAAAATTATATAAATAAAATATAAAACTTTAGATTTAAATTTAAATTAGACGAGAATGAGATTTATCAAAATACGCTAGATTTTTTAAGTATTTTAAAATATATATTTTATTTTTTAATCAATATACATAAGTATTCTTGGATTGATCCAAAGTAATGCAGATTAAAAGTATTACTAGCTTTCTCTATTATTATCTTAATTTTCTTCCTGCAAAGAAGATCAAATTGAGTACATTGATTAAAAAGAAAGAAAGATTAATAGATTCAAAAAAAGGAAAAAGAAAATGATAGGTATTGGAGTAAGTATTTCTTATCAAATTTCTATCTTTAAAAGTGATAATTATCAATTTTGGACTGTTAAAATAAAAACTATATTTATTTCATATAGATGATTATGAGATTTGGTAGAGAATGATTTTATTCAGTATGATCGGCAGGATCCTAGTATTACAAAAGATAAAAAGAATTAGATGAGTGATAATGTACAAAAAAAAATACAAGATACTCTTACATACTACATTAATTAATAGACGAGTCTCTATTTTCTATAATTATGATGACATCAACATATATATAAGCTTGGAAGATATTAAAAAGTGTGTTTAGAGGCACAAAGAAGATAAAATTTTTAAATTTTTAAATTTTTCGACGTGAATTCAAAACTCTTATGATGGAATATTATGAATCTATCACTGATTTTTTTCTCAAAAGTCTCTTCTATTGTAAACTAAATGAGATCTTACGATAAAAAACTAAAAGATCAGATTATAATAGAAAAAGTTTTACTGTAGAAGAAGTTAAAGATATGATTTTTTCTCAAAAGTTTTACTGTAGTGAAAATCTAAAAATCTAAAATTTTATCTTCAAAATTTGATATGATTTTTAATGCTATAGAAAAAGCTAAAGATACAAATATATTATCTATTAATGAATTAATAGGTTCTCTTTTAGTTCATGAACAAAAATTGAACATATTTTAAAATGAGATTTTAAAGCATGCTCTTCAAATGAAATTCATAATAAGTGTTGATATCAGCGTTAAACCCATCAATTCCTCAACAAGTGTTGATATAGTCTTATCGATGAAAATAAGCATGGATACTGAAGAAACACTTGAGATCTAATGATTCAAGTAGCTGATGAAATATCTACAAGGGAATTAAGGAATGGGCGGATGAAACATTGAAGATGATTACCAAGCAGATCTGCGTTGGACTCGAAGACTCAACATGTTCTTGCTATATATTTTATGGGAAGTAAGGCAGCAAAGTAGCTTAGATGGTGAAATGTCTAAGAAGTAAACCGTGTTGTTGATTTTAGTTTGAGGCCAAAAAAGCTTGATTTTTGCTCATCCTGAATGGTGTTCATCAGATATTTACTTAGAGATATTCCAACATGATCATGTGTTTTTTTACATAACTTTAGGAAGAAAGAGAATAGAATAGTAGAAGAAACTATGGATATTTTTAATCTATGGTACTTTGCCTCAATCCAAAAGTAATTATTTATATTGATTAAAAAGTAGAGTATAAATATTTTAAAATATTTAAAACATATCATATTCCAATAAATCTCATCCTCCTCTAATCTAAATCTTTCTTTTATTTTATCTAATCTTAAATATTTAAATTTATTCTAACACACCCCCTTAATTCAAATAGTTATAATTTAAAATTAGCTTTGGAATAAAAATTTCTTTCGCTAAAGCTTTTTGATAAACTAATCCTCGGTGCTACAGTAGTGGTCCTATTTCTCCTTATCCATATATTCTTAATAATCCTTTACTTATCTTCTTTTGTCTTTTTTCTTAGGCTTATTATTTGAACTTTTTCTCTTTGGTAGCCAACTTTGAGGATCTCGTGGAAGGTTTATATTTGCAAGATCGATTTCCGAAGACTTCCAATTTCTTGTCTTTCGTTTAGTTTTTTTTACATCATCAGAAATTTTTAGCATCACTTTATGTGTATCTTCCTTATTATCCTTATAGTTTCTCAATTATTATGATATGCACCATTTTAGATAGTTCGCATAGATCCACAGAAATTTAGATAATCATAAATTTTATGCTATAATATCGATTCATAAGTACGAGTAGCAAAATCCAAAAGTAATAAGAGAAACACTTTATTTTTTATCATCCTTACACTTGTTATTAATTTATCAATTTTTAATCATAAATTAGATATTTTTTATCATAAAAAATAACATAATATTTTTTTCTCATTAGTTGTCCTATACTAATGAGATTTTATGTAAATCAATAATAAATATCATATCATTAATAACTTTTTCATCAGATTTGGTGTTTACTGTTCCTTTTCCTTTTACTTGAACCTTATTATCATTTCTCATCTACATAATAGATCTCACTGAATCATTAAGCCTTTAGAATAAATTCTATTTGCTGTCATGTATTTACTGCATCCACTATTTAAAAATTAAATATAATTTTTTTATTAAATAATATAAATAAAATATTTTTTCATCCTTTTTATCATCATTATTTTCCTCACGATAGTTTGTTTGATTTTTGTTCTAATAATCTTTTCAAGATGACTATATTTTTTATAGTCACAATAGAAAAAAAATTTAGATTTTTATTTTTGTACTAATAATTTTTTTCAATATGTCAAATTTTTTTTAACAAAAACATCAATATGTTTTTGTTATTTTCATTTATGTTCCTCTGACGTTTGAGTTGATCGATTATGATATTTATTATCTTGATTTTTCTCTTGAGATTTAATTTTTAAATTATTTATTTATTTTTTTCCTGATCTATCTTAAAAGAAACAACTAGCTTATCAACATCGTGAACACTGCATCTCCATTTCCATAGAAGTGGAAACGTGAACGACGCAGTAATCTACTCTTCTTGATGCTTCCGCTGGTGAGAGTTACTTCACCATAGCACTTTTGACTTGTCAAAAAGTGATATATGATTGGTACGAATAGTTTGTATGATGTATGGCATCTACAAAAAGTTGCCAATCCACATCTTGAGATGGTGTGAGAAGGATCTGTAGTGAACTCTCATAGCTAGCTAGTGGCACCTACTTTGTCTCCCTAGCTACAACTTTTTTCTTATTTTGGATCCACGACCTTTTTTTCACCGGGAATTGTCGGTCAGTTTGCACATTTACAATTATTTTCTTATTTGGATGATGTTCGGTTGCTTTTATCTCCAAGAAATGAATGTAGCGCAACCAAATTTAATAGATTCACAAAATATAAGCATGCATATTTATCAAGAGAATTATATGCATCTGATTCATATACCCTCTTTTACTAACTAATATATGTAAATATATTATCAGATAAGCCCATTTTCGTTCGCATATGAAGGGGATTTGGTCCATTTTCAAGTCCATATATTAGTTTATTTAGTTTATCCTATTTAAGATATATTATAATACAAATAAAATAAGTGAGAATTGAAATGATCTGACAGGAAAAATAAGATTAAGGTAAAAAAGATCTCATAATATTTGAACAACTACTTAAAGAGATAAAACATGTTAAATTATCATCCATCAAATAAATTTATATGGTCTAAAAATATTAAGCAAACTAATGAAAAGTATGTGTTCACAATAAAGTACTTTGTTTTGAGCTAAGAAGGGATATATAAAAAAATATTACATTAAATGCAAGACTTAGTTTGAAAAGAAATATATAAACTTAATCTTTCTATGTTTTATATCAAATATTATAAAAGTTACTTTGAATTCTCGATGGATTGATTATAGTGCTTAAAACTCATGTTACCAATAATATATAAGAATTTATTTTAACTTTAAAACTAATGCAACATAAAAGATTCATCTTATGGGAATCATCTTAAATAAAAGTAATAATAGTGGGAATTTATCACTTAGGCCTAAAAACGAGTCACAATGGATCTTCTAAAAACGAGTCATAATGGATCTTGTTGACCCATGTTATGTTTCTAATATTTCTAGAAATTTAGTTCCCTATCTAGAAGATAAATTAGGATATTATCTTTCTTTTGGTAATGATAAACTTAGAATATTTTATGATTCAATAAAAGTTAGTTCTAAAATTTTGTATGATTATTTATAGATAATTAATTTGAATATTAAGTTTATAAAGATATTAGTGGCTCTGCAATCAAATATTAGATTAAAACATAGTTTAAATAGTGAAAAAATCTTCTATGATAGACATTTGGTGCATATATTCAAGGAAAAAATTAAAAGATCAATAAAAGATAATATTTTGAAAGATTCAGATTTTATTGATTTTGATATTTACATATATTACATTAATAAAAAAATAGACTAAATATATAAAAAAATACCAGAATAAGTAAAGACTAAATATATGCAAACCCTCCCATATTCTTTGTTTTTGTGGAGAAAGGTCATTTATCACATTTATAGATGACATGTCTAAATATAATTATATTTATCTAATACATAAAAAGTCTCAAACTTTAGAATACCTGCTTAGATATGACTATATGTATCTAATACATAAAAAGTCTATGTGTATCTAATATATAAAAAGTCTCAAACTAGATGCCTACCGCCTAGATATGACTGTGTATTTATGTGTATCAAATATGATGAGTTTGATCAGGATATTGATGCCTTTGCTCGATTCTTAGAAAATCATAAAACTTATGCTTAGTATACCTTATCAGATATGTCAAAATAGAATGACGCTACTGAAAGGTAAAATCATACTATTATAAATAATTAATAGCATAATGAGCTATTACATTGTTTCTTAGTCAATGTGAGATGAAGCTCTTAGTATAACTATGTATATCTTGTGTTCATAGTATATTGGTTTCATCAATTCATCAACTCCAATTCAGTTATGCACTAATAGGAAACTCAATATGAGATATCTACATATTTGATATTGTTCTGCAGAAATAATTCTTCAATCCATATAAAAAAAAATCTAAGAACTATTTTTGAATATTTTATTGGCTATATACAGAATATAGATTTTATTACCTTAATCATAGTATAGGTATAGTAAAAATATAGTAATACAAAGTTCTTGAAAAAATGGTAAAATATGGGAGTAAAAAATATGTAAGGATTAATTTTGATATCCAAGAGATATAGGTTGTTATTCCTTTATCATTTTCTATTCGAGATATTATATTCCTCAAATCACTAAGAGAATTGATGAAGATAAAAAATAAAATAACATTAATAAACTCTTATATAATGTTGAGTCGCTATTAGTAATCTTATAGAACAATCACAACTTATAGTTTTAAGAGGATCTTAAAGGGAAAAGAGACATCATTTCTGATAATTATGTTATATATTTATAATAATTAGATTATGACATAAGGATGAAAAATGATCCCATCGTTTCACAAGCCATAGAAAATAGTGATTCTGAAAAATGGTATAATATAATAAAAAAGAGTTTAAATCGATGGACTAAATAGTGTTTGAAAACATATTGAATTGTCAATAATTGTAAAAAAAAAAGTCGATTGTAAATGAGTCTTTAAGATAAAATATGACTTAAGGAACAATATTGAATAATATAAGGCTAGACTTGTGATCAAAAGTTCTTTTTAGAAATAAGACATCGACTATAACGATACTTCTTCTCTAGTTCCTAAAATAGATCTATTGATTATTGTCATAACATTAGTAGCTCATTATGATATTTAATTATATTAAATAAATTTTAAATAGTCTTTCCGAATAGAGATCTAGATGAGAAAATCTATATGGAAAAACTTGTAGGATTTATATAAAAAAAAAGAAAAGCTAGCTTGCAAACTTAAAAAATTTATTTATGATATTAAACAAGCTTCTAGATAATGATATATAAAGTTTCATTATACCTTTACTTTCTTCAGATATAAGAAAAATATTATTGATTAGTGCATATTTCTGAAGGTTAGTGGAGGTAAGTTTATTTTATTGGTCTTATATGTTGATGATATTTTACTTCCCAATAGTCATATTAGTTGTTGCATGAAATCAAAATGATTCTCACTAAGAGTTTTAAGATGATTAATATGAATGAGATAACCTATGTTATTAATATTGAGATGCTTAAGGATAGATCTCAAAGATTGTTAGGACTATCTCAGAAATGATATATTGACCGAGTATTTGAGAGATTTAGTATATAACTTTATTTAAATGATACACCTATTGTTAGAGATAAAAAAATTAGTCAAAGTTAGTGTCCTAAAAATGACTTAGAAAGAAATCAAATGAGAGATATTATTTACGCATACATAATTGAAAGTTTGTTATATACTTAAACCTATACAACACCAAACATCAGTTTTATAGTTGGAATGTTAGATAGATACCAAAGAAACCTAGGGATGGAACATTGAAAAGCTACAAAGAAATTAAATGTCATATCTATGCAAGAGACGAAAGATTAAATATTCATATATAAAAGATTAGATCAGTTTAAAGTGATAACATATTCAGATGTTGATTTTAAAATTACCTCAATAAAAGATTTATATTCATATAAGTTGTTAAGGAAATTTCTTAGAAAAGTGTTGCTAATTACTTATTACATCATCAATAATGGAAGCTAAATTTATGTCATGTCTTGAGGTTATAAATAAAACTTCATAGAATAAAATTTTATCTCAAAACTTAGTATGGTCGATTCAATAATCAGACAACTAAAGATATTTTGTAACAATATTACAATAGTTATCTTCACTAAGAATGACAAATAATCTAGATAAAAATACTTGATCGTTAGAAAAAATAGTCCAAAAATAATAAGTATCAATTTAAAACCTAAGCACCACCTTGATGATTGTTGATCCATTTACTAAGGTTTTAAAGCTTAAAATATTTAAAAATATTTACTTAAAGTGTAGTTTGTGAGTAAGTCATAAAAGATATAGTGGTGCATATTTAGAGGGATGCTATTATTGATATTTTTCTTGCTTAATTAAAGTTGTTCGTTTCTAGTACCCTGTTTATATTAATATTTATGCATATTATAGATAAATTCAATAATAAGATTATTTTAACAAGATAAATTATAGGAATTATTATCGACTATATTAGGAAAGACTAATAGTGTTGTGGTATATAGAAAGTAGTATGATATTGATGATATATAATCACTATAACTCGCATTGATAGTTGGATTTAATATAATATTATTATGCTTATTTGACTTATTAGCTTATTTTAAAATTCATAGTAATGTATAACATATTTTTTAAATTTAGAAAATCTAATTAGGTAAAATTGTTTTTAAATAAAATTTTATTTTATTTTATTTTAATTTTAAATTTTTTATATCTTATCAATTAATAGGCTAAGTGGGAGAGTGTTAGATTATGTGATCATATCTAATTAGATAAGATATATTATAGATTTGATTGGATTCTAATGAAGGTTATTAGTCAATAAAAAGAAATTTAAATTGTAGTAGGATTTTTTTATAAAATTACTTTAATGGGAGGAACTCTCCTAATTATTACCATAGACCACATGTTCTCACTTATAAAAGTCAAGATCTCTAAGGGATGAAATAACCAATCATTGAGATTACATATATTCTTAATCTCCCTTAGTCCCTAATCCAGATAAAGATTTTCTGGATAACATCAAAAGGTATACATCATAAAAATCTTAATATATTATTATTAGATTTTAGTTTATGATATTATTGAAAATTTTTATATAATAATAACATAATCATAATTTTTATGCTTATTAAAATGACTCATCCTAACTTTAAACCAATGTTGTAAATGTGTTATGTCTACATTGATGCATGTAAGGGGGATTTTATTGTTAAGTGTAACACCATGATTATTCTTATATTAGAGGTGTATAAAACTAGAATTGACTTATAAGGGTATAATAAGTGTACCATTATCAATTTTAGCATACGTATTTTGATTAGTGATTTAAGTCAAATAAAATTGATAAGCTAATTCGTCAGTTATACCTAAATCATGACATTTGATATCTGACATAGTATTTGGACATTTAAGAGAATTGAAGTAGAAAAAAACTACTCATACATAGATAAAAATAAAAGAATTCATCATAATGTAAAGCTACCATTATGCTCTACTTCACATACACCATTAGGCTATATCTCAAGGATAAATTGCTTGCCACAATAACAAGGCTGATCTATCTCATAGCATTGATTGTAGTTGAGGTGTTGAACAAAAGAAATCAATTTAAAAGTAGTTTGTTAAGCTAAGTCTTATTGCATTGGAAGTATTTTTACTATAACCATCATGATGTAAAACATAGGATTATACGACGGATACATTACATTTATTATATTCAATATAGTTTTTTTCTCAAGATATTTTTTTCATTTTACAAATACAAATAGTTAATTAGATTCATTCTCCTATATCAGTTTTTGATATAACGAACTTCTACGTGGTGCCTTAGGAGGATAAATAAGTTTCAGTCCAATAATCATGCCTTAATCATACATTTATTTAGTTATCATGTGTTTTCTTTTTCATTATTTGCTGTGCATGATCAACAATTTTGCATTCTATGTCAACATAAAAGGACTAGAGGCAATTATTAGGAACAAGGCACATCATTTCCAAATAATGGAAGACAACTTATAGAAAGTCTTTTGAGCTCATATTAGGACAACAACATTTTCTTAGAAAAACAAACTAGAGGGCATAAAGAAACAGAGGCTAAAATCCAGGAAGGATGTGCAAATAACTAGTCTAATTTGTTAGTGAAAGGAATTTCTTAACCCATTATCATGTATGGGTGAGCAATTGAATGGATCTACATTAGAAAAAACGCATAAAATAATGCTATAAATGATAGAAGACATAAGAATTATGGTTCCGATGAGGTTGTTGGCATGAGGAAACATGCAAGACCTTCAGTACTGAATAAGGAACAACAATTTGGGAGAAGATTGAAATGATGCAAATGCCACAACAAGAGGTGGATGGAACAGGAACAACATGATGAGATATGGGATGCTAAGGACGGGCACGCAAAGATGACGAGATATAACCAACATGATCAATACAAAAAAACCAACAATAAGTCATAATATTCAAACTAATTGCAGCCTCTTAGATGGATCTTCTTCCGATTAAGCTTTTGCATAAGATACATATATATATATATATATATATATATATATATATATATATATATATATATATATATATATATATATATATATATATATATATATATATATATATATATGTATATACATGTATATATGTATATACATGTATATATGTATATACATGTATATATATATACATATATATATGTATATACATATATATATATATATATGTATATATATATATACATATATATATATATATATATGATGAGAGAAAAGTTATGGGAGCCATCTGCGAAGGGTTTATGTTAGCATTGTGATGAGCCATAGAGCCGCGAACATCGCTATAAAAAGGGGTGACTTCTCTTGATTGAACTAGTAGAAAAAAAAGTAATTGAACCTTCAGAAAAGAGCCTTGAACATGAAGAAGAAGTTATGGAAGAAGAGCCACAACCAATCGACTTTATGATGTATGTGCTAGCCGGCTACTCTAACCCGCAAATGATGAAAGTTGGAGGCCTTCTCAAACAACAACCAATCACTATTCTTATCGACATGGGCATCACTAATAACTTCATAAATAGTAAGGTTGCTACTCAGATGACACTTTACATCAAAGGTTGTAACAAGTTTGATGTAAAGTCGACGATCAAAGATGCCCGCAAGTGAAACTATTGCTGCAAGACTAAGAGATTATTGCCGACTTCTTCATCATACCTATTGATGATTATGAAGCCGTGCTCAATATAAAGTAGATGACAACACTAGATAACATCTCTTAGAACTTTTCCAAATTAATTATAAAATTTTATTGCAAAGGCAAATAGGTCACCCTATGCGGGAAGCGCGGAAGCCACGTAACCATTGTTTCGAACCAACGAATAAAAAAAGTTTTACACAAGGTAAAGCCTTCACTGCCTTCGACAAACTCAAGGCAGCCATGATGACGACACCAATGCTGGTGCTGTCAGAATTCAACTGACCCTTCACCATTGAGGTTGACGCATCTGGAGTCAGAATTGAAGCTGTTCTAATGCAAGATGGTTGACCACTCGCATATACCAGCAAGGCATTATCTCCCTCCCATAAAAAAAAGAGTTAATATATGATAAGAAGATGCTTACAATCGTACACATCGTAACAAGATCAACCGGTCAAAGACTCAAGTACTTTTTGGAGTAGCAAATATCATCGCCTGAGCAGCAAAAAATGGGTAACTAAACTTCTTGGATTTGATTATAAAATTATTTATAGAAAGAGGAAAGAAAACATTATTATAGATATCTTATCATGGCTACCGGAGCAAGCGGCTTCCTCAAGGACATTAGGGGGAATAAAAGAAGGATCCAGAGACCAGTAACATCATAGAAAAATTGGAAAAGGATCCAAGCGTAATAGCCCACTACAGTTAGAATTTGAGGGATCTATGCTACAAAGGTCGTATTTACTGGTTACAGATGCCCTCTAAGCCAATCACGTAAGTGATGACACGTGTGATATACTGCATGATCTTTTTACTTAAGATTATTACTAGCATATTCTCACATTATATTATCTGTTATATATATATATTATAATGTCCTTGGTTCTGTGTAATGGGAATCAGATCATGATGAGATCATGATAATGAGATTGATTCACCTTTAAACATATATTCTAAATAATCTTGGTCATAGGTTACTTGAGAGGGACATCGAGATAATTGAACAAACCGGTGTACTATATACCCATCCATATGATGGAGGCGGTTGGTCTCATAGCCACTTGTGTGGAGACACTAAGGATATAATATAGGTGCTAATTAGAGAATTAAGTTTACTGATTGATCTGCTTATAGAATATTGTATAGTTAATGATACCTAATATTAGACAGCGATTTCATAGTCCCAGTTGTGTATCTAGTCCTTAGACTTGAGACACCAAGAATGCCTTGTATGAGTACTCCTTTCTTTGACACTAGACTTATAGGTTTAAAAAGTTCCAGATTTGGTACAATTGGTTATTGGGATTGGTAGCTAACCTTACGAAGTTAATTGAGTGTTAATAAAGGATCATCCACTCTCGATATCACGAGAGGAATATCTCGTGTGTTCGCTCGAACAAATCTCTGGCCAGGGTCATTCAGATTGGGAGAGAAGGAATTCTTTGAGAGAATCCGATTAGAGCGGGACTCAAATAAATTCTGTATATGACCTTACAATATCATGTCTAATATAGGTCTCTGAGATATTAGTTGAATGAGAGATTATAGATATACGATACTGTGGGTAAAAAGGTCCAATGGATTTGATCTCTCCTATACTGTCTGAGGACTATGGCGTAGTGACATAGTACGTCCATAGTTGATGAGTTAAGTAAATTATTATGGGGATAATAATTCACTATATCAGAAAGAGTTCTAATGAGAGCGACTAATGGCTAGCTCGTTATCGGGCCTAGAGGGTCACACACATATGGTGGATGCTTCAATGGATAGAGGATTGGATAAAGATCCAATTAGTCTCTGTTCTTATTAGATAAGACACTGTACTAATGGGCTCCTTGCATGAGGCCCAATCAGATACTAAAGGAGATTATTAGATAGAGATCCAATAATGTAAGGTTAGTGGATAATTTGATGAAGATCCAATACCCAGTAAAGCAGGACCCTAGGGTTTTTGGTGGCTCTCTATAAATAGGAGGGGAGACTCATGGTTTAAAGACTACAGCTTTGGCCTCCCCCTCTTATTCTCCTCCCTCCCTCTGCATAAGAGTTGTGAGATTAGATTATAAGAGTTTTGTTGTAGAGATCTATCACGTGGATACCACTAGAGAGGAGGATGCTTGACCTCCTTTATCCTCTCTATCCAGATTTGGAAATACAGAGATATCCGATCTCCCTAGGTAATCAATCTATCACACGACATAATTTTATCGATTTTTGTGACTTTCTCATGACCCAATATTTTATATAATGATTTGATCTGCATGAGAAACTAGTTTTGTTTTAATTTCCGCTACGCATGTAATGCTCCTGTTGAGATTTCCCAACAGTGGTATCAGAGCCAATGTTTTTGTGCAAAAGATTAGTTTTAAACTGCATATGATGAGTTTGAATCGTGTTGAATCGTTCTATGCATTCTTGCTGCATTTTTGCAATAAACGCAGCGAGGAAAGGGGGAAGTCGCCCATGGGTAGGGCATCTGCAGGGGTGGCTGGCCACAGCCTAGCCACCTGCAAGGAGGCGGCTAGTTGTGGCCAAAGGCCCCTTGCAAAGGGGCAACCGATTGTGGCAAAGGCCCCTTGCACAAGGGGTGGTTGCTTGCAGCTCGGTGCCCACAAGGGGCGGCCGCCAGTAGCTAGCCCGCAAGGGGTTGCCGATGGCGCGACGCCGATCGCAGGGGCGGCGGCCCCTTGGCAGGGCAACTGCCTGAGGCAAGGGTAGCCGCTACCTACGCAGGGGTGGTGGCGACGACGCAGTGAGGGTGGTGGAAGAGGGCTAGGGCATCATTTTGTGAAAAGAATGATCTTGACCCTCAGAATTTAAGAAATTCCAAGATATATCCTATGAATAGAATTCTAAAAATGCCCTCAATAGTTTTAAAAATCCTGAGGACTATCCTCTTATCCAAAATTCTAAAAATGCTCTTGATAATTCTAAAATTTCGAGCATATCCTGATTTTCATAAAAATAATTAATTAAATAATTTAATTAATTATTATATATCTAGTAATCCTATATATGATGTAATGTATACATGTGATGTATGATGTGGATGGATGATCATGAGCCATATGTTGTGATGTGTGTAATTATGATTATTATTATTATTGGGGCCCGCGAGCCTATATTTTTCTCATTTATTGCTAGGCCTGCGTACTTGTGATTATTTGTAATTATATAGAGAGGCACGACGGGAGCGTAGAGGTGACAGCGGGACCCACGATGTCGTAGCGGGAGATCACAATGCATGGTGATGTGACAAGGATCCGACGGAACCGATAATGACGAGATCAACGATTACAGGGTATGGAGATGCGCTGATGCACACATAGATCCTATTGTGAGCGATTAGACCATTAGCTTCGACTTAATCATATTAGGTGACGGCTCATGATCACCCGATATGGTTTACATATATGATATGTTATAACACCTACTGTATATATATATGTGTGCGTATATATATATATATACGATGTAGATATACATTAAATATGTATGTGTGTGACATAATATATTACGAGATCGATTCAAAATAAAAAACCTCTCCTACGATAATATTAAGTCGGTAAGCGTGAGACAATAAGATTGACCCACGTGGCCTTCCATTAATATAGGAAGAAATTGAATCACGATATAGGTTGAGTTGGTCGAGTCCCTTGAGGCTCACTTATCTACGTGATCGAGTTCATACCTACGACATAAATATATCATCGGTGACCTGAGGACATGGTATGACTTGGTCAAGCAGTCGAGCACATATCCATCGAATAAGACTCATCTTGTAACGATGGTGATGACTTAACTAAACTTCATGGTTGGTCAAACAGTCGAGACTATGATGATTTAGAAGCTGAACATGATGGGATCACCAAGAGTTGTGATTGGTACGAGTTGCCTACCTTTTGGGCTTAGTGTAATTGGTCGAGTCCCTCGAGGTTGCACTAAGATGTCGATTGGATCTCGTTCCCCACTAGGAGTCTGTCGGAGACTTGCATTTCACGTGTCGAGGGTGTTGCGTGATTCGATAGGAAAATAATGAGAGTATATTAAGATAGAAGTCCATATCTTAATTAGTATTTCTATAAAGTCTGCATATTATTTATTTACGCTATATATTGTTTGTCACTTGTAAAACCCCTATGTGGCATACTTGATGTCAATCGCCTCATTGGTCCAAAGGCTTTGCAATTTGAGAATTGTTATCACAAAAGAAAAAATTGTACATGTCCTTAACATGATTGTGCCCACGTTGAAGGAAAGGACAAGTGCGGATGAAATTGCTCGCTTTGTGAAGTATAAAGATAGTCCTAAAGGATAACCTATGTGTTGACCTTATACTTCAGTCCCTGCCATATTCTTTTTCATAATTCATTATTAACTTTAATATGAACAAGTTTGATGTGACTCTATCTGAGCTCCTCAATATGTTGAGGGAAGTTGAGAGTACCATTAAGAAAGAGAAGTCAGTTCTCTATATTGGTGAGACCAATAGAAAAAAGAAGGCTAGTAAGACCCTTAAGAAGGGCAAGGGCAAAGAAAGATCGAGTAAGGCAAAAGTTGCTAAGAAATATCTAACAGATAAGGCGAAATAAAAGTTTGGAGAAGCTTAAGGTACATTCATGATCAATCTCCACTTATCAGATTTTCATAATAACACATAGGTATTGGATACTGGGAGTGCTTATCATATCTACAATTTGATGTAGTTTCAGGTAAGACCTAGGAGATTGGCCAAAGGTGAGATGAACCTCAAGATGGGCAATGAAGCAAGAGTTGTTACAGTTACCATTGGGGAGGTCACCCTACATCTGCCTAGTAGAGTATCATTACATTGGATGCATACTATTTTGTCCCTCTATTAGAAAAAATATTATATCCATCTCTTGTTTGACAATTAGTGGATATAAATTAGTTTTTGAGAATAATAGTTGTTCAATAATTATGGATAATGAGATCATCACTAGAGGGATACTGATAAATGACATATATATAAGACACTTCTCCACACATCATGAATATAAATACATCTAAGAGGAAAAGAGATAAGATGAACAATGTATACCTATGACATTGTAGGCTAGGTCATATACATGAGAAAATGATTCAAAAGTTACTAAAAGATGGATACTTAGATCCATTTGACTATGAGTCATATACAACTTGCGAACCTTGCCTTCATGAGAAGATGACTAACTCTCCCTTTAGTGGAACTGGAGAGAGAGCTATTGAGTTATTGGAACTCATATATAGTGATATATGTGATCCCATGTCGACTCAGGCTATAGGTGGTTACCTATACTTCATTACATTCACTGATAATTTCTCTAGGTATAGACACATGTACTTGATTAAATACAAATCCAAGGCCTTTAAGAAATTTAGGGAAAATAAGAATAAAGTCAAGAACCAGATTGAAAAGAGTATTAAGATTCATTGATCAGATCGAGGAGGAGAGTACTTGAGTATGGAGTTCACCCATTTCCTTAAGGACAATGAGATTCTATCATAGTGGACACCTCCTTATATATCTCAGCTCAATGGTTTATCAGAATGGATGAATTACACACTATTAGACATGGTGCAATCTATGATAAGTTTCACCAACTTACCCGCCTCATTCTGGGGATACGTCCTAGAGACCACAGCTTACCTTCTGAATAGAGTTCCATTAAAGTTGGTAGTGTCTACACTATACGAGATATAGAAAGGAAATAAATTCGATCGTAAAATAGTTAAGATTTGGGGTTGTCCTGCCCATATTAGAAGACACAATCCTGAATAGAGCGGTGCACATTTATAGGATACCCTAAGGAGACTTTAGAGTATTATTTCTATCATCCCAAGGACCGATAGGTCTTTGTTGCCAAGAGAGCTATGTTCCTTGAGAAGAAACACATTCTTGGTGGAAATAGTGGGAGTGAGATAGAGTTGAGCGAGGTTGGAGAACCTAGCTCAAGTACCATTCTAGAGTCCAAGTCTGTTTAAGTATCTAGCAAACAAGTTCTAACTTTGCATAGGTCTAGCAGAGTATCTCAACCTCCTAAAAGATATGTGAGACATATCAGTAGAGAGGACTCTCAGGATATTGATCCTTAGACCTACGAGGAGGCTTTTATGAGTATAGACTCCGAGAAGTGGCAAAAAAGCTATAAATTTTGAGATGGATTTTATATACTCTAACAAGGTTTGTAACCTTGTGGATGCACCCGAGGGTATTATACCCATCGGGTGCAAGTGGATCTTTAAGAAGAAGATCAGAGTAGATGAAAAGGTGGAGACCTATAAAGCAAGGCTAATATCTAAAGGATATATAATATCACTTTCTAGGAGTAGGTCTCCAAAGACTCCTGAAGAAAGGGCAAACATGGATAGGATACCCTATGCCTCAGCTATAGGGTCAATCATGTATGTTATGCTATGTACCATGCCTGATATAGCGTATGTTCTGAGTGTCACGAGTAGGTATCAGAGGAAGATCTAGGTTTAGAACATCGGAAAGCAGTAAAGTGTATCATTAAGTACTTGAGAAGGGCTAAGAATCTTTTACTAGTATATGAAGGAGGTAGCCTCTAGGTTGAGGACTATAAAGACTCGAGTTTTCAGTCTGACATTGATGATAGCAAGCTGAACTTAGGGTATGTTTTCACCTTGAATAGAGGAGCAGTAAACTGGAAGAGTTCTAAGCAAGATACTACTGCTGACTCGACCACAGAGGTGAGATACATTGCTATAGCATAAGTAACAAAGGAATGGGTGTGGATGAAGAAGTTTATAAAAGATTTGGGAGTCGTACTAAGTAGTATGGAGTTGATTCCCATATATTGTGACAACAATAGGGTAATAGCTCTAGCAAAGGAACACAGGTCTCATTAGAATTGTTCTAAGGAGGTTCCATCTAATTAGAGTGATCATGACCTTAAAATATATAGCAATAGAAAGAGCTCCATCCGAAGATAACATTGCAGATCCACTGTCGAAGCCACTAGCTCAGATTATATTTAAGCATCACTAGGGTCTGATGGGGATCAGATACATAGGTAATTGGCTTTAGGTCAAGTGGGAGATTGCTGGCTACAGGTGCGCTACAAGCCAATACATGAATGATGGCACGTGTGACACGCTGCGTGATCTTTTTGCTTAAGATTATTATATATATATATATATTGTGATGTCCTTGGTTCTGTGTAATGGGAAACAGATTGTGATGAGATCATGATAATGAGATCGAGAGGGACATTGAGATAACCGGACAGACCGATGTACTATATACTAGTCCATATGATGGAGGTGGCTGGTCTTATAGCTACTTATGTAGAGACACTAAGGATATAGTATAGGTGCTCATTGGAGAATGAGTTCACTGATTGATTTGCTTATGGAATACTGTATGGTTAATGATACCTAATTATCACGAACGGTCGTGGCTCAACCGCAATAATTTCACTCAGCGAACTATTCATTACTTTTTCTTATTTATACAGATGTTTGGTAGCTTATTTTTGTCTTGATTTTATGTATTTTGGCATAAGAAATGGGAGTGAAAATAGTCTAGAATGATGCAGAATGATCGCTCATTACACGGAGCCAAAACTACCTAAAACAGCTCCATTTTGGGGCATTTTTTCACATGTTCCGGTGGTCGCTCTAAGCAACATGAAATGTCAGCCATCTTAGCACCTGGAACCCCCAGGTAGCACCAAGTTGGATAGGGTTTTGGGTATATGTCAAACGTAGGCTTTCATTAACAATTGAACTTGTTTTACATCCGATACCTTGGGAACCGTCATTTGTAGACTTGCAATCATTCTTACAACCCTTTAAAGTCCTATTTCCTTCTCTTTCTCTCTTTTCTCTACTACACTCAAGGTGTTCGATGAATTACTTGTACAACTTCCCTCATTGCAAGATGTCGGGACTTGTTCGTCGCTCATTTTTAAGCTAATCAATTTCTTCTTTGCAGATCCTATGGGACCTGCATGAGATTGCAAGTGGGCTGATCCTTTGTAGATAGATAATGTTTCAGGCGTTTTATGACTTAGGCAATCCTAGCTAAGTCTGGAACAGTGGGTAGGGTTGCTTCACGACTTAGGTAATTTTAGTTAAGTCTTCGAGAGTGCCGCTAGGGTGCCACATGGGTTAGGCAAATTCAGTTAAGTCTATGACAGTGTGGTATTAGAGCAGGCAAGCAATTCAAATGAACAATGGAGAGGATTCGCAATCTCGCTATAGTGAAATATCATGGTGAATCGAGCAAGATGGGGCAACCTGGACCCTTGCTCCAAGCAACCGCAGGTGGGTTGTAAGTGCAAACTTGCTCGCAAACTATTGGAGTTGCTCATAAGGAACGTGGCAGTAAATAAGATGAGCATGAAGTCGGGTATTCTCTGCAAGCGGAGGAGGCACCATAAAAAGCCACAAGGAACAGCAGAAACTTGCCTTGATGTTCTTGAAGCGAGCTTGGAGGAACTCTATCAAGGTCAATGAAGGCTCCTTGATGTAGAGAGCTCACAAGAAGAAGTTGAATTTCAGATCGAGAAAGTTGAATCCCTGGTCGATCGACTGACAGAGGACACCAAATATTTTATATGACATCTACACAAAGTTATGGTGGAACTCATGGCTAAGATGATGGTGTTAACAAGGACTCTTGATACGAGAGGGAACAATACCTGCGCTGTGCCACCACAAAGCTTCAGGGTACTGGAGCCGCATTGCTACGGGGGTTCTAGAGATGCCAAAGAGCTTGAAAATTTCCTATTTGACATTGAATGATATTTTCATACTATGAGACTCGATTCTGAAGAGATCAAAGTTTCTATAACAATAATGTATCTGAATAGAGATGCAAAACTTTGGTGACAAACCCAGTGGGAGAAGATCCAGCAAGGTCGATGTTGAGTGGATACATGGGAAGACTTGAAGCGAGAGTTAAGAACTTAGTTCTTGCCCAAGAACACAGAGTTTGTCGCAAGAAGGAAACCGAGATAACTTTGCCAAATTACATTAATCCGAGACTATGTGAAATAATTTTTAGCACTGATATTGGATATATAGGACATGTCCAAGAAAAATAAGCTATTCAGCTTCCTTGATGGCTTGAAGCTATAGGCACAATAAGAACTACATCAGAGGAACGTCACTGACGTAGTCAGGGCAATTGCAATAGCAGAAAGGCTAACTAACTTTGTTTCTTCAGAAGATTTGAGAAAGAAGAAATAATCTTTGAAAAATTACCCAACAAAATACTCTCGGGCGAAGGAGTCTAGGGGCCAAGCTTAAAAGGTAAAGTCTCAAAGTCTGGTGGATGCTTCTTATGTAGCAAACCGCACATGGTGCGGGAGTGCCCACAAATGCAGACACTCAATACTTTAATTGCATCAATATATCCTCACAAGTCGGACATGGGCAAAGTTATCGCCCTTAGTTCAAGCAGTTCTGGATCCAGTAACGACAGTGAGGCATCGTAATGACTTAGGATTGGATCAATATGTTTGTTGAATATGTTACGGGGTCAAGTGGGGGAGAACACAAAGGCAAAGCCACCGAAAGCAGGAAGCAGTGAGTTGAAGTATGTGGACATCAAACTTAATGGCCAAACAACCTGTGTAATGGTGGACATGGGCGCTACCCATAATTTTATTATTGAGCGTGAAGCTAAGTGACTTAGATTAATCTTGGAGAAGAGCTCAAGTCATACGAAGTCTGTGAACTCCAAGGCCAAGCGGATCTCCAGATGAGCAAAGGGGATCCCCATCAAGATTAGAATATGGAGCGGGAGCACAAACTTAATGGCAGTGCCATTAGACGACTTCCAAGTGATTCTCGGAATAGAGTTCATACATGCGACGAAGTTGGTGTCAATGCTATTCCTGAACTTCATATATCTAATGGGAGGCGACGATCCTTGTGTGGTGCTAGTTTCTCGAGGAGAAACCAAGGACCCATAACAAATCTTGGCTTTACAATTGAAGAAAGGGGTGTGAAAAGGTGAATCAACCTTTGTAGCTGCTATGAAGCTAGAGACACTTAATAGGGAAACCATTCAAGAATCTGCTATTGTGGCGAACATCCTGAAGGAGTTCTTAGATGTGATGCCAACGGAGTTACCAAGAACTCTACCACCACGCAGAGGTGTGGATCATCAGATTGAGCTGGAGCTGACATTTAAGCCTCTAGTAAGACCACCATACCGCATGGCCCCTCCAGAGTTAACAAAACTCAAAAAGCAGTTAGATAAAATGCTAAGCGATGGTCTCATCCATAGCTCAAAAGCACCTTTCGGAGCTCCAGTCTTCTTCCAAAAGAAATAAGATGGGAGCCTCCGATTATATATTGATTATCGAGCCCTCAATAAGTTGACGGTAAAGAATAAGTACCCCATCTTGCTCATCGCAGACTTGTTCAATCAATTGGGCAAGGTAAAGTACTTCTCCAAACTCGACCTTCGGTCGGGGTATTGGCAGGTGCGCATTGCAAAAGGTGATGAGGCAAAGACTACTTGTGTGACCAGGTATGGAGCATTTGAGTTCTTGATGATGCCTTTCAGTTTAACCAACGCTTCGACTATATTATGCACTCTAATGAACTAACTGTTCAAGGAGTATCTGAACAAGTTTATGGTCGTCTACTTAGACAATATCATCGTCTATAGCCAAACACTTGAGGAGCATGTTAAGCACCTCCGAATAATTTTTAAAGTTCTCAGGGAGAACACCTTGTTCGTAAGGAGAGAAAAGTGCTACTTCGCCTAGACGAAAATTTTATTCTTGGGGCATCAAATTGGCAATGGTTCTATCCAAATAGATAAATCTAAGGTGTAAGCTGTGGCAGACTAGCAAACACTAAAGAAGGTGCTAGAGTTGAGATCCTTCCTTGGGTTCGTCAACTATTATCAGTGCTTCATAGTTGGATATTCGAAACGTGCAGCTTCACTGATGAAGTTGCTAAAGAAGGAGCAGTCTTGGATATGATCGGACAAATGTGAGGCAGCATTTCAAGACCTAAAGACTGCTATGTTAGAGGAACCTATACTCAGATTACCAAACTATGGGAAGTCCTTTGAAGTCTATACAGATGCTTCTGACTTTACAATTGGGAGAGTTCTTATGCAAGAGGGTCATCCAGTGGCCTACGAGAGTTGCAAGCTTAATGAGACCGAGTGGCAATATCCTATGCATGAGAAAGAGATGACAATGGTAGTCCACTATCTACGAGTGTGGCAACACTACCTTCTCGGAGCACCATTCGTGCTATGGATAGATAATGTCGTATTGAGTTACTTCTAAACTCAAAAGAAACTCTCCCCAAAGCAAGCACGATAGCAGGACTTCTTGACTGAGCTTGACATGGTAATGGAGTATAAACCTGAAAAGGCAAACATCATAGTCGATGCATGGAGCTAGAAAGTGGAACTAGTAAATGCTATACAGTTAGAGGGTGGAGGCCAAACAAGTCAATTGCACTCCAACTTCCTTTCCAAGATCAGGGATGGACTGTACCATGATCCTTAAGTAGTAACCCTAATGCAAGTCATCAAAGAGGGCAAGACACGATGATTTTAGGTCCAGGATGGACTCATCTACACAAAAGGGAATAGAGTTTATGTTCCGCGAGCGGATAATTTGAGGTATGAACTCTTGAAAGAGTGTCACGATTCCCTTTGGGCTAGACATTTGGGTATCTACCGAATAATGACTCTCGTAGAGAGAGTCTTCTATTGGTAGAAGATGGGGACAGATGTGGAGGAATATGTTCGAACATGCCTTACTTATTAATAGGACAAGGTAGAGTACCAGAAGCCAGTGGGACTTTTGGAGCCGACCAGAAAGGCCATGGGAGAGCATTTCCTTGGATTTCATATTAAGCTTGCCCGTAATAGGGGGACTTGGATCGATACTTGTGATAGTCAATCGATTTTCGAAGTATGCAATATTCATTGTTGCACCCCTATATTGCTCAGCAGAGGAGGCGACCAAGTTGATAATGAAGAATGTGATGAAGTATTGGGGTATCCCACATAACATCATTAGTGATCGAGATTCTCGATTCTTGGGATGATTTTGGATCGAGTTGTTCAAGTTGTTGGGATCTAAATTATACTTCTCCATAAGCCTCCACTCTAAGACATATGGCCAGACTGAAAGAATCAATTTGCTCTTGGAGCAATATCTCCGGCACTACGTGAGTGCCAACCAACGAGATTGGGTGAAGTTGTTGGACATAGCCCAATTCTCCTACAACTTATAGTGGAGCTCTGCATCCAATAAGAGCCCATTTGAGATTATTATGAGACAACAGCTATCGACTCCTCATACCTTGGTTATTAGTTATATAGAGAGTAGCCCATCAGCATATCACTTCACAAAGGAATGACATCACAATGCAGATATTGCACGAGCTTACCTAGAGAAGATGGCCAAAAAGATGAAGAAGTGGGCTGACTTGGGAAGGCGACTATAGGAGTTTAATATTGGTGGCATGGTGTTGGTGAAGCTCCAACTTGCATCACTTCAGTTCTTTAGGCATAAAGTGCACAAAGGATTGTTACGCAAGTATAAAGGGTCTTTCCCAATCATCAACAGGGTAGGCAATGTCTCACACAAGTTACAACTGCTAGTATAGTTCAGAATTCATAATGTCTTTCATGCGAGCAACTTGAAAGCCTACCACTTAGATCCGCAAGAGAATTTTTGAAATGTTCCAACTCGATTACTGCCCATCAGAGCCTCCTACGAGAAGCGAGTTGAAACTATTCTAGCGGATTGCAAGATAAAGCTACCCAATAGAGCGCAACAAATCAAGTATTTGGTGAAGTAGCAAAAGCTTCCTTGAACAGAAGTTAGTTGGAAGCCAAAAGACGCCCTACGATATGAAGAAGCTTGCTTCAAAGCCTACCAATAAGCGTCGACAGTTTAAGTGGGGGAGAATGTTACGAACGGTCATCGCTCAACTGCAACATCTTCGCTCAGCAAACCATTCATTACTTTTTCTTGTTTATACAAATTTTTGGCAGCTTATTTTGCCTTGATTTTTATGTGTTTTGGCAAAAGAAATGGGAGTGAAAATAGTTTAGAATGCTATAGAATGATCACTCACTATGCGGAGACAAAACTACCTAAAATAGCTCCATTTTGGGGTATTTTTCACGTGTTGCAGTGATCGCTCTGAGCGATACCAAATATCAACCATCTCAGCACCTTGGAACCCCCCGGGTGGCATTAGGCTAGATGGGGCTTCGGGTATATATCAAACGTTGGCTTTCATCAACAATTGAACTTGTCTTGCGTCCGATACCTTGGGAACCATCGTTTGTGGACTTGCAACTGTTCTTACAACCCTCTAAAGTTTGCTCTCTTTCTCTCTTTTCTCTATTGCACTCAAGGTGTTCGATGAATTGCTTGTACATCTTCCCTCCTTGCAAGACGTCGGGACTTGTCCGTTGCTCATTTCTAAGCTAATCAACTTCTTTTTTATAGGTCCTACTAGACCCGCATTAAGGTTGCAAGTGGGCTGACCCTTTGTGGACAGATAATGCTTCAGGCATTTCATGACTTAGGCAATCCCAACTAAGTCCAAAGTAGTGGACAGGGTTGCTTCACGACTTAGGTAATTTCAGCTAAGTCTTCGAGAGTACCGCTAAGGTGCCGCACAGCTTAGGCAAATTTAGTTAAGTCTGTAACATAATGTCAAACAGCGATTCTGTAGTCCCAGTTGTATATCCGGTCTTTAGACTTGAGACACCAAGGATGTCTTATATGAGTACTCCTTTCTTTGATGCCAGATTTATAGGTTTGGAAAGTTCTAGATCTAGTATAGCTAGTTATGGGGATTGGTAGTTAACCTTACGAAGATAATTGAATATCAATAAATGATCATCCACTCTTGGTATCACGAGAGGAGTATCCCATGTGCTCGCTCGGACAAATCCCTGGCCAGGCTCATTCGGATTGAGAGAGAAGGAGTTTTCTGGGAGAATCCGATTAGAGCGAGACTCAGACGAATTCTGTATGTGGCTTAACAATACCATGTCCAATATATGGTCTTTGAGATATTAGTTGGATGAGAGATTATAGATACATGGTAACTGTGAACAAACATGTTCGATGAATTCGATCCCCTCATACCGTCACCGTTTGGGGACTATGGTGTAATGGCCTAGTACGTTCATAGTCGATGAGTCGAGTGAATTATTACGGGGATAATAATTTATTATATCAGAAGGAGTTCTGATGGGAGCGACTCACAGCCAGCTCGGTATCGGGCCTAGAGGGTCACACACATATGATTGATGCTTCAACGAATATAGGATTGGTTGGAGATCCAATGAGCCTCTATTCTCATTAGATGAGACCCTACATTGATGGGCTCCGTGCATGAGGCCCAATTAGCCAAAGGAGATTATTGGATAGAGATCTAATAATGCAAGGATAGTGGGTAATTGGATGAAGATCCAATATCTACTAAAGTAGGACCTTAACGTTTTTGGTGGCTCTTTATAAATAGGTGGGGAGACTCATGGTTGAAAGGCTGTAGCTTTGGCCTCCCACTCATATTCTCCTCCCTCCTTGTGTGCAAGAGTTGCGAGATCATATTGGAGGAGTTTTGCTGTAAAGATCTATCATGTAGATACCGTTAGAGAAGACACTTGACCTCCTTCATCCTCTCCATCCAGTTTTGAAAATACAGATATATATGATCTTTTAGGTAATCAATTTATCATGTGATACGGTTTTATCAGTTTTTGTGACTTTCTCGTGACCCAATCTTTTGCACAATGATTTGATCTGCATGAGAAACTAGTTTTGTATTGATTTTCGCTACGCATACGATGCTCCCGCTGAGGTTTTCCATTAGTATTGTGCTTACACCCGACTCCCTTTGCATCAAAATCATCCTGTACAAAATGCACAGTATACTTTCAGTAGGGCACTTTGGATTTTTGAGAACCTACAAAAGAGTGAAGAAAAATTTTTATTAGAGAGAGATGAAAAAATTTATTTTTGAATATGTAGCCCGATGTGATGCATATCAACAATAGAAGGGTGAGATTTTTATAGAAATCTCTACACTACTGCTAGTATTACTCAGATTTTTATAGAAAATATTGTAAAACTACATAGCATACCAAAGTCTATTGTAAGGATTTTCACAAGTAAAATTTGGACTGAATTATTTTAGCTACATGGCATCAAACTCAAGATGAATACAACATACCACCCACAAATGAATGACCAAATTGAGATGATGAATAGGTGTCTAGAGACATACCTTGGTGCTTCACTAGTGACCAACTAAAGGCATGGATGAAGTGGCTCCCCTAGGCTAAATGGTGGTATAATACAATATATCATTCATCTATGAAATTTACCCCATATGAGGCAACATATGGCTGAGTGGCCCTTATGATTCCTAATTATATAATTGGCTCGGCCAAAGTGGATCAAGTTGACCAAGATTTAATTGACAAAGATAAACTCCTACAGCTACTAAAGGACAATCTCTCCATCGCTCAAGCTAGAATGAAGCAGCAAGCAATACAAATCAGAGCGAAAGAGAGTTTTCAGTAGGAGATTGGGTTTATCTTCACTTACAATAGTACAATCAACTACCTATCAATATAGGAGCCTCCATAAAGCTATCCCCTCATTTCTATGGGGCTTATCAAATCACAGAGCATACTGGAGCTGTGGTATACATACTTAAATTATCGAATGATGCCAAAATTCAACCTGTCTTGCTTGAAGCCCAAGTTGGGAGAACATGAGTTAGCCTAAACTCAACTGTCGAACACCACTGATGATGGAGAAATTCAAGCCTAACTACAAGCCATCCTTGATTGAAGAATTATGATGCATCGTCGATGACCCTCCACCGAAGTACTAGTGCATTGGAATAATTTACCACTTGAAAATGCCATATGAGAATCATATGAGGAGCTGAAGACCCAGTTCCCTAAGTTCATGGAACCTCAGACTTGAGGATAAGGCTGATTTGAAGAGAGCGGACTTGATAGGACTCCAGCAGGGTTGGATCCTACTTAACCAAATAACAATTAATAAACAACCATATAAGATTGTAATAAACCCCACCTAGCTGTATCTATCCTATAAAGAAGAGTGTCTAGGGTTTATATTTGGGGCCTTAGGGCTTCCTAGACACCGCCCCCTTTACTATGATGGTTGGCTAGGGTTTCTAGTAGGGACACATGGTTGTGAGTCCCTTAGGCCGCCGCCCCCCTTAATAGGTTAAGTTGGCTAAATGAAGGGTAAAAGGGAGAATTTCCTTAGGAAGCATCCCCCAGGGCTAGGGTTTGGAGCCCTATATAAGCTTGTAGCCGTCACCTCTTTTGAATAAGCAAGATTAATCTTCAATTCAGCCTTGTGGCCAACTACTAGGAGGGAGGAATCCCTACAACGTTCCAAGGATTGATCCCCCTCAAAGATCAAATCTCCATAGAATTCATTTAGGGTTCTATCACATCGATGAAGTAATTTTCTAACTATATACTATCTTTTTATTGTTATGAATGGGGGGGTGGGGGGGGGGTGGTGGTGAATTAGTGTGAGAGTGAAAGTGATTGATTTGAAAACCTTGCTTATGAAAAAAAAAATCGAAAGCACCTTTTTATATTTTGTTGGAAATAATTAAGAAAAAGATTTAAGAGAAAGTCATGAAATGATGCTCGTATATTTCTTTAAACTAGTTAAGAGTAATTAAAAGAAGTAAATTATGCAAGAGTAGCAAACTCACAAATTTACAGTGGTTTGACCTTAACCTGGCCTACGTTTACTCGCGAGTCATCTTCTCTGAGGTCCACTGGTGTCTACTATCAATCTTCTTTAGGTGAAGATCAAACCCTTATACTTCCTGCTCTCCTTTTTATAGGCTTATGAGAGGAACCTTACAAACTCACAAGAGAGACTTTACAAGAATTATAACTATTTTTATCACTCCCTTGACCCTTTCCTTTTTTCTTATAATTTTAGCACATAATTTTTCATAGAATTTCTAGCCTAATGTATTGAATTAAATATAAGGAATCTTGGGGTATTTATAGACGCCAATTGGCTTCAAAAATAAAGCCAAAAATTTAAAATTATCCGAAAAAATTAGATACAAGCAATACAACCGTTGGCGCCGATGATACAACCGCTGAAAGCCACCCTGAAAATAGGGTGGTGGTGGTATAACTGCTAACCTGAGTGGTACAACTATCGCTTGAGTGGTACAATTGTCACCCACCGACACTACAATGGTTGGGAATCCCGAAAAAGTGATTCCCTCCACTTTTCCAATCCCGATTTGTACCTTCAATTGACCCCCTTTCAGGCCAACTAATTTAGCTCAACCTGAGCTCAATCTAATCCCAAATGTGGACCCGATTTGCCTCACTTGAGTTAATTTGGATTCTTTAGACTAGTGAAATGAGTTACTGTGCTCATTTTATTTTTATTTCAAAAATATTTTTAATTTTTCAAAAATACTAAAAAATGAAGCATGAATTTTCTTTTCCTTTTCTATATTATTCTATGTTCAAATTCTATCATTTAATAATAATCATTCAATCATACAACCCATACAACTATCATAGCATTTAAATCAACTTAATATTTAAATCAATCATTCCATAAACTTAGTTAATAAAAATATTTAAATCATTTAAAAGTAGCCTTTACATTTAAATCAACATCCAAGCTAACGATTTTGAACTAATGATATCATCAAAAATAAAATTATAACTTTCTATTAAAAATAATCCTTTTTATTAATTTATTTTTATACTAGCATGCTCTAGTTGTGCATCATTAAGATTAGTTGTGTAATCATAGACTATTTTTAATAAAAGGATTTGTCATAATCGAAACAAAGATAATTAAGTTTCAATCATTTTAATTCAAGTAATTTTTTATTTTTGTCATTTTGGCTAGAGAGCTTGATACGTGAGTTAGATCTCAAGTCATATGGCTTGACTATCCACTATCAAGATACCATTTGTTTTTGCTCCTAGTCTTATTATGAGACAACTCTACAAGATGAGAGGTTTTGTTTTAGGTATCCATTTGAATTTGGGTCTATCATGAAATATTTTTCCCATTTTCTCTACTGGCTTGAGGTTGTTTATGGTTCCTTTAGGAACCCAAATTAATTTATATGGACTATACTTTCAAAATGAATATTTATAGGCTTTATGTCCTAATCTATCACAAAAGTTACATTTTATTTTTGGTGATAAGTTTAGAGCGAGTCCTTTAACGAAGATAGTTGGCTTTTGTTAAGTATTACCAACAAAGCATTATTTCCTATTAACATGACCTTTATTTGCAAGGATCATGTTTAAGGATTTATTTCCTATTGTAAATTTTTTAATATTTATTTTAATATAAGATTTTGTTTTCTAAGTTCATCTAAATTTTCACATTCAGTGCATAAAATATTTGATAATGGTGCTACATGTATTTGGACAAATCTACTAACTAGAGAATCATGCTCTTTCTTAAGTAACTTATAAGACTTGCTAATTTTTCTAAACGTATTATAAAATTCATGAAACATATTTAGTAATTCATCAAAAGTAAATGAGACATTAGATGAGATACATATCTCATCGTTGACGGGTATAAGCGCAAGATTCACCATTTCTTCTTAATTGTACTCTTCATCTTCAAAGCGCCTTAGCTTCTTATATTTATAACAAGAGGTATTATCCAATTTAAGTTTATTTTTATGATTTTTGTTCATTAATTTATCCGATTCATTTGTCAAAGATACAAAGTTCTCATCACTCGATATTTAAGTCAAGGAGTTATATGTTCTTCTTAGTTCAAATTCCTTCCTGTTCTTTGGAAGGTGTTCTTGGGTTCTTAATGTCAAATCTTTCTAGTTCTTTGGAAGATATTCTTCTGGTTCATTTTTGTAAGTCATTTTATTCATTGATTCACTTAATTTTTAATTGTGCTTTCATGCATCATTTTTAATGTATATTAAATATTGAAAGTAGTATTATAAATAGAAACTCAATTAAATTCATTCTTATTAAGTGTACAAAATAAGACATTCATAGGTTTTGCATTTAAGAAAAAGCTTTTTATTCAAATCATTCCATTCATTCATCAGTTTAAAAGATTTTTTAAAATCATTCTCAACAATATGCCATAACTCAAAAATCCATGGAAATCAAAAAAATATGCACTCTAGTTTTCTAATATGTGTTATCCAACCCATTGAACATAGGAGGACATACAATAAAATGTCTCTCATACATGGCAAACGAAGCCATTTACTCACGTGACTCTAATACCAATTGTTAGAATCAATTGGTACTAAAAAGGGGGGTGAATTAGTGCAAGAGTGAAAGTGCACGATTTGAAAACCTTGCTTACAAAAAATAAAGAAAATCGAAAGTGCCTTTTTATATTTTATTGAAAATAATTAAGAAAACGATTTAAGAGAAAGTCTGAAATGATGCTTGTATCTAACTTTAAAGTAGTTAGGAGCAATTAAAAGAAGTAAATAATGCAAGAGTAGAGAACTCACAAATTTATAGGTGGTTCGGCCTCAACTTGACCTCTGTCCACTCCCGAGAGTCTTCTTCTCCGAGGTCCACCGATGTCCACTATCAATCTTCTTTGGGTGAAGATCAAACTTTTATACTTCCCACTCTCCTTTTCACAAGCTTAGGAGATGAACCTTATAAACTCACAAGGGAGACTTTATAAGAATTACAACTCTTTTTCCCACTCCCTTGCCAATTTCCATTTTATTACAATTTTAGCATACAAGTTTTTATAGAATTTCTAGCATAATATATTATATTAAATATAAGAAATCTTGGGATATTTATAGACTCCAATTGGCTTCAGAAATGGAGCAAAAAATTTAAATATATAAAAAAAATCGAGTATGGGGGGTACAACCATCGGCATTGATGGTACAACAACCGAAAGCCACCCTAAAAATAGGTTAGTGATGGTACAACCACTAACTTGGGCGGTACAATTGTTGCTTGGGTAGTACGACCACTGCCCACTAACGGTATAATCACTAGGAATCCCGAAAAAGTGATTCCCTCCACTTCTCTAATTGTAACTTTTGTACTTTCAGTTGACCCCTTTTCAGGTCAACCAATTATACTCAAAATGAGCTTAATCTAACCCTAAATTTGGACCCAATTTACCTCACTTGAGTTAATTTGGATTATATCTAAATCTAACTCAAGTAGGACTCAAACGTTAATCAATACTAACGACTAATTAATTACAATCAATGTGACTATAAAGTCCAATCAAGACCCTCCTAACTCCCAATAAGCTTTTTGGTAACCCTCGACAATCTTCTGGTGAGTCTCTTGGTCTTCATCCGGCAAACTCCCGATGCCATCCTGGCAAGCTCCCGATTACCTTCGGCAAGCTCCCAACGAACTCATGACAAGCTCTCGATATCCTTGGCAAGCTTTTGGTGAACTCCTGGCAAGCCTCTGATCCCTTCGGCAAGCTCCCTGTGAACTTCTGACAAGCTTCCGATACCTTCGGTAAGCTTCCGATGTATCTCGGTGAGTTCCCACTACATCGTCCGGACCCCGACCCGATGCCTGAACTTGACTTTGGCCCAACATCTAATTATAATTATCTCTATATTATAGTTAATCTTGCATCAATCATCTCTAATACATATGTTAGATCAATAACCAATCAATTGATTTCATTATTAAAATATGAGATTCAACACTTGCCGATCTTGTTGCCATATTTTATTGCTCTATTCTCGCCAATATTTTGCATCAACTTGGCTTTTATCATCATCTATTCTTCATTGAAACCATCCATATATATTGTTGGCATGCCATTAAAACTTTTCATCACAAAGTCGTTATCGTTACGATAAAAGTTCTGTTGTAAGATTGACGGTATTTCTTACTACACATCTAAATAATCTTTGTCAACTTTTGCATCAGCTTGGCTTTTATCAGCTCGACGGTATTTCTCACCAATATTTTGCATCAGCTTGGCTTTTATCATCATCTATTCTTCATTGAAACCATCCATATATATTGTTGGCATGCCATTGAAACTTTTCATCACAAAGTCGTTATCGTTACGATAAAAGTTCTGTTGTAAGATTGATGGTATTTCTTACTACACATCTAAATAATCTTTGTCAACTTTGTTGCCATCAATATTTCTACCTATTTGCATCCTCATATGTCTCTTGCTGGCAAAACTACACTAAAGCCCTCGGCATACTGCTGGAATTCTTTTGTTGTAAAATTGCTAACCATGATGAAGAATTATGTAGCCTTGTTTCTCGATACTTCTTGTCGCACCTAAACCTAAACTGGTTGCTGCCATCAACATCAACCCTAAACCCTCATTCTAAGTCACCCCTCTAACCCTAAACCACTACCACCAAACCCCTCTTACAGCTGCCATAGCAGCTCCGAACAACAACAACAATAATACCCACTCTTGATGAAAAATTCTACTATAATACCCTTGGGACTATTTGCTGCATCCACACCTGATCCCCATTGAAACTATTGCTATCATCAATAGCAATCTAAAGCCATCCCTTAACCTTAAAACTCTGCCATCATACCCCCTATACGACCCCTACAGCGGCACCAAACCACAGCCCCAACAGTAATAAAAAAATGATAACCTATCAGCCCCAAATCGTGGCCATCTACCTTTGATCTATCATCTTTTTCGGCCACCAATCTATGCTCTTAATATAATAGCAAAAGAAGGATCTTAGTATTACATATCTAGAATCATACGCTATGGCATCAAAAGATCTAATTGATGCAAAACTGGAGGCCTTCGATGCACGTATGGAGGACAAATTATGCGTCATCTTTGCAGAATTTAGATTGGGCCGATCACCGAGCCTGAGGAGATCATAGCAAGGTTACTGCTTGGTTGATGCTCCAAATTGAAAATTACAGTAGGTTTAACGTCAAAGTTGCCGATAGCCGAATCCTGAAGTGCAACCAAAAGTGCTCGTGGGTGAGATTGGTTCTCCAGGGCCAAGAGATCATTGCTGATTTTTTTCTCCTCCTACTCGATGATTATGAAGTAGTGCTTGGCATTGAATGACTATTTATGGTAGGTGATGTTTTCTAGAACTTTTCGAAGCTAATCATGAAATTTTTCAGCAAAGGAAAACAAGTGATCCTATAAGTAAAACGCAGGAGCAAAATAACGATGGTTTCAATATAGCGCATAGAGAATGTAATGCATAAAGTACATAGTGGCTTCCTAATCCAACTACAAGGGCCACAAATAAAGGAGCCGATGAAGATTGAAGAACCAAACCTTCTATTATTACTACTGAATTTTCAGATATCTTTGTCGAACCGAGCAGTCTACCTCCTACCCGACTGCACAACCATCGTATACCAATCCTATAGGGAAACTACCAGCCAATGTTCGACCATGTCACTATCCTCATCTTTAGAAGGCCAAAATTGAGAGGAATGTGTAGGAAATGCTAGAGACAAAGACCACTCGGCCAAGTTACAACCCTTACTCCTCACTGGTGCTACTCATATGCAAAAAAGACAAAACATGATGGATGTACGTGGACTATTGAGCCCTAAAAAATATTACAATGAAGGACAAATATCCCATTCTAGTGGTGGACGAACTACTTGATTTGAGTGGAGCACAAATATTAATATAGTTAGATCTATGATCCGGATACCACTAGATTTGAGTGCACAAAGAGGACATACCAAAGACCGCCTTTTGGATGCATAACAATTATTATAATTTATGGTAATGCACTGTAGCCTCACTAATGCTCCTTCCACCTTTCAAAGCCTAATGAATGATATCTTCTGAGGTTATTCTCATAAATTTGTGCTGGTCTTCTTCGACGACATTCTTATTTATAGCCCTTCGCTTGAAAGCCACCTTTCTCACTTATGACTTGTTTTGTCAATTCTCCGAGAGCATACTCTTTTTGTTAAACAGTCAAAGTATAGCTTCTTGCAAAACAAGGTGGAGTATCTTGGGTATATAATCTCGAAAGAAGGTATGATGGTAGACCCCTCAAAGATTGAGGCAATGCAAAGCTGGTCGATGCCCAAAAATATAAAGGCGCTGCAGGGATTTCTCTGGCTTACTAGCTACTACTACAAATTTGTAAAAGATTATAGAAGGATCAGTGTCTCCCTCACATCCTTGCTAAAGAAAGATGCCTTCTGGTGGTCGAACAAAGCATCTGCAGCCTTCGACACTCTCAAATCTACAATGACATCTACACCCGTATTGGCGCTACCCGATTTTGACAAAACATTCAAGATTGAAGCAGAAACATTGGGAGCTAGGATCGATGCCATCCTCATGCAAGAAGGTTGACCCCTTGCCTATAGAAGCAAGGCCCTATCTCCTTCATATCTAAAGTTGTCCATCTATGACAAGGAGATGTTGGCGATAGTACATGCGGTGATAAAGTGGATACCCTATTTAATCAGCCAATGCTTCCAAATAAAAATCGAACACAAGAGCTTCAAATTCTTCCTAGAGCAAAAGATTTCATCTCTCGAATAGCAAAAATGGGTAACAAAACTCCTTGGATATGATTATAAAATAACTTACAAGAAGGGAAAGGAGAATATGGTTGCAGATGCGCTTTCTCGACTACTTGAGCAAACTAAACTTTTGGCCATCTCTCTTCTGATCAGTGACTCTTTGAAAACATAAGGAAGATCCAAAGGTCCAAAATATTATTAAGAAATTGGAAGAAGAACCAAACTCCGTAGCACATTATAATTGGGATTCGAAGAAACAATAGTACAAAGGACGTATAGTGCTAGTGCCTAATTCGCACTACTTGAATACCATCCTATAGGAGATGCATTCCTCATCAACGATTGGGTATTCTGGATTCATTCAAACTTATAAGAGGGTTTGACAAAATTTCTATTAGAAGGGGATAAAAAATACCATTGTTGAATTTATAGCGTGATGTGACATGTGTCAGCAACATAAAGGTGAAACAATGGCGAGCCTAGGAAAATTATAGTCGCTACCTATTCCGAACTCAGTATGGACCATTATAACAATGGACTTCATTGAAGGGCTGCCCCCTGCTGGTTATAGGTGCCTTGCAAGCCAATCACGTGAGTGATGGCACATGTGACATGCTACATGATCTTTTTGCTTATGTTTATTATTGATATATTCTCACATTATATTATTTGTTATATATATACATATTTTGATATCTTTGTTTCTATGCAATGGGAATCGAATCGTGATGAGATCATGATAATGAGATTGATTTACCTTTAAAAATATGTCTTAAATAATCCTGGTCATATGTTACTTGTGTGGGGACACTAAGGATATAATATAAGTGCTTATTAAAGAATGAGTTCACTAATTGATCCACTCACGGAATATTATATGATTAACGATACATAATGTCAAATAGTAATTCTGTAGTCCTAGTTATATGATTGATCCTTAGACTTGAGGCACAAAGGATGTTAAATCTTAGATTTTGATGATGAAATCAATTGATAGATTGTTAATATAACATAGGTATTGGAGATGATTGATGCAGGATTAACTACAATAGAGAAAAAAAAATTACAATCAGATGTGGGCTAGATCAAGTCTAGCATTGGGCCGGGGTTCGGACAATGCAGTGGGAACTCACCGAAAGCTTGCTGAAGGTATCAGGGCTTTATGGGGAGTTTGTCAGAAGCTCATCAGAGGTGATTAGGAGCTTGCCAGGAAGACATCGGGAGTTCACCGGAAGAAGACCAAAAGACTCATTAGAAGATCATCGGGGGTTGCCAAAAAGTTTATCGGGAGTTAGGAGGGTCTTGTTGGACTTCATGGTCATAATGGTTATAATTAATTAGTCTAATTAGCATTAGTAAGGTTTGAGTCCTACTTAAGTTAGATTTGGAAGGAATCCAAATTAACTCAAGTGAGGCAAACCGAGTCCACACTTGGGTTTGGATTGAGCTCAGGTTGAGCTCAATTAGTTGACCTAGAAAGGGGTCAACTAAAGGTACAAGTCGAGATTGAAAAAGTGGAGGGAATCATTTTTTCGGGATTCCCAACGATTATACCACTAGTGGACAATGGTCATACTGCCCAGGTCAATGGTTGTACCACTACCGCCCTATTTTCGAGCAGCTTTTGATGTCAATATCGTCGGTGACGACGATGGTACAGCCCATACCCTTACTTTTCGGAGATGGTAGAATTTTTAGCTCTAATTTTTGAAACTAATTGGAATCTATAAATATCCCAAGTTTTCTTATATTTTAGCACAACACATTGGGCTAGAAATTGTATGAAAAATAGTTTGCTAAAATTCTATGAGAAAAGGAAAGTGGGCAAGGGAGTGTGTAAAAGAGTTGTAATATTTGTAAAGTCTCCCTTGTAAGTTATAAGAGTAAAAGTTTGTAAGGTTCCTCTCCTAAGCCTGTGAAAAGGAGAGTGGGAAGTTGAAGGGTTTGGTCTACAACCAAAGAAGATCAGTAATGGACACCAATGGACCTCAGCGAAGAGGACTCAAGGATTGGACATAGGCTAAGTTGAGGCCGAACTACTATAAATCTGTGAGCTTTCTACTCTTGTCTTATTTACTACTTTCAATTGTTTTTAATTAATTTAAAAAAAAGGCATGAGCATCATCTTTCAATTTTTCTTTAAATCATTTGCCTATTCGTTTTCAATGAAGTTCAGGAAATGCTTCCAATTTTTCTCTTTATTTTAAGTGAGTTTTTTAAATCGAACACTTTCAGCACTTGCACTAATTCACCCATCCCCCTTGCCCCCTCACCTCTAGTGCCAATTAATCCTAACAATTGGTATCAGAGCCATGTGCTACTTATTGGACTAAACACCTAAGTAAGTAAATGGCTTCGTTTGGCATGAACAAGAGACATTCTATTACACATCTTCCCATATTCAATGAGACGAATTATACATATTGAAAAATAAGAATACATATTTTTCTCATTTATATGATTTTGATTTATGACACATTATTGCAAATAGTTTTAAAAAGTCTTCCAAACTAATAAATGAATGGAATGATTTTAAAAAAAAGGTTTTTTCATTAAATGTAAAAGGAATGAATGTTTTATTTTGTACTCTTGATAAAAACAAGTTTGATCGGGTTTCTTTTTATGATTCAGCTTTTAATATTTGGCATACATTAAAAATCACACATGAAAGCATAATTAAATTAAATGAATCAATGAATAAAATAACTTAAAATGGATAAAATCTCTTGCTATAAACGTAAGAAGCCGAGGCGCTCTAGAGATGAATAGCACAATCAAGAAGAAGTGGAAAATCTCATGATCGTGGCCAACCATGATGAGGTAAGTAACCCATCTGAAAGTACTTTTACTTTTTAATGAGTTATTAAGTTCTTTTTATGAGTTTTATGATAATTTTAGAAATATTAGCAAATCCTATAAACTACTTAAAAAATAGCATGCATCACTAGTTAGTAAACTTAAAGAAATGCATGAAGTAGCGTAATCACACAATTCATGTACTAAACATGACACTTTGAATGATGCATCAACATCATGTATTTCTTATTCTAAGTGTGGTCACTAGAGGTAATAAACAAGAAAATAACATATAACAATAAACTCTAAAAAGCTTAAGATAGACAATAAGTCTCTAAACATGATTCAAGTTGATAAGGGTCATGTTCATAAGGAAGGTATTGGCATTATGAGTAATACTCATCAAAAGCCAACTACCTTTATTAGAAGATCAATATTTCACTCTTTGCCTGAAAATAAATATCATTTTTGTGGTAGATTAGAACACATAACTTACAAATGTTTATTTAGAAAATGTAGTCCACATAAATTAATTTGGGTTCCTAAATGAACCATAAACAACCTCAAGCCAATAGAGAAAATGGGAAGAACCTTTCATGAGGGACCCAAACTCAAATGGATACCTAAACCAAAACCCACTATCTTATAGAGTTGTTTCTTAACAAGGCTAGGAGTACTAAATGATATCTTGAAAGTGGATGCTCAAGCCACATGACTTGAGATCTAACACTCCTTTCAAGCTCACTAGCCTAAGCAATAATAATAAGAAAAATGATTGGAATTAAGTTTATTGATAAGAAATCTCAAGATGGTTCATGATTATAAAATTAATCTTAATTGTCTTTCTATTATGAATAATGATACATAGCTAGAACATGCTAAAACTATAACTAAAGAACCTTAGTTATTGTTAATAAAAAATTATTTTATTAAAATTTATGAAAATGAGATTTTGATGATGATTGAATGATAGGTTTAAAATCATTGGCTTGGATATTTGTTGATTTAAAAGGTTCTTGTTGAATGACCTAAATATTATGGTATTTTTGACTAAGTTAGCTTATAAATATTATTGTTGAATGATTGATTTAAATGGTTGAATAGTTGTATGTTGAGATTGAATGTGTGTTGTTAAAATTTGAGCATAGAATACAATATATAAAAAAGGAGAGAAAAATTATACTTTATTTTTAAGTATTTAAAAAAATAAAAATAAAAATAAAAATACTTTCGAAATGGGAATGAAGATTGCATGATAACTTCTTTCACTAAGTCTAAAGAGTTAGATTCACTTAAAGAAGAAAAATCATTGGAATTAAAATGAATCAGAGTTTTTATTTGAAAATATTTTATTATTTTAATGTGTTGTATTAATGATCGTGTTGATTCCTTTTGAAATGAAATTTGGTTTTCAATGTTAAACAATAATTTATTGATTTGAAAAATATTTTTAAAATAATTCACATGAAATAACTAAAAAGGAGGATAATTCTTCTTGAAAATATTTTTATCCTGTCAACCCTTTCTTCTAAAATGATACCATTATTGTTTAAACTATATTTATGATTGAAATTTGAATGAACTTTTTCTTAACTAAATCATGAACCTTCCCATGATTTATTGACTTGAGAAATCTATTATGGGAATCAAAATGCTAACTTCTATGATATTTCTTATTAATTACTATTTACGGGATTTAAGATCTTATAATTAAAGATTCTTCTTATGAACTATATTATTGAAGCTTCCTATACACGTACCAAGCTCTTTTATCTTTTTCTCCTTTGTAACTTACAGATGATCTTGATTTTTATAACTTGATAAATGAAGACCATTCTTATTAATTGATCTCTTAAAATTTCCTTTTGTTATCTAAGAATATATTTATCAAAATGAGTCATATCATTTAATATTCATGATTTGATATTAATATCCTTCATGACATGATTATTTATGACTTCTTTCTTAATATAACTTATCATCAAAATTAATATTTCTTAAATTTATGATAATTTGAAAATTATATGAGATTTGTTTTATCATGAACAATCCCTTGATTTCTTGACTTGACTTATCCTTTATGAGAATCACATTTAATCTCTATAATTTTCTCTTTTTATTAAAAAAAGATTTATGATCTTAACAATTATAATTGAGATTTTATCAAGATCATTATTCTATTTTATTAAAAAGATTTATCTAAATGAACTAGGTGTTGTAAGATTTATCTTGAATGAATTAAGATTATTTAATTCTTTAAGACTTATTATTTACAAAAAAGGGGGAAGACAATTCCTAAAAGAAATAATGTCTTTTGGTACTTACAATTTGATTTTCATCCTTAATGACATAATCCCTTTGTACTAATGATAAGAAAAAGAAAAATTATACTATCATATTCTTTTATAATGATAAAAGGTGGAGATAAAATTATTAATATGATTAAAAAAATTAGATATGTTGAATCTTATAAAATTGAATAAAGAACAATTTGCTTAGAAGAAAATTAAGAACTTTAAAGTTTCTAAATGCATGTGAAATGCATGATTTACAATTTTAGCTTGATTTAATATCATTTTTAGACTTCTTGACCTCTACCAATTGCCCTTCTTATCAAAATTTATATGAGATGATCTTCAAAATTAATGATTTACTGTATTTTAAATTTCTTGATTTGCTACTTTTGCTTATAATTTACATAAGATGAATTAAATTGTATGGGTCGCTCTTGATTTCTCTTGAATTTTAGAATCTATAAGATTGAGCCCTATTTTTGTGATATGATGTTTTTCACTATCTTCTCTTGTTTCTACTTCTTTCTTATTTACAAAAAGAGAAGAAAAATTTTCATGAGAAAATTATATTTTATCCTATTTTACTAAGGGGGAGCAATAAAGTATTAAATATTCAATCAACATATATTTTATAAAAATATGAAAATTTTGACACATGATGAGTCTATGTATCATGAAATTACTTGCTCATTATTTCACCTTTTTTTTATGACAAAGAGGAAAAAATAGCATATTAATGACACAAATATGAGAAATGATACATATATGACAAAGGGAAAGAAAGAAACAGTCTGGGCATCGTGCTAGGGTTCGGACGATGCAGTTGGAACTCGCCGAAAGCTTATCGAAGGTATCGGGGGCTTGTCGAGAGTTCACTGAGAGCTCGTCGGAGGTGATCGGGAGCTTGCCAGGAAGGTGTCGGGAGTTCATCAGAAGAAGACGAAGAAACTTACCAGAAGATCGTCGGAGGTTACTGAAAAGCTTATCAAGAGTTAGGATAGTCTTATTAGACTTGACAGTTACAATGGTTGTAATTAATTAGTCATTGTTAGCATCAGTAAGGTTTGAGTCATACTTGAGTTAGATTTAGAAGGAATCCAAATTAACTCAAGTGAGACAAACCGGGTCCACACTTGGGTTTAGATTAAGCTTAGGTTGAGTTTAATTGGTTGACTTGGAAAGGGGTCAAATGAAGGTACAAGTCAGGATTCGAAAAGTGGAGGGAATCATTTTTTTTGGGATTCTTGACGGTTGTATTGTCAGTGGATGATAATCGTACCACCCAAGATAGTAGTTGTACCATCATCATCTTATTTTTCGGGCAGCTTTCGGTAGCAGTACCACTGGCACCGGTAGTGGTATCACTCGTACCTGAACTTTCCATATATGTTTTAATTTTTTGCTCCAATTTCTAAAGCCAATTGGGGTCTATAAATACCCCAAATTTTCTTGCATTTAGTACAACATATTGTGCTAAAAATTCTATAGAAAATAGTGTGTTAAAATTATGTAAAAAAAGGAAATGGGCAAGAGAGTGCGAAAAAGAGTTGTAATCTTTGTAAAGTCTCCATTGTAAGTTGTAAGAGTAAAAGTTTATAAGGTTCTCTCCTAAGCTTGTGAAAAGGAGAGTAGAAGTGTAAGGGTTTGGTCTTCTTCACCCGAAGAAGATCGGTGGTGGACACTAGTAGACCTCAGTGAAGAGGACTCGGGGAGTGGACGTAGGCCAAGTTGATACCGAACCATTATAAATCTGTGAGCTTTCTACTCTTGTCTTATTTGCTACTTTCAATTATTCTTAATTAATTTGAAGAAAGGTACGAGCATCATCTTTCGACTTTTCTTTAAATAATTTGCCTATTCGTTTTTAACGAAGTTCAAGAAACACTTATGACTTTTTTCTTTATTTCAAGAAAGTTTTTTGAATCGAGGATTTTCAGTACTTGCACTAATTCACCTCTCCATCTCTTGTAGGTTATAGGTGCCCTGCAAGCCAATCATGTAAGTGATGGCATGTGTGACACACTACGTAATCTTTTTGCTTATGATTATTATTGACATATTCTCATATTATATTATCTATTACATATATATATTATGATGTCCTTGCTTCTATGCAATGTGAATCAGATTATAATGAGATCATGATAATGAGATCGATTAACCTTTAAACACAGATTCCAAATAATCCTGGTCATAGGTTACTCGAGAGGGACATCGAGATAACTAGACAAACCGGTGAACTATATACCTATTCATATGACAGAGGCAGCCGGTCTTATAGCCACTTGTGTGTAGATATTAATGGTATAGTATAGGTGCTCATTGGAGAGTAAGTTTACTAATTGATCCACTTATGAAATATTATATGGTTAATGATATCTAATATCAGACAGTGATTCCATAGTCCAAGTTGTGTATCTGGTCCTTAGACTTGAGACACAAAAGATGCCTTGTTAGAGTACTCCTTTCTTTGATGTTGGACTTACAAGTTTAGAAAGTTATAGATTTGGTACAACCAATTATTGAGATTGGTAGCCAACCTTACAAAGTGAGTGACCAAATCGAAGTATTAAATATTTTTTGGAGCATAAAATATCTTCCTTAGAGTAGCAACGATGGGTAACTAAATTTCTTGGCTTTCGTTATGAAATTATTTATTGAAAGGGGAAAGAGAATGTTGTTGTAGATGCTCTATCATGGCTACTAGGATAAGCCAAAATTTCAGCCATCTCCCTTCCCTCCACTGACTTCCTTAAAGGTATTAAGGAGGAATGGAAGAATGACCTAGAGACCCAAGACATTATAGAAAAATTTTAGAAGGATCCGGATTCCATGGGCCACTACACTTGGGATTCGAAGGACTTGTGCTACAAAAGCCGAATTGTGATTGTTTCTTCTTTCCATTGTATCAAGATTATTTTGCATGAGATGCACTCTTCACCTTCAGTAGGGCACTCTGGATTTTTGAGAATATACAAAAGGTGAAGCAAAACTTATTTTGGAAGGGTATGAACAAATTGATTTATGATTATATATCTAAATGTGATGTATGCCAACAATAGAAAGGTGAAACAATGGCAAATTCGAGAAATCTACAACCACTACCTATACCAGACTCAGCATGGATTGACATCTCCATGGATTTCATCGAAGTGTCACGGATAATAATGTAAACAATATGTTCGATTAAATGCTCGTATTTGTCCGTGTCATTCGGTTTAGGTACATATCTTGTACAATAAGAAGCGGGCTTGCAATAGGCTTAGCAGTCCTAGTTTGATTTGTTTTATGGCCAAGTTTGGCTTGTAAATATAAGTGTGTCTTATAAGCACTTGTGGGGACTTCGGTCTGTAATGGACCATTAACCTTTGTGTGCAACCTCTCTAAGTTTGTAATGTCCATGGGTGTAATTTGTATTTTGGCTTTATAAAGTGTTTTCTTGAGCAGTTGCTTATGGATCCCATGGGAATTGCTTCTTCTGACCCGTTTTCTCTTTCGTAAGTCTAAGGGACTCTAGGAGATCTCGGGGAGGCTTGACCTTTGTGGACGGACATGCATGGGTGTCGCACGGCTTAGGCAAAATCAGCTAAGCCCATGATAATGTGGTATCAGAGCGGGACAAGCACACATAGAAACACTTGCCATACAAACGTGGGGGACCTAGCTACGCTGTATGGAGGACAGCTAGCACGTGCAACCATTAGGGGGAAATGGACATTGAGATGTAGGGAAAGGAGTCACTTAGAGGAGCGAGCATCCAGGTTTGGCATTCATAGGAATGGCCAACCCCTTTGTGTGAGAGACACCACGAGGACAAGCAAACGTAGAAGAATGCATACACAAAGATTAAGATGGTTAAGATCGAGCTATAGCTCGACGTTGGCAACCAAACTTGACGGTGCTCAAGGAAAAGCAGGGCGCTTGGTGAAAGAAGAGACCGTACAAGGTGGGAGGTGTTGTGTAACGACCGAAAGAGTTGTGCAAAGCTCACAGAGGTGAGGGAAATTGCTAACTCGAAGGATTTAGAACTCGTGCAAGGGCTTGTACACGGATGACGGAGTGTTCGTGGCCATCCCAAGGCACGATTGAAACTCGGCGCCATGGAGCATCAGAACTTTCTCTTCGACATGGAAAGGATATGTCCATAGGCGACTGAAATGTGCAACAAGTTCAGCACGTTGCTAGACCTTGAAGGATGTAGTGGAGATTGTATTGGAAAAGGGTCGCAATCTAGCAAGTGCATTTACGGGAGCAGAACAAGGCACAAGTTGTTCAGCAAGACGGAGTAGTCCAAAGGGGACGGTGGTCTCCAAAACTTCTAGTGGAAAGTATGTAAAGAGAAAAGTTGCTCCAACAGGATAGATATCCAGGAGGGATAAGTCCTAGTTCTCGAGTGGGAGAATCATATGCAACAGACTGCACATATTGAGGAAGAGTTCCTCAAGGCTATATCTCCACAAAGCTCAATGGACCGAGTGAGCGACAAAGAGTCATCGCATGATCTTAAAGGAGGTAATGTGATGGTGGATGCATTTCGAGATCAAGTGGGGGAGCAATTCAAGGCAACATCATATGAAGGCACACTTAGAGTCGATGCAGAAATCGAACTCAACAGAGGGCTGACCCGTAGAATGGTGGACGTGAGGGCCACTATCAACTCAATGCAAATCGAGGAGTAGAGCGACTTGGGTGGAACTCGGTGAAGTATCCAAGCCGCATGAAGAGAGTCGACATAGAAGATAGAACATGGAGCGGAGGCATGGAGCTTTCCTTGGACAGAGGTCAAGGGCATGAACTCTTGTAGAGGCAAGAATGGGATCATGTCGTTCCATGGGTTCTTCATTCTGATGGGACATACTTATTTTGCATGGTGCCAAAGATGAAGGGAGCTTCAAGGTACATGCAAGCTACCTCAGAGATGCATTTGATGGAGTAACTAAGGTGATTCAACTTGTGAAGGTAAAGTTGGGATCGAAAGATCTTAGTATGGGGCAAGAGGATGCAGAGACAGGTACTCTTGAACAATATGCCATAGTGTTGCCATTCAAGTTGTCAGGAATAGGAGGTGTATCGCAAGATTGTGCTGGTAAGAAATAGAGGCCTAAGATCCAGACAATGGTGTACCAACTCTAGCGAAGTCAAGGGACTTCAGGAGCTACTAAGCGACGGACTGTCCTAGAGCTATGCTTCATCTAGGTGTAACCCAAGAGTGGGTGGACGAAGGTGAATTGCTAAGGGAGTGAACTAAAAATCAGAGATGGCGGAGGCCCTATGATATATTAGCAGAGCCCACACATGGAGAAGTCGTAGTCTGAGTTCATCACACGAGAATCTGTATGCAATGGAGATACCACTAGGAGGCGACATGGTGCAGCGGATTGTGGTAGAATAGTTCGTCGCAATGCAATACAGGCAATCTTGTCCCGTGAGGGACAAGATCATGCGGAGGTATGAACAGGAGTTACTGTGAGCTCTACTTTGGTGTATGACACAAGAAGAAGGGCTATGGATATAAGGAGTGAATGCCGTAGTACCGCAGAGGCGGTCTTCGTGTGTGCATCGAAACTTGTATTGGATGGAAGCCTTAGTCATCAGCATATGGGAGCTATATACCACCGAGGAAGAAGTCCAAGTGCAACTACCAGTGAGTCCCATGGAGGGGGACGTAATCATGTGAATGATCAGGAGCTGCTGGGAGGTCCACTTCGGTGAATAATGCAACGACAAGAAGGTATGGATTCAAGGAGTGAATGCTACAGTACTGCAGAGGTGGGTCTTCCGTGTGTATGCATCAAGCTTGCATCGATTAAAGCCTTGGTCGTGAGCATAAGGGGGGCTGTGTACCACCGAGGGAGTAGTCGATTGCAAGTACCAGTGAGTCCCATGGAGGGGACTTGATTATACTAAGGTATAATCGGAGCAGCTGGAGAGTTGGACTGCTTGAGTGCTCACATTCGTTTAAGGGAGCCCAGCAAGTCAGAGGACAAGACCGAGTAAGCGAACGTTGCTACCAAAGAAGCTAAGGAGAACAGAATTGGCATGAGCCCTGCAACAAGATGGCGGAGGCCATGCATGAGAGTTGTAGTCTATCTTTCCATCAACCAAGGAGAACTACTAGGAGGACATAGTGGTGTCGAAGCAGGTGGTCAAAAGGGGTGAGGAAGCGACGACGAGTCCAACGGGGCTTAGCTACCCAAAAGCAAAGCGTCGATTAGAAATGGGGGCCCGGAGGAGCACCACAGTGCAACAGAGGCAGATCTACTGATTGCGAAGGAAGGGATGAAGATGTAAGATAATGGATTGTAGTGCTATGGGCTAGGCAGCACCATGGTATCGTAGATGCGAGACTTCTGTGGAGTCATCGATCCCTTGCTCTCATGGAGGGAGAGCATTGGTCATAAAAGGGGCCGAGGAGGTGGAGAATGCAAAGGTAAACTCCAAGTACCAAGACAGGGCAGAAGGGCAGAGGCCAAGAAACTTCATGAGACCGATGTCGATGGGCTTCTCATCAAGATAACCAAAATTAAGGGACTTCGGGTTGATGCAGGAGTGCTCGACCAAGGAATGAAGTAGGCAGTACATGGTATTGTACCTTTCTACTCAAGAGGAGTAGGCGACAAAGGTAATAGAGAGGATGATACAATCCCAAAGGCGACCAGATCTATCAAAGACTTACTCCAAGTTGGGGGATTCCAAGTTGGGGTAAACTTTTTGCTCTTTTCCAGTAAAACTTCTTGCATTCCAGAAGTTCAATGACAATGAGAAGGCGAATCACAGTAGCTAACTCAACGCAAGGAGTGCAAACACTTCAAGTGCTTCAAAAGTGTGAGCAAAGAATGAGTAAATTTCAATGCATGAAGTACAAACTCGAGGAGGTAAGCGAAATTAAGTAACCTTTGCCTTCTCAACTCGAGAGAATGGGCAAAACCGAGTACCCTAATTCTCTTAACTCAAGGAGGTGAGCGAAGCCAAGTAACCTTACCTTCTCAACTACGAAAAGAATGGGTACAGTCAAGTATCCCAGTTCTCTTATCTATCTAGCAGAGGAGCTCTGCATAAGTTCAGTGACCCTTCAAAGAAAGCTTATGGAAAACACTAGTTGTCAAATCCTCACCATTGGTGATCAGTACTACTGAGAGTAGATTTTCTACTTCATTTCCCAATTGACTAATCGAAAGCAAGAGTGATGCGAACATACTTGGAAGTGACAACTAACAGTGGAAGAAAGTTCAATGGGCAAACATTATGGAGGAAGGACCTTAAAAACTTCAAAGTCTGTGAGGCGATGCTCGTTAAAGCTCCAACAAGCATATACACAGTTCAAGCAATATGAGTATACTATGATATTGGCACATAATAAGGTAGGTCTTTTCCTCATCAGAGGGATCCACAAGAACCAACAAGGATCAGCACAACACAGCCAACCCCACATAAGATTTAGTCATTGGTGAGTTGAAGCAGTATGGCGGATCAGAGTTCAACTACTCAACAACAGCAACAGAGAGCGGCTAGGAGCCAAAGGGGCATGTTGCAGCCAAAGCAGAAGATTGAAGATTCAGTAGAATGCGAGGAGATATAGCGTCTACAGTGGCTTCGACGAGGACGTCGAAGGAATAAGTGGGGGAGAATATCACGGAGAATAATGTAAATAAGGTGTTCGATGAAATGCTCGTATTTGTCCGTGTCCTTCGGTTTAGGTACATATCTTGTACAACAAGAAGGGCTTTGAGAGCTTAGCCCTAGTTTGATTTGCTTTATGGCCAAGTTTGACTTATAAATACAAGTGTATCTTATAAGCACTTGTGGGGACTTGGGTCTGTAATGGACCATTATCCTTTGTGTGCAACCTCTCTGAGTTTGTAATGTCCATGGGTGTAATTTGTATTTTGGCTTTATAAAGTGTTTTCTTGAGCAGTTGCTTGTGGATCCTATGGGAATTGCTTCTTCTAGCCCGTTTTTTCTTTCGTAAGTCTAAGGGACTCTGGGAGATCTTGGGGAGGGTTGACCTTTGCGGACGGACATGCATGGGTGCCGCATGGCTTAGGCAAAATCAGCTAAGCCCGTGACAGAAGGGCTACAACCATCTTAAGGTAAAAGCACGATTTTTGTGGTGGTAGATCGTTTAACTAAATATACTCATTTATGTGTTGTGAGACAACCTTATATCACTACCAGTATTGCTCAACTTTTTATAGAAAATATTATAAAACTATATAGGATGCCAAGGTTGATTGTGATCAACCATGATAGAGTGTTTACAAGTAGATTTTGGATCGAGCTCTTTGAACTACAAGGTACCCAATTAAAGATGACCACAACCTATCCTCCACAGATGGATGACCAAATAGAAGTGGTGAACAGATGCCTCGAGACTTACTTACAGTACTTCACTAGTAATCGACCTAAAGAGTGGACAAGGTGGCTTCCATGGGCCGAATGGTAGTACAACATAACTTATCATTCATCAAATAAATGTACCCCTTATGAGGCATTGTATAGTTGACCACCCCCTGTAATACCAAAATATGTAATTAATATGGCCAAAGTAGATCAGGTCAACCAAAACTTAATTAACACGGACAAGCTTCTGCAGCTACTATAAGATAACCTAACTACTGCTCAAGCCTATATGAAGCAACAAGAAAACACTCATCGGAGTGAGTGAGAATTTTTAATAGGAGATTAGGTCTACCTTTGCCTTCAACCATATAAGTAACTATCAATCAACACTAGAGCGTTGATGAAGCTATCTCTATAGTTCTATAGACCATATCAGATTCTGGAGCATATTGGGGCCATGACATACAAATTAAAGATTCCAAATGACACTAAGATCCATTCTGTCTTCTACGTATCTTGTTCAAATTGAAATTGGGAGAATGTGAGTTGGCGCAGACTCAATTACCAAACACTACAAATTATTACGAGATTGAAGCTCAACGTGAAGGTATACTTGATTGGAGGATTGTAATGTGCCATCGATGCCATTCAACTAAAGTACTCGTGAAGTGGAATAACTTACCATCCGAAGATATAATGTAGGAGTCTTACGAGGAGCTGAAGACTTAGTTCCCAGTGTTTATGGACCCTCAACTTTGAGGACAAGGCTGATTTTAAGAGGGCAAGCTTGATAGAACTCCAATAGGGTTAAGTCATAATCATCCTAGAAGTAGTCAATAAAAATCCTATGGGATTATAATAAAACCTCATCTAGCCACTTCTATCCTATAAAGAAGTGTGGCTAGGGTTTAGATTGGGGCCTTAGAGCTTAGTGGCCATCGCCCCCTTTACTACGCTGGTCGGCCAAGGTTTCTACTGCTTAGGTCGGCTATAGAGCCAAGCTAGCCATTGCCTACACCTACTAAGGTAGGTCGGCTAGAAGAGGGACAAAGAGATAATTCTACTTAGGCAAGCACCCCTTAGGGCTAGGGTTTGAGTCCTATTTAATGATGTAGCTGTCCCATCTCTTTTATCAAGTAAGATCAATTCTATTTCAGCCTTGTGGCCGACTCCTAGGAGGGAGGAACCCCTTTAGTATTCTAAGGGTTGATCCCCCTCAAAGATTAAAATCTATAGAGCTCGTTTTAGGGTTCTATCATTGTGATGTACTATCGACACCCCTCTACTAAAATGCTAGTATAATGTACTAATATACCTGTTGAAGATACCACATGAGAGTCCTATGAAGACTTAAAGACCAGGTTCCCAAAGTTTATGGAGCCTCAGCCTTGAGGACAAGGATAATCTAGGGGGGGGTTGGTCTGATAGGACCCTAAGAGGGTTGGGTTTTAGTCAACCGAGTCGTGAATGTAATAAAACCTTGAAGCTAGGGTATAAAACCCTAACTAGCTGCCACCCACCTTGCTTAGGGGAGTCGGCTAGGGTTAGGAGAGGAGGAATTTTACTAGAAATATGAGTCTCTCTAGAGTTAGGGCTTTAGAGTCCTATATAAGCATGTAGCTGCTCACCTCTTTTGGCAAACAATTCATCTATTTTATTCAGCCTTGTGGCCGATTACCTGGAGGGAGGAACTCCTATAGAGTTCTAAGAAGGGCCAATCCCCTATAGAGATTAATCTACCTATACTAGAATCCTCCGGGGTTTTATCAATGGACTAATGTGCTCTTGAGATAAGTGATGTAAGAAATACTTTGATCATATACTTAAATCATCAAATGACAAATTATCAAAGTAGGAGAATCAAACATTATGTTGGGAAAAGTATTATATTGGAATTAGATGTCAAGCCAAAGGATTGGTCGATGTGTTGAAGATTGGACTTCTTGCTATAAGTTCGGGCATCATGCTGTAAGGATTGAGTATTGCAATAAAAGATTAGATTTCATGAGAAAATCGATATGTTGATAGATCAAACAATAAGCTGAAAGAAAAGACGATGTGCTAGAGGTTTGGACAAAGTGCCAAAAGATCGGACATCATATTAGAGTGGCGCATAACGTACTACAAGCTTCATAATTATGTTGGATATGTGGTTGGATTATTAAAGTCTTGATTGAGATTTTTCTGGATCAAATTTAGTTAGTATTGGGTCAAAACCATGCTGACTTGATAAGAAACCCATTGAGCTTAAACTAGGGGTCCAGTTAGGTTTATTAGAAAGCCGAGTCGGTAACCAAAAGCAGGCCTGGGTGATGGTACCACTAGTCCCAGGTTGTGGTACTAATTATGAAGCCCATGCCTTTGGATTTTTTTCTTTTGTATGTCCAATAATGATCCTATTATAAGTATAAAAATTGTAATATACTATTTTATATGAAAATATTAATACTAAAACTAAAATCAAATAATAATAGATAAAATATTTGATATGTAACTTTTGATGTCATTCAGAAGACTTTTATCTGATCTACATTCGTACCATTATTAGATCGAAAAGCTATAGTAATATCAATCTACAAAGAGAATTAGACTTGCATTCTTCTCTCTTTCTATCCTTCATAGGACTACTATGATCGGTAGATTAGGGACAAGGGAGAGTTAAGAGACTATTTGGAATCTCTGAATGATTGGTTGTTTCATCCTTATGAGGTGTTATCTTTTTATAAGTGAGAGCAGAAGGCTTAGTATGGTAATTAAGAGAGTTGCTCACATCAAGATCATCTCTTAGGAAATCTTACTATAATTAGAATTCATTTCTTTTGATCAATAGCCATAATCAAAATCTAATCATATTTATAATATATCTTACATAACTAGATAGGGTCATATATTTTAACATTCTCCCACTTGGCCATGGCAGTACTATCACGCCACATATCTAACCCTGTCCAATATATCTTACCTAAATATATGGATTTATCAAATAGGGTGACATATCTTTCTATCATTCATAAGATTACTATAATCGATGGATTATGGATGGATCCTGTATGTGGCCTGACAGTAGTACCATATCTGATAAATCAACATATTTTAAAAATTTAATTGATAAGTTAAAGTTACAAGTAAAGAGAATATAATTAAGTCACAAGTAAAGGGCAAGTAAGAGAGGCAAACCAATTTATAGTGGTTTAGTTTTCTCAACGTACATCTACTTCTAATTTCTCTTTCCTCAAGGCCATTGGCTTAAACTATTGATCTTCTTTCCTATTGACAAAGATCAACTACTATTGTTAGAACTTTCTCCATTTTCAAGCTAAAGAGATAACTTTGCACTATCATTTTATACAAGATCTATTATCTCCTATAGCTGATAACTATAAGTAAACCGTAGAGGAGGAGGAGACTCAAATTATACTCAAAATGAGAACTTACAATATTTTACTAGCCCAAGAATGGATTGTCTATCCACCAAGCCTAAGAATAGTATTTATAGGCTCAAAAGGCTTTAAGAATGAAGCCAAAAATTTAAATACCTAAAATTTTGGAGTATGTGTAGTACTACCACTGATATTGTGCAATATTACCACCGCTGTAGGTAGTACCACCATCGAAAGGATGACAAAGAATAACAGTGCTACTTGCTGACTTAGGTGGTACTACTGCTTAGGCCTAGTGGTACCACCAACTATATCTTATTTAGGCCATCAGTTTGACCTTTTTGTGGGTTCAATTTGGCTTGGCTTCAATCCCAATGGCTTTCTTGATAAGTGACTTTTGTTTCAGCCCAATAATGACTTAAGTTGACATTCGATGTATTTATGAAGCTTTTATCATATTGTATGCTCTTCTAGCATGTCATTTTATCTTTCAGTGCTTCATTCAAAACTTTAGTACATTGCTCTTTCCTTTGGTATATAACCCATTCCATTGGTTTGTTAACTTTCCTATAATATCTAATCTTCTAATACAAAATTTGATCCTTTTGACATAATGCTCGAACCTTTAGCACAAAGTCTGATTTTTGGTATGTCAACCAATCCTCCAACTTGATGGATAATTTTTGATATACAATTTCTCGACACAATGTTTAACTCTCTTACTCAATATTTGGCCCTTTGGTGGTCCAAGTCCATGATCAAAGCATTACTTATGTCACTTATCTCAATAGCATTTTAGTCCAATACACTTATTAATTGGTTTCATAATCAAAATTCAAAATTCAACAATCTTCTATTTTTTTGATAATGACAACTAATTGATAATATAATTTTAACAAGACTCCCCCTATCTATTTGTTATTTTAAAAAACTATGATCAACTTAAACTCAAATGATTATATATCCTTTTAAATATTCATACTGAATTCAAGTTGAAGGAAAATTGGTCTTGTCGATATTATGATTTAATCAATCAAGCTTAAAAATTAATGTTTAATCAAATTTTAAATTATAAGTCATAATTATAATCATTTCAAGTTTCAATTTTTAACCATTATCAATGTGTAATGTTAACCAAAATATAATTATAAGTCATCATTTCAAGTTTCCTTATTCATGCATGAATCATCACTTCTCCCTCTTTATCAATAAAACAAGCATGAGTTACTATTTCTCCTCCTTTGTTAGTAACAAAAAGAACAATTACTTTGATATCATGATACATGAAGGATCATAATATTATATCATCAAAGATAAGTTTAAGTTATAGACACCCAGAAGAAAATTAATGACGGAGCCTTAATAAGGCTTCCCCTATCTATATGTCATCTTAAAAATATGATGAATTTAAATTAAAATTAATACTCTTTTAATGATAGTCATCAATTCAAGTTGAAACAAATTTGATGTTGTTGATTTTATCACTGCAAGCCCAAATATTCAATCAAGTTTCAAATTTCAAAAAATAATTAACAAAAGTTAGGCATGAGTTACCACTTCTTCCCCCCTAGCAAAAAATATAGGTTACTTCTTCTTCCCCTTTGTCATTAACAATATGAATAGAGTATACAAGTCATGAATACAAAAGAGTTATACAAAATAAATCTCAAGTCGTGAACATCAACAATTCATGATTTATTTAGATAAATCTCCTTAGTAGTCATTAGTTAAAAAAAAAAATCATAAGAGAACAAATAGCAAAATGTCTTTAATCATGAATTTGAAAGATACAACATGCATAATTCTCTTTGATAAAATCAAATTATTCATCACTTAGTGATTTACTAAAAATCTATGCTAGTTGATGTTTTATGCCAATGAAATCCAATGATATGTCATGATTGCTTATATGATCCTTAATAAAATGATATTTAATATCAATATACTTAGTTCAAGAATGTTAAATAGGATTCTTTGACAATCAAGTTGCATTAGTATGGTCACACTTTACATAGATTAAATTTAAGTAAAATTTATAATTTTTAAAGTATTTTTCATCCAAATTACTTATGCACTATACGCACCTATTGTAACATATTCATCTTTAACTATAGAATTGTGCGATAGAATTTTACTTTTTGGATGATTAAGAAATATGTACATGACCTAGGAACTGATAAATTCTAAAGGTTCATTTTCTATCTATTTACATTATGCAAAGTCTACATTAGCATAGGCAATCAAATTAAAATTTTTAGATCTAGGATGCTATAATCATTGAATAGGAGTTCGAATAGGAGTTCCTTTTAAGTTTCTATTTTTTTACTGTTATGTAGTAAGATTGTTTAGGATTAGATTTAAATCTTATAAAATAATCCAATACTAAATATTATATCTAATTACTATAAGATATAATAAATTACATATCATGTCTTTATAAGTCTTTTGATTAAGACATTCTTCTTTGTCCATATCTAATTTCGTGGAAATGCTCATTGATGTGTTAATAGCTTTAGTATTGTTCATGCAAAATCATTTTAATAGATCAATAATATACTTAGTTTTGACTAATAAAAATTTTATTATATAGTTACTTAATTTACAATCATAAAAATATTAATTTACCCATTAAACTTATTTAAAATTATTAGCTTATACCTTTAATAAATGATTTACATAAAGTTCACTAATAGAAATAAAAATAATATCATCAATATAAAATTGAATGATAATAAAATTATTTTTGAAATGTTTAACAAATAATATAGTGTCGACCTTACCTTTTGAAAAAATATTTTGAATAAAAAAAGAGCTAAATCTCTCACACCAAATGTTAGGGGCTTGCTTTAACCCATAGATAACCTTAGATAATTTATAAACATAGTAGTTTTAAAAAGTTCATTTTTAAATCTGAGTGGTTGATTAACATAAACATTTTCAAAGATAAAACCATTAAGAAAAATACTTTTGATATCCATTTGATATAATTTAAATTTTTTAACATATGCATATATAATAAGTATCATTATGGCTTCAAGTCTAGCTTTAGGGGTGAATGTTTCTTTATAGTATATACCTTTTACTTAGTTAAAACTGTTAGGATCAAAGCGTCACTAGGGGGGGGGGGGGGGTGAATTATTTTTTATGAAAAAAAATTACCTTTATTTAAATATTCACTCAATAAAAACCATATTGAAAATATGTTTAAGCGTAGAGATATTTATAATAATGCAAACAAAGATAGTAGACACTTAAATAACAAAGCAATGAAGATAAAGAGCAAAGAAGAGGAAGCAAACCGATTTTATAGTGGTTTGGTCTCGTGACCTACGTCCACTCCTGATTCCTCCTTCCTTGAGGTCACTGGCTTTTACTATTGATCTTCCTTCAATGGGTGAAGATCAACTACCCTCTTACAACTCTATTATCCTTTTACAGATTTAGGAAATAATCTTTACAAGTCTCTAAGCTCTCCCTTAAACAAAAAAACCTATACAAGACGAAATGAGGAGAAGCTGACAATTACAATAGCGTTTTCATAATATTTTTGCTCTTAATGCTTGCATATTCTAGTAAAAATGGGTGGGGTATTTATAAGCCTCAAATGACTTTAAAAGTGGATCCAAAAATCAAAATTTAAGTGTTCTCGAAATGTTAGTCTCGAAGAATGTGTTCTAGGCGGTTTAGCCACCTGATATAGTCTGGAAGATTGTGTTTGGGCGAGTCAACCGTCCAGTTTGGGCGGGTCAACCGCTTGACACATCTTCGAAGACTATGTCATCTTGGTGACCGTGTCTTCGAAGACCGTGTCTCATCTGACCTTGGGTTAATGAAATGACTTTTATAATAAGTCTAAATCAACCCCAATTAAGGCTTAATATCCTCTTAATTGAGTTAATAAAACTAACTCTCATTATGATGCTAACTACAATACTCAATATACAATCTTCATTGTCCGATCATCTCTTCGGTAAACTCCTAACATCCTTCCAATGAACTCTCGGTGAGCTCCCGATTTCCTTCGATGAACTCTGATAGGACTCCAATAGGGTTGGGTCCTAATCACCCTAGAAACAGTTAAATAAAAGCATGTGAAATTGTAATAAAACCCCACCTAGCCACTTCTATCATATAAAGAAGTATGGTTAAGGTTTAGATTGGGGTCTTAGGACTTAGTGGCCATCGCCTCCCTTACTGGGTTGGTTGGCCAGGATTTTCCCCTGCTAGGGTCAGCTATAGTGCCAACATAACTGCCACCTATTCCCTCTAAGACAGGTAGGCTATAGAATGGGCAAAAGGATAATTTTAATTAGGTAAGCACCCCTAGATCTAGGGTTTAGAACCCTATATAATGATGTAGCCACTCCCTCTCTTGAATCAAACAATTATCAACTTTTATTCAGTCTTGTGTCGAGTCTAGGCGGGGGAACCCCTACAGCACTCCAAAGGTTGATCTCCCTCAAGGATCAAAATCTATAGAGCTTCTTCTGAGGTTTTATCATATGGTATCAGAGCCATGTTTCTACTGCCCTATAGCTATCTCTGCCACCTCCATCTTTTAAGCAATTCTCATAATTGCTTTTGACGTCGCCTTCATCCATCGTCGCCCACCAAGCTACAGATCCATCAATTTGCCGCCATCATCTGCCTCAACATCATAGATCTAGTAAAAACTCTAAAGCCTACACCTCTTGCTACTACTATTCCTTTATCTTTTACATGGGAGAAGTTTTTCTAAAGGTTCCTTACTGCAAGATTCTATCATCGCAAACGTGCTCATCATTGCGAAGGGGAAACACTGCAGAAAAAATTTCAGCCGATTGTTGCTTCTTAAACCTGAACTTTTGATCATGCTTTTTGGCTGAAACATTTATACAAATCTAGAACATCTTAGCTTTCATCTAAGATTGATATCTAAAAAAACATTCCTTTTGGATTCAGACTTATAACACTGCAATTCTTCATCACGCAGTGCTGAAATTTTATAATGAAGAATCTGCCTTCCTCTTGTTAGTCTCTTGAAACCAAACTTTTATTCATCTTTTTTGGCCAAAACTTTTACACAATTTTGTAGATCATCTTAACTTTCATTTAAGATTGATCTTTGAGAAAAATTCTTTCTGAAACTGGAATTTTAGTGCTACAATTTTTCATTGCACAGTGCTGAAATTTTATGACAAGAATTCTGGGATCTTTTTTACGATAATTTTCTTACCATTACGCTGCCAAATTTTTCATGATCTAAATTAGTACTACTATCACCATCTGAATTGAAATTCTGATGTTAAAATTCTCCATAAATTTCTTAGATTTATTCTAGAATTAATGTCGAGAAACTATTGCTTCTTTGATGGGGATTCTGTTCGGCAGTATAATGTATACTGCAACGATCTTTTATTGAAACTTTATCAGATTCACTGCCATCTTTTCCAGACCTAAAACTCTCTTTTCCTCATCTTCATCCCCTAACACTATAGCCCCAATGTTTACAATTTTTTGCTAGAATTTTCATTGAGAAACTATTGTTTCTTCGATGATAATTTTGCTTCTGCAAGGTAGCATATGTTGCAGCGAACTTCATCGAATTCTATCAAACCTTCTGCATCACTTCCAGATCTGAAATCATCTTTCCCTAACCTTCACCCTCTACCATCACAGTCCTAAAACCCTACCAAACCGTAGCTAATAAAATAACCTAAAACTATAATCTCTTATAACCAGCACCTATTGCAGCATACCCTTACTGATCCCTATTAAGCCTTTACTGTCATCTATCCCAGATCCAAAATCTTTTTTCCTAACCTTCATTTACTACTATCATAGCCCTAAAACCATACCAATTTATTGCCAAAACTCTACAAAAATGTAGCCCCAAGTCGCACCCAAAACAGTCACAAACCATACCAAAAAATCACAGCCTTTGATCCACCAACCTTTTAGCCACCCAATCTCCCTTATCCCTTTAACCGCAGCCTGCATCTTTCACTACACAACATTGCCAATAGTGACCTCTCATTTTCATTGTAATCTATTTACACTACAGCCCGCAATAATCGTTCGTTGTCAACTATCTTGATCGCGGCTAGCAACAAATTGAATACGATAGCAGCCATCTCTCGCTCCATATCACTACTGCCCTCCTCCACAATAATCATGCACATCACTGCCCATCTTCCTCCTATTGGAATCGCACCCTTGCTATAACCAACACCACTTGCAGCCACGAAGTCGCAGTGTAGCTGTAGCCGACATTGCTACTGCCCTCTTCTTCCTTCATCATCGCTGCTACCTTTTGACTCAGATCTCTTGGCTGCCATCTTCTGACAGATATCAGCCACCTAAAAAATCATAGCCTCGATGACATTGTAGCATCAACATTGCAAAATCATCGAAGGACCATAGCCGACATTACTGCTGCCATCTTCATCCTCCACCGTCGCTGTTACCCTTGGCTGCCATCCTCCACTTTATCACGAACAACAATGTAAACAAGGTATTCGATGAAATGCTCATATTTGTTCGTGTCCTTTGGTTTGTGTATATACCTTATACAGCAAGTAGCAGACTTGCAGTAGCTTAACAGTCCTATTTTGATTTGCCTTGTGGCCAATTTTGGCTTGTAAATACGAGGGTATCTTGTAAACACTTGTGGGGGACTTCGGTCTTTAATGGACCATTATCCTTTGTGTGCAACCTCACCGAGTTTGTAATGTCCATGGGTGTAATCTATATCTGGCTTTATAAAGTGTTTACTTGAGTAGTTGCTTGTGGATCTCGTGGACATTGCTTCTTCTGGCCCGTTTTCTCTTTTGTAAGTCTAAGCGACTCTAGGAGATCTCGGGGAAGGCTGACCTTTGTGGATGGACACGCATGGGTGCCGCACAGCTTAGGCAAAATCAGCTAAGCCCGTGATAGTGTGGCATCAGAGCGGGACAAGTATACACAGAAACACTTCCCATACAAACGTGGGGGACCTAACTGGGCTGTGTGGAGGACAACCAGCACGCGCAATTGTTTGGGGGAAAACAGATATTGAGATGTAGGGAAATGAGTCGCTTAGAGGAGCAGGCATCCAGATTTAGCATTCAGAGGAATGGCCAACCCCTTTGCACGAGAGGCACCATGAGGACAAGCAACCAAAGAAGAATGCATAGCGCACAAGGATTGGGATGGTTGAGTTTGAGCTATAGCTCGACGTTGGCAACCAAACTTGACGATGCTCAAGGCAAAGTAGGGCGCTTGGTGAAAGATGAGATCGTGCAAAGTGGGAGGTATTGCATAATGACCGAAAGAGTTGTGTAAAGCTCACAGAGGTGAGAGGAATTGCTAACTCAAAGGATTCAGTACTCATGCAAGGGCTTGTACACGGATGACAGAGTGTTCATGGCCATCCCAAGGTGCGATCGGAACTCAACACCATGGGGCATCAGAACTTTCCCTTCGACATGGAAAGGATATGTCCGTAGGCGGCTAAAATGTGCAACAAGTTTAGCACGTTGCTAGACCTTGAAGGGTATAGTGGAGACTGTATTGGCGAAGGATCGCAATCTAGCAAGTGCATTTACGGGAGTAGAACAAGGCACAAGTTGTTCAGCAAGACGAAGTAGTCCAAAGGGGATGGTGGTCTCTGAAACTTCTAGTGGGAAGTATGTAAAGAGAAAAGCTGCTCCAACAGGATAGATATCCAAGAAGGATAAGTCGTAGTTCTCGAGTGGGATAATCATGTGCAACGGACTTCACATATTGAGGAAGAGTTCCTCAAGGCTATATCTCCACAAAGCTCAACAGGCCGAGTAAGCGACGAAGAGTCGTTGCATGATCTCGAAGGAGGTAATGCATTGGTGGATGCATTTCGAGATCAAGTGGGGGAGCAATCCAAGGCAACATTATATGAAGGCACACTTAGAGTCGATGCAGAAATCGAACTCAATAGAGAGCTGACCCGTGGAATGGTGGACGTGAGGGCCACTATCAACTCAATGCAAATCGAGGAGCAGAGCGACTTGGGTGGAACTCGGTGAAGTATTCAAGCCACATGAAGGGAGTCAACATAGAAGATGGAACATGGAGCAGAGGCATGGAGCTTTCCTTGGACAGAGGTTAAGGGCATGAACTCTTGTAGAGGCAAGAGTGGGATCATGTCGTTTTATGGGTTCTTCATTCTGATGGGGCGAACTTATCTTGCATGATGCCAAAGATGAAGGGAGCTTCGAGGCACATGCAAGCTATCTCAGAGATGCATTTCACAGAGTAACTAAGGTGATTCAACTTGTGGAGGCAAAGTTAGCATTAGGAGACCTTATCACGGGGCAAGAGGACGCAGAGGCAAGTACTCTTGAAGAATATGCCATAGTGTTGCCATTCGAGTTGTCAGGAACAAGTGGTGTATAGTAGAGATTGTGCTGGTAGGGGATAGAGGCCTAGGATCCAGATAATGGTGCACCAATTCTAGCGAAGTCAGGGGGACTTCATGAGCTACTAGGCGATGGACTGTCATAGAGCTATGCTTCGTCCAGGTGTGACCCAAGAGTGGGTGGACGAAGGTGAATTGCCAACGGAGCGAACTAAAAATCGGAGATGGTGGAGGCCCTACGAGGTGTTGGCAAAGGCCACATATAGAGAAGTCGTAGTCCGAGTTCATCATACGAGAATCTGTATGCAATGGAGATGTCACTAGGAGGCGACATGGTGCAGCGGATCGTGGTGGAAGAGTTCGTGGCAATGCAACATAGGCGATCATATCCCGTGAGGGACAAGATCATGCGGAGGTATGATCAGGAGTTACTGAGAGCTCCACTTTGGTATACAACATAATAAGAAGAAGGGCTATGGATTCAAGGAGTGAATGTCATGGTACTACAGATGCAGGTCTTCGTGTATGCATCGAAGCTTGCATTGGATGAAAGCCTTAGTCATCAGCATATGGGGGCTATATACTACCAATGAAAAAGTCTAAGTGCAAGTACCAGTGAGTCCCATGGAGGGGGATGTGATCATGTGAATGATCAGAAGCTGTTGGGAGCTCCACTTCGGTGAATAATGTAATAGCTAGATTCAAGGGGTGAATGCTATAGTACATAGAGGTGGGTCTTCCGTGTGTGTGCATTGAAGCTTGCATCAGATGAAAGCCTTAGTCATCAGTATATAGGGGCTATGTACCACCAAGGGAGAAGTCAAATTAAGAGTACCAATGAGTCCCATGGAGGGGACTTGATTATACAAAAAATATAATCGAAGCAGCTGGAGAGTTGGACTGCTTTAGTACTCACATTCACTTAAGGGAGCCCAACAAGTCAGAGGACAAGGCCGAGTAAGCGAACGTTGCTACCCAGGAAGCTAAGGAGAACAAAATCGGCGTGAGCCCTACAATAAGACGGTAGAGGCCATGCATGAGAAGTTACAGTCTGTCTTTCCATCGACCAGGGAGAACTACTAGGAGGACACAGTGGTGTTGAAGCAAGTGGTCGAAAGGGGCGAGGAAGCAACGTTGCTACCATTCACTTAAGGGAGAAGTTAAGTGCTCACATTCACTTAAGGGAGCCCAACAAGTGCTCACATTCACTTAAGGGAGCCCAACTGCTATGAGAAGTTAAGTGCTCACATTCACTCAAGGGAGCTTAACAAGTCATAGGACAAGGCCGAGTAAGCGACTGTTGCTACCCAGGAAGCGAACGAGAACAGAATCGGCACGAGCCCTACAATAAGATGGTAGAGGCCATGCATGAGAAGTTACAGTCTGTCTTTCCATCGACCAAGGAGAACTGCTAGGAGGATACAGTGGTGTTGAAGCAGGTGGTCGAAAGGGGCGAGGAAGCAACGACGAGTCCAGTGGGGCTCAACTACCCAAAAGCAAAGCATTGGTTAGAAAGAATGTGGACTCGGAGGAGCACCACGGTGCCGCAGAGGCAGATCTACCGATTGCGAAGGAAGGGATGAAGATGCAAGGTAATAGATACTAGTGCTATGGGTTTGGCAGCACCATGGTACCACAGAGGCAGGACTTCCATGAAGTCATAAATCCCTTACTCTTATGGAGGGAGAGCATTAGTCATAAAAGGGATCGAGGAGGTGGAGAATGCAAAGGCAAACTCCAAGTACCAAGACAGGGCGAAAGGGTAGAGGCCAAGAAACTTCATAAGATCGATGTCGATGGGCTTCTCATCAAGATAGCCAAAAGCGAGGGACTTTGGATTGATGTAGGAGTGCTTGACCAAGGAATAAAATAGGTAGTATGCGGTATTGTACCTTTCTACTCAGAGGAGTAGTTGACAAAGGTGATGGAGAAGATGGTACAATCCCAAAGGCGACCAGATCTATCAAAGACTTACTCCAAGTTGGGGTAAACTTTTTGCTCTTTTCAGACAAAACTTCTTGCATTCCAGAAGTTCAATGGCAGTGGAAAGGCGAATCACAGTAGTTAACTCAACACAAGGAGTGCAAACACTTCAAGTGCTTCAGAAGTGGGAGCAAAGAGCGGGCGAATGTTAGTAACTAGCTCAATGTCTGAAGTACAAACTCGAGGAGGCAAGCGAAATCGAGTAACCTTTTCCTTCTTAACTCAAGAGAATGGGCGAAACTGATTACCCCAATTCTCTTAACTCGAGGAGGTGAGCAAAGTCAAGTAATATTATCTTCTCAACTACTAAGAGAATGAGTGAAGTCGAGTATCCCAGTTCTCTTACTTATCTAGCAGAGGAGCTCTGCATAAATTCAGTGATCCTTCAGAGAAAGCTTATGGAAGATAATAGTTGTCAAATCCTTACCATTAGTGACCAGTACTACTAAGAGTAGATTGTCCACTTTATTTCCCAATTGACTAATTGAAAGCGAAAGTGATGCGAACCTACTTGGAAGTGACAATTAAACATGGAGGAAGGATCAATGGGCAAACATTGTAGAGGAAGGGCCTCAAAAACCTTAAAGTCTGTGAGGCGATGCTCATCTAAGTTCCAACAAGCATCCACCTAGTTCAAGCAACATGAGTATACTACGATACTGGTGCATAATAAGACAAGTCTTTTCCTTTATCAGAAGGATCCGCAAGAACCAACAAGGATCAACATAACTCAACCAACCCCACACCAGATTCAATCATTGGTGAGTTGAAGCAGCATGACGGATTAGAGTTCGACTATTTAATAACAGTGGTGGAGAGCGGTTGGGAGCCAAAGGGGCGGGTTGCAGCCAAAGCAGAAGATTGAAGATTCAGCATAATGCAAGGAGATGCAGCGTCTACAGTGGCTTCGACGAGGATGTCGAAGGAATAAGTAGGGGAGAATGTCACGGACAATAATATAAATAAGGTGTTCGATGAAATGCTCATGTTTGTCCATGTCCTTCGATTTGTGTACATACTTTATATAGTAAGTAGCAGGCTTGTAGTAGGCTTAGCAACCCTATTTTGGTTTACCATGTGGCCAATTTTAGCTTGTAAATACAAGGGTATCTTATAAATACTTGTGGGAGACTTGGGTCTATAATGAACTATTATCCTTTGTGTGCAAGCTCTCTAAATTTGTAATGTCCATGGTGTAATTTGTATCTGACTTTATAAAGTATTTGCTTGAGCAGTTGTTTATGGATCCTGTGGAAATTGCTTCTTCTGGTCTGTTTTCTCTTTTATAAGTCTAAGGGACTCTAGGAGATCTCGGGGAAGGCTGACCTTTGCAGACGGACATGCATGAGTGCCACACGGCTTAGGCAAAATCAACTAAGCTCGTGACAACTTGAAGACTTCACCACCAGAGCCCCGATATTGCTACCATTTGTTGCCTTCAACCTGAAAATTGTAGCTACACTCTTCAGTTGGTTTATTTGACAGGTTGGAGATCCTTATGTCATGGCGTCGGTGGGCTTATTCGAAGCCAAAGTGGAGGCTTTCGAGACATGTCTGGATGCTAAATTATAGATTCTTTTCGAGGAGTTTAGGTTAGGCCGATCATCGAGCCCAAGAAGATCACAATGTGATGTAAATTCAGATTACAAAAGGAACTCACTGGAGATAATAAATGATGTTAAGACACGACGGCCCTACACCTCGATGACATCAAGCTCCTTTGCACAACTTTATGAAAGGCACCTCAATCAAGATGCCCAGAGTATAAGAGCCATATCCAAACCAACAACATATAAACCTTCAGTACCAATTAATTACAAGTACTGTGACGAAGAACTAACGATGATCCGTCAAACCTCTATCATCCAAGAGTACTAAATTAGGTTTGAAAGGTTATGTAATCAAACTTATGTTTGGTTTGAAAAGCAGATATTGAAGACTTTTATTGAGGGCTTGAAGCCGGAGATTCGTGAAGAAGTTAAAGCATGATAGCCATACATATTTAAGGTAGCCATCTCCTTCGCACAACATTAAGAGGGGCAGTTGAACTATGAAGCCCGGAGGATTAGGGTCACTCCTTGACCAGCGACACCAAAGATTTAAACTTCCCCTACTATCAGTCGATCTCCTTAGCCGAAGAAACTAATTAGAGAAGACTTTCATGATGGATCGACAAAGGAACCCAAACTTAAAGATATGATTCTCGAACCCAAGGAGAAGGATACACCATAATCAGCCACCCGCATAGTCCCTACCTTAGCCGGCTATACTAATCTGAAAAAATTGAAGATCAAAGGGTTTCTCGAGTAGCAGTCTGTCACCATCCTCGTCGACAATGGGAGCACACACAACTTCATGAGTAGTAAGGTCGCTGCTTACTTAATGCTCCAAAAAGAATATTATAACGGGTTCGAAGTCAAGGTAGCTAACGGCCATATTCTGAAGTGCAACCGAAAGTGCTCGCGGGTTAAACTAAGCCTACAGGAGCAAGATGTAGTTGCTAATTTGTTCCTCCTCCCTCTTGATGGTTTTGATATAGTGTTTGACATTGATTGGTTATCTACGATTGGAGATATTTTCTAAAATTTTTTGAAGCTAACCATGAAATTTTTCAAAAAAGGAAAGTAGGTGATTCTACGAGAGAGCCCAACGACTACAATCACAACACAACACTTAGAGGGGGTACCAAAAAAAAATTCTAGTAGTTTCCCAATTCAAATTCAAGGGTTTCATGAGATTGAAGATAAGATCTCTCTCCCATAACTTGCTGAAATTTTGGGCATCTCCACCAAACCGAGCCGATTACCTCCTTTGAAGCTGTCCGACCCCCCATGCTAAATAGGTCGAAACTTCTACCAGTTGTTGCCTAGCCAGATTACTTCCTCTAACCTCAGAAGGTCAAAGATAAAAGGGTCATCCAAGAGATGATAGAGACATAAATTGTTCGACCATGCTTATTTTCCACTACGACACATTCCTATATGAACATCATCCCTCTCATTATAAAGAAAGATGCACCACATTGGCCGAGTGAAACTATAACCGTCATGATCACGACGATATCCATACTAAATCGTAGCTAGATGTTTATTATTCGAGTAGACATATCTATAGTGGGGGTCAGTATTATCCTCATGCAATATGGTCAACAATATGAAGAAGTGAAAATGGGCCCCGAAAAATCACCACTCCGAACCATCTCAGGCTCAGATCAGGCTCACACCACTAGAGATTTTATTAGAGGATAACCCTTACTCTAAACGAAGGCACAATTACTATTATAAAACAATCACGTGGTAGCCCATGCAAGGAATAAACTTCCCCCTGACAAACGCTAGAGCAGAAAAAAGTTTCCTAAGAAAGATCGAGTCCCCTTCCATCTCCAGCTCTACCAACACGAAATTCAAGCCTCAAGAAAGTGATCACCCTCTTTTTTTGGATCTTGCAAAATTAGGGATCACATTTGGGCCCTAATATAGATATTAGATCTGTGCACTAGATCAAGATTACAGTTGACCCTCCATGTGTCCCACTTCAAATAAAAATTTAAAGATGACGACTCATCCCAAATTCTTCTAACTGACACCCAACCTAATGAGAAACTAAAGACCAGGTTCCCTGAGTTCACGGAACCTTAACCTTGAGGACAATGATGATTTTAAGAGGGCAGATTTAATAGGACTCCAATAGGGTTAAATTCTAATCACCATAAAAGTAGTCAAATAAAACCCTATGAGATTGTAATAAAACCCCACATAGCCACTTCTATCGTAAAGAAGTGTGGTTATGGTTTAGATTGGGGCCTTAAGACTTAGTGGCCACAGTCTCTCTTATTGGCCTGGTCGGCTAGTGTTTCCCCCTGCTAGGGTCAGCTATAGAGGCAACCTAGCTGCCACCTATTCCCTCTAAGGCAAGTAGGCTATAAAAGGGTCAAAAGGATAATTTTAATTAGGAAAGCACCATATGGGCTAGGGTTTAGAATCCTATATAATAATGTAGCTGCCCCTCTCTTAAATCAAGCAGTTATCAACTTTTATTCAGCCTTGTGTCAAGTCTAGGAGGGAGGAACCCCTACAGCGTTCCAAAGGTTGATCCCTCTTAAGGATCAAAATCTATAGAGCTCCTTCTGGGGTTCTATCAAACTCCTAACGAACTTCCAGTATTCTTTCGGTGAACTCCCGATGAACTTTCCGGCAAACTTCTGGTGGGTTCTCGGTGAGCTCCTAACAACATCGTCCGAACCTCAGTTGACCTCTGGTGTAATATATGATTGTAATGCCCTTTTACTATCACAGTTAATCCTGCATCATTTTCTTTAACACACAGGTTAGATTATAAAACCCATCAATTGATTTTATTATCAAAATTTGAGATTCAATAATCTCCTCCTTTTTAGTGATGACAACCAATTGATAATGGAAGTTAACCTGAACTCCCCTTATGCATATGCCATAGGATAAATATAACAAACTTTAATTCAAAAGAACCCATCACTTTGAATTCAAGTATAGTATTTTCATAATTTAACCAATAATGATACCATATATAATAAAATTTTTAAAGAATTTTTTTCTTGGTATCGTATGATAAATAATTTCATATTGTCATGTTACACATAATAAATATTTTAAACATTCACTTTATATTATTAATCATGATACCATATATGATAAAATTTTCAAAGTAATCATCTTCTTGGTATTACATAAACATTTTAAAGATTTCAAAATACACATTTTTCTTATGTCATCAATAGTGTCATTTCTCCCTCTTTATCATCTACAAAAAAGAGAAATGTATAATTCATATTTGAATATTTATTACAAATATCCATCATTTGAATATTTATCATTTTTGAATATTTATCAAAAATATTCAAACATACCATTTATCATTTATCATCAATATACTATTTCTCCCCCTTTTATCATAAAAAAGAGAAATATTCAACATACCTTTTCTAAATAATTATTCAAAACAAATATTCATTATATGATAAAATTTCAAACGTAACATTTATCTTATGTCATCAATCATGTCGTTTCTCCTCCTTTGTTATCAAAAATAGAAATATTCACCACATATTTGAATACTAAGTGTTCAATACATATTTCAACATATTTATCATAAATATTCATTATACAAAGAAAGAAATCTAGTCGATTTCTTTTTAAACTAGAAGTTCTTTTTAAATATCTAAATATTCGTTTAACTACCTTAAAATGAGAATATTTAGGATTTGATTGTAACCTTGTACATAATCTAATACTAAACATTATGTCCGGTATAGTAGCAAACAAATATAATAAACTACATATCATTTCTCTATATGTTTTTTGATCAAAATTTTCACCTTTATTATCCAAGTCTAATTTTGTAGAAGTGCTCATGGGTGTGTTTCTGGCCTTAGCATTATCCATACGAAAATGTTTTAACGAAACTAAGATATACTTAGTTTGACTTGTAAAGATACAATCATTTAACTATTTTATTTGTAATCCTAAGAAAAAAGTAACTTATTTTGTATTCTTAACAAAAGATTCACATAAGGATTCATTTGTTGAACCAAAAATAATATCATCAATATAAATTTGAATAACTAAAAAATTATTTTAAAAAACTTAAAACATAATATGGTATCAACCTTACCTTTTAAAAAATTATTTGAAATAAGGAAAGAGCTAAATCTTTCATACCAAGCCTCAGAGACTTGTTTCAATCCATAAAGAGTCTTTGATAACTTGAAAAATATGATTTGAAAAATGATCATTTTCAAAATCGGGGAGTTGTTCAACATAAACTTCTTCAGAAATGAAACCATTAAGAAAAGCACTTTTGACATCTATTTGAAATAACTTAAAATTCTTAAAAGAGACAAAGGCAAGGAGCATCCTTATGGCTTCAAGTCTAGCCACAGGAGAGGTCTTTTCATAATCGATCTCTTTTTTTGGTTGAAACCCTTGGCCACTAATCTAGCCTTGTTTCTAACCATGATACTGTTTTCATCTTGCTTGTTTCTAAAGACCCATTTAGTACCAATCACTAAACAGTCACTAGATCTAGGAATAAGCTTCCACACCTCATTTCTCTCAAATTGGTTTAACTTTTCATGTACTGAAATAACCCAAGAATCATCTTTTAGGGCTTTCTTAATGCATTTTGGTTCAATTTGAGATAAAAATACGGTGTTAGCATAAAAATTCTTAAATAATAAATGAGTTTGAACACCTTTTGATATATCTCATATTATTAACTCCTTAGAATGAGTGTTAGGACTCTAACTAGGAGAGTCCTAATTTTGTTTCATTAAAGATGGTAATTATGTAAAATCTAAGGGCATTCATGTAAATCCTATCTGGCCAACCCCTATTAAGGAAAGTAAGGAGGTCGACTAGGTTAGGATTAGATGAGGAAAATATTTGAAGGGAGAATAAGATGCATATTACCCTAATTAACCCCCCTTATCCGAGTTAAAGAGGGGGTTGGTTAAGGAGGGGTTAAGTTAGAATAGGATTAGGATTAGTTTGTAGGCTGCTTCTTAGAGTTAAAGTTGGGAGTTAGTGGAAGTAGAAGTTGATTCTTAGAGTTGGAGTAGGAGTTGTTAAGAGTTCTTAGGAGTAGGAGATTAAGTAGGAATCCTATTAAGAGTTGGGATTTAGAAGCCCTATAAATAGCCTTATATTCGCTCCTCTTTCATCATCAATAGATCAATTATCTTTCAGCAATTATATATAAAACCAAGGAGGGAGGAACCCCTATAGAGTTCTATAGAGGCCGATCCCCTATAGAGATTACCCTAAGCTTCGAATCAGTAAGAGTTCTAACACTTGGTATCAGAGCAGTGTTCTTGGAATCTCGCTACCCTTCCACAGCCATTCATCAGCCCCCATAACCATCCAAAGTAATTTCCACACTTGCTTGAAGATTGTCACCAAATTCCATCGTCATCTCTACTATCATAGATCATCTTTTGATCTCCCCATGAATTGCAATATGTTCTAGTTTCTTACCTTACTGCTATTGTAATTTAGTTATCCCTATTAAAAAATATAAAAAAATTTATTTCTATTTGTTGCACAAAATTTTCGTCGTAAAATTTTCATCTTTACAACAAAAGTTGCACCATAGAATTCCAGCCGCACACCCTTGACTGTTTGATTTGCTACTATATATTTACTAATCAAATTTCTACAAAATTTCTACCATGGCTTTATAACTTCCTATCCTCAGATCTCCCTTTAGTTTCGTCAAAAAATCATCAAGACAACCTGCTCATCTTTTATGTCCAACTTGCTGTAGTTTAGACGTAAAAATCTGCTACAGTACCTTTCTGTGATCTTTGATTTTGCCAAACCTTTTGCTACCATTTTCTTTCACAAATTTTTTATCAGTATTATCTTTCCCTTACCAGCAGATTTTTCTTGAGTTTTATTCAAATCCTTGTTTTAAACTGCTAGAAAAAAATCTCGTCTATACTACTTAAATCTTTTGACAAAAAAATTCAGCTACAGTACCTTCTCATATTCCTTGATCTTGCTAAAACTTTTGCTGTCGATTTCTTCCACAAATTTTTTGATAGTATTAAAACTTTTCCTTGGTAGTAGATTCCTATTGAATTTTACTTGATTCCTTGTTATGAACTGTGGCAAAAGAATTTTGAATATACTACTGAAATCTTTTGCTAAAAAATTTTGTAGCAACACCTTCTCGTAATCTTTGATTTTGTTGAACCCTTTGCTGTCATTTCCTTCCATGAAATTTTTGACGATATTTTATATCTCTTCCCAGTAGATTTTTCTTGGGTTTCACTTAAATTTTTGTTGAGGATTTCTAGAAAAGATTATGTCTTCACTGCTAAAAATTTTTTGACAAAAAATCTGCTGCTGCACCTTTATTTTTCTTCTTCTCCTTAACCCACCGAAACCCACTATCTTGCTGCCAACACCCAAGACATTTTTAGGGCATCCCTTTAACCTTAAGACACAACCATTGTAACCTATTTCATAACCCAAACAATGCCAAAAACGGCAACCCAAGCCAATGACCTATTGCAGCGTAGAATTCTGTAGCACTACCTTTCGATGTTTTTGCCGCACCCATATTTGATCCTTACTAAAATTATTGCTACCACCCACATCGTCTTTAGAGCACCCTCTAGCTTTAAGATGCAACTATCTTAGCCTTTTTTTTTATCTCAATAGATAGTCCAAATTGTAGCCTAAACAATGATCTTCCATAGCCACTAAACCTTCCACTGATTCTTACCCTCCGCAGCCACCAATCCTACAAAACCAATTGTTGCCATCAACAACAACCCTAAGCCATCCATCTAACCCTAAACTTTTGTCACCAAATCCTCCTTATAGCCCTTACAACAGTCTAAATCATAGCCCTAACAACAACCAAAAAATAGTAACCATTCAGCCCCAACTACAGCCATCTACCCTTGACCCACCACCTCTTTTTGCCATCAATCTACCCAACCATTTCATATCACTAACCTAGTAGCAAGAGAAGGATATTGGCATCTTAGATCTTAAGGCACACATAATGACATCTCAAGGTTTAATCGATGCCAAGTTAGATGCATTTTAATCACGCATGGAGGACAGATTGCGCGTCTTATTCGCTAAATTCAGATTGGGCCGATCTCCGAGCCCAACAAAATTCCAACAAAGTGCAAGTTTAGAGAAGCCTCTCAAAAAGAAAGAATGAGCCACTAAGAGCCACGTATGAGGGTGGACTTCCCTCGATGGGAAGAAGGAGACCAGACGGGATGGATTTCGCACTTCGAACATTACTTCCATAATCACCAAACATTAGAGGATTCCATGGTAGACACCACTATCATCCATATTGAAGGAGATGCTATACGATGGTACCATTGGCTTGAATAGAACTATGGGACTCTGATGTGGATACAATTTAAGTATGCACCACTGAATCGCTTTGGACCGACCAAGTACGAGAATATCAATGGACAACTTGTCAAGATCCGACAAACCTCCATGATCTAAGAATACTAGACTAGGTTTGAGGAATTATCTTAATTTGCTCATGATTAGTCTGATAGATAATTATTAGGGACGTTCATCGAAGGACTCAAGCTAAAATTAAAGGAGAGGTTAAAGCGCGATAGCCCCCTACAATGAAGGCCACAATCTCTTTCACCAAAATCTAAGTGGAATGGCTGAACCAAGATGCTCGGAGGATGAGAACCACTCATAGACCAATAGCATATGAAACTTCTTCTACTTCTAGCCATTCTTTGCTGTCAAAAAAATTGACAAGAGAAGAACTACATGACCGATCGACAAAAGGTCTTTGTTGGCATTGTAATGAACTTTGGAGTCGTAACCATTGCTGTAAAAAGGCCCGTGTCTCCTACTGATTGAACCTCTTGAAGATGTGGAGGAGGAGGTCCCGAAGCATAAGGAAGAGGTCATAGATGAAGAACAACAGTCGGTTGATTTTACGAAGCAAATGGTGAAAATGGGAGAACTTCTAAAGCAACAACCGATCATCATTCTAATTGACATCACAAGCACTAATGACTTTATGAAAAATAAGGTTGCTACTCAATTAATGCTCTAAAATGAATATTATAGTAGGTTAAATGTCGAGGTTACTGACGGTCAAATTTTGAAGTGCGACAAAAGATGTCATGGGTGAAATTATTACGACAAGACTAAGAGATATTTACTGATTTCTTCCACCTTCCTCTTGGTGATTATAAGGCCATGCTTGACATCAAATGGTTGATTACACTAGGTGATGTTCCTTGGAATTTTTCTAAATTTATTATGAAAAATTTCAACCATAAAAAATAGGAGATTCTATGCGGGAAACGAGGGAGCAACGTAACGATGTCTTGCACAAAGCAAACTGAGAAAGTTTTGAACAAAAAAAATAATGGCTTCCTGATGCAACTTTAGTAGCACTCTATGAGGGAGCTAACAAAATTTGAATACCCAAACATCTTCCAATTGTTTGTTGAATTTTCAGATATTTTTGTCGAACAATGCAGCCTACTTTCTAACCACCCGCATGACCACTAAATTCTGATTCTCCCGAGCAAACCAGCAGTAAACTCTCGGCCATATCATTATCCTCACTTCAAGAAAGTTGAAATAGAGAGAATTAAAGATGAGATGCTTGAAACAAGGGTCACACATGCAAGTTGCAGCCCTTACTCTTCACCGGTGCTAGCTTTACCCGACTTCAACAAAGTGCTTATGATTGATACATCGGGAGCTAGAAATTATGTTATCCACATGCAAGATGGTCGACCCCTAGCCTACGTCAATAAAGCCCTCACTCCAAATCACCTAAAGCTACCAATCAATGACGAGGGAATGCTAACCTTTGCTGAATTTGTTGCTTGGTATGATACATGACATTATAAAGAGGAGATGAAAGTAAGTCTTGAAAAATTATAGCTTGTGCTCCTTCCAAACTTAGATCGAGCTTACCTTACTATGGACTTTACTAGAAGGCAACTACCATCATAGAGGAAGGCTTGACTATCAATAAAGAATAACCACATGTCAGCCCATATAAGAACGAAACAGTCACCTGATAAACGTCAGAGCAGAAGGAAGTTTGTTATTAAAGATCGAGTCTTTCTCCATATTTATCCCTACAAGCAAGAATTTATGAAGACTCGAGCTTCACGTAAGTGATCTCCTAGTTACTTTGGATCCTACAAAATTGGAGATCACATTGGAGTTGTAAATTATGGATCGGACTTGCGCACTAATTCAAAATTACAACTCATCCTCCAAGAATCTCACTGCAAATGGAAGCTTAGAGAGGACAACTTAGCCCCAACTTATCCACCTGACACCAAAGTTGATGAGGATGCACAAATTAAGCTGATGATTGCATGAGATCAAAAGATCATGACACATCATCATCCAGTCACTAGTGCTGATGCTGGACCCCAAGAATAGGTTGTGCCTACTATAGGACCAAGAGAGACCTTCGTGAGGAGTTACAGATCATGACCCGAGACATAGAGCTTAGCCTTGAGGATAAGGCTGATTTGAAGAGGACAGTTTGTTAGGACTCTAGCTAGGAGAGTCTTAATTTAGTTTCATTAAAGAGGGCAATCATGTAAAATCGAGGGCATTCATGTAAATCCTATACTATTAAGGAAAGTAAGGAGGCTAGCTAGGTTAGGATTAGTTGAGGAAGATATTTGAAGGGAGAGTAATATGCATGTTACCCAAATGAACCACCCCCTTATCCTAGTTAAAGAGGGGATTGGTTGAGGGGTTAAGTTAAAATAGGATTAGGATTAGTTTGGAGGTTGCTTCTTAGAGTTAGAGTTGGAGTTGTTGGAAGTAGGAGTTGCTTCTTAGAGTCAGGTTAAGTTAAAATAGGATTAGGATTAGTTTGGAGGTTGCTTTTTAGAGTTAGAGTTGGAGTTGTTGGAAGTAGGAGTTGCTTCAGAGTTGGAGTAGGAGTTGTAGGAGTTGTTAGGAGTATGAGTCTTAAGTAGGAATCCTATTAGGAGTTGAGATTTAGAAGCCCTATAAATAGCCTTATATTCTCCCATTTTCATCATTAATAGATTAATTATCTTTTGGCCATTATGCATAAAACCAAGGAGGGAGGAACACCTATAGAGTTCCATGGAGGCCGATTCCCTATAGGGATCACCCAAAGCTTAGAATTTACAAATCTTGTAACAATGAGCATATACATACTTCCATTCCTTAGGTAAGGATTCCTTGGAAGTAGATGCATTCAAATTATTTTGGAGATGAGGTTTATCATTCAAATTTAAAGTATCAAAATCAAAATCATCATCAAAATATTTTCTTTAATTTAGGAACCTCATTAAAAACAATGTGGATAGATTTTTAAATTACTAGAGTTCTTTTATTAAAGACATGATAATCTTTTAAAATTAATGAATAACCAAGAAATATACCTTCATCGGATTTTGCGTCAAACTTTCCTAAGACATCTTTTTTGTTCCAAATAAAACATTTACAACTAAATACTTTAAAATATAAAATATTGGGTTTTTTATTATTTCACAATTCATAAAGAGTTTTGGAGAGTAATGGTCTTATGAGAACCCTATTCATGACATAGTATACCGTGTTAATGGCTTCGACCCAAAAATATTTGTGTAGACTATGTTTATTTAACATGGTTTCAGCCATTTCTTATAAGCCCATATTTTTTCTTTCCACTACTCCATTTTGTTATGAATTTCTAGGAGTAGAGAAATTATAATTATAACCATTTGAGTCATAAAAATTTTAAAAATCATGATTTTGAAACTCACCACCATGATCACTATGTATAGATGAAATCGGAAAACCCTTTTTGTTTTGAACATGTTTGTAGAATTTCGAAAAATATTTGAAAGAATCACTTTTATATGCCAAGAAATAGCTCTAAGTAAATCTACTATAATCGCCTATAATATTTGCTACCTCCCAAGCTTGTAGTATCAATTGGTCCAAATAAATCTATATGGATCAATTGTAGCGGCCTAGAGGTGCTTATTTGATTTGAAACTATTTTTTATTTGTTTTCCTAGTTAACATGCATCACAAACTTTGTCTTTTACGAACTTGATACTAGGCATCCCTTTTACTAAATTTTTAGTTGAGATTTGGTTCAATAGTTTCATGTTAGCATGTCATAGTCTCCTATGCCAAATCCATGCATCATCATTTAAGATCGAAAAGCATATTTCATTACAAAAAATATCAATATCATTAGTATACACATTAGTGCTTCTTAAGGCAATCATAGAACTATTTTTGTGTGGTATTTCAATTATACAAGCATTAGATTCAAATTTGATAATGTATCCTTTATCACACAATTGACTAATGCTTAGTAGATTATGTTTCAAACCATCAACTAATAATATATCTTCAATCAAGAGGTTTGATTTGTTACATATGGTTCATTTCCCAATGATTTTTCCCTTGTTATCTCTGAAGGTGACAAATCCTTCATTTAAGCTAGTAAACTTAGAGAAATGAGTTGGATCTCTGGTCATGTGCCTTGAGTATCCACTATCAAGGTACCATTTTGTGCTTCTAGCCTTTATTTAGAGACTACCTACAAGAAAGGTGGTTTTGGTTTAAGTACCCATTTGCATTTGGGTTCCTTATAAAATATTCTACCTAATTTTACTAATAGCATCGAGTTGTTTATGGTTCCTTTATGAACTCAAATTAATTTGTGTGGACTATGCCTTTTAAATGAATATTTATAAGCATAGTGTCATATTCTTCTAAAAAATTATATTTATTTAAGGGTGAAAGATATAATATAGGTCTTTTAACGAAGATGGTTGGCTTTTGTTGAGTGTTACTCACAACACCAATTCTTTCCTTTCTATGAAAATGACCTTTATTAGCAAGGATCATGTTTAAGGATTTGTTACTTATTTTAAAATTTTCTAATGTTTCTTGTAATGAAACATTTTCTTTCTTAAGTGTATCTAATTTTTCACACTTAGTGCAAGGAGCTATCCTATATTCATCACACTCATTTTTCAAAATTTCAAACTCACTAGCAAGTGAAGCATGATCTTTCTTTAACAATTTATACTTTTTACTAACTATTTAAGATCATGAAATAAGTCATTAAATATATTAAATAATTATCATAAGATAAAGAAGATTTGTTTAGGTTACTTACCTCATTGCCAAATACCATTAAAGCATAATTTACAACTTATTTCTTAAATTTTCTTGTAAGAAATGCGAAGTCTTCATCATCATCATCATCGTCACTTGAGTTTTCTCCCAAGTGGTCTTCCTTAGTTCTAAGTGTCATGTCCTTCCTGTTCTTTGAAAGGTTGTTCTCGAGTTCATCATGTGTTATACATGTCATTTCGTAAGTCATAAAAAACGTGATTAGTTCTTCAAGCGAAAAATATTTAGGTCCATTGCTTCTTGTATTGCCGTTACTTTGGGATCCCAACTTTTAGGAAGGGATCTTAATATTTTGTTAACAAGTTCAAAATTAGAAAAACTTTTAGTAAGCGCTTTTAGACCATTGATGACATCCATAAAATAGATGTACATATCTCCTATGGTCTCACTTGGTTTCATACAAAACAACTTATAGCTATGCATTAAAATATTAATTTTTGACTCTTTGACTCGACTAGTTCGTCGAGTGTGACTTCGAGTGTGTGCCAAATCTCATGTACAGTTTCACATATAGAAACCCGATTAAATTCGTTTTTATCAAGAGCATAAAATAAAGCGTTCATCGCTTAAGCATTCAAAGAGAAAGTCTTTTCTTTCAAATCATTCCATTCGTTCATCGGTTTGAAAGTAGAAAAATTCTCATTCAAGTTTTTCGATACGTATAATCCGTCCCATTAAACATGGGAGGACTAGTGATAGAAAGTTCCTATTAATTGCTAACAAAAGCTATCTCTCTTAGATTTTAAGTCAAATAGAGAGAAACGTGGCTCTGATACTAATTGTTAGGATCAAAGCGACACTAAGAGGGAGTAAAAAAATTTACATTAATTTAAATATTTTCTTAATAAAAACCATATCTAAAATATATTTAAGCATAGAGATATTTGTAATAGTGCAAACAAAGATAGTAGATAGTTAAATAACATAGCAATGAAGATAAAGAGCAAAGAAGAGGAAGCAAACTGATTTTATAGTGGTTTGGCCTCGTGACCTACATCCACTCCCGATTCCTCTTGCATTGAGGTCATCGGCTTCCACTATTGATCTTCGTTCAATGGGTGAAGATCAATTACCCTCTTATAGCTCTATTCTCCTTTTACAGGTTTAGGAGATAACCTTTACAAGTCGCTAAGCTCTCTCTTAAACAAAAAACCCACACAAGACGAAATGAGGAGAAGCTCTCAATTACAACAAGAATGGGTGGGGTATTTATAGGCCCCAAATGACTTCAAAAGTAGAGCCAAAAATCAAATTTTAAGTGTTCCCTAGGTGTTGGTCTCAAAGACTATATTCGGGGCAGTTCAGCCACCTGACATAGTTTGGTGGACTGTGTATGGGCGGTTCAACCACTTGACACATCTTTAAAGACTATATCATCTTGGTGACAATGTCTTCGAAGACCGTGTCTCATTTGACCTTATGTTACTGAAATGACTTTTATAATAATCCAAATCAACCCTAATTAAGGCTTAATGGCCTCTTAATTGAGTTAGTAAAACTAACTCTCATTATGATGTTAACTACGACACTCAATAGACAATCTTCGTTGTCCGATCATCTCTTCAGCAAACTCTCGCCATCCTTCCAATGAACCCATAGTGAGCTCCCAATTTCCTTCGCTGAACTCCCAATGAACTTCTAGCATTCTTTCGGTGAACTCTCGACGAACTTCCAGGCAAACTTCTGGTGAGTTATCGGCGAGCTCCAGACAACATCGTCTGAACCTTGACTGACCTCCGGCACAATATTTGATTGTAATGCCCTTTTACCATCGTAGTTAATCCTGCATCACTTTCTTTAACACACAAGTTAGATTATAAAACCCATCAATTGATTCATCATCGAAATTCGAGATTCAACAAAAACCTTTAGTCACTAATATAGTCTTATTTCTATTGAATCCTGGATTTTGATAATGAAATCAATTGATGAATTTATGAACTAATATGCCTTCAAGAAGAGTAATGCAGGAACTTCGATCATGGACTTGAATCATTGAATGACATTCTATCGAAGCAAGACGTTGGGTTAAAAATCATCATGTCAAATATTAGATGTCGAGTTGAAGGATTAGTTGATGTGTGGCAGGATGTAGAGTTCATGTATCGGGTTGGAAGATGCACTGGAAGTTCGGACGAAATGCTGGATGATCAAAGGACATGCTAGAATGATGGACAACATGCTAAAAGCTTCGTGTTTATAATTAAGATGGTTCTTAATTATGATCATTTATAGTCAAATTAAGCTGGTATTGGGCTATAACCATGCCAACTTCATTTGGGGCCCATTGGGTTTGCACCAGGGTTAAATTTGGCCTGATGAAATGCTAATTTACTGATCTGAAAATGACTTGGGTGGTGGTACCGCTAGGTCCAAGTGGTGGTACCACCCAAGCTACCAAAAGCACTGTTTTATACTTTTTTAGAGATTTTGATGGTGGTATGGCCACTAGCCAGTAGTGGTATCACCTATTCCACTAGTAGTACCACTAGATCCTAGGATTTCAGGCTTTGTTCGGTGTTAGTACTACTAGTGATGATGGTGGTATCACTAGTACCTAAAAAAATTAGGGATTTAAAATTTTGGCTCTAATTTTGAAGTCATTTGGGATCTATAAATACACCACCTATTTTTACTTCTTGAAGCATGAATAGACATAAATAAGTATGAAAAAAAGAGTTGAAAAAGTGATATAATCATGTTAGGACCCCAATTAAGTTGAGTCCTAGTCGATTGAGTTGAGTCCTTAGATTGAGCTTTGTTGGCCAACCTAGACCTAACATTAGGTCAGTTAGAAGAATATTTGAGTCTATTGTAATAAATCAGCCCAAATCCTAGTAGGTTTAGGATTCGGCTGAATTGGAGTCTGATTAGGAGTCAGAGTTAGATAGGGTCAGAGTCAATCGAGTCATGAATGTAATAAACCCTAATCTAGCTGTCATTCCCTAGTAAAGAAGTGGTTAGCTAGGTGTTAGGGAGGAGCCCTTATGGGATGAGAATCTCCTAGCCACCTCCTCCTCTTAAGAGGGGCCGGCTAGGGCAAGAGGGGTAGAGTCCCACTTAACTTGGACTCTCTCTAGGGTGGAAGAAGAATACAATTAAGAGTTTGAGACCCCTATAGCCACTAGTCACATCAAGGTTAGGACTTGGCTAGGGGTTATTAGATGAGGGGAAGAGGAGTCTTGGTTTAGTAGGAGTCTTGGTTTGGTAGGAGATTCACTAAGAGTTGGAGTCTTCCATTAGGGAGGAGATTTTATGAAGTATGAATCCTATTATGAGTTAGGGTTTAGAAGCCCTATAAATAGCATATATTCAGCCCTCTTTTCATTATCAATATATCAATTATTTTTCAGCCTTTGTGTAGAAAATCAAGGAGGGAGGAACCCCTGTAGAGTTCCAAGGAGGTTGATATCCTATATAGATCACCCTAAACTTAGAATCCACAAAGGTTCTACCACTTGGTATCAGAGCAGTGATTAGATCGTCAGCGAATTCCACCGTCATCTCCACCCCCACAGATCACCTTTTGATCTTCCCGAGAATTGCATCAAGTTCTAGTTTTCTACTATACTGCTATTGCAATTTAATTATCCTTAACCCAAAAAAACCAAAAAAAAGTGTTCCTATCTCATTGCAAAAACTATTCGTCGTAAAGTTTCTATCTTTATGATGAAAGTTGTGTTGTAGAATTCAGCTGCATACCACTACCTATTTTAATCTTGTTGCTATGATTTTTCTATCCTATCTTCTAGGAATTTTTTATGATGGTTTTGGCACCTCTTGATGTGGATTTCCTTTTAGTTTCATCAAAAATTTGTTGATACAAACTGCTGATCTTTTACGTCCAAATTGCTGATTTTTAGTCATAGAAATCTACTGCAGCACTTCTCGTAATATTTGATCTTGTCAAATCTTTTACTGCCATATTCTTCCATGAATTTTTTATCGATATTATCTTTACCTTAACAGTAGATCTCCCTTGAGTTTTACTTGAATGCTGATCATAAACTACTGGAAAAAATTGCATCTATCTTGCTGAAATTTTTCGATGTAAAATTCTGCTGCTACCATACATTTCGGTGTTTCTTGTTACATGCACGCTTGATCTTGCCCAAACTTATCACTGCCATTATTCTTATCTATCTTGTTGCTATCTTCATGGGTTTTTTTGCTATCGTAATCCTCTAAATTATTGCTAGATCTTTCATCGCAAAACCGATGTTCTCACGAAAAATTTTGTAGCAACATCTTTGGCACTTCTTGTCGTAGCCATACCAAACTGGTTGCTGCCACCCATAGTGTCACGGGCTTAGCTAAAGTTTGCCTAAGCCGTGCGGCACCCTCGCGGCACTCCCGAAGACTTAGCTGAAATTGCCTAAGTCGTAGAGCAACCTTGCTCACTATTCCGGACTTAGCTGGGATTGCCTAAGTCATACAACGCCCAATGCGTTTCCTGTCCGCAAAGGGTCAGCCCTCTTACAACCTCTTAAGGCCCGTGGGACCTACAAAGAAGAAGTTGGTTATTCGAGCGGCCAACACATCGCCTCGCAGAAAGTCAGACAAGCAATTTATCGAACACCTTGAGTGCAGCAAAGAAAAGAGAGAAAGAGAGCGAAATAGGACTTTGGAGGGTTGTAGGAACGGTCAAGTCCACAAACGAGTTCCCAAGGTATCGGACGCAAGACAAGTTCAATTGTCGATGAATGCCTACGCGACATATACCCGAACCCCATCCAGGTGCACCCGGGGTTCCAAGGTACTGAAATGGCTGACATTTCACCGCTCAAAAGGTTGTCGTGGCACATGAAAAGACCCAAAATGGGGCGTTTTTGGCTCACAAGCGATCGCTCGCAGCCTTCTACACTACTTTCGCTCATATTTCTTAGGTAAAACATGTAAACTCAAGGCAAAACAAGCTGCCAAACATATGTACAAGCAAGAAAAAGTGACGAACGGTTCAAGGAGCAAAGGCATTACGGTTGAGGACGCCGTCGTGACATTCTCACCCACTTAAATTGTTGACGCCCTCGTCGACGCTTATTGGTAGGCTTTGATGCAGACTTCTTCATGTCGTAGGGCGTCTTCTTGCTCCCAACTGGCTTCTGTTCGAGGAAGCTTTTGCCACTTCACCAAGTACTCAATTTGCTGCGCTCCATTGGGTAGCTTTATTATACGATCCGCTAGAATAGTTTCAACTCGTTTCGTAAGAGGCTCGTGGGGGTAGTCGAGTTGGAACATTTCGGGAATCATCTCGCGGATCCGAGTGGTAGGCTTTCAAGTTGCTCGCATGGAAGACATTGTGAATTCTGAACCATCGGCGTTGCAACTTGTATGAGACATTGCCTACCTCCGATGATTGGGAAAGGCCCTTCATACTTGCATCAATCCTTTATGCACTTTGTGTCTAAAGAATTGGAGTGATGCTGGTTGGAGCTTCACCAACACCATGTCACCAACTTTAAATTCTTGTGGTCGCCTTCCCAAGTCTGCCCATTTCTTCATCTTTTTGGCCGCCTTCTCCAAGTAAGCCCGCGCAATATCTGCATTACGATGCCATTCTCTTACGAAGTGATAGGCTGATGGGCTACTCCCTGTATAACCAATAACCAGGGTATGAGGAGTTGATGGCTGTTGTCCCGTAATAATCTCAAATGGGCTCTTGTTGGATGCAGAGCTCCGCTGCAAGTTATAGGAGAACTGGGCGATGTCCAACAGCTTCACCCAATCCCGTTGGTTGGCACTCACGTAGTGCCGAAGATATTGCTCCAAGAGCGAGTTAATTCTCTGTTTGGCCGTCGTTTGAGGGTGGAGGCTTGTGGAGAAGTATAATTTAGACCCCAACAATTTGAACAACTCGGTCGAATCGTCCCAAGAACCGAGAATCCCGATCACTAATGATGTTGTGTGGGACTCCCAATACTTAACCACATTCTTCATCATCAACTTAGCCTCCTCCGGAGCAATGTAGGGTGCAGAATGAATGTATTAAAATCGATCAACTACCACGAGTACCGATCCAAGTCCCCCATCGGGCAAGCTTGATATGAAGTCCAAAGAAATGCTCTCCCATGGCCTTTCGCACGGCGGTTCCAAAAGTCCCAGCTTGCTCTATCTTGTCCTGTTGGCAAGTAAGGCATGTTCGAACATATTCCTCCACATCTGTCCCCATCTTTGGCCAATAGAAGGCCCTCTCCACAAGAGCCATTGTTCGGTGGATACCCGGATGTCCAGCCCAAAGGGAATCGTGACACTCTTTCAAGAGTTCCGTCTCAAATTATCCTCGTGGGACATAAACTCTGTTCCCCTTGGTGTAGATGAGTCCCTCCTGGACCCAAAATCGTCGTGCCTTGCCCTCTTTAATGAGTTGAATCGAGCCACGCTTGAGGATCTCGATGCAGTCCAACCCCGATCCTCGAAAGAAAGTTGGAGCGCAATTGACTTGCTTGGCCTCCACCCGCCAACTATAGCATTCACTAGCTCCACTTTCCGACTCAATGCATCGGCCACGACATTTGCTTTTCCGGTTTGTACTCCATCACCATGTCGAACTCAGCCAAGAAGTCCCGCCATCGTGCTTGCTTTGGGAGAGTTTCTTTTGAGTTTGAAAGTAACTCAATGCGACATTGTCGGTCCTTAGCACAAATGGTGCTCCCGAAGGTAGTGTCGCCACACTCGTGAGCGTGGACCACCGTCATCTCCTTCTCATGTACAGGATATGCTCGGTCTCGTTGAGCTTGCGACTCGTGAGGCCACCGGATGACCCTCCTGCATAAGAACTCCTCCAATAGCAAAGTCAGAAGCATCGGTATGGACTTCAAAAGACTTTCCATAGTCCGGCAATCTGAGTACAGGTTCTTCTAACACAGTAGCCTTCAGGTCTTGAAATGCCACCTCACATTTGTCCGACCATCTCCAGGATCGCTCCTTTTTTAGCAACTCCGTCTGGCGCTTCGAATATCCAGCTATGAAGCGCCGATAATAGTTGACAAACCCAAGGAAGGATCTCAACTCTGGCACCTTCTTTGGTGTTCGCCAGTCCACCACAGCTTGCACCTTAGCCTTGTCCATTCGAATGGACCCATTCCCAATTCGATGTCCCAAGAATAAAATCTCTGTTTAGGCGAAGTAGCACTTTTCCCTCTTCACGAATAAGGTGTTCTCCCTGAGAACTTTGAAAATTGTTCGGAGGTGTCTAACATGCTCCTCAAGTGTTTGGCTATAGAGCGATGTCGCCTAAGTAGACGACCACAAACTTATCCGATATTCTTTGAACAATGATTCATGAGAGTGCAAAATGTGGAGGCGTTGGTTAAGCCGAAAGGCATCACCAGAAACTCGAACGCTCCATACCTGGTCACACAGGTAGTCTTCGCCTCATCACCTTCTGCAATGCGCACTTGCCAATACCCCGACCGAAGGTCGAGTTTGGAGAAATACTTGGCCTTGCCCAGTTGATCGAACAAATCCGCGATGAGTGGGATAGGGTACTTGTTCTTCACCGTCATCTTATTAAGGGCTCGATAATCAATGCATAATCGAGGCTCCCATCTTGTTTCTTCGAAAAAGGACTGGAGCTCGAAGGTGCTGAACTGCGGATGAGACCACCGCTTAGCAGTTCATCTAACTGCGTCCTCAATTCAGCCAACTCTGGAGGGGCCATGCGGTATGGTGGTCTCGCTGGAGGCTTAACTCCCGGCTCCAGCTCAATCTGATGATCCACGCCTCTGCGTGGTGGTAGAGTTCTCGGCAACTCTTTTGGCATCACATCCGAGAACTCCTTCAGGATGTTCGCCACAATGGCAGGTTCCTGAATGGCCTCCCCGTCAAGTGTCTCTAGCTTCATAGCAGCTAAAAAGGTTAATTCACCTTTTCGCACCCCTTTCTTCAATTGTAAAGCCGATATTTGTTGTAGGTCCTTGGTCCCTACTCGAGAAACTGGAACCATGCAGGGATCATCGCCTCCCATTAGACACAAGAAGTTCAGGAACGGTATTGGCACCAACTTTGCTGCGTGCATAAACTCCATTCCGAGAATCACTTGGAAGTCGTCTAATGGCACCGCCATCAAGTCTGTGCTCCCGTTCCATGTCCCGATCTTGATGGGGACCCCCTTTGCTTGCCCGGAGATCCGCTTGGCCTCCGAGTTCACCGCCTTCATACGACTTGGGCTCTTCTCCAAGATTAGGCCCAGTCGCTTAGCTTCGCGATCGGCAATAAAATTGTGGGTCGCGCCCGTGTCCACCATTGCACGGGTTGTTCGGCCATTAAGCTTGATGTCCACATACATCAACTCGCTGCTTCCTGCCTTGGCCTTTGTATTCTCCCCCACTTGACCCCGCAATGCATTCAACAAACGCATTGCTCCCATCCTGGGTCCTTGCGACGCCTCACTGTCGCTACCGGAGTCAGAACCACTCGAACTAAGGGCGATTGCTTTGCCCTTGTCTGACTTACGGGGTAGAATCGATGCCGTCAACGCATTGAGTGCCTGTTTTGGGCACTCCCACCATGTGCGGTCCTCCACACAAGAAGCATCCAGAGGTTTTGGGACTCTACCTCTTGAGCCCGGTCCCTTGTGGAAATTCTTCTTCTTTGCTCGCCCCCAGACTCCTTCGCCCGAGAGTATTTAGATGGGCGATTCCCCGAAGATTGTTTCATCTTTCTCAAATCCTCCGAAGAAACAAAGTCAGTTAGCCTTTCATGGTGCAATTGCCCGACTACATTGACATTCCTTCGATGTAGTTCTTGTTGTGCCCATGGCTTCAAGCCATCGAGGAAGCTGAATAGTTTGTCTTTCTCAGACATATCCCGTATATCCAGCATCAGTGCTGAAAATTGTTTCACATAGTCTCGGATTGTTGTACTTTGGCGGAGTTGTCTCGGTTTCCTTCTTGCGACAAACTCGTGTTCTCTGTAAGAACGGAGTTCTCAACTCTCGCTTCAAGTCTCCCCATGTATCCACTTGACATCGGCCTTGTTGGATCTCTTCCCAACGGGTTCGCCACCAAAGTTTTGCATCCCCATTCAGATACATTGTTGCTATAGCAACTTTGGTTTCTTCGAATCAAGCCTTGTAGCACGGAAATCTGTTCCATGTCGAGCAGAAGTTTTCGAGCTCTTTGGCATCTCTAGCACCTCCGTAGCACCGCGGCTCGGTGCCCAAGTTTTGTGGTGGTGCGTGGTGTTGCTCCCTCCCGCATCAAGAGTCCTTGTTAACACCATCACCTTCGCCGTGAGTTCCGCCACAACTTCATGTAGGTGTCGACGGAATCTTTGGTGTCCTCTCGTTGATCCATCATAGATTCAACTTTCTCGATCCGAGATTCAGCTTCTTCTAGCGAGCTCTCTACCCTAAGTAGCCCTCGGCCTTGGTAGAGTTCCTCCACGCCGAGAACATCAAGGCGGGTCTCCGCTATAATTCTCTCCTTGACCCTTTTTCCGGTTGGCAGATGGCGCCTCCTCCCTCGTGGAGAATACCCAACTTCACGCTCGTCTTGTTCACTATAGAGCTCCTCATGAGTGACTCCCATAGTTTGCGAGTTTGCACTTGACCCACTGCTTGCTTGGAGCAAGGGTCCCTTGCCCCATCTTGCTCGATTCACCACGATGTTTCACCATGGCGAGATTGCGAATCTTCTTGTCGTATGAATTGCTTGCTCGATACCACACGTCACGGGCTTAGCTAAAGTTTGCCTCTGCGGCACCTTGCACTCAAGACTTAGCTGAAATTGCCTAAGTCGTAGAGCAACCTTGCTCACTATTCCGGACTTAGCTGGGATTGCCTAAGTCATACAACGCCCAATGCGTTTCCGTCCAAAGGGTCAGCCCTCTTACAACCTCTTAAGGCCCGTGGGACCTACAAAGAAGAAGTTGGTTAATTGAGCGGCGGACACATCCGACGCCTCGCAGCGGAAAGTACAAGCAATTTATCGAACACCTTGAGTGCAGCAAAGAAAAGAGAAAGAGAGCGAAATAGGACTTTGGAGGGTTGTAGGAGCGGTAAGTCCACAAACGACGGTTCCCAAGGTATCGGACGCAAGACAAGTTCAATTGATGAATGCCTCATATACCCGAACCCCATCCAGCCGGTGCCACCCGGGGGCTTCCAAGGTACTGAAATGGCTGACATTTCGCACCGCTCAGAGTGGATGTCGCAGCATACGAAAAAGACCCAAAAATGGGGCTATTTTGGCTTCACACAGCGAGCGATCGTTCTGCAGCCTTCTACACTACTTTCGCTCATATTTCTTAGGTAAAAACATGTAAACTCAAGGCAAAACAAGCTGCCAAACATATGTACAAGCAAGAAAAAGTGACGAACGGTTCAAGGAGCAAAGGCATTACGGTTGAGCGACGACCGTTCGTGACAATAGTAACCTTAAACCATATTTACTAACCTTAAACCACTATCCCCAAACCCCCCTTACAACCTCCATAGTAGCCTCAAACTGTAGCATCAACTACACCTCTGACAGTAGCCTATCGACGCAGAATTTTGCAGCACTACCTTTCGATATTTTTTGCTACACCTATGTCTAATCCTTACCGAAATTGTTGCTACCACCCACATCACCCTTAAGGCATGCTTCTAACCTTATGATGTAGCTATGGTAACTTATTTCTATAACCCTAATAGCACCCAAAACTGTAGCCCAAAATAGCGACCTATCGTAGCCATAACCCTCCACCACTGATCTTATCTTCCGCTACCACCAAACCTTTCACCACCCTATGATCTTGGCCAGTCAACAAAAAAAAGATAAAAATATCTTAGATCTGGAGGCATATGCAATGAAATCTCAAGATTCAATCGATGCTAAATTGGAGGCATTTGAATCACGACTTGAATCATGACTTGAATCATGCTTGGATGACAAATTGCGTGTTTTATTCATAGAATTCAGAATTGGATGATCCCCGAGTCCAACAAAATTCTAGCAAGGAGAAAGTTTAGAGAGACCTTCAAAGAAGAAAGGACAGACCCCAGACATGATACAGCCAGGCATGAGGGTGAACTTCCCTCGATGGGAAGAGGGAGACCTGATAGGATGGCTTTCGCATACGGAATACTACTTTCGTTATCACTAGACATCGGAGACTTCCATGGTGGACACCACTATCATCCACCATGAAGGAGATACAATTTGGTAGTACAATTGGCTTGAATACACTAAGGGAGTCTCGACATGGATACAATTCTAAAGCAGGCTACTGAACTGCTTTGGACTGACCAAGTACGAAAATATCGATGAACAACTCGTGAAGATCTGACAAACCTCCATGATTAAAAAATACTAGATCAGGTTTAAGGAATTATCATATCTCGCTCACGATTGGTCTGAAAAATAATTATTAGGGACATTCATCGAAGGACACAAGCCAAAAATAAAAGGAGAAGCTAAAGCGTGGTAGCCCTGCATCGTGATGGCTGTAGTTTCCTTCACTCGAATCCAAGAGGAACGGCTCAACCAAGATGCTCGAATGATAAGAAACACTCATAAACCAGAAACATATAAACCTCTAGTACACCCCTACTCCCAACCATCCTTCACTACCAAAGAAATTGATGAGAGAAGAACTTCGCAACAGATCGACGAAGGGCCTTTGTTTGCATTATGACGAACCATAGAGCTGTGACCATCACTACAAAAAGGGACACCTTATATTGAAGGAGCCCATCGAAGACATGGAGGAGGAGGTCCAGGAGCATGAGGAGGAGGTCATGGAGGAAGAACAATAGTCAACCAATTTTAGGATACATACTCTTGCCGGCTACGTGAATCTGCAGACGATGAAAGTGAGAGTTCTTAAACAGCAACCAATCACCATTCTCACTGACACTGGGGGCACTAATAACTTTATGAACAATAAGGTTATTGTTTAGATGGCCTTACATATTGAGGATTGCAGCAGGTTTGATGTTAAGGTCACCAATGGACGAATTTTAAAATGTGACCGCAGGTGCTTGCATAAGGTCACCAATGGTCAAACTGTTATTGTAGGACTAGGAGATAATTGCATAATTCTTTCTCCTTTCACTCGATGATTATGAGGCTGTACTTGGCATCAAATATTGATGACATTAGGTGATGTTCCCTGGATTTGTTTCAAATTTATCATGAAATTTATCAACTATGGGAAATAAGTGATCCTACATGGAAAACACGGGAGCACGTGACGATGGTCTCAATGCAGTGAATGGAGAAAGTCTTACACAAAATGAATAATGGCTTCCTAATGCAACTCCAATAACAATAATGAGGGAATCAATCAAACCAACCATAAACACTTAGCCATATCATTATCCTAACGTATAAAAAGATGAAATATAGAGAATTGAAAATGAGATGCTTAAAATAGGGGTCATCTGGCCAACTTATAGCCCCAACTGTTTGTTAGTGCTAGCTTTACCCCACCTCGACAAAGTGTTTGCGATTAACGCATCGGGAGCTAGAATTTTTGTTATCAACATGCAAGATGACCGACCCCTAATATGCATCGAGGTTCTCCCTACACTTCACACGATGATTCTGATCTGTAAAGGGATACTAATTGCTACTAAACTTGAAGTTTGGCATGATACAAGTCATAGCATGAAGGAAAGATAAAAATAGGCTTGGTAAAATTGCAGCTCCTATCCACCTCAGACTCAAGATGGACTCACACTATCAGGGAGCTTATCAAAGGGCAGTCATTATTCTAAAAGAAGGCTCGATTTCTATTAAAGAACAACCAAGTAGCAGCTCATGCAAGAAAGAAACAGCCACCCGAAAAATACTAGAGTAGAAGTAAGTTTGCCATTGAAGATCAAGTCTTCCTTTGTCTTCAGCCCTACCAGTAGGAATCTATAAAGACTCGCACCTCACAGAAGTGTTCTCCTAATTTCTTTGGACCATACAAAATTGGAGATTACATTAGATCCATAACTTATGAATCAGATCTGCACACTAATTCAAATTTACAACTTATCCTCTAGGAATCTCACTACAAATGAAAGTTTAAAGAGGATGACTCAATCCAGATCTATCCATCTAACACCCAAATCGATGAGGAGGCCCAAGTTCAACTGATGATCACATGGGATCATAAGATCATGGCACATCATCGTCCAGTCACTATTATTAATGTTGGATACAGAGCAGGATGTGCCTACTATAGGGGTCATGAGGGAGCCTCATGAGGGTTGCAGATCAGGACTTAGAGACGTGGAGCTAAACCTTATAGACAAGATTGATTTGAATAGTGCAGGTCTGTTAAGACCCCAACTAAGTCAGGTCCTAGTCGATTAAGTCATTATATTGGGCCTTGTTAATTAACTTAGACCTAACATTTTGTCGAGTAGGAGAAGATTTGAGTCTATTATAATAATCAGCCCAAATCCTAGTAGGGTTAGGATTTGGCTGAACTGGAGTCTGATTAGGAGTCAGAGTTGGATATGGGTCAAAGCCAATTAAGTCATGAATTTAATAAACCCTAATCTAGCTACCACCCCTAGTAAAGAAGTGGTTGGCCAAGGTTAGGGAGGAGTCGTTATGAGATGGGAGTCTCCTAGTCACCTCCTCCTCTTAAGAGAGGCTAGCTAGGGTAAGAGGGAGAGAGTCCCACTTAGCTTAGACTCTCTCTAGGGTGGAATAAGAATAAAATTAGAAGTTAGAGACCCCTATAGCCGCTGGCCACATTAAGGTTATAAGTTGAAGGGAAAATGAGTCTTAATTTTGTAGGAGTCTTAGTTTAGTAGAAAATTCAATAGGAGTTAGAATCTTCTATTAGGAGTCTTAGCTTTCACTCTCTCTAGAGCCTAGTAAAACGAGAAAGTTTTGTGAGGGTAGTTGATCTTTACTCATTAGACAGAAGATTGGTAGTGAAAGCAGGTGGCATCGAGAGAAGAGGAATCAGGAGGGGATATGGGTCAGGATGACTAAACTATAACAAATTAATTTATATTTTCCTTTTGCTTTTACTTGTCATTTGCTTACTGATTTACTTTATTCATTACTTTACTCACACTTTCAAGTTAAATGGATTTCCAATTTATATTCTCGTTCGTACGATTTCAAATCAAATTTTTTTTCGATAAGCACTAATTCAACCCACCCCTCTTAGTGTCATTACGGTCCTAACAATTTCGAACTAGGACACCTTATTCATCTTGCTTATTCCTTAGGACTCATATAATGTCAATTATCATATAATCATTAGGTCTAAGAACAACCATCCAAACTTTATTTCGTTCAAATTGATTTAGCTCTTCATACATTAGCGAGACCCATGAGTCATCTTTAAGAGTATTATCATTGTATCTAAGCTTAATTTGAGATAAAAAATAGTATTTCGATTATTATTTTTAACGAATAATGAGTTTGAACACCTTTTGATTTATCTTTAATAATTAGGTCCTTAGGATGTGCATTTATATACTTTCATTCATTGGGTAAGGTTTCTTTGAAAGTAGATATATCTAAGTTACTTTAGGGAGTAAAATCTTCATTCAAATTTAATTAACAAATTAAAATTATCATCAAAATAATTTTTCTTAGTTTTAATAAATTTATCAAAAATAAAATAAATAGATTCTTTAATAACTAAAAATCTCTTATTCAAAACTCAATAAGTTTTAGAGATAGAGGAATATCTAAGATCAATGCCTTCATTAGATTTTACGTTAAATTTTCTAAGGCATACTTGTTATTTAAAATAAAATATTTACAACAAAAAACTTTGAAATATGAGATGTTGGGTCTTTTAGTATTCCATAATTTATTAAAAATTTTAGATAAATAAGGTCTTATAAGAATCATGTTCATGACATAGCATGAATGATACTAGGGAAAAGAAAATATGAAATGAAATTCAAAAAAGAAACCAATTGTTTATTTATATTTGCTGGAATAAGTCTTTTGGATTAAAAAAATGAACTCAAGATAATACTTACATAAAATCGATAAATAACTCATAATCAAGTTTAAAATCACAAATAGATATAGAAAATTCACCACCCTAAGGATATTAAATAATGATATAGAACTAAAAATAAAAGACTCATTATTCAAGGAAGTGTCAAAGAGATACATAGTTTAAGAGAGAACTCCAAAAGAGCTTCTACTAATACAATCAGAATCTAAATTCTTCTCTAACCCTAAAACATTAAAATAAGTACTAGTACATGAAACAACCCTTTAGGCATAGGAAACTACAAAATTAAGTGTTTTACAGTTGGTAATTAACTCCTTTAATCCATTCCTTGGTCATAAAGAAAAATACATTGAAACAACTTTAACTTTATTTAAGGAATATACTCATGAGCTATCATATTTGAGTGGGTTGGGTTAAAGGCTTTAAGACAACATTGTGGTCCATAGAGAATACATAGGATCAGTAAAATTCACATGAGTTGATTGTAGCAAATTAGGCACTCCTGTGTCAATCTCCCTTGGTTAAAAAAAACTTGTCCTCAAGTCCTTATTTATTCCACAACTATGATAAGGACTTAAAGTAGCCACATTGAATCTTGATAAGACCCCATAATCTTCAGGTAGCTCGATCTTATCAGTAATCTTGCCAATTCTCTTAAGCACTTGGAATGGCCCGTTAGTTTTTGGTTTCAATTTTCTAAATTTGCCTAGTGGAAACATCTCCTTCCTTAGATAAATCTAGACCAAATCACCCGTATTAAACTTTATATGCTTTCTGCTGGTTATAAGTGTCTTGCAAGCCAATCATGTGAGTGATGGCACATGTGACATGCTATGTGATCTTTTTGCTTATGATTAATATTGACATATTCTCATATTATATATATATATATATATATATATATATATATATATATATATATATATATATATATATATATATATATATATATATATATATTGTGTGATCCTTGGATCTCTGCAATGGGAATCGGATTGTAATGAGATTACGATAATGAGATCAATTCACCTTTAAACGCAGATCCTAAATAATCTCGATCATATGTTACTCGAGAGAGACATCGTGATAACTAGACAGATCGGTATACTATATACCCGTCCATATAATGGAGGAGGTTGGTCTTATAGCCACTTGTGTAGAGACACTAAGGATATACTACAGGTGCTCATTAGAGAATGAGTTCACAGATTAATCCACTTGTGGAATGCTGTATGGTTAATGATACCTAATGTCAGATAGTCATTCCATAGTCCCAATTGTGTATCTGGTCCCTAGACTTAAGATACCAAGGATGCCTTGTATGAGTACTTCTTTCTTTGACGCCAAACTTACAAGTTTAGAAAGTTCTAGATCTGGTACAGCTAGTTATCGGGATCGGTAGCCAACCTTACGAAGGAAATTGAGTGTCCATACACGATTATCCACTCTCGGTATTATGAGAGGAATATCCTATATGTGCTTGCTCAGATAAATCCCTGGCCAAGGTCATTCAAATTAAGAGAGGAGTTCTTCGGTAAAATTCGAATAGAGCAAGACAAACTGATTCTGTATATGATTTGACAGTACCATGTCCAATATACAGTCTCTGGAAAATTATTTGGATGAAGGATTATAGATACATGATAACTGTGGACAAACAAGTCTGATGGATTTGATCCCCCCTGTACCGTATGGGGACTATGGCGTAGTGGTCTAGTACGTCCATAGTCAATGAGTCGAGTGAATTAGTATGGGGATAATAATTCACTATATCAGAAGAAGTTCTGATGGGAGTGACACACGGTCAACTCGGTATCAGGCCTAGAGGGTCACACACATATAGTGGATGCTTCAGTGAATAGATGATTGGATGAAGATCCAATTAGCCCCTATTTTCATTAGATGAGACCCTATGTTGATGGGCTGCATGATTAAGGCCCAATTACAGGCCTAAGGAGATTATTGGATAGAGATCCAATAATGCAAGGTTATGGGTTATTGGATGGAGATCCAATACCCACTAAAGAAGGAGCCTTAGGGTTTTAGTGGCTCTTTATAAATAAGATGGGAGACTCATGGTTGATAGGCTACAGCTTTAACCACCACCTCCTATTCTCCTCCCTCCCTCTGAGCAAGAGTTGTAAGATCATATTAGAGGAGTTTCGCTATGGAGATCCATCGTGTGGATACCACTAGAGAGGAGGATGCTTGGCCTCCTTTATCTTCTCCATCCGGATTTGGAATACAGAGATATACGATCTCCCTAGGTAAAATCAATCTATCACACATCGTGATTTTTTGGGTTTTTGTAGTTTTTCTCGCGACCCCAATCTTTTGCACGATGATTTAATCTATATGGGAAACCGATTTTTGTTTTGATTTCCGCTGCGTGTGTGATGTACCCGTTGAGGTTTCCCAACACTTTCTATGTTTGTTTGTAGCTTATATGTACCTCCCATTTTGCTTCTTAATGGTTGTTTTAATACCCTCATGCAACTTCTTTATCTACTTAGCCCTCTCATCAACATTTCCACTAAATTACTTAGTTGCATAATGAGGGACTAAGTCCAAAGGACCAATAGGATTAGTACTATAGATAACCTCAAAAGGACTCTTACTAATGCTATAATGCATGAAATGATTTTAGGAAAACTAAACTTGTGCAAGAATGAAATCTCATTCCTTAATGTTTTTAACATAGCTTCTAAGCAAGTTTTCCAAGCTTCTATTTGTTATCTCTATTTGCCCATCAGTTTGTGATGATGAGACCTACTGAATTCAAAGATGTACCCAGCTTTCTCCATAGTATGAGATGTATCATATGATTTATTATAGGTAACAAAGTGAGACATCTTTGAGAATCTATCAACAACAACCATGATAAAATCCTTATTTCTTTGAGTTCTTGGCAGTCCTAAGATGAAATCAAGACTCACATCCTCCTTGGAGCACTAAGCATTGGTAATGGAGTGCATAAACCTGAATTTTGGCTTCTTATTTTTGCTAAATGACACACTCAACATTACTTTAGATGTCGCTCCATATCTCTAAACATCTTAAGTAAAGAGTGAACAACAAAAGCTTTTTTTGATATTTCGATAAAATAGATTAAGAGTCGATTTAAAAGAAGTTGAGAGATTGAAACTTCATATCTAACTATCAAGTGTTTAGAGAAAATAATTAAAGCACACTCACCTTTATAGTGATTCGGCCTTAGCCTGGCCTACATCAACTCCTGAGTCTCTTCTCCAAGGCCCACTAGCATCCACTACCAACCTTCTCTAGGTGAAGATCAAACCCTTACAGCTTCCTCTTTCCTTTTAACAAGCTTAGGAGATGAACCTTACAACCTCACAAGGAAGAACTACAAGCTTTATAAGACTTACCTCTCTCTCTTACCCCTTTTCTTTTTCTTATAATTTTCACACATAATTTATCACAGAATTTATACCCAAAAAATTATTGTATGAAATACAAGAAAACTTGGGGTATATATAGTCCCTAATTAGTTTTAGGATTTGGAGCCAAAATTCAAATGTATCTAGAAAATCTAGGTATGAGTGATACAATCACCGATGTCAGTGATACAACCATTGAAAGCCACCTTAAAAATAGGGTACGGGCAGTATAATCGTCGGCCTAGGTCATCCAATCATCGCTTGCTGCCCGGATTACTAAGCGATGGCGGTACAACCGTTGCTCACTAGCGGTACAACCGCTGGGATTTTCCAAAAAGTGATTCCCTTCATTTTTTCAATCCTGACTTATATCTCATATTGACCAATTTTTAGGTCAACTAATTGAGCTCGACCTGAGCTCAAACTACTCTCCAAAGTAGACCCAATTTACCTCACTTGAGTTAATTTGGATCTTTTCTAAATCTAACTCAAGTAGGACTCGACCTTAATCGATACTAATTATGACTTTAGTTAATTACAATCAACATAGCCAACAAATCCACTCAAGACCTTCCCAACTCCCGACAAGTATTTCAGCTACCCCCGACAATCTTCCAGTGATTCTCTGTCTTTTTTCAGTGAACTCCCTTGTGCCATCCTAGCAAGCTCTCGACGCACTCCAGGCGAGTTCCCAATCGCATCGTCCTCACTCCAGCCGATGCTTGGACTTGACTTTGGCCAAACCTCTGATTGTAATTTTCTCCTATCGTAGTTTATCCTGCATCAAACAACTCTAACAATATGGTTAGTTCAATAATCCATCAATTAATTTTATTATTAAAATCCGAGATTCAACTTCCTCTTTTTTATGATGACAATCAATTGATGATAGAAGTTAAACCTTACTCCCCCTAAATACATATCACTAATTCAAATAAGAAAAAACTTAAATTCAAGAGAACCAAACACTCTTGAATTAAAGTATCATATCATCTATTTAAATAATATACTATGAATTTCAACATCATCAATATATGATATTAACTTCAACTAATAATGAATCATCAAATTTTAAAAGTATATAACATGAATTTCAAAATTATGCATCGGTCATATATTTGAAAAACTCTTCTTAAGTCATTTATTATTTCTCCCCTTTGTTTATCAATAAACAAAGAGAAATACCCATGTTAAAATTTTTCTTACATATGTCATCAACAATGATCTCTCCCCCTTTGTCATTAATAAAAAAGTGAAATACAGAGCTACTGATTTCAAGGCACAAATGTCATTGCTCCCCCTTAGTAAAATATGATATGAGCAATAATTTTAACATGAAAAATTTTCTTCTCCTTTAACATGTATATATCATTTTTATGTCATCAATTTGCTATTTCTCCCCTTTTGTCATCATAAAAAAGAAATGAAATAATAAGCAAATAATTTTATGATACATAAGGTCATCATGTGTCAAAGTTTTTATATTTTTACAAAATAAATTTTACATTGATCCCCCTTAATAAAATAGGATAAAACCATAACTTTCTTATGAAAATTTCTCTTCCCTTTATTTGAATAATAAAGAAGAAACAAGGGAGGGGAGTGAAAAATATTATATCATCAAAATAGAACTTAATCTTGTAAATTTTAAAATCCAAAAGTTAAGAACTACAATTAAATTTAATTCATATCATTTCAAACAAGAGTTGCAAATCAAGCAATTCAAGCATTCTCATGGTTTAGTATTCCTAGCTCTCAACCTTAATCTTATAGATGTAAATTTTAAAATAATTATTTTAAAGATGAGCTCAAAGATCCAAGAAATCCAAGAAGATTAAAAAATTTAAGAGCTACTCATGCATTTAAAATCATCTCATGTAAATTTCAAGCAAACGTAGTAAACAAACTTGTAAAATAACAAATCATCATCTTTATGTAAATTTTCTTCCCTTTTTGTAAACAAGAAGGTAGAAATAAGGAAGGGAATTTGAAAAGCATCATCACAAAAATAGATCTTAATCTAGTAAATTTTGATAAAAAGCTAAATTTGTATAGGTCCAGAAATCCAAAAGAAAATATGATAATACATCAAGCTCAAATTGTGAGTTATGCATTTCACATGCATTTAAAATTCTAAATTTTCTTCTAAGCAAATTGTTTCTCATTCAATGTTTTCATATCCAATTTACTTCTAATGATATTGATAATTTTATCTCCCTCTTTGGTCATTGTAAGAAAAATATGATAGTATGATCTTTCTGTACTACATGTTCAAATTATACCCAAAAATATAATGAGATATATGTCATTAAAAATGAAAATTTTAAATCTTTAAGTATCAAAAGACATGATTGAATAATTCTCCTAATAATCTTGATTGAAAATCTTATTAGATCTAAACAATCTTAATCTTAGATTATAATTATTAAAATCATAGATCTCATTTTTACTAAAAATCATAGATGTTAAAAAAATTTAATTTCCATTGAATATATGACTGTTAGGATCAATTGACACTAAAAGGGGGTGGTGAATTAGTACAAGTACAGATTTTCATTTTAAATAAAATTATTTTTTATTAAACCAAAGTATGAAAACGGAAGCTTTTAGTCTTTGGTAAAAATGAATGAGTGTTTGAATGAAAGTTGCTAAGTTGATAAGTAAATCTGAAAGATAAGCAATGTGAAAATTTTACTTTCAAAGAGTGAGTTAAATCGAAAGCATCAATATAAAAAAATGTAAACAATTGAAAGCAAAGAAACAACTCATGATTTTATAGTGGTTTGGTGCTAAAGGTTTACGTCCACTTCCGAGTCCTCCTTCTTGAAGCACACCGGCATCCACTACTAATCTTTTTTGAGTAAAGATCAAACCCTTACACTTGCTTACAAGGGAGACTTAAGAAGTTAATATCTCTAAGCTCTCTCCCTTTCCTTTTCTTTTTTCTATAAATCACACACAATATTTTCTTAAAATATAATACCCTAAAAAGTATGTTTTGAATGCAAAAAAACTTGAGATATTTATAGGCCTCAAATTAGCTTCAAAACCAGAGCCAAAATCTAACATACCCAAAAAACTCGGGTACAGGTGGTTTACCCATCATCCCAGACGATTTACCTACCGTCACTGGACCCGTATTCTATGATACGGGCGGTTCACCCACCACCTGGGTGGTTTACCTATCGAAAGCTATTGGCCGCCACCCAGATTTTGTGGTACAGGTGTGCTCGTTACAAGTGCCCTATAAGCCAATCACGTGAGTAGTAGCACGTGTGACACACTATGTGATATTTTTCTTATGATTAATATTGGCATATTCTCACATTATATTATCTGTAGCACATATACTGTAATGTCCTTGGTTCTATGCAATGGGAATCAGATCATGATGAGATCACGATAATGAGATCGATTCACCTTTAAACATAGATCCTAAATAATCCTAGTCATAGGTTACTCAAGAGGGACATCGACATAACCAGACATATCGGTGTACTATATACCAGTCCATATGATGGAGGTGGCTAGTCTCAAAGTTGTTTGTGTGGAGACACTAAAGATATAGTACAGGTGCTCATTAGAGAATGAGTTTACTGATTGATCTACTAATGGAATGTTATATGGTTAATGATACCTAATGTCAGACAACGATTCCATAGTCCTAGTTATGTATCTGGTCATTAGACTTAAAACACCAAGAATGTCTTATATGAGTACTCAAGAGGGACATCGACATAACTAGATATATCGATGTACTATATACCAATCCATATGATGGAGGTGGCTAGTCTCAAAGTCGATTGTGTGAAGACACTAAGGATATAGTACATATGCTCATTAGAGAATGAGTTTACTAATCGATCTGCTAATGAAATGTTATATGATTAATGATATTTAATGTTAGACAACGATTTCATAGTCCTAGTTGTGTATCTAGTCCTTAGACTTGAAACACCAAGAATGTCTTATATGAGTATTCATTTCTTGGACCTAGACTTACAGGTTTGGAAAGTTTCAGATCTGGTACAGCTAGTTATCGGGATCGGTAGTCACCCTTATGAAGGCAATTGAGTGTCAATAAAGGGTCATCCACTCTCAGTATCACGAGAGGAATATCCCAAATGTGCTTGCTCAGACAAATCCTTGGCTAGGGTCATTCGGATTGAGAGAGAAAGAGTTCTCCAAGAGAATCTAATTAGAGTGAGACTATGATGGATTCCGTATGTGACCTGATAGTACCATGTCCAATATATGGTCTCTAGGATATTAGTTGGATAAGAGATTATAGATACATGGTAATTATGGACAGACAGGTCTGACAGATTTGACCCCCCTATACCATCTGGGGACTATGGCGTAGTGGCCTAGTACGTCCATAGTCGATGAGTTGAGTGAATTATTATGGGGATAATAATTCACTATATCAGAAGGAGTTCTGATAGGAGTGACTCACGGCCAGCTCGGTATCGGGCCTAGAGGGTCACACACATATGGTGGATGCTTCAGCGAATAAAGGATTGGATGGAGCTCCAATTAGCCCCTATTCTCATTAGATGAGACTATATAGTGATGGGCTCCTCAATTAAGGCTCAATTAGAGGTCTAAGGAGATTATTGGATAGTGATCCAATAATACAAAGTTAGTGGATTATTGAATGGAGATCCAATACCCACTAAGGCAGGAGCCCTAGGGTTTTGGGTGGCTCTCTGTAAATAGGAGGGGAGACTCATGGTTGAGAGGCTATAGCTTTAGTCACCACCTCCTATTCTCCTCCCTCCCTCTGTGCAAGAGTTGCTATATCAGATTGGAGGAGTTTTACTGTAGAGATTCATCGTATGGATACCGCTAGAGAGGATGATACTTGATCTCCTTCATCTTCTCCATCTGGATTTAGAATATATGAATATACGATCACCCTAGGTAAAATCAATCTCTTACATATCGTGTTTTTTCAGTTTTTGTGATTTTTCTCTTGACTCCAATTTTTTGTACGATGATTTGATCTATATGGGAAACTAGTTTTTATTTTAATTTTCACTGCACAAGTGATGCTCCCACTGATGTTTCCCAATAGTGCTATCAGAGCTAAGGTTTTCATATGAAAGATTGGTTTTAAGCTACTTGTGATGAGATTGAATCGCGTAGAATCTTTCTACGTGTTCTTACTACGTTTTTGCAACGAAGGTAGTGAGGATGGGGCAAGGGGGCAGCCAGCCACAACCAAAGCCCCTTGCAAGGGTAGCCATTAGCATGCGCGGCCGCCCACGGGCATGGCTGGCGCTTGTAGGGGCGGCGCTTGCGGGCGTAGGTAGTGCCCGCAGCCAAGTCTCAAGGGGTAGCCCCACAACCAAGGTTATTGCCTGCAACGGCGGCCGCTCCTGCAGGGGCAACACCCGCGCAAGGTGGCACCGCCCGCTTGCGAGGTGCCGCCCGAGGGTAGCAGTGTGTGCCGAAGGGGTGGCTACCCAAGTCGACGGCGTGCGGCGCCACTACCTGCATAGGGCAGCTGCGGTGGCGGCGACGTAGTGAGGGTAAGGGAAGAGGGCTAAGGCATCCTTTTAAGAAAAGGATAATCATATCCCTATGAATTCAAAAAATTTCGAGGATTGTCCTCGTGTATATAATTTCCATAATACCCTCAATAATTTTAGAAATTCTAAGGATTGTGCTCTCACCTAGAATTATGAAAATGCCCTTGATAATTTTAAAAATTCCGAGCATATCTTGATTTCTAAAAAAATAATTAATTAATTATTATATATATAGAGTAATCCTACATATGATGTGATGTATGATATGGATGGATGATCATGAGCCATATGTGATGTGTGTAATTGTGATTATTATTATTATTGGGGCCTATGAGCCTTTATTTTTCTCGTTTATTGTCGGGCCTACGAGCCTGTAATTATTTATAATTACATGGAGAGGCGCAGCGGGAGTGTGGAGGTTATAGTGGGACCCACGATGCCATAGTGGGAGATTACGACGCATGGTGATGTGACGATCTGACGGAACCGATGATGATGAGATCAACAATCACAAGACATGGAGATGCACCGATGCACACATAGATCCTATTGTGAGTGACTAGGCCCATTGGCTCGGGTTTAATCATATTAGGTGATGGCTCATGATTATTCGGTGTGGCTTGTATATGTGATGTGTTATACACCTACTAGATACATATGTATATATATAAATATATATATACATACGATGTAGATATATATTAAAAATGTATGTGTGTGACACAGTATATTAGGAGACCGATACGAAATAAAAACCCCTCCTACGATAATATTAAGTCGGTAAGCGTGAGACAATAAGATTGACCCACGTGACCTTCCATCACTATATGAAGAAATTAAATCACGATATAGGTTGAGTTGGTCGAGTCCCTCGAGGCTCACCTATCTATGTGATCGAGATCTTGCCTATGATATAGAGATGTCACTAGTGACCTGAGGACATGGACTGCTTGGTCGAGTCCCCCGAGGGCATATCATTGAATCAAACTCATCTTGTAACGATGGTGATGACTTAACTAAACATCATGGTTGGTCGAGTCCCTCGAGACTATAATGATTTAGAGGCCAAACATGATGAGAATCATAAGGAGTTGTGATTGACAAGAGTTGCCTACCTTTTAGGCTTAGTATAATTAGTCGAGTCCCTCAAGGTTGCACTAAGACGCCAATTGGATCCCGATCCCCACTAGGAGTCTGTCGAAGACTTCTGTCTCATATGTCGAGGGTGTCATGTGATTAACTAAGAAAATAGTGGGAGTATATTAAGATAGAAGTCCGTATCTTAATTAGTATTTTCTGTAAAATTTGTATGTTATTTAGTTTACGTTATATCTTGCTTGTCGCTTGCAAAACCCCTACGTGGCATACTTGATGTCAACCGCCTCATTAGTCCAAAAGCTCTGCAATTTGAGAATTATTCTCGTGAAGGAGAAAATTGTATATGTTCTTAATACGATTGTGCCCACACCGGAGGAAAGGACAAGCGAGGATGAGATCACTCGCTTTGTGAAATACAAAGATAGTCCTAAAGAATAACCTATATGTTGATCTTATACTTCAGTGCCTACCAGATTCCTTTTCACGGTTCATTATTAACTTTAATATGAACAAGTTTAAGATGACTATACTTGAGCTCCTCAATATGTTAAGGGAAGCTAAGAGCACCATCAAAAAAGAGAAGTCAGTTCTCTATATTGGTGAGACCAATTGGAAAAGGAAGTCCTGTAAGACCCTTAAGAAGGGCAAGGGCAAAGAAAGACTGGGTAAGGCAAACGTTGTCTAGAAAGACCCAGTAAAGGACAAAGGACAGTGCTTCTACTACGACCAAGACAGGCATTGGAAGAGGAATTGTAAGGACTACCTTGAAGAGAAAGCGAGACAGAAGCTTGGAGAAGCTTCAGGTATATTCATGATCAGACTTCCCTTACCAAATTTTCATGATAACACATGGGTATTAGATATCGGGAGTGTTTATCATATCTATAATTCGTTACATTTTCTGGCAAGACCTAAAAGATTGACTAGAGGTGAGATGGACCTCAAGATGGGTAATGGAGCAAGAGTTGTTGCAGTTGTTGTTGGAGAGATCACCCTACATCTGCCTAGTGGAGCTATTATTATATTAGATATATGCTATTTTGTTTTCTCTATTATCAAAAATATTGTTTCTAACTATTTTTTTACAATTAATAGATATAAATTAGTTTTTGAGAATATTAGTTGTTCAACAATTATGGATGATGAGATCATCACTAAAGGGACCTTTATAAATGGCTTATATATCTTAGACACTTCTTCACATATCATGACTATAAATATGTCTAAGAGGAAGAGAGATGAGGTGAATAATACATACATATGGCATTATAGGCTAGGTCATATACTTGAGAGAAGGATTTAAAAGTTGCTAAAAGATAGATACTTAGATCCATTTGACTATGAGTCCTATGCAACTTGCCTTCGTGGGAAGATGACTAACTCTCCTTTTAGTGGAACCGGAGAGAGAGCCACCAAGTTATTAGAACTCATATATAGTGATGTATGTGGTCCCATGTCGACTCAGGCTATAGGTGGTTACTCATACTTCATTACATTCACTGATAATTTCTCTAGGTATGGACACTTGTACTTAATGAAGTACAAATCTAAGGCTTTTGAGAAATTTAGGGAATATAAGAATGAGGTAGAGAACCAAATTGAAAAGAGTATTAAGACTCTTTAATCAGATTAAGGAAGAGAGTACTTGAGTATGAAGTTTATCCATTTCCTCAGGGACAATGGGATTCTATCCCAGTGGACACCTCCTTATACATCTCAGCTCAATGATGTATCAGAAAGGAGGAATCACACACTGTTAGACATGGTGTGGTCTATGATGAGTTTCACTGACTTACCCATCTCATTCTGGTGGTATGCCCTAGAGGTTGTAGCTTACCTTCTGAACAGAGTTCCATTAAACTCGATAGTGTCTACACCATATAAGATATGAAAATAAAAGAAGTTTGATCTTAAGATTGTTAAGATTTATGGTTGTCCTGCTCATATTAGAAGACAACCTCGATAAGTTAGAATCAAGGACAGAACAGTGCACATTCGTGGGATACCCAAAGGAAACTTGTGGGTATTATTTCTATCATCCCGAGGACCGAATGGTCTTTGTTGCCAAGAGAGCTGTGTTCCTTGAGAAGGAACATATTCTCGGTGGAAATAGTGAGAGTGAGATAGAATTAAGCGAGGTTGGAGGACCTAGCTCAAGTACCATTCCAAAGCCCGAGTTTGTTCAGGTACCTAATATACAAATTTCAATTTTACATAGGTCTAGTAAAGTATCTCACCCTCCTGAAAGATACGTGGGACATATTAGTGGAGATGACTCTCAGGATGTTGATCCTCAGACCTACGATAAGACAATTATGAGTATAGACTTCGGGAAGTGGCAAGAAGCCATAAATTCTAAGATGGATTCCATGTAGTCTAATAAGGTTTGGAACCTTATGGATGCACTTGAGGTTATTGTACCCATTGATTGCAAATGGATGTTCAAGAAGAAGATCAGAGTGGATGGAAACGTCTATAAAGCAAGGCTGATAGCTAAAGGATATTATCAAAGATAAGGAGTTGACTATGACGAAACATTTTCACCTATAGTCATACTTAAGTCCATTAGAATTATTCTGGCCATTGCAGCACACTATGATTGTGAGATCTGGCAAATGGATGTCAAAATGGTATTCCTCAATAGCAATCTCGAGGAGAAGGTGTATATAATATAGCTAGAGGGATTCGTATCCAAAGAGAGTTCAGATAAAATGTGTAGGTTACTTAGATCCAGTTATAGATTGAAGCAAGCTTCCCGAAGTTGGAACATAAGATTTAATGAGGTGATCAGATCTTATGACTTCGCTAAGAACGAAGATGAGCTTTGTGTATATAGGAAGGTAAGTGGAAGCGCTATCACCTTCTTGGTGCTATATGTAGATAACATCCTAACAATTGGGAATGATGTAGGAATGCTCTCCACAGTAAAGGCTTGGCTATCTAGAAATTTCTCCATGAAAGACTTAGGAGAAGCATCCTATATTTTAGGGATCTGGATCTATAGGGATAGATCTAAAAGGATGCTTGGCTTATCCTAGTCTAGGTACATAAACTCCATTATTAAAAGGTTTGGTATGGAGAATTCCAAGAGATGTCTCATACCGATGAGACATGAAATATCACTTTCTAGGAGTATGTCCCCAAATACTCCTGAAGAAAGGACAGACATGGATAAGATACCTTATGCCTTAGTAATAGGGTCTATCATGTATGCAATGTTATGTACCATGCCTGATATAGCATATGCTCTGAGTGTCACGAGCAAGTTTCAGGTAGATTCAGGTTTAGAACACTGGAAGGCAGTAAAGTGTATCCTTAAGTACTTGAGAAGGACTAAGAATCTTTTACTGGTATATGGAGGAGGTAGACTCCAGGTTAAGGGCTACACAGACTCGAGTTTTCAGTCTAATATTGATGATAACAAGTCAAATTCTGGATATGTTTTTATCCTGAATGGAGGAGCAATAAGCTGTAAGAGTTCTAAGCAAGATACTATTGTTGACTCGACCACAGAGGCAAAATATATTATTACAGCAGAAGTAGCAAAGGAAGGAGTATGGATGAAGAAGTTCATCAAGGATTTGGGAGTTATAGCAAGCAACATGGAGCTGACTCCCATATATTGTGATAGCAACAAGGCGATATCTCTAACAAGGGAACCTGGGTCTCATCAGAATTGTTCTGAGGAGGTTCCATTTGATCAGAGCAATCATGACCTGAACATATATAGTAATAGAAAGAGTTCCATCCGAAGATAACATTGTAGATCTACTGACGAAGCCGCTGGCTCAGATTGTATTTGAGCGTTATAAGGGTCTGATGGGGATCAGACACATAGGTGATTGGCTTTTGGTCAAGTGGGAGATTTCTAGTTATAGGTGCCCTGCAAGCCAATCATGTGAGTGATGGCACATGTGACACGCTATGTGATCTTTTTGCTTATGATTAATATTAGCATATTCTCACATTATATTATCTATAGCATATATACTATGATGTCCTTAGTTCTGTGTAATCCGAATCAGATTATAATGAGATCACAATAATAAGATCGATTCACTTTTAAATACAGATCCTAAATAATTTCGGTCATACGTTACTCGATTCATAGACCTTATATGAATATTTTTGAATATACACCCTCCCTCCAATCAAAAACAAATTTCTTTGGAACACTAAATTTTTGAATATTTAATTTCATCTTCTTCTTTCTTATTCAAAGGGGAAGACAAATGTTTTATAAGAAAATTAGGTTTTATCCTATTTTACTAAGGGGGAGCAATGAAGTACTAAACATTTAATCAATATTTATTTTATATAAATTTAAAAATTTTGACACTTGATGAGTTTATATATCTTGAAATTATTTGATCATTATTTCACCTCTTTTTATTGATGACAAAGGAGGAGAAATAGCATATTTGATGACAAATATATGATAAATACTTGATTTGGTGATATATCATTTCTGAATTTGATAAATAAAGTTTATGATACTTGAATTTAGGAGTTTGTGATTCTCTTGAATTTAAGTTTTTTGTATTTGGATTATGGCATGGAGATAGTGGGAGCTAAGATTAACTCCTGTCATCAATTGGTTGTCATCATCAAAAAGGGAGAGATTGTTCAATCTCAGATTTTGATGATGAAATCAATTGATGGGTTATTGATCTAACATGTATGTTAGAGATGATTGATGCAAGATTAACTACGACAGAAGAGTGAATTACAATCAGATGTTGGGCTAAAGTCAAGTCTGGGCATTGGGTCAGGGTTCCGATGATGAAGTGGGAACTTGCTGAGAGACTCATCGAAAGCTTGACAAAGGTATTGAAAGCTTGCCGAGGGTTCGTCGAGAGCTCGCTAAAGGGATCGGAGGCTCACTGGGAGTTCACCGAAAGCTTGCCAAAGGTATCAGAAGCTTGTTGGGAGTTCGTCGAGAGCTTGCCGAAGATGATCGGGAGCTTCCCAAGATGGCATCGGGAGTTCAACAGAAGAAGACTAAGAGACTCGTTGGAAGATTGTTGGGGGTTTACCGAAAAGCTTTCTAAGAGTTAGGAGGGTCTTGATTGAATTTAATGGTCATATTGATTATAATTAATTAGTCGTAGTTAGTATCGATTAAGGTTTGAGTCCTACTTGAGTTATATTTGGATGGAATCCAAATTAACTCAAGTGAGGCAAACTGGGTCCACATTTAGGATTGGATTGAGCTCAATTGGTTGACTTAGAAAGAGGTCAACTAAAGGTACAAGTCGAGATTGGAAAAGTTAAGGAAATTACTTTTTTCGGATTCTCGATGATTGTACCTCCAGTGAGCGTGATAGAATCCTAGAAGGAGCTTTATATATTTTGACCCTTAAGGGGGATCAACCCTTGGAACGCTGTAGGGGTTCCACCCTCTTAGACTTGGCACAAGGTCGAATAAAAGTTTATAAGTGCTTGATAAAAGAGAGGGGGGGGCTATATCATTTTATAAGGCTCTAATCCTTAGCCTATGGTGTGCTTACCTAAATAAAATTACTCCTTTACCCTTTTATAGTCGACTTGTAAATAGGTGGCAGCTAGGTTGGCTCTATAGCCGACCTAAGCAGGGGGAAACCCTAGCCGACCAGCCCAGTAAAGGGGGGCGGGGATCACTAAACCCTAAGACCCCATTATAAATCCTAACCACACTTCTTTATAGGATAGAAGTGGCTAGGTAGATTTTATTACAATCTCATAGGGTTTTATTGACTACTTCTAAGGCAATTAGGACTCAACCCTGATGGAGTCCTATCAAGCCCTACCTCTTCGAATCAGCCTTGTCCTTAAGGCTAAGGGTTTATAAACTTTGGGAACCGGATCTTTAGCTCCTCATGCAATTCCCATGTTGCATCTTCAGATAGTAAGTTATTTCATTTCATAAGTACTTTAGTTGAAGGACGTCGTCAGCGCATCATAATTCTTCGATCAAGTATAGCTTTAGGTTAAGCTTGAATTTCACCATTAGTTGTAATGTTCGACAGCTGAGTTTGTGCCAACTCTCATTCTCCCAATTTTGATTTTAGCAAGGATACATGGAAGACAGGATGGATATTAACATCATCTGGAAGCTTTAATTTGTATGCCACGACCCCAATTCTCTCCAAAATCTGATATGGTCCATAGAATCATGGAGATAGCTTCGTCAATGCTCTAGTGTTGATTGATAGTTGCTTGTATGGTTGTCGATAAAGGTAGACCCAATCTCCTACTAAAAATTCTCGCTCGCTCCAGTGAGTATATACTTGTTGCTTCATACGGGCTTGAGTGGCAATTAGGTTGTCCTTCAGCAGTTGCAGAAGTTTGTCCCTATCAATTAAATTTTAGGGGGTCGGCCATACAACACCTTATAAGGGGTACATTTGGTTGATGAATAATAAGTTATATTGTACCACCATTCGACCTAAGCAAGCCACCTTGTCCACTGATTGGGTCGGTCACTGGTGAAGCACCGTAAGTAAGTCTCAAGGCATATGTTCACCACTTCTATTTAGCCATTCGTCTGTGGATGGTAAGTTGTGTTCATCTTCAATTGGGTGCCTTATAGTTGGAAGAGCTTGGTCCAAAATTTACCTGTAAACACCTTGTTACGGTCGCTCACAATCAACCTTGGCATCCCATACATTTTTACAATATTTTCCATAAAAAGTTGAGCAATGCTGGTAGCGGTATAAGGATGTCTCCGAGCACAAAAATGAGCATATTTAGTTAGACAATCTACCACCAAAAAAATCATGCTTTTACCTTGAGATGATGGTAGCCCTTCGATAAAATCAATAGAGATGTTAGTCTATGCTGAGTCTGGTATAGGTAGTGGTTGTAGTTTGCTACCACCGTTTCACCTTTCTACTACTGGCATACATCACATTTGGATATATAGTCATAAATTAATTTGTTTTATACCCTTCCAAAAGAAGTTTTGTTTCACCCTCTTGTAAGTTCTCAAAAATCTAGAGTGCCCTGTCAAAGGTGAAGAGTGCATCTCGTGCAAAATAACTTGAATGTAAGGGGACGAAGGAACGATAATAATTCAGTCGTTGTAACATAAGTCCTTCGAAATCCCACGTATAGCGACCTATGGAACCCAAATCCTTCTCTAATTTTTTTATAATGTCTTGAGTCTCTGAGTCATTCTTCCATTCCTCCCTAATGTCTTTGAGGAAGTCGATAGAAGGAAAGGAGATGGCTGAAATTTCGGCTTGTCCTAGTAGCCGTGACAGAGCATCTGCAACAACATTCTCTTTCCCCTTTCGATAAGTAATTTTATAATCAAAGCCAAGTAGTTACCCATCGTTGCTACTCTGGGGAAGATATTTTTTGCTTCAAAAAATATTTAGGGCTTCGGTGGTGAGTCTTAATCTGGAAGCATCGGCCGATCAGGTAGGGTCTCCACTTTGTGAAGGCGTATATGATGGCAAGTGTTTCTTTATCATACACGGACATTTTAAGATATAAGGGAGATAAAGTTTTACTGGTGTAAGCAAGGGGTCGATCATCTTGCATTAGAACAACTCCAATTCTAACTCCTAAAGCGTCAGCCTCAATAACGAAGGTGCGACTGAAATCAGGTAGTGCTAGGATCAGCATCATTGCCATGGCTACTTTGAGTCATTCGAAGGCTATGAAAGCTTTATCGGACCATAAGAAGGAGTCTTTCTTTAGTAGGGACGTGAGTGGGGCATTGATCTTGCTATAATCTTTCGTGAATTTTCGATAGTAGCCCGTGAGTCCAAGGAAGCTGCACAATGATTTTATGTTCGTAGGCCTCAGCCATCCTTGCATTGCCTCAATCTTCATCGGGTCGACCACCACTCCATCCTCTGATATAATGTACCCTAGATACTCCACTTTATGTTGTAAAAAGTTGCACCTTGACTATTTAAGATAAAGGGTGTTCTCCCGAAGAGTCGTTAAGGCTATCAAGTGTAGGGCTATAAATGATAATATCATCAAAAAATACCAATATGAACTTACATAGAAAACTCTAGAAGATGTCATTCATCAAGCTTTGAAAAGTGGAAAGAACATTGGTAAGTCTGGAAGGCATTACTAGAAACTCGTAGTGGCCATTATGTGTGAGGAATGTAGTTTTCGGGATATCTTCAGCGTATACCTGAATCTAGTGGTAACCAAAATGGAGATCCAATTTTGCAAAGACTTGGGCTCCTTTTAATTCATCCAAGAGCTCATCTATAATTGGTATATGATATTTATCTTTGACGGTGATAGCATTCAAAGCCCGGTAATCAATGCACATCCGCCACATACCATCCTTCTTGTGCACTAGCAACACAGGTAAAGAGTAGGGCTACAACTTGGTCGAATTACTCCAGTGTCAAGCATCTCCTTGATGATATTCTCAATCTCATCCTTCTGCAAGTGAGAATAGCGTTATGGTCTCAAATTTGATGGAGGTTTGCTTGGTAGAATAGGTATTCTATAGTCATGCGGCCGGTTAGGGGTAGCCTGCAAGAGGGCAAGCTTAGGATCTAAATTTTGCATCTTCTCCCCTTTAGATGGCTGCTAGATATACATCAAAAATCCTCCATTTGCTTTGTGTAAATCTTTCTCCATCTACTGCATCAAAACGATGGAAATATAGCTCCCACTCTTGCCTCGCAATGTGACATATTTCCCTTTATAATAAAACTTCATGACTAGTTTAGAGAAATCCCAGGAGATATCACCTAGCATTGTGAGCCATTCGATCTTGAGCACAGCTTCATAATTATCGATGGGTAGGAGGAAGAAGTTGGCTACCACTTCTTGGTCTTGGAGGAGCAATTTCACCCGCGGGCACCGTTGGTCATAATTGAGGATTCGGCCATCAGCGACCTTTACATCAAACTTATTGCAACCTTCGATTTGAAGTGTCATACGTGCAGCAACCTTACTATTGAGGAATTTATTTGTTCTACTCGTATCATGGAGAATAGTGATGGATTGCTATTTTAGAAGTCCTCTAATTTTCATTGTCTACGGGTTGAAGTAGCCGACAATGCGTGCACTGCATAGTCGGTCGGTTGGGGCTCTTCCTCTGTGGCTTCCTCTTTAGGTTTAAGGCTTTCTTCAGATAGTTCGATGTCCTCATCCTCCACTAGTTCAATTACAAGGAGCCAGCTCTTTTTGTAGCAATGTTCTTGGCTCCATGATTCATCACAGTGCCAACACAACCCCTTGGCCAAACATTCATAAAGTTCGTCTCTTATTAATTTCTTTAGTGCAAGGGCTCGGATGACAGTAGAGGGGGCTATATGCCTTAGCATGGCTGGTTGGGGAGCGACCCTTATCCTTTATACCTCATGGTTTAATCATTCTTCTTGGATACGCGTGAAAGAAATCGCCCAATAAGAGTGTACGGTTGTCGCACCTTTACTTCTCCTTGAATCTCTAGCTTTAGGCCTTGAATAAAAGTCCCTAAAAGTTGTTTCTCAAATCATTCCATAGTTTGGTTAGATAAATGCTGAAACCTTGTTTGGTATTCTTGTATTATAGAGGTTTGATGAATCTTTGCCAATTGTCCGTCGATGTTGTCGAAATCAGTTGGTCCAAAGTGGTTTAGTAGTCCTTCCTTGAATTGCTGTCAAGAGAGTCTTCTATGGGTATGCTTAAACTAATTAAACCACTGAATAGCATCTCCCTCAAGGTGGATGACAATAATCTCCACCCATGTAGCATCGGCAATTCGGTAGAACCAAAAATAGCACTTTACATATGAGATCCATCTGATCGGGTCTCCTTCTTTCCGTCTTGGGAAGTCCACCTTCATGCATGAATTAATCTAATCAGGAAAGATGTGTCTATGCTTTTGAGGATCGTCTCGCCGATCTGAAGTCTCTCCATGTTGTGACTTCCTCGAACTTGATGGTCGACCTATGCTGAATTTGATGAAAAGGGATCATATCTTCTCCTCCATGCAGCTTTCAAAGGCTTCTAACTTGGCATTGATGGCATCCTCTAATGCCATGGAGTATGCCTCTAGATTTATAATATTGAGATCTTTGTTTTTTTGTTGGGTTAGTGGCATGAGAATTTTTGGAGAGGGGATGGCCGGTTGGATGAGTGGATCGGTTTAGATGGGAGTAGGCTACAGTTTAGGGTTGATTTCGGTGGCTGTTTGGGATCAATTTAAGGTGCAGCTTGGAAGGGTTTCTGTAAGGATGATAGGGTTCATAGATGAGAGAAAGAGAATCTGAAATCCCATAAAAAAAAGCACTCAAATCCGATATAATTCGATGAAGAAAGGTGCTACAATATTCTGTCCTACTGAGCAGATTTTACATTACAGAAACGATAAATTCTTGACATAAATTCCAAAGAAAAATATACAAAAACCCTCAGTTCAGATATGGTCAATACCAATAAAAAGTTTGACAAAATTTTGGTAGTGTAATGGTAGGAAAATAGGGAAAAATATAGAAGGGAGATCCTTCATCGTAAAATTCCAACACTGTGTAATGATGAAAAAAGGCACAATAAAACTGGTTCCAGAAGGAATTTTTTCTAGAAATTAATCTCAGATGAAAGCTAAGTTGATTTTTGGAACTGTATAAGAATTATGGCCAAAAAGGAGAAGAAATAAACTGATTTCAAGAGACAAGTATGTGATTGAAAATTTTTACAGTGTTTCACCTTCGCAACAATGATAATGTTTGCAATGAACGAAATTTGTAGCGAACAAAATTTAAGAAAATTCTTCAACATGTAAGGTAAAAGATCTTGTAGTATTGAAGAGGCATGAGTGATAAAAATATACCAGATTTCTAGATGTTGACACAGAGGACGATTGCAGATTGATGGATTTACGGCTTTATGAGCGATGGTAGAAGCGACATCAAAAGCAATTGTGAGAATTTCTTGGGAAGGTGGAGGTGGTAGAGATGGCTACAGGGCAGTAGTAACGTGACTCTGATACCAGATGATAGAACCCCAGAAGTAGCTCTATAGATTTTGGCCCTTGAGGGGGGATCAACTCTTGGAACGTCGTAGGGTTCCTCCCTCCTAGACTTGGCACAAGGTTGAATAAAAGTTGATAATTACTTGATAAAAGAGAGGGGGTGGCTACATCATTATATAAGACTCTAAATTCTAGCCCATAGGGTGCTTACTTAAGTAAAATTACCCCTTTGCCCTTCTATAGCAGACCTGCCTAAGTAGAAATAGGTGGTGGCTAGGTTGGCTCTATAGTCGACCTAAGCAGGGGGAAACCCTGGCCGACCAGCCCAGTGAAGGGGGCGATAGTCACTAAACCTTAAGGCCCCAATCTAAATCCTAACCACACTTCTTTATAAGATAGAAGTGGCTAGGTGGGTTTTATTACAATCTCATAGAGTTTTATTGACTACTTCTAGGGAGATTATAACTCAACTCTGATGGAGTCCTATTAGAGCGATAGTCATACCACCGAAGCGATAGTTGTACCGCCCAGGTTGGTAGTTTGATAGAACTCCAACATGGTTGAGTCCTAATCTCCCTAGAAGTAGTCAATAAAACCCTACTAGATTGTAATAAAGTCACTCCTATCTTATAAAGGAGTATGACTAGGGTTTAGATTATCCCTTAGGGCTTAGTGGCCGACCTCTTTGGGTTGGTTTTCCGCAGGTCGGCTATAGAGCCAACCTAGTCGCCCCCTGTTCTTATTAAGGCAGGTTGGCTATAGGAGGGGTAAAGGGATAATTTTACTTAGGCAAGCACCCCCTTAGGCTAGGGTTTTGATCCCTATATAATGATGTAGCCGCCCTCTATCTTGCATCAAGTAATTATCAATTTTATTTCAGCGTTGTGCCGAATCTAGGACGGAGGAACCCCTATAGCGTTCCAAGGGTTGATCCCCCTCAAGGATCAAAATCTATAGAGCTCCATCTAGGGTTTTATCATAGTTGTACCACTATTGTATAGTTTTCTAGGTAACTTTTAGTGGTTGTACCACCTATACCCGAATTTTTCAGATATGTTTGAATTTTGGCTCCATTTCTGAAGCCACTTGGGGTCTATAAACACCCTAAGATTTCTTTCATTTAGCACATAACTTTGGGCTAAAAATTATATGAAAAATAGTATGTTAAAATTGTAAGAAAAAGAAAAGGGGCAAGGGAGTGAATACAATAAGTGTAGTCTTGTAAAGTCTCCCTTGTGAGTTTATAAGGTTCCTCTCTTGAGCTTGTGAAAAGGAGAGTGTGAAGTATAAGGGTTTTATCTTCACCCAAAGAAGATTAATAGTATACGTTAGTGGACCTCGGAGAAGAGGACTCGGGAGTGGACATAGGCTAGGTTGAGGTCGAACCATTATAATTTGTGAGTATTCTATTCTTACCTTATTTATTATTTTTAAATTACTCTTAATTAGCTTATAGAAAGATTCGAGCATCATTTTCACAACTTCTTTCTTAATCATTTCTAACGAAATACAAAAAGGCGCTTTTGATTTTCTTTCTTCTTTTTGTAAGTAAGGTTTTCAAACTGAGCACTTTAACTCTTACACTAATTCACACACACACGCCCCCCACACCCCCCCCCCCCCTCCCAAGTGCCAATTGATCCTACAAATGTGCCACAAACCTATAAAAAAGATGGTTTTAATTTAGGTACCCATTTTACTTTGGGTCACTTATAAAGAGCTTTTACCTAATTTAACTAGAGATTTTTGGTTGTTTATGGATTCTTGCGGAACCTAAATTAATTTATGTGGACTATACTTTCTAAATGAACACTTGTAAGCTATATGTCCTAATCTACCACAAAAGTTATATTTAATTTTTGGTGTCAAGTTAGAATGGGTCCTTTAAAGAAGATAGTTCGCTTTTGTTGAATATTACACACAAAGCTATACCTTCTTTCCTATGAGCATGACCCTTATTTGTATGGATTATATTTAGAGATTTATTCTCTATTTAAAATTTATCTAATGTTTGTTGTAATACAATATTTTCTTGTCTAGGTTCCTTTGAAGTTTCACATTTGGTTATGAACTAAGTGATGGTGATGCTTCATGTATTTCTTCAAATCTACTAACTAGTGAATCATGCTCTTTCTTAAGAAAATTATAAGACTTGCTAATTTTTCTAAATTCATCATAAAGCTCATGAAAAATATTCAATAATTCAATAAAAGAGATTTTAGAAGATTCACTTACTTCGTCATCGAAAGCCATGAGAGCATAGTTGACAACATCTTCTTTGATGTGGTCTTCTTCGTCTAATGAGCTTGAGTCATCCCAAGATGACGAGAGAGTCTTCTTCTTGTATGATGTCTTCTTCTTCAATTGTGGACACTCATTTTTGAAATGTCCTGATTTCTTGTATTCAAAACATATTATATTGTCCCTTTTTGGTTCATTTTTATTTTTACAATTTTTATTCTTTTTCATAAATTTTTTGATTTATCTTATTAATAGTGCAATATCATTGTCCTCATCATTCGAGGTTTCAGTCGTGGAGTCATCTGCAGTTCTCAATGCCAAGTCCTTCCTGTTCTTTGTAAGGTGTTCATCTTTAGTTCTCAATACTAAGTCCTTCCTATTCTTTGGAAGGGATTCTTCAAGTTCATTATGAGCTTTACAGCTTAGTTCATAGGTCATAAGTGATCCATTAAGTTCTTCAAGAGGAAAATTATTTAGATCTTTAGCTTCTTGAATTATAATTACTTTAGCTATCTAACTTTTTGGAAGAGAATTTAATATCTTGTTAACAAGTTTAAAATTATAAAAACTTTTACTAATAGCTTTTAAACCATTGACAACATCTGTGAACTGGGTGTACATGTCTCCAATGGTCTCACTTAGTTTCATTTGAAATAATTTATAACTATGTGCTAAAAGGTTAATTAACTTGACTAGTTCCTTTGTGTGTGATTTTAAGTGTGTATCATGAGCAGAAACCCGATTAAACTTATTCTTATCAAGAGCACAAAATAAGGCATTCATTGCTTTTGCATTTAAGGAAAAAGCCTTTTTTTCCGATTCATTCCATTTGTTTATTGGTTTAGAAGACTTTTCAAGATCATTCTCAATAATGTGTCATAAATCAAAATCCATAGAAATTAGAAAAATATACATCCTTATTTTCCAATATACGTAATCCGTCCATTGAACATATGATGAAATTATTTGCTCACTTGGGTGTTAGTCTAATGAGGAAAACCTTGCTTTGATACATATTGTTAAGATCAATTAGCACTAAGAGTGGGGGTTGAATTAGTGTTATTGCTGAAATCTTTGGTTTAGGAAAACTTTTACGCAAAGTAAAACTGGAAATCAGAAGCATTTCGTTCAAGTTAAGTATGTAAGCTATTAAACTATTAAACTATTAAACTATTAAACGATGTTAAGTTACGATCTTGCTTAAAGAAAGATCGAGTAAGAACATGTAAATTCAAAAAGAAAAGTTAAGAGATGCTCACAGTTTATAGTGATTCAGCCACAACTTGGCTGTCCACTTCCCGAGTCCTCTTCGTCGAGGCCCATTAGTGTCTACTACTAATCTTTTTTGGGTAAAGACCAAATCTTTACACTTCTCACTCTCTTCTTTTTACAGGTTTAGGAGATGAACCATACAAGTATTTCACTTATAACTCACAAGGGAGATTCTCAAGACTTTTACAAGAATAACAACACTTTCTTACTCACTCCCTTGCCCTCTTTCTTTTTCTTGCACACTTTTAGCGCCATTTTCTTTTTAGTTTTCTTATAAATTTTCTTGCTGTCAATGCAATAAAACTTGGGGCATTTATAGACCCCAATTAGCTTTAGAAAATGGAGCAAAAAATTTAAACGTATCTAAAAAATTTGAGTACAAGCAATATAATCATCGACGCCGATAGTACTGTCATTGAAAGTTGCCCTAAAAATAAGGTGGTGGCAGTATAACCACCGACTTGGGTGGTACGACGGTCAAGAATTCTGAAAAAATATTTTCTATACTTTTCTATTCCTGACTTATACCATCAGTTGACCCCTTCCTGGGTCAACCAAATGAGTTTAACCTGAGCTCAAACCAAACCCAAAAGCGGACCTGGTTTGCCTCACTTGAGTTAATTTGGATTCCTTCCAAATTTAACTCACTTATGACTCTAAACTAACTATGAGTCATCGATTACAACCATACACGACCATCAAGTTCAACAATCAACCAAATCCCCGACAATTTAGCAAACTCTAGTAATTTTTCGACAAGTTTTACGGTCTTCTTCTAACGATCTTTTGGCGTGTTCCTAGTGAACTTCTCGATCCCTTCGGTGAACTCCTAGCGAACTCCCAACAAACTTCCACTGCATCGTTCGAACCTTGGCCCGATGCTCGAACTTGATTCTGGCCCAACATCTAGTTATAACTCATTTTCTTCGTTATCCTGCATTACTTTCTCTAGCACACATGTTAGATCAACAAACTATTAATTGATTTCATCACCAAAATATGAGATTCAACAAAACTAAGTCACAAGTAAAGAGCAACTAAATAGAAGCAAACCAATATATATTAGTTCGATCTTCATAACTTACATCCACTCTAGATTCCTCTTCCATTGAGGTCATTGAGTTTCACTATTGATTTTGGTTATGATTGTAATGGTACAAAGTGGGTGGGGGTGGGGTGGGGTGGGAGGAGAGGGAGGAGGGGGGTAATTACCGCTTTCGTAAAAAGATCCGGTTTGAAAAAGTTCAAATGAGAATATGAATCGGAAATATGTTTTACTTAAAAATGTAAGTAGTGAATAGAGTAAATTAGTAAGAAAATGACAAGGAAAAGAAAAAAGGAAATGCAAATTAATTTATAGTGGTTTAATCATCCCGACCTACATCTACTCTAGACTCCTCTATTCTTGAGGTCATCGGCTTTTACTATCGATCTTCTTTCCAACAGACGAAGATTAACTACCCTTATTATAATACTTCTCCTTTTACTAGGTTTAGGAGAGAATATTTACAAACTCTTTCTCACAAGACCTCAAATTTCCTTAGAATAACTACTAAACTCAAAGATGCTAGACTCAAACACTAAGAGTTTATAACACTTTTAGCTCAAGGACTATTTATTTTCACCCCTTTTTATCACACTTATTTATGCTCTTTTATGCTTTATCAAGTAAGAATTAGTGAGGTATTTATAGATCCACATTGGCTTCAAAATTGGAGTCAAAATTTTAAATCCTCGATTTTTTTAGTACTATCCGTACCACCACCATCATTGGGAGGTAATACCATCGAACATAGCATGCGAATCTGGATTTTGGTGGTACTATCGTCGCCTGGCCATACTACCACCGCCTAGTGGTATCACCACTAGAAAGCCCATAAAAGCACAAATTGTGCTTTTTGATACTCTAGGTAGTACTATCGCCCATGTCATTTTTAGGACACTGAATTGGCCTTTCGTCAGGCCCAATTCATCCTTGGTTCAGGCCCAATGGACCCAAAATCAAGTTGATATGGTTTCAACCTAATATCAGCTTAATTTAACTCTAAACGACCATTATCAAGACTTAACTACTCAATCATAGATCTAGTATAATTATAAAGTAATCAACATATTATCCAGCATTACGGCATGTCATCTGATCATCCAGCACTTCGTCCAAACCTCCGATGAATCATTATTTCCTTTAGCATATCGCCCGACCTATCGGCATGTTTACTTCCCACAACATCTGATCTTTTGGTATAATACTTGAGCTTTCCGACCCAATTCTCGAACTCATGGCACGAAGTCTATCCTTTGACATGTCAACAAATCCTCCGGCCCAACATCCAATCTCTGACATGATACACGTAGGCCCAAAGTCTGATTCTCTTGCTTCGATAATTTGCCCTATGATGGTTCGTGTCCGTGATCGAAGTCTTTCTTGTATCACTTATCTTAAAAGTATATTAGTCCATAAATTCATCAATTGAATTCATAATCAAAATCTGAGATTCAACAAACTCCCCCCTTTTGATGATGACGACAATTGATGATAGAGTTTTAACTAAACTCCTCTTATTTATATGCTATAATTGAGTTTTCAAATAAACATGATAACCTTTCAATTCTTTGAATTGAAGTTAAAACAACTTTAATAATAAATCATAGTAACTTTCAATAATGATTATTGCAAAGATCATATGTATAATTTCATATCATATCCATATATCTCAAACAAATATTATAAGTTTATGTCATCATAATACAACATGCATATGAGTGCTACATCATCAAAAAATTATGATTACTTCTCCCCCTTTGCCATCAACAAAAAAAGGAAAAAAAATTAGTACTACTTTTCTCTCCCCCTTTATCATTATCAAAAGGAAGATAATGATATCATTTTATCATGATACTACTTCTCTTCATTTATATTAATATGCCAATAAAGGATATCAATACCAAGGAGTCATATGATATAAATCTCACATCATAAACATCAAGAATTAATGATCCAATGAGATGAGTCTCCTCTTTAGTAAAAGAAAAAAATATTGTAGGAGAATAAATTGTAAAAGATCTTGATTCATATAAAATAAATCTTAAGTTAAATATCGAGAAGTAAATATCATAATTTGTTTGAATAAATCTCCATCTTAATAAATAATAAAATGGATTATAGGAGAACAAATAGTAAAAGATCTTGATTCATATAAAATAAATCTCAAGTTATAAACATCGAGAAGTCAAGATCATAATTTGTTTTAAAAAATCATCTTCTTAATAAATATCAAAGGGAGTCATAGGAGAATAATTAGTAAAAGGTCATGATTCATATAAGATAGATCCGAAGTCAGGGATATCAAGAAATTAAGTGAAAGATCATGATTCTTTTTAAAAAAAAATCTAATCAAAATCATTTTTCTTACCTTCGGGAAATTCATTGAAAATAATATAGATAAAAAATAACTAAACTTCTTTAGTTCTAATTTGTGAGATTAATTTTCTACTTATATATCTTAATCTCCTATGCCAAAGCCATGCATCATTATTTAAAAACTAAAAATTAAGTTTCGCTATGACAATCAAAGAGTGTGGTATGTCTATAATACAAGCATTAGACTCAAATTTAATATTATATCCCTTGTCATACAATTGACTAATGCTTAATAAGTTATATTCAAATCATCTACTAAATGAGTATCTTTAATCATAAGTTACGATTTGTTACCAATTTTAAATTTTTCTAAAGTTTATTGTAAAAGTGTAAGATTTGAACATACAATTGACATGATTATTTTTAAATTTATTAAATTCATTAGAGAGAGATACATGATCCTTTTTTTAAGCAATTTATATCTCTTACTAACCTTTTTCATCAAACAAATCATGAAATGCATTAAGTAATTCATCATAAGAAAAAAATGTTGTAGTTAAGTCATATACATCATCATTGAAGGCCATCAATGTATAATTCACCATGTTATCTTTATTTATTTGCTCTTTATCTTTAAATGCAATTGAATCATCTCACGTTGCCTTGAATACTTTCTTTAGGGTTAACAACTTCTTCTCCAATTGTGGATACTCATTTTTGAAATGTCCTATCTTCTTGTATCCATAACATATTATAATATCCTTCTTAGGTTCATTCTTATGAGTTTTATTTTTTCATGAACTTTTCAAGATTTTCTATAAGAAATTCTATGTTATCATCATTATCACTTAAGTTTTCGCTCGAGGAATCTTCTTTAGCTCTCAATGCAATAACATTTCTATTCTTTAGAAGGTTTTCCTCTTGTTCATCATGTACTTTACAAGTCATTTAATAGGTTATTAAAGACCCTATGAGTTCTTCAAGAGAAAAATTGTTCAAGCCTTTTGCTTCTTGGATGGCTATACTTACCAGTTCAAGGTTAGCATAGCATTTATCAAGAGCTTTTAAACCATTGACAACATCTATAAAACTAGTATACATGTTACTAGTAAATTTGTTTGGCTTTATTTTAAACAGTCTATAACTTTATACTAAGAGATTTATTTTTTATTCTTTTACTCTACTTATGCTTTCATAAGAAACTTCTAGTGTATGTCCAATGTCATATGTAGTGTCACAAGTAGAAACACAATTAAACTCATTTTTATCTAAAGCAAAAAAAAAGTGTTTATAGGTTTAGCATTTAAGGAAAATATTTTCTTTCCAAAATCATTCCATTCATTCATTGGATTAGAAGATTTCTTAAAACCATTTTTAATGACATTCAATAAATCAAAATCCATAGAAATAAAAAATATTCTCATTTGTATTTTCTAGTAAGTGTAGTCTGTTCCATTAAACATAAGAGAGCGATTGATAGAGTGACCCTGATGAATGCTAGAAAAAGTCGTTAGAACTCATTTGAGTATTAATCAAACTAAGAGAACTTGGCTCTGATACCAACTGTTAGGATCGTAATGGCACTAAGAGAGGGATTGAATTAGTGTTTTCATAAAAATATCTGATTTGAAAAAGTTCAAATGAGAATGTGAAATGAAAATGTATTTGACTTGAAAATATAAGTAGTGAGTAAAATAAATCAAAAGCAAATGGCAAGAAAAAGTAAGAAGAAAATACAAACTGATTTATAGTGGTTCGATTGTCTTGACCTATATCCACTCTTGATTATGCTTTTTTTGAGGTTATCAGCTTTCACTATTGATCTTCTTTCCAACGGACGAATATCAACTACCCTTGTAACACTTCTCCTTTTGCTAGGCTTAGGGGAGAACATTTATTAACTCTTTATTATAAGACTTCAAACCACCTTAGAATAACCACAACATTTTTAGCTGAAGGATTCTATCCTTTGTCAACATTTTTTTCATACTTATTTGTTCCCTTTTGTGCTTTATCAAGCAAGAATGAGTGGGGCATTTATAGATTTCAATGACTTCAAATTAGAGCTAAAATCTCAAATCCTCGATTATTTAGAGTACTAGCAATACTACCATCGTCATTAGGTGGTAGTACTGTTGAACAAAGCATAAGAATCTAGGCTCTAGCAGTACTGTCATTATTCTAGGTGGTACCATCGTCGCTTAGCAGTACCCTGTCGGAAAGCCCTAAAAAGCACAAAGTGTGCTTTCTGACACTCTAGGCAATACCACCAACTAGACTTGTGGTACCATTGCCCATGTCATTTTTAGGATACCGAATTGGCCTTCTATCATGCCCAATTCAGCTCTGGTTCAGGCCCAATGTCCCCCAATCAAGTTACCATGATTTTGGCCCAATACCAGCTTAATTCGCTCTAAACGATCATAATCAAGACTTAACCACTCAATTACATATCTAACATAATTATAAAGTAAGCCATACAATGTCCAATATTTCAACATGTCATATGATCATCCAGCACTTCGTCCAATCCTCCGGCGCATCGTCCTTTCCTTCAATATATCGCCCGACCTATCAGCATATTGACTTTCCACAATGTCTAATCTTTTGGCGTAATACCCGATATTTTCGGTCTGATGTTTGATTCTCCTATTTCGATAATTTGTCATGTGATGGTTCATGTCCATGACCGAAGTCTTTCCTATGTCACTTATCTTGAAAGTATATTAGTCCATAAATTCATTAATTTGATTTCAACATCAAAATTCGAGATTCAACAAGCTCTCCCTTTTTTATGATGACAACTAAGCGATGATGGAGTTTTAACTAAACTCTCATAGTCTACATGTCATAATGAACTTTGAATTTTTAGAGAAATATGATAACCTTTTAATTCTTTGAAATCAAGTCAAAACAAATTTAATCATAAATTAGAGAACTTTCAACAGTGATTATAGCAAAGATCATATGCATAATTTCATATCATATCAATATATCTCAAACAAATATCATAAGTTGATGTCATCATAATATAACATGCATATAAGTGCTACATCATAAGAAAATTATCATCACTTCTCCCCTTTTGTAATTAACAAAAAGAGAAAAACGAAATGAGTAAACTACTACTTTTCTCACCCCTTTGTCATTGTCAAAAGGAAAAGAATGATATCATTTTATCATAATGCTACTTCTCTTCATTATGTTAATATTCCAATGTAGAATATTAATATTAAAGAGTCATATGATATAAATCTCATATCATAAAGATCAAGAATTTAAGAATTTATGATCTAATGAGATGAATCTCCTTTTTAGTAAAATGAAAGAAAAATTATAGGGGAATAAATAATAAAGTATCTTGATTCATATAAAATAAATCTCAAGTTAAATATTGAGAATTCAATATCATGATTTATTTGAATAAATCTCCTTCTTAATAAATAACAAAAACAATTGTAAGAGAACAAATAGTAAAAGATCTTGATTCATATAAAATAAATCTCAAGTTATAAATATCGAGAAGTCAAGATGATGATTTGTTTGAATAAAAATTTCCTTCTTAATAAATATCAAAAGGAGTCATAAGAGAATAACTAGTAAAAGGTCATGATTCATACGAGATAGATTTTAAGTCAAGAATATCAAGAAGGTAAGTGAAAGATCATGATTCTTTAAAAAAGAATTTAATTAAATTTAAAATTATTTTTCTTACATTCGGGAAATTCATTAAAAACAATATAGATAGGAAATAACTAAACTTCTTTAATTTCAATTTATGAAATTAATTTTATACTTGCATGTCTTAATCTCTTATGTTAAAGCCATGCATCATTGTTTAAAAACTTCAAAACAAGTTTCATCATGATTAATAGTATAAACGTTATTGTTCCTTAAGGCAATGATAGAATATGGTATGTCTATAATGCAAGCTCTTTACATTTAGTTCAAGATTTTAACATACAATTGTCATACATATTTTTTTAATTTATTAAATTCATTAGAGAGATATACATGATCCAGTTTTAAGTAATTTAAATTTCTTACTAATCATTTTCATCAAACAAATCATGAAATGCATTAAGTAATTTATTATAAGAAAAAGATGTTTCAGGTGAGTCACATACCTAAGCATTGAAGGCTATCAATGCATAGTTCGCTATCTCATCTTGATTGATTTGCTCTTCATCTTTAGATGCAAGTGATTCATCTTATGTTGTCTTGAATGCTTTCTTTGGGGTCAAAAACTTTTTCCTCAATAACAATCATTTGTGAAATGTCCTAGCTTTTTGCATTCATAACATATTATAGTATCTTTCTTAGGTTCAGTCTTATGAGTTTTGTTTCTTTTCACAAACCTTTTTAGTTTTTTTATAAGCAGTTCTATGTCATCATCATTATTATTTGAGCTTTTGCTTGATTTCTTTAATTCTTAGTATAATATCCTTCTTATTTTTTGAATGGTTTTTCTCTTATTCAACATGTACTTTGCAAGTCATTTTATAGGTCATTAAAGACCCTATGAGTTCTTCAAGAGGAAAATTATTTAAGTCTCTTGCTTCTTGGATAGCTGTTACTTTTAGGTCCCAATATTTTAGAAGAAATCTTAAAATTTTATTTACTAGTCAAGGTTAGTATAGCATTTACCAAGAGCTTTCAAACTATTGACAACATCTGTAAAACGGGTGTATATGTCACTAATAGTTTCGCTTGGGTTCATTTTAAACATTTAAAACTATGTACTAAGAGATTTAGTTTTGATTCTTTTACTCTATTTGTGCCTTCATGAGTAACTTCTAATGTGTGCCAAATGTCATGTGTAGTGTCACAAGTAGAAACATGGTTAAACTCATTTTTATCTAAAACATAGAGTAAAGCATTCATAGCTTTAGCATTTAAAGAAAATATTTTTTTTTCAAAATCATTCCATTCATTAGATTAGAAGATTTTATTAAAATCATTTTTAATGATATTCTATAAATCAAAATCCATAAAAATCAAGAATATTCTCATTCATATTTTCCAATAAGAGTAATCTGTCCCATTAAACAAAGGAGGACGAGTGAAAGAGTGACCCTCGTAAATGTCATAAAAGCCATTAAAACTCACTTAGGTATTAATACAACTAAGAGAACTTGGCTATAATACCAACTATTATGATCATAATGGCACTGAGAGGGGGGGGTGAATTAGTGCTTTCATAAAATGATCCTATTCAAAAAAGTTCAAATGAGAATGTGAATCGAAAATATGTTTGACTTAAAAGTATAAGTAGTGAGTAAAGTAAATTAGTAAGCAAATGATAAAGAAAAGCAAGAAGGAAATGCAAATTGATTTATAGTAGTTTGATTGTCTCGATGTACGTCGACTCTCGATTTCTCTTTTCTTGAGGCCATTAGCTTTCACTATCGATCTGTTTTCCAATGAGCGAAGATCAAATACCCTTGTCACAACACTTCTCTATTTACTAGACTCAGGAGAAAATATTTACAAACTCTTTCTCACAAGACCTCAAACCTCCTTGGAATAATCACTAAACTCAAAGAGGAAGAGACTCAAACTCTAAGAGTTTACAACACTTTTAGCATAGGGATTCTATCCCTCTTCACCCCTTTTTTCACACTTATTTATACTCTTTCATGCTTTATCAAGCAAGAAAAAGTGGGGCATTTATAAATCCCCAATGGATTTAAAATTGGAGCCAAAATTTTAAATCCTCATTTTTTTCGATATATTAGCGGTACCACCACGTCATTAGGCGATATTACTACCGAACAAAGCACAGAATTTTGGGCTCTAGTGGTACCACCACCGCTTAGTGGTACCATCGCTGGCAAGTGGTAGTACCATGGCTGGAAAGCTCGGAAAAACATAAACTATGCTTTCCGGCACTTTGGACAGAACCACCATATGGACCTAGTGCTACCACCACCTACGTCATTTTCAAGACACCGAATTGGCCTTAGTTCAAGTCCAATGGCCCCAAATCAAATTGGCGTAGTTTTGGCCCAATACCTGCTGGTTACAGGTGCCCTGCAAGCCAATCACGTGAGTGATGGCACATGTGACATGTTGTGTGATCTTATTGCTTATAATTAATATTGGTTTATTCTCACATTATATTATCTGTAATATATATACCGTGATGTCCTTGGTTCTGTGCAATGAAAATCGAATCATGATGATATCATGATAATGAGATCGATTCATCTTTAAACATAGATCCTAAATAATCTCAGTCATAGGTTACTCGAGAGAGACATTGAGATAACCGGATCCATATGATGAAGGCGGTTGGTCTCATAGTCACTTATGTGAAGACAGTAAGGATATAGTACAGGTGCTCATTAGAGAATGAGTTCACTGATTGATCCGCTTCTAGAATGTTATATGGTTAATGATACCTAATGTCAAACAATGATTCCATAGTCTCAGTTGTGCATTTGATCCTTAGACTTGAGACACCAAGGATACATTGTATGGGTACTCCATTCTTTACCGCCAGACTTACAGGTTTGAAAAGTTCTAGAATTGAGTGTCAATAGAGAATCATCTACTCTCGGTATCACGAGAAGAATATCTCATATGTGCTTGCTCAGACAAATCCCTAGCAAGGGTCATTCGGATTGAGAGAGAAAGAGTTCTCCGGGAGAATCCAATTAGAGTGAGCCTATGACAGATTCCATATGTAACATGACAGTACCATGTCCAATATATGGTCTTTAGGATATTAGTTGGATGAGCGATTATAGATACATGGTAACTATGGACAGACAGGTCCGATAGATTTGATCCCCCTTGTACGGTCTGGGGACTATGGCGTAGTGGTCTAGTACATCCATAGTTGATGAGTCAAGTGAATTATTGCAAAACCCCTATGTGGCATACTTAATGCCAACCGCCTCATTGGTCCAAAAGCTCCACATTTTGAGAATTGTTCTTGCAAAAGACAAAATCATATATGTCTATAAAATGATTGTGCCCACGCTGGAGGAAAGGATAAGCGAGGATGAGATCGCTCGCTTTGTGAAGTATATAGATAGTCCTAGAGAATAACCTATGTGTTAATCTTATACTTCAGTCCCTACCGGATTCCTTTTCATAATTTATTATTAACTTTAGTATGAACAAGTTTGAGGTGACTCTCCCGGAGCTCCTCAATATATTGAGCGAAGCTAAGAGTGCCATCAAGAAGGAGAAGTCAGTTCTCTACATTGGTAAGATCAAAAAGAAAAGGAAGCCAACAAGACCCTTAAGAAGGGCAAGGGCAAAGAAAGACTAGGTAATGTAAAGGTAACCAAGAGAGACTCGGTAAAAGATAAATGACAAAGGATAGTGCTTCTATTATGGCCAAAACAGGCATTGGAAGAGGAATTGTAAGGACTACCTTGTAGATAAGGCAAAACAGAAGCTTAGAGAAGCTTCAGGTATATTCATGATCAGTCTTCACTTATCAAATTTTCATGATAACACATGGGTATTGGATACCGGGAGTACTTATCATATCTGCAATTCGTTGCAAGTTCTGGCAAGACCTAGGAGACTGGCCAGAGGCAAGATGGACCTCAAGATGGGCAATAGAGCAAGAGTTGCTATAGTTACCGTTAGGAAGGTCACCCTATATCTGCATGATGGAGCTATTATTACATTGGATGCATGCTATTTTGTTCTCTCTATTATCAAAAACATTATATCCATCTCTTGTTTGACAATTAGTGGATATAAATTATTTTTTTAGAATAATAATTATGGATGATGAGATCATTACTAGGGGGACCCTTGTAAATAGCTTATATATGTTAGATACTTCAACACACATCATAAATATAAATATGTGTAAGAGGAAGAGAGATAAAATGAATAATGCAAATCTATGGCATTATAGGCTAGGTTATATACTGGTTACAAGTGCCCTATAAGCCAATCACGTAAGTGATGGCACGTGTGACACGTTGTGTGATCTTTTTGCTTATGATTAATATTGGCATATTCCCACATTATATGTTACATATATATTGTAATGTCCTTGGTTCTATATAATGGGAGTCAGATCGTGATGAGATCACGATAATGAGATCGAGTCACCTTTAAACACAGATCTTAAATAATCCTGGTCATAGATTACTCAAGAGGGATATTGAGATAATCGGATAGAATGGTGTATTATATACCCATCTATATGATGGAGGTGGCTGGTCTCATAACCACTTGTGTGGAGACACGAAGGATATAGTATAGGTGCACATTAGAGAATGAGTTCACTTATTGATCCACTTATGGAATGCTATATGGTTAATAATATCTAATGTCAGATAGTGATCCATAGTCCCAGTTATGTATCTGGTCCTTAGACTTAAGACACCAAGGATGTCTTGTATGAGTACTCCTTTCTTTAATGCTAGATTTACAGGTTTAGAAAGTTCTAGATCTGGTATAGTTGATTATCAGGATTAGTAGCCAACCTTACGACGTCAATTGAGTGTCAATAGAGGATCATCCACTCTCGATATCATGAGAGGAATATCTCATATGTGTTTGCTCAGACAAATCCCTGGCCAAGGTCATTCGAATTGAGAGAGAAAGAGTTCTCCGAGAGAATTCGATTAAAGCGAGACTATGACGGATTCCGTATATGACCTAATAGTACCATGTCCAATATACGGTCTCTAGGATATTAGTTGGATGAGGGATTATAGATACATAGAAACTATAAACAGACAGGTCCGATGGATTTGATCCCCCCTATACCATTTGGGGACTATGGCGTAGTGACATAGTACGTCCATAGTCGATGAGTCGAGTGAATTATTACAGGAATAATAATTCACTATATCAGAAGGAGTTCTGATGGGAGTGACTTATGGCCAGCTTGGTATTGGGCTAGAGGGTCACAAATATATGGTGGATGCTTCAACGAATAGAGGATTGGATGAAGATCCAATTAGCCCATATTCTTATTAGATGAAACGATATGTTGATGGGCTCCTTGATTAAGGCCCAATTAGAGGCCTAAGGAGATTATTGGATAGAGATCTAATAATGCAATAGTAGTGGGTTATTGGATGGAGATCCAATATCTACTAAGGAAGAAGCCATAGGGTTTTGGTGGCTCTATATAAATAAGAGGGGAGACTTGTGGTTGATAGGATACAACTTTAGCTACCACCACCTATTCTCCTCCCTCCCTGTGTATAAGAGTTACGAGATTAGATTGGAGGAGTTTCACAGTAGAGATCCATTATGTGGATACCACTACAGAGGAGGATGCTTGACCTCCTTCATCTTTTCCATCCGGATCTAGAATATAGGGATATACGATCTCCCTAGGTAAAATCAATCTCTCACACATCACGATTTTATCACTTTTTACGTTTTTCTCGTGACCCCAGTATTTTGCATAACGATTTGATCTGCATGGGAAACCAGTTTTTTTGTTTTGATTTTCGCTATGCATATGATGCACCCGCTGAAGTTTCCCAACAGTGGTATCAGAGCCAGGTTTTCATGCGAAAGATTAGTTTTAAATTATGTGTGATGATATTGAATCGTGTAGAATCATTCTACACATTATTGCTACATTTTCGTAGCCAAGGCAGCATGAAAAGAGGGTGGCCAGCCACGGCCAGGCCCCCTATAGGGGCGGCCAGCCATGGCCAGCCCCCATGTAGGGCCAGCCACCCGCGGCTAGGCTAACTGCAAGGGGCTGCCGGCTGCTGCCAAGGTCCCCTACAAGGAGGTGGTCGGTCACAGCCAAAGTCCATTGCAGGGGTAGTCGCCAGCATGCACGTCGCTGCGGGCATGGTGGCGCCGAGACGCGTGAGGCAACACCGTGGCGGCGCAAGGGCGATCACCACCAGCCGCAGGGGTGGCTATCCACCGCGAGGCCGTGAGGCAACACCTCTTGCAAGGGCGGCCGCTCCTACAAGGGCGCTCACGTATCGCGCCGCCAGGTGCCGCCAGGCGCCTACCAGGGTGGTCGCCACACCGACGGCGTGCAATGCCATCGCCTGCATAAGGCAGCGACGACGACGCGGTGAGGGTAAGGTGCATCCTTTTGAGAAAAGGATGATCATACCCCTTTGAATTAGTAAATTTCCGAGGATTGTTCTCGTGTACAGAATTCTCAAAATACCCTTAATAATTTTAAAAATTCTAAGGACTATCCTCTGATCCACAATTATGAAAATGTCATTGACAATTCTGGAAATTCTCAGCATGTCCTGATTTTTAAAAAATAATTAATTAGATGGTTTAATTAATAATAATTAATTAATTCAATTAAATAGTTTAATTAAATGCCATTGACTCAGGCTATATGTGGTTACTCATACTTCATTATATTCATTGATGATTTCTTTTGGTATGGACACGTGTACTTAATGAAGTATAAATCTGAGGCCTTCAAGAAATTCAGGGAATATAAGAATGAGGTAGAGAACTAAATTGGAAATAGTATTAAGACTCTTCGATCAAATCGAGGAGGAGAATACTTGAGTATGGAGTTCACCCATTTCCTCAGGGACAATAGGATTCTATTCTAATGGACACCTCCTTATATACCTCATCTCAATGGTGTATCAGAAAGGAGGAATCACACGCTGTTAGACATGGTGTGGTCCATGATTAATTTCGCTGACCTACCTATCTCATTCTAAGATACGCCCTAGAGATCACAACTTACCTTCTGAATAGAGTTCCATCAAAGTCGATAGTGTCTACACTATATGAGATATGGAAAGAAAAGAAGTTCAATCTTAAGATTATTAAGATTTAGGGTTGTCCTACCCATGTTAGAAGACACAACCCCGATAAGTTGGAATCAAGGACAAAATGATACACATTCGTAGGATACCCAAAGAAAACTTGTGGGTATTATATTTATCATCCTGAGGACCAACAGGTCTTTGTTGCTAAGAGAGTTGTGTTCCTTGAGAAGGAACACAATCTTGGTGGAAATAGTGGGAGTGATATACAATTGAGCGAGGTTGGAGAACCTAGCTCAAGCACCATTTCAGAGCCCGTCTATTTAAGTACTTAACATACAAATTCCAACTTTGCGTAGGTCTAATAGAGTATCTCACCCTCCTGAAAGATATGTAGGATATATCAGTGGAGAGGACTCTCAATATATTGATCCTCAGACCTGTGAGGAGGCTATTATGAGTATAGACTCCGGGAAGTGGCAAGAAGCCATGAATTTTAAGATGGATTCTATGTACTGTAACAAGGTTTGGAACCTTATGAATGCACCTGAAGGTATTATACCCATTGGCTGCAAGTGGATCTTCACAAAGAAGATCGGAATAAATGGAAAGATAGACCTATAGGGCAAGGCTAGTAGCTAAAGAATATCATCAAAGATAAGGAGTTGACTATGACGAAACCTATTTACCTGTAGCCATGTTTAAGTCCATTAGAATTCTTTTGGCTATTGTAGCATACAATGATTGAGATCTGACAGATGGATGTCAAAACAATATTCCTCAATGGTAACCTTGAGGATGAGGTGTATATGATATAGCCAGAGGGATTCTTATCCAAAGAGAGTCCAGATAAAGTGTACAGGTTGTTTAGATCCATTTATGGATTGAAGCAAGCTTTCTGAAGTTGGAATATAAGATTTGATGAGGTGATTAGATCTTATGACTTCATTAAGAACGAAGATGAGCCTTATGTGTACAAGAAGGTAAGTGGAAGCACTATCACCTTCTTGGTGCTATATGTGGATGACATCTTAATAATTGGAAATGATGTAGGAATGCTCTCCACAGTAAAGACTTGGCTATCCAGAAACTTCTCTATGAAAGACTTAGGGGAAGCATTATATATTTTGGGGATCCAGATCTATAGAGATAGATCCAAAAGGATGCTTGGCTTGTTCCAATTTAAGTACATAGACTCCATTGTCAAAAGGTTTGGCATGAAAAATTCCAAGAGAGGTCTCATACCAATGAGACATGAAATATCACTTTCTAGGAGTATGTCCCCAAAGACTCCTGAAGAAAGGGTAGACATGGATAAGATACCTTATGCCTCAGTAATAGGGTCTATCATGTATGCGATGTTATGTACCAGGCTTGATATATCACATTCTCTGAGTGTTACGAGTAGGTATCAGGTAGATCCAGGTTTAGAACACTAGAAGGCAGTAAAGTGTATCCTTAAGTACTTGAAAAGTACTAAGGATCTTTTACTAATATATGGAGAAGGTAGCCTCCAAGTTGAGGGCTACACAGACTCGAGTTTTCAGTCCAACATTGATGATAGCAAGTCGAATTCAGGGTTTGTTTTTACCCTAAATAGAGGAGCAGTAAGCTAGAAGAGTTCCATGTAAGATACTACTGCTGACTCGACTATAGAGGCAGAATACATTGCTACAGGAGAAGTAGCAAAGGAAGGGATGTGGATAAAGAAGTTCGTCAAGGATTTAGGAGTCAAACCTAGCAGCATGGAGCTGACTCTCATATATTATGACAGCGACAAGGCGATCACTCTAACAAGGGAACCCAGGTCTCATCAGAATTGTTCTGAGGAGGTTCCATCTGATTAGAGTGATCATAACCCGAAAAGATATAATAATGGAAAAAGTTCCATCCAAAGATAACATTGCAGATCTATTAACGAAGCCGCTAGCTCAGATTGTATTTGAGCGTCATAGGGGTCTGATAGGGATCAGACACGTAGGTGATTGGTTATTGGTCAAGTGAGAGATTGCTAGTTACATGTGCCCTACAAGCCAATCACGTGAGTGATGGCACTTGTGACACATTATATGATCTTTTGACTTATGATTAATATTAGCATATTCTCATATTATATTATTTGTAGCATATATACTGTGATGTCCTTGGTTCTGTGTAATGGGAATCGGATCGTAATGAGATCATGATAATGAGATCGATTCACCTTTAAACACAGATATTAAATAATCCCGATCATAGATTACTCGAGAGGGATATTAAGATAACTGGATAGACCGGTGTACTATATACTGGTCCATATAATGGAGGCAGTTGGTCTCATAGTCACTTGTGTGGAGACACTAAGGATATAGTACAGGTGCTCATTGGAGATTGAGTTCACTTATTGATCCACTTATTGAATGCTATATGGTTAAGGATACCTAATATCAAACAGTGATTCCATAGTCTCAGTTGTGTATCTGGTCTTTAGACTTAAGACACCAAAGATGCCTTGTATGAGTACTCCTTTCTTTAACGCTAGACTTATAGGTTTGGAAAGTTCTAGATTTAGTATAGCTGGTTTCGGGATTGGTAGCTAACCTTACGAAGGTAATTAAGTGTCAATAGAGTATAAGAGGAATATCTCATATGTGTTTACTTAGACAAATCCCTAGCCAGAGTCATTCGGATTGAGGGAGAAAGAGTTCTCTAGGAGAATCCGATTAGAGCGAGACTATGATGGATTTCGTGTGTGACCTGACAGTACTATGTCCAATATATAGTCTCTAGGATATTAGTTGAATGAGTGATTATAGATATATACAGTAATTGTAGATAGACAGGTCCAATGGATTTGATCCTCCTTGTACTGTCTGGGGACCATTGCATAATGGCCTAGTACATCTATAATCGATGAGTTGAGTGAATTATTATGGGGATAATAATTTACTATATCAGAAGGAGTTCTGACGGGAGTGACTTACGGCCAGCTCGGTATCGGGCCTAGAAGGTCTCAAACATATGGTGGATGCTTCAGTGAATAGAGGATTGGATGGAGATTCAATTAACCTAAATTCTCATTAGATGAGACTCTATACTGATGGGCTCATTGATTAAGACCTAATTAGAGGCCTAAGGAGATTATTGGATATAGATCCAATAATACAATGTTAGTGGGTTATTGGATGGAGATCCAATACCCACTAAGGAAGGAGCCCTAGGGTTTTGGTGGCTCTCTATAAATAGGAGGTTGATAGGCTGCAGCTTTAGCCACCACCTCCTATTCTCCTCTCTCCCTCTGTGCAAGAGTTACGAGATCAGATTGCAGGAGTTTCACTACAGAGATCCATCATATGGATACCGCTACAGAGGATGACACTTGACCTCCTTCATTTGGAATACAAGGATATATGATCTGGAATATAAGGATATACGATATGGAATATAGGGATATATGATCTCCCTAAGTAAAATCAATCTCTCACATATCACGGTTTTGCACGACGATTTAATATGTGTGGAAACTAGTTTTTATTTTGATTTTTGCTACGTATATGGTGTACCCACTGAGGTTTCCCAACAATACCAACTTAATTCATCTCTAAAAGACCACAATTAAGACTTAACTACTCAATCATGTATATAGCATAATTATAAAGTAATCAGCACGTTAACAAGCATTTTAACACATCATCTGATCATCTAGCACTTCATCCAAACCTCTAGTGCTTTATCCTTTCTTCAGTCTATCGCTCGACCTATCGGCATATAAACTTCCCACAATATCTAATCTTTTAGTGCAATACGCGATCTTTCCGGCCCGATACCCGAACTCATGGCATGAAGACCATCATTCGGCACATCAACCAATCCTCCAACCTGACGTCCAATATCTGACATGATAATTCGTCGGCCCAACATCTGATTCTCTTGCTTCGATAGTTTATCCTGCAATGGTCCGTGTCCATGATCGTAGTCTTTCATGCATCACTTATCTTGAAAGTATATTAGTCCATAAATTTATTAATTGATTTCATCATCAAAATCTGAGATTCAATTTTTTTTTTCTAACGAACAAAGATCAACTACCTTTATTATAACATTCTCCTTTTTTGGCTAAGAAGATAACCTTCACACTCTCTTTTTGCACAAGATCTCTCATCTTCTATAACTTAGAATTATAACCAAACTCAAGAGGAGGATCAGATCGAACTATGCTTAAAAGGTAAGGTTACAACACTTTATTAGTTCAAGAATGGAGCAAAAAATTCAAATCTCTAAAATTTCAGAGTACGGGTAATACTATCACTGGCACTACATGGTACTACCACCACAACTATGCTATAAATCTAGATTTTAGTGGTACTATCGTCTGCCTAGGTGGCATTATCGTCACCATAAATAGTACCATCATTGAAAAGACTGACAAAGTATAAACAATGTTTCTCGATTGACTTAGGTAGTATTTTCACTTGGGCCTGGTGGTACCACTACCCAGACCTAGTTTAGCCCATAGGTTTGGCTTTCTAATGGGCCAAATTAAGCCCAATCTAATGACTTTTTTGATAAGTTGACTTTATTTTGACCTAATATTAGCTTAAATTAATCTATATTAATTTTAAGTAAGACCTTAATAAATCAACTACACTTCCCACATATTTATGAAGCTTTTGATATGTTATATGCTCTTCGAACATATCATTTTATCTTTTAATACTTTATTCAAAACTCTATAATATTGCTCTTTTCTTCGATATATCACCATTCCACTGCATATCAACTTTCCAATGATATCTAATCTTTCAATATAATATTTGATCCTTCTGGCATGATGTTCGAATATTTGGCATGAAGTTTGATTTTTGATACATCGACCAATCCGTCAGCTCGATATCTAATTTTTGACATGAGAATCTCCTAATACAACATTCGACTCTATTGCTCAATAATTGGCCATTCAATAGTTCAAGTCCACAATCGAAGTATTTTCTATTATATTTATTTCAAAAGTATATTATTCTAATAAAATTATCAATTGATTTTGTCATCAAAGTTCAAAATTTAATAATTTCATAGTCATAAAGCTTGAGTTAATGGTCATATTACAAAATTAATTTCTATAGTTGATAATACAATAATACATTACTTAATATTTTTTTCCTATAAATTACCCTTTTATAAAATGTAAAATAGACTTGATGTTATCGAGATAATTTATAGAATCGATATCTAAAAATTCTATCATTTCATGTTGATCTATTTTCACATATGTGATTATATAGTTTGTCTCTTCCAAATATATTATTACTTTCTTTATAGCCTTTAGTATTTCATTCTTGGGTAACTCTAATATATATCAAGTATTCTGAAAAGTTGATATCTAGTCGAGTATAGGTTTGAGCATATAATATACTTCCAACTATGCATAATAATGAATATTTTTTAATCTAAGTTTTTAAAACTATTTTAAAAATATATATTTTGACTATAATTTTTACTTTTATTTTTTGTTGAATAAAGATATATATTAAATCTTTCTAAGACTCAGTCAATATATCCTTTATATGATAGTCACAATAATTCTTAAGAACTATTCCTTAATATCTTAATGTTAATAATATAAAATACCTTATTCACATCAATCATCTTAAAATTCTAAGTGAATTTTTTTTTATTTAGTATAATAAACCAAGATCACTATTGATAGGTAAAATATTATCCACATATAGGCTAATATAATAAACTAGCTCCTACTGACTTTTAGATATAAATATTGATTAATAGTAAATCTAAAAAAAATAATGATATTATAAAACTTTATATATCATTATCTAGAAGATTATTTAAGATCATAAATAGATTTTCTAAATTTATATACCAAATTTTATATTTTTATTTTCTTTCTAAATTATTTAATTTATTCCATAAAATCTAGATTTTCATTCATAAAACTATTTTTCACGTTTATATCATGTAACTCAATTTCATAATGAGTTACTAATATAATAATAATTCTTAATAAATTTATTTTTTAAATAAAAAATATCATCATAGTTGATGTATTCTTTATGAGTAAAACTTTTAACTACATGTTCAACTTTTATATCGTTCAATATTACTTTTTAAGTGATGTATATATAACATATGCTTTTACAATTATTGGATAATTTGATGAGTTCTCAAATATCATTTTGGTCCGTTGATTTTAACTCTTCTTTTATTATATTATTTTATTTTTTAAAATCGTTATAACTTATGAAAAATAATGAGGGATTCTTTTAATTCTTATATCATAATATGATTCTTATAGATATATCATATAATAATAATAAATGATAGATCTCTTTTACTTTTGAGATATTATCAAGACTAACGATTATGATTGTTCTACCGATTATGAGATATTATCCCTAGCCGATCAACCCAGTAAGGGGGGCGACGGCGACTAAGCCCTAAGGACTAATCTAAACCCTAGTCATACTCATTTATAAGATAGGAGTGGCTTTATTATAATCTAATAGGATTTTTATTGAATAGTACTAACATGATTAGGACTCAACCCTGTTGGAGTCCTATCAAGTCCATCCTCTTCAGATTAGCTTTGTCCTCAAGGTTGAGGGTCCATAAACTCTGAAAACTGGATCTTCAGCTCCTTATCAACTTTGGTGTCAATTGGAATAATTTGGGCTATGTCATCATCTTTAAATTTTCATTTGGGGTAGGATACCTGGAGAATCAATTGTAATCTTGATCTGGTACATGGATCTGATCTCCATGTTAGGGTCCCAATGTGATCCCCAATTTTACAAGGCCCAAAGAAATAGGGAGACCACTTCATTAAGGCTCGGGTTTCCGACTGATTGGACTGGAGGTGTAGAAAAACTCGATCTTTAATTTTTCGTCCATTTTGAAGTTTATCAGGAGGTCGTTTCTTCTTTGCATATGCTACCATATAGTTAGTCTTTAGTGATAGCCAATCTTTCTTCTGGGATGGTGACTACCCTCTCGTACAGCTCGAGAATCCAAAGTGCTATGCTGAAGGTGAAGAATGCATCTCATGCAGAATAACTTGGATGTAAGGGAAGAAGGAGCAATAACAATTTGATCTTTATAGCATAAGTTTTTCGAATCCCACGTGTAGTGCCCCATAGAACCCGGATCCTTCTCTAATTTTTCTATAATGGCTTGGGTTTCTAGATCATTCTTTCATTCCTCCCTAATACTATCGAGGAAGTCAGAGGAGGGAAGGGAAATTTCAACTTGTCTCGGTAGTCGAGATAGGGCATCTACAACAACATTCTCTTTTTTTTTCAATAAGTAATTTCATAATCAAAGCCAAGAAGTTTAGTTACCATTGTTGTTGCTCCGAGAAGGATATTTTCCGCTCCAAGAAATATTTAAGGCTTCGGTGGTCAGTCTTAATCTGGAAGCGTCGGCCCATCAGGTAAGGTCTCCACTTTATGACTGCATGTACGATGGCAAGCATTTCTTTATCATACACGGATATCTTAAGATGTGAAGGAGATAAAGTTTTGCTAGTTGAGGCAAGGGGTCAGCCATATTGCATTAGAACGGTCGTAATTCTAACTCCGGACCCGTCGGCCATAATCACAAAAGTTCTACTGAAATCGGGTAGCACTAGGACCGGCATCGTCATCATGGCGGTCTTGAGTCTTTCAAAGGTTGCGTAGACTTGATTTGACCATGAAAAATAGTCCTTTTGAGTAGGGACATGAGTGGGGTACTGATCTTGTCATGATCTCTCACGAACTTCTAGTAGTAGCCCGTGAGTCCAAGAAAGTCGTGTAGTGATTTTACGTTTGTAAGTCTCAGTCATCCTTGCATTACCTCGATTTTATCGGGTTTATGTCCACTCCATTCTCTAATGTAATGTACCATAGATACTCCACTTTATGCTGTAAGAAGCTACACTTTGACTATTTAATATAAAGAGTATTCTCTTGAAGAACGGTTAGAACAGTTCATAAGTGCTCAAAATGTATATCAAGCGTAGGGTTATAAATGAGAATATCATCAGAGAATACCAATACGAACTTGCATAGAAACCTTTAGAAGATATCATTCATCAAGCTTTGAAAGGTAGAAGGAGCATTTATAAGTCTGAAAGGCATTATCAAAAACTTGTAGTAGCCGTTATACGTGTAGAATATAGTTTTTCAAATATCTTCAGTGCATCCCCGAATCTAATAGTATCATGATTGGAGATCCAATTTAGTGAAGACTCAAGCTCCTTTTAATTCATCTAAGAGTTTATCTACGATTAGAATATGACATTTATCCTTAATGGTAATGGCGTTTAGAGCCTGGTAGTCAACGCACATCCGCATGTACCATCCTTCTTGCGTACTAGCAACACCGGTGAGGAGTAAGGGCTGCAACTTGGTCGAATCACCCCGGTGTCAAGCATCTCTTTAACGATGTTCTCAATCTCAATTTCTGTAAGTGAGGACATCAGTACGGTCATAAATTTGCTAGAGGTTTGCCTAGCAAAATAGGAATGTGGTGGTCATGCGACCAGTTAGGGGGCAGCCCGCGTAGCTCCGTGAAAATATTCACGAATTCGTCTAGCAAGAGGGCAAGCTTAGGATCTAAGTTTTGTATGTTCTCCCCCTTAGATGGCTATTGGATATGTATCAAGAATCCACTATATGCTTTATGCAAAACTTTCTCCATTTGTTACAATGAAACGGTGAAAATATGGCTCCCGCGCTTGCCTCATAACGTGACCTGTCTCCCTTTGCCATAAAATTTTATGATTAATTTAAAAATATTTCAAGAGATATCACCTAGCATTATAAGCCATTCGATCTCAAGTACAGCTTCATAATCATCAATGGGTAGGAGGAAGAAATCAGCTATCACTTCTTGGTCTTGGAGGAATAGTTTCACCCGCGGGCACCATTGGTCGCAATTGAAGATTTCGTCGTCGGTGACCTTTACATCAAACTTATTGCAACCTTCAATTTAATGCGCCAAACATGTAGCAACCTTACTATTGAGGAAGTTATTTGTGCTACCCGTGTCGATGAGAACGGTGATGGGTCGTTGTTTTAGAAGTTCTTCAACTTTCATCATCTGCGGGTCAGAGTAGCCTACCAATACATGCACTATGTAGTTGGCCGGTTAGGACTCTTCTTCTGTGGCTTCTTCTTTAGGTTCAAGGGCTTCTTCAGATGATTCGTTGTCCTCATCCTCCATTAGTTCAATCATAAGGAGTCGACCCTTTTTGCAGCGATGTTCTGGCTCCACAGTTCATTATAGTGCCAACACAATCCTTTAGCCGATCATTCACGAAGCTCATCCCTCATCAATTTTTTTGGTGTGAGGGCTTGGATGTTAATAGTGGAGGCTATAGGCCTCGGCATGGCTGGTCGAGGAATGGCCCTTCTCCTTTATGCCTCTTGGTTCAATCGTTCTTCTTGAATACGCGCAAAGGAAATTGCCACCATAAGAGTGTATGATTGTCGTGCCTTTACTTCTTCCTGAATCTCCAACTTTAGGCCCTCGATAAAAGTTCCTAAAAGTTATTTCTCAGATCAATCCACAGTTTGGTATTCCTGTATTGTAGAGGTTTGACGAATCTTTGCCAATTGTCTATCGATATTGTCAAAATCGGTTGGTCTAAAGCGGTTTAGCAGTCCTTCCTTGAATCACTGCCAAGAGAGTCCTCCATGGGTGTGGTAAAACCAATTAAACCACTGAATAGCATCTCCCTCAAGGTATCTGGATGGCAGCAATCTTCACTCGTGTGGTGTCGGCGGTTCGGTAGAACCAAAAATAGCACTCCACATGTGAGATCCACCCGATCGGGTCTCCTTCTTCCCATCTAGGGAAGTCAACCTTTATACATGGATTCTTGGGATCATAGATGATGTGGCCATGTTCTTGAGGATTATCTCACTGATCTGAAGTTTCTCCTTGCTGAGATTTCCTCGGGCTCAACGGTCGGCTAATGCTAAATTTGGCGAAAAGGGATCGCATCTTCTCTTCCATACAGTTTTCAAAGGCTTCAAGCTTTGCATCGATAGCCTCCTCTGATGTCATAGTGTACACCTCTAGATCTATAATATTGAGATCTTTTTTTTATTGTCAAGTTAGTGGCATGAGAATTTTGGATAAGGGGGTGGCCGATTGGAAGGTAAATCGGTTTGGATGGGAGTAGGCTACGATTTAGGGCTGATTTGGGTGGCTATTTGGGTTTAGTTTAGGGTAAGGTTTGGAAGGATTTTTAGTAAGAATCATAGGGTTTTGAGATAGAGAAAAGAGAGTCTGAAACCCCATAAAAAATAGCACCCAAATCTGATAGAATTTGGCAAAAAAAGGTGTTGTGATATGCTATCCTATAGAACAAATTTTTATGTCAGAGAAATGATGACTTCTAAGCATAAATTCCAAAGGAAAGTACTAAAAAATTATACATAAACCCTTGGTTCATATGTTGTTAATACTAGTGAAAAGTTTGATAAAATTTTGGTAGTATAATAGTAGGGAAATAAGGCAAAAGATGAAAGGCAAATCCTTCATCGTAAAATTTTAGCACTGCATGATGGTTAAATATTGCACAAGAAAACTAGTTCTAGAAGGAGTTTTCTCCAGAAATCACTTCATTAAGGCTCGAGTTTCCTATTGATCGGACTGGAGGTGTAGAAAAACTCGATCTTTAATTTTTTATCCATTCTGAAGTTTGTCAGGAGGTCGTTTCTTCTTTGCATATGCTACCATATGGTTAGTCTTTAGTGATAACTAATCTTTCTTCTAAAATGGTGACTGCCCTTTGGTATGGTTCAGGATAATGAGAGCCTAATCTAGCATGAGCATGGATTACAATTATTCTAGTTTTACTCCTCTTTCGTGCCATAAACCTATATCTAACCATATTTTAAATTTGGTAGTAATTCGTATCTCCTATAAAAACCTCGTATGGAGTGTTGGAGAAGCCTCGGTGTAAATTAGGAATCAACCATCTTGTATAAGAATAACCCCAATTCTGACTCCTGATGCATCGGCCTCAATAACAAAAGTGTAGTCGAAATTGGGCAGCGCTAGGATCGACATCATCGTCATGGCTGCCTTGAGTCGTTCGAAGGCTGCGGAGGCTTTATCTGACCACAAGAAGGAGTCTTTCTTTAGTAAGGACGTGAGTGGGGCACTAATCTTGCTATAATCTTTCATAAAATTTTGGTAGTAGCCCGTGAGTCTAACGAAACCATGTAGTGATTGTATGTTTGTAGGTCTCGGCATCCTTGCATTACCTCGATCTTTGTCGGGTCCACTGCTACTCCATCCTCTGATATAATGTGCCCAAAATACTCACTTTACACTGTAAGAAGCCGCACTTTGACTGTTTAACATAAAGAGTATTCTCCCGAAGAATCGTTAGAATAGTTCGTAAGTGCCAAAATTGTATATAAAGCATAGGGCTATAAATGAGAATCTCATCAAAGAATAACAATATGAACTTATATAGAAAACTCCGGTAGATGTCATTCATCAGGCTTTGGAAAGTAGAAGGTGCATTCGTAAGTCCAAAAGGCATTACCAGAAACTCGTAGTGGCCGTTATACATACGGAATGTAATTTTTAGAATATTTTCAATATATACCTGAATATGATGGTATTCGGATCGGAGATTCAATTTAGTGAAGACTTAGGTTCCTTTTAATTTGTCCAAGAGTTCATCATCTTTCTTGTGCACTAGCAACATCAATGAGGAGTAAGGGCTACAACTCAGTCGAATCACCCCGGTGTCAAGTATCTCTTTAACAATATTCTCGATCTCATCCTTTTGTAAGTGAGAATAGTGGTATGATTATAAGTTTGCTAGAGGTTTGCCTGGCAAAATAGGAATGCGATGGTCATACGATCGATTAGGGGACAGCTCGCACAGCTCCAAGAAAATATCCGTGAATTTATTCAGGCAAAGGGCAAACTTAGGATCTGAGTTTTATACATTCTCCCTCATAGATGACTGCAGAATATATCAAGAATCCATCATGTGCTTTGTGCAAAATTTTCTCCATTCGTTGTAACGAAATGGTAGAAATTTGGCTCCCGCACTTGCCTCGTAACATAACATGTCTCCCTTTACAATAAACTTTCATGATTAACTTAGAAAAGTTCCAGGAGATATCACATAGTATTATTATAAGCCATTCAATCCCGAGTATGGCTTCATAATCATTAATGGGTAGGAGGAAGAAATCAGCTACCACTTCTTAGTCTTGGAGGAGTAGTTTCACCCACCAGCACTGTTGGTCGTAATTAAAGATTCGATCGTCAGTGACCTTTACATCAAACTTATTGCAACCTTTGATTTGAAGCACCAAATGTATAGCAACCTTACTATTGAGGAAGTTATTAGTGTTGCTTGTGTCGATGAGAATGATGATGCATTACTATTTTAGAAGTCCTCCAAATTTCATCATCTGCGGGTTGGAGTAGCCGACCAATGCATGCACTGCATAGTTGGCTGGTTATGACTCTTCCTCCATGGCTTCTTTTTTAGGTTTAAGGGCTTCTTCAGATATTTCATTGTCCTCATCCTCCGTTGTTCAATCATGAGGAGTCGGCCCTTTTTGCAGCGATGTTCATGGCTCCATGGTTCGTTGCAATGCCAACATAACTCCTTAGATTATCATTCGTGAAGCTCGTCTCTTGTCAACTTTTTTAGTGCAGCGGCTTGGATGGCAATAGAGGGGGTAGTAGGTCTCAGCATGGCTGGTTGGGGAGTGACCCTTGTCCATTGTACCTCTTGGTTCAATTGTTCTTCTTGGATATATGCGAAGGAAATCACCGCCATAAGAGTGTATGATTATCGCGCCTTTACTTCTTCTCGGATCTCCGGCTTTAGGCCCTCGATAAAAGTAGCTAAAAGTTATTTCTTAGACCAATTCTCAGTTTGGCTAGATAAACACTCAAACCTTGTTTGGTATTCTTGTATTGTAAAGGTTGATAAATCTTTGCCAATTGTTCATCGATGTTGTTGAAATCGATTGGTCCGAAGCAGTTTACTAGTTCTTCCTTGAATCACTGTCAAGAGAGTCCTCCATGGGTGTGCTCAAATCAATTAAACCACTGAATAGTATTTCCCTCGAGGTGGATGGCAGCAATCTCCACCCGTGTGGCGTCGGCGATTTCGGTAGAACTAAAAATAGCACTTCACGCGCGAGATCCACTTGATTGGGTCTCCTTCTTCCCATCTAGGGAAGTTAACCTTTATGCATAGATTATTAAGATCAGAGGTGATGTGACCATGTCCTTGAGGATTGTCTCACTGATCTGAAGTTTCTCTGTGTTGTGATTTCCTCGGGCTCGACGATCGGCCAATACTGAATTCAGCGAAAAGGGATCGCATCTTCTCTTCCATGTGATTTTCAAATACTTTAAGATTTGCATTGATAGCCTCCTCTGATGTCATTGTATCACCTCTAGATCTATAATATTGAGATCTTTTTTCTGTTGGCGGGTTAGTGGTATGGAAATTTTGGAGAAGAGGGTGGCCAGTTGGAAGGTGAATCGGTTTGGATGGAAGTAAGCTACGATTTAGGGCAGATTTGGGAGGCTGTTTGGTTTCAGTTTAAGGTAGGGTTTTGAAAGATTTTTGGTGAAGATGGTAGGGTTTTGAGATGAGGAAAAGAGAGTCCAAAATCTCACAAAAAATAGCACTCAAATCTGATAGAATTCAGTGAAAAAAAGTGCTATGATATGCTGTCCTACTGAACCAATTTTACATCAAAGAAATAATGACTTCTCGATGTAAATTCTAGAAGAAAGTTTGACAAAATGTTGGCAGCATAACAGTAGGAAAATAGGGCAAAAGACGAAAGGTAGATTCCTTTATCATAAAATTTTATAACTATGTGATGGTCAAAGATTACACAAGAAGACCAGTTCCATAAGGACTTCTTTTGGAAAATCAAATCCAAATGAAAGCCAGCTTGATCTTGAGAATTATATAAAAATTTCGACCAAAAAAGAGAAGGAATAAGCTGGTTTCAAGAGGCAAAAACATGGCTGAAAATTTCTACAGCGTTCCACCTTTGTAACAATGATAACGTTTGTGGCAAATGAAATTTACAATAGATAAAATTTGGAAAAAATCTTTAACATGTAAAGTAAGGAATCTTGTAGTATTAAAGAGGTATGGATGTTAAAAAAAAATACTAGATTTCTAGAGCAAACACAAAGGGCAATGACAGATTGATTTGATCTGCGGCTAGGGTGGAAGGTAGAGGCACGTGTCACAGCAATTGTGAGAATAACTTGGGAAGGTAGAGGTATGGATGATGGCTACAGGGGCAACAAGATCGCTACTCTGATACCAGATGATAGAAACTCAAAAGGAGCTCTATAGATTTTGATCCTTAAGGGGGATCAACCCTTGGAACGCTATAAGGATTCCTCCCTCCTAGACTCGACACAAGGCTGAATTAAAATTATAGATTGCTTGATTCAAGAGGGGGGGCAGCTACATCTTTAAATAGGGATCAAAACCCTAGTCTAAGGGGGTACTTGCCTAAGTAGAATTATCCTTTTACCTCTCCTATAGCCAACCTACCTTAATAGGAACAAGAGGCGGCTCAGTGGCTCTATAGCCGACCTAAGCAGGGGGAAACCCTAGCTGACCAACCTAGAAAGGGGTATGGCAGCTACTAAGACCTAAAGGCTAATCTAGACCCTAGTCATACTCCTTTATAAGATAGGAGTGGCTTTATTACAATCTAATAGGGTTTTTATTGACTAGTACTAAGATGATTAGGATTCAACCCTACTAGAATCCTATCAACTACTACAAAGTCATGCCCATTCAGTCTAAAGAACATAGGGGCCACAAACCAAAGAATGGTCAACAAGATGTTCAAGTCACAGACAAGAAGAAATATGGAAGTATATATTAATGACATGATAGTGAAAAGTAATAGTAGACATGCATCTAATAGACATAGCAAGGACATTCCAAGCACTCAAGAGGTTTAACATATGGCTCAACCCTTCCAAGTGCATCTTCGGAGTCAACTCTAGCAAATTCATCATCTACATCAATTACTAGAAAGGGGTAGATGCGAATTTAGAGAAGTTCAAGCAATAGCTAAGATGCAACCACCCCGTTCAATTAAGGAAGTTCAATGCCTCAAAGGAAGGTTAGCTGCACTCAGTCGATTCCTATCTAGGTTGGGTGACATGTGCCTACCCTTTTCCAAGTCCTGAAGCACTCAAAGAACTTCAAATGGACTCAAGAATGTAAAGAATTCTTCGAGAAGTTGAAAACACATCTTGCTTAGTTGCCCCTACTCACTTCAGCCAAACTAGGCAAGCCACTCAGCCTATATCTTGTGGCCTCTAACCATGCCATCAGTTTGGTATTGATATGAGAGGATGTGGAGATACAGCGACCCATCTACTACACCAGTCACATCCTGAATGGACCCAAGGAGCAATATCACCCTATCGAGATATTGGTATTAGCTTTGGTACTGATAGCCATGAAGTTATGACCCTACTTTCAAGCCCACACTATAAAGGTGGTTATGAATCAACGACTCTAATAGGTCCTCTCCAAATTCAAATATTGTTAGACGGATGCTGAAGTGGTTGGTCAAATCTCTGAACTTATTCCTACAGAAGGGGCATATACCCAAGAATGTGCTGAAGAAAAGTGGTCGCTACATGTGGACGGGTTGGCCATCATTGAAAGAGAAGGAGTCAAGCTTGTCTTAAAAGGACCAAAGGAACAACAATATAAGCTTACCCTCCGATTTGAATTCAAAGCCAACAACAACGAAGCTGAGTACAAAGTGGTGTTGTCAAGGCTCTAACTCACTCTGGAATTATATGTAAGGAGATGGATGTCTTTAGTGACTTACAACTAGTTAGCCACGTCAATGAACGCTACGAGGCCAGAGATGCAACCATCGTGAAATACTTGACTAAGGTATGCCACCTTACTAATTGTTTCCTCCATGTCTCGATAACTAAGGTTCCCCGAATAGAGAATACCTAAGTCGACGCACTAGTGAAACTAGCATCTACATAGATAACAAGTGCAAACCTCCCCAAGATTGAAGCACTCACCTCTCCAACCATTACAATTGAGGGCATCGCCATGAAAAAAATTGCATCAAACTGGGTAGAAGAAATCCTTCACTATAAAAAGGATGGAATGCTCCCGACCGAGGTGCATCTCGATGACGAAGTCACAATCAAGCATGGCACTGTAAGATTAATGGTTAGTTGTACCAATGGTCCTTTAACCAAACCCTTCTTCAATGTTTGACACCCACAAAAGCTGAGATGGTGTTGGCTAAGGTTGAAGAAGGCATATGCGGTGAACATATTAGCGGATGAACCTTGGCCTTCAAAACCCTCAAGCTATTATTGGTTGATCAAGCAGCAAGATACCATAGCTTATGTCCAACAATGCCAAAAATGCCAAATGCATGCCTGGATACGACATCAACCTATAGTCATATGACTTCAATTAATAGTGCCTAGGCCTTCACAGAATCAGAAATGAATCTCCTTGGCCCTTCCCCCCTCACCTCAGGATAGTGGAGATTTTTATAAGTAGAGTAGATTATTTCACAAAATGGGTCGAAGCTGAGCTAATAGCATCCATCACAAAGAAACAAGTAGAGGATTTGTCTAGAGGAACATAATCAGACAATTAGATATACTAAGGGCAATCATCACCGATAATGGAACCCAGTTCAACAACCCCAAGTTCATAAACATTTGCCAATCCTATGGGATCTAGTTGATATTTAGCTTAGTAGTACATCCCTAAACCAATGACTTAGTAAGCATGACCAATTGATCCATACTTAAAAGACTAAAGAAGTGGGTAGACGGAGCTTATAACACTTGGGATAACAAACTCTCAAATATTCTACGAGCATCACGAACTCCTACCAAGATAGTCTCAAGAGAATCTCCATACAATCAAGCATTCAAGACTGAGGTGGTACTCCTAGAAATTGTCTTCCCGACCCTACAAGTCGAAAACTTTAAAAAAAATGCATCAGAGGAAGGACTTCAGGCTAATCTAGAACACATCGATAAACAAAGAGCTACAGTGCACATTCGCTCCTTGATATAAAAAAAGTTATAGCAAAGCTCCATAACTGAATAGTTCACCTCTGATAGATCCAGATGGGTGATCTCGTCCTACGCAAGGCCAAAGTTAGCGACCTGATGAAGGCCTAAGGAAAGTTAGCACCCAATTAGGAAGGTCCTTATTGAGTAACCAACATAATTCGAGACAGAACTTATCATTTTGCAACCCTAGGAAGAGGACAACCGCTAAGAACATGGCATATATCAAACTTAAAAAAGTTCTATATAAACACCAGCTTCCAACGCTAGCTCAAAAATAGGATATTTGCAAAAAAACACTAGATCAAGGTTGTACAAAGAATGTAAAATTGGTTGATTAAACAAGAAAGAAATCCTAAGAAAGTTTAAAGTACTACCTACCAAAACAAAATGAAGCCCCGAGGGCTGCACCTAGGCCGAGCCTATACACTTCCTAATCGAGCACCTTAGCGAGAAGCCCTGAGGTTTGTACCTAGGTCGGGCTTACACCCTCCCTACCATGCATTTAGTGTGAAGACTCAAGGGTTGCACCTCGGATAAGTGAAGTTAAGAATGACACACTCCTGAGTCATGCACCTCGACGTGAAGGCTCGAGGGTTGTACCTAGGCCAAGCCTATGCACTCCCTAGCCATGTATATTAGCATAAAGACCTGAGAGTTGCACCTAAATTGAGTTTACACACTCCCTGGCCATGCACTCGGTGTGAAGACCTGAGAGTTGCACCTAGGCTGAGCGTATGTGCTCCCTAGCCATGCACTCAGCGAGAAGCCCTGGGGGCTACACCTAGGTCGAGCCTATGTGCTCCCTAGCTATGCATCTCGACAAGAAGCCCTAAGGGTTGCACCTAGGCCAAGCTTATACGCTCCTAATCATAAACTCAGTGTGAAGACCCAAGGATCATACCTCGAACGAGTGGAGTTAAAAAGGACTTACTCTCGAGCCATACACTTCATCATGAAGATCCCAAAGTTATACCTTGGTCAAGCTTATAGGCTTTGTAGCCATGCACTTGACATAAAGACCTGAGGGTTGCACCTAGGTTGATGCTACATGCTTCCTAGTCATGCACTTGGTGAGAAGCCCCGAGGGTTGCACCTAGGCTGAGCTTACATATTCCCTAGTCGTGCACTAGACATGAAGACCCAAGGGTTATACCTAGGTCAAGCTTATATGCTCCTTAGTCGTGCACTCAACATAAAGACCCGAGGATCACACCTCGAACAAGTGGAGTTAAAAATGACTTGCTCCCAATCCATGCATTATTGGGAAACATCAGCGGCAGCATCACATGCGCAACGAAAGATCAAAATAAAGTAGGTTTCTCACACAGATCAAATCATCATACAAAAGATTGGGTCACGAGAAAGCCACAAAAACTGAAAAACCATAATACATGAGAGATTAATTACCTAAGAATATCGTATATCCATATTTTTCCAAATCCAAATAGAGATGATGAAAAAGGTCAATTGTCCTTCTCTCTAGCGATATCCACACGATGAATCTCTATAGCGAAACTCCTTCAATCATATCTTATAACTCTTATATAAAAGGAGGGAGGAAAATAGGAGGGGGTGGCTAAAGTTACAGCCTATCAACCAGGAGCCTCCCCTTATATTTATAGAGAGCCACCAACAACCCCAGGGTTTCTGCATTAGTAGATATTGGATCTTCATCCAATAACCCACTAATCTTGCATTATTGGATCTCTATCCAATAATCTCCTTATGCCTCTAACTGGGCCTCAAGCAAGGAGCCTATCAGTATAGGGTCTCATCTAATGAGAATAGGGGCTAATTGGATCTTCATTCAATCCTCTATTCGATGAAGCATCCACCATATATATGTGACCCCCTAGGCCCGATACCAAGCTGGCCATGAATAGCTCCCATCAAAACTCCTTCTGATATAGTGAATTATTATCCCCATAATAATTTACTCGACTCATCGACTATAGATATACTAGGCCACTATGCCATAGTCCCCAAATGGTACAGGGGAATCGAATCCATCGATCCTGTCTGTCCATAGTTACCATGTATATATAATCTCTTATCCAACTAGTATCCTAGAGATTGTATATTAGACATGGTACTGTTAGGTCATATATGGAATTTGTCACAGTCTCGCTCTAATCGGATTCTCTCGAAGAACTCATTCTCTCTCAGTCCGTATGACCCTAACTATGGATTTGTCTGAGCAAGCATATATAAGATATTCTTCTCATGATACCAAGAGTTGATGATCTTTTATTGACACTCAATTACCTTCAGAAGGTTGGCTACCAATCATAATAACCGAATGTACCAAATTTGAAACTTTTCAGACCTGTAAGTCTAGCGTCAAAGAAAGTAATACTCAAATAAAAGATCCTTGGTGTCTCAAATATAAGGACCAGATATACAAGTGGGACTATGAAATCACTGTCTAACATTAGGTATCATTAACTATATAGTATTTCATAAGCAAATCAATCAGTGAACTCATTCTCCGATGAGCACCTGTACTATATCCCTAGTGTCTCTACATAAGTGGCTATAAGATCAGCCGCCTCCATCATATGGACGGGTATATAGTACGCCAGTCTGTCTGATTATCTCGATGTCCCTTTTGAGTAACCTATGAGTAGGATTATTTAGGATCTGTATTTAAAGGTGAATCAATCTCATTATTATGATCTCATCACGATCTGATTCACATTGCATAGAACCAAAAACATCACAATGTATATATATAATATATAATATAATATAAAAATATATCAATAATAATCATAAGTAAAAAGATCGTGTAGTATGTCGCACATGCCATCACTCACGTGATGGGCTTGTAGGGCGCTTGTAACCAGTATGCACCTCGGTGTGAAGACCTAAGGGCTGCATGTAGGCTGAGCCTACGTGCTCCCTAGCCATGCACTCAACATAAAGACCCGAGGAATGCACCTAGCCCGAGTCTATGCACTCTTGAGTCATGCACCTCAACATAAAGACCCAAAGTTTGCACCTCAGCTAAGCTAACATGTTTTTTCGACAACATACAAGGAAAGACATCAAGAGAGACGCATAAAAGATGCACCTCGAATCCCCATACGAGAGACACGTTGTATGCCTCTATTAGGTGGAGAAAATGATAGAGGATATTCTAGTATCGCCCAGCTGACAGCCACCTCAGATCATATGTAGTGCTTCTTCAGCCAAAGTAGTGTACATATCTCAAAGTAGTGCGGAACGACACAGATTGATTCAGGAATAGCTACATCTTTAAGCGATTGAACCCAGCTAAGAAACAATATAGCCTGGCTCTAAAGCAGCATATAAAATATCTTTGTCATTTAGAAATATATGAAGTGATACTTGCTAGCAAGGATATAACCCTATATGGTATAGGGTCGGGGGGATAGCTCTAGAACAAATAAATCGCTCGCCTGAAATATCGACGAACTCCAGTAATCACATGAGAAGTCGGCTCTCTACGAGAGGTATAAAAACTACTCCCAAGCAAATGCTAGGGTACATATTTACTATCCACAAAAATTGACTTAAGCATTAGAGGGGTCACATTGGAACTCCCTTTTTCCGATGTTGACCTGTTGTGCTTGAACTCGAGACTAGAAGCTCCTAAGAATCCACTAGAAAACATCATAGGAGGCGACAATCCTGATTCTTCATCCCTTCTCCATGAAGCCTCCCTTCTGAGTAACCACGCGAAGGACCTTGCACAATCAGGATTGAATCAAGTAATGCTTCCTCTTGAGGCACGACATAAAGAATCACAACAATACTTATTTTTTCTTATCTTCCAAACTTTCATTATTTTTATATTAAGAAAATAAATTCGCTGCAAATGAATTACTATATTTGGATTAGCCAAAACGTTAATAATAAATAGATCAAGCATACAAGTAAACAGAGACAAAAGGTCTTACTATTACCATCCAAACTATATGAGAAAGTTTGTTTTTCTTTCATATAATAGTTTTATTAAGCGATAAATTCATGAGCGACATGACACCTTGATTAAAAAGAAAGAAGAGCAGTGACTGGAAAATAATACTAATTAATTTAGTTTTTGGAACTTATTCTGAGGTCAAAAAAGGGTAAAAGAGAAGTATGGGATTTTAATATGTATATATAATTAAGAAGCATAATAATAAAACACCAAAGCCACTCCAAAAAATTGTAAATCGGAATCTTGACAAGTTTAGAAGTATGTATAAAGTCTAAAATGCTAGAGTAGAATTGAAGAAAAATATTGAATTGTTATCTTAAGATGTATTCCTGATCTTTGTATAGGTTAAATCGGACAAGTCAACCAAATACTGATCCTCCTTTGTGCATAAATGTGAAATATCATTTAAAGACGTATTATACCAGTAAAGTCGAGAAAGAATAAATTCATTTAAAGAATAAAAAAATAACTACCAGAAAGGAGTAGCAAGTCAGAAAGCATCACACCGAAATTCTTTAGTATTAAAAAAAAAAAAAAAGGCTCTTGTAGCCCCCTCCTAGATATGTTGCTAGGTTGCGGCAAGAATCAATCTTGAGAATGTTCCTATAGAGGAAAGGACTACCTCCGGAACAACAACTAAATACTATCATGCTCATACTCTTAGCAAATAAAGATAAAATGATAAATCCCTATAGAAAGGATAAAAATAAAAAAAGATGTATCAGAATTGCATGTCTTCCTTAAATATTCCAACATAAAAAAACCCTTTTATTATTTATTTTAAAGATTTATTTTTTAGAAGATATTTAATATTTTGTTTAGGGTGAAAGAGAATAAAATACTCTTACATATCTCTCCATACTTGACTTTTATCATCTTAGTTTTATAATTTATAAGTTGTTCATATAATATAATTATATTATATTTTTAAAAGAATATAAAACCAACGGTCTCACCAATTGACCAACTGATTCAACCAATGACCTAATGATCTTAGACTTGACCAAGTTGATATTCTATCGAATCTAATAACTAGGATACAAAGTCAAAATTAGGTTAGCTCTAGGCTTTTGCATTACATATTTTTGGGTTAAACAAAAATTTTATATTTCATTTCTGGGAAGAGATTAATTATATAGTTACTGTTTAACTAGTCTTTAGATAACCATATATTTGTTCCACATTAGGAGTTGCATCAGGCTTAATTTCTCATGTTGATATGTAGACATAGTAGTGTAGAAATCAGATCCTGGTGAGGTCAAGTAAATTTAAAAAAGAAAAGAAACTATGGGATCCGAATCTGATCTAGACCCAAGTTTTAGATCGTATTTTTTGTCAAACTCAAACCTAATATAAGAAAAATAATATAATACATGGAAGTGATCTACGTGATTGTAACTTGAACTCTCAACGTAGGAAAAATAATAATACACTCCACAAGAAAATAACATAGGACCATGTGGACCCGAGCAAGCTCGATATAGTTTGACTTGCATTGAAATTAAACCCTGATTTCAAAGATTCTAATCCAAACACAATGTAGACAACCCAAACCAATTTGACTCCAATTTCTATTAATGATAACATATGGAAGTAATATGCACGATTGACCAATCATCTTGTGTCTGATCTAGTTTAACCTTAACCAACACAGAAGTATACAATAATCCCTAATATGATTAGTATTAACTTATCACCATCCTTAATTTGCATACTCATTATCACCATCCAGGACATCAATAGTTCTGTATCATTATCTAACCACCTTTTTAATCCAATTGTTATGTGAAATACAAGATTTATAGTGTCACCCACTACTCTATGGGATGAAAGTCAACAACTATATGGATGATTGATATGTGATTTTTGATGAAGCGAGCATATGATTACATGAACTCCTTATAATATTTGGGTTTGGCATTATTCTCTTATTCTTTAAATGGATTGAATCTCTCTAATATGCAGCAATGCATTCCGATGTGTTATTTAAAAGCTACCTTGTCAAATATGAAGATTATGATCCGATAGCTATTGTTAGAGTGAAGCACTCAAATCAAATGCTGAGATAAATATCCTTTTTTGATTATGAGAAAAAAATCTTGCAAGTCTACAGGTAATGTAATTATAAGGACATATGTGCGACCAATCACACAAATATGATCATAAAAAATATGTGTTTTGAATAATTAAAAAGAAATACATTTAAAGATAATAATGTATTTTGAAAATGATAGACAGTGGAGTTTTTTAACGTGTTTTCATAGACGGTGAAAAGAAAAAGAGTTATTTTTAAAAATATATATACTTAGAATGTAAGGAAGCTTGTATTTTGTATGCTAATGTGAATTTTGCTAGTTGTTCCTCTATTATAACAAATGCTAATTTGGGTATCTACTTCCCTATCTACACATGTATGAAACCAATTAAAAAGCAACTTAAATGTAAGTGAGTTGAAAATTTTGTTAATTAATTTATAGTTTAAGTAAGTCAAGAAAATTTGAGTATCCGAACAAGCTCGATCCACTATCATCCCTATTAGAGATTCTAATAGTATTCGCCACTATGAAATCTTGTAAGGGCAATTGAGAGAAAAAAAATGATAGGATTGGCGTTAGTACAAGTGGTGTTAGATAATAAAATTTTGATGGATATTATACAAATGAAGAATTTCCCTCCATAAAGTATTTTAAATATAATTCAAAATATTCGACATTTTACAAATGTTTTTCAAAATTTCTCCATTGATCAAATATCTAAAGAAGCTATCCAGGCAGAGCTAACTGGTTAGTATAGTTTTATTAGACCACAAAAAGTGAATGTTGTTTGGGTTGAGATTTTTTTTCTCTTTCTTCTTACCTATGGAGTTCCTAGTTTCACATGTCTCTAATTTTAGAATTACTAGATTAACTACTTAATAAAATTATCATCTATATATTATATTGTAAAATATAATAAATAGAATGTTGACTATCTAGGTTCACAAACCCAAATTTGAATTGTATTTTGTTACCAACGTTTCTACCCAAATTTGATTACAATATATCTATCTTTGCGTCAACGCATTCTAGATACAATCAGAAGGTATTGAACCTGATTTTTAGGACATAAAAATCTAACCTGATGTCATCACTATTCTGATAATGTAATATGATCTAAATATTTTTCTATGGTGTTAAATGCACCCTTCGTTTAAACTTAATTACCATATGATCTATTCTTTATGGGATTGGAGTAACTGAAGTCATCACGAGCACACAAGTTCTTTGACAAAATCTCCACTCGCTCCCAATCATGACTACCTTCTCACCCTAAGATGAACAGTGAAATCAATATAACAAGGTTACGATCTACGGTTACCCGTCTAACCTACCTACGAACAGATGGGAAGGTGATTGTCCTGACTGCAAACACAAGGCAGGAAGGAGTCTCGGATGCAAGGCAAACCAGTAGATAGGATCCTTTTTATTTTTAGTATATCCTAATCAACGAGGCCTTACAATGTCTCATTATCACGAGCTGCTGTTACCATCCTCGCCTCGCCTATTGCTGAGGCGTCTCCTCATGGCGGGCATTGAATCGCACCATCCATTATTAGGAGTTCGAGTTGCTCGAAGCCCGTCCCGTGTCTCGTAATCCCATCATTGATCGTCCATCACCGCCGCCCATGACTCCTCCACTCATCGCCACAATTATTTCGCTGTGCCTCGTACTCCCTTCCGTGGTCTGTCCGCAGCGGTTTCGCTTCCGGGCGCGAGGACGAAGTGATGCGCGCGCGCGTTGTCAGTTAGGTGTTGGGGTCGCAACCCCGAAGACGAGGAAGAAGGTGCGGCTTCGTAAGGGCCTGTCGCCGTGCTATCGGCGGCTGGGGGCAGCCTTTGCCCCCCGCCACCCGCCACGTGGACCTGGTCCCCGCCACCCCCCAAAACCGTCGAGTCCTCCACCCCGAGACGCACAAGGGAAATATTTAGAAACGAAAGTTGAACTGTCTGAAATTACACAATTACCCTTCAAATCTCACCGTGCTTTGGCGCCATGTGATTCGAAGCATTCCGGCCGTTTCTGAGCTTCCAGTGGCACAGCAAGAGATAGCAATTTATATTGGTCAGATCATTATTCTATTAGTCTACTTGATTTCGTTGGGTATTTCGAGCACAACATAGCGATGTGACGGGGATGAAGAAAGAACATTCTGATTAGGTTACTCAACGAACCGACCAGAAAGTTGCCAAGTACAATGTGATCGCGTTATTCAGTTTCAGTTCGATAATACAAATTAATGCGACGAACTCTTCAGCTGTCGGGCTTATTCACGCTTCTGTTTCGGGAGACTATATAAATGGTGTGCACGACAACCATCATCAATAACTCAGAAAGAATAGCTATCTCTACTTTTTAGAGAACATCTCAAATAAATATAAGAAAGAGAAACACCAGCAATAAACTATGAGAGCAGGATCACACCGGAACAAAGGCGTACGGCTGAAAATAGAACGAGCCTGGAGTCTAATGACGGGTCTACCCGTCACAAGACTGTTCTGTTTCGTGCCAATCCATCCAATAGTGGATAAGTCGTCAGTCTAAGGGGCAAAAGAGTCATTTGGGGATAACAACTTCTTCCCTTCATCGCTACTTAAACCTGACGCTGATCTCGCTGCAGTCTTTTGCTGCAGCTTCCCCTCCACACACCCAGTCATCACCCTCCCGACTGGGGCGTATCTGTCATCTCGAAATTACAATATTTTTTTTTTAAAAAAACTATCCTGCTTCTCTCTTCCGTTTTAATTTTTCCCTCTATAAAAACCAAAATCCTCCCCCTCTCTCCAATTCTTTCCATTTCTATTCTTCTTCCATGGCGGTCGATTGTTCCTTGCTCTGGTATTTCCTAATCGTCCTCCTCCTCCTCCATCACCATCTTGCGTTCGTCGTCTACGCCACAGAGGAAGATCAGCCGCCGCTTCCTCTTCTGCCGGCTGGCGAGCAGGAGGCGGCGTACCTTTGCCTCGAGTCCATCAACCCTTCCATTCCTTGGCGCTCGCTGTACCCCGATGACCTATGCCTCTCCGGTCCCCACGGTATCGTCTGCGACCTCTTTCCCTCGTCGTCCTCTTCTTCCGCCAAAGCCGACGCCTCCCCTCACATCGTCGAACTCAACTTCGGTTACCTCTCCGACTTCTCTTCCAACCCAGCATGCGGCCTAAACGCTACCGTCCCCACTTCCCTCTCCTCCTTCCCATTCCTCCGCAAACTCTTCTTCTACAACTGCTTTACCACCGCCAGAGCCTCCCTTACCTGGGACTTCTGGAACCTCTCCCTTTCCGTCGAAGAGCTAGTCTTCCACCAGAATCCGTCCCTTGCCGGCCGCCTCAGCGGCCGGGTCGGCGGCTTCCCTCGCCTACGGCGCCTCATCGTGTCCGGCACGCGTATCCTCGGGATCATCCCTCCCGAGGTCGGGAACCTACAACAACTGGAGCAGCTCGTCCTGTCGCGGAACCGTCTCCGCGGTGAGATTCCCGGGTCCATCGGCCGACTGGGCGTTCTGAAGGTGCTCGACCTGTGCGGGAACCGCATCGGCGGGGTACTACCGGCCGAGATCGGACGGATGACGGCGCTTGTTAAGCTGGACCTCGGCTCTAACCGGATCAGCGGCCGGGTGCCTCCCGAGCTGGGGCAACTGCGGCGGATGGAGCTCCTGGATCTGAGCGAGAACCGGCTCACGGGCGGTGTCCCGGCGGCGCTGGCGGAGATGGCAAGCCTGCGGGAGTTGCACCTAAGCAGGAACCCCCTCGGTGGCACGATCCCGGAAATATGGGAGAAGCTGGGCGGCATTTTGGGGATCGGAATGTCGCGGCTGGGCCTGGTGGGGAACATCCCGTCGTCGATGGGACTGCTGGGAAACGTGCGATACCTCGCGATGGACAACAACAAACTGGAGGGGGAGGTGCCGGAGCAGTTCCGGAGGATGGAGGGGTCAGCGGTGGAGATCAATCTTGAGAACAACGGTCTCCGCGGCCGGCTCCCGTTCTCCGCCGCATTCGTGGGCCGCCTCAGCAGCAAGCTTAAGCTGGGCGGGAACCGGGAACTGTGCCTGGGGGAGGATCTCGAAAGCGGCATTGCGGAGCTGCGGCGCTGCAACAAGACGGCGGTTCCACGCCCTGTGCTCTTCACCTCTGGCGTATCCTCTTCCGACAAATCTTTTCTCTTTCTTAGCGTGATTTTCTTTTTCTTTTCCTGCGCATAGAGTTAACTCGAAACTAGCTTTTCTTGTTCACTATAGAACGTGCTTTATTCTAAGAGGAAATATGTCCATAGAATGGAAAAGAGGAATTCTAAGAACGTATGTAGTGACAAAATAGTGAACATTAGTTGCTTTTATTTTTAATTCTTTCGCGTTATTTCTTTTTGCTTCTCTTTTGAAGAAATTGCGTTCGGAGACAAAATAACAAATTTCGGTAAGAAATAGATATTATATTTGGTTTGACTCCGCAGCAGCAAGTTGACACCAGAAGGGTGCAAGATGTGTCGTATGTGCCATGTTATGTGTTCTTTCTAGCTATACCTAACAAAACAGAAACATCTAATTTGTTTTTTAGAACATTTTGGCTCCTCTCTATAAATTACTTTGAGTATAAGGCTGTACTTCGTTAGTTATGAGATAAATTTATGTGTTTCGATAAATTATCTACTTATTAAGCTATTGATTGATATCTTTTCGTAAAAGCACAATTTATCATTATCATCAATTGGATGCACAATATCATTTTATTTGGTTTTGAAAAGATTATAACCTTTAAAAGGAGAAAAATAATAGAAGTCAACAAATGTTACACACATGAAGTGGCAAACCTTGCATCATATTCTGTTTTTATATCTGCAATCATAGGAGTAGGTAGCATTTGTTTCAAAATTTCAGAATTATTTTAAATGTATTTTTAAATATAAAACACAGAAATGGTACCAAATCTTCCCTATATTAAGAAACTATTTCATCATCTACTTGTGTGTATCTTAGAGTATTCTCTCCACAACCCAAAAGAGTGCTGATTTCATTATTGAATATGATGACTCATTCGAATCGTTTAATGTGGCTACATGTATAATATACATCGTCAACAGACAGAAATAGGTAGCTGCTGCAGCTATTAACAGTGCTAGGACTTAGTAGCCCCTTAATATTCAAGGGTTATCTTACACTTAAATTTCCTACTAATCAAAATTCTAAACAATGAGCCTCGACTAACTTTTAACTAGTTTGTTTTAATATGATTACTGTGAATTGAATCATGCACTTAATATCAAGAACATATGAGCAACATGATGAGGTAGTGATTTTCCTTTGATGCCTAATTTTGGCTTGATGTTTCCTTTTTTTTTTTTTTGTATCAACTCCTCGAGGAGTAATCAAAATATTATTATGAGAATTTTTCTATCTTAATTTTAATTTTTTTGAACATAAATGTTAGTCTGTTCATTCAAGTCTTACTTATTATTATTTGTATTATAATAAATTTTGAATGATTGAAGAAGAAAATTAAGAATGAATTATACAAGAAAAGATTTATTAATATTCATGTCTAATATTTTAAGTTTTTCAGCTTTGTAAACTATGCTAAGGATATGATCTTGAATCTTTCGAGTGTTATGATACTAAATCATAATCAATTTTTTAATCAATATATCTGTCAATGACTTAATAATAGATTTAAATATATCTTCAATAGCTCTTAATGTATTTTCATTTAGAATCCTTACCAATTATCTATAGTTTGATGGGCTTTAAGTTGTGTGTTCGAAAAATTACCAAAGTAAGATCTCCAAAGATGATGGCAATTATTTGGATTCTATAAATGAGGAATCACCAAACTGCTGCATTCAATTCTTAAGTCCATCAACGTTAGATATCAACAAACACAACATGCAAAACTGACCTATTTGGGATTTCCTATTTAATTTAGACTTAATCAAAGAAATTTTGGTAACTGAAGACTTGGGTCGAACAGTACTCTTTATCGAACTAGAGTTCGATTAAAGGTGAGAGTTGGAGGCTTGATGATTTCATAATTAGATTAGAAGTAAGGATTAATTAAATATACAAAATACTTCCATGTTAGGGACTCTAGGTAGTTCAGGATTAGGATTTTGAGGAGAGATAGGATTTTACCCTAACCCTTCTCCTCACCACGGAGCAAGTCAGTAACATAAAAGGAAAAGATGCCGATGATGAACTGAATTGCTCTTTAGGAGATTGGTAGAGTTACGATGGTGTTCGGCTTTTTTTTTTTATCATGATTTATGTTTTGTTATTGTATTATCTTTTGATTTACGGGAGGGACTCCTTTTTTATTTTCCATAATTATTTTATTCTGTTTTATGTTGATATGAAAATTGTTATGCTCCATACGTTCTATTTAAAAGATGGAAGGAATTTTCATGAAAACCCAAGCCCGATTGCCGAACAAAAAAAAAAAAAAGGAACCGATGTCAAAATAGTCAGAACACTGAATTGAAATTTGTTCGCTCCAAAATGCGTGGATGAGCAACCTTGGATTCTCATGGGCCGATTTGGAAAAAGAAGAAAAGAAAGAAACACTACGCGAAAGAGGCAACAACTTCGGGATGGGATGTGTTTGAAAGATCTAATCTCGTTGCGGTCTACAGTTGTGGGTGAGGGATGAAGGACGAAGGAATTTTCTTGTGCGCAGAAGTAAGAAAAAATAGAACGTGATTTGATAGTAGATTTGGTTTTATCTCACCAAGCAAATATGAAAAAGGACATCTGAATCTCATGGCCGACCACAAATAGTATATTCTAATCTAACAGGAATATATAAGACCGGCGGAAGTTGTTAGGGGCTCCTGTTTTGGTAATAAACATTGTTAAATATTAACGGTCTTTTGGAGATTTTCTATCGAGACTTGATCGAGATTACTTTGGAATTTTCTCATTCAGGGAGGTAATTTTGATATTTTGAAACCTTGAAAAATAAGACATCTAATCGGATTCTTAATAAGACTCTACTTAGGGTCGGAGTTAAGCTTTGGATGTTTTCGTAATTATCAATTAAGATAAATACAATATATTGAATCACTTAAATTTGGGATTTATAATCAGTTGAGGATAGGATTTTATTACTACCCTATTATCTATGATCCATTATGTTCAATTAATAATCTAAAATGATCATACTTTTTTATATCATTATTGTTCGTTGTAATAGATTTCCCATGAAAATATCTTGTTCATCGTTCTACCTTTGTATAAATAGGTACTAAAACAATATACCAAGTATGCTTTCTTGTTTCTCACATTCATTCTTAACATGATATCAGAGCCGCTTGCTTAGAGCAAGCTCTCTTCTTGCTGTCAAACAATAGTAAATCTCTCATCGGCGATGAATTTGAACCACTCCATGGTGCTCTTTGCCTCGAGCGACCCATCTCACTCGCTGGTGACCTAATCTAGGCCATCTTCCTCCATCGCTACTGCTTTGCGTGGCTCGACGATGTCGACATTAGCGAGATCACTTTCTTTCTTCCCTGCTATTGCTCCAGATCCTACTTCGCGTCTTCCACCATTCTCTTTATGCGATGGTCTTACTCCTTATCCTATGCTTGACCGTCTTGCCGACGAAGGATCACACGGCTCCATCGTGTCTGACCATGCTCGGTAGTCGCCAGAGCCCAGTGAACTACAACTCGCCCTGCTGCTTCTCCTCCTTCATTAGTGCCTGGAGGCAAGTGTCTGCTGTGGCTCCCTTTACTCTTCTTTGTTGCCATAACGTCTCTCGCTGACACCCTCCAATTTGTAGCTGACTTCTCCTACGGGCACTCCTTTACCTCTTTGATGGTTCTATCTCCTCTACCCAGGGTTACTCTCCCTCCTTTCTAGCTACTAGCACTGCCTCTCTGCTCTCGCTCCCCTGCTCCTTTCGCTGTACAGGTGCCACAGCCCCCACAATAGCAACAGCCGTAGCACACCATCATACACCTTCGGTGGACAACATAGAACAGTTGCGGCACCTTTCAGGACATCGCAGCTCATAAGATAGTTGACCTCCCTTATGCCACTTGCCGAGACGCTGATGCTCGTAGTCTCTGTGTTCTTGAATCTTCTGCTTCAGATCTTTGATTCTCTACTGTAGCACTTTCCTTTTGTCTCGGCTGGAGGAATTTGACTTCTCCCGGTGAAAGGGAGCGGTTTCTATCGCATTGCTCCTATATATGCTGTAGGCTGTGAAGTTTGGGTTGGTTCTGGCAGAACAGGACTGCTACACCTGGCCTTCCAGATCCAAGAATAAGACACTAGTAGAGCCATCTCCTCACCAAGCCGCAACCAACAGAGATCGTCCAAGTCTATGATGCCACTTGACTTCTCTTCGTTACGCCTCACTATCGGCTGCTCCTCAACCACATCATTGAGAAGGAGAAGCATATCCATACATTCCAGAACCCCCTCTACTCTCCACTTGTGTACGACCACTACGTCCGCAGATCGGACCCTTGTTCTCTGTCTATCACCTATTGGATTACTGTTCTTGTGCTTCTTTACAATCATTGCTCCTTCCTCCAGCTGAAGCTACTGCACATCAAGTAGTTACTAGCCATACCATCTCGCCTTGTGCTAGCGTTGCCATTTACAAGGTCTACTGGTCAGCGAACCATCCTCTTTTTTCCTTTAGTAGTGCGATAGAAACAGAGGACCCTTTACTTCTTCTGCCAAAGCCAAAAGAAGCCATAGTGAGTAGGTCTCCATTGTGCAGTAGAGCATAGTTGCTACATCCTCGTGTCTTCATTGATCTTTTCTATCGAGAACTCCTTTTCCACTTTTTCAGTCATCTCCCGGATCTGCTAGAAGGGGTGATTTCCTACATCCTCTAATTCCATAGTGATACAGATTTATGATCACTCTATGGCCTGGTCAGATCACACCTACTATTGCTTGATTTGCAAATCAATTACCTTATGGAGGTGGCTACTCCATCTGCTCCCCACTAGCACCAGGGATGTCACCTACAGCCGACACCATCTTGCTATTCTGACGATCCTTCTTGCCTCTACAGCTGTAATTTCGCAGCCACTAGGAGCAGGAAAATGCAGTGACAACAACAACTTCTCAGCACTCGGTGATGATACCCTCCTCTCCCTATTGCAGATCAGCTCTAAATTTGCAATTGTCAGCACCCTCAATCTCTAATTGCTTCTTCCCTTCATCGCTATGGCTTCCAGCCTTTGCTGGTGGTGAGATCAAGGGAATCACCATATTTGATCAGTTTCCTGGCAACAACTACAAACCAGTCACTGCTTCCTTTGGTATCCTTCTTATGTAGCACGTCTATCCACTCTGCTGCTTGGAGTACTGCTCATTTGTTTGTAAAAGCTGAGCAACGTTGACAAGCCAAACCCCAAGAAGATCATCCGTTTGCTTCAGTTACACATTCCCATTCTTTGTCCCTTAATGATCTTCGGCACTGCTTCCTCAGCGAGATCACCTACTTCCCCAAACTCTTTGCTGCCTATCACTATACACTCAGCAGTGACTACTACCTCCCCAAAGGGATGAGAATAAGAGCGGCTCCATCAAAACAGGCTTGCTACACTTACTATTTTTCTTGAACCCGCCTCATTGGATCCCTACGTCTTGGACTTATTCTTATACCATTACTAAACAGAATGGAGCTAATGCCGGCAAAAGCTTTCATTGGAGCCTAGGAACCGTGCTTTCGCTGGAAAGAATCAACCGAGCACCCGCTTGTAAGCCCTTGACTCTTCAGCTACTACCAATAAGAAATGAGCTATTGACCTCGCGCTACACCTTCTCTCATTCTCCAATTACTGTTCTGGATTCGGCCATACTTGCGTGTTTTTACCACTGGCACGCACCAGCTCAGCTCATATGCGGGCCCTCTCCTTCTTAAGAGCCTTCGTCAACTTCCCTTGCGACAACTCTGTGCTGGTTTAGATTTTTCTTTCTCTCCATAACTCATCACTCAAGTGGTACTATCTTCCTCACTCCACCTCCTAACCTGTGCCTTCTCTTGCTTTCTCCGCTTTCTCACTCGATCTACTGCTAACTCTTCCATTGCTACTCTAGTCGATATATAGCATCGATGTCTTGGTCATCCCTCGACCTCTATTTAATAAAAATTATTTTCTTACTATTCCATTCCTATTTTTAAATCTAGTTATGTTATTTCTCACTGTGATACTTGTTTTAGCAATAAGAGTCATCAACTACCTTTTGGTACATCTTCTATTTCTTGCTCTAAATTGTTTGAGGTTGTTTATACTGATCTTTAAGGTCCTACGTCAGTTATCTCTTTTGATAAGTTTAGATTTTGTGTTGTCTTTATAGACTATTTTACAAAATACACATGGTTCTATCCTCTCCATCAAAAGTTTGATGTCGCTGTTGTTTTCTTCAACTTTAAGAACTTAGTCAAGAATTACTTTCAGACTACTATTAAAATCATTTATTCTGATGGTGAGGGTGAATATAAAGCTCTTGCATGTTATCTATCCACTTGTGGTATTCAACATCTTAAGTCCCCTCCTTATACTCCTTAACTGTTTGGCTCTATCGAATAGAAACATCGATGTATTGTTGAAACTGGTCTAACAATGCTCTATCAGGCTTCTATGCCATCTACCTTTTGGTCCGTAGCCTTTCAAATTGTTGTCTATCTCATTAATCACATGCCTACTCCTACAATATCAATTACCATTTGAAAAGCTACTTCAAAAATGTCCCAAGCTATAAACATTAAAGGTATTTGCCTGTCTATGTTATCCATGGTTACGTTCCCACAATTCTTATAAAATACAGCCTCAATCTTACCTTTGTATTTTTATTGGATACTGTCTTAAATATAATACCTTCCGGTGTTATGACCCTCACACTGCTAAAGTCTTTATTTCCAAACATGTCACTTTTATGGAGTCTGTCTTTCCCTTTCGAGATCACGAGCAATTTGTCATCCCATTGGATTTCTATGACACATCTTCATCCTCCGATGCATCTCTGCTGGATCCCCACTCTCTTGTTACTTCTGTTCTATAATTTTCTTCTCCCTCCTCTCATCTGGTTCCTCCTCTTCCTATGTAATTATCTTTAGAACCATAGCCTTTGTCCTTACCTTATCATGATACTTCTATTGTACTTCCGCCTGACTCACCAGTGATAGCCCTTATCCCCCAATACTATTATAGCCTCCCAACATCCAATACAAACTTATTCCAGAAGTAGTATCCTTAAACCACGTCAAGTTCTTGACTTACATGCTAGCACCAAATCTTCCCTTAACTCTATTGAACAAACTTCCTTTACCTAAGACCAAAAATCTCCACATTGGAATAAAACTATGTGTGAAGAGTTTGATACTCTCTTTCATAATGCTACATGGACTCTTACCCATTCTCACTCTACATAAAACATTATTGGGTGCATTCAAATTAAGTGAAACCCTGATGACTTGATGTTGACTACACTGAGACATTTAGTCATGTTGTTAAACATACTATAATCTAGCTCATCCTAAATTTGACAATATCCAAATATTGGTGTTTATGCCAATTAGATGTTAAAAATATGTTTTTACAAAGGACTCTCATTGAAGATGTTTTTATAGAGCAACCTCCAGGCTTTATACATCCTCAATATCCACAGAATGTTTATAAACTCCAAAAGACCATTTATAGACTTCGTTAGGCTCCATGAGCCTGGTAACTAAACTTAGTCTATACTTGTCTTCAGTCAGCTTCATCAACTATAAATTTGATGTCTCCCTATTTCTATGCCAATAGTATAGGCACACTATCTGTCTTCTAATCTATGTGGATGATATTATTGTCACAGGTGATAACTCTATGGAGGTTAAGATGTTTATTAAGCAATTGGCCAACATATTTTCTCTTAAAGATCTTGGTAATCTGAATTATTTTCTCAGTGTCGAGGCTATGTTTACATCTTTTGACCTCTTTCTTTCATAAAGAAAGTACATTCATTATTTACTTTTGAAAACAAACAGGATGTAAAAGAGGTTACCACTGCTCTATCTACCTGTTAGTCACTAAAGTTATGTGATGGTAGTTATGCTACAGACACTACTCAATATCGGCAGGTGATTGGCTCCTTATAATATCTCACTCTTACTCGTCTAGATGTCTCCTTTGCAGTTAATAAATTATCTCAGTTTATGCATTGACCGTCTACTTTGTGCTTGATCATCCAATAGCTTCAAAAGTGGAGTCAAAAATTAATTTTTAAGTATTCCCGAGATGCTAGTCTTAAACACTATGTTCTGGGCGGTTCAGCCACCTGACACAGCCTAAGAGACTGTGTTCTAGGCGATTCAGCCGCCTGACAGTCTAGGAGACTATGTCTAGGCGGTTCAGTCACCTGACACAATCTGGGAGACTGTGTTCTGGATAGTTCAGTTGCCTAACAGTTTGGGAGACTTTGTTTAGGCAGTTCCACCGCCTAGTCTAGGTAGTTCAACTCTTTGACACACCTTCGAAGATTGTGTCATCTTGGATACCGTGTCTTCGAAGATAATGTCTTATCTGACTTTTAGTTACTAAAATAACTTTTATAATAAGTCCAAATTAGCCCCAATTAAGGCTTAATGGTCTCTTAATTGAGTTAGTAAAACTAACTCTCATTACGATGCTAACTACAACACTCAACGTATAATGTTCGTTATCCGATCATCTCTTCGATGAACTCCCGACATCTTTCTGATGCAACCCCAGTGAGCTCTCGATTTCTTTCGACGAACTCCCAACAAACTTCTAGCATTCTTCCGATGAACTTCTCGGTGAGTTCTCAATAACCTGTCGACGAACTCTCGACGAACTTCCTGGCAAACTTTTGGTGAGCTCCCGACAACATCACCCGAACCTCGGTTGACCTCTGGCACAACATCTGATTGTACTACTCTTTATTGTCACAGTTAATCCTGCATCATTTTTTCTAACACATAAGTTAGATTATAAAACCCATCAATTAATTTTATCATTAAAATTTGAGATTCAACAATCTCCCCAATTTTGATAATGACAACCAATTGATGACGGAGTTAACTTTAACTCCCCCTATGTATATGTCATAGGATAAATATAACAAACTTGAATTCAAAAGAACCTAACACTTTTGAATCCAAGCGTTTTGACAATTTTCACAATGTAACCATACATGATACCTACATGATAAAATTTTTTTTTAGAGATTCATTTTCTTGGTATCACATTAAAAATTTTAATCATTACGTTCACAATATAACCATGTCATTAATTATGATATAGCATTCATTTCAACTATTTCAAAGATCTCAAAATATCTCTCATATGTCATTTCTCCCCCTTTATAACAAAAAGGAGAAATGCTCAATTTATATTTAAACATTTATCATAAATATCTATCATTTAAACATTTATCATTTTTGAATATTTATCATACTATTTATTATTTTTAAATATTTATCATATCATTTATCATTTGTCATCAATATACTATCTCTCCCCTTTTTGTCATCATAACTTTTTTAAACAATTGTTCAAAACAAATGTTCATTACATGATAAAATTTCAAACACAACATTTATCATATGTCATCAATCATGCCATTTCTCCTTATTATCAAAAAGGAGAAATATTCACCACACATTTGAATACTAAATGTTCAATACATATGTTAATACATTTATCATAAATATTCATTACACAAAGAAGGAAATCTAGTCCATTCTCCCCCTTAGTAAAAAAAAAATAAAGTTTAATCTATTTCGTATTAAGTTATTTTCTTCCCATTTTTAAATAAAATAGAAGAAGAAGAAGAAGAAGAAGAAGAAGAAGAAGAAGAAGGGGAGGGGTGTCAAAGATCCAAAATCAAGTATCCCAAAACAAAATAAATTATTAAGAGAGGGGGATACATATTCATGAATCCAAGAATCAAAATATTGAAAGATAGCTCAAAAGTCGAGAAAAGTCAAGAAGATTATAGAGCTATTTATGTATTCAAAGATCATCTCATGTAAATTTTAAGCAAAAGCTCAAGAAGTCTGAAAAATTAGCAAATCATGTATTTGAATAATTTAACATTCCCAACTCTCTTAGAAGAAAGTCAAATTGGTCTTCATTTAATGGCTTAGTGAAGATATCAACCAATTGACGCTTAATATCAATAAATTCTAAAGATATATTATGATTATTTACATGATCTCTAATAAAGTGATGCCTAATGTCAATATGTTTAGTTATTGAGTATTGATTGAAATTTTTAGTTAGATATATTACACTAGTATTATCGCATTTGATAGGAATATTTTTTAAGTCAATTCCATAATCTTCTAAGGTTTTTTTATCTAAATAACTTGTGCACAGCATGCACCAGCTGCTATGTACTCAGCTTCGACTATAGATAATGCAATCAAATTTTGTTTCTTAGAAGACCAAGAAACAAGAGCATGTCCTAAGAATTGGCATATTCCGGTGGTACTCTTCTTATCTATTCTACAACCTCAAAAATTGGCATCCGCATAGGCAAGCAAATCAAAGTTTTTAGACTTAGGATACCATAATCTTAAATTAGAAGTTCCTTTTAAATATCTAAATATTCGTTTAAATACCTTAAAATGAGAATATTTAGGATTAGATTGAAATCTTGCATATAATCCAACACTAAACATCGATCTAGTAGTAGTTAAATATAATAAACTACCTATCATTTCTCTATATTTTTTTGATCAAAATTTTCAGCTTCATTATCCAAGTCTAATTTTGTAGAGGTGCTCATGAGTGTGTTGATAGCCTCAGCATTGTCCAGACTAAAATATTTTAACAAATCTAATATATACTTAGTTTGACTTATAAAGATACCATCATTTAATTATTTTATTTGTAAGCCTAAGAAAAATGTTACTTTACCCATTAGGCTCATTTCAAATTCTTGGCTTATACTCTTGTCAAAAGATTCACATAAGGGTTCATTTGTTTAACCAAAAATAATATCATCAATATAAATTTGAATAACTATAAAATTATTTTCAAAATACTTAAAAAATAATATGGTATCAACTTTGTCTTTCAAAAAATTGTTTGAAATAAGGAAAGAGCTACGTCTTTTGTACCAAGCTCTAAGGGCTTGTTTCAATCTATAAAGACCTTTAGATAATTTGAAAACATAATTCAGAAAAATATCATTTTCAAAATCGGGGGGTTGTTCAACATAAGGAAATGAAATCATTAAGAAAATTACTTTTGACATCCATTTAAAATAATTTAAAATTCTTAAAAGAGGCAAAGGCAAGGAGCATCCTTATGGTTTCAAGTCTAGCCATAGGAGCGAATATCTCTTCATAATCGATCCCTTCTTCTTGGTTGAAACTCTTGGCCACTAATCTAGCCTTATTTCTAACCATGATACCATTTTCATCTTGCTTGTTTCTAAAAACCCATTTAGTACCTATTATTAAATAGTCATTAGGTCTAGAAACAAGCTCCCATACCTCATTTTTCTCAAATTGATTTAACTCTTAATACATTTAAATAGCCCAAAAATCATCTTTTAGGGCTTTCTCAATAAATTTTGGTTCAATTTAAGATAAAAATATAGGATTAGCACAAAAATTCTTAAATGATGAACGAGTTTGAACAACTTTTGATGTATCTCCAATTATTAACTCCTTAGTATGAGCATCTACATACTTCCATTCCTTGGGTAAGGATTTCTTGGAAGTAGATGCATCTAAGTTATTCTAGAGAGGAGATTTATCATTTTAATTTAAATTATCAAAATCAAAATTATTATCAAAGTCAATTTTCTTCAAATTGGAAACCTCATAAAAAATAATATGGATGGATTCCTCAATTACAAGAGTTCTTTTATTAAAGACATGATAAGCTTTTGAAATTGAGAAATAACCAAGAAATATGCCTTCATCGAATTTTGCATCGAACTTTCCTAAGGTATCTTTTTCATTTTAAATAAAATATTTACAATCAAATACTTTGAAATACGAAATATTGGGTTTTTTATTTTTTCACAATTCGTAAGGAGTTTTGGAGAGTAATGGTCTTATGAGAACCATATTCATGACATAGAATGCTGTGTAAACATGATTAGGTTATGTTCGTTTAACATGGTTCTAGCCATTTCTTGTAATCTCCTATTTTTTTTTTCCATTACTCCATCTTGTTATGGATTTCTAGGAGTAGAAAAATTATGATTATACTCATTTGAGTCACAAAAATTTTAAAAATCATAATTTTTAAACTCACCACCATGATCACTATGTATAGATGAAATCATAAAATCCTTTTCGTTTTGAACAAGTTTACAAAAGTTTGAAAAATATTTAAAAGAATCACTTTTGTGTACCAATAAACAGGTCCAAGTGAATCTACTATAATCGTCTACAATAACAAACATATATTTGCTATCTCCTAAGCTTGTAGTATCAATTAGTCTAAATAAATATAAATGGATCAATTGTAGTGGCCTAGAGGTACTTATTTGATTTTTTTACTTGAAACTACTTTTTATTTGTTTTCCTAGTTGATATGCATCACAAACTTTATCTTTTACGAACTTGATGTTAGGCATTCCTCTTACTAGATTTTTAGTTGAGATTTGGTTTAATAGTTTCATGATAGCATGTCCTAGTCTCCTATGCCAAATCCATGCATCATCATTTAAGGTCGAAAAATATATTTTATTACAAAAATTATCAATGTCAATAGTATATACATTATTGCTTCTTAAGGTAATCATAAAACTATTTTTATGTGATATTTCAATTATATAAGCATTAGATTCAAATTTGATAATATATCATTTATCTCACAATTGACTAACGCTTAGTAGATTATGTTTCAAACCATCAATTAATAATACATCTTCAATCAAGAGATTTGATTTGTTACCTATGGTTCCTTTTCCAATGATTTTTCCCTTGTTGTTATCTCCAAAGGTGATAAATCTTTTATTTAAGCTAGTAAGCTTGGAGAAATGAGTTGGATTTTCGGTCATATGCCTTGAGCATCTACTATCAAGGTACAATTAAATGCTTCTAGCCTTTGTTTGGAGACATACCTAAAGAAAGAGGGTTTTGGTTTAGGTACCCATTTGCCTTTGACGGAGGCGATATACTATATACCCATCCACATGATAGAGCCAGCTAGTCTCATAGCCACTTGTGTGGAGATACTAAGGAGGATATAGTACAGGTGCTCGTTAGATAATGAGTTTACTGATTGATCCGCTTATGGAATGCTATATGGTTAATGATACCTAATATCAAACAGCGATTCCATAGTACCAATTGTGCACCTGGTCCTTAGACTTGAGACACCAAGGATGCCTTGTATAAGTACTCCTTTCTTTGATGCCAGTCTTATATGTTTGTATCGAGATTGGTAGCCAACCTTATGAAGGCAATTGTGTGTCAATAGAGGATCATCCACTCTTAGTATCATGAGAGGAATATCCCATATGTGCTTACTTTGACAAATCCCTGACCAGGGTCATTCGAATTGAGAGAGAAAGAGTTCTCCAGTAGAATCCAAATAAAGCAAGACAAACTGATTCCGTATGTGACCTGACAGTACCATGTCCAATATATGGTCTTTGGGATATTATTTGGATGAGAGATTATAGATACATGGTAACTATGGACAGACAGGTATGATTGATTTGATCCCCCATGTACCATCTAGGGACTATGACGTAGTGGCCTAGTACTTCCATAGTCGATAAGTCGAATAAATTATTATGAGGATAATAATTCACTATATCAGAAGGAGTTCTCATGGGAGTGACTCACGGCCAGCTCGATATCGGGTCTAGAGGGTCACACACATATGGTAGATGCTTCAGCGAATAGAGGATTGGATGAAGATCCAATTAGCCCCTATTCTCATTAGATGAGATCCTATGTTGATGGGCTCCTTAATTAAGGTCCAATTATAGGCCTAAGGAGATTATTAGATAGAGATCCAATAATGCAAGGTTAGTGGGTTATTGGATGGAGATCCAATACCCACTAAGGAAGGAGCTCTAGGGTTTTGGTGGCTCTCTATAAATAGGAGGGGAGACTCATGATTGATAGGCTACAGCTTTAGCCACCACATCTTATTCTCCTCTCTCCTTCTGAGCAAGAGTTGTGAGATTAGATCGAAGGAGTTTTACTATAGAGATCTATCGTATGGATACCACTAGAGAGGAGGACGCTTGACCTCTTCATCTTCTCCATCCGAATCTAGAATACAAAGGTATACGATCTCCCTAGGTAAAATCAATCTCTCACACATCGTGGTTTTATTGATTTTTATATTTTCTCGTGACCCTAATCTTTTACACGATGATTTGATCTGCGTAAAAAATCAATTTTTGTTTTGATTTCCGCTGTGTATGTGATGCACCAGCTAAGGTTTCCTAACAATGGTATCAGAGCCAAGGTTTTCATGCTAAAAATTAGTTTTAAATTATGTGCGATGAGATTGAATTGCGTAGAACTATTTTACATGCTTGTTGGTAGTAGGCATCGGTCGGGCCACCTACCAGTGGTGGTGGCCGTCGTGTGGGCGCCTTGGTAGGTGTCGATTGCAAAGGCACGCCTATGCAAGGGCAGCGGTGATGGTGGCGTAGTGAGGGTGAAGGTGGGCTAGGGCATTTTTTAAAAAAACATTTATGCCCCTTAGAATTTAAGAAATTTCAACTTTGTCCCCTTTATACATAATTCCTTAAATACCCTCAATATTTCTAAAAATTCTAAGGACTATCCTCTCATCAGAATATCAAAAATACCCTCAATAATTCTAAAAATTTCGAGGACTGTTCTCATGTATAGAATTCTAAAAATACCCTTGATAATTCTGGAAATTACGAGCATATCTTGATTTCCAAAAAAATAATTAATTAAATAGTTTAATTAATTATTATTATATATATCTAGTAATCTTGCATATGATGTGATGTACATATGATGTATGATGTGAATGGATGATCATGAGCCATGTGTTGTGATGTGTGTAATTATGATTATTATTATTATTATTGGGGCTTGCAAGCCTGCGTTTTTTGTTTCTTGTTTATTATTAGGTCTGCGCGCCTGTGATTATTTGTAATTACATGGAGAGATGCAGTGGGAGCGTGGAGGTAACAACAAGACCCACGATGCTGACGAAACCGATGATGATGAGATCAATAATCACAGGGTATAGAGATATGCCAATGCACACATAGATCCTATTGAATGTTATTAGGCTCATTGGCTTGGGCTTAATCATATTAGGTGACGACTCATGATTATATGGTGTGGCTTGCATATGTGATGTGTTATACACTTACTAGATATATGTATATATACATTTGCATGCTATGTAGATACATATTAAATATGTATGTGTGTGACACGACATATTAGGAGATCGATACGAAACAAAAACTCCTCCTATAATAATATTAAGTCGGTAAGCATGAGGTAATAAGATTGACCCACGTGACCTTCCATCGTTATAGAAAGAAATTGAATCATGACATAGGTTGAGTTGGTCGAGTCCCTCGAGGCTCACCTATCTACGTGATCGAGTTCATGCCTACGACATAGAGATGTCATCGGTGACCTGAGGATATGATATGCTTGGTCGAGTCCCTCAAGGGCATATCATCAAATTAGACTTATCTTATAACGATGGTGATGACTTAACTGAATATCATGGTTGGTCGAGTCCCTCGAGACCATTATGATTCGGAGGCCGAACGTGACGAGAATCACAAGGAGTTGTGATTGGCAAGAGTTGCCTACCTTTTGGGCTTGGTGTAATTGGTCGAGTCCCTCGAGGTTGCACTAAGACGTCAATTGGATCCCGATCCCCACTAGAAGTCTGCTGGAGACTTTCGTCTCACGTGTTGAGGGTGTCGCATGATTCGCTAAGAAAATAGTGGGAGTACATTAAGATAGGAGTCCATATTTTAATTAGTATTTTTTATAAAATATGTATATTATTTATTTTCACTATATCTTATTTATCGCTTGCAAAACCCCTATATGGCATATTTAATGCCAACCACCTCATTGGTCCAAACGCTCCATGATTTGAGAATTGTTCTTACAAAAGAGAAAATCGTATATGTCCTTAATACGATTGTGCTCACGTTGGAGGAAAGGATAAGCGAGGATGAGATCGCTCACTTTGTGAAGTATAAATATAATCCTAAAGGATAATCTGTATGTTGATCGTATACTTCAGTCCCTACCAGATTCCTTTTCACAATTCATTATTAACTTTAATATAAACAAGTTTGAGGCGACTCTACCTGAGTTCCTCAATATGTTGAGGGAAGCTGAGAGTACCATCAATAAAGAAAAGTCAGTTCTCTATATTGGTGAGACTAATAGGAAAAGGAATGCTAGTAAGACCCTTAAGAAGGGCAAGGACAAAGAATGGTCGAGTAAGACAAAGGTTGCCAAGAAAGACCTAGCAAAGGACAAAGGACAGTGCTTCCACTACGGCCAAGATGGGAATTGAAAAAGGAACTGTAAGGACTACCTTGCAAATAAGGCGAAATAGAAGCTTGGAGAAGCTTCAGGTATATTCATGATCAGTCTTCACTTGTCAAATTTTCATGATAACACATAGGTATTGGATATTGGGAGTGATTATCATATTTGTAATTCATTGCAAGTTTTGACAAAGCCTAAGAGACTTGCTGGAGATGAGATGGACCTCAAAATGGGCAATGGAGCAAGAGTTACTATAGTTGCCATTGCGGAGGTCACCCTACATCTGTCTTGTGGAGCTATCATTACATTGGATGTATACTATTTTGTTCTCTCTATTATCAAAAATATTATATCCATCTCTTGTTTGACAATTAGTGGATATAAATTAGTTTTTGAGAATAATAGTTATTCAATAATTATGGATGATGATATCATCTCTAGAGGGACCCTTGTAAATGACTTATATGTGTTAGACACTTCTTCATATATCATGAATATAAATATATCTAAGAGAAAAAGAGATGAGGTGAATAATGCAAACTTATGACATTATAGACTAGGTCATATATACGAGGGAAGGGTTCAAAGTTGCTGAAAGATAGATACTTAGATCCATTTGACTATGATATGCAACTTGTGAACCTTGCCTTCGTGGAAAGATGGCCAACTCTCCTTTTAGTGGAACTGGAGAGAGAGCCACCGAGTTATTAGAACTCATACAAAGTGATGTATATGGTCCCATGTCGATTTAGGCTATAGGTAGTTACTCATATTTCATTACATTCACTAATGATTTATCTAGGTATATATATATGTACTTAATGAAGTATAAATATGAGGCATCTGAGAAATTCAGGGAATATAAGAATAAGGTAGAGAATCAAATTGAAAAGATTATTAAGACTCTTCAATTAGATCGAGGAGGAGAGTACTTGAGTATAGAGTTCAAGTGTATTAGAAAGGAGGAATCGTACGCTGTTAGACATGGAGCGGTCGATGATGAGTTTCGCTGACCTACCCATTTCATTCTGGGGTTACGCCCTAGAGACTACAGCTTACCTTCTGAATAGAGTTCCATCAAAGTTGGTAGTGTCTACACTATATGAGATATGGAAAGAAAAGAAGCTCGATCTTAAGATTATTAAGATTTGGGGCTATCCTGCCCACGATAGAAGACACAACCCCAATAAGTTGAAATGAAGGACAGAATGGTGCATATTCGTGGGATACCCAAAGGAAACTTGTGGGTATTATTTCTATCATTCCGAGGACCAAAAGGTCTTTGTTACCAAAAGAGTTGTGTTCCTTAAGAAGGAACACATTCTTGGTGGAAACAGTGGGAGTGACATAGAATTGAGCGAGGTTAGAGAACCTAGCTAAAGCACCATTCCAGAGCCCGAGTCTGTTTAGGTACCTAACACACAAGTTCTAACTTTATGTAGGTCTATCTCACCCTCCTGAAAAATATGTGGGACATATCAGTAGAGATGACTCTCAGGATGTTGATCCTCAGACCTACGAGGAGGCTATTATGAGTATAGACTCCGGGAAGTGGCAAGAAGCCATGAATTCTGAGATGGATTCCATGTACTTTAATAAGATTTGAAACCTTGTGGATGCACCTAAGGGTATTGTACCCATCGACTGCAAATGGATCTTCAAGAAGAAGATCGAAGTCGATGGAAAGGTAGAGACCTATAAAGCAAGGCTGGTAGCTAAAGGATATCGTCAAAGACAAGGAGTTGACTATGACGAAACCTTTTCACTTGTAGTCATGCTTAAGTCCATTAGAATTATTTTGGGCATTCTAGCACACTACGACTATGAGATCTGGCAGATGGATGTCAAAATGATATTCCTCAATGACAACCTCAAGGAAGAGGTGTATATGATACAGCCAGAGGGATTCATATCTAAAGAGAGTTTATATAAAGTGTGCAGGTTGCTTAGATCCATTTATGGATTGAAGCAAGCTTCCCGAAATTGGAACATAAGATTTGATGAGATGATCAGATCTTATGACTTCATTAAGAACGAAGATAAGCCTTATATGTACAGGAAGGTAAGTGGAAGCACTATCACTTTCTTAGTGCTATATATAGATGACATCCTAATCATTGGGAATGATGCAGGAATGCTCTCCACACTAAAGGCTCAAGATTATCCAGAAACTTCTCCATAAAAGACTTAGGAAAATCATCCTATATTTTGGGGATCCGGATCTATAGAGATAAATCCAAAAGGATGTTTGGCTTGTCCCAGTCTAGGTACATAGACTCCATTGTCAAAAGGTTTGGTATGGAGAATTCCAAGAGAGGTCTTATACGATGAGACATGGAGTATCACTTTCTAGGAGTATGTCCCCAAAAACTCCTGAAAAAAGGGCAGGCATGAATAGGATACCTTATGCCTCAGCGATAAGGTCTATCATGTATGCAATGCTATGTACTAGGCCTAATATAGCACATGCTCTGAGTGTCACGAGCAGGTATTAAGTAGATCCAGGTTTAGAACATTGGAATGCATCAAGTGTATCCTTAAGTACTTGAGAAGGACTAATGATCTTTTACTGGTATATGGAGGAGATAGCCTCTAGGTTGAGGGCTACAAGTACTCGAGTTTTCAGTCCAACATTGATGATAGCAAGTCAAATTTAGGGTATGTTTTCACCCTGAATAGAGGAGTAGTAAGTTGGAAGAGTTCCAAGTAAGATACTACTACTGACTCGACCAAAAAGGTGGAATACATTATTGTAGCAGAAGCAGCAAGATGAAGGGGTGTGGATAAAGAAGTTTATTAAGGATTTGAGAGTCATACCAAGTAGCATGAAACTGACTCGCATATATTGTGACAGCGACAGAGTGATAACTCTAACAAAGGAACTCAGGTCTCAACAGAATTGTTCTGAGGAGGTTCCATCTGATTAGAGTGATCATGACACAAAAAGATATAGCAATAAAAATAGTTTTATCTGCAAATAACATTGCAGATCTATTGACAAAGCCACTAGCTCAGATTATATTTGAGCATCACAAGGGTCTGATGTGGATCAAACACATAGGTAATTAGCTTCTGGTCAAGTGGGAGATTATTAGTTACAGGTGCCATGCAAGCCAATCACGTGAGTGATAACACATATGACACGCTGTGTGATCTTTTTGCTTATGATTAATATTAGCATATTCTCACATTATATTATTTGTTACATATATATCGTGATATCCTTAATTCTGTGCAATGAGAATTGGATCATGATAATGAGATCGATTCACCTTTAAACACAGATCCTAAATAATCCCGATCATAGGTTACTCAAGAGTGACATTGAGATAATCGGATAGATCGGTGTATTATATACCTATCCATATGATGGAGGCGACTGGTCTCATAGCTACTTGTGTGGAGACACTAAGGATATAGTACAGGTGCTCATTAGAGAATGAGTTCACTGATTGATCTGCTTATGGAATACTGTATGGTTAATGATACCTAATGTCAGACAACGATTCCATAGTCTCAGTTGTGCATCTGGTCCTTAAACTTGAGACACTAAGGATGCCTTGTATGAGTACTCCTTTTCTTTGATGCCAGACTTACAGGTTTGGAAAGTTTCAGATCTGGACAACTGGCTATCAGGATTGGTAGCCAATCTTACGAAGACAATTGAGTGTCAATAGATGAACATCCACTCTCGGTATCATGAGAAGAATATCTCATATGTGCTTACGTAGACAAATCCCTGGCCAGGGTCATTCATGTTGAGAGAGGAGTTCTCCGATACAATCCGAATAGAGCAAGACAAACTGATTTCGTATGTAACATGATAGTACCATGTCCAATATACGGTCTTTGGGATATTATTTGGATGAGGGATTATAGATACATTGTAACTATGGACAGACAAGTCTGATAGATTTGATTCCCCCTGTACTGTCTAGGGACTATGGCATAATGACCGAGTACATCCATAGTTGATGAGACGAGTAAATTATTATGGAGATAATAATTTACTATATCAGAAAGAGTTATGCTGAGAGTGACTCACGGCCAGCTCGGTATCGGGCCTAGAGGGTCACGCATATATGGTGGATGCTTCAACGAATAGAGGATTGGATGAAAATCCAATTAGCCCCTATTCTCATTAGATGAGATCCTATATTGATGGGCTCCTTGATTAAGGTCTAATTATAGGCCTAAGGAGATTATTAGATAGAGATCTAATAATGCAAGGTTAGTGGGATATTGGATAGAGATCCAATACCCACTAAGGAAGGAGCCCTAAGATTTTGGTGGCTCTCTATTAATAGGAGGGGAGACTCATGATTGATAGGCTGTAACTTTTGCCACCACCTCATATTCTCCTCCCTCCCTCTGAGTAAGAGTTATGAGATCAAATTGGAGGAGTTTCACTACAGAGATTCATCGTGTGGATACCGCTAGAGACGAGGACGCTTGACTTCTTTCATCTTCTCTATCCGGATCTAGAATACAAGGATATATGATCTCCCTAGGTAAAATCAATCTCTCATACATCGCGGTTTTATCGGTTTTTATGTTTTTCTTATAACCCCAATCTTTTGCACGATGATTTGATCTGCGTGGGAAACTGATTTTTATTTTGATTTTCGCTACACATGTGATGCGCCTGTTGAGGTTTCCCAACATTATTAAGGTACCATTTAGTACTTCTAGCCTTTGTTTGGAGATATACCTATAAGAAAGAGGGTTTTAGTTTAGGTACCCATTTGCCCTTGGGTTCCTCATGAAAAATTCTACCTAATTTTACTAATGGCGTCGAGTTGTTTATGGTTCATTTAGGAACCCAAATTAATTTTTGTAGACTATGCTTTTTAAATAAATGTTTATAAGTACAGTATCCAATTCTTCCATAAAAATTATATTTATTTCTATGTGAAACATATAACGTAGGTCTTTTAACGAAGATGGTTGGCTTTTGTTGAGTGTTACACACAAAGCCAATTCCTTCCTTTCTGTAAACATAACCCTTATTAGCAAATTTGTTACCTATTTTAATTTTTTCTAATGTTTCATGTAATAAAATATTTTCTTTCTTAAGTATATCTAATTCTTCACACTTAGTGCAAGGAACTATCCTATATTCATCATACTCCTTTTTAAAATTTTTAAACTTACTAGCAATTGAAGCATGATTTTTCTTTAACAATTTATACTTATTACTAGCTAATTTAAGATCATCAAACAAGTCATTAAATGTATTAAATAATTCAACATAAGATAAAGAAGATTCATTTAGATTACTTACCTCGTTGCCAAATTCCATTAAAGCGTAATTTGTAACTTCTTCCTTGTTGGTTGGCTCTTCATCTTCAAATGAACTTGAGTCATCCCAAGTAGCTTTAAGCGCCTTCTTCTTCTTTGGTTGCTTCTTCTTCACTTGGGGACATTCATATTTGAAGTGTCCCGGCTTCTTACATTCGTAACATATTATTGAGTCCTTTTTGAGTTTACTTTTGTTCTTCGCATCTTGTCTTATTTTAGTCATTTTTAAGAATTTCTTAAATTTTCTTGTAAGAAGTGTGAAGTCCTCATCATCATCATCGTTACTTGAGTTTTCTCCTAAGTGGTCTTCCTTGGTTCGAAGTGCTATGTCCTTCTTGTTCTTTGGAAGGTTGTTCTCGAGTTCATCATTTATTATATATGTTATTTCATAAGTCATCAAAGATCCAATTAGTTCTTCAAGTCGAAATTTATTTATATCTTTTGCTTCTTGTATTGCCGTTACTTTAGGATCCCAACTTTTAGGAAGGGATCTTAATATTTTGTTAACAAGTTCAAAATTAGAAAAACTTTTACTAAGCGCTTTTAAACCATTGACGACATCCGTAAAACGGGTGTACATGTCTCTTATGGTCTCACTTGGTTCCATGCGAAACAACTCATAGTTATGCACCAAAAGATTAATTTTTGACTCTTTGACTCAACTAGTGCCTTCGTGTGTAACTTCGAGTGTGTACCAAATTTCATAAGCAGTTTCACATATAGAAACCCGATAAAATTTGTTTCTATTAAGAGCGCAAAATAAAGCATTCATCACTTTAGCATTCAAAGAGAAAGTCTTATTTTCTCAATCACTATATTCATTCATCTATTTGGAATGCTGAGAAACCACAGTGGGTGCATCACATACACAGCAAAAATCAAAACAAAAATTGATTTCTCACGCATATCAAATCGTCATGCAAAAGATTGGAGTCGCGAGAAAAATGCAAAAACCGATAAAACTACGATATGTGAGAGACTGATTTTACTTAGGGAGATTGTATATCCCTGTATTCCAGATCCGGATGGAGAAGATGAAGGAGGCCAAGCGTCGTCCTATTTAGCGATATCCACATGATGGATCTATGCAATGAAACTCCTCCAATATAATCTCGTAACTCTTGCACACAAGGAGGGAGGAGAATAGGAGGTAGTAGCTAAAGCTACCGCCTATCAACCATGAGTTTTCCCACATATTTATGGAGAGCCACCAAAACCCTAGGGCTCCTTCCTTAGTGGGTATTGGATCTCCATCCAATAACTCACTAATCTTGCATTATTGGATCTCTATCTAATAATCTCCTTAGGCCTCTAACTGGGTCTTAATCAAGGAGCCCATCAACATAGGGTCTCATCTAATGAGAATAGGGGCTAATTGGATCTTCATCCAATCCTCTATTCGTTGAAGTATCCACCATATGTGTGTGACCCTCTAGGCCCAATACCGAGCTCGCTGAGTCACTCTCATCAGAACTCCTTCTGATATAGTGAATTATTATCCCTATAATAATTTACTCGACTCATCAACTATGGACGTACTAGGCCACTACGCCATAGTCCCTAGACGGTACAGGGGGATCGAATCTGTTGGACCTGTTTGTCCACAGTTACTATGTATCTATAATCCCTCATCCAACTAATATCCTAGAGACCGTATATTAGACATGGTACTGTCAGGCCACATATAGAATCCTTTATTGTCTCATCCTAATCGGATTCTCTCAGAGAACTTTTTCTCTCTTAATCCGAATGACCCTGGCTAGTGATTTGTTTGAGCAAGCACATATAAGATATTTCTCTTGTGATATCAAGAGTGGATGATCCTCTATTGACACTCAATTGCCTTCGTATGGTTGACTATCAATCCCAATAACCAGTTATACCAGATCTGAAACTATCTAAACCTGTAAGTCTGGAGTCAAAGAAAGGAGTACTCATACAAGATATCTTTAGTGTCTCAAGTCTAAGGACCAGATACACAACTAGGACTATGGAATCACTGTCTGACATTAGGTATCATTAACCATATAACATTCCATAAGTGGATCAATTAGTGAACCCATTTTCAAATGAGCACTTGTAGTGTCTCCACATAAGTGGCTATGAGACCAGTCGTCTCCATCATATGGATGGGTATATAGTACATCGATCTTCCCGGTTATCTCAATGTCCCTCTCAAGTAACCTATGACCGAGATTATTTAGGATCTATGTTTAAAGGTAAGTCAATTTTATTATCATGATCTCATCACGATCTGACTCCCATTGCACAGAACCAAAGACATCATAATATATATGTAACAGATAATATGAGAATATACCAATATTAATCATAAGAAAAAAGATCACATGACATGTCACATGTGCCATCACTCACGTGATTGGCTTGCAGGGCACCTGTAACCAGTAATCTCCCACTTGACCAAAAGCCAATCACCTATGTGTGTGATCCCATCAAACCCCTATGACGATCAAATACAATCTGAGCCAGCGGCTTCGTTAGTGGATCTACAATGTTATCTTCGGATGAAACTCTTTCCATTGCTATATCTTTTTGGGTCATGATCACTCTGATTAGATGGATCCTCTTCAGAATAATTCTGATGAGACTTGGGTTCCTTTGCTAGAGTTATCGCTTTGTCGCTGTCACAATATATAGGAGTTAGCTCTACACTGCTTAGTATGATTCCCAAATCCTTGATGAACTTCTTTATCCACACCCCTTCCTTTGCTGTTTCTACTATAGCAATGTGTCTCTATGGTCGAGTCAACAGTAGTATCTTACATGGAACTCTTCCAGCTTACTGCTCTGCTATTCAGGGAGAAAACAAATCCTAAATTTGACTTGCTATCAGCAATGTCGGACTGAAAACTCGAGTCTATCTAGCCCTCAACCTGGAGGCTACTTTCTTCATATATCAATAAAAGATTCTTAGTGCTTCTCAAGTACTTAAGGATACACTTTACTGCCTTCCAATATTCTAAACCTAGATTGGCCTGATACTTGCTTATGACACTCAGAGTATGTGCTATATCAGCCCTAGTATATAGCATCATATACATGATAGACCCTATCACTCAGGCATAAGGTATCTTATCCATGTCTACCCTTTCTTCAGGAGTCTTTGGGGACATACTTCTAGAAAGTGATATTCCATGTCTCATCGGTATAAGACCTCTCTTGGAATTCTTCATGTCAAACCTTTTGACAATGAAGTCTATATACCTAAACTAGGACAAGCCAAACATCCTTTTGGATCTATCTCTATAGATCTGGATCCCCAAAATATAAGATGATTCCCCTAAGTCTTTCGTGGAGAAGTTTCTGGATAGCCAAGTCTTTACTATGGAGAACATTTCTACATTATTCTCAATGATTAGGATGTCATCCATATATAGCACCACGAAGGTGATAGCACTTTCACTTACCTTCCTATACACACAAGGCTCATCTTCATTCTTAACAAAGTCATAAGATCTTATCATCTCATCAAATCTTATGTTCCAACTTTGGGAAGCTTGCTTCAATCTATAAATGGATCTAAGTAACCTGCACACTTTATATGGGCTCTCTTTGGATACAAACTCCTATGGATGTATCATATGCACCTCCTCCTCGAAGTTGTCATTAAGGAATACCATTTTGACATCCATTTGCCAGATCTCACAGTCATAGTGTGCTACAATGGCCAAAATAATTCTAATGGACTTAAGCATGGCTACAAGTGAAAATGTTTCATCATAGTCAACTTTTTGTCTTTAATGATATCCTTTAGCTATCAGTCTTGCTTTATAGGTCTCTACCTTTCCATCTACTCTGATCTTCTTCTTGAAAATCCATTTGTAGCCAATGGGTACAATACCCTCATGTGCATCCTCAAGGTTCTAAACCTTATTAGAGTACATGGAATCCATCTCAGAATTCATGGCTTCTTGCAACTTCCCGGAGTCTATACTTATAATAGCCTCCTCGTAGGTCTGAGGATCAACATCCTGAGAGTCATCTCCACTAATATGTCTCACATATCTTTCAGGAGGGTGAGATACACTGCTAGACCTATGTAAAGTTAGAATTTATGTGTTAGGTACCTGAACAGACTCAGGCTCTAGAATGGTGTTTGAGCTAGGTTCTCCAACCTCGCTCAATTCTAGCTTATTCCCATTGTTTCCACCAAGAGTGTGTTCCTTCTCAAGGAACACAACTCTCTTGGAAATAAAGATATTTTGGTCCTCAGGATGATATAAATAATACCTCAAAGTCTCCTTAGGGTATCCCATGAATATACATCGTTCTGTCCTTAATTCTAACTTGTCGGGGTTGTATCTTCTAACGTGGGCAGGACAACCCCAAATCTTAATAATTTTAAGATCAGACTTCTTTCATTTCCATATCTCATATGGTGTAGATATTACCGACTTTAATAAAACTCTGCTCAGAAGGTAAGCTGCAGTCTCTAGGGTGTACCTCCAAAATGAGACGAGTAGGCGAGTGAAACTCATCATGGATTGCACCATGTCTAACAGCATGCGATTCCTCCTTTCTGGTACACCATTGAGCTGAGGTGTATAAGGAGGTGTCCACTGGGATATAATCCTATTATCTTTGAGGAAATAGGTGAACTCCGTACTCAAGTACTCTCCTCCTCGATCTGATCGAAGAGTCTTAATACTCTTTCCAATTTGGTTCTCTATCTCATTCTTATATTCCTTGAATTTTTTGAAGGCCTCAAATTTGTACTTGATTAAGTACATGTGTCTATACCTAGAGAAATTATCAGTGAATGTAATAAAGTATGAGTAACCACCTATAGTCTAAGTCGACATGGGACCACATATATCACTATGTATGAGTTCCAATAACTCGGTGGCTCTCTCTCCAGTTCCACTAAAAGGAGAGTTGGTCATCTTCCCACGAAGGTAAGGTTCACAAGTTGTATATATCTCATAGTCAAATGGATCTAGGTATCCATCTTTCAGCAACTTTTGAATTCTTCCCTCATTATGACCTAGCATACAATGTCATAGGTAAGCATTATTCACCTCATCTCTTTTCTTCTTAAACATATTTATATTCATGATATGTAGAGAAGTGTCTAACATATATAAGCTATTTATAAGGGTCCCTCTAGTGATGATCTCATCATCTATAATTATTGAACAACTATTATTCTCAAAAACTAATTTATATCCACTAATTGTCAAACAAGATATAGAAATAATATTTTTGATAATAGAGGGAACAAAATAGCATAATGCAATAATAGCTCCACCAAGCAGATGTAGAGTGACTTCTCTAATAGTAACTATAGCAAATCTTGCTCCATTACTTATCTTGAGGTCCATCTCACCTCTGGCCAATCTCCTAGGTCTTGTTAGAACCTATAATGAATTGCAGATATGATAAACACTCTCGGTACCCAATACTCATATGTTATCTTGAAAATCTAATAAGTGGAAACTGATCATGAATATACCTAAAGCTTCTCTGAGCTTCTGTCTCGCCTTCTCTACTAGGTAGTCCTTGTAGTTCCTCTTCTAATATATATCTTGGCCATTATGGAAGTATTATGCTTTGTCCTTTCTCGGATATTTCTTGGCAATCTTTGCCTTACTTAGTCTTTCTTTGCCCTTGCCCTTCTTAAGGGTCTCTTGGCCTTCCTTTTCTTTTTGGTCTCACCAATATAGAGAATTGGCTTTTCCTTCTTGATGGCACTCTCAGCTTCCCTCAATATATTGAGGAGCTCAAAGAGAGTCACCTCAGACTTGCTCATGTTAAAATTCATGATGAAGTGAGAAAAGGAATATGGTAGGGACTGAAGTATAAGATCAACGCATAGGTTATCCTCTAGGACTATTCCTAGACCTATGAGTTTATCGATCCACTCTTTCATCTTTAGGACATGGTTCTCAACCGATATCTCATATCTCTGAGTTCTTCCCTATTTCTCAAACAGTTGGTGGAGATGAAGAAAGATAGAATCTGCATCCATGCTCTCATGTTGCCTTTGTAACTCAGGAGTCATAGAGGCTAATATGTAATATTTTGCCAATATGGAATCATCTATATACTTCATATAGTGAGTGATCTCATCCTCGCTTGCTCCTTCCGGCGTGGGCACAATTGTATCAAGGATGTATGTGATTTTATCCATCGTGAGAATGATTCTCAAATTACGGAGCCAATCTGTATAGTTTGGACTAGTGAGGCGATTGGCATCAAGTATGCCATGTAGGGGGTATGTGAGCAACATGTTTGATATAACGTAAATTAAATAATATGTAGATTTTATAAAAAATACTAATTAAGATATGAACTTCTATCTTAATGTACTCCCACTATGTTCTTAGTGAATCACGCGACACTCTTGATACGTGAAACGAAAGTCTCCCATAGGCTCCTAACGGGGATCGGGATCCAATTGGCGTCTTAGTGCTGCAACCTTTAGGGACTCAGCCAATTACACTAAGCCCAAAAGGTAGGCAACTCTTGCCAATCACAATCCCTTGTGATTCCCGTCATGTTCGACCTCCGAATCATTATGGTCTTGAGGGACTCGACCAACCATGATATTCAGTTAAGTCATCACCATCATTACAAGATGAGTCTGATTTGATGATATGCCTTCGATGGACTCGACCAAGCATACCATGTCCTTAGGTCACCGATGACATCTCTATGTCATAGGCAACAACTCGATCATGTAGATAGGTGAGCCTCAAGGGACTCGACCAACTCAACCTATGTCGTGATTCAATTTCTTCCTATAACGATGGAAGGCCACGTGGGTCAATCTTATTGCCTCACGCTTACCGACTTAATATTATCGTAGGAGAGGTTTTTGTTTTGTATCGGTCTTCTAATATCTCGTGTCACACATATATATATTTAATACATATCTACATCACATGCAAATATATATATATACTTATATCTAGTAGGTGTATAATACATCACATATGCAAGCCACACCGGATGATCATGAACCGTCACTTAATATGATTAAGCTCGAGCTAATGGGCCTAATCACTCACAATAGGATCTATATGTCCATTGGCGCATCTCCATACCCTGTGATTGTTGATCTCATCATCATCGATTTCGTCGGATCGCCGTAGCACCATGTATCGTAATCTCCCAACATGGCATCGTGGGTCCCGCTGTCACCTCCAGGCTCCCGCTGCGTCTCTCCATGTAATTACAAATAATCACAAGCACGCAGGCCCAATAATAAACGAGAAAAACACAAGCTCGTAAGCCCCAATAATAATAATAATCATAATTATACACATCACAACACATGGCTCATGATCATCCATCTACATTATATACATCATATGTACATCACATTATATATAGGATTACTAGATATATATATTAATTAATTATTTTTCTAGAAATTAGGACATGCTTAGAATTTTCAGAATTATTAAGGGCATTTTTATAATTCTGGATGAGAGGACAGTCCTTAGAATTTTTAAAATTATTAAGGGTATTTTTATAATTTTAGATGAGAGGATAGTTATTGAAACTTCTAGAATTGTTGAGGGTATTTTCATAATTTTGGATGAGAGGACAATCCTCAGAATCATCATTTTTAGAATTCTGTACGTGAGGACGGTCCTTGGAATTTTTAAATTTTAGAGGGCCAGGATCATCCTTTTCTCAAAAGGATGCCCTACCCCTCTCCTTATCTCCCTTTGCGCTGCCGTCACCGCTACCCCTGCATGCGGCAGGGTTAACCACGGGCGGCCGCCCCCTTTACAAGCGTGCCACGGTGGCAACCCCTTGGTGGGCGGTCGCCACTTGCGGCCAACTGCACCGCCTTTACACCAACCACACCCATCGTGCGTAGGCATTGCCCAGCGATCGCCTTATGGGTGGCCTTGGCCGCGACTGCCGGTGGTGGCCGCATGCGGGTTGGCCGTGGCTGGCCACCCCTCCTCCTCACTGCCTTCACTGTGAAAATGCAACAAGAATGTGTAGAACAATTCTACGCGATACAATCTCATCACACATAGTTTAAAACTAATCTTTCACACGAAAACCTTGACTATAATACCACTGTTAGGAAACCTCAGCGGGTGCATCATATGCGTAGCAGAAATCAAAACAAAAATTGGTTTTCCACGTAGATCAAATCATCATGTAAAATATTGGGGTCGCGAGAAAAACATAAAAATCGATAAAACTACGATATGTGAGAGATTGATTTTACCTAGGGAGATCGTATATCCCTGTATTCCAGTTCCGGATGAAGAAGACGAAGGAGGTCAAGTGTCCTCATCTCTAACGGCATCCACACGATGGATCTCTATAGCGAAACTCTTCTAATCTGATCTCGTGACTCTTACACAGAGGGAGGGAGGAGAATAGGAGGTGGTGGCTAAAGCTGTCGCCTATCAATCATGAGTCTTCTCTCCTATTTATAGAGAGCCACTAACACCCTAGGGCTCCTTCCTTAGTAGGTATTGGATCTCCATCCAATAACCCACTTGCATTATTGGATCTCTATCCAATAATCTCCTTAGGCCTCTAACTGGGCTTTAATTAAGGAGCCCATCAACATAGGGTCTCATCTAATGAGAATAGAGGCTAATTGGATCTTCATCCAATCCTCTATTCGCTGAAGCATCCACCATATGTGTGTGACCCTTTAGGCCCAATGTCGAGCTAGCCATGAGTCACTCCCATCAGAACTCCTTCTGATATAGTGAATTATTATCCCCATAATAATTCACTCGACTCATCGACTATGGATGTACTAGGCTACTACGCTATAGTCCCCAAATGGTACAGGGGGATCAAATCCTTCGGACCTATCTGTCCACAGTTACCGTGTATATATAATCCCTCATCCAACTAATATCCCAGAGACCGTATATTGGATATGGTACTGTCAGACCACATATAGAATCCTTTATTGTCTCGCTCTAATCGGATTCTCCTAGAGAACTCTTTCTCTCTTAATCCGAAAGACCCTAGCCAGGGATTTGTTTGAGTAAGCACATATGAGATATTCCTCTCATGATACTAAGAGTGGATGATCCTTTATTGACACTCAATTGACTTTATAAAGTTGGTTACCAATCCTGATAACCAACTGTATCAGATTTGGAACTTTCCAAACCTATAAGTCTGGTGTCAAAGAAAGGAGTATTCATACAAGATATCCTTGGTGTCTCAAGTCTAAGGACCAGATATACAAATGGGACTATGGAATCACTATTTGACATTAGGTATAATTAACTATACAGCATTCCATAAGCGAATCAATCAGTAAACTCATTCTCCAATGAGCACTTGTACTATATCCTTAGTGTCTTCACACAAGTGGCTATGAGACCAGTCGCCTCTATCATATGGATGGGTATATAGTACACCGATCTGTCCGGTTATCTCAATATCCCTCTCGAGTAACCTATGACCGAGATTATTTAAGATCTGTGTTTAAAGGTGAATCGATCTTATTATCGTGATCTCATCACGATCTAACTCCCATTGCACAAAACCAAGGACATCATAATATACATGTAACAGATAATATGAGAATTTACCAATATTAATCATAAGTAAAAAGATCACATAGCGTGTCACACGTGCCATCACTCATGTGATTGGCTTGTAGGGTACTTGTAACCAGCATGGAATACTTTTCAAAACCACTTTTAACAATTTGCCATAATTCAAAATCCATAGAAAGTAGAAAAATTTTCATTCAAGTTTTTCAATATGTGTAATCCGTCCCATTGAATATGAGAGGATGAGTGATAGAAAGTCCCTCTTAATTACCAACAAAAGCCATCTCTCTTGGATTTTAAGCCAAATAGAAACATGGCTCTGATACTAATTATTAGGATTAAAGCGGCACTATGGGGGGGAGGGGGGGAGGAGGAGGTGTTAATTAGCACTTATAAAAATTTCACATCGATTTAAATATTTACTCAATAAAAATCATTTCAAAAATGCATTTAAGTATAGAGATATGTGTAAGAGTGTAAGCAAAGGTAGTAAACAATTAAGCAATTAATATAAAGAGCAAAGAAGAGAAAGCAAACCGATTTTATAGTGGTTCGATTTTGTGACCTACGTCCACTCCCGATTCCTCCTCCATTAAGGTTATCAGCTTCCACTATAAATCTTTCTTCAATGGGTGAAGATCAACCACCCTCTTACAACTCTATTCTCCTTTTACAGATTTAAGATATAACCTTTACTAGTCTCTAAGCTCTCTCTTAAACAAAAGACTACACAAGACAAAATGAGGAGAAAGCTCTCAATTACAATAGTGTTTTCATAAGGTTTCTGTTCTTGATTGCTTGCCTTACTCTAGCAAGAACAAGTGGAGTTTTATAGGCCCTAAATAGCTTTAAAAGTGGAGCCAAAAATAAATTTTTAAGTATTCCCGAGATGTTAGTCTTAAACATTATGTTCTGGGTGGTTCAACCGCCTGACAGTGGGAGATTATGTCTGGGTGGTTCAGCCATCTGATAGTTTGGGAGATTGTGTTTTGGACGGTTCAAACACCTGATACACTTTTAAAGACTATGTTATCTTGGAGACCATGTCTTCAAAGATTGTGTCTCATCTGACATTAGGTTACTAAAATAACTTTTATAATAAGTCCAATTCAGCTCCAATTAAAGCTTAATGGCCTCTTAATCAAGTTAGTAAGACTAACTCTCATTACGATTTCGTTGTTCGATTATCTCTTTGATGAACTCCCGACATCTTTCCGATGAACCCCCGGCGAGCTCCCAATTTCTTTCGACGAACTCTCAACGAACTTCCAGCATTCTTCCCGTGAACTTCCTAGCGAGTTCTCGACAACCTGTCGATGAACTCCCAACGAACTTCCTAGCAAACTTCTGGTGAGTTCTCAGCGATCTCCCGACAACATCATCTGAACCTCGGCTGACCTCCAGTGCAACATCTAATTATACTACCCTTTATTGTCATAGTTAATCCTACATCATTTTCTCTAACACACAAGTTAGATTATAAAATCCATCAATTGATTTGATTGTCAAAATATGAGATTCAACACATTGATCATGGTATTTTTCTTTACAAACACTCTCCCTCTCAACTTCATACTTTTGCTGATTTTGATTGGGCTAGAAATATTAATGATAGAACCTCTACATCAGGTATATTATTTTTCTTGGTGCTAATCCGATTAGCTAGAGTTCTAAGAAACAAAATTAGTTGTCAAGTTTACTACTGAAGTTGAATATCGTGCTATTACCACTATTGATGTCGAACTTAATTGGATCACCAACTTGCTTAAAGAGCTTCAAATTCACTCTGATTCTACGTCTGTTATTTATTGTGATAACATCAATGCTATTTACCTTTATGCCAATCTGGTTTTCCACTCCCGCATGAAGCATGTTGCTATTGACTTCCATTTTGTGCAAGATCAAGTCATCCGGTAGCAGCTCCGTGTTTCCCATATCCATACACTCCCTAATAAAGTCTCTAGTCTGTAAAATATTTTTCTTACATCGATCCAAGATTGGCATCCTTGACAGGAACTCGATCTTGCGAGGGCATATTAGCTGTAATAGATTTCCCTAACCAAACGAGAATATCTCATTCATCAGGTAAGGAAGATCCTACTTCTACCTCTGTATAAATAAGTGCTGAAACAATATACCAAGTATATTCTTAACAATTATCAAATCTAATTTCTTTGCCTTCATAGATTTACACATAAAAAATTAGCACTTCTCCTTTATTTCCTATTTTACACATGAGTAGCATGACTAATGGTATAAGAGATCAATGATTACAGGTAAAGAGATTTTATGTAAGAGCACAGTGTCTAAAAGGAGATAACTAGGAGTCTCTCGTAAAAAGCTAGCCCTCCTAGATTAGAAATCTCATTTTGTTAATCATTAGTATTGATAAGAATTTAATTAAGCCTATAATATGTCTTATCCTATGTTATTGGGTCATATTCTCTCAGTTAATATACACCAACCCTAGCTGCCTCATAAAGAGAATTTTATAAGTATACACCAACTTTAAAAATAGATCTATAAATCTAATAAATATAATAATATATTAAATCTAACTATCAATATGAATTATAATGGTTGTATCTTATTTACATATGTTATTTATATATATTAGAACTCCACATGATTCTAAGCTTGAGTTGACCTTTATAGGAGATCGGCCTTCCTTGGAACTCTATAGGAGTTCCTCCCTCATTAGTAGTCCACCACAATGACTGAAAAAGATGTATTGATTGCTTAATGAAAAGGGATAGCTATATGTGTTTATATAGGGTTCTCAGACCCTAATTCTAATAGGACTCATACTTCTAATAAACTTCTTCTTAAGAAGGCTCCAACTTCTAATCAAACTTCTACTCAAATCCTAGAGAGAGTCCCAAGCTAAGAGGAACTCCTCAACTCTAACCCTAGCTACCTCCTCTAAGCCCTAGTTGACTTCTCCTCATTAAGGTGGGTGGCAAATTGGGTTAATTATAAGCTTGACTTGGTTGACTCTAACCTGAATCCAACTCCAACTCCTAACCTGACTCCAATTTAGCCAAATCATAACCCTACTAAGATTTGGATTGATTTATTATGATAGACTCAAATCTTCTCATAGCCAACCTAATGTCAGGTCTAGGCCGGTCAACAAGACCCAATCTAAGGTCTTAACTCAATCAACTAGGACCCGACTTAATTAGGGTCCTAACAGGCTCGTCCTCTTCAAATCAGCCTTATCCTCAAGGCTGAGGCTCAATTAACTTTGGGTCATGGTCTATAATTCTTTTTGAAGCTTCCTCATGGTATCTATAGTAGGTGCACTATGGTCCTGTAGTACAACATTGTCTTGTATCTCTTCATCAGTGGTAGTAGTGTTTGGACGGTGTTGCATCACAATCTTGCGATCCTACGCGATCATCAGCTAAACTTGGACCTCCTAATTAGCCGAGATGTCAGGTGGGTGGATCTAGGCTGAGTCATCCTCTCTAAACTTCCATTTGCAGTGAAATATTTGGAGGATTAATTGTATTTTTGAATTGGTGCACAAATCTGATCTATACGTCATGGCTCTAATGTGATCTCCAATTTTGTAGGGTCCAAAGAAACAGGGAGACCACTTCCTGTAGGCTCAAGTCTTTATAGATTCCTACTAGTAGGGTTGAAGATGAAGAAAGATTCGATCTTCAATAGCAAACTTCCTTCTACTCTAGCGTTTGTTGGGCGACTGTTTCTTTCTTATATGGGCTAGCTTGTAGTTATTCTTTAATGGTAGCCAGTCTTTTCTTTGAGATAGTGGTTGCCCTCCAGTAGAGTCCATGGTAATGTGAGCCCGATCTGAGTTTGGAGTAAGTAGAAGCTGTAATTTTCTAGGGCTTATTTTCATCTCTCCTTTGTGTCATTGATCGGTATCATGCTAAGCCATAAATTCAGCAATCGTCAGCATTTCCTCATCATAGGTTGATAGCTTCAAGTAATATAGAGAGAGGGCTTTGCTAATGTAGGTTATAAGGGGGTTTGGTGACAGTGGTTTAAAGATAGGAAGATGGGTTAGGGTTGCTATAGGTGGCATCAATTGGTTTGGTAGGAATTGGTGGCCGAAAGAGAGATGGGTCAAGTTTGGAGTTTAGGATTGATAGTTACTATTTAAGTTATTATTAGTGCTGTAGTTTTAGGGTGTTGTGGAGGCTCGAAAGGGTTTAAGTGGTAATGGTTTGAGGCTAGGAAGGAAGGTTTAGGATTACTATTAGGGGCAGAAACTGGTTTGGTGTGGTTATGTCAAGAAGTGCCTAGGAACAAGGCTATGGTAACTGCTATTTGGGTTACAGTTTGAGCTATTGTTTAGCCAACTATAGAGATTAAAAATAGGCTATGACGGGTGCGTCTTAAGGCTAGAGGGATGCCTTAGGGTTGATGTGGGTGGCAACAACAAATTCGATAGAGATAAGATATGTATGCAACAAGAAACATCGAAAAGTATGGTAGCATAATTTTTCATCGAGAGATAATATTTTTATGATGAAAGTTTGAGCAATATTGTAAAACTATTTTGAGGATTATGGTAGCATGAAATCAACAAGGATATCAGGAATATAGATGATAAAATATGATACTAAGATGGCAGCAATATTGGATGCATTGGTGCAGCAGTAGAATTTTACATTGGAGAACAATACTTTGATATAAAGTTTTCAGCGGTTATGTCAAAGATTTAAAGAAGAATTCGATGAGAATCCACTAGTAAGGAAAGCCAAGCCGATGTAAAATACGAGGATGAATATGACTGCAAGATATTGGCAGAAACCTTGTAGCGTAACTTTCACCATAAAGATGATAACTTTGCGACAATAAGCTTTTTATAGCGAAATTGCAAAAAGATTACAACAAAAAATAGATGATGATGAAGGCCAAATCAATGAAAAGTGTTAAAGAAAATATGGCAATAAAATATGATAGTGAACTTTTGACGAGAAACACGGCAACATAGTGGTATACGACCAAAAAATACATCAATGATGGAGATCGTTGCAACAAGATAGATGTACCTATTTTTTTGGGTTTTTAGATAAGTAATTATAGCAACAATAAGGTAGATACTAGAAGTTGATGAAACTTTGATGGAGGTTGCAAATGATGTTTTGCGGTAGTGGTGATGATGACGGAGTTGGCGATGATCACAATAATTGTAGAAATTACTTGGGATGTTGTGGTTAGCTGGATGAAGGTAGCGATGGTTGTGGAAGGGCATTGAGGTGCTAAGAACGCTGCTCTGATACCAAGTGTTAGAACCCCATAGGATTCTAAGCTTGGGTTAACCTCTGTAGGGGATCGACTCTCCTTGGAACTCTATAGGGGTTCCTCCCTCCTTGGAGTCAGCAATAATGGATAAAAAAGATATATTAATTGCTTAATAGAAAATGGTGACTACAAGTGTTTATATAGCGTTCCCAAACCCTAATTCTAATAAGACTCCTACTTTTAGCAAACTTCTTAATAAGACTCAAGCTCCTAATGAAACTCCTACTCAAACCTTAGAGATAGTCCTAAGCTAAGTGAAACTCCTCTCTAACCATAGCTACCTCCTCTTAACCCTAGTTGACTTCCCCTCATCAAGGTGGGTGGCCAATTGGGTTGATTACAAACTTAACTTGGTTGACTCCAACCCAAATCCAACTCCGACTCTTAACCAGACTCTATTTCAGTCAAATCCTAACCTTACTAGGATTTGGGCTGATTTATTATAATGGACTCAAATCTCCTCATAGCTGATCTAATGTCAGGTCTAAGCCAACGAACAAGATCTAATCTAATGACTCAATTCAATCGACTAAGATCTTACTCAGTTGGGGTCCTAACAATATCATATCTCCTCCTACAAACTACAATACTATTAGTTTTTTTTATACAGTCTATAGTGATTCATATAATTTTATCTTGTTAAAATAATTTTATTATCACATTCATATATATATATAAAACTGAACATAATAGTAAAAATAAATTATTTTATTATATATTAAAAATACTAATTATAATATTCATTTAAATATTCAATACCAAATCTTTTATTGATTACCCATAAACCCTATCATAAAAATATATTTTTATACTTTAGATTCTAAGTACTTAAGAAATGAATTAATAATCATTAAAGTATCATTATTTTTTCAATTCACACGTTATTTTTTGAACTCTTTGTCATCCGATGGGTGCTTTAACTTAATATGTTTAGAACTATTTAAGTACTTGTCCTTATTAATGAAAAAAATTATAACTATATTATCATAAAATATCTTTAATGATTTATAAGTTGAGTGATCATAATAATCATAAGATAAGGTTATGTAACCATAAAACTTAATTAATAACCTCAAAACACATCACAAATTTAGCTTTTATTATCATTAATGTAATAACCTATTACTTTATATTGTCGAAGAAATTACATGTCCCTCTGTCTAGCATAAATATAAATCATAAAATATATTTTCTATTATCAAGATAATTTATAAATTAATATTTAAATATTCTATCATTGTAAGTTGATTAAATCTTTTGCATGTGAGCATGTAGTCCTTTATCTTTGTAGATACTTTATTACTTTATTTATAACCTTTTAATAGTATATTATTGGGTTGCTTTATATCTAACCTAGTATTCCAACTATAAGACTAATATCTAGTACAAATTTAAACATATAATAAGCTTGTATAAAAAATATTCTTTTACTTATTTTTTAAGTCATTTTTAGGATACTTTCTTTATTGAATTTTTGATCTTTTGTTATATGCATAGTATTTATTGAAGAAAGTCACATATTAAATCTCTCAAATATTCGACAAACATATCTTTTACGAGATGGTCATAGAATTGATATCTATTCCTTAATATTTCTATAAGAATAATATAAGTTGCTTCATCCTTATTATTTATTTTAAAATTTTTAATGAGAAATTTATTTATTTTGTTTAATAAACCAAAATAACTAAGGCTAAATAAAGTGATCGTTTGATTCTCATCCATATTAATTCAAGTACAAAGAATAACTCATTTGTTTTCAATCATATATAAATATAAATATATATATTTATATATATATGATTGAAAACAAATGATTCTAACATTTGTTTGCAATATAATTAAAGTTGTTACAAACTCTATATTCAAATTAATTTTATATAAGTCAGCACACAAAATTCTAAAATTAATAACAAACTATTTTTATATACTAAATTATTTTTTAAAATTATAAAAATATAAAATGAATCCTCAAGATTCATAAGATGATCATTTAAAAGTGTAGGTGATAAGTTCTCAATACTATCATTTTCACTTTTAGACTACTCGAAACGATGGATCTTTCATATTCTTTTGACTTTTAGGTTAAAAAAATTTCTTATAAATTATTAGTAATATAAGTTAAAACACTAAATTCAATTTATTAAGTAATAATACTTGATTTGAAACATATAAAGATTTAATTCTTAATGTGTTCTTTTTTGTCGTAGAAGTAGTACCCGATTATGATGACTTTTTATGAGTCTCTTTAGCAATTCTAGGCCTAGTTGATTCGGATTGAGAAAGAAAGAGTTCTCCGGTAGATTCCGATTAGAGCAAGACAAACTGATTCCGTATACGACCTGACAGTACCATATCTAATATATAGTCTCTGAGATATTAGTTAGATGAGGGATTATAAATACATAGTAATTGTGGACAGACAGGTCCGATATATTTGATCCCCTGTACCATCTGGGGACTATGACATAGTGGCCTAATACATTCATAGTCAATAAGTCGAGTAAATTATTATGAAGATATCAATTCACTTTATCAGAAGGAGTTCTAATGGGGTGACTCACGGCTAACTCGGTATTGGGCCTAGAGGATCATACACATATGGTGGATGCTTTAGCGAATAGAGGATTGGATAGAGATCCAATTAGCCCCTATTCTCATTAGATGAGACCCTATGCTGATGGGCTCCTTGGTTGAGGCCCAATTAGAGGCCTCAAGAGATTATTGGATAGAGATCCAATAATACAAGGTTAGTGGGTAATTGGATGGAGATCCAATACCCACTAAGGCAGGAGCCCTAGGGTTTTTGGTGGCTCTCTATAAATAGGAGGGGAAACTTATGGTTGAAAGGATGCAACCTTAGCCTCCCCCTCCTATTCTCCTCTCTCCCTCTACAAGAGTTACAAAATTATATTAAATAAGATTTGCTACAGAGATCCATCGTGTGGATACCGCTAGAGAGGAAGACACTTGACTTCCTTCATCCTCTCCATTCGGATCTGAAATATAGGGATATACCATCTCCCTAGATAAAATAATCTCTCACATGATGTGGTATTTTCGATTTTTACGGCTTTCTCATGACCTAATCTTTACACTATGATTTGATCTGCATGGGAAACATGTTTTGTTTTGATTTCTACTATGCATGTGATGCTCCCACTAAGGTTTCTCAATAATGGTATCAGAGCCAAGATTTTCATGCGAAAGATTGGTTTTAAATTGTGTGATGAGACTGAATCGCATAAAACCATTCTATGCGTTCGTATTATATTTTTACAACAAACGTAGCAAGGAAAGGGGGTAGCCGGCCATGGCCAAGCCATTTGTAGGGGTGGCGGCTCGCAGAGTTCGATCGACCACGGGCATGGCCGCACGCTGGGCTCGCAGGCGGCAGAGGCGGCGCTCGTAAAGGGCGGTCGCCAGGGTTGCCATCAGCAAGGGCAACTATCGGCGGACAAGGGCAACCGCTGCCTATGCAGGGGCAGCAACGACGGTGGTGCAGTGAGGGTGGGGGAAGAGGGCTAGGGCATCTTTATAAGAAAAAGATGATTATGCTTCTCAGAATTTGAGAAATTCTAATTCTGTCCCATTTTATAGAATTCCTTAAATGCCTTAAACTCATCCAGAATTTCAAAAATACCCTTGATAATTCTAGAAATTTTAAGCATGTCTTGATTTCTAAAAAAATTAATTAATTAAATAGTTTAATTAATTATTATATATATAGTAATCCTACAAATGATGTGATGTATATATGATGTATGATATGGATGGATGATCATGAGCTATGTGTTATGATTTGTGTAATTATGATTATTATTATTATTATTGGGGCCTACTAGCATCTGTTTTTCTCATTTATTATCGCTCATGTGTGCTTGTAATTATTTGTAATTACATGGAGAGATGCGGCGGGAGCATAGAGGTGACAGCGGGACTCACGATGCTATGGCGAGAGATCATGACGTATGGTGATGCGACGATCCGATGGAACCAATGATGACGAGATCAATGATCATAGGGCATGGAGATGTGTCAATGCATACATAGATCCTATTATGAGTGATTAAGCCCATTGGCTTAGACTTAATCATATTAGGTGACGACTCATTATCATCCGGTGTAGCTTGTATATGTGATGTGTTATACCCCTACTCGATATATGTATATATATATTTGCATGTGATGGTGATATATATTAAATATGTTTGTAAGTGACACGATATATTAGGAGACTAATATAAAACAAAAACCCCTCCTACGATAATATTAAGTCGATAAACATGAGGCAATAAGATTGACCCACGTGGCCTTCCATCGTTATAGGAAGAAATTAAATCATGACATAGGTTGAGTTGGTCGAGTCCCTCGAGAGCATATCATTGAATCAGACATCTTGTAACGATGCTGATGACCTAACTAAACGTCATGGTTGGTCGAGCCCCTTAAGACCATGATGATTCGAAAGTCGAACATAACAAGAATCACAAGGAGTTGTGATTGGCAAGAGTTACCTACCTTTTGGGCTTAGTGTAATTAGTCGAGTCCCTTGAGGTTGCACTAATACGCCAATTGGATCTCGATCCCCACTAGGAGTCTACTGAAGACTTCTGTCTCATGTGTCGAGGGTGTTACGTAATTCGCTAGGAAAATAGTGAAAGTACATTAAGATAGAATTGTATATCTTAATTAGTATTTTCTACAAAGTCTGCATGTTATTTATTTATGCTATATCTTAAACATGTCTGCCTCACTAGTCCAAACTATATGGATTGGCTCCATAATTTGAGAATTGTTCTCATTATGGAGAAAATCGCTTATATCCTTGATATAATTATGTCCATGTTAGAAGAAGGGGCAAGTGAGGATGAGATTGCTCGCTATGTGAAGTATATAGATAATTTCAAGTTAGCAAAATATTACATGTTGGACTCTATGACTCCTGAGTTACAAAGGCAACATAAGAGCATTGATGCAGATTCTATCATTCTTCATCTTCGTCAGCTATTTGAAAAATAGGGAATAACTCAAAGATATGAGATATCCAAGAGATTCTTCTAAGCATGGATAATAGAAGGGACATTAGTTAAGAACCATATCCTAAAGGTGATAGAGTGGATTGAGAAACTCACAGGTCTAGGAATAGTCATAGAGGATAACCTATGCATTAATCTTATACTTCAATCCTTACCAGATTCCTTTTCTCACTTCATCATTAATTTTAACATGAACAAGTTTGAGGTGACTTGACCTAAGCTCCTCAATATGTTGAGGGAAACTGATAGCACCATCAAGAAGGAGAAACTAATTCTCTATATTGATGAGATCAAGAAGAAAAGGAACAATAAGATCCTTAAGAAGGGGAAGGGTAAAGGAAGACCTGATAAGCAAAGATTGCCAATAAATACTCGGCAAAGGACAAAGGACAATGCTTCCACTATGGCTAAGATGAGCATTGGAAGAGAAATTGTAAGGACTACCTTGCAGATAAAGTAAAACAGAAGCTTAGGTACATTCATGATTAGTCTCTACTTGTCATATTTTCATGATAACACATGGGTATTTTGTCTCTCATTATATCTACAATTTGTTGCAGGTTCTGGCAAGACCTATATGATTGGCTAGATGCGAGATGAAACTCAAGATGGGCAATGGAGCAAGAGTTACTACAATTGCTATTGGGGAGGTCATCCTACATCTGCCTGGTGGAGCTATTATTGCAAAAGATGTATGATATTTTGTCCCTTCCATTATCAAAAATATTATTTCCATCTCTTGTTTGATAATTAGTGGATATAAATTAGTTTTTAAAAATAATAGTTATTCAATAATTATGGATGATGTGATCATCACTAGAGAGACCCTTATAAATGATTTATATGTGTTAGACACTTCTCTGCATATTATGAATATAAATATATCTGAAAGAAAAAGATATAAGGTGAATAATGTATAACTATGACATTGTAGGCTAGGTCATATATATGAGGGAAGGATTCAAAAGTTGCTGAAAGATAGATACTTAGATTCATTTGACTATGAGTCATATGCAACTTGCGAACGTTGCCTTCGTGGGAAGATGACCAACTCAACTTCTAGTAGAATTGGAGAGAGAGCCACTAAGTTATTGGAACCATACACAGTGATGTATGTGGTCCTATGTTGACTTAGGCTATAAGTGGTTACTCATACTTCATTACATTCATTGATGATTTATCTAGGTATGGACACGTGTACTTGATAAAGTACAAGTCTGAGACTTTTAAGAAATTCAGAGAATATAAGAATGAAGTCGAGAACTAGACTGGAAAGAATATTAAGACTCTTCGATCAGATCGAGAAGGAGAGTACTTGAGTATGGAGTTCACCCATTTCCTCAACAACAATGAGATTCTATCCCAATGGACACCTCCTTATACACCTCAGCTCAATATTGTATTAGAAAGGAGGAATTGCACACTATTAGATATGGTGCGATCTATAATGAGTTTCGTTGACCTATCCATCTTATTTTGGGGAGCCTTAGAGACCGTAACTTACTATCTAAACAGAGTTCCATCAAAGTTAGTAGTGTTGGAAAACCTCAGCGAGTGCATTACATGCGCAATAAAAATCAAAATAAAAACTAGTTTCCAATGCAGATCAAGTTGTCATGCAAAATATTAGGGTTACGAGAAAAATGTAAAAACCAATAAAACCGCGATGTGTGAGAGATTGATTTTACCTGGGCAGATCATATATCCTTGTATTCCAGATCCAGATGGAGAAGATGAAGGAGGTCAAGCATCCTCCTCTCTAGCGGTATCCACACGATAGATCTATGTAGCGAAACTCCTCCAATCTAATTTTGTAACTCTTGCACAGAGGGAGGGAGGAGAATAGGAGGTGGTGGCTAAAGTTACGACCTATCAACCTTGACTCTCCCCTCCTATTTATAGAGAGCGACCAAAAACCCTAAGGCTTTTGCCTTAGTGGGTATTGGATCTTCATCCAATTACCCACTAACCTTGCATTATTGAATCTCTATCTAATAATCTTCTTAGGCCTCTAATTGGGTCTTAATCAAGAAGCCCATTAGTATAGAGTTTCATATAATGAGAATAAGGGATAATTTGATCTCCATCGAATCCTCTATTCGTTGAAGCATCCACCATATGTATGTGACCCTCTAGGCCCGATACCGAGCTGGCCGTAAGTCACTACCATCAGAAATCCTGATATAGTGAATTATTATCACCATAATAATTCACTCGACTTATCGACTATGGATGTACTAGGCCACTACGCCATAGTCCCCATACGGTACAGGCGGGATCAAATCCATCAGACTTATCTATCCACAGTTACCGTGTATCTATAATCCCTCATCCAACTGATATCCCAGAGATCGTAGATTAGACATGGTACTGTCAGGCCATAAACAAAATCCGTCATAGTCTTGCTCTAATCAGATTCTCTTAGAGAACTCTTTCTCTCTTAATCCGAATGACCTTGGCCAGGGATTTGTCTAAGTAAGCACATATGGGATATTCCTCTCATAATACCAAGAGTTCTTGATCCTCTATTAACACTCAATTACCTTCGTAAGGTTGGATATCAATCCCCATAACCAGTTGTACCAGATTTGAAACTTTTCAAACCTGTAAGTCTGGCGTCAAAGAAAGGAGTTCTCATACAAGACATCCTTGGTATCTCAAGCCAAAGGACTAGATACACAATTGGGACTATGGAATCACTGTTTGACATTAGGTATCATCAACCATACATCATTCCATAAGCAAGTCAATTAGTGAACTCATTCTCCAACGAGCACCTGTATTATATCCTTAGTATCTCCACACAAGTGGCTATGAGACCAGTTGCCTCCATAATATGGATGGGTATATAGTACACCGGTATGTCCGGTTATCTCGATATCCCTCTCGAGTAACCTATGACTAGAATTATTTAGGATTTATATTTAAAGATGAATCGATCTCATTATCGTGATCTCATCACGATCTGATTCTCATTGCACAAAACCAAGGACATCATAGTATATATACTACACATAATATAATGTGAGAATATATGAATATTAATTATAACCAAAAAGTTCACACAGCGTGTCACACATGTAATCATTTATGTGATTGGGTTGTAGGGCACATGTAACTAGTAATCTCCCACTTGACCAAAAACCAATCACCTATGTGTCTGATCCCTATTAGACCCCTGTGCTCAAATACAATCTGAGCCAATGACTTTGTCAGAGGATCTGCAGTGTTATCTTCGAATGGAACTCTTTCCATTACTATATCTTTTTGGGTTATGATCGTTCTAATCAGATGGAATCTCCTCAGAACAATTCTGATGAGACTTGGGTTCCCTTGTTAGAGTTATCGCCCTGTCACTATCATAATATATGGGAGTAAGCTCCATGCTACTTGGTATGACTCCCAAATCCTTGATGAACTTATTCATCCATACCCCTTCCTTTACTTCTTCTACTACAATAATGTATTCCGCCTCTGTGGTCGAGTCAGCAATAGTATCTTGCTTGGAACTCTTCCAGCTTACTGCTCCATTTAGGGTGAAAATATACCCTAATTTGACTTGTTATCATCAATGTCGGACTAAAACTCGAATCCGTGTAGCCCTCAACCTGGAGGCTACCTCCTCCATATACTAGTAAAAGATCTTTAGTCCTTCTCAAGTACTTAAGGATACACTTTACTGCCTTCTAGTATCCTAAACTTGGATCTGTCTGATTCCTGCTTGTGACACTTAGAGCATGTGCTATATCAGGCCTGGTACATAGCATCACATATATGATAGACCCTATTGCTGAGGCATAAGGTATCTTATCCATGTTTGCCCTTGCTTCAAGAGTCTTTGGGGACATACTCCTAAAAAGTGATATTTCACGTCTCATCGGTATGAGAACTCTTTTGGAATTCTCTATGCCAAACCTTTTGACAATGAAGTCTATGTACCTGGACTAAGACAAGCCAAGCATCCTCTTCGATCTATCTATATAGATCCGGATCCCCAAAATATAGGATGCTTCCCTTAAGTCTTTCATGGAGAAATTTTTGGATAATCAAGCCTTTACTATAGAGAGCATTCCTACACCATTCCCAATTATTAGGATGTCATCCACATATAGCACCAAGAAGGTGATAGCGCTTCCACTTACCTTCCTGTACATACAAGGCTCATCTTCATTTTAAATGAAGTCATAAGATCTAATCACCTCATCAAATCTTATGTTCCAACTTTGGGAAGCTTGCTTCAACCCATAAATGGATCTAAGCAATTTGCACACTTTATCTGAACTCTCTTTGGATACGAATTCCTCTAGCTATATCATATATACATCCTCCTTGAGGTTGCCATTGAAGAATGTCATTTTAACATCCATTTGCCAGATCTCATAGTTATAGTGTGCTGCAATGCCCAAAATAATTCTAATGGACTTAAGCATGGCTACAGGTGAAAAGGTTTCGTCATAGTCAACTCCTTATCTTTGACGATATCCTTTAGCTACCAGCCTTGCTTTATATATTTTTACCTTTCCATCCACTCTGATCTTCTTCTTAAAGATCCATTTACAACCGATGGGTACAATACCCTCAGGTGCATCCACAAGGTTCCAAACCTTATTAAAGTATATGAAATTCATCTCAGAATTCATGGCTTCTTGCCACTTTCAGGAGTCTATACTCATAATAGCCTCCTCGTAGGTCTGAGGATCAATATCCTGAGAGTCATATCCATTGATATGTCCCACATATCTTTTAGGAGAATGAGATACTATACTAGACCTACATAAAATTAAAATTTATGTGTTAGGTACCTGAACAGACTCAAGCTCTGGAATGGTGCTTGAGCTAGGTTCTCCAACCTCGCTCAGTTATATCTCACTCCTACTATTTCTATAAAAAAATGTGTTCCTTCTCAAGGAATACAACTCTCTTGGCAACAAAGACCTTTTAGTCTTCGGAATGATAGAAATAATACCCAAAAAGTTTCCTTTGAGTATCCCACGAATGTGCACCATTCTGTCCTTAATTCCAACTTATCGGGGTTGTGTCTTCTAACGTGGGCAAGACAGCCCCAAATTTTAACAATCTTAAGATTGGATTTCTTTCCTTTCCATATCTCATATGGTGTAGATACTACCGACTTTGATGGAACTCTATTCAGAAGGTAAGCTGCAGTCGCTTGGGCGTACCCTCAGAATGAGATGGATAGGTCAGCAAAACTCATCATGGACCATACCATGTCTAACAATGTGTGATTCCTCCTTTCTGATACATAATTGAGTTGAGGTGGATAAGGAGATGTCCACTAGGATAGAATCTCATTGTCCCGGAGGAAATGAGTGAACTCTGTACTCAAGTACTCTCCTCCTCGATCTGATCGAAGAGTCTTAATACTCTTTCAAATTCGGTTCTCTACCTCATTCTTATATTTCCTGAATTTCTCGAAGGCCTCAGATTTGTACTTCATTAAGTACACGTGTCCATACTAAGAGAAATCATCAGTGACTGTAATAAAGTATGAGAAACCACCTATAGCCTAAGTCGACATGGGACCATATACATCACTATGTATAAGTTCCAATAACTCAGTGGCTCTCTCTCCAATTCCACTAAAAGGAGAGTTGGTTATCTTCCCATGAAGGTAAGGTTCGTAAGTTGTATATTTCCTATAGTCAAATAGATCTAAGTATCTATCATTCAGTAACTTTTGAATCCTTCCCTCATGTATATGACCTAGCCTACAATGCCATAGGTATGCATTATTCATCTCATCTCTTTTTCTCTTAGACATATTTATATTTATGATATACGGAAAAGTATCTAACATATATAAGCCATTTATATAGGTCCCTCTAGTAATAATCTCATCATCCATAATTATTGAACAGATCGGTTCCAAGATCAGATTGGAGGAGATTCGCTGCATAGATCCATTATGTGGATACTATTATAGAGAAAGACGCTTGACTTCTTTCATTCTCTCCATCCGAATCTAGAATACATGGATATACTATCTCGTTAGGTAAAATGATATCTCATATGATGTGGTTTTTTCAATTTTTGTGGCTTTCTTGCGACCTGATCTTTGTACGATGATTTGATCTATGTGGGAAACCTATTTGTGCATGTGATACTCCCGCTGAGGTTTCCCAACATTGCTGGTGGGTGACGGTGGTACCACCGCCACCTAAGTTTTTAAGCACTTTCGATAGTAGTACTATCGGTGCCAACGGTAGTACCTCCCGCACCCGAATTTTCCAGATAAGTTTGAATTTTGGCTCCAATTTTTGAAGCTAATTGAGATCTGTAAATACCCTAAGTATTTTTACATAGTACAACAAAAATGTGAAAGAAAATTTTGGTAAAATTCTATCGAATTGGTTAACAGCTTCCCTTTTTCTTACAAGAGTGAATTGTGTAAGAGAAGGGCTAAAATTGAATTGAAAAGGTTGATCTCCTAAGCCTAAGAAAAGAAAAGAAGAGAAAGATGTAAGGGGTGTTTGATTTTTATCTGTGAAAGATGATCAAATGTGGAGGCCGATTGGCCTTGAGTGAAGTGGGATCAGGAGTGGATGTAGGTCAAAGTTTTGACTGAACCACTATAATGAGCATCTCTATCCTTGCCTCTCTTTACTATTGTGTTCGAATTTGATTGTTCTTACTTAGTTCTGAGAAAAGCACGAGTATCTTCATTCGAATCTGTGAGCATCTCTTTACTATTGTTCTCAAACTTGGTCACTCTTAACTACTTCCAAGAAAAGAACTTATTTTTTTGGTTTTTACTTTGAGCAATATATTTCAAATTGAGTTTTTATCACTTCCACTAATTTTTCCCCACCCTCTTAGTATCAACTCGATCATAATAGTTGGCATCAGAGCCACATTTGACTCAATTAGATTAACACCTAAGCGAGTTTAATGGCTATTTTTGGCATGAATAAGGGTCATTCCATCATACATCCTTCTATGTTTAATTGAACTACATATATTGAAAAACTAGAATGCGAATTTTCTTGATTTTGATGGATTTTGAATTATAAAATATTATCAAAAATAAATTTCAGAAGTCATCAAATCCTATAAATGATTTGAATGATAATGAAAGAAAAATGTTTTCTTTAAATGCCAAAGTTATGAATTCTTTGTTTTGTACTTTAGACAAAAACAAATCTTATCAGGTTTTGACTTGTGATTTAACTTTTGATATATGACACATATTAGAAATTACACATGAAAGTACAAGTAAATTAAAATAATAAAAAATAAATGAAATAACTTACAAAGAAGAACATAAGAATAACCTTCCAAAGAATAGGTTGGATTTGATATTAAACAAGAAGAACACCTTCCAAAGAATAGGAACTTATGACTCTTCGAGTGGTGAGGACTATGACTTTGAACTTATGACAAAAGAACCTAAAAAATTTATGAAAAAAATAAAAAATATAAAAATAAACTTAAATAGGACATAACCTCTTGCTACGAATGCAAGAAGCTAGGGCACTCTGAAGATCAAGAGGATAACCAAGACGTGGCAAACTATGTGCTTATGGCCATCCATAATGACGTAAGTAACTCTTTCAAAGCGTCTTTTACGTTTAAAAATTTGTTAAATGCCTCTTATGAATTAATTGATGAGTCTAAAAGGACATATCTCCTCTAATCTGATCTTGGAACCGATCTCTTACAAGGTCCCTCTAGTAAGGGTCTCTATCATATTAAGTTTTCAATAAGAGATAAAGGTGATGAATCTATTTATATCATCATTTATGAATCGCTTAAACTATCAAAAGGATTTTGATGATTTGATGAACTTGAATAAGTTATTATCCAAATCATGATATTGACATTTTAAAAATTCTAACTTGAGAACTTTATATAAATATGTTATGATCAATTGGCACCAAGGGGGAGACAGAGGGAGGGTGGGTGTTGTTGAATTAGTGCAAGTGTTGAAAACTTCGGTTTAAGAAAAACTTTCGGTCAAGGTAAAAGTGATATCGAAAGCATTTTATTCAAGTAGAGTAAGTGAGCAATTTATAGGATGATGCTAAGTTTCTTGCTTAAAAAATGCTCAAGTAAGAACATGTAAATCCAAAAGAAAAGATAAGAGACACTCACAGATTTATAGTGGTTTGGCCTCAACTTGGCCTACTTCCACTCTTTGAGTCCTCTTCTTCGAGGTCCGCTACCGATCTTCACACTTCCCACTCTCCTTTTCGTAGGCTTAGGAGAGGAACCTTACAAACTCACAAGACAAGGGAGACTTTACAATAATTATAACTCTTTTTCTTACTCTCTGGCTCCTATTTTTTTTCTTGCATAATTTTAGCACATTATTTTTCACAGAATTTCTAGCCCAAAGTGTTGTGTTAAATGTAAAAATTCGTAGGGTATTTATAGACCCCAATTGACTTTAAAAATAGAGCAAAAAATTCAAACATAATCAAAATAATCAGGTACGGGCAGTACAACCACCGGCGCTGGTGGTGTAGCCGCCAAAAGTTGCTCGGATAATAGGGTGGCGGTGGTACAACTACCGACCTGGGTGATACGACCATTAACCTGGGTGGTACAATCGCCGTCCACCGGTGGTACAATAATTAGAAATCCTGAAAAAATGTTTCCCTCCACTTTTCTAATCTCGATTTTTACCTTGAGTTGACCCATTTCCTGGTCAACCAACTGAGCTTAACCTGAGCTCAATCCAAAACCAAATTGGACCCAGTTTACCTCATTTGAGTTAATTTGGATTCCTTCCAAATCTAACTCAGGTAGAACTTAAACCTTAATCGATGCTAACTACAACTAATCAATACAACCAATATGACTATCAAGTCCAACAAGACCCGCCTAACTCCCCGCAAGCTTTTCGACAACCCCCAACGATCTTCTGACAAGTTTCTTGGTCTTCTTTCAACAAACTCTCGATGCCTTCCTGGCAATCTCCCGATCATCTTTAGTGAGCTCCCGACAAACTCGTGGCAAGCCCTTGATACCTTCAGCAAGCTTTCAGCGAGTCTCTCGATGAGTTCTCACTGCATCATTCGAACCTCGGCTCGATGCCCCAGATTTGACTTCGGCCAACATCTGATTAAAATTTTCTTTCTCTATCATGGTCTTACATCAATCATCTCTAATACACATGTTAGATCAGCAACCAATCAATTGATTTCATTATCAAAATTCGAGATTCAATAATCTTTCCTTTTTTAATGATAACCAATTAATGACAGGAGTTAACCTTAACTCCTCCTAGAACCATGTCATAATCCAAATAAGGAAAACTTAAATTCAAGAGAACCAAACACTTTTGAATTCAAGTATTAAAACATCTATTTATCAAATGATATACTATGAATCAAAATTATTAAATTATTAATGATATATAATATAACATTAATTTCAACCAACAAATCATGAATCATTCAATTTTCAAGAATATTCTAAGAATTTTCAAAATCCATGAATTAGTTATACATGAATTTGAAAATTTTCTTCTTTAAAAAGAAGAAATGCCGCATTTTACCGTTTACCGTTTTTGATCAATATGATATTTCTTCTCTTTTATCATATGTGTATCATTTTTCATCAATATATTGTTTCTTCTCCTTTATTATATATATTTATTATTTTTTATATTTATGTCATCAATACGCTATTTCTCTCCCTTTGTCATCAATAAAATGAGGTGAAATAATGAGCAAGTAATTTCATGATATATAAACTTATCGTGTGTCAAAATTTTTATATTTTTATAAAATAAATATTGATTAAATATTTAATACTTCATTGTCCCCCTTAGTAAAATAGGATAAAAACATAATTTTCTCATAAAAAATTTTCTTTCCGTTTTTGTAAATGAGAAAGTAGAAACAAGAGAAGGAAGTGAAAAACTTTAACACAAAAAAAGGGTTGAATATTATAAATTCTAAAAATCAAGAAAAAATTAGGAACTATCCATTAATTTAATGCAGGTTTCTCACAAGAGTAGTAAATCAAGTAAATCATGCATTCTCATGGTTTAGCATTCCTAACTATCTTATAATAAAATCAAATTACTATTCATTTAATGATTTAATAAAAAATATCTACTAATTGATACTTAGTATCAGTAAATTCCAAAGATATGTCATAATTGTTCATATGATATCTAATAAGTGATGTCTAATATCAATATGTTTAGTTCTTGAGTGTTGAATAAGATTTTTAGTTAAACATATGATATTTGTGTTATCATATTTTATAGAGATATTTTTTAATTGAATTTCATAATCTCCTAATGTGTTTTTCATCAAAATAACTTGGGCACAACAACCACTAGCTACAATATATTCAGCTTCAACAATAGAGAAAACAACCAAAGTTTGTTTCTTGAAAGACCAAGAAATAAATACATGCCCTAAAAATTGATATGTCCTGGTATTACTTTTTCTATTTATTCTACATCCTCCAAAATCGGCATCAGCATAAGCAAGCAAATCAAAATTTTTGGATTTTGGATACCATAATCCTAAGTTAGAAGTTCTTTTTAAATATCTAAATATTCGTTTAACTGCTTTAAGGTGAGAAAGCTTAGGATTGGATTGAAATCTTACATATAATCTAACACTAAATATTATATCCGGTCTAGTAGCAGTTAAATACAACAAGCCACCAATCATTCCTCTATATGTTTTTTGATCAAAATTTTCTCCCTCAGAATCCAAATCTAATTTTGTAGATGTGCTAATGGGTATGTTTATGGCCTTAGCATTTTTCATACAAAAACATTTTAATAAATCTAAGATATATTTAGTTTGACTAATAAATATACCATCATTTAATTATTTTATTTGTAATCCTAAGTAAAAGGTTAACTCACCCATTAGACTAATTTCAAATTCTTGGGTCATACTTTTAGCAAAAGATTCATTTGTTGAACTAAAAATGATATCATCAACATAAATTTGAATAATAAGAAAATAATTTTTAAAATATTTAACAAATAATATGGTATTAACCATACTTTTCAAGAAATTATTTGAAATAAAAAAAGATCTAAATTTTTCATACCAAGCCCGAGGGGATTGTTTTAATCCATTAAAAGCTTTACAAAGTTTAAAAACATGATTTAGAAAAAATATTATTTTTAAAATCGAGGGATTATTCAACATATACTTTTTCAGAAATAAAATAATTAAAAAAGTACTTTTAACATACATTTGAAATAATATAAAATTTTTGAAAGATACAAAAGAAAGAGCATCTTTATAGCTTCAAGTTTGGCCATAAGAGCGAAAGTTTCTTCATAATAGATTCCTTCTTCATAGTTGAAACATTTGACCACTAATCTAGTCTTTTCTCTCACTATAATACCTTTTTCATCTTGCTTATTTCTAAAGACCCATTTAGTACCAATCACTAAACGGTCACTAGGTCTAGAAATAAGCTTTCATACCTCATTTTTCTCAAATTGATTTAACTTTTCATGCATTGCAATAACCCAAGAGTCATCTCTTAGGACGTCATCAATGCATTTTGCTTCAACTTGAGAAAAAAATATGACATTAGAATAAAAAATTTTAAAATAAGAACAAGTTTGAATACCTCTTGGTGTATATCCTACTATAAGTTCCTTAAGATAAGCATTTACATACTTCCATTCCTTGGGTAAGGATTTGAAAGTAGATTCATCCAAGTTGCCTTCAAGAGGATTATCATTTAAATTCAAAGAACCAAAATCAAATTCAACATCAAAATCAATTTTTTTAAGTTCAAAAATCTTATTGAAAACAACATGAATAGATTATTTAATTACTAAAGTTCTTTTATTGAATACATGATAAGCTTTTGAAATAGAAGAATAACTAAGAAAAATATTTTTGTCAGATTTTACATCAAATTTTTCTAAGGAATCCTTTTCATTTAAAATAAAACATTTACAACCAAAAACTTTAAACTATAAAATATTAGTTTTTTACCATTCCATAATTCATAAGGAGTTTTAGAGAGTAATGGTCTTACAAGAACCCTATTTTAAACATAGCATGTCATGTTAACAGTTTCGACCTAAAATTATTTGGATAGGCTATTTTCATTTAACATGGTTCTAGCTATTTCTTGTAAGCTTATATTTTTTCTTTTTATGACTCTATTTTATTATAGATTTCTTAGATTAGAGAAGTTATGAATATTTCCATTTGACTTATAAAAATTTTAAAATTTATTATTTTGAAATTCACCACCATGATCACTACATATTGATAAAATTAGAAAATCTTTTTTATTTTGAATAATTTTATAAAATTTTAAAAAACATTTGAAGGAATCAATTTTGTGTGCCAAGAAATAAGTCCAAGTATATCTACTATAATTATCTACTATAACAAATGCATATTTGCTACCTCTTAAACTTAGTATCAATTTATCCAAATAAATTCATATCGATCAATTATAGTAGCATAGAGGTGCTTATTTGATTTTTTGACTTAAAGCTACTTTTTGTTTGTTTTTCTAATTAACATTTAACACATACTTTATCCTTAACGAACTTAAAGTTAGGTAGTCCTCTTACTAAATCTTTTGTTAAAATTTAGTTTAGTAATTTCATATTAGCATGACCTAATCTCCTATGCTAAATCAAAACATCATCATTTAAGGGCAAAAAGCATGTTTCATTACCAAACTTCTTAATATCTATGATATACACACTATTATTTCTTAAGGTAACCAAAGATTTATTTTTGTGAGGTAATTTAATTATACAAGCATTAGGTTGAAATTTGATAATATATCTTTTATCACACAATTGGCTAATACTAAGTAAATTATGTTTCAAGCCATCAACTAATAATATATCTTCAATCAAAAAGTTTAATACGTTACTTATAGTTCCTTTCCAAATGATTTTACCTTTGTTGTTGTTTCTGAAGGTGACAACTCATTCATATGTATTTAGTATCCACTTGTTGAGTCTCAGATTTTGATGATAAAATCAATTGATGGGTTATTTATCTAACATATATGTTAGAGATGATTGATATATGATTAACTACAATATAGAGAGAATTACAATCAAATATATGCCAGAGTCAAGTCCGAGCATCGGATCGGGGATCAAACGATGTAGTGAGAATTCACCGAGAGACTCGTTGGAAGCTTGCCGTAAGTATCAAAAGCTTGCTAGGAGTTTGCCGAGAGCTCGTCAAAGGGATTAGAGGCTTGCTGTGGTTTGCCAGAAGCTTGCCGAATGTATCGGAAGCTTGCTAGGAGTTCACCAGGAGCTTGCCAAAAGTAATCGAGAGCTTGTCGGGATGGTGTTGGGAGTTAGCCGGAAGAAGACTAAGAGACTCATCAGAAGATCATCGGGGGTTGCCGAAAAGCTTGCCATGAGTTAATGATAGGAACTCAGCAGGGTTAGGTCCTACTCAACTAAGTAGCAATTAATAAAGCTCTGCAAGATTATATAACACCACCTAGTCACCTCTATCCTATAAAAAAGTGTGGCTAGTGTTACTAGCCGTTGCCCCCTTTACTGGGTTGGTCGGCCAGGGTTTCTAGCAGGTAACCTTGGCTTAGGCAGCCACTAAGGTCGCTGCCACCCTAGTTAGGCAGGGCGGTTATAGAAGGGGCAAGGGAGGAAATTTACCTAGGAAGCACTCCCTTTGGGCTAGGGTTTTGAGCCATATATAAGCTTATAGCCTCCACCTCTTGTTCATCAAGCAAGAATCATTTTATTTCAGCCTTGTGGTCGACCCTAGGAGGGAGGAACCCCTATAGTGTTCCAAGGGTTGATCCTCCTCAAAAATCAAAACTCCATAGAGCTCCTTTGGGGTTCTATCATTTGGTATCAAAGCAGTGATCTTGCTGCCTATGCTACCATCTCTACCACCTCTAGCAAGCCAAGCAATTCCCATAATTGCTGTTGACGTCGCCTCCATCGTCATCCCCATGTCGCAGATCAAATTAATCTGTTGTTGCCTCCATCGATTGCATTGAAGATATGGTAAATTCCTACCTTGCTGCTACTATAATTTTCTATCCTTACATTCCAAAGAGAATTTCCTATCTTTACTTTACTATGAATTCTTTCCGTCTCAAACGTGATCATCATTGCGAAAGAGGAATTGCTGCAAAAAAGTTTCAACCGCATAGAGGCTTATTGAAACCAATCTATTGAATATCTTTCTTGAATGAAATTTTTACATGTTTTCATAGATCAAATTGGCTTCCATTAAGATTGATCTATTGTAAAACTCCTCTTTGAAACTGATCTTATACTGCTACAAATCATCATCACAAACTATTAAAATTTTACAATGAGGATTCTGCCCTCTTACTTTGCATCAGTTTTCCTACCGTTACGCTATCGAAATTTCTTTAATCCAAATTATTATTGTTGCTCTCATCTGAACTAAGTTTTTGCCATCAAAATTCTACATAATTTCCTTGGGTTTCTACTGGAATTTACATTAAGAATCCGCTATTTCTTTGACATGAATTTTGATGGCAGAACAATACAAATACGACGATCTTTCATTGAATTCTATCATAATTCTCTATTGTCTTTCCCAGATTGAAAACTCCCTCTTCCTCATCTTCAACCCCTGCCATTATAGCCCAAAAAACCTACCAAACCATAGCCAAAACTTCATCTAAATCAGTCACCAAAACAGTCCTAACTGTAGCCTATTCCTTCACCGATCCACCCACCCTTCAGCCACCCCTTTTCCAAACCATCTCATACCCTTAACCCATCAACAAAAGAGAGACCTCAACATCATAGATCTGGAGGTTTATACTATGACATTAGAGGAGGCCATCAATGTCAAGTTTGAAGCCTTTGAGACTTGAATGGAGGAGAAGATTCGATCGCTTTTCATCGAACTCAACATAAGCCAACCACCGAGCCCAAGGAAATCTCAACAACGGGAGACTTCAGATCATAAAAAGGACTTCCAGGAGCGAGGAGGCACTAAGACTGATCCATATAATCTACGCATGAGGGTAGACATCCCTAGATGAGAAGAAGGAGACTTGATCGACTAGATCTCACGTGCAGAGCGTTACTTTCAGTTCCACCAAACCACAGATGTTGCCATAGTGGGGATTGCGGCCATCTATCTTGAAGGGGATGTGATTCAGTGGTTTGATTGGTTTGAACACACCCATAGAGGCCTATCTTGGTGACAATTCAAGGAAGGATTATTGAACCATTTTAGACCTACTGACTATGAGAACATTGACGGACAATTGGCAAAGATCTGATAAAACCACTATTATATAAGAATACCAAATAAGGTTTGAACGATTATCTAAAAACTTACGATTGGTCAAAAAAATATTTTTTGGTAACCTTTATTGAGGGCTTAAAGCCGAAGATCCGAGGGGAAGTGAAAGCGCGACAACTATATATGCTTATGGCAGCCATCTCTTTCGTGTGATTATAAGAGGAGCTGTTAAACCACGAGGCCTGTAGGACTAGAGTCGCTTCCCGACCAGCAATACTAAAGCCCTCAACCCCCTCTACTGCCATCTGAGCTCTTGCACTCTAAAAGTTGATAAGAGAAGAACTTCGGGAGCATTCTGCTAAGGGATTATGTTGGCACTATAACAAGCCATAGAGCCGTGAACATCACTACAAGAAGGGGTGACTTCTTGTGATTGAACCAGTAGAGATGAAGATATTGAACCATTAGAAGAGAGCCTTGAAACTGAAGAAGAAATTATGCAGGAAGAGCCCCAATTGATTAATTTTATGGTGCACGCGCTAGTCGACTACTCCAACCCACAAACGATGAAAGTGGGAGGCCTTCTCAAGTAACAACCCATCACCATTCTTATCGACATGGGGAGCACAAATAATTTCCTCAATAGTAAGGTTGCTGCTCGTATGGTGCTCCACATTGAAGGTTGATGCTCGTATGGTGCTCCACATTGAAGGTTGCAACAAATTTGATGTAAAGGTCATCAACGGTTGGATCCTAAAGAGCGACCAATGGTGCTCACGGGTGAAATTGCTTCTACAAGATCAAGATATTATAACCGATTTCTTCCTCCTACCCATTGATGACTATAAAGCCGTGCTTGGAATCAAATGGTTAATGACACTAGGTGACATCTCTTGAAACTTCTCTAATATGGTTATGAATTTTATTACAAAGGCAAACATGTCATCCTACGCGACAAGTATGGAAGTCATATCTCCACCATTTCGATACAATATATGGAGAAAGTTCTACATATTGGGAAACCTTAATGGGTGCATTATATACATAGTGGAAATTAAAACAAAACCGATTTTCCATGCAGATCAAATCATTGTGCAAAAGATTGGGGTCGTGAGAAAAATTGAAAAAACTGAAAAAACCAAAAGAACAACGATGTGTGAGAGATTGATTTTACTAAGGGAGATTGTATATCCCTATATTCTAGATCTGGATAGAGAAGATGAAGGAGGTCAAGTGTCCTCTCTAGCGGTATCCACACGATGGATCTCTACAACGAAACTCCTCCAATCTGATCTTGCAACTCTTGCTCACAGGGAGGGAGGAGAATAAGAGGTGGTGGCTAAAGCTTCAACCTATCAATCATGAGTTTCCCCTCGTATTTATAGAGAGCCACCAAAACCCTAAGGCTCATTCATTAGTGGGTATTGGATCTCCATCCAATAATCCACTAACCTTGCATTATTGGATCTCTATCCAGTAATCTCTTTAGGCCTATAATTGGACCTTAATCAAGGAGCCCATCAACATAGGGTCTTATCTAATGAGAATAGGAGCTAATTGGATCTTCATCCAATCCTCTATTCGCTGAAGCATCCATTATATATGTGTGACCCTCGAGGCTCGATATCAAGCTAGCTGTGAGTCAGTCCCATCAGAACTCCTTCTGATATAGTGAATTATTTTTCCCATAATAATTCACTCGACTAATTGACTATGGACGTACTAGGCCACTAAGCTATAGTCCCCAGATGGTACAGGAGGGACCAAATCTATCGGACCTGTTTGTTCACAGATACCATGTATCTATGATCCCTCTTCCAAATAATATCCCAGAGATCGTATATTGGACATTGTACTGTCAGGTCATATACGGAATCAGTTTGTCTTGCTCTATTCAAATTCTACCGGAGAACTCCTCTCTCAATTTGAATAACCCTAGCTTGGGATTTATGTGAGCAAGCACATATGAGATATTCCTCTCGTAATACCAAGAGTGGATGATCTTTTATTGACATTCAATTACCTTTGTAAGATTGGCTACCAATCCCAATAACCAGCTGTACCAGATTTGGAACTTTCTAAACCTGAAAGTCTGGCGTCAAAGAAAGGAGTATTTATACAAGGTATCCTTGGTGTCTCAAGTCTAAGGACCAGATACACAACTGGGACTATGGAATCATTGTTTGACATTAGGTATCATTAACCATACAACATTTCATAAGGGGATCAATCGGTGAACTCATTCTCTAATGAGCACCTGTACTATATCCTTAGTGTCTCCACACAAGTGGCAATGAGACCAGACACCTCCATCATATGGACAGGTATATAGTACACCGATCTGTCCGGTTATCTCAATATCCCTCTCGAATAACCTATGATCGGGATTATTTAGGATATGTGCTTAAAGGTGAATCGATCTCATTATCATGATCTCATCATGATCTGATTCTCATTGTACAGAACCAAGGACATCATAATATATATGTAATAAATAATATAATATGAGAATATGCCAATATTAATCATAAGAAAAAAGATTATGTAGTGTGTCACATATGCCATCACTCACGTGATTGGCTTGTAGGGCACCTGTAACTTGCAATCTCCCACTTGACCTAAAGTCAATCACCTATATGTTTGATCCCTATCAGACCCTTGTAATGCTTAAATATAATCTGAGCTAGTGGCTTCATCATTGGATCTGCAATGTTATCTTCGGATGAAACTATTTCCATTGCTATATCTTTTTGGGTCATGATCGCTCTAATCAGATGGAACCTCCTCAAAATAATTATGTTGAGACCTGAGTTTTTTTATTAGAGTTATCACCCTACTGCTGTCATAATATATGTGAGTCAGCTCTATGCTGCTTAGTATGACTCCCAAATCCTTGATGAACTTCTTCATCCACACCCTTTCGTCTTGCTACTCTACTACAGCAATGTATTCCACCTATGTGGTTGAGTTAGCAGTAATATCTTACTTGGAACTCTTCCAAATTACTACTCCTTCATTCAAGGTGAAAACATACCCTGAATTTGACTTGCTATCATTAATATTGGACTAAAAACTCGAGTCTGTGTAGCCCTCAACCTGGAGGCAACTTCCTCCATATACCAGTAAAAGATCCTTAGTTATTCTCAAGTACTTAAGGATACACTTTACTGCCTTCCAGTGTTCTAAACCTAGATCTACCTGATACCTGCTCGTAACACTCAGAGCATTTGCTATATCAGGCCTAGTATATAGCATCGCATACATGATAGACCCTATCACTGAGGAATAAGATATCTTATTCATATATGCCCTTTCTTCAGGAGTCTTTGAGGACATACTCCTAGAAAGTGATATTCCATGTCTCATCGATATGAGACCTCTCTTGGAATTTTTCATACCAAACCTTTTGATAATGGAGTCTATGTACCTAGACTGGGACAAGCCAAGCATCTTTTTGGATCTATCTATATAGATCCAGATCCCCAAATTATAGGATACTTCCCCTAAGTCTTTCATGGATTCTAGATAGCCAAGCCTTTATTGTGAAGAGCAATCCTACATCATTTCCAATTATTAGGATGTCATCCACATATAGCACCAAGAAGGTGATAGCGCTTCCACTTATATTCCTATACACATAAGGCTTATCTTCGTTCTTAACAAAGTCATAAGATCTGATCACCTCATCAAATCTTATGTTCTAACTTCGGGAAGCTTGCTTCAATCCATAAATGGATCAAAGCAACCAACACACTTTATCTGGACTTTCTTTAGATACGAATTCCTTTGGTTGTATCATATACATCTCTTCCTCAAGGTTGCTATTGAGGAATACCGTTTTGACATCCATTTGCTAGATCTCATAGTCATAGTGTGCTGCAATGGCCAAAATAATTCTAATGGACTTAAGCATGACTACAGGTGAAAAGGTTTCATCATAGTCAACTCCTTATCTTTGATGATATCCTTTAGCTACCAGCCTTGCTTTATAAGTCTCTACCTTTCCATCCACTCCGATCTTCTTCTTAAAGATCCATTTGCAACCGATGGATACAATACCCTCAGGTGCATCCACAAGGTTCCAAACCTTGTTATAGTACATGGAATCCATCTCAGAATTCATAGCTTCTTGCCACTTCCTAGAGTCTATACTCATAATAGCCTCCTCATAGGTTTGAGGATCAACAACCTAAGAGTCATCTCTACTGACATATCCCACATATCTTTTAGGAGGGTAAGATAATCTATTAGACCTACGTAAAGTTAGAACTTATGTGTTATGTACCGTAACAAACTCGGGCTCTGGAATGATGATTGAGCTAGGTTCTCTAACCTCACTCATTTCTATCTTACTCCCACTGTTTCCACCAAGAATGTGTTCCTTCTCAAGGAACACAACTCTCTTGGCAACAGAAACCTTTCGATCCTCAGGATGATAGAAATAATACCCATAAGTTTCCTTTGGGTATCCGACGAATGTGCACCATTTTGTCCTTGATTCCAACTTATCGGGGTTGTGTCTTCTAACGTGGACAGGTTAGCCCCAAATCTTAACAATCTTAAGATCAAACTTCTTTCCTTTTCATATCTCATATGGTATAGACATTACCAACTTTGATAAAACTCTGTTCAGAAAGTAAGCTGTAGTCTCTAGGGCGTACCCACAGAATGAAATGGGTAGGTTAGCGAAACTCATCATGGATTGCACCATATCTAACAGTGTGTGATTCCTCCTTTATGATACACCATTGAGCTGAGGTGTATAAGGAGGTGTCCACTAGGATAAAATCCCATTGTCCCTGAGTAAATGGGTGAACTCTGTACTCAAGTATTCTCCTCCTCGATCTGATCAAAGAGTCTTAATACTCTTTCCAATTTGGTTCTTTACCTCATTCTTATATGTTCTAAATTTCTTAAAAGCCTTAGATTTGTACTTCATTAAGTACACGTGTCCATGCTGTCATGAACGGTCGGTGCTCAACCGCAATGCCTTTACTCCTTGAACCGTTCATCACTTTTTCTTGCTTATACATATGTTTGGCAGCTTGTTTTGCCTTAAGTTTATATGTTTTTACCTAAGAAATATGAGCGAAAGTAGTGTAGAAGGCTGCAGAACAATCGCTCGCTGCGCAGAGCCAAAATAGCCCAAAACTGCCCTTTTTTTGGGTCTTTTTCATGTGCTGCGGTAACCTTTCTGAGCGGTGTGAAATATCAACCATTTCAGCACCTTGGAAACCCCTGGGTGGCACCGAACTCGATGGGATTCCGGATATATGTCGGGCGTAGGCGTTCATCAGTAATTAAACTTGTCTTGCGTCCGATACCTTGGGAACTGTCGTTTGTGGACTTGCGACCATTCCTACAACCCTCCAAAGTCCTATTTCGCTCTCTTTCTCTCTTTTCTTTGATGCACTCAAGGTGTTCGACAAATTGCTTGTATAGCTTTCAGCTTTGTGAGACGTCGGGATGTGTCCGTCGCTCGCTTCTAAGCTAATCAACTTCTTCTTTGCAGGTCCTACGGGACCTTAAGAGGTTGTAAGAGGGCTGACCCTTTACGGACAGATAACGCATTGGGCGTTTCATGACTTAGGTAATACCAGCTAAGTCCGGAATAGTGGGCAAGGTTGTTGCACAGCTTAGGCAAATTCAGCTAAGTCCGTGACAGTGTGGTATCAGAGCAGGCAAGTAATTCATACGAACAATGAAGAAGATTCGCAATCTCGCCATGGTGAAACATCATGGTGAATCGAGCAAGATGGGGCAAGCCGGACCCTTACTCTAAGCAGTCACAGGTGGGCTGCAAGTACAAACTCGCTCGCAAACTATGGGAGCCGCTCATGAGGAGCTCTACAGTGAACAAGACGAGCGTGAAGTTGGGTATTTTCCACGAGGGGAGGAGGCGCCATCTGGAGCGCCAACCGGGAAAAAGAGCCACAAGGAGAGAATTATAATGGCGGAGACCCGCCTTGATGTTCTTAAAGCGAGCATGGAGGAACTCTACCAAGGCCAGCGAAGGCTACTTAGGGTAGAGAGCTCCCTAGAAGAAGTTGAATCTCGGAACGAGAAAGTTGAATCCCTGATTGATCAACTGACAGAGGACACCAAAGATTCCGTACGACATCTACATGAAGTTATGGCGGAACTCACAGCTAAGGTGATGGTGTTAATAATGACTCTTGATGCAGGAGGGAACTGTACCCACGCTGCGCCACCACAAAACTTCAGGGCACCAGAGCCGCAGTGCTACGGAGGTGCTAGGGATGCCAAAGAGCTTGAAAATTTCTTATTCAATATGGAACAGTATTTTCGTGCTACAAGGCTCGATTCTGATGAAACCAAAGTTGCTATAGCAACAATGTATCTGAATGAGGATACAAAACTTTGGTGGCGAACCCGTTCGGAAGAGATCCAGCAAGGCCGATGTCAAGTGGACACATGGGGAGGCTTGAAGCGAGAGTTGAGAACTCAGTTCTTGCCCGAGAACATGGAGTTTATCACAAGAAGGAAACTGAGACAACTCCGCCAAAGTATAACAATCCAAGACTATATGAAATAATTTTCAGCACTGATACTGGATATACGGGATATGTCTGAGAAAAATAAGCTATTCAGCTTCCTCGATGGCTTAAAGCTATGGGTACAACAAGAACTACATCGGAGGAATGTCACTGACGTAGTCGGGGCAATTGCATCTGCGGAAAGGCTAATTGATTTTATTTCTTCGGAGGATTTGAGAAAGAAGAAACCATCTTCGGGAAATCGCCCATCTAAATACTCTCAAGCGAAGGAGTCTGGAGGCGAGCAAAAGAAGAAGAATTTCCACAAGGGACCAGGCTCAAGAGGTAGAGTCCCAAAGCCTACTGGATGCTTCTTGTGTGGAGGACCGCACATGGTGAGGGAGTGCCCACAAAAATAGGCACTCAATACTTTAACGGCATCGATTCTACCCCGTAAGTCAGACAAGGGCAAAGCTATCACCTTTAATTCGAGCAGTTCTAACTCCAGTAGCGACAGTGAGGCATCGCAAGGACCCAGGCAGAAAGCAGTGAGTTGATGTATGTGGACATCAAGCTTAATGGCCGAACAACCCGTGCAATGGTGGACACGGGTGTGACCCACAATTTTATTGTCGATCACGAAGCTAAGTCACTGAGATTAATCTTGGAGAAGAGCCCAAGTCATATGAAGGCGGTGAACTCAGAGGCCAAGCGGATCACTGAACAAGCAAAGGGGGTCCCCATCAAGATTGGGACATGGAGCGGGAGCACAGACTTGATGGCGGTGCCATTTGACAACTTCCAAGTGATTTTCGGAATAGAGTTTATGCACGTAGCAAAGTTGGTGCCAGTACCATTCCTGAACTTCTTGTGTCTAATGGGAGGCGACGATCCCTGCATGGTTCCAGTTTCTCGAGGAGGAACCAAGGACCTACAACAAATATCAGCTTTACAATTGAAGAAAGGGGTGTGAAAAAGTGAATTAACCTTTGTAGCTGCTATGAAGCTAGAGACACTTGACGGGGAGGCCATTTAGGAACCTACTGTTGTGGCGAACATCCTGAAGGAGTTATTAGATGTGATGCCAACAGAGTTGCCGAGAACTCTACCACCACGCAGAGGCGTGGATCATCGGATTGAGCTAGAGCCGGGAGTTAAGCCTCCAGCGAGACCACCATATCGCATGGCCCCTCCAGAGTTGGCAGAACTGAGGAAGTAGTTAGATGAACTGCTAAGCGGTGGTCTCATCCGTAGTTCCAAAGCACCTTTCGGAACTTAAGTCCTCTTTCAGAAGAAACAAGATGGGAGCCTCCGATTATGCATTGATTACCGAGCCCTCAACAAGATGACGGTAAAGAACAAGCACCCTATCCCGCTCATCGCGGACTTGTTCGATCAATTGGGCAAGACAAAGTACTTCTCCAAACTCGACCTTCGGTCAGGGTATTAGCAGATGAGCATTACAGAAGGTGATGAGGCGAAGACTACTTGTGTGACCAGGTATGGAGCATTCGAGTTCTTGGTGATACCTTTCGACTTAACCAATGCTCCGGCCACATTCTGCACTCTCATGAACCAGCTATTCAAGGAGTATCTGGACAAGTTTATGGTCGTCTACTTAGACGATATCGTCGTCTATAGCCAAACACTTGAGGAGCATGTTAGACACCTTCGAACAATTTTCAAAGTTCTCAGGGAGAACACCTTGTTCGTGAAGAGGGAAAAGTGCTACTTCGCCTAAACGGAGATTTTATTCTTGGGGCATCGAATTGGGAATGGGTCCATTCGAATGGACAAGGCTAAGGTGCAAGCTGTGGTGGAATTGCGAACACCAAAGAAGGTGCTAGAGTTGAGATCCTTCCTTGGGTTCATCAACTATTAACGGCGCTTCATAGCTGGATATTCGAAGTGCGCAGCTCCGTTGACGAAGTTGCTAAAGAAGGAGTAGTCCTGGAGATGGTCGGACAGATGTGAAACGACATTTCAAGACCTGAAGACTGCTGTGTTAGAAGAACCTGTACTTAGATTATCAGACTACGAAAAGTCTTTTGAAGTCCATACAGACGCTTCTGACTTTGCTATTGGAGGAGTTCTTATGCAAGAGGGTCATCCAGTGGCCTACGAGAGTCGCAAGCTCAACGAGACCGAGCGACGATATCCTATACATGAGAAGGAGATGACAGCGGTGGTCCACTGTTTATGAGTGTGGCGACACTACCTTCTAGGAGCACCATTTATGCTAAGGACAGACAATGTCGCATTGAGTTACTTCCGAACTCAAAAGAAACTCTTCCCAAAGCAAGCACGATGGTAGGACTTCCTGGCTGAGTTTAACATGGTGATGGAGTACAAGCCCAAAAAAGCAAATGTCATGGCCGATGCATTGAGTCGGAAAGTGGAGCTAGTGAATGCTATACAGTTGGAGGGCGGAGGCCAAGCAAGTCAATTGCTCTCTAACTTTCTTTCCAAGATCAGGGATGCACTGTACCGAGATCCTCAGGCAGTGACTCTAATTCAACTCATCAAAGCGGGAAAGGCACAGTGATTTTGGGTCCAGGAGGGACTCATCTATACCAAGGGGAACAAAGTTTATATCCCACGAGCAGATAACTTAAGGTGTGAACTCTTGAAAGAGTGTCATGATTCCCTTTGGGTTGGACATTCGGGTATCCACCGAATAATGGTTTTCATGGAGAGGGCCTTCTATTGGCCGAAGATGGGGATAGATGTGGAGGAATATGTTCGAACATGCCTTACTTGTCAACAGGACAAGATAGGCAGCCGGTAGGACTTTTGGAGCCGCTGCCCATACTAGAAAGGCCATGGGAGAGCATTTCCTTGGACTTCATATCAAGCTTGCCCGCAGTAGGGGGACTTGGATCGATACTCATGGTAGTTGATTGGTTTTTAAAGTATGCAACATTCATTACTGCACCCCTACATTGCTCAGCGGATGAGGCAGCTAAGTTGATGATGAAGAATGTGGTTAAGTATTGGGGAGTCCCACACAACATCATTAGTGATCAAGATTCTCGGTTCTTGGGACGATTCTAGACCGAGTTGTTCAAGTTATTGGGGTCTAAATTATACTTCTCCACAAGCCTCCACCCTCAAACGGATGGCCAAATAGAAAGAATTAACTCGCTCTTGGAGCAATATCTTCGGCACTATGTGAGTGCCAACCAACGAGATTGGGTGAAGCTATTGGACATAGCTCAATTCTCCTATAACTTGCAACAGAGCTCTATATCTAACAAGAGCCCATTTGAGATTATTACGAGACAACAGTCATCAACTCCTCTCACCCTGGTTATTAGTTATACAGGGAGTAGCCCATCAACCTATCACTTCGCAAAGGAATGGCATCACAATGTAGATACTGCATGGGCTTACTTGGAGAAGGCGGCCAAAAAGATGAAGATGTGGGCAGACTTGGGAAGACGACCACAAGAATTTAAAGTTGGTGACATGGTGTTGGTGAAGCTCCAACCAGCATCACTCCTGTTCTTTAGACACAAAGTGCACAAAGGATTGGTACGCAAGTATCAAGGGCCTTTCCCAATCATCAGCAGAGTAGGTAATGTCTCATACAAGTTGCAACTGCCAGCATGGTTCGGAATTCACAACGTCTTCCATGCGAGCAACTTGAAAGCCTACCACTCAGATCCACAAGATGATTCTCGAAATGTTCCAACTCGACTATCCCCCCACCAAAGCCTCTTACGAGAAGCGAGTTGAAACTATTCTAGCGAATCATAAGATAAAGCTACCCAATGGAGCACAGCAAATAGAGTACTTGGTGAAGTGGCAAAAGCTTCCTCAAACAGAAGTTGGGAGCCAAAAGATGCCCTATGACATGAAGAAGCTCGCGTCAAAGCCTACTAACAAGTGTCGACGAGGGCGTCGACAGTTTAAGTGTGGGAGAATATCATGAACGGTCGTTGCTCAACCACAATGTCTTTGCTCCTTGAACCGTTCCTCACTTTTTCTTGCTTATACATATGTTTGGCAGCTTATTTTGCCTTGAGTTTATGTCTTTTTACCTAAGAAATGTGAGCAAAAGTAGTGTAGAAGGCTGCAGAATGATCACTCGTTGTGTGGAGCCAAACCAGCCCAAAACAGCCCTGTTTTTGGGTCTTTTTCATGTGCTACGGTAATCTTTCTGAGTAGTGCAAAATGTCAGCCATTTCAGCACCTTGGAACCCCCCGGATGGCATCGAGCTAGATGGGGTTCCGGGTATTTGTCGGGCATAGGCGTTCATCAACAATTGAACTTGTCTTGTGTCTGATACCTTGGGAACCGTCATTTGTGGACATACGACCATTCCTACAACCCTCCAAAGTCCTATTTCGCTCTCTTTCTCTCTTTTCTTTGCTGCACTCAAGGTGTTCGATAAATTGCTTGTATAGATTTTCGATTTGCGAGACACCAGGACGTGTCCGTTGCTCGCTTCTAAGATAATCAATTTCTTCTTTGCAGGTCCTATGAGACCTTAAGAGGTTGTAAGAGGGCTGACTCTTTGCAGACATATAACGCATTTGGCATTTTATGACTTAGGCAATCCCAGCTAAGTCCGGAATAGTGGGCAACGTTGCTCCACAACTTAGGCAATTTCAGTTAAGTCTTCGGGAGTGCCATGAGGGTGCCGCAGCTTAGGCAAATTCAGCTAAGTCCATGACAATACCTAGAGAAATCATCAATGAATGTAGTGAAGTATGAGTAACCACATATGGCCTGAGTCGATATGGGACCACATACATCACTATGTATGAGTTCCAATAACTCAGTGGCTCTCTCTCCAGTTCCACTAAAAGAAGAGCTGGTCATCTTCCCACGAAAGCAACATTCGCAAGTTGCATATGACTAATAGTCAAATGGATCTATGTATCCATCTTGCAGCAACTTTTGAATCCTTCCCTCATGTATATGACCTAGCCTATAATGCAATAGGTTTGCATTATTCACCTCATCTCTTTTCCTCTTAGACATATTTATATTTATGATATGTGGAGAAATGTCTAACACATATAAGCCATTTACAAGGGTCCCTCTAGTGATGATCTCATCATCCATAATTATTGAATAACTATTGTTCTCAAAAACTAATTTATATCTACTAATTGTCAAACAAGAGCTTGATATAATATTTTGATAATAGAGAAAACAAAATAGCATGCATCCAATGCAATGATAGCTCCACCAGGCAAATGTAGAGTGACCTTTCCAATGGTAACTACAACAACTCTTGCTCCATTGCCCATCTCGAGGTCCATCTTGCCTCTACCCAGTCTCCTAGGTCTTGCCAGAACTTGCAACGAATTACAGATATGATAAACACTCCCGGTATCCAATACACATGTGTTATCATAAAAATCTGACAAGTGAAGACTAATCATGAATATACCTGAAGCTTCTCTAAGCTTCTGTTTTACCTTATCTACAAGGTAGTCCTTACAGTTCCTCTTTCAATGCCCATCTTGGTCCCAGTAGAAGCATTGTCCTTTGTCCTTTGTCGGGTATTTCTTGGTAATGTCTTACCTGATCTTTCTTTATCCTTGCCCTTCTTAAGGGTCTTGCTAGCCTTCCTTTTCTGTTTGGTCTCACCAATATAGAGAACTGGCTTCTCCTTCTTGATGGCACTCTTAGCTTCCCTCAACATATTGAGGAGCTCAGGGAGAGTCACCTTAAACTTACTCATGTTAAAATTCATAATGAAGTGAGACAAGAAATCTGGTATAGACTGGAGTATAAGATCAATGCACAGGTTATCCTCTAGGATAATCTATATACTTCACAAAGCGAGCGATCTCATCATCGCTTGTCCTTTCCTCTAGCATAGGCACAATCATGTTAAAGATATATACGATTTTCTCCTCCATGAGAACTATTATCAAATTGTGAAGCCTTTATATAGTTTGGACTAGCGAGGCGATTGGCATCAAATATGCCACGTAGGAGGTTTATAAGTGACATATTTCTGATAAAATAAGATATAGCAAAAGTAAATAATATACAAACTTTACAAAAAATTCTAATTAAGATATGGACTTCTATCTTAATATACTCCCACTATTTTCCTAGCGAATCACATGACACCCTCAACAAGTGAGATGAAAGTCTCTAGCAGACTCCTAGTGGGGATCGGGATCCAAATGGTGTCTTAGTACAACCTCGAAGCACTCGACCAATTACACTAAGCCCAAAAGGTAGGCAACTCTTGCCAATCACAACTCCTTGTGATTCCTATCATGTTCGGCCTCTGAATCATCATAGTCTCGAGGGACTCAACCAACCATGACGTTCAGTTAAGTCATCACCATCGTTACAAGATGAGTCTGATTCGATGATATGCCCTCGAGGGACTCGACCAAGCATACTATGTCCTCATGTCACCGGTGATATCTCTATGTCATAGGTAAGATCTTGATCACGTAGATAGGTGAGTCTCGAGGGACTCGACCAACTCAACTTATGTTGTAATTCAATTTCTTCCTATAATGATGGAAGGCCACGTGGGTCAATCTTATTGTCTCATACTTACCGACTTAATATTATCTTAGGAGGGATTTTTTGTTTCGTATTGGTCTCCTAATATGTCATGTTACACACATATATATTTAATATATATTTACATCACATGCAAATATATATATATATATATACATATATATAGTAGGTGTATAATACATCACATATGCAAGCCACACCAGATTATCATGAGTCGTCACCTAATATGATTAAGCCTGAGCCAATGGGCCTAATCACTCACAACAGGATCTATGTGTGCATTGGTGCATCTCTATGCCTTGTGATTGTTGATCCCATCATCATCGGTTCCATCGGATCATCGCATCATCATGCATTGTGATCTCCCGCCATGGCATCGTGGGCCTCGCTATAACCTCCACGCTCCCGCTGTGCCTTCTATGTAATTACAAATAATCATAGGCACGCAGGCCCAACAATAAATAAGAAAAAAAATACAGGCTCGCAGGCCCCAATAATAATAATAATCACAATTACACACATCATAACACATGGTTCATGATCATCCATCTTGTCACGGGCTTAGCTGATTTTGCATAAGTCGTGCGGCACCTATGCATGTCCGTCCACAAAGGTCAGCCCTCCCCGAGATCTCCTAGAGTCCCTTGGACTTACAAAAGATAAAACGGGCCAGAAGAAGCAATTCCCATGGGATCCACAAGTAACTGCTCAAGTAAACACTTTATAAAGCCAGATACAAATTACACTCATGGACATTACAAACTCAGAGAAGTTACACACAAAGGATAATGGTCCATTACAAACCAAAGTCCCAGAAGTTCTTATAAGATATACTCATATATATAAGCCAAAATTGGCCACAAAGCAAACCAAACTAGGGTTGCTAAGCCTACTGTAAGCCCGCTTCTTGATGTATAAGGTATGTACATAAACCGAAAGACACAGACAAACATGAGTATTTCATCGAACACCTTATTTACATTATTGTCCATGACATTCTCCCCCATATATTCCTTCGACGTCCTCGTTGAAGCCACTATAGACGTTGCATCTCCTCGCATTCTGTCGAATCTTCAATCTTCTGCTTTGGCTACAACACGCCCCTTTGGCTCTCAACTGCTCTCCATCGCTGTTGTTGAGTAGTCGAACTTTGGTCTGCCATTCTGCTTTAACTCACCAATGACTGAATCTGGTGTGGGGTTGGTTGAGTTGTACTAATCCTTGTTGACTCTCGCGGATCCATCTGATGAAGGAAAACACCTACCTTATTATGCGTTAGTATCGCAGTATACTCATGTTGCTTGAACTGGATGGATGCTTGTTAGAGCTTTAACGAGTATCACCTAGCAAACCTTGAAGTTTTTAAGGTCCTTCCTCCACAATTTTTGCCCGTTGATCCTTCCTCCATATTTAGTTGTCACTTCCAAGTAGGTTCGCATCACTTCCGCTTTCGATTGGTATTCAATTGGAAAATGAAGCAGACAATCTACTCTCAGTAATACCGAATCCTTCGAGTTAGCAATTCCCCTCACCTATATGAGCTTTACATAACTCTTTCGGTCGTTATACAACACCTCCCACTTTGCACGGTCTCATCGATCACCAAGCGCCCCACTTTGCCTTGAGCACTATCAAGTTTGGTTGCCAACGTCGAGCTATAGCTCGAACTCAATCATCCAAATCTTTGTGCGCTACACATTCTTCTTCGCTTGCTTGTCCTCGTGGTGCCTCTCATACAAAGGGGTTGGCCATTCCTCTGAACGCTAAGCCTGGATGCCCACTCCTCTAAGCGACTACTTTCCCTACATCTCAATGTTCATTTCCCCCAAGCGGTTACGCATGTTGGCTGTCCTCCACACAACCCAGCTAGGTCCCCCACGTTTGTATGGTGAGTGTTTCTGTGTATGCTTATCCCTCTTTGATACCACACTATTACAGGCTTAGCTGATTTTGCCTAAGTCGTGCGGCACCCATGTGTGTTCGTTCACAAAGGTCAGCCCTTCCCAAGATCTCCTAGAGTCTCTTGGACTTATAAAAGAGAAAACGAGCCAGAAGAAGCAATTCCCATGGGATCCACAAGCAACTGCTCAAGCAAACACTTTATAAAGCCAGATACAAATTACACCCATAGATATTACAAACTCAGAGAGGTTGCACACAAAGGATAATGGTCCATTACAGACCGAAGTCCCCACAAGTGCTTATAAGACACACTCGTATTTACAAGCTAAAATTAGTCACAAAACAAACCAAACTAGGGCTGCTAAGCCTACTGTAAGCCTGCTTCTTGATGTATAAGGTATATACACAAACTGAAGGAAACGGACAAACATGAGCATTTCATTGAACACCTTGTTTACATTATTGTCCATGACAATCCACATCATACATCACATCATATATAAGATTACTAGATATATATAATAATTAATTAAACTATTTAATTAATTATTTTTTGAAAATCAGGATATGTTCAGAATTTTTAGATTTATCAAGGGTATTTTCATAATTCTGGATGAGAGGACAGTCCTCGAAATTTTTAGAAATATTAAAGGTATTTTTTATATTTTGGATGAGAGGACAGTCCTCAGAATTTTTAAAAATATTGAGGGAATTTGAGGAATTTTGTATAAAAAGGATAAAGCTAGAATTTCTCAAATTCTGAGGGGCATAACTATCTTTTTCTCAAAAATATGCCCTAGCCCTCCTTCACCTCACTCACTGGCTGCCGCCTCGCAGAGGCAGCCGCTTGCGCGGCAACTACCCTACCAAGAGGCACCACCCTGCGACCGGCGCGCCTACTAGCGGTAGGGGGGCGACAACTCCTTACGGCCGGGTGCAGCCATGCGGGTGGCCGCCTGCGTGGGCGCCACCAACTACCCCTTGTAGGTAGCCAGGCCATGGCTAGCCGCCCCTTTAGGGGGCCTGGCCATGGCTAGCCACCTTTGCATACAGACAACATATATGTGGCCGCCCCTCCCCTACAGGTATCGCCTACTTTCGCTGTCAATCACTACAACAAGCGCGTAGAACAGTTATATGTGATTCAATCTCATCATACACAGTTTAAAACTAATTTTTTACATGAAAACCTTGGCTCTGATACCACTGTTGGGAAACCTCTGCGGATGCATCACATGCGCAGTGGAAATCAAAACAAAAACTGATTTTCGACACAGATCAAATCGTTGTGCAAAAGATTGGGGTCGCGAGAAAAACCATAAAAATTGAAAAAAGCATGATTTGTAAGAGATTGATTTTACCTAAGGAGATCGTATATCCCTATATTCCAAATCCGAATGGAGAAGATGAAGGAGGTCAAGTGTCCTCCTCTCTAGCGGTATCCACACAATGGATCTCTACAGCGAAACTCCTCCAATCTGATCTTGCAACTCTTGCTCAGAGGGAGGGAGGAGAATAGGAGGTGGTGGCTAAAGTTGTAGTCTATCAATCAAGAGTCTTCCCTCCTATATACAGAGAGCCACAAAAAAACGCTAAAGCTCCTGCCTTAGTGGGTATTGGATCTCCATCCAATAACTTATTAACCTTGCATTATTCGATCTCTATCCAATAACCTCCTTAGGCCTATAATTGGGCCTTAATCAAGAAGCCCATCTATATAGGGTCTCATCTAATGAGAATAGGGGCTAATTGGATCTTTATCCAATCCTCTATTCGCTAAAGCATCCACCATATGTGTGTAACCCTCTAGGCCCGATACCGAGCTGGCCGTGAGTTACTCCCATCAAAACTCCTTCTGATATAGTGAATTATTATCCATATAATAATTCACTCGACTCATTGACTATGGCCGTACTAGGCCACGATGCCATAGTCCCCAAATGGTATAGGGGGAATCAAATCCATCGGACCTATCTATCTACAGTTACCATGTATTTATAATCACCCATCCAAATAATATCCCAGAGACCATATATTGGACATTGTATTGTCAGGTCATATACGGAATCAGTTTGTCTTGCTCTATTAGGATTCTACCAGAGGATTCCTTCTCTCTCAATCCGAATGACCTTGGCCAGGGATTTATCGCAGCAAGCATATATGTGATATTCCTCTCGTGATACTAAGAGTAGATGATCCTCTATTGACACTCAATTGCCTTCGTAAGGTTAGCTACCAATCCCAATAATCAGCAGTACCAAATCTAGAACTTTCCAAACCTATAAGTCTGGCGTCAAAGAAAGGAGTAATCATATAAGGCATCCTTGGTGTCTCAAGTCTAAAGACCAGATACACAACTTGGACTATGAAATTGCTATCTGACATTAGGTATCATTAACCATACAGCATCGAATAAACAGATCAATTAGTGAACTCATTCTTTAATGAGCACATGTACTACATCCTTAGTGTCTCCACACAAGTGGCTATGAGACTAACCGCCTCCATCATATGGATGGATATATAGTATACTGATCTGTCCAGTTATCCCAATGTCCTTCTCGAGTAACCTATGACTAGGATTATTTAGGATCTGTAGTTAAAGGTGAATTGATCTCATTATCATGATCTCATCATGATCTGATTTCCATTGCACAGAACTAAGGACATCATAATATATATGCAACAAATAATATAATATGAGAATATACCAATATTAATTAAAAGCAAAAAGATTACGTAGTATGTCACACATGCCATCACTCACGTGATTGGCTTGTTTGTCACCTATGACTAGCACTACATAAGGTACATGATAGTTTTATGATGCATATCTAGCAACCATCAGAGGAGAAAAATATGCAAATTATAGATCTAAAACTCACCCAATTGTTGGAAGAATTCATCGATGTTTTTGATGAACCACGCAGACTCCCTCCTAACCTGGTAATATGATCATTGAATCCCTATTCTTCTAGGCAAATCACTAGCAAACTCAAGGTCGTACTACTACAGTCACTTGCAAAAGAATGAGATTGAGAATATTATAAAGGAGATGCTCGACACAGGGGTGATTCGGCCAAGCTACAGCCCTTATTCCTCATCGGTACTACTACCGCGCAAGAAAGATGGGACTTAGCGGATGTGTGTCAACTACCGAGCTTTAAACGCCATTAGCATCAAGGATAAGTACCTCATACTAGTAGTGGATGAACTCTTAGATGAACTGAAAGGGGCCCGAGTTTTCATAAAGTTAGACCTCCATTCCGGGTACCATCAGATTCAGGTATGTGTTGAAGACATCCCAAAAACGATATTTCGTATGCACAATAAACACTACGAATTCTTGGTAATGCCTTTAAGACTTATTAGTGCTCCTTCCACCTTCCAAAACCTAGTGAACAATACTTTCTAGAGCTTCTTACGTAAATTTGTGCTGGTATTCTTTGACGACATTCTCATTTACAACCCTGCTCTTGAGATTCATTTTCAACACTTACGAATGGTTCTAACGATTCTTTGGGAGAATACCCTCTATGTTGAACAATCAAAGTACAGTTTCTTACAATGTAAAGTAGAGTACATTGGGCACATAATATTAGAAGATGGAGTGGAAATAGACCCAACAAAGATAGAAGCGATGCAAGGTTGCCTGAGACATGCAAATGTGAAATCGCTAAGCCATTTCCTTAGACTTATAGGCTACTACCAAAAATTTGTAAAGGACTACAGAAAGATTAGTGCTCCCCTCACCTCCCTACTTGAAAAGGACTCCTTCTAGTAGTCAGACAAAGCTTCCACATCCTTCAATAAGCTCAAGGCATCCATGATGATGACATTGGTCCTAGCGCTGCTCGACTTCAACCGACCCTTCATCATTAAGGTCGACACATCTAGAGTTGGAATCAGAGTCATTCTGATGCAAGATGGCTGACCACTTGCATATACTAGCAAGGCCTTATCTCCCTCTTATCATAAAATATCCATATACGACAAGGAGATGCTTATAACTGTGCACATCATTACAAAGTGGAGACCCTACCTAATTGGCCAACACTTCCAGATCAAAATCGGCCACCAAAGCCTCAAGTATTTTTTGGAACATAAAATATCATCTAGCAAAAATGGGTAACTAAACTACTTGGTTTTGATTATGAAATTATTTATCAAAAGGGGAAAGAAAACATTGTTGTAAATGCACTATCATGACTACCCAAGCAAGCCGAAATTTCAGCCATATCCCTTCCTTCCACTGATTTTCTTGAGGACATTAGGAAGGAATAAAAAAAGGATCTAGTGACCTAAGACATCATAGAAAAATTGGAGAAGGATTCTAGTGCAATAGCCCACTACACTTGGGATTCGAGGGATCTATGCTACAAGGGTTGTATTGTGCTTACTACCACTTCCCTTATATCAAAATCATCATGCACAAAATGCATTTTTCATCTTATATAGGGCACTCCGGATTTCTATGAACATACAAGAGGGTGAAGCAAAACTTTTATTAGAGAGGCATGACAAAATTATTTCTGATTATATAGCAAAATGTGATATATGTCAACATCAAAAGGGTGAAACAGTGGCAAGTCCAGGAAAGCTGCAACTACTATCCATACTAGACTCTGCATGGACTAACATCTCCATGGACTTCATCGAAGGGCTACCAACATCTCAAGATAAAAGTACAATCTTCATGGTGATAGATCGATTGATAAAATATGCCCATTTCTGTGCTGTGAGACACCCCTATATAACTACTAGTATAGGTCAGCTTTTTATTGAAAATATTATTAAACTACATGGGATGCTAAGGTCCATTATGAGTGATCGTGACAAGGTTTTTACAACTAAATTTTGGATCGAGCTATTCAAACTATAGGGCACCCAACTCAAAATGAGCATAACCTACCATCTACAAACGAACGACCAAACAGAGGTAGTGAATAAGTGTCTAGAGACTTATCTTTAATGTTTCACTAGTGATCGGCCAAAAGAGTGGACGAAGTGGCTTCCTTGAGCAGAATGGTGGTACAACACTACTTATCATTTCTCTATAAAATGTACCCCATATGAGGCATTGTATGGCCGACCGCCCCTTGTAATTCCAAAGTATATAATTGGTAGAGGCAATGTAAATCAGGTCAACCAAAATTTGATTGATAGGATAATCTCTCTGTCATTCAAGCCAGAATGAAGCAACAAGTTGACATACATCATAGCGAGCAAAAATTTTCAGTAGGAGATTCGGTCTATCTTCACCTACAGCCTTACAAGCAGCTATCCATCAATACGCAAACCTCGATGAAGCTATCTCCCCAATTTTATGCACCTTATTAGATCATGAAGCATATCGGAGCTGTTGCATATAGGCTTAAGTTACTAGAGGATGTCAAAATTCATCATGTCTTCTATGTATCATGCTTGAAGCCTAAATTGAGAGAATATGAATCTGCCCAGATTCAACTGTCGAGCACCACAGATGATAGAGAAATTCAAGCCCAACCATAAGCCATCCTTAATCGAAAAATTGTGATGCATCGTTGACGGTCCTCAACTAAAGTACTGGTGCATTGGGGTAACTTATCACCTGAAGATGCCACATTGTCACGAATGGTCGTCGCTCAACCGCAATGCCTTTGCTCCTTGAACCGTTCATCACTTTTTCTTGCTTATACATATATTTGGCAGCTTGTTTTGCCTTGAGTTTATGTGTTTTTACCTAAGAAATATGAGCGAAAGTAGTGTAGAAGGCTGTAGAACGATTGCTTGTTGCGCGAAGCCAAAACAATCCTGTTTTTGGGTCTTTTTCGTGTGCTGCGGTAACCTTTCTGAGCAGTACGAAATGTCAGCCATTTCAGCACCTTGGAACCCCCCGGGAGTCACCGAGCTGGATGGGGTTCCAGGTATATGTCGGGCGTAGGCGTTCATCCGCAATTAAACTTGTCTTGCGTCTGATACCTTGGGAACCGTCATTTATGGACTTGCGACCGTTCCTACAACCCTCCAAAGTCCTATTTCGCTCTCTTTCTCTCTTTTTTTTGCTGCACTCAAGGTGTTCGACAAATTTCTTGTATAGCTTTCTGCTTTGTGAGACGCCGGGACATGTCCGTCGCTCGCCTCTAAGCTAATCAACTTCTTCTTTGCAGGTCCTACAGGACCTTAAGAGGTTGGTTATACAGGGAGTAGCCCATCAGCCTATCACTTTACAAAGGAATGGCATCGCAATGCAGATATTGCATGGGCTTACTTAGAGAAGGCTGCCAAAAAGATGAAGAAGTGGGCAGACTTGGGAAGGCAACCACAATAATTTAAAGTTGGTGACATGGTGTTGGTGAAGCTCCAACCAGCATCACTCCAGTTCTTTAGACACAAAGTGCACAAAGGATTGATACGCAAGTATGAAGGGTCTTTCCCTATCATCAGTAGAGTAGGCAATGTCTTATACAAGTTGCAACTGCCAGCATGGTTCAGAATTCACAACGTCTTCCATGCGAGCAAGTTGAAAGCCTACCACTCAGATCCGCGTGATGATTCTCAAAATGTTTCAACTCGACTACCCCCCACCAAAGCCTCTTACGAGAAGCGAGTTGAAACTATTCTAGCAGATCGTAAGATAAAACTACCCAATGGAGCGTAGCAAATAGAGTACTTGGTGAAGTGGCAAAAGCTTCCTCAAACAGAAGCTAGTTGGGAGCCAGAAGACACCCTGCGATATGAAGAAGCTCGCGTCAAAGCCTACCAACAAGCGTCGATAAGGGCGTCGACAGTTTAAGTGGGGGAGAATGTCACGAATGGTCGTCACTCAACTGTAATGCCTTTGCTCCTTGAACCGTTCGTTACTTTGTATTGCTTGTACATATGTTTGGCAGCTTGTTTTGCCTTGAGTTTATGTGTTTTTACCTAAGAAATATAAGCGAAAGTAGTGTAGAAGGCTGCGAGCGATCGCTCGCTGCGTGGAGCCAAAACAACTGTTTTGGGTCTTTTTAGTATCTTGGCAACCTTTACGGCGGTGCGAAATGTCAGCCATTTCAGCACCTTGGAACCCCTCGGGTGGCACCGGGCTGGATGGGGTTCCGGGTATATGTCGGGCGTAAGCATTCATCAGCAATTAAACTTGTCTTGCATCTGATACCTTGGGAACCGTCGTTTGTGGACATGCGACCGTTCCTACAACCCTCCAAAGTCCTATTTCGCTCTCTTTCTCTCTTTTCTTTGCTACACTCAAGGTGTTCGATAAATTGCTTGTATAGATTTTCGCTTTGTGAGACGCCAGGACGTGTCCGTCGCTCGCCTCTAAGCTAATCAACTTCTTCTTTGTAGGTCCTACGGGGACCTTGAGAGGTTATAAGAGGGCTGACCCTTTGCGGACAGATAACGCGTTAGGCGTTTCATGACTTAGGCAATCCCAGCTAAGTCCAGAATAGTGGGTAGGGTTGCTCCATGACTTAGGTAATTTCAGCTAAGTATTCGGGAGTGCCGCGAGGGTGCCGCACGGCTTAGGCAAATTCAGCTAAGTCCGTGACAACATGGGAGTCATATAAAGAGCTGAAGACTCGATTCCGTGAGTTTATGGAACCTTAGTCTTGAGGACAAAGCTAATTTGAAGAGGGCGAGCTTGATAGGAGCCCAACACTGTTGGCTCCTACTCAACTAAGTAGCAATTAATAAAACTCTACAAGATTGTAATAAAACCCCACCTGGTCACCTCTATCCTATAAAGAAATATAGCTAGGATTTATTTTGGGGCCTTATGGCTTACTGGCCACCGCCACCTTTGCTGGCTGGTCAGCTAGGATTTCTAGCAAGTAGCCTCGGTTTTAGGCAGCCACTTAGGCCACCGCCTGATAGAACCCCAGAAGAAGCTGTATAGATTTTGACCCTTAAGGGGGGATCAACCCTTGGAATGTTGTAGGTGTTCCTCCCTCCTAAACTTGGCACAAGGCTAAATAAAAGATAATAACTACTTGACAAAAGAGAGGAGGTAACTACATCATTATATAGGATTCTAAACCCTAGCCCATGGGATGCTTGCTAAGTAAAATTACCCCTTTACCCCTTTTGTAGCTGACTTACCTAACTAGGAACAAGTGATAGCTAGGTTGGCTCTATAGCCGACCTGAGCAGGGGAAACCCTGGCTGACCAGCCCAGTAATGGGATCGGTGACCATTAAGCCCTAAAACACCAATCTAAACTCTAACCACACTTCTTTATAGGATAGAAGTGGCTAGGTAGGGTTTTATTACAATCTCACAGGGTTTTATTGACTACTCCTAGGGAGATTAGAACTCAACCATGTTAGACTCCTATCCGGCCCACCCTCTTAGAATCAGCCTTGTCCTCAAGGCTAAGGGTCCATAAACTCTGGTAATCAGGTCTTCAGCTCCTCATGTGACTCCCATATTGTATCTTCAAATGGTAAGTTATTCTACTTCACATGTACTTCAGTTGAAGGGCATCATCGGTGTATCATAATTCATCGATCAAGTATAGCTTCAGGTTGGGCTTGGATTTCACCATCAGTTGTAGTGTTCGGCAGCTGAGTCTACGCCAACTCTCATTCTCCTAATTTCGGCTTTAGCAAGGATATGTGGAAGACGAGATGGAACTTAGCATCATCTGGAAGCTTCAATTTGTATACCACGGCTCCAATACGCTCTAAAATCTGATATGGTCCATAGAATCATGGAGATAGCTTCATCGATGCTCTGATATTGATTGATAGCTGCTTGTACGATTGTAAGCGAAGGTAGACCCAATCTCCTACTAAAAATTCTCGCTCGCTCCAGTGAGTATCTGCTTATTGCTTCATGCGAGCTTAAGCAGCAGTTAGGTTGTCCTTCAGTAACTGCAGAAACTTGTTCTTGTCAATTAAATTTTGGTCGATTCGATCTATTTTGACTATACTAATTACATATTTTGGTTTTACAAGGGGCGATCGGCCATACAATACCTCATAAGGGCTACATTTGTTTGATAAAAGCTAAGTTGTATTATACCACTATTGAACCCAAGGAAGTCACCTTGTCCACTCTTTGGGCCAGTCACTAGTGAAACACCATAAATAAGTCTCGAGGCATCTATTCACCACTTTTGTTTGGTCGTCCGTCTATGGATGGTAGGTTGTGCTCGTCTTCAGTTGGGTGCCTTGTAGTTGTAAGAGCTCAGTCCAAAATTTAATTGTAAACACCTTGTCGTGGTCACTCATAATCGATCTTAGCATCCCATGCAGTTTTACAATATTTTCTACAAAAAGCTGAGCAATGCTGACAGCGATATAAGTATGTCTCACAACACAAAAATGAGCGTATTAATTAGATGATCTACCACCACAAAAATCATGCTTTTACCTTGAGATGATGGCAGCCCTTCGATAAAATCCATGAAGATGTCAGCCCATGCTGAGTCTCATATATATAGTGATTGTAGTTTTTCCGGATTTGTCACCGTTTTACCTTTCTGCTATTAGCATATATCACATTCGGATACATAGTCATAAATTGATTTTTTCATGCCCTTCCAAAAGAAGTTTTATTTCACCCTCTTGTAAGTTCTCAGAAATCCAGAGTGCCCTACCGAAGGTGAAGAGTGCATCTCATGCAAAATAACTTGAATGTGAGGGAAAGAAGGAATGATAATAATTCGGTCTTCATAACGTAAGTCCTTCAAATCCCACGTGTAGTGACCTATGGAACCTAGATCCTTCTCCAATTTCTCTGTGATATCTCGAGTCTCTAAGTCATCCTTTCATTCCTCCCTAATGTCTTTGGGGAAGTCAGTGGAAGGAAGGGAGATGGTTGAAATTTCTGCTTGTCCTGGTAGCCGTGATAGAGCATTTATAACAATATTCTCTTTCCCTTTTCGATAAATAATTTCATAATCAAAGCCAAGAAGTTTAGTTATCCATCATTGCTGCTCCAGGGAAGATATTTTCTACTCCAAAAAATATTTAAGGTTTCAGTGTCGGTCTTAATCTGGAAGCGTAGCCCGATCAGCTAGGTTCTCCACTACGTGATGGTGTGTACAATGACAAGCATTTCTTTATCATATATGGATATTTTAAGATGTGAAGGAGATAAAGCTTTACTGGTGTAAGCAAGGGGTCAGCCATCTTGTATTAGAATAGCTCCAATTCCAACTCCTGCTACGTTGACCTTAATGACAAAGCACAGGTGAAATCGGATAGCTCTAGGACTAGCATCATCATCATGGCTGTTTTGAGTTATTCGAAGGCTACGGAGGCTTTATCTGACCATAAGAAGGAGTCTTTCTTCAATAGAGATGTGAGTGGAGCACTGATCTTGCCATAATCTTTCATGATTTTTTTATAGTAGCCCATGAGTCCAAGGAAGCTGCGCAACGATTTTATGTTCGTAGGTCTCCGCCATCCTTGCCTTGCCTCTATCTTTGTCGGGTCTATCGCAACTCCATCATCTGATATAATATATCCTAGATACTCCAATTTACATTGTAAAAAGCTATACATTAATTGTTTAACATAAAGGGTGTTCTCCCAAAGAATCATTAGAACAATTCGTAAGTGTTGCAAATGCATATCAAGTGTAGGGCTATAAATTAGAATATCATCAAAAAAATACCAACATAAACTTTTGTATCGAAAAGATGTCATTCATCAAGCTTTAAAAAGTAGAAGGAGCATTCATAAGTCTAAAAGGCATTACCAAAACCGCATAGTGGCCGTTATGTGTGCAGAATATAGTTTTCAAGACATCTTCAGCGCATACCCGAATCTGGTGATAACCAGAATGGAGATCCAATTTTGTGAAGACTTGGGCTCCTTTTAATTCATCCAAGAGCTCATTGACGACTGGTATAGGATATTAATCTTTGACGATAATGGCGTTCAAAGTTCGGCAATCAATGCACATCCGTCATGTATCATCCTTTTTGCGCACTAGCAACACTGGCGAAGAGTAAGGGCTACAGCTTGGTCGAATTACTCCAGTGTCAAGCATCTTCAAATGATGTTCTCAATCTCATCCTTCTACAAGTGAGGGTGGTAGTATGGTATCAAATTTGAGGGAGGTTTTGCCCGGTAGAATAGGTATGCAATGGTCATGCGGCCGGTTAGGGGGCAGCCCGCGTGGCTCTGTAAAAACATTCATGAATTCATCCAGGAAGAGGGCAAGCTTAGGATCTGAATTTTGCATGTTCTCCTCCTTGGATGGCTGTTGGATTTGCATTAAAAATCCTCTATGTGCTTTGTGCAAAACTTTTTTCATCCATTGTGTCGAAAAGGTGAAAATATGGCTCCCGCGCTTGCCTCGCAATGTGACCTGTCTCCCTTTGTAATAAAACTTCATAATTAGTTTAGAGAATTTTTAAGAGATATCACCTAGAATTGTGAGTCATTTGATCTCGAGTGTGGCTTCATAATCATTGATGGGTAGGAGAAAGAAATCGGCTACCACTTTTTGGTCTTGGAGGAGCAGTTTCACCCGTAGGCACTGTTGGTCGCAATTAAGGATTCGACCATCGGTGACCTTTACATTGAACTTGTTGTAACCTTCGATTTGAAGTGTCATACATGCAGCAACCTTATTATTGAAGAAGTTATTTGTGTTGCCCATATCAATGAGAACGATGATGGGTTGCTCTTTTAGAAGTCCTCCAACTTTCATCATCTGCGGGTTGGAGTAGCCAACCAATGCATGCACTGTGTAGCCGGCCAGTTGGGGCTTTTCCTCCATGGCTTCCTCTTTAGGTTCAAGGCCTTCTTCAGATGGTTCATTATCCTCATCTTCCATTGGTTCAATCATGAGAAGCCGACCCTTTTTGCAGCAATGTTCTCGGCTCCATGGTTCATCGCAGTGCCAACACAACCCCCTGGCCGAACGTTCACGAAACTCGTCTCTTGTTAATTTATTTGGTGTGGGGGCTCGAATGGCAGTAGAGGGGGCTGTAGGCCTTGGCATGGCTAGTTGGGGAGTGACCCTTGTCCTTCGTACCTCATGGTTCAATCGTTCTTCTTGGATAAGCGTAAAGGAAATTGCCGCCAAAAGAGTGTAAGGTTATTGCGCCTTTAATTCTCCTTGAATCTCCGGTTTTAGGCCCTTAATAAAAGTACCTAAAAGCTGTTTCTCAGACCAATCCATAGTTTAGTTAGATAAACATTCAAACCTTGTTTGGGATTCTTATATTGTAGAGGTTTAATGAATCTTTGCCAATTGTCTATCGATATTATCGAAATCGGTTGGTCCGAAGTAGTTTATTAGTCTTTCCTTGAATCACTGCCAAGAAAGACCTCTATGGTTGTGCTCGAACAAATTGAACCACTAAATAGCATCTCCCTCGAGATGAATGGCAGCAATCTCCACCTATGTAGTATCAGCAGTTCAGTAGAATCGAAAATAGTGCTCCGCACGTGAGATCTATCCGATCAGGTCTCCTTCTTCTCATCTTGGAAAGTCTACCTTTATGCGTGGATTATTCTAATCAGGGATGATCGGCCGATACTGAATTCGGCAAATAGGGATCACATCTTCTCCTCCATGTGGCTTTCAAAGGCTTTGAACTTGGCGTTGATGGCCTCCTCTGATGCCATGGTGTATGTCTCTAGATCTATAATATTGAGATATTTTTTCTGTTGATGGGTTAGTGGCATGAGAATTTTTAGAGAGATGGTGGCCGGTTGGATCGGTGGATCGGAGGAGATGCAGGTAGGCTACAATTTAGGGCTAATTGGGATTGGCTATTTGGCTATGGTTTTATTAGGGTTTTTTGAGAGGTAACAGTAGGGATTAAAGATGAGAAGGGGAGTCTCAAATCTAGAAAAGATGGTAGCAAGATCTGATAAAATTTTGATGAAAGATCACTGCAGTATACATTATACTGCCGAACAAAATTCTTGTCGAAGAACCAGCAGATTCTCGACGTTAATTCCAACAAAAATCTGAGAAATTTATAGAAAATTTCAATATCAGAATCTCGGTTCAGATGGTGATAGTAGTAGTAATTTGGATTAAGAAAATTTTGACAGTGTAATGGTAGCAAAATTATTACAAAAGAATTCTCATCGTAAAATTTTAGGACTGCATGATGAAGAATTGCAACACTATAAGTCCAGATCTAGAGAGAGTTTTTTTTTCAGAGATTAGTCTTAGATGAAAGCTAAGACAATCTATGAATTTGTATAAAAGTTTTAGCCAGAAAAGACTATCAAATTCAAGAGGCAAAAATCGACTAAATTTTTTTTGTAACTTTTTTCCTTCGCAACGATGATAATGTTTGTGACGGTAGAATTTTGTAACAAAAAAACTTTAGAAAAACTTCTCCCATGTATAGATAAAAGAATAGCAGTAGCAAGAGGTGTGGGTTTTAGAGTTTTTACCAGATCTATGATGTTGATATAGAGGACGGCAGTAGATTGATAGATTTGTGACTTGGTAGGCGAAGGTAGATGAAGGCAATGTTAAAAGTAATTATGGAAATTACTTAGAAGATGGAGGCAGCAAAGACGGCTATAGGGCAGTAGGAACACGGCTCTGATACTAAATGATAGAACCCCAGAAGGAGCTCTATAGATTTTGACCCTTGAGGGAGGATCAACCCTTGGAACTCTATAGGGGTTCCTCCCTCCTAGACTCGACACAAGGCTAAATAAAAGATGATAATTACTTGATAAAAGAGATAGGGTGACTACATCATTATATAGGGTTCTAAACCCTAGCCCATGGGGTTCTTGCCTAAGTAAAATTATCCCTTTGCCCCTTCTATAGCTGACCTGCCTAAGTAGGAACAAGTGATAGATAGGTTGGCTCTATAGCTGACCTAAGCAGGGGGAAACCCTGGCAGACCAGCCCAGTAAAGGGGGTAGTGACCACTAAGCCCTAAGGCCCTAATCTAAACCCTAACCACACTTATTTATAGGATATAAATGGCTAGATGGGATTTTATTACAATCTCATAGGGTTTTATTGACTACTCCTAGGGAGATTAGGACTCAACCATGCTGGAGTCCAATCACCCCCAACCCTAGTTAGGTAGGGTGGCTATAGGAGGGTCAAGGGGGAAATTTACCTAGAAAGCACCCCCTAGGACTAGGGTTTTGAGCCCTATATAAGCTTGTAGCCTCCACCTCTTTTTTATTAAGCAAGAATCCTTTTATTTCAGCCTGTGGCTGACCCTAGGAGGGAAGAACCCTTATAATTTCTAAGGGTTAATCCCCCTCAAAGATCAAAGTTTCATAGAGCGCCTCTGGGGTTCTATCAGTCAGGAGGGTCATATTGGATTTGATGGTCACATGATTGTAATTGATTAAGTCATAGTTAGTATCGGTATCGATTTGAGTTCTACTTGAGTTATATTTGGAAAGAATCCAAATTAACTCAAGTGAAACAAACCAAGTCCACTATAGGGATGGTTTAAGCTTACATTGAGCTTAATTGGTTGACTTGGAAAGGGGTCAACTGAAGAAACAAGTCGGGTATGTAAAAGTACAGAGAAATATACTTTTGTAGGATTCCTGGTGATTGTACCACTAGTGAGCGATAATCATACCACCTAGATCAGTAGTTGTACCACCCATACCACTGCCTAGGTTTTCAGACAACTTTCGGTGATTGTATGATCAGCATCGGCGGTTGTACCGCCCGTACCCAGATTTTTCAGATATGTTTGAATTTTGGCTCCAAATTCTGAAGCCAATTGGGGTCTATAAATACCCTGAGATTTTTTATATTTAACACAACAATTTTGGGCTAGAAATTCTGAAAAAAATATTATGTGCTAAACTTATAAGAAAAAAAAAGGGGTAGGGGAGTGAGGAAAGTCTTGTAATACTTATAAAACTCCCTTGTAAGGTTATAAGATTCATCTCCTATGCCTGTGAAAAGGAGAGAGGAAGGTGTAAGGGTTTGATCTTCACCCAAATAAGATTGATAGCAGACGCCAGTAGGCCAGGTTGAGGATGAACCACTATAATTATGAGTGTTCTTTAATTGCTTTACTTATTACATTTGATTGCTTTTAATTACTCTCTACTTAGATATGAGCTTCTTTAAATCGGTTTTGTCGAAATATAAAATGAAGCTTCCACTTTTCCTTCTTCACTTTTCGAAAGCAAATGTTCTTAAACCAAGTACTTTATTATTTGCACTAACTCACCACCTTCTTAGTGCCAATTGATCATAACAATAGGTATCAAAGTCACATGCTACTCATTGGACTAAAAACCCAAGTGAATAAATGGCTTCATTTGGCATGAATGGCGAATACTCTATTGCACGTCCTTCTATGTTTAATGGGATGGATTACACTTATTGAAAAATTAGAATGTGTATTTTCTTGATTTCCATGGATTTTATGGCATGTAGTAAAAAATGGTTTTGAAAAATTTTCTAAGCCCATGAATGAATGAAATAAATTTGAAAAGAAGGCTCTTTCATTAGATGCAAAGGCTATGAATACCTTATTTTGTGCTCTCGACAAAAATTAATTTAATCGAGTTTCTATTTATGAAACTGCTTTTGAAATTGGCATACATTAGAAATAACACATAAAAGCACACTTAATCTAAATGAATCATTAAATAAAATATCTTACAAAAATGAACAAGAAGAATATGATAAGACCCTAGCAGGGTTGAGTCCTGCTCAACCAAGTAGCAGATAATAAAAATCCTATGAGATTGTCATAAACCCCACCTACCCATCTCTATCCTATAAAGAAGAGTGGCTAGGGTTCATATTTGAGACCTTAGGGCTTCCAGCCACTATCCCCTTTACTGGGCAAGTCAGCTAAGGTTTCTAATAGGGGTGCCTATCTGGTGCAGCCCCCTAGGCTGTCGCCCCCCTAATAGGGCAAGTCTGCTAGGGTGGAGGGCAAACGGGGTAATTTACTTAGGAAGCAACCCCCTAGGGCTAAAGTTTGGAGCCCTATATAAGCATGTAGCCTTCACCTCTTTTAACAATTAAGATCAATCTATAATTTCAGTCATATGACCGACTTCTAGGAGGGTGGAACCCCTATAGCGTTCCAAGGGTTGATCCTCCTCAAAGATCAATCTACATAGAATTCCTCTCAGGTTCTATCATCTGATATCAGAGTAGTGATCTTGCTGCTTTTCCTGTCATCCCTGTTTCCCACCATCAACCAAGCAATTCCTATAATTGCTCTTGACGTCGTCGTCTCCACTATCATCTTCTGTCATAGATCAAATCAATCTATTATCGCCACCTCCAATTGCAACAGAGATATGATATTCTCCTATCACCAATACCTTTTGTTGCTATAATTTTTCATTCAAAATACCAAAAACAAGTCTTTATATCCATCCCTTGCTGTGAATTCCTTTCATCATAAAAGTTATCATCTTTGCGAATGAAGGATTGCTGTAGAAAATTTTAGCCGCATATTGTTGTCTTTAAACCAATTTATTTGCTATCCTTTTTGGATGAAATTTCTTATACGCTTCATAGATCATTTTGGCTTTTATCTAGAATTGATCTATTATGGATTCATCTCTGAAACATTCTTGTGTTGTTGTAAATTTTTGTCGTAAATAGTTAAAAAAAAATTATGAGAATTCTGATGTCGCAACTTGTATCAATTTCCTTGTTGTTATACTATCAAAATTTCCTTAATCTAATTTATCATCATTAATACTATCTAAACCAAGATTTTGCTATCAATTCCCTCCTCAAATTTCTCGATTTTTGCTAGAAATTTCATCGAGAAATCACAGTTTTATCGATGATGATTCTATAATTATGAGACAGCACCTATCTGCAGCAACTTCCACCAACTTCTATCAAACCTTTTATGCCATCTACCATAGATGTAAAACCTTTTTCCTAACCTTCACCCACTACTATCACAGCCCAAAAACTCCACTAAACCGTACCCCAAACTACACCCAAAATAGCCATAAAATAAGCCTAAATCATAGCCTACATCCACCGATCCACCAACCCTTTTGACCATCACTTCCCTTAACCTACACATGCCCTTAACCAGACAACAAAAGATAGATCTTAAATTATAGATTTGGAGGCATATCCTATGATATCTTAGGAGGCAACTAATGCTACATTCAAAGCCTTCGAGATGCAAATGGAGGATAATATTCAGACTCTCTTTGCCAAACTTAGTTTGGGCTGACTATCGAGCCCGAAGAAATCACATCAAGGAGAGAGCTCTGATCGAAGAGATGATTTCCAAGAGAGGAGAGGCTCTATGACCAATCCTTACTATCCACGCATGAGGGAGGACTTCCCTAGATGGGAAGAAGGAGAGCCAATTAGTTAGATCTCACGTGTAAACTGATATTTTCGGTACCACAAAATCGCGAATACATCTATGGTAGAAATTGTGGCTATACATCTTGAAGGGGATGTCATACAGTGGTTTGATTAGTTTGAATATACTCATGGAGTCCTCTCATGGTGACAATTCAAAGAAGGACTGTTGATCCGCTTGGGACCAACCGATTACTAGAACATTGACGGACAACTAGCAAAGATCCGACAAACCTCCACCATTCAGGAGTATCAAATCAGGTTTGAAAGGTTATCTAATCAAACTCATAATTAGTCTAAAAAATAGCTATTGGGGACTTTTATCGAGGGCTTGAAGCCAGAGATCCGAGGAGAAGTTAAAGCATGACAACCGTATACGCTTATGGCAGCCATCTCTTTCGCGTGAACCATGAAGCCTGGAGGACTTAGGTCGCTCCCTGACTAGCAATACCAAATCCCTCAACCCCCCCTTTACTGTCAGCCAAGCCCATGCACTAAAAAAGTTGATGAGAGAAGAGCTTCAGGAGTGATCAGTGAAGGGGTTATGTTGGCATTGTAATGAACCGTGGAGCCACGAACATCACTAAAAAAAGGGGATGCTTCTTGTGATTGAACTAGTGGAAGAAGAGGTCATTGAATACCTAGTAGAAACCTTGGACATGAAGAAGAAGATGCAGAAGAAGAACCATAACCAAACAATTTTATGGTACACGTGCTAGCCAGCTACTCAAATCCACAAATGATGAAAGTTGGAGGCCTTCTCAAACAACAACTTATCACTATTCTCATCAACATGGGCAGCACTAATAACTTCCTAAATAGTAAGATTGCTGCTTGGATGGTACTCCACATCAAAAGTTGTAGCAAGTTCGACGTATAGGTCACCGACGGTCGAATCCTAAAGTGCGACCAAAGATGCCCATAGGTGAAACTATTGTTGTAAGACCAAGAAATTATTACCAACTTCTTCCTTATACCAATTGATGATTATAAGGTCATGCTTGGCATAGAATGGTTGATGACACTATGTGACATCTCTTGGAACTTTTTCAAATTGATTATGAAACTCTACTACAAAGGCAAATAGGTCACCCTGCGCAAGAAGCGCAAAAGCAATGTAACCACCATTTTGACCCAACGAATGGAGAAAGTTTTATACAAGGTGAATGGTGGCTTTTTGATGCATCTCTAGCAACAAATAGAGGGAAGAAAATAAAAATTAAAGATCAAAATCTCTCCCAATTGCTTGCTAAATTTGTCGATGTTTTTATTGAACCATGTGGTCTTCCTCCTACTCGGCAATATGACCACCGGATTCCAATTCTTTCGGGAAAACCACCAGCGAAAACTCGATCGTACTATTATCCTCACCTCTAGAAGGATGAAATTGAAAAGGACAGAACTTGGCTACTTATATATAAGAAGGATGGAACTTGGCTGATGTGCATCGACTACTGAGCTTTATCACCGTCAAGGACAAGTACCCAATATTAGTCGTGGATGAATTTCTTGATGAATTATAAAAGGAGCTCAAGTCTTCACAAAGTTGGATCTCCAATCCGGTTACCATCAAATTCAGATATGTGAAGACGACATTCCAAACACTACATTCCGCACACATAATAACCATTATGAATTTTTGGTAATGCCTTTCGGACTCACTAATGCTCCTTCAAACTTCCAAAGCCTCATGAACGATATTTTTTGGAGCTTTCTTTATAAATTTATGCTAGTATTTTTTGATGATATTCTCATTTACAGCCCTTCTCTTGAGACTTACTTTCAACATTTCAGTTTATTTTGATGAACCTTCAGGAGAATACTCTTTTTGTTAAGCAATCAAGTGCAGCTTTCTTCAGCAAATGGTAGAGTACCTTGGGCACATAATATCAGAAGGAGTGGTGGTAGACCCAACAAAAATTGAGGCAATGCAGGGTTGGCCAAAACCTATAAATGTGAAATTGCTATGCGGTTTCCTTTGACTAACATGCATTTAAAGCTTGCCCAAACTATAAGAGGTCATATAAAGCTTTTACATGATCCATCAATCAAATTCATCAACAATATATCATTACATACAAAATATACTTATACAAAAACTATAATATATCATCTGATAATACTTGTCCAAAATCTATATAGCTCTCCACTCTCCACTGCCTTAGCTCAATATTAACAGTTCAATGAGTGTCAAGCGGACTTGAAAATTTTGATAACAAAGGAGTGAGCTAGAAAGCTCTGCAAGCGTTTAATAAGTCCAAGACAAGAGCGAATGGCTTCAAATAAGTTGGTAGCAAGATACAAAGCAAAATACAAGAACTCATAGATATCAACTTATTAGATACAGAAGTTCAAATGTCATTTCATTCAAAATATATTTAGTTCATAACAAATGGATTACAGAGTAATTGGAGCATATCAATAATATAAGAGGTATTTCAGGGCATATCAAAGGTGCATAGGACATTTTGGAACATATCAATGGCAAATGAAACATTTTGGAATATATCAATGGAGTGTGAAATATTTCAGAACATATCAATAGAAAATGAAACATTTTAAAACATAACAATGACATAAGGAACACTTCGGAGCACGTCAAAGACATAAACATATTTCAAAACATATCAATAGCAAATGTATAATCTCAAAGCTAATCAAATGAATAAATGAGGATCATAAACATAATGTGGAGATCATATATCACTAAATGACTATCAAACATAAGTCTCCCACGTTTGGAAGCTCTATCCACCCACGTCTGAGTGAAGTCATAAGGGGCCAGCAAGAGCATAGATGGCTCTGAACACAATACCTTTTACTATTTTTGGCAAAGGTCTATAATATCCCACAAACACCAGAGTACGAAAGGACATGAGTAATAAAAGTGGCATATATCGGAAGTACATGCAGAACAATGAAATATACATGTGCTAATATGAAGCAATATGAGGTCAACATAAATATTCAAAATTTATATTCAGATAGACAAAGAATAAAGAACATGAGTGCATAAGAATTCAAATTAATAATATAAGGCTTAATTGAAGAAAGGGTTTTAATTGGATCATAGACATAAGATATAAACATAAACTTTCACATAAAGTAAGGCAAGGAATAAAAGTATTCGGATATATGTGCCAATATAAAATAATAAGATATAAATATAAACTTTCACATAAAGTATTCAAATAGGCAAGGAATAAAAGTTAAGAGTTCAAAGCTCAATTAAAGAAGAATCTATTTTCAAAAGATAAACAAGAATAGGCAAGGATCAACAAACTCATGATTCCAATAGAATTTAAGAAGCATATTGCTTGAAATATTTAGACAATCAATTATGCTCTAAATTACTCAAGATAGGCATTGAAAGAAAGATATGTGAGTCTAGTTTCTCATCAAATATGTTTTACATAAATCGAAGTTTCCAACATGAAGTTATAAGTAATTTAGTGAACAAAAATCAGAATCTCGAAACTAGACTCAATTCTTTACATCTAAATAGGAAAGATACCAATTGCAAGGTTATAACAATTCAATTGATCGTAACAAGATAAAAGCAAAGATAAGACACCTGCAATGTTATCAATTCAATTGATCATATCAAGATGAAAGCAAAGATAGGATACTTACAAGGTTATAACAGTTCAATTGATCATATCAAGATACAAGCAAAGACTGGATGACAATAAGAAAGGATCGGAACACTTGAAAGATTATAATAGCATAATTTATCATAAGAAGATGAAAGCAAAGATTGAGATGGTAATAAAAAAGATGACTTCCAATGGTTGGACAAAAGATTTCTTCCAATGGTTGGACTATGGGAAGATCAGTGCACCCCCTTATTTCTCTACTGAAAAAAGATGTCTTCCAATGGTTGGACAAAGCCTCCACTGTCTTTGACAAACTTAAGGTAGCTATGACAACAACGCTGGTGCTAACGCTACCATATTTCAACCAACCTTTCATCATTAAGGCCGACACATATAGAGTCAGAATTGGAGCCATTCTCATATAAGATGGTCAACCACTCACATACACCAGCAAGGGGTTATCTCCCTCCCATCAAAAAATGACAATATATGATAAGGAGATGCTCGCCATTGTGCATGCAGTAATAAAGTGGAGACCCTACCTGATCAGCCAGTGATTTCAAATTAAAACCGACCATAGAAGCCTCAAGTACTTTTTGGAGCGGAAGATATCATCCCCTGAGCAGCAAAAATAGGTAACCAAACTTCTTGGATTCGATTATGAAATTATTTAGAAAGTTGGGAAAGAAAACATTGTTGTAGATGCACTCTTATGGCTACCTTAGCAAGCTGAATTTTCAGCCATCTCTCTTCCTACCACTGGCTTTCTTGAGGACATTAGGATGGAATGGAAAAAGGATCCATAGACTAGCAACATCATAAAAAATTTAGAGGAGGATGTAAGCACAATATCCAACTACACTTGGGATTCGAGGGATCTACGTTACAAAGATCGCATTGTGATTATACTTGACTCCCCTTGCATTAAAATCATCCTACACGAAATGCACTCCACACCTTCAGTAGGGCACTTCGGATTTCTGAGAACCTACAAAAGAGTGAAGCAAATTTTTTATTGGAGAGGGATGAAAAAAATTATTTCTGAATATATGGCACAATGTGATGTATGTCAACAACAAAAAGGTGAAACCGTGACAAGTCCAGGGAAGCTACAATCACTACCCATATTGGACTTGGTGTGGACTGACATCTCCATGGATTTTATCAAAGGGATGCCACCTTCCAAAGGTAAAAACATAATCCTCGTGGTGGTTGATCGACTTATGAAATATGTTTATTTTTATGCTCTATGAAATCCCTATACTGTTGCTAGTATTGCTCAGATTTTTTAAAAAAATATTGTTAAACTACATGGGATGCCAAGGTCCACTGTAAGTGATCATGATAGAGTCTCACTAGTAAAATTTAGATCGAGTTATTTCAATTGCTGGGCACCAAACTCAAGATGAGCATAACATATCATCCACAAACTGACGATTAAACAGAGGTGGTGAACAGGTGTTTAGAGATGTATCTTCGGTATTTCACTAATGATCGACCAAAGAAGTGGATGAAATGGCTCCCCTAGGCTGAATGGTGGTATAATATTACATACCATTCGTCTACAAAATGTATACCATATGAGGCACTATATAGTCGATCGACCCTTGTCATTCCAAATTATATAATTAGCTCGGCCAAGTGGATTAGGTCGACCAATATTTAATTGATAAGGACAAACTCCTATAGATGTTAAAGGATAATCTCTCTTCGCTCATGCAAGAATAAAGCAGAAAGCCGACACATGACGAAGAGAAATAGTGTTTTCAGTAGGAGATTAAGGATATCTTTGCCTACAGCCATACAAGCAACTATCCATCAACACTGAGCCTCCATGAAGCTATCCTCATGCTTTAATGGGCCCTATCAAATTATATAGTGTATTGGAGCTATGGTATATAGACTTAATGCTAGTTACAAGTACCCTGCAATCCAATCACGTGAGTGATAACATGTGTGACATGTTATTTGATCCTTTTACTTATGATTATTATTGGCATATTCTTACATTATATTATCTATTACATATATATTATGATGTCCTTGGTTCTATGCAATGGGAATCAGATCATGATGAGATCACGATAATGAAATTGATTCACCTTTAAATATAGATCCTAGATAATCTTGGTCATAGGTTACTCGAGAGAGACATTAAGATAACCGGATAGACCAGTGTACTATATACCCAACCGTATGATGGAGGTGACTGGTCTCATAACCACTTGTGTGGAGACACTAAGGATATAGTACATATGCTCATTGGAGAATGAGTTCACTAATTGATCCGCTTATAGAATGTTATATGGTTAATGATACCTAATGTCAAATAATAATTCCATAGTCCTAGTTGTGTATCTGATCCTTAGACTTGAGACACCAAGGATGCCTTATTTGAGTATTCCTTTCTTTGACGCTAGACTTACAAGTTTGGAAAGTTCTAGATCTAGTATAGTTGGTTATCGGGATTCATAGCCAACCTTACGAAAGCAATTTTGTGTCAATAAAGGATCATCCACTCTCGAAATCATGAGAGGAATATCCTGTATATGCTTCCTTAAACAAATCATTGGCCAGGGTAATTCAGATTGAGTGAGAAAGAGTTCTCCGGTAGAATCCGATTATAGCAAGATAAACTTATTCTGTCTGTGACCAGATAATACCATGTCTAATATATAGTCTTTGGGATATTAGTTGGATGAGGGATTATAGATACATGAAAATTGTGGACAAATACGTCTGATAGATTTGATCCCCCTATACCGTTTGGGGACTATGGCATAGTGGCCTAGTACGTCCATAGTCGATGAGTCGTGTGAATTATTATGAAGATAATAATTCAATATATCAAAAGGAGTTCTGATGGGAGCGACTCACGGCCAGCTTGGTATCGGGCCTATAGGGTTACACACATATGGTGGATGCTTCAGTGAATAGAAGATTGGATGGAGATCCAATTAACCCTTATTTTCATTAGATGAGACCCTATGGTGATGAGCTCTTTGCTTAAGGCCTAATTAGATGCCTAAGAAGATTATTGAATAGAGATCCAATAATGCAAGATTAGTGAGTAATTGGATGAAGATCTAATACCCACTAAGGCAGGAGCCCTAGGGTTTTTGGTGGCTCTCTATAAATAAGAGGGGAGACTTATAGTTGATAGGTTGCAACTTTAGCCACCGCCTCGTATTCTCTTCCCTCCCTTTGCATAAGAGTTGTGAGATCAGATTAGAGAAGTTTCGTTACAGAGATCCATCATGTAGATACTGCTAGAGAGGAGGATGATTCACCTCCTTCATCCTCTCCATCCAGATTTAGAAATATAGGGATATACGATCTCTCTAGGTAAAATCAATCTCTCATGCATCACAGTTTTTTTATTTTTATATTTTTCTCGCAACCCCAATATTTTGTATGACGATTTGATCTACGTGAGAAATCAAACTTTTATTTTTATTTATGCTATACATGTAATGCTCTCGTTAAGATTTTCCAATAGTGGTATCAGAGCCAAGGTTTTCGTATGAAAGATTAATTTTAAACTATATGTGATGAGATTAAATCGTGTAGAATCATTCTATGCATTCTTGCTATAGTTTTACAGCAAATGCAGCGAGGACAGGTGGCGACCAGTCATAGCCAGGCCCTCTACAAGGGCAACCGGCCACGGCCAGACCCCTACAGGGGCAACAACAGGCTGTTCGTACTTAGAGAAATCAGCAGTGAATGTAATAAAGTATGAGTAACTACCTATAGCCTGAGTTGACCTAAGACCACATTTATCACTATGTATGAGATCCAGTAACTCAGTGGCTCCCTCTTCAGTTTCATTAAAAGGAGAGTTGGTCGTCTTCCTATAAAGGTAAGATTCTCAATTTGTATATGACTCATAGTCAAATGGATCTAAGTATCAATCTTTTAATAACTTTGGAATTCTTCCCTCATGTATATGACCTAGCTTACAATATCATAGGTATGCATTATTCACCTATCTCTTTTCCTCTTAGATATATTTATATTCATGATGTGTGAAGAAATGTCTAATATATATAAGTTATTTATTAATGTCCCTTTAGTGATGATCTCATCATCCATAATTATTGAACAACTATTGTTCTCAAAAACTAATTTGCATCTACTAATTATCAAATAAGATATAAAAATAATATTTTTGATAATAGAGGGAGCATGCATCCAATGCAATAATAGCTCCACTAAGCAGATGTAGGGTGACCTCGCCAATAGCAAGTGCAGCAACTCTTGCTCCATTGTCCATATTGAGGTTCATCTTACCTCTAGTTAATCTCCTAGGTCTTACTAGAACCTACAATGAATTATAGATATGATAAGCACTTTTGGTATCCAATACCCATGTGTTATCATGAAAATCTGACAAGTGAAGACTGATCATGAATATACCTGAAGTTTCTCCAAGTATCTGCAAGGTAGTTCTTACAGTTCCTCTTCCAATGTCCATCTTGGCCATAGTGGAATCACTGTCTTTTGTACTTTGTCAGGTTTTTCTTAGCAACCATTGCCTTACCCGTTCTTTCTTTGCCCTTGCCCTTCTTAAGGGTCTTACCGACCTTACTTTTCTTTTTGGTCTCACTAATATAGAGAACTGGCTTCTTCTTCTTGATGGTGCTCTCAGCTTCCCTCTACATATTAAGGAGCTCAGGTAGAGTCACCTCAAACTTGTTCATATTAAAGTTAATAATGAACTGTGAAAAGGAATTTGATATGGACTGCAGTATAAAATCAATATACAAGTTATCATTTAGGACAATCTTTATACTTCACAAAGTGAGCGATCTCATCCTCGCTTGTCCTTTCCTCCAGCATGGGAATAATCATATCAAGGGCATATATGATTTTCTATTTCATGAGAACAATTCTCAAATTGTGGAGCCTTTAGACCAATGAGGCGGTTAATGTTAAGTATGTCACATAGGGTTTTACAAGCGATAAACAAAATATAGCATAAATAAATAACATGTAGACACCCTCAGCTTTATAGAAAATACTAATTAAAATATGGATTTCTATCTTAATGTACCCCCACTATTTTCCTATTGAATCACGCACCACCCTCAACATATGAGATGGAAGTCTCCGGCAGACTCCTAATGGAGATCGGGATCCAATCAGCATCTCAGTGCAACCTCAAGGGACTCGACCAATTACACTAAGTCCAAAAGGTAGACAAATCTTGTCAATCACAACTCCTTGTGATTCCTGTTATGTTCGGCCTCCGAATCATTATGGTCTTAGCTACTCGACCAACCATGAAGTTCAGTTAAGTCATTACCATCGTTACAAGATGAGTCTGATTCGATAGATATGCTCACGACTGCTCGACCAAGTTATACTATATCCTTAGGTCACCGGTGACATCTATATGTCATAGGCAAGAACTCGATCACGTAGATAGGTGAGCCTCGAGTGACTCGACCAACTCAATCTATATCATGATTCAATTTCTTCCTATAACGATGGAAGGCAATGTGGGTCAATCTTATTGTCTCATGCTTACCAACTTAATATTATCATGGTAGGGATTTTCGTTTTGTATCGGTCTTCTAGTATGTTATGTCACACATATATATATTTAATATATATCTACATCACATATATATATATATATATACATATATACATATATACATATATCTAGTAGGTGTATAACACATCACATATGTAAGCCACACCGGATGATCATGAGTCATCACCTAATATGATTAAGCCCGAGCCAATGGGCCTAATCACTCATGATAGGATCTATGTGTGCATCGACGCATCTTCATGCCCTATAATTATTTATCTGGTCATCATCGATTCGATCGGATTGTCGCATACCATGAGTCATGATCTTCTGCCATGGCATTGTGGGTCCCACTATCACCTCCATACTCTTGTCGTGCCTCTTAATGTAATTACAAATAATCACAAGCACGCAGGCCCGACAATAAACAAGAAAAACGGAGGCTCGCAGACCCCAATAATCATAATATAATCACAATTACACACATCACAACACATGGGTCATGATCATCCATCCACATCATACATCACATGTAAGATTATTAGATATATAATAATAATTAATTAAACTATTTAATAAATTATTATTCTAGAAATTAGGATGTGCTTGAAATTTTAAGAATTGTCAAGGGTATTTTTATAATTCTGGATGAGAGGATAGTCTTTAAAAATTTTAGAATTATTGAGGGTATTTTAGAAATTTTGTACACGAGGATAGTCCTTAGAATTTTTCGAATTCAAAGGGGCAGGATCATCCTTCTCTCAAAAGGATGCCCTAGCCCTCTTCCCTTACCCTTATTGTATCGCCACCATCGCCCCTATGTAGGCGTCGGCTACCCTTACCCCCAGCAGCCGCCCTACCAAGGGGCCGGCGCTGCTGCCTTTGCGGCCAACGTCGCGCCCGTGGGTGGCACCTCCATCGACGCCTGCGGCACTCGCAAGTGGTCACCTTCGGTGGTAGCTCGCCCACAATCAATGCCTCGCCACGGGTGCGCCTGCGGGAGGTTACCTCTGTAGCCTAGTAGCGGGTTGCTGCCCGCCTTCGCCAGCCCCTACCGCAAGCTAGTCGTGGGTGGCTGCCCCTTACGAGAAGCCTCTGCTGCAGGCTAGCACGGCCTAGCTGAGGGTTGTCCATGGCCGGCCACTCTTGTAGGCTGCCCAGGCCACAGCCGCTCGCCCTCATGCAGGTGGCCAGGCCATCACCGACCGTCCCATTTCCTCGCTGCGTTTGCTATAAAAATACAGCAAGAATGCATAGAATGATTCTACGTGATTCAATCTCATCATATATAATTTAAAACTAATTTTTGCATGAAAATCATGGCACTGATACCACTGTTGGGAAACCTCAGCGAGAGCATCACATGTGTAGCAGAAATCAAAACAAAAAATTGATTTCCCATGCAGATCAAATCATCATGCAAAAGATTAGGATCACGAGATAAATGTAAAAATCGAAAAGCCACGATGCGTGAGAGATTGATTTTACCTAGGGAGATAGTATATCCTTGTATTTTCAGATCCAGATGGAGAGGTTGAAGGAGGTCAATCGTCCTCCTCTCTAGCGGTATCCACATGATAGATCTCTGTATCAAAACTCCTCTAATCTGATCTTGTAACTCTTACGTAGAGAGAGGGAGGAGAATAGGAGGCGGCGGCTAAAGCTGCAGCCTATCAACCATGAGTCTACCCTCCTATTTATAGAGAGCCACCAAAACCCTGGGGCTCTTGCCTTCGTGGATATTGGTTCTTCATTCAATTACACACTAACCTTGCATTATTGGATCTCTATCCAATAATCTCCTTAGGTCTCTAATTGGCCTTAACCAAGGAGCCCATCTGTATATGAGAATAGGGGCTAATTGGATCTTCATTCACTCCTCTATTCGCTGAAGCATCCACCAAATGTATGTGACCCTCTAGGCCTGATACCGAGCTAGCCGTGAGTCACTCCCATCATAACTCCTTCTGATATAGTGAATTATTATCTCCATAATAATTCACTCGACTCATCGACTATGGACGTACTAGGCCACTACACCATAGTCCCCAAATGGTATGGGGGGATCAAATCCATTGGACTTGTCTGTCCATAGTTACCGTGTATCTATAATCCCTCATCCAACTAATATCCCAGAGACCGTATATTGGACATTGTGCTATCAGGTCACATATGAAATCAGTTTATCTTACTCTAATCGGTTTCTACCGGAGAACTACTTCTCTCTCAATCTGAATAACCCTAGCCAGGGATTTGTCTGAGTAAGCACATATGAAATATTCCTCTTATGATACCGAGAGTGGATAATCCTCTATTAACACTCAATTGCCTTCATAAGGTTCACTACCAATCTTGATAACCAACTGTACCAGATCTGAAACTTTCCAAAACTATAAGTCTGGCGTCAAAGAAAGGAGTACTCATACAAAGCATCCTTAGTGTCTCAAGTCAAAGGACCAGATATATAACTAGGACTATGGAATCACTGTCAGATATTAGGTATCATCAACCATATAACATTCCATAAGCATATTAACTAGGACTTGTATTATATTCTTAGTGTCTCTACATAAGTGGCTATGAGACTAGCCACCTCCATTATATGGACAGGTATATAGTACATTGATCTGTCCGGTTATCTCGATGTCCCTCTTAAGTAACCTATGACCGGGATTATTTATGATATATATTTAAAGGTGAATTGATCTCATTATTATAATATTATCATAATCTGATTCTCATTGCACAGAACCAAGGACATCACAATATATATACTACAGATAATATAATCTGAGAATATGCCAATATTAGTCATAAGCAAAACGATCGCACAGTATGTCAAATGTGCCATCACTCACGTGATTGGCTTGTAGGGCACCTGTAACCAGCAGTATGTGGATGGCATCCTAATCATTAAGAATGATATAGAAATCTCTACAGGAAAGACTTGACTATCCAAAAACATCTCCATGAATGACTTAGGGGAAGCATCATATATTTTGGGGATCCGGATCTATAGAGATAGATCTAAGAGGATGCTTGGCTTGTCCCAGTCTAGGTACATAGACTCCATTGTCAAAAGGTTTGGCATGGAGAATTCTAAGAGAGGTCTCATACTAATACTAATGAGACATAGAATATCACTTTCTAGAAGTATATCCCCAAAGACTCCTGAAGAAAGGGCAGACATGGATAAGATACCTTATGCCTAAGCGATATGGTCTAACATGTATATTATGCTATGTACCAGGCCTGATATAGCACATGCTCTAAGTGTCACGAGCAGGTATCAGGCATATCCAGGTTTAGAACACTAGAAGGCAATAAAGTGTATCCTTAAGTGCTTGAGAAAGACTAAGGATCTTTTACTGGTATATGGAGGAGGTAACCTTCAGGCTAAGGGCTACACGATCTCAAATTTCCAGTCTGACATTGATGATAGCAAATCAAACTCAAGGTATGTTTTCACCCTGAATTAAGAAGCAGTAAGCTAGAAGAGTTCCAAGGAAGATACTAATGCTGACTTGATCATAGAGGCGGAATACATTGCTGCAGCAGAAATAGCAAAGGAAGGGGTATAGATGAAGAAATTCATCATAATATGGGAGTCATACCAAGCAGCGTGGAGTTAATTCACATATATTACAACAGTGATAGAGCAATAGCTCTAGCAAGGGAACCTAGGTCTCATCAAAATTATTTTGAGGAGGTTCCATCTGATTAGAGCGATCATAACCCGTAAAGATATAACAATGGAAAGAGTTCAATTCAAAGATAACATGCAGATCCATTGACGAAGCCTTTGGCTCAGAATGTATTTGAGCGTCATAGGGGTATGATGGAGATCAAACATATTAGTGATTAGATTTAGGTCAAGTAGGAGATTGCTGGTTACAAGTGCCTTACAAGTCAATCACGTGAGTGATGGTATGTGTGACACGCTATGCAAACTTTTTGCTTATGATTACTATTGATATATTCTCACATTATATTATATATTACATATATATATTGTGATGTCCTTGATTCTATGCAATAGGAATCGGATTATGATGAGATCACGATAATGAGATCAATTCACCTTTAAACACAGATCCTAAATAATCCCGGTCATAAGTTACTCGAGAGGGATATTGAGATAACCGAATAAACAGGTGTATTATATACTCAACCATATGATGGAGGTGGCTGGTCTTATAGCCACTTATGTGGAGACACTAAGGATATAGTACAGGTGCTTATTGGAGAATGAGTTCACTGATTGATTCGCTTATGGAATGTTGTATATTTAACGATACCTAATGTCAGATAGTAATTTTATAGTCCTAGTTGTGTATTTGGTCCTTAGACTTGAGACACCAAGGATTTATTATTTGAGTACTCATTTCTTTGATGCCAGACTTATAGGTTTAGAAAGTTTCAAATCTGGTAGAGCTGGTTATCGAGATTGGTAGTCAACCTTATGAAGGCAATTGAGTATCAATAAATGATCACCCACTATCGGTATCGTGAGAGGAATATCCAGTATGTGCTTACTCGGACAAATATATGGCTAGGATCATTCGAATTGAGATAGAAAGAGTTCTCTGGTAGAATCTGATTAGAGCAAGATAAATTGATTCTGTATGTGACCTGACAGTACCATGTCCAATATACGGTCTCTAGGATATTAGTTAGATAAAGGATTATAGATACATAGTAATTATAGACAGACAGGTTTGATGGATTTGATCCCCATATACCGTTTGGGGACTATGATGTTGTGGCCTAGTACGTCCATAGTCGATGAGTCGAGTGAATTATTATTGAGATAATAATTCAATATATAAGAAGGATTTCTGATGGGAGCGACTCACGACTAGCTCAGTATCGAGCCTAAAGGATCTCATACATATGGTGGATGCTTCAGCGAATAAAGGATTGGATAGAGATCCAATTAGCCCCTATTCTCATTAGATGAGACCCTATGCTGATATGCTCCTTGCTTAAAGCCCAATTAGAGGCCTGAGGAGATTATTGGATAGTGATCCAATAATACAGGATTAATGGGTAATTGGATGAAGATCTAATACCCACTAAGGCAGGAGCCCTAGGGTTTTTGGTGGCTCTCTATAAATAGGAGGGGAGACTCATAGTTGATAGACTACAGCTTTAGCCATCGCCTCCTATTCTCCTCCCTCCCTCTATGCAATAGTTGTGAGATCAAATTAGAGGAGTTTCACTGCAGAAATCCATTATGTGGATACTACTAGAGAGAAGGACGCTTTACCTCCTTCATCCTCTCCATTCGGATCTGGAAATATAAGGATATACAATCTCTCTAAGTAAAATCAATCTCTCTTGCATCACAATTTTTTGATTTTATATTCTTCTTGTGACCCCAATCTTTTGCACAACGATTTAATCTGCATGAGAAATTAATGTTTTGATTTCTGCTACGCATGTGATGCTCCCGCTAAGGTTTCCCAACACTTAAATTGCCTAAGGATGCTAAAATTCATCCTATCTTCCATATGTCATGCTTGAAGCCCATGTTGGGAGAACACGAGTCAACTTAGATTCAACTGCCCAACACCACTGATGATGGAGATATTCAAGCCCAGCAACAAGCCATCCTCGACCGTAGAATTGTGATACATCGGTGATGTCCCTCTACTAAAGTACTAGTGTTTTGGAATAATTTACCACTTTAAGATGTCACATGGGAATCATATAAGGAGCTGAAGACCTGGTTTCATGGAACCTCAACATTGAGGACAAAGCTGATTTGAAGAGGACGGGCTTGATAGGACCCTAGTAGGCTTGGGTCCTACTCAACCAAGTAACAGATAATAAAAACCCTGTGAGATTATAATAAACCCCACCTAGCCACCACTATCCTATAAAGAAGAATGGCTATGGTTTATATTTGGGGCTTTAGGGATTCCTAGCCGCCGCCTCCTTTACTAGGCAGGTCAGTTAGGGTTTCTAATATGGTCACCTATCTTGTGTAGCCCCCTAGGCCATTGCCCCCTTAACATGGCAAGTCAGTTAGGTGATAGAACTCCAGTAGGGTTGAGTCCTAATCATCTTAGTACTAGTCAATAAAAATTCAGTTAGATTATAATAAAGCCACTCCATCATATAAAGGAGTATGGTCAGGGTCTATATTAGCCCTTAGGGCATAGTAGCAACCACACCCCTTATCGGGTTAGTCGGCTAAGGTTTCTCCTTGCTTAGGTCGGCTATAGAGCCACTTAGCCACCTCCTATTCCTATTAAGGCAGGTTAGCTATAGGAGGGGCAAAGGGATAATTCTACTTAGGCAAGCACCCCTTTAGGCTAGGGTTTTAATCCTTATTTAAAGATGTAGCTGCCTCCCCTCTTGAAAGAAGCAATCTACAATTTTAATTCAGCCTTGTGCCGAGTCTAGGAGGGAGGAACCCCTATAGTGTTCCAAGGGTTGATCCCCCCTCAAGGATCAAAATCTATAGAGCTCCTTCTAGGGTTCTATCATTTGGTATCAGAGCAACAATCTTGCTGCCCCTATAGCCATCATCCACGCATCCACCTTCTCAAGCAATTCTCACAATTGCTGTGACATGCGCCTCTACCTTCCACCCCGGCCGCAGATCAAATTAGTCTGCAGTTGCCCCCTACGTTTGATTTGGAAATCTGGTTTTTTTTTATCATCCACACCTCTTTAATATTACAAGATTCCTTACTTTACATATTAAAAATTTTTCACAAATTTTATCTGCTACAAATTTTGTTTGTCGCAAACATTATTGTTATTACAAAGGTGGAATGCTGCAGAAATTTTCAGTTGTGTTTTTGCCTCTTGAAACTAGCTTATTCCTTCTCTTTTCTAGCTAAAATTTTTACACAACTCTCAAGATTAAGTTGGCTTTCTTTGAATTTGATTTCTCAAAAAAAACGCTTTCTGGAACTGGTTTTCTTGTGCCATCTTTGATCATCATGCAATTCTAGAATTTTATGATAAAGGAATCTAACTTTCATCTTTTGCCCTATTTCCCTGCTGTTATGATGCCAAAATTTTGTCAAACATTTTACTGGTATTAACAATATTTGAACCAAGAGTTTTTGTATAATTTTCTTGAACTTTCCTTTGTAATTTACGTCGAGAAGTCATCATTTCTCCTATGTAAGACTGGTTCGGTAGGACAGCACATCGTAACACTTTTTTTCACTAATTTCTATCAGATTTGAGTGCTATTTTTTGTGAGATTTTGGACTCTATTTTTCTCATCTCAAAACCTTACCATCCTCATCAAAAATCCTGCAAAACCCTACCCTAAATTGAAACGAAGTAGCCCCCCAAATCTGCCCTAAATCGTAGCCTACTTCCATCCAAACCGATTCACCTTCCAACTGGCCACCCCCTTCTCCAAAATTCCCATGCCACTTACCTGACAATAGAAAAAAAATCTCAATATTATAAATCTAGAGGTGTATACTATGACATCATAGGAGGCTATCCATGCAAAGCTTGAAGCCTTTGAAAATCGCATGGAAGAGAAAAAGCGATCCCTTTTCACCAAATTTAGTATTGGCCGACCGTCAATCCCGAGGAAATCATAACACAGAGAAACTTCAGATCGGCTAGACGATCCTCAAGAATATGGCCACATCACCTCTAATCTTAATAATCTATATATGAAGGTTGACTTCCCCAGATAGGAAGAAGGAGACCCGATCGGGTGGATCTTGCGCGTGGAGCACTATTTTTGGTTCTACCGAACTGCCGACGCCACACGGGTGGAGATTGCTGCCATCCACCTTAAGGGAGATGCTATTCAATGGTTTATTTAGTTTGAGCACATCCATGGAGGACTCTCTTGGTAGCGATTCAAGGAAGGACTACTAAACTGCTTCGGACCAACCGATTTCGACAACATCGATGGATAATTGGTAAAGATTCGTCAAACCTCTACAATACAAGAATACCAAATAAAGTTTGAGCATTTATCTAACCAAATTGAGAATTGGTTTGAGAAATAACTTTTAGGTACTTTTATTGAGGGCCTAAAGTTGGAGATCCAAGGAGAAGGCACGGCAACCGTACACTCTTATGGCAGCGATTTCCTTCGGCGTATCCAGGAAGAACAATTGAACCACGAGGTATGAAGGACAAGGGTCACTCCCCGACCAGCCATACCGATGCCTACTACCCCCTGTACTACTATCGAAGCCCCTACACTAAAAAAGTTGACAAGAGATGAGCTTCACGAACAATTAGCCAAGGAGTTGTGTTGGCATTGCGACGAACCGTGGAGCCGCGAACATCATTGCAAAAAGGGTTGGCTCCTCGTGATTGAATCAGCGGTGGATGAGGATAATAAAACATCTGAAGAAGCCCTTGAACCTAAAGAAGAAGCCATGGAGGAAGAGTCCCAACCAGCTGACTATGCAGTGCATGCATTGGCTGGTTACTCCAACTCACAAATGATGAAAGTTAGAGGACTTCTAAAATAACAACCCATCATCATTCTCATCAACACAGGTAGTACCAATAACTTCCTTAACAGTAAGGTTGCTACACGTTTAGTGCTTCAAATCGAAGGTTGCAACAAGTTTGATGTAAAGGTCGTCGATTGTCGAATCTTTAATTGCGACCAACAGTGCCCGCGGGTGAAACTACTCCTCCAAGACCAAGAAGTGGTAGCTGATTTCTTCCTCCTACCCATCGATGATTATGGAGCCATACTGGGATCGAATGGCTCACAACACTAGGTGATATCTCCTAGAATTTTTCTAAATTAATCATGAAATTTTATCACAAAGGGAGATAGGTCAAGTTACGAGGCAAGCATAGGAGCCAAATTTCCACTGTTTCATCGTAACGACTGGAGAAAGTTTTGTATAAAACATATGGTAAATTCTTGATATATATTCAGCAGCCATCTACAGGGGAGAATGTACAAAACTTAGATCCTAAGCTTGCCCTTTGCCTGAACGAATTTACGGATATTTTCTTGGAGCCACGCGGGCTACCCCTAACCGACTATATGACCACCATATTCCTATTTTGTCAGGCAAACCTCTAGCAAATTTGTGACCATACCACTATCCTTACTTGTAAAAGGACAAGACTGAGAAAATTGTTAAAGAGATACTTGACACCAGGGTGATTCGACCGAGTTATAGCCCTTACTCCTCACCAGTGTTGCTAGTGTGCAAGAAAGATGATGAAGTCTTGGACGAATTAAAAGGAGCTCGAGTCTTCACTAAATTGGATCTCCAATCTGGATACCATCAGATTCAGGTATACATTGAAGATATTCTAAAAATTATATTCTACATGCATAACGACCACTACGAGTTTCTGGTAATGCCTTTCGGACTTACGAATGCTCCTTCTACTTTTCAAAACCTGATAAATGACATCTTCTGGAGTTTTCTATGTAAGTTCATATTGGTATTCTTTGATGATATTCTCATTTATAGCCCTACGCTTGATATACATTTTCAGCACTTACGAACTATTCTAATGATTCTTCGGGAGAATACTCTTTATGTTAAATAGTCAAAGTGTAGCTTCTTACAACATAAAGTGGAGTACCTTGGGCACATTATATCAGAGGATAGAGTGGCGGTGGACCCGATAAAGATCGAGGCAATGTAAGGATGGCCAAGACTTACAAACGTACAATCACTACACAGTTTCCTTGGACTCATGGGCTATACCAAAATTTTATGAAAGATTATACCAAGATCAGTGCCATGCTCATGTTCTTACTGAAGAAAGACTCCTTCTTGTGGTCGGATAAAGCCTCCGCAGCCTTCGAACGACTCAAGGCAACCATGACGATGACGTCAATCTTAGCGCTACTCGATTTCGGTCTCACTTTTGTCATTGAGACCGATGCGTCAGGAGTTGGAATTGGGGCTATTCTTATGCAAGATGGTCAACTCCTAATTTACACTAAGGCTTCCCCTACACTTCATACGAGGTTTTTACAAGAGATACTAATTACTACCAAATTTAAAATATGGTTGGATACAGGTCCATGGCACGAAAGAGGAGTAAAACTAGAAGAATTACAATCCATGCTCACACCAGATTAGGCTCTTATCATCCTGAACCATACCAGAGGATAGTCACCATTCTAAAAGAAAGATTGGATATCACTAAAGACTAACCATATGGTAGCACATGCAAAGAAGAAGTAGCCTCCCAATAAATTTTAGAATGGATGAAAAATTGAAGATCGAGTTTTTCTACACCTCCACCCAATCAGTAGGAAACTCGAGCCTTAATGAAGTGGTCTTTATATTTCTTTGGGCCTTCTAAAATTGAGAATCACATTGGAGCCCTAACCTGGAGATCAAATTCACGTACCAGATCAAGATTATAGTTGATCCGTTAGGTATCCCACCTCAGATGAAAATTTAAAGATGATGACTCAGCCCAAATCCTTCCAACTAACACCCCAGCTGATGAGGAGGCTAAAGTTAAGTTAATGATAGCATGGGAGTCATATGAGGAGTTGAAGATCCAATTTCTAGAGTTTATAGACTCTTAGCCTTGTGGACAAGGCTAATCTGAAGAGGAAGGACCTGATAGGACTCCAGTATGGTTGAGTCCTAATCATCTCAGTACTAGTCAATAAAAACCTATAGATTATAATAAAGCCACTTTTATCTTATAAAGGGGTATGGCTAGGGTCTAAATTAGCCCTTAGGCTTAGTAGCCGCCACACCCCTTACTGGGTTGGTCGGCTAGGGTTTCCCCCTGCTTAGGTCGGCTATAGAGCCACTTAGATGCATCTTATTCCTATTAAGGCAGGTTAGCTATAGGAGGGGCAAAGGAGTAATTCTACCTAGGCAAGCACCCCCTTAGGCTAGGTTTTAATTCATATTTAAAGATATAGTTGCCCCCCTCTTGAGGGAAGCAATCTATAATTTTAATTCAGCCTTGTGCTGAGTGTAGGAGGGAGGAACCCCTACAGCATTCCAAGGGTTGATCCCCCTCAAGGATCAAAATCCATAGAGCTCCTTCTGGGGTCCTATCACTAAGGTGAAGGGTAAAATGAATAATTTATTTAGGAAGCAGTCCCCTAAGGCTAGGGTTTGGAGCCTTATATAAGTATATAGCCTCCACCTCTATCAACTTTAGCCATCTAGCGGACTTCTAGGAGGGTGGAACCTCTATAGCATTCTAAGGGTTTATCCCCCTCAAAGATCAATCTACATAGAATTCATCTAGGATTTTATCAGAATACCTTTCAAAGAATAAGAGGGATCTGATTTTGAGAACCCAAGAATGCCTTCCAAAGAACATGAAGGAATTTGAACTGAGAAGAACATGACCCCTCGAGTGAAACCTCGAGTGATGATAACCTTAAACTTGAACTCTTGACAAAAGAATCAAAAAATTTAATAAATATAAACAAAAAACTTAAGATGGATAAAACCTCTTGCTATTAATACAAGAAGTCGAGATGCTCATCAAATAAAGAAGACCACATCAAAGAAGAGGTTGCCAACTATACTCTCATGGCCATCCAAGATGAGGTTGTTCAAGTATTTCTTTTACTGAATTGCTAAATATATTTCATGAATTGTTTGATGAATTTAGAAAAAAAATAAATCTTATAAGCCACTTAAAAAGGAACATAAAGGAACATGATTCTTTAGTTAGTAGATTTGATCAAATGCATGATACTTTACCATTACACAACATTTGCTCTAAATGTAAAATGCTGAAAGATATTGAAAAGAAAAATATCATGCTATAACAAACATTAAAAAAATTTAAAATATGAAATAAATCTCTAAACATGATCCTTGTCAATAAGGGTCATATTAATAGAAAAAGAGGTATAGACTTTGTTGGTAACACTCAACAAAATCCAATCATTTTTGTTAAAGGACCCACTCTTAATTTACTATCTAAAATTAAATGTAATTTTTGTGAAAAATTAGGACATAAGGCTTACAAATGTTTATATAAAAAATATAGTCCATACAAATTAGTTTAGGTTCCTAAAGGAACCACAAACAAGCAAAAAAGATAGATAAAGTTCTTAATGTAGGTCCCAATGTAAAATGGGTGCCTAAATTCTTCTTATAGTTTTGTCATCAAACTAAGGCTAGGAGCACCAAATGGTACCTTGATAGTGGATGCTTAAGCCACATGACGATATCTAACACTTATTTCAAGCTCGGTAGCTTAAGAAACAATAATAAGAAAATTTATTTGAATTAAGTTTATTGATAAGAAATCTCACGATGGTTCATTAATCTTAATTATGTTTCAATTATAAATGATGATGCATAACAAGAGCTTGCTAAAACTAGAACTAAAGAACCTAGGTATTAACTTAGACGTTAATAAAAAATATTAAAATTTATGAAAATAAGATTTTTATGATGATTGAATGATAAGTTTAAAATTATTAGCTTAGACGTTGGTTTAAATGTAAAGGCTATTGTTAAATGGTCTAAACATTATTGTGTTATTGACTAATTAGCTTATAAATATTATTGTTGAATGATTGATTTAAATAGTTGAGTAGTTGTATGTTAAGATTGAATGTGTTGTTAAATGATATATTAATTTAGAATTTGAACATTGAATAAATAAATATTTGGAAATGAATTTGTCAACTCATTGCACTATATGTAAAGAGTTAGACTTATTTAAAAGTTGAAATTGAGATAGATTGAATTTTTTGTTTTGAAGATGTTTTATCATTTTGATGTGTTATAGTGATGACTTTGATGATTTCTTCTGGAATGAAATTTGGTTTTTGATCTTAAACGATAATTCATTGATTTGAAAATCATTCTTGAAACAAATCACATGAAACAACTAAAAATATTTCTTCTTGAAAATATCTTTATACTATCCAGGCTTCAATAAGAGATAAAATGATACCATTATTGTTGAATCTCTTAAATCATAAAAATGAATTAGAGAACTTTAGCTAATTTCTTTTGAAAAACAATCTATGTTGCCTTCATTAAAATTTCTTAAAAAGTAATTTTCTTATATATTTCAAATGACTTTTTTTGATGATTTTATCATAATCTTGACAAGTTAAAAATTTGTAACTTAAAATTCTTATATAAATCAAGTTCATTCAAAGAATATCATATAAATGAATCATAATTTGTCTTTTCGGATTTATAACTTGAAAATCTTCTTATGAACCATATTGTTGACAACTTGAAATTTTATATATACAAATCAAGATCTTTTATTTTTCTTCCTTGAAATTAATCCATTATCTTGATATTTATAATTTAATATTTTTTTGAATGAAGACTCTTCTTTGATCTCTTAAGATTCCATTTTATTATCTAATGGGAGAATTATTAAATTAAATCATATCTTTTGGTATTCATGAACATCTTTTAATATTAATATCTTTCATGACATGATTTATTTTATAACTCATGAATGGTATAACTTATCACCAAAATTAATATTTCTTAAATTTAAGATAGGTTAAGAATTAAAAGAGATTTATTTTATCATCAATATTTTCTTGATTTCTTGACTTGACATATTCTTTATGGAAATCACATTTAAATCTCTATGATTTTTACTTTTTAATAAAAATAAGATTTATGATCTTAACAATTATAATTGAGATTTTTATCAAGATCGTTCTTAAATTTTATTAAAAAGATTTATCTAAATGAATTGGTTGTCTTAAGATTTATTTTGAATGAATTAAGATTATTTAATCGCCTAAGACTTATTTTCATTATTACAAAAAAAGGGGGAAGATAATTATTAAAATAAATCATGTCTTTTGGTACTAACATTTGATTCTTTTCATCCTTAATGACATGATCCTTTTATGCTTATGGTCATATTTAGAACTTGAATGTAAAAAAAAAATTAAATCATCATATTTCTTTCTCATAATAACAAAGGGGTAGACAAAATTATAAATATAATTAGAAGAAAATTGATATGATGAATCTTATAGCATTTAATGAGGAACAATTTGTTATAAAGAAAATTTAGAATTTTAAAACACATGCGAAATACTTATTTAATTAAGCTTATTTACCATCACATTTTCCTTTGGATTTCTTGGCTTTTTCAAATTGCGCTTCTTATCAAAGTGAGATGATCTTCAAAATGAATGATTTATTATTTGCTACTTTTGCTTGAAATTTACATGATATGAATTTAAATGTATGAGTAGCTTTTAATTCTTCTTAGATTTATCAGATTTTTTAGCTTACTTCTGAAATGATTCTCGATAAGGGGATTTAAATTTAATATTTTTTAAATATTATTTTTGTTTCATAAATCTTGATGATATAACATGAACTCTTATGATGCTTGATATAAGTTTTTTTATGATATTTTTCACTCCCTTTTATTTTTTTCTACTAGTTTCTTATTTACAAAAAGAGTAGATAAATTTTCATGAGAAAATTATGTTTTACTAACGAGGACAAAGAAGTATTAAATATTCAATCAATATATATTTTATAAAAATATAAAAATTTTGACACATAATAAGTTTATGTATCATGAAATTATTTGCTCATTATGTTACCTCTTTTTGTTGATGACAAAGGGGGAAAAATAGTATATTAATGGCACAAATATGAAAAATAATATATATGACAAAAGGGAAGAAAATTTTTCATGAGAAAATTATTACTCATATCTTATTTTACTAAGGAAGAGCAATGACACATGTGCCTTAAAATCATTAGCTCTATAAAGGGGGAGAAATGGATATTGACGATACATGTAAGAAAACTTTTAACATGGGTATTTCTCCTTGTTTGTTGATAAACAAAAGGGAAAAATGATTAATATCTTAAGAGGATATTTTCAAATGTATGACGAATATATGGATTTTGAAATTCTTGAAATAATCTTGAAAATTGAACGATTCATGATTTGTTAGTCGAAATTAATGTTATATCATGTATCATTGATTATTTGATGATTTTTGAGATGTTTGAAATTTATGGTATATCATTTCAAATGGATGTTATGATACTTGAATTAAAGAGTGGTTGGTTCTCTTGAATTTAAGTTTATTCTATTTGAATTATCGCATGGATTTAGGGGGAGTAAGGTTTAACTCTTATCATCAATTGGTTATCATCATCAAAAAATGGAAGATTGTTGAATATCGGATTTTGATAATGAAATCAATTCATGGGTTATTTATCTAATATGTGTGTTAGAGATGATTGATGTAGGATAAACTACGACAAAGAGAGAATTACAATCAGATATGTGCTAGAGTTAAGTCTAGGAATCAGGCCGGGGTTTGGACGATGCAGTGAAAACTCACTAAGAGACTCGTCAGAAGCTTACCGAAGGTATCATAAGCTTGTTGGGAGTTCACCGGGAGCTCGTCAAAGGGATCGGAGGCTTGTCGTGAGTTTGCTAGAAGCTTGCCGAAGGTATCAAAAGCTTGTTGGGAGTTTGCCGGGAGCTTGCCGAAAGTGATCGGGAGCTTGCCACGATGGCATCGGGAGTTAGCCAGAAGAAGACCAAGAGACTTGCTAGAAGATCATCGGGGGTCGCCAAAAAGCTTACCATGAGTCAAGAGGGTCTTGTTGGACTTGATGGTCACATGATTATAATTGATTAGGTCACAATTAGTATCAGTTTGGGTTTAAGTTCTACTTAAGTGAGATTTAAAAGGAATCCAAATTAACTTAAGTAAGATAAATTGGGACCACTACGGGGATGGATTGAGCTCAAGTTGAGCTCAATTGGTTGACCTAAAAAGGGGTCAATTGAAGGTACAAGTCGGGTATATAAAAGTATGAAGAAAGGTACTTTTGTGGGATTCTAGTGGTTGTACCATCGGTGAGCGATGGTCGTATCACCTAGGTCGGTGGTTGTATCACCCAGGCCAGTGATTGTACCATCATCATCAAGGTTTTTGGGCAGCTTTTAGTGGTTGTACCGTTAGTGCTAGCGGTTGTACCATCCGTACCTAAATTTTTCGAATACGTTTGGATTTTGGTTTCGAATTCTGAAGCCAATTGGGCTCTATATATACCCCAAGATATCATTTGGTGCTCCTAGCCTTAGTTTGGAGACATACTTATAAGAAAGATGATTTTAATTAGGAACTCATTTTACTTTGGTTCCCTCGTGAAGAGCTTTTACCTAATTATTTAATGGTTTTTAGTTATTTATGGCTCCTTTAGGAATTCAAATTAATTTATGTTGACTATATTTTTTAAATGAACATTTTAGGCTTTATGTCCTAATTTTTCATAAAATTTAGATTTAATTTGTGATGGTAAGTTTAGAATGGGTCATTTAACAAAGATAGTTGATTTTTGTTGAGTGTTGCCAACAAAGTCTATACCTTCTTTCTTATTAATATGACCCTTATTTATAAGATCATGTTTAGAGATTTATTTACTATTTTAAATTTGTATAATGTTTGTTTTAAAATAAGATTTTCTTTTCTAAGTTTATCTAAGTTTTCACATTCGGTATATAAAATATTTGATAATGGTGCTACATATATTTGTTCAAATCTACTAACTAGAGAATCATGCTCTTTCTTAAGTAACTTATAAGACTGAAAACTTTGGTTTAAAAAAAACTTTCACTCAAGGTATAAATGATTTCGAAAGTGTTTCATTCAAGTAGAGTAAATGAGCAATTTATCGAATGATGCTAAGTTTCTTATTTAAAGAATGCTCAAGTAAGAACATGCAAATCCAAAAGAAAAGATAAGAGACACTCACAGATTTATAGTGGTTCGACCTCAACTTGGCCTATGTCCACTCCATGAGTCCTCTTTTCCGAGGTCCACCAGTATACACTATTGATCTTCTTTGGGCGAAGACCAAACCCTTACACTTCTAGCTCTCTTTTTCACAGGCTCAGGAGACGAACCTTATAAACTTAGAATGGATAATTTACAAGAATTACAACTCATTTTTCTCACTCCCTTGCCCCCTTTTTTTTCTTGCACAATTTTAACACACTATTTTTATAAATATAAGAAATCTTAAGGTATTTATAGACCTCAATTAACTTTAGAAATGGAGCCAAAAATTTAAACATATCTGAAAAAATCTGGTATGGGCGGTACAATCGTCGATACCTGCAGTGCAGCCATCGAAAGCTGTCTGGATAATAGGGTGACGACAGTACAACCATCAACCTGGGTAGTACGATCGTCGATCTGGGCAGTACGACCACCATCCACCAGTGGTACAATCGTCAAGAATCCCAGAAAAGTGTTTCCCTCAATCTTTCTAATCCCGACTTGTACTTTCAATTGACTCATTTTCTAGTCAACCAATTGAGCTCAACTTGAGCTCAATCCAAACCCAAATATGGACCCGATTTGTCTCACTTAAGTTAACATGGATTCCTTTCAAATCTAACTAAGGTAGGACTCAAACCTTAGTCGATGCTAACTATGATTAATTAATTATAACCAATATGACCATTAAGTTCAGCAAGACCCTCTTAACTCCCGGCAAGCTTTTCAACAATCCCAAATGATCTTCTAGTAAGTCTCTTAGTCTTCTTTCGGTGAACTCCCAACGCTTTCCTAGCAAACTCCCGATGCCTTTCTGGCAAACTCTCGATCACCTTTGACGAGCTCTGGGCGAACTCCCAACAAGCCCCCAATACCTTTGGCAAGCTTTCGATGAGTCCCTCGGTCAATTCCCACTGCATCGTCCGAACCCCAGCCCGATGCCTCGGACTCGACTCTGGACCATATCTGATTGTAAAATGAGCATCTTCTTGAAATTTACTATCATATTTTTCAGAGTTCTCATTCGTGCAAAATGAGTTTCTTCTTGAAATTTATATGAATCTTATAAATGTACGAGATGATTCTTTTTTCTTGAAACTTATAAGTAGGAATATGATATTTGATCTTTCAACATGATTTTACATGAATCTTATAAATACACGAGATGACTCTTTCCTCCTAAAACTTACAAGTAGATTTTTTATCTTTCAAGATGATTTTACATCATTCTTTCCTCTTGAAATTTATAAAAAAATATATATACTTCAAGAACTTTTTTGTGATGCTTAATATGTGATTCATGAGCTCACTTTAGAATCCTCCCTCTTAATATTTGATTCTTGGATTCTTGGATTTATGAGCTCTCTTTTGAATCCTCATTCTTAATATTTGATTCTTGGATTTATGAATCTTTTATGTAATATTTTTAAATATATCCCTCCTCTTGAAATTTGATTGTTTTTTTATACTTGATCTTTTATTCTTGAATTCTTTGATATATTTTGAATAAAATCCTCTCTTTATTCTTCTTCTTATTTTACAAAGAAGGAGATATAGAATAAATTCCTCTCTTTATATGATGAAATATGTGTTGACCATTTAGTGTTCAAATATGTGATGAATATTTTTTCTTTTTTATTGATAACAAAGAGGGAGATAATGACATGATTGATGACATAAGTGAAATGTTTGAAACATATTCTTGTTTTGAAATCTTTGAAATGTTTGAAACATATTATTGTTTGAAATTATAATCTTTGAAATGTTTGAAACATATTCCTATTTGAAATTTTTATTATGTGATGAATATTTATTTTGAATATTTGTTTAGAAATAGTATGTTGAACATTTCTCTTTTTTGTTGATGAAAAAGGGGGAGAAATAGTATATTGATGACAAATAATATATTTAAATATTTATGATAAATATTTAAATATGATGAATATTTGTGATAAATGTACAAATATGAGTTAAACATTTCTCCTTTTTGTTGATTACAAAGGAGGAGAAATGGTATCTTGATGACGCTTGTTTTGAAATTCTTATCATGTGATACCAAAAAAGATAAATATTTATTATTGAAAATTTTATCATATATAATATCATGGTGATGAATGGTTAAATGGTTAAAATTTTCAATGTTTTAGTTTCATGCATGCAATGCTCAAAGTAATATTGACTTGTTGTCGGTATCATACGTAGAGTAAAGCTAAAATATTTTAAAATTATGCATATTATGATTTAAAACTATGAGGATGCATAATGTATAAATTGACATGTTAAAGTTTCAATGTCAGTCTAAATGGTCAAATTGCTACCTTGAATTAAAAGGTAATTGTTTCTTTTGAATTTAAAATTATTTATTTCATATATGGCATATGAATAGGAGGAGTTAAGGTTAACTTTATCATCAATTGATTGTCATCATCAAAAAGAGAGAGATTGTTGAACCTTGGATCTTAATGATGAAATCAATTGGTATGTTAATGATATAATCCATGTGTCAGAAAGAATTGATTTAGGATTAACTATGACTGGGAAAAAGTAAAGCAATTAAGGAAGAATCTATCATTGGGTTGGAGTCAAGACCGGGCATCAGGCTGGGTTCAAACAATGCAGTGGAAGCTCATTGAGGGTTCGCCAAAGGCTGCCGGGAGTTCATCGATAGGTTGTCGGGAGCTCATCGGGAGTTCACCAGAAGGATGTCGAGAGTTAGCTAGAAGGAGATTGGGAGCTCGCCGAAGGTTCGCTGAAAGGATGTTAGGAGTTTACCGGAAGATCAACTAACATGCCAGATAACGAAGATTGTGTTTGTAATTATTTGTCTTAAGTGTCGTAGTTAGCATTATAATTAGAAATTAGTTTTACTAACTCAATTAGGGACCAATCGGGTCTAATTTGGGCTTGATTTAAGCTCATGATATAGTTCATTTAATTGACCTAAAAAATGGTCAATATAAGGTATGCTCGGGTATGAAACAGTAATTAAAAGGTATTATTTCGGGTATCCCGATAGCAGTACCATCGATGGGTAGTGTTAGTATTGCCCGGGCGGTAGTGGTACCATCATCGCTCATGTTTTCGAGCACTTTCAACAGTAGTACTATCAGTGTCGGTGGTAGTATCGCTGGTGCTGGTGGTAGTATCGCTCGTAGCAAGATTTTTCAAAGAAGATTAAATTTTGGCTCCAATTTTTGAAGACAATTGAAGTCTATAAATACCCTAAATATTCTTGCATGATAAAGCAATAATGTGAAAAACAAATTTAGTAAAATTTTATTGAATTGGGTTGAGAGCTTTCCTTTTTCTTTCTAGAGTGAATTGTGTAAGGAAGGGTTGAAATTGAGTTAAAAATATTGATCTCTTGAGCCTGAGAAAAGGAAAGTATAAAGGTTGTTCTCCTGATCCTATGAAAAGGAGAAAGGTGTAAGTGGTGTTTGATCTTTGCCTGTGAAAGAAGATCGACAGTGGATACCAATTGGCCTCGAGTGAAAAGGGATCGAGATGGACGTAGGTCAAAGTATTGACAGAACTACTATAAAATCTGTGAGTATCTCTACCCTTGCCTCTCTTTACTATTGTATTCGAATTTGATTGTTCTTACTTAGTTCTAAGAAAGGCATGAGCATCTTCTTTTGAAATTTTCTTTACTATTGTTCTCGAACTTGATCACTCCTAACTACTTCCAAGAAAAGAACTTATAATTTTGATTTTACTTTGAGCAATATATTTCAAACCAAGTTTTTAGCACTTGCACTAATTCACCCCCCCCTCTTAGTGCCAACTCGATCCTAACTAGAGAATCCTAATGCACTTAAGACTTAGTGCTAACTTAAATTTGGATTTTGAGCTTGAGATTAGTTTTGTTCTTGATTTTGTTTGATTAAGATTGAACTGAAGCTGACTAAAACTTCAACTGGGCCAAATTAGAGTCTAGCTCAAACTCTACTTGATCATGACTCCCGTAATTTGGCGATTCATGTCTTGTTGAATCTTACTTTAAGGCACCTCCTTTCTCCATTTGTAGGTTAAAGTGTTTTCCTTTCGTCTATCGATGTGGTCAGCATCCCCATGCCTGAATATGTCATCTACGTGCACTGTTTTGATACAATTTTCCTTATTATTGATGACTATGGAATTAGGAGTTCTTTTTCTCTTATTAGGGCTTTTAGGTTATTGTTTCTCCTTTTGATTTCTCTTTCTCTTTTCCTATGATGGACAGAGACTTTAGTTCTTTACATATCGAAGTACGAGCCATAAGTTTTCGATAAGTATCAATATCTTTTTTGCTTAGCTAATGGATGTCATCTTCCAACGAACCAATTAGACCTCAAGGGATAATAAACTTCCTTCTATCCTTCTAAAGTTAATACTTTTGATGACGACGAAGGTAAATGACATCTTGATCCCATAAGTAGGGGCTCCTAAGAATGGCTTAGCATACATCACGTAAAACCACTTCGTATATCACCTAATTGATGAATTCCTTTGTGATAGTAAAGTACATCTTACATTGTTAGTCAATATCTATATTATCTGGAAGTCATCTAAGAGGATATAAGCATTAATACAGTGTAAACTCTAGATTAAGATTCTTGACAAAGTTCATTGAGGTTATACTCTTTTAGCACATGGTCTCAAAAATTATGCTAATAATTTTTTTCTTTACTTGGATATTTATGGTGAAGAGCACTTCTCGAAACTTCAGATTAAAGGTCAAACTCAAGTCTATAAACTTTGATCTAGCCATCAGTGATAAATTTGAGCTTAGTGTGAAACTAATGAAAGTTCAATAGAGTCATCACCCATAGTCGAGGCTACGGCAAATCGATTTTGATTGTACTTAAATCTTCTAGCATTTTTCTTTAAAGTGACCTATGGTTTTGCAATGTTCACAAAAAATATTATTTTATTTTGACGAAAAAGTTTTACCAACCCCAAAGTTCTCTTGAGTCTTGGGGTGGCTTTTTTAACCTTTTCCATTGGCTTCTCGTGGCAAGTGTGATTCATTATTTCGATCACCATAGTCATATATTTTGAAAACACTCGGTTATGTATGAATTTGTATATAGAGCCCAGATATGTATTTCATCATCATTGAATAATCATTGATGTATATTTTGAGCATCACCATGTCATTAAAACTCAATGGTGGATTGATTAATTTCTTAGCATAAGTAGTATCTCTCTCTCTATATTTCTTTGACATGCCCTATAAGATAGAATTCTTTTCATTTAGATCTTGACACATCTTCATCTCTATTGGTTCAAAGATAGGCTTTCCACCATAAGAGCATATGTTATGTCAATTTGAATCATATAAGTATCTCCCTATCCATGTTGCTATAATCATATAGATCAAAATAAGTATCAAATTGAACTATCCATAAGTCTAATACCTTAGTGTTGATTTGGCTATCGTAGAATGGTATGTCAATGTGAACTTTGACTCAAAAGGGTCGAGTTCTTACTATAATGTTTTGCTTGATGATATCCTTTTCATGGTTGTCCATCTCAGATAGAGACAACACTCACTTTTATTATGACATTCTTTACTTGTTAGTCCTTCACTATTGGGTTGGATTGAGCTTATATCCAACTAATGATCATCTCCATCTATTGTGCTATTAATGTCATTTGAGTAGTAAGGTCGGTCAAGGCTATTAAGGTGTTGGCCATCATCCTTTCAGTAACTCTTCCTCCAAGTGAGTGTCGCTCAAACTACAACTTTTATATCTCTTCTCCAAAGGCTTTATATCCTTCTTGAATCTCAAATTTTGATGATAAAATCAATTGATAAGTGCTTAATCTAACTTGTGTGTTAGAAGAAGTAATACAAATCTAACTATGATAGAGGAATTGAGTTACAGCCATATGATGGGCCAGAATCAAGTTTAGGCATCAAGCCAAGGTTCGGATGATGTAGTGGGAGCTCGTCGGGAGTTCGTCGAAGGAATCGGGAAGCTCACTGGGAACATGTCGAGAAATCGCCAAATGAAGACCGTAAGACTATTCGGAAACCTCAACGGGTGCATCACATGCGCAGTGAAAATCAAAACAAAAACTGGTTTCCCACGCTGTGCAAGATATTGGGATCACGATAAAAATCATAAAAACCGGAAAACCATGATATGTAAGAGATTGATTTTACCTAGGGAGATTGTATATCCCTATATTCCAAATCTAGATAGAGAAGATGAATGAGGTCAAGCATCCTCCTCTCTAGCAGTATCCACACGATGGATCTCTATAGTGAAACTCCTCTAATTTGATCTTGCAACTCTTGCGTAGAGGGAGAGAGGAGAATAGGAGGTGGTGGCTAAAACTGCTGCCTATTAACCATGAGTCTCACCTCCTATTTATAGAGAGCCACCAAAAAAACCTAGGGCTCCTTCCTTAGTGGTATTAGATCTCCATCCAATTACCCACTAACCTTATATTATTGGATCTCTATCGAATAATATCCTTAGGCCTCTAATTGGGTCTTAATCAAGGAGCCTATAAGTATAGGGTCTCATCTAATGAGAATAGGAGTTAATTGGATCTCCATCCAATCCTCTATTTGCTGAAGCATCCACCATATATGTGTGACCCTCTAGGCCCGACACCGAGCTGGTCGTGAGTCACTCTCATCAGAACTCCTTCTGATATAGTGAATTATTATCCCTATAATAATTCACTCGACTCATCAACTATAGACGTACTAGGCCACTACGAAAACCCATAGTCCCTAGATGATACAGGGGGGATCGAATCCAGTGAACTTATATATCCATAATTATCATATATCTATAATCCCTCATCCAACTAATATCCTAGAGACTGTATATTAGATATGGTATTGTCAGGTTATATACGAAATCTATCATAGTCTTGCTCTAATCAGATTCTCCCGGAGAACTCTTTCTCTCTCAATCCGAATGATCCTAGTCAGAGATTTGTCTGAGTAAGCATATATAGGATATTCCTCTATTGACACTCAATTACCTTCGTAAGGTTGGCTACTAATCCCGATAACCAGCTATATCATATCTGAAACTTTTCAAACCTGTAAGTCTAGTGTTAAAGAAAGGAGTACTCATACAAGGCATCCTTAGTGTCTCAAGTCTAAGGACCAGATACACAACTAGGACTATGGAATTTTTGTTTGATATTATGTATCATTAACCACATAGCATTCCATAAGCGGATTAATCAGTGAACTTATTCTTCAATGAGCACTTGTACTATATTCTTCGTGTCTCCACACAAGTGTCTATGAGACCAGCTGCCTCCATCAGATGGATAGGTATATAGTATATCGATCTATCCAATTATCTCGATGTCTCTCTTGAGTAACATATGACCAGGATTATTTATGATCTTTATTTAAAGGTGAATTGATCTTATTATCGTGATCTCATCACGATCCAATTCCTATTGTATAGAACAAGGACATCACAATATATATTCTACAGATAATATAATATGAGAATATGCCAATATTAATCATAAGCAAAAGGATCATATAGTGCGTCACACATGCCATCACTCACGTGATTAGCTTACAGGGCACTTGTAACCAACAATCTCCCACTTGACCAAAAGTCAGTCACCTATATGTCTGATTCCCATCAAAGTCCTACGACACTCAAATACAATCTGAGCCAATGGCTTTATTAGTGAATCTGCAATGTTCTCTTCAGATGGAACTCTTTCCATTGCTATATCTTTATGGGTCATAATCACTCTAATCTGCTGGAACCTCCTCAGAATAATTATGATGAAACCTAGCTCCCTTGCTAGAGCTATCGCCCTATCGCTATCGTAGTATATGGAAATTGGTTCCACGCTATTTGGTACGACTCCTAAATCTTTGATGAACTTCTTCATCCACACTCCTTCCTTTGCTGCTTCTGCTATAGCAATATATTCCACCTTTGTGGTCGAGTCAGCAGTAGTATCCTGCTTGAAACTCTTCCAGCTTACTACTCCTCCATTTAGGGTGAAAATATACCCTAAATTTAACTTGTTATCATTAATGTCGGACTAAAAATTTGAGCCCATGTAGCCCTCAACCTGGAGGCTACCTCCTCCAAATACCAATAAAAGATTCTTAGTCCTTCTCAAGTACTTAAGATACACTTTACTACCTTCCAGTATTCTAAACCTAGATCTACCTGATACCTGCTCGTGACACTCAGAGTATATATTATATTAGGCCTGGTACATAACATCGCATACATGATAGACCCTATCGCTGAGGCATAAGGTATCTTATTCATGTCTATCCTTTCTTCAGGAGTCTTTGGGAATATACTCCCAGAAAGTGATATTCTGTCTCATCGATATGAGACCTCTCTTGGAATTCTCCATGTCAAACCTAGACTGGGAAAAGCCAAGCATGTTCTTGGATCTATCTCTATGGATCTGGATCCCTCAAATATATGATGCTCCCCTAAGTCTTTTATGGAGAAGTTTCTAGATAGCCAAGTATTTACTGTGGAGAGCATTCCTACATCATTCCCAACACAAGGCTCATCTTTATTCTTAACGAAGTCATAAGATCTGATCACCTCATCAAATCTTATGTTTCAACTTCGGGAAGCTTAGTTTAAACCATAAATGGATCTAAGCAATTGACACACTTTATCTGGACTCTCTTTGGATACAAATCCATCTAGCTATATCATATACACCTCTTCCTCGAGGTTGCCATTGAGGAATACCGTTTTAACATCCATCTGTCAGATCTCATTGTCATAGTATACTGTAATGGACAAAATAATTCTAATAAACTTAAGCATGGCTACAGGTGAAAAGGTTTCGTCATAGTCAACTCTTTGTCTTTGATGATATCCTTTAGCTACCAGCCTTGCTTTATAGGTCTCTACCTTTCCATCTACTCCGATCTTCTTCTTGAAGATCTATTTGCAGTCGATGGGTACAATGCCCTCAAGTGCATCCACAAGATTTTAAACCTTGTTAGAGTACATGGAATCCATCTCAGAATTAATGGCTTCTTGCCACTTCCCGGAGTCTATACTCATAATAGCCTCCTCATAGGTCTGAGGATCAACATCTTAAGAGTCATCTCCACTGATATGTCTCACATATCTTTCAGGAGATTGAGATACTCTAATAGACCTACGCAAAGTTAGAACTTGTGTGTTAGGTACCTGAACAGACTCAAGCTCTGGAATGGTGCTTAAGCTAGATTCTCCAACCTTGTTCAATACTATCTTGCTTCCACTATTTCCACTAAGAATGTGTTCCTTCTCTAGGAACATGGCTCTCTTGGCAACAAAAACCTTTTAGTCCTTGGGGTGATAGAAATAACACCCACAAGTTTCCTTTGGGTATCCCACGAATATGCATATTCTGTCCTTGATTCCAACTTATTGGGGTTGTGTCTTCTAACGTGGGCAGGACAGCCCCAAAATCTTAATAATCTTAAGATCGAACTTCATTCATTTCTATATCTCATATACTACTGACTTTAATGGAACTCTATTCAAAAGGTAAGTTATGATCTTTAGGGCGTACCCCTAGAATGAGACGGGTAGGTCAGCAAAACTCATCATGGACTGTACCATGTCTAATAGCGTACGATTTCTACTTTCTGATACACCATTGAGCTGAGGTGTATAAGGAGGTGTCCACTGAGATAGAATCTCATTATCCTTGAGGAAATGGGTGAACTTTGTACTCAAGTACTCTCCTCCTTGATCTGATCGAAGAGTCTCAATACTCTTTCCAATTTGGTTTTCTACCTCATTATTATATTCTCTTATTTTCTCAAAGGCCTCAGTTGTACTTCATTAAGTACATGTGTCCATACCTAGAGAAATCATAAGTGAATGTAATGAAGTATGAGTAACCACCTATAGCCTGAGTCGACATAGGACCACATACATCACTATGTATGAGTTCTAATAACTCGTTGGCTCTCTCTCCAGTTCCACTAAAAGGAGAGTTGGTCATTTTCCCACAAAAGCAATGTTCGCAAGTTACATATGACTTATAGTCAAATAGATCTAAGTATCCATCTTTCAGTAACTTTTAAATCATTCCCTTATGTATGACCTAGCTTACAATATCATAGGTACGCATTATTTACCTCATCTCTTTTTCTCTTAGATATGTTTATATTCATCATATATGGAGAAGTGTTTAACATATATAAGACATTTATAAGGGTCTCTCTAGTGATGATCTCATCATCCATAATTATTGAACAACTATTATTCTCAAAAACTAATTTATATCCATTAATTATTAAACAAGAAATAGAAATAATATTTTTGATAATAAAGAGAACAAATTAGTATGCATATAATGCAATAATAGCTCCACCAAGTAGATGTAGGGTGACCTCTCCAACAACAACTGCAGCAACTCTTGCTCCATTGCCCATCTTGAGATGTATCTTGCCTCTAGCCAATCTCTTAGGTCTTGCCAGAACTAACAATGAATTGCAGATATGATAAACACTCCCAATATCCAATACCCATGTGTTATCATGAAAATTTGAAAATTGGAGATTGATCATGAATATACTTGAAGCTTCTCTAAGCTTTTATCTCGCCTTCTCTATAAGGTAGTCCTTACAGTTCCTCTTCTAATGCCCATCTTGGCCGCAGTGGAAGCATTATCCTTTGTCCTTTGCCAGGTCTCTCTTGGCAACCTTTGCTGCCATTGCCCTTCTTAAGGGTCTTGCTGGCCTTCATTTTCTTTTTAGTCTCACCAATATAGAGAACTGGATTCTCCTTCTTGATGGCACTCTTAACTTCCATCAACACATTGAGGAGCTAAGGGAAAGTCACCTCAAACTTGCTTATGTTAAAATTCATGATGAAGTAAGAAAAGAAATCTAGTAGGGATTGAAATATAAGATCAACGCACAGGTTATCCTCTAGGACCATTCCTAGACCTATGAGTTTCTCGATGCACTCTATCATGTTTAGGATATGGTTCTCAACCGATGTCCCTTCTGCCATCCTGACTTTGAAGAGTCTCTTAGATATCTCATATCTTTGAGTTCTTCCTTGTTCCTCAAACAGCTGGCGGAGATGAAGAAGGATAGAATCTGCATCCATGCTCTCATGTTACCTTTGTAACTCATGAGTCATGGATGTCAATATGTAATATTTTGCTAACGTGGAATCATCTATGTACTTCACATAATGAGCGATCTCATCCTCGCTTACCCCTTCTTCCGACATGGGCATAATTGTATCAAGGACGTATGTAATTTTCTCTATTGTGAAAACAATTCTCAAATTATGGAGCCAATCTATATAATTTGGACTAATGAGGCGATTGGCATCAAGTATGCCATGTAGGGGGGTTTATAAGCGACATGTTTTTAATAAAATAAGATATAGTGAAAATATAACATATAGATTTTATAAAAAATAAATGACATGTAAATTTTATATAAAATACTAATTAATATATGGACATCTATCTTAATATACTCTCACTATTTTCCTAGCGAATTATACGACACCCTCGACACATGAGACGAAAGTCTCTAGTAGATGCCTAGTCGGGATCGAGATCAAATTAGTGTCTTAGTGCGACTTGACTAATTACACTAAGCCCAAAAGGTAGGCAACTCTTGTCGATCATAACTCCCTATGATTCTCGTCACGTTCTGCCTCCGAATCATCATGGTCTCGAGGGACTCATCCAACCATAATATTCAGTTAAGTCATCACCATCGTTACAAGATGAGTCTGATTTGATGATATGCCCTCGAGGGACTCGACCAAGCATATAATGTCTTTAGATCACTAGTGATATCTATACATCGTAGGCAAGAACTTGATCATGTAGATAGGTGAGACTCGATGGACTCGACCAACTCAACCTATGTCATGATTCAATTTCTTTGTATAACGATGAAAGGCCACGTAGGTCAATATTATCGCCTCATGCTTACCAACTTAATATTATCGTAGGAGGGGTTTTTGTTTCGTATCGATATCTTAATATGTCATGTCACATACATATTTAATATATATCTATATTACATATATATATATAGGCGTATAACACATCATATATGTAAGCTACACCAGATGATCAAGAGCTATCACCTAATATCATTAAGCCAGAGCCAATGGGACTAATATTGGCTCCCAATGAGCCAATGGGAGCCAATCAGAGGAGAAAATCATTGCAAGATACTTAGCACGTCAAAAATATGCAATTGCCAAAGTGGTTCAACTGCATCATATTGGTCTTTAATGATGTGAGCAAGTTGGCTTTAAAAATGAAGAGCAACAAAAGTTTGAAAAGGATTTTTGATATGGGTCGAAAGATGGTTACAAGAGAAAAAAATTGCAAGCATACTATTCAAAGCAAAGTGGTGTCAAAAAATGCAAGACAAGGGTGAAAGATTTACTGGCAGCAAACAAGCACCTAATTTTTCTACACCAAGTGGCCAAAAATGCTTCAAATATCATGGTTTTGGGCATATTGCTTCAGATTATCCAAATAGGAGGATTGTTACTTTAGTTAAAGATCATAGTGATAAAGAAATAAATAAGGCTAACAACAAAATAGAATATGATGATGATGAGAAAGAAGTTACTTATGTTGATCATGGTTTGTCTATTATGGTACAAAGGAGGTTTAAAGCGTCCTATATGGCTAAGGATGAAAATTGGGTGAGAAAGAAAGTATGTCACACCAAATGCACTTCTTATGGTAAGATGTGCTTGGTGATCATTGATAGTGGTAGCTTTAAGAATATGATATCTTTAGAAATAGTATAGAAACTAAAGTTAAAAATAATCCCTTTATCCACATCCCTACCAATTATATTGGCTACAAAGGAAAATGACATCAAGGTAAATAAAAATGTTTAGTTTCATAATAATTGGCAAGAATTATAAAGATGAAGTATGGTGTGATGTTGCTCCTATGAATGCTTGTCATTTACTATTGGGTAAGGCATTACGATAGAAGGATATTGTATGATGGCTACAAACATACTTATTCTTTTAAAGTAAATAAAAATAAGATTGTTTTAGCTTTATTATAACATTTTGAAACCAGTCCACTAAAAAAAAAAGTTAGTGCTCTTATGTCCTATGATGAATTTAAGGGTGAATTATAAATGGGTAGTGATGTTTTGGCTTTAGTAGTAGTAGATGAGTACGATAACATAGGGAGCCACCAGCAATCATGAAACCAATACTAGAGGAGTTCCATGATGTTATATCGGAAGAGATTCCACATGATCTTCCACCTTTAAGAGACATCTAACATTATATTAATCTTACTCCAGGGGTTGTGCTACCTAGTAAAGTAGCCTATAGAATGAACCTCAAAGAGCATAAAGAACTTCAAAGGCAAATGGATAAATTGATGGAAACGGGGTTGATTCAGGAGAACATAAGTCATTGTACAATTCTAGCTTGCTAGTGCCTAAGAATGATAGTTCTTGGAGAAAATGTATAAAAAGTCATGCCATCAATTGATTATTATTTTTTCATTCTATGGTTAGATAATTTACTTGATCAATTATGTGGTGCTTCTATTTTCTCTAAAATTGATTTAATGAGTGGCTACCTTAAAATTAGAATGAAGCATGGAGATGAGTAGAAAATCGCATTTAAAAGTATGGATGACTTATATGAATGGTTGGTTATGCCATTTGGGCTATCTAATACTCTTAGCACAGATTTATGAATCATATACTTAAGCTATGAATTGAGTTTTTTTATTATGTTTTACTTTGATGATATATTGGTGTACAATAAGAGTAATGGGGAGCATATGAATCATCTTAAGGAGATCTTTCTTATTTTGAGATAGCAAAAGCTTTATACTAATATGAAGAAGTGTGATTTCATTACTCTTGTGGTGAATTTGGGGTATATTATTTCAAAAAATAGAATTATGATGGAACAAAGTAAGGTAGATGCTATTAATTAGTCAATACCTAATTTATTGCATGATGTGAGGAGTTTTTATAGCTTAACTTCCTTTTATGAAAGATTTATCAAAGGTTTCAGCTCTATTATTACTTCAATCACCGAATGCTTGAAAGGTGATAAATTCAAGTGGTCTAGTGAGACTAATAATATTTTTGAGCTATTAAAAATGAAAGGTGACTAAAGTTCCTATCTTAGTTCTACTTAATTTTGACAAGGTGTTAAGATTGAATATAATACCTCTAATGTGGGTATTGGTACTGTTTTGATTCAAGAAGAAAAGTTCATTGTCTTCTTTAATGAGAAGTTGAATGATGCAATAAGGACATATTTTACCTATGATAAAAATTTCTGTCATTTATAGTCTTATCTCATTAGAGTCAGTATCTTTTTACCAAGTCATTTATCCTATATTTTAATCATAAGGCAATAAGGTTCATCGATCATCAGCATAAGCTAAATAAGAGGCATACAACTTGGGTAGGGTTATTACAATCTTATAACTTTACTATCAAGCACAAATCTAGTGTTTCAAATATACTTGTCGATGCATTAAGTAGAAAGTATTTTTTATTATCAGCCACGAAAGTCAAAGTGGTTGAATTTGAGATATTCAACGATCTCTACAAGAATATGATAGATTTTAGCTTAATATGGCATAATTATAAATTAGATTTTTTAATAATTTTTATCTTTTGATGGTTTTCTTTTTTGAGCTAATGCCTTGTGTGTTCCTTCTTGTTCTTTAAGATAAGTAATTTTGGCTGAAGCTCATGATGGTATTTTGGGAGAACATTTTGATAAGAAAAAGATTCTAGTTTTTGTTCAATCAAATTTTTATTAGCCTAAGATGTTTAGAGATTAGAAAGAGTTGTGAATTAATCCTGATTATGTCATTTGGCAAAAATAAAAAATCAAAATTCTAAGTTGTATACTTCATTACTAGTGCCTAGTGCTTAATAAGAGGATGTGTGTCTTGATTTCATTTTAGAAATACTAAGAACTCAAAGAAATAAGGATTTTATCATGATTATTGTTAATAGATTCTCAAAGATGTCTCACTTTATTTCAGAAACAAATCAAATGATGTATCTCACATTATTGATTTAAACTTCAAGGAGATGTGAGATTGCATGACATTCAAAGAATTATGGTGTTTAATCGAGATTCAAAATTTCTTAGTCATTTTTAGAGAAATCTATAAAGAAAGCTAAGTACATCTTTAAATATTAGTAGCTTTTATCATCCATAAACCGATAGAGAAATAAAGTAACAAACAAAAGCTTAGAAAACTTGAATAGAAGTTATGTTGGCAAGAACATTAAGTAATGGAATCTCATTCTTCCACAAATTGAATTTGCCTACAATCATTTCATGCATCATAGCATTGGTAAGAATCCTTTTGAGGCTATTTATGGTGCTAATCTTACTAGTCCTTTGGACTTAGTTTCTCATTCTACAACTAGGCAATTTAGTAGAATTGCTGATGAGAGAGCTAAACAGATAAATAAGTTATATTAGAGTGTTAAAGCAATCATTGAGAAGCAAAATAAGAGGTATATATAAGCTATCAATAAATGCAAAAAGCATGTGGAGTTTAATGAGGGTGATTTAGTCTGGATTCATCTAAGGAATAAGAGGTTTTCATAAGTCAAATTTAGAAAATTGAAACCAAAGACTGATGGTCTATTCAATATGCTTAAGAGAATTGGTAAAAAAACTTATAAGATCGAGCTACCTAGAGATTATGGAGTATCTCCAATATTCAATGTGAGTAAGTCAAATCCTTATTATGTTGATAAAATATATAAGGACTTGAGGATAAGTCTTTTTGAACTCGAGAAGATTAATACAATAGTATCTAATTTACCATAATTAGCTTGTATAGATCTTGGTGATCTGATATGACTCTCTGCAGCCCACAATGGATATTCTATAGACTTTAATTTAGACCTCTCAAATATGATAACCCATAAGCCAAATGAGTTGGAAGCCCATTTTTCAAATCTGCAAATGGCCCAACTTAATTGAATAGCATGAATTGATTCCTAAAGAGTTAAGGGTCGTGTCTTTATAAATTAAAAAAGGTTATACTCTTATCTGTATAGTCTATTTTATAAATAAGTCAAAAGTATTTTCCTAGAGGAAGTTAGATTGTTTCATTAATAGTTAGTCTAGTAAGCAGACTCGTTGAACTTGATCGATTTTCAAAGAAATGATTAATTCAACTTATCATCATGACTAAGGAACATATTAAAGGGCTTATATGTTAATAGTAAAGCAATAAATTTGATAGTTCCTAATACATGGAGAGTTGTATTATTCAATAGTATTTAATTTGATGTTTTAGAGTTAGAAAAAATTCAAAATCTGATTGTATTTGTATAAATTCTTTGAGTTCTCTTTTTTAACTATGTATCTCTTTATTTTACTATAGATGGTTTAATCTATATATCTCTTAGATATTTTCTTAAGTAATGAATTATTTTTAAGTTTTATATCTTTATTTAATTATCTTTAGGATGGTGAATTTCTATATCCTAAATGATTTTAAATTTAGTGAATTCATTTATCTCTATTTCAAAAGTGCTTTCAGCAAATATAATTATCAACCTTTCAAATTCAAGCCCTTATTATCCCAGTATCAATAAGTTCGATTTTTTGTAAGAGAATTATGAAGTCTCTGTTTAATGATCAAGATTATATGCAGTGAATGAGGATGCACATCCATTCCTCACTTTCACGGATATATTAGTGTCTACATCATACCCCCATCCTATGTGCTTTTGCACAACAGGAGTCAACGAAACCCATCCTTCGTTGTTATTGTAATACCAAAGCTTTTCCAAATTTAGTGCTACAATATTGTTTGTAATATAAAATTTATAAAATATAAATGGCACGAGATATCCAATGTATAAACCACTAATTTTATATTCAACTATGATCCTAGTGTGTCCTTGATTAGATACTTTGACGAAGTAATCATATACTCCTCTAGTTTGTATACATCTACCTATGATTTTTATAACTTGTATAAGCGTACATATCCAGTCTAAGTTTGCGATTCCTATATATCTTAAAAGTTAAAAATTCAACTTGAGATATTAATAATTACTATTAAGATGTTTTTATAATTTTTTTCTTTCGAGATAATTATATTTCTAATTAAATCTACAACATATTTTATCCTGGTTAATTGAGCCACATAAGAGCTGTCTATAATTATTTTCTTATTAAATTGATGTGTCGTGAAAAAGGTAAATTTGGTATATGCCAGTTTATCTGTCACGAGAATCGACATCTAAGTATGGCTCCACATCATCAATATCAGAATAATTCTATAACCACTCTATCTTATCATAATTAGATGCCAAAATAATCAAATTGTTAGTCCACAAAAAAAGGTCAAGTATAAAAGAACCTCAGGCTCTCTCCAAGGAAAGAAAATGGACACATACTATACAATTAGATATTCTCTCCTTCCCTCAACTGACTTAAGCATCGGAGGGATCGCGTCGGGTAACCTTAATGCTGGTCTGACATGTAGGGTCACTTGATCGATGTCAAAGGATGTCACGATAGTACCACCACTAAAGGAAAAACCCAATAACTCATAGGACCCCCGTCCATCTACTCACATGACTTAGAGTTGAAAACCGCCCATGGGATGGTATCTGTAGCACCATTGCACCCTTGCCAAACCCCTACGTCAACCAGGAAGGAGCCTCAGGGTGTACCTACACCTTCGGCAGAGAACCAACTAGCCAACTTAACAGTAAATGGTACTCATGACACCATTCTAGTGCTAGAATGAGGGTCGGACGTCACAGGTGCCACCTTCTGATAGACTTTCTAGGAAAGTAAAGAAATCTCATCATTCCTCTCTTGAAGAATCCCTTTCCTATAGGGTAGAGGCAAACCCCCATCGTTGCCTTAGCAAGCGTATTTGCATGCTTCAACATTGGGGGTCCGGCATCCACGACACTACGGTTCTATGTGTTGCACCTGACCTTCTTAAGGCAGCATTTTCACTTGGGAAAGAAGGGGATCAGGGCCTAGGAGCTGCTCATAGGGTGTTTTGAGAGTCAAGAGCCTCTATCCCATGGAGTAATAAGATGATAGGCCTCTCAATATTATTCATATTAAAACTAATCAGGCATTTGAAAGGAGGTCTTCATTGATTTAAACAAAATTTTTGACAACAATAAAAGTCATCCCGAAAGAAAGCTACAAAAAGAAGCAACCAAAAGGAAGGGTCGATAGGACCCAATGACCTTAGTAGGGGGGAAGTAAAGCCAGAGGGGTAGTTGGACGATCGTCAAAAGGAACCTCTGTAGGAGCTAGCACTTCAGCGTATGAAGGGAGCTCTGCAAATGGGTCCTTATCGATCTTGAGTTCAGGGTCCCTCACCATGAAGACTAAGGGCAATCTGGTAATTGAACTCATAGGCGACTTGGCTGACATGCTCGAGACTACAACGGAACCCCTTAGACTCCTTGTAGGAGGCCATGACCCTCCTTTCTCACTCAACCGTGTAGCTTTGCTCCTCCTCCCATGCCTTCTTGACCTCCTCCCAAGCCTTCTTGGCCTTCTCCATGGCCAAGTGCACAGTTGCCAACTCATTTGAGCTGGTCGACAATTGTTCTTTCATCTGTCTGCCCTCTTCCATGATGTTGTCCAGCTTCTAGTAGGCATCCTTTAGTTTATAGTAGAGAGCCTCGATCTTTTGCTTGTTAAATCTCAAATTTTAATGATGAAATCAATTGATGAGTGTTTAATCTAATATGTGTGTTAGAGGAAGTATTGCAGGTCTAACTATGATAGAGCAATTGAGTTACAACTAGATGATGGGCTATGATCAAGCTTGGGCAATTAGTTAACTAAAGAATTGATTAACATTAGGTTAAAGTTAGAATTTGAAAAGTGGAGGGAACCACTTTTCAGGAGATTCTGATAATTGAACTGCCGGTAAGCGACAGGTGTACCATCGCCACCCAAGATTTTGGGCGGTTGTCAGTGGCTGAACCGCCCAGGCACTACGGTTGTACCGCCCATACCCTAGATTTTGGGTATTTTCGGCGATTGACCCACCCAGGCCTACGGCTGAAGTGCCCATACCCTAATTTTCTATGTATGTTTTGTTAGGATCAAAGCGGGACTAAGAGAGGGGAATTAGTGTTGTTGAAAAAATCTTTATCGATTTGAAAATTTTAATGAAAACTGTATCAAAAATATGTTTAAGTGTAGAGATGTTTGTAATAGTGCAAACAAAGATAATAGATAGTTAAATAACAGAGTAATGAAGTTAAAGAGCAAAGAAGAGGAAGTAAATTAATTTTATAGTGGTTCGATCTCGTGACCTACGTCCACTTCCCGATTCCTCCTCCGTTGAGGCCACCGACTTCCATTATTGATCTTTCTTCAATGAGTTAAAAGCAACTACCCTCTTACAATCCTATTCTCCTTTTATAGGTTTAGGAGATAACCTTTACAAGACTCAAAACTCTCCCTTAAACAAAAAAACTACACAAGACTAAATAAGGAGAATCTCTCAATTACAATAGTGTTTTCATAAGATTTTTGTTCTTAATTGCTTGCATACCTCAGGCAAGAAAGGGTGGGGTATATATAGGCCCCAAATGGCTTCAAAAGTGGAGTCAAAAATCAATTTTTAAGTGATTCTGAGGTGCTAGTCTTGAAGACTGTGTTCTGGGAAGTTCGGTCGCTTGACACAATCTGAGAGATTGTTCTGGGTGGTTCAACTGCCTATCAGTAGGAGACTATATATGGGCGGTTCAACTGCCCAGTTTAGGTGGTTCAACCTCCTAACACGCCTTCGAAGACTGTGTTATATTGGAGACCGTGTCTTCGAAGATCGTGCTTTACCTAACTTTAGGTTACTGAAATGATTTTTATAATGAGTCTAAATCAACCCCAATTAAAGTCTAATGGCCTCTTAATTGAGTTAGTAAAACTAACTCTTATTATGATACTAACTATGATACTCAATGTATAATCTTCGTTATCTGATCGTCTCTTTGGCAAATTCCTGGTATCTTTCCGATGAATCTCTAGTGAGCTCCCGATTTCCTTCAGTTAACTCCCAATGAACTTCCAGCATTCTTCCCGTGAATTCTCGGTGGTGAGCTCCCAACAACCTGTCCGCAAACTCTTGATGAACTTCCTAACATTCTTCCAGCAAACTCCCAACGAGCTCCTGACAACCTGTCGGCAAACTCCCGACAAACCACTAGTCAGCCCTCGGTAAGTTTCGATAACATCGTCCAAACATTGATCAACCTTCTGTCACAGACAATAATGTAAACAATGTATTTGATGAAATACTCATGTTTGTCCATGTCTTTTGGTTTGTGTACATATCTTGTATAGCAAGTAGTGGGCTTGCAGTAGGCTTAGTAGCCCTAGTTTCATTTGCTTTGTAGCTGATTTTGGCTTATAAATATGAGTGTATCCTATAAGCACTTGTGGGGACTTCGATCTATAATGGACCATTATCCTTTGTGTGCAACCTTTCCGATTTTGTAATATCCATATGTGTAATTTGTATTGGCTTTAGAAAGTGTTTACTTGAGTAGTTGCTTATGGATCTCGTTGGAATTACTTCTTCTAGCCCATTTTCTCTTTTGTAAGTCCTAAGGGACCCTAGGAGATCTCAGGGAAGGCTGACCTTTATGGATGGACACGCATAAGTGTCACACGACTTAGGCAAAATCAGCTAAGCCCATGACATTATGGTATCAGAGCGGGACAAGCACACGTAGAAACACTCGTCATACAAATGTGGGGGACCTAGCTAGGCTGTATGGAGGATAGCCAGCATGCATAATCGTTTAGGGGAAACATACATTAAGATGTAGGGAAAGGAGTCGCTCAAAGGAGCGGGCATCCAGGTTTGGCATTCAGAGGAATGGCCAACCCTTTGCGCGAGAGGCACTATGAGGACAAACAAGCGAAGAAGAATATGTAGCGCATAAAGATTGAGATGGTTGAGTTCGAGCTACGGCTCGACATTGACAACCAAACTTGACGGTGCTAAAGGCAAGCATGGCGCTTGGTGAAAGATGAGATCGTGCACAGTGAGAGGTGTTGCGCAATGACCGGAAGAGTTATACAAAGCTCACAGAGGTGAGGGGAATTGCTAACTCAAAGGATTCAGTACTCATGCAGGACGAAGTGTTCGTGGCCATCCTAAGGCGTGATCGAAACTCGGCGCCATAGAGCATTAGAACTTTCTCTTCGATCTGAGATTCAATAATCTCCATCTTTTTGATGATGATAATCAATTAATAATATGAGCTAACTTTAACTCCCCCTATGTATATGTCATAGGATAAATAGAGCAAATTTGAATTCAAAAGAACCCATCACTTTTGAATTCAAGTATAGCATTTTGACAATATTGAAATTTTCATAATTTAACCATTTATGATACCATATATGATAAAATTTTCAAAATCATTCATCTTCTTGGTATCATATGATAAATAATTTCAACCAAAAATATGTTTAACATAATAAACATATCATCAATTATAATACAACATCCATCTTCTTGGTATCACATAAAAATTTTAATATTTCAAAGATCTCATGATATTTCTTGTGTCATCAATTATATCATTTCTCTCCCTTTGTCATCAACAAAAAGGAGAAATACTCAACTTATACTTGACAATTCTTAAACATTTATCACAATATTTAGTACATAAAGAAATTAATTTAGTCCACTTCTCCCCCTTTATAAAATAAAATAAGGATAAGAATAGAATTTTATGCATCACAAATCTCACATCAAATTTCTTTTCTCCCCCTTTTAAATGAGATAAACGAAGAAGAAAGACTGGAGGGAGGGTCAAAGATCCAAAAAATAAGTATCTAAAAAAAGTAATCAAATATCAAGAGGGGAGATATATTTTAAAACATTTTATCAAGAATTTTAAAGATACATGAATCAAAATAATTTTTGAGAGAGATAATGAAAATGAATCTCATCAAAAAATTAAATTTGAATCACACTTTCTCTTTTGTAAATATCAATTTCAAAAATAAAGAATCATTTTAAAAGAGAGCTCAAAAACCAAAAATCTGAGAGGAATATAAGAGCTACTCATTGTATTTTAAAAGTTTATCTCATGTAAATATTAAAATTAAGTTCAACAAATCCAAAAAATAATATGACCGAAAATCATGCATTTGGACTTAATAAAAATCTCAATTTGTAAAAATTAAGAAATCTAGAAAAATATGATAGCAAATCAAGCTCAATTTGAAAATCATATATTTCTCATTCATTTAGAAAATTTAAAATTTCTAATTTTCTTCTAAACAAATTGTTCCTTATTTAATGATTTTATTGCAAGATAGCAATTTCTAATTTTCTTCTAAACAAATTGTTCCTCTTTTTTGTTTATCATGTCTAATTTAGTTATTCCTCATTAAATATTAAAAGATTTATCATATCTAATTTTTCTTATAAAATCAAATTATTATTCATTAAAAGCTTTATTGTTAAAATAGTAATTTAATCTCTCCCTTAGTCATTGTCAAAAAATATATAAAGAGGTTATATAATGCAAATCGTCATTAAAGATATAATATAAAAGATCAATTCGTAAGTACCAAAAGATATGATTTATTTTAGTAAATCTCCTTCTTTTTGGTGAATAACGAAAATGAGTCCTAGGAGATTAAATAATTTTGATTCATTCAAGGTATATCTTATGACATATAATTCATTTAGATATTTCTTCTTAATAAAACAGAAAAAGGAACTTGATTAAAAATCTCAAATTATAATTATTAATATCATAAAACTCTTTTTTATTAAAAATTATAGATGTTAAAAATGATTCCCATAAAGGATAAATCAAGTAAAGAAGTCAACAGAAAGTTCATGAAAAAAAATCTCATTTAAATTTCAATCATTAAGATAATCTTTATAGTTTAAGAGATTCAACAATAATGATATTACTTTATCTCTTTTTGAAAGCTTGATAGGATAGAAATATTTTTAAAAAAGAATTTTTCTCCTTTTATTGTTTTGATTTGTTATATACAATTTTTTTTTTATATTTTATGTTGAATTCAAGCATTGTCATTTAAAACCAAAAATCAAGTTTAAAAAATCATCAAGATCATTACAATAAGATATTTTCAACCAAGTAAAATATTTTAAAATATTTTAAAACTGAAAACTAAGTAACATTTCTAAAGGAAATCATCAAGATTATTATAATAAAATATTTTCAAACAAAAGCTTTGATTTAGTTTAATTCCAATGATTTTTTTTTCTTATTGTTGTGTAGGCTAGTGAGCTTAAAAATTATTTTAAATCTCAAGTCATGTGTCTTGAGCATCCACTATCAAATTACCATTTTTTGCTCCTAGCCTTTGTTTGAAAACAAATCTACAATATAAGGGGTTTTGATTTAGGTACTCATTTGACTTTGGGTCCCTTATAAAAAGCTCTACCTAATTTAACTAAAGGCATTTGATTGTTTATGGTTTCTTTAGGAACCCAGATTAACTTATGTGGACTATACTTTCTAAATATACATCTATAGGCAAATTGTCTACACTTTGCCATAAAAATTATATTTGTTTTTAGGTGAAGAATACATGGTGGGTCTTTTAACAAAAATAGTTAGTTTTTTATGAGTATTACCCACACAAAGCCAATACCTTCTTTATGAACATAACCATTATTTGCAAGGATTATATTTATATATTTATTTATTATTTTAATTTTTTTAAAGTTTATTGAAATATGATATATTTTTTTTTAATTTCATCAAGCATTTCACATTTCAAGTAAGAAGTGCTTGGTATTGATGCATCATTCAAAGTTTTAAGTTTACTAGAGAGTAATGCATAATCCTTTTTGAGTGATTTATAAGTTTTGTTAATCTTTTTATACTAATCAAATAATTCATGAAAGTTATTTAATAACTCATCAAAAATAAAGGAGGCTTTAGATTTCTAATGTGTGTCATATATCAAAAGTCAAATCACAAGCAAAAACCTAATTAAATTTATTTTTATCTAAAGCACAAAACAAAGTATTCATAGCTTTGGCATTTAACGAAAACTATCTTTCATGATCATTCCATCCATTTATAAGATTTGATGATTTTTGAAATTCATTTTTGATAATGTTTCATAAATTAAAATATAATGAAATAAAAAAGATATACATTTTAGTTTTCCGAAAGGTGTAGTCTATTTTACTAAATATAGGAGGACTTGTAATGCATTAACCGTCGTTAATGCCAAAAGAGGTCATTTACTCGCTTGGGTGTTAATCCAATTGAGTATAGCATGCTCTGATACCATCTATTCAGATATAGTTGGCACTAAGAAGGGGGAATTAGTGCAAGTGCAAATAGTACTCCGTTTAAAAAATATGCTTAGGTAAAAATCGAAACTCAAAGCATTTTTTGCCAAGATCAAGTTAGAGAACGATTAAACTTAAGACTGAATGAAGAATCTCGATTTAGCTATAGAATACTAAAATAAAAAGTAAGTAAAGAAGGCTCACAAATTTATAATGGTTTATTCATCAACTTGACTTACATCCACTTCCCGAGTCCTCCTTCATCGAGGCCCACCGGTGTCCACTAATGATCTTCTTCTATATATGAAGATTATAACCCTTTACTCCTTTCTATTTTTCTCGGACTCAAGAGAAGAACCTTTACACTCTCCTTTCACAGGTTCAGGAGATAAATCTTCACAACCCCTTCTACTCTTTCTTTAACCTCACTTTACACTTAAGCACATAAGAGAAGTTTTCAATAAATTCTAATAGTATTTTCACATCTTTTTCTTGTCTTCCTATGTAAGAATTCTTGGGATATTTATAGACCCTAATTTGGCTTCAAATTGGAGCCAAAATTCAAACCATTTTTGGAAAATTCGGGTATGGCGGTACTACCATCAAAAGTGTCTCGAAAATAGGGGTGATGGAGGTATTACCATCGCTTGGGTGGTACCACTACTGCCCACCAATGGTATTACTATTGGGAATCTCAAAACCACACTTTTCCTATAATGTTTTGTACCCAACTCATACTCTTGTTGACCACTTTTCAAGTCAATGAAATGAGCTTAAATCTAACCCAAAGTGGATCTGATTGCCTCTCATTGAGTTAATTTGGATTTATTCAAATCTAACTTAATTAATACTTAAAATACACAATGCTAACTACGACATACTGAGACACAATTACAGTTATTCTTATTGTTTGTCATGTCAATCGATCTTCTAAACTCCTAGTAAACTTCCCTCCATCCTTCGATGAACTCCCGATGAGTCTTTCGATCATCTTCTGGTGCACTCCCGACAAGCTCTCGATCACCTTCGGCGAGCTCCCGGTAAGCTCCCAATCACCTTCAGCCAGCTCTCAATGAACTCCCGGTAAGCCCCCAATCACCTTCAGCGAGCTTCCTATAATCTTTCAGTGAGTTCCCACTACATCGTCCAAACCCCGACCCAATGCCCGAACTTGACTCTGGGCCAACATTATATTATATAACCTTTTTACTATCATAGGTAATCCTACATCACTCATCTCTAACACACAGGTTAGATCATAAAATATGTTAATTGATTTCATCATCAAAATTCAAGATTCAACATCATCGCTGAATCAGGTTTTCGGGCAGCTTTTGGTGATCAGTGTCGATGGTAGTACTACCTGTGCTCAGATTTTTTGAAGAAGGCTTGAATTTTGGCTCAAATGTTTGAAGCCAATTGGGGTATATAAATACCCTAAGTCTGTTCACCACTTATGTTTGGCCTTCCGTCTATGGATGATAGGTTGTGCTCATCTTCAATTGGATGCCTTATAGTTAGAAGAGCTCGGTCCAAAATTTACTTATAAGCACCATATCACAATTGCTCACAATTGACCTTAGCATCCTATACAGTTTTATAATATTTTTCACAAAAAATTGAGTAATACTAGTAGCGGTATAGGGATGTCTCACAGCACAAAAATGAGTATATTTGGTTAAATGATCTACCACCATAAAGATTATACTTTTACCTTGAGATGGTGGCAGCCCGTCGATGAAATTCATGAAGATGTTTGTCCATGCTGAGTCCGGTATAGGTAGTGGTTGTAGTTTTCCTGGATTTACCATTGTTTCACCTTTTTGCTATTGGTATACATCGCATTTAGATACATAATCATGAATCGATCTTTTCATGCCCTTCCAAAAAAAGTTTTGCTTCACCCTCTTATCTATTCTTAGAAAACTAGAGTGCCTTGCTGAAGGTAAAGAGTGCATCTTATATAAAATAATTTTGATGCAAGGGGAAGAAGGAACAATCATAATTCAGTCTTTGAAGCGCAGGTTCTTCGAATCCCAAGTGTAGTGGCCCATGGAACCCAGATTCTTCTCCAACTTTTCTATGATGTCTCGGGTCTCTAGATCACTTTTCCATTTCTCCCTAATGTCTTTAAGGAAGTCAGTGGAGGGAAGGGAGATGGCTGAAATTTTGGCTTGTCCCGGTAGCTATCTACAATAACATTCTCTTTCCCCTTTCTATAAATAATTTCATAATCAAAGTCAAGAAGTTTAGTTACCCATTGTTGTTGCTTCGGGAAAGATATTTTCTACTCCAATAAATATTTAAGACTTCGGTGGTCGGTCTTAATCTGGAAGCATTAACCGATCAGGTAGGGTCTCCACTTCGTGATGGTGTGTACGATGACAAACATTTCTTTATCATACACAAACATTTTGAGATGAGAGAAAGATAAAGCTTTGCTAGTGTAAGAAAGTGATCAGTCATCTTACATTAGAATAACCCTAGTTCTAACTATGGACGCGTCGGCCTCAATCACGAAAGTGCGGCTAAAATCAGGCAGTGCTAGGACCGACGTTATCGTCATGACTACCTTGAGTTATTCAAAGGCTGCGGAGGCTTTATCCAATCACAAGAAGGAGTCTTTCTGTAGTAGGGACGTGAGTGGGGCATTGATCTTGTCATAATCTTTCACGAATTTTTGGTAGTAGCCTGTGAGTTCAAGGAAGTCATGCAGTAATTTTATGTTTGTAGGTTTTAGTCATCCTTGCATTACTTTAATCTTTGTCGGGTCTACCATCACTCCATCCTTTGATATAATGTGTCATAGATACTCGACTTTACACTATAAAAAGCTGCACTTTGACTATTTAACATAAAGAATGTTCTCCCGAAGAATTGTTAGAATAATTCGTAAGTGTTAAAAATGCATATCAAGTGTAGGGCTATAAATGATGATATCATCAAAAAATATCAACACAAACTTACATAGAAACATCTTGAAGATGTCATTCATCAAGCTTTGAAAAGTAGAATGAGAATTTGTAAGTTTGAAGGGCATTACCAAAAACTCGTAGTGGTCGTTATGTTTGTAGAATGCGGTTTTTGGAACATCTTCAGTGCATACCCGAATCTGATGGTATCTAGAACGAAGATCCAATTTAGTAAAGACTCAGGCTCCTTTTAGGTCATCTAGGAGCTCATCTACTATTGGTATAGGATATTTGTCTTTGATAATGATGACGTTCAAAGCCTAGTAATCAATGCACATCCGCCACCTCCATCTTTCTTGCACACTAGCAACACCGACGAGGAGTAAGGGCTGCAGCTTGATCGAATCACCCTGGTGTCAGACATCTCTTTAACGATGTTCTCAATCTCATCCTTCTGCAAGTGAGGATAGTGGTATAGTCTCAAATTTGCTGAAGGTTTGCTCGACAATATAGGGATGCGATAGTCATACGGTCGGTTAAGGGGTAGCCCACGTAGCTCCGTGAAAACATCCTCGAATTCATCCAGCAAGAGGGCAAGCTTAGGATCTGAATTTTGCACGTTCTCCTTCTTTGATGGCTACTGGATATGTATAAAAAATACACCATTTGTTTTGTGTAGCACCTTCTCCATTCATTGTATCGAAATGGTAGAAATATGGCTCCCGCGTTTACCTCGCAATGTGACATATCTCCCTTTGCAATAAAACTTTATGATTAATTTAGAAAAATTTCATGAGATGTCACCTAATATTGTGAGTCATTCAATCCTAAGCACGGCTTCATAGCCATCGATGGGTAGGAGGAAGAAATCGACTACCACTTCTTGGTCTTGTATGAGCAATTTTACCCATGGGCACCGTTGGTCGCAATTGAGGATTCGATCATCGACGCCCACAAACTTATTGTAACCTTCGATTTGAAGCGTCATACGTGTAGCAACCTTGCTATTAAGGAAGTTATTTGTGTTGCCCGTATCGATGAGAATAGTGATGGGTTGTTGTTTAAAAAGTCCTCCAACTTTCATCGTTTGTGGGTTGGAGTAGTCGGCCAGCGCGTGCACTACGTAGTCGGCCAGTTGGGACTCTTCCTATGTGGCTTCATTTTTGGGTTTGAAGCTTTCTTCAGATGGTTCACTATTCTCATCCTCTACTAGTTCAATCACAAGGAGCCAGTCTTTTTTGCAGTAATGTTCTTGGCTCCATGGTTTATCATAGTGCCAACATAATCCCTTGGCCGATTGTTTACAAAGCTCATCTTTTGTTAGTTTTTTTGGTGTGGGGGCTTGGATAGCAATAGAGGGGGCTATAGGCCTCGGCATGGCTGGTCAGAGAGAAACCCTTATTCTTTGTGTTGGGAAACCTCAGCAGGTGCATTACATGTGCAGTGAAAATCAAAACAAAATATCGATTTCCTACACAGATCAAATCATCGTGCAAAAGATTGGGGTCACGAGAAAAATCACAAAAACTGAAAAATCAGGATGTGTGAGAGATTAATTTTACCTAGGAAAATCGTATATCCCTATATTCCAGATCTGAATGGAGAAGATGAAGGAGGTCAAGCGTCCTCCTCTCTAGCGGTATCCACACGATGGATCTCTATAGTAAAACTCCTCCACTCTAATCTCGCAACTCTTGCTCAGGTGAGGGAGGAGAATAGGAGGTGGTGGCTAAATCTGCAGTCTATCAACCATGAGTCTTCTCTCATATTTATAAAGAGCCACCAAAAACCCTAGGACTCCTGCCTTAGTGGGTATTGGATCTCCATCTATTTATCCACTAACCTTACATTATTGGATCTCTATCCAATAATCTCCTTAAGCCTCTAATTGGGCCTTAATCAAGGAGCCCATCAGCATAGGGTCTCATCTAATGAGAACATGAACTAATTGAATCTCCCTCCAATCCTCTATTCGCTGAAGCATCCACTATATATGTGTGACTCTCTAGGCCCGATACCAAGCTGGACGTGAGTCACTTCCATCAGAACTCCTCTAATATAGTGAATTATTATCTTTATAATAATTCACTCGACTCATCGACTATGAACGTACTAGGCCACTACGCCATGGTCCCCAGACAGTACAGGGAGATCGAATCTATCAGACCTATCTGTCCACAGTTACCATGTATCTATAATCTCTCATCCAACTAATATCCTAGAGACCATATATTGGACATGATACTGTCATGTTACATATAGAATCCATCATAGTCTCGCTCTAATCGGATTATCCCGGAGAACTTTTTCTCTCTCAATCTGAATGACCCTAGCTAGGGATTTGTCTGAGTAAGCATACATAGGATATTCCTCTCATGATACCAAGAGTGGATAATCCTCTATTGACACTCAATTGCCTTCATAAGGTTGGCTACCAATTTTGATAACAAACTGTACAAGATCTGGAACTTTTCAAACCTGTAAGTCTGGTGTCAAAGAAAAGAGTACTCATATAAGACATCCTTAGTGTCTCAAGTCTAAGGACCAGATACACAACTAGAACTATGGAATCACTGTCTAACATTATGTATTATTAACCATATAATATTTCATAAGCGGATCAATCAGTGAACTCATTCTCCAATGAGCACCTGTACTATATCCTTAGTGTCTCCACACAAATGGTTATGAGATCAGCTGCCTCCATCATATGGATAGATATATAGTACATCAATCTGTCCGGTTATCTCAATGTCCCTCTTGAGTAACCTATGATCGAGATTATTTAGGATCTGTGTTTAAAGGTGAATCAATCTCATTATCGTGATCTCATCACGATTCGACTCCTATTGCATAGAACTAAGGACATCACAATATATATGTAACATATAATGTGAGAATATGTCAATATTAATCATAAGTAAAAAGATCACACAGCATGTCATACGTGTCATCACTCATGTGATTGGCTTACAGAGCACCTGTAACTAGCACTTTGTACCTCGTGGTTTAATCGTTCTTCCTGGATTCTTACGAAGGAAATTGCTGCCATAAGTGTATGATTGTCGCACAGTTACTTCTCCTCGAATCTCTAGCTTTTAGGCCCTCGATAACAGTCCCTAAAAGTTACTTTTCAGACTAATCTATAGTTTAGTTAGATAAACGTTTAAACCTTATTTGGTATTTGTGTATTATAGAGGTTTATCGAATCTTCACTAATTGTTCATTGATATTATCGAAATCAGTTATTCCGAAGCGATTTAGTAGTCCTTCCTTGAATCGCTACTAAGAGAGACCTCCATGGGTATACTTATACCAATTAAACTATTGAATATTATCTCCCTCGAGGTGGATGGCAGCAATCTCCACCCTTGTAGCATCGGTGGTTCGTTAGAACCGAAAATAGCATTCTGCGTGCGCATTCCATCCAATCCGGTCTCTTTCTTCCCATCTAGGGAAGTCAACCTTCATGCATGACGTGTTTGGATTAGGGATGATGTGGCCATGCTTTTGAGGATCATCTCACTGATCTAAAGTTTCTCCTTGTTGCGATTTCTTTGGGCTAGGTGGTCGACTTATACTGAATTTGATGAAAAGGGATCACATCTTCTCCTTCGTACGATTTTCAAAGGCTTTGAACTTAGAATTGATGATCTCCTTTGATGTCATGGTGTAGGCCTCTAGATCTGTAATATTGAGATCTTTTTTCTATTATCGGGTTAGTGGCATGAGAATTTTTGGAGAAGTGGCCGATTGGATGGGTAGATCGGGTAGATGGAAGTAGGCTGTAGTTTAGGGCTGATTTGGGTGACTGTTTGGGATCGGTATAAGGTGTAGTTTAAAGGGTTTCTTAGTGAGGATGGTAGGGTTTGCAGATGAGAGAAAAGAGTCCAGAAACCCACAAAAGACAATACTCAAATATGATAGAATTCAACAAAGAAAGGTGTTGCGATATGTTATCCTACTTAATAGATTTTATGTTGGAGAAATGATGAATTCTTGATGTAAATATATAGAAATCCTCAATTTAGATGTGATTAATATTAGCAAGAAGTTTGATAAAATTTTGATATAGTAACGGTAGGAAAATAGGGTAAAAGACGAAAGACAAATCTTTCATTGTAAAATTCCAACTGCATGATAAAGAATTTGAGCACAATAAAACCGGTTTCAGAAGGAATTTTTTCCAGAGATCAATCATAGATGAAACCTAAGATGATCTATGAAATTATATAAAAGTTTTGGCTAAAAAGGATGAACACTAATTTGGTTTCAAGAGGCCAACAAGCAATTAAAAATTTCTATAGCATTTTACCTTTACAACAATGATAATGTTTTCGACGATCAAAATTTACAGCAGATAACATTAAAAAAAATTCTTCAACGTGTAAGGTAAAGGATTTTACAATATTGAAGAGGTATGGGTGATGAAAATATATCAGATCTCTAGTTCAAACACAGGGGGCAACAGTAGATTGATATGATTTGCGGCTTGGGTGGAAGGTGGAGGCACATGTCATAGTAATTGTGAGAATTGTTTGGCTTGATAGAGGCGACAAAGATGACAACAAGGATAGCAAGATCGCTGCTCTGATGCCAGATGATAGAACTCAGAAAGAGCCTTATAGATTTTGATCTATGATGGGGATCAACCCTTGGAACGCTATAGGGATTTCTCCCTCCTAGAACTTGGCACAAGACTAAATAAAGATTAATCTTGCTTAATAAAAGAGAGACGATGATTACATTATTATATAGAGTTCTAAACCTTAGCCCATGTGATGCTTACATAAGTACAATTATTTTTTTACCCTTTCTATAGTCAACCTAAGCAGGAGAAAGCCCTAACCGACTAGCTCAGTAAAAGGAGTGACGACAATAAGTCCTAAGGCCCTAATCTAAACCATAACCACACTTTTTTGTAGCATAAAAGTGGCTATGTGAAGTTTTATTATAATCTCATAGGATTTTATTGATTACTTATACAGTGATTATGACTCAATCCTGCTGGAGTCCTATCATCTTTGTGACTCGCTTGCAGACTCCCAATTTTATTTTATAATCTCATCCCTATTAGCTAAATCTTTTATATTTTGTTAAATATTTGATGTTAATCCTTATGATATTTATGAAAGGCACAAAATGAGTTTTTAAATATTTGGAACTTTTTAATAATATTTTAAACATAATTTTCGCAATTGATAACTAAATTTTTAACCGATGGGCTTGTAGGGGCAATTATCATATTTCGAAACTGTGAAGTGGGGGATATGTAAACTTGGAGGAAGAGAAGTGTGATGTCGCACAGGACCCCTTTTTTTAACTATTTTGAATTGGGAGTACCGGCTGGTTCTGGTAACCGGTCGAATCGAATCGGCGCTTAACCTGTAGCAGCAGCTCATCCGGAGAATGAAAAAAGAGCATCTCCGTACTTACGTCGATAATATACCCGTAGAGTGATTCAACCCGATACCTGTAGGCCCCAGATGAGGGATACTGGCTGCGACCATATTGGCGGGTGCGCCTTCAGCCGGGTAAAACAGATTTTTTTTGTGGTGTGGCCTTAACTTTTAGCGACACAAATTTGGACCAACTCCGGACCCACCCCAACTTCCCCTGATTCTTTATACGTCTCTTTTATATTTTTCGCATTCTCCTCCTCGAAACAAAGAAGACGCCTACCTCTTTCTCTCCATCCCCCAAATCTAGGGCTTCCTCTTCTCAGGCTTCTCCCTTCCTTTTGGCCATCTCCGCTGGCTGGACGAACTCGCCCGCTTCCGTGGAATCTGTGGGTTTTCGGTGCGGCCGGAGCTATCCTCGTAACTTGATCTGCCAGTTAAGTCGGAGATGTTCTGGCGAATTCCCAACCTCCCCGCCTCGTCTCCGGTAAGTAGCGCGCTCGCGCGTACATCCTCCGATTTTATATCTGTCGCTTCCGTGACTAATTGGGTGGCTTTTTTCTTTTGTTTTCTTGTGTTGATTTAATTCGATGGCCTTGTCATGCTAACTTTAAGCATACTCAGTATCTCTGTTATCTTATCTAATCACCTTTGCTCATCGTAGCGGCATCCATCTCAAAATTGGTCCAATTTCCGCAACTTCGTTAGCATTCTGACTCATGATATTTTCTAAGCTTTTGCAGCGGTTCTGAATAGTATTAAATTCTGGATGGTATTATAATAGCTGCACAGATGCCATATTATATTGATTTTGGTGTTTGATTCTAAAACAAAAGAAATTTCTCCGTTAAAATTTATTATCTTGGAATGAATACAAGGGTTTATCCTTTTCTGCTGATTCTTTTTTGTTTGTTTTTCTTTTAAACATAACAACGAATTTAAATTGAGCCAATATTTCGTACCAGAACCTTGGAAAAATGTCTGTGGGCCTTCGCATGTGAGGGCACCATGCTCATAGATGAAAGTAGACCCTGCATTTATGATTCTTGAAAATCTTGGGATGCTCATGAGGGCATGAGCTAATGATAGCATAGAAGACCACACTGCGTGTTTGGTTCCTAGCCTACTTAACATTCTTCTATCGTTACCTTTGTCAAGAAAATTTCAACATTCTGTTAGTTACTGTTTTGAAAAAGAATATCATTTGATATCTTCTGTAATCAGGTCGCAGACTTAATTTTGTTTCTGTTGCCATCTCTGCAGGTGGAATTTATCTTGGATAAGGATAGCTTCACCTTGGAAGAACTTTTGGATGAAGAAGAAATAATTCAAGAATGCAAAGCTTTAAACACACGACTTATTAATTTGTAATATTCACCGTTGCTTACATATTACTAATGTGGTGTTGTAATTAAATTTTTTTGACAAAAAGTGGCTGTAATATCATGTAATGATGCTCATAACACTAAATCAAGTTTCTATATTAACTGCATAATTAGGAGGGGTTTGTAAGTGGGATGTTTCTCCTTTCCATATGATGTTGGGTTGGGTTTGTGAATCATTCCATAATTATCTTTAATGCAATTAATCGAAGCACTTCCTCGAAACTCATGTTTCTTTCAAATTTTTTTCCTTTTGGGATGTCCATGTAAAAAAAAGGGATAATAGTTAGTGTTCACAAGGTGGTAACTTCGGTAAAAAAGTTCTTTTGTGTCCACACGTAGTATTGAGTTCTCTGTATGATGGAATCATGAATCACTTTTACTAAACTTTTGTGAATCTGAGATCTAGAGTCCTTTAACATCTGTACTAGTTTCCTCATAAGTGCTCTTCATTTGCTTTCAGTCTTAGAGATCGTGCTCAGGTAGAACAGTTGGTCCAGTATATTATTAAAGATCCTCCTGAAGATGCGGATAGCAAGCACACCTATAAGTATGTTCCATTGTCAAATAAAGTTGTTTTGGTTGTCACTTGTTAAGTAAGAAATAATTTCAATTCCTTTTCTTTTTCTTGCTCAATTTTTTAGCTTATTAATTGCCAGGGCTACTGTTTTTCTTTGGCCTTTGTCTCCTGAATGATATAGGTTCCCATTGATCGCTTGTGAGATATTTACTTGTGAAATAGATGTCATTCTGAAAACCTTGGTGGAAGATGAAGATGTAAGTTACTGCACATTAATGATATTCGTCTACCCTCCTCAGCACATGAACTTTTTAGTTTGTTTACTTTTACTATTTTTTTTGTTATTGCAGCTTATGAACAGGCTTTTCTCTTTTCTTGAACCAAATCATACACACAGTTCAACGTTAGCTGGGTACTTCAGCAAGGTCTGTGACTATTGATGCTTAATATTTTATATTTTAATGGAACAGTCATGGTCAGAATTTGTTGGATTTGATTTGATTAAATAGCTGATTGCAATCTCTTGTGTTATTTCTTAGGTTGTGGTGTGCCTGATGTTTAGGAAGACCACTTCTCTTATGATGTATGTTCAAGTAAGTTTCACTTTCATTGTTTTGTCTGGAAATGTTATTCAGAAAAATGGCTCATTATTTTGGTTTCTGGTTTTTGTTATTATCTACTTTTTTTGGCTATGCTTTAAAATCTTAGCTTCAATCTGTGGAAGGCTTGACAACTTCAGTCGTTAGGGATTCATCTAGACAACTTTTTACCTTTAATTATTCTTATTGTGCAGAATATTAGTTATTATATGAAATTTAGGTTCAGTAAGTTTGAGGTCTGTAGGTTCAGATTAACAAGTCACAGTCTTTAGAATTCTGATTTTCACAGTTGAAACTATAATTGTTGTCAGTCACACAGGTCACTAAGAATACATTCTGTTTTGCTTTATGCAAGTTTTATGCTTTCTGTAGTGAGGTTTTATGCAATCTTTGTGCTATCTGTGCTGATTTATTCTCTGGATTCTTTTGCATCAGACCCATGAAGCTGTCTTCCACCATTTGGTTGATTTAATAGGCATAACATCGATTATGGAGGTTAGTGCATAATGCTAAGTCTTAACTGTCTTTGTTCCTTTTATCTTAGTCTTCAACGTCCAACATATCTGCATTATATTGGTCAGCTTGTGCTTTTCAAAGCAATTAATTCATAATAAATTTGGTCTGTGGTAAATACATGTCTGGCTTTTTTAATCATCATTATTATTGTCTTTAATATATTGTGAATGACTTCTTAATTCCTATTATGTCCTTTATCTTGACTATTGATGTCTTGTATAGCTTAATGAGTAAATGATTTCCAATTTGATGTTCTTATTAGTTACTATACAGTATACTGTTACAGTTTTTAACCAAATCAGTTCTTGCTGTCTGATATTCTTTCATCTTTGTGATTGTATTTCCATTTTTTCGTTTCTGCTTTTACCGGGGTTGAAGATGATAATCCAATTTGTCTTTGTTTTTCTTTTTTCAGATCTTGATTCATCTTGTTGGTGCTGACAATCATACATATCCAAACTACATGGATATCATGCAGTGGTTGGCAGATACCAATCTTCTTGAGATGATCGTGGATAAATTGAGTCCATCAGTAAGTGGTTTGCTGCACACCATCTTTCCTTCATGTTGAAGCATTTTCATAATACAATAAGTCACTAAGTCATATACATATTCTTTTGACCAAATTTTCCATTAGTTTGTATTATGATCATGTAGCTTATTAGCTATTCAGTGAACTATAGTTTCTGATTTGGACTGACTGGCATCCTGGCCAAGTCTTAGGACATTAGATCACTGGTCAGGGTCAGATTGCATTTTTAACAGAACATTATTAAAAAATGAAATATTAATATATAGGGATACAATAATATCAATTAGGATAGGAGAAACTATATGTCAAGAGTTATGGCTCTACGAAGGTATAGGACAGCAACTTATGGCTTGATTCTGAAGTCTTCTGTTTCTTACATTTTTCCTACTCTTTTTATTAAAAATATCCTAAAGGACAAAGTGCCCACAACCTATGACAGTTACAAACAGGACATAGGTGGAACTTTTAATTATCTTTGGGGCACTGCAAAGCCAGCTTTGTCTTGTTTGGATTGGTCAGTTTTTCTGGATTGTAAAAGGTTTGTTCGTTAGACCTGATTCAGTCTTCTTTTAAAAAAAATTACATTATGGATATTGTAGCCAAACTAGATCAAACGGGGGTCTAGTTCTCCATTGTCCTGGATGGACCTGCGTGTTTGGTCTTATATAAACTGCTGTGGTGTTGTCAATCATGTTGTGTCCAAAATTCCTATATTGTCCTTAAAACTAGAACAAGGGTCTAGTTACCAGGACCCATGTGTTTGATCTTAATAAACTGCTGTGGTGTTGTCGGTCACGTTGTGTCCAGAATTCCTAGATTGTCCTTAAAACTCCCATTAGGTTTCAACTGTCAGTGTGTATCTGGAAGTATGTTGCTGAAAGAGATACTGTTAATTGGAAGTATAGTATGTTGACGAAAGAGATCCTGTTAATTTTCAAGTTTTTTCTTTTTGTTTATTATCAAGTTCCATCTCATACTTTCTTTTATTTTATTTTTTGTAGTTATACTTGCAAACAGATGCTTGAACTCCTTTTTACAATTATGTTATGTTAACAGAACTGAATAGCTACACCTGTTTTGTATTTGAGATTGACTACATATCTTCACATTTATTTAAGCAAAGGTTACTTCTTGTAAATGCTTGTTATACCTTGCATGGTCCTCATATCATGTTGTGATGATGCTCAACAAGGTCATCAATATTGATTTTATAGTTCTATAATTTTCTTAGGTTGGCTATAAACTTTAGTTACTCCTAGTTGGGTTACATAAGCTTGTTTCAATAACTATAGGTCTTATCTGAATGTATTTGGTCACACATTGTTATTGCATTTAGAGTTCACTACATCTTGACATAAATAATGTTCTATTATTGGATTTTGAGTTTACGACATCTTGACATAAATATTGTTCTCTAGATTTAGGTGAATAGGTTGTTCTTTATGCAGAAAAAATATGTTTATTTTTCTAGTGTATCAATCATTTTTCACGAATTCACATCTTACAAATTGAGCAGTACACTGCTGAAGTTAATGCTAATGCAGCTGAGGTTTTGATGGCCATTATTCGAAATACTCCTTCAGCTTTAGCAGCCAAACTTTCCAGTCAAAGGTTTCTGTCTTGTTATTTTATCCTTGACAGATGTGGTTGCTTTAACAGTGTTCAAACTATTTTATCTATCTTGATCTTGTGTTTTTCTTCACTTTCTGTTTGTTTGCAGTTTTGTTGCAAGGATATTTGGCCATGCATTGGAAAATTCACCATCCAAATCTGCTCTTGTCCATACTCTATCTGTTTGCATCTTGTTGCTGGATCCCAGAAGATCTGCCTCGGCTGTTTCAGTTCATTACTTAAGAAGTCAGCATTCGCATGCACCACTTAGCCATGTAGATTCTGAAACTCTACAGGCCATGTTGACACAATTAGGTATGTAATTAAAGTTGTACTGTATCCTTCAGTTTCTGCGACTTATTTGAAATGGATGAACTGGGCTTCTGCTTGGTGACAATGAAGGTTGCAAGAGTACCACCTAGAAAGTCTGGTGTAGGCTTTGGGTCAAATTGGGAAGGAGTTCATTGGTTTTCCTGTTTAAGGTCTTTTTTCGAATGAAATATGCCTTGAACAAGAAACTACCACAAGCGCAAACCACCCGCATTTTGTGTGGTCTGACCTATATGTGTCAAATTGGGAAGACGTTGGTTGTGGGAGGAAGGGGGGAGGTAGGGAAAGATGTTGACAACACGGGGGGAGGTAGGGAAAGATGTTGACAACACGGGGGGAGGGGAGGACCCTGGAGAAGAAAATAAACAAGGGGAGGGGGAGAGGTACGGGGAGTTGTCGACAATTGTGGCAAAGAAAGGGGGGTGGCAATGAGAGAGGACGAGGCAATCGAGTTCCGAGAAAGCTCAGGCAGTATGGTGATGGAGGTAGTCGCGTCAAAGGGAAAGGGGTGCTGTTGGGGTCTGGGGAGGGTGCGACAATGAAGGGGAAGGAGAGAGAGAGATACCAAGGAAGAGCTCGTCGAAGGAAGACATCACTGCCATTCTTCAATGGAGAGGAAGATGTCGTTCACACTCTTTTGTTCCTCGATTAGGTTGCTGAAGGGGGTAGGGGCTTGTGCATTTGCGTGAAGGAGGGGTTGGGGTGAAAAGGCTTTGATTTGGTTCGGTTGAACTAGAATCAACTAATACGCTCGACCTGAACTTGATTTCAGTGAGGCGGGTGCCTGGCTTGCTCGACTTCTAAGCTACACACAATTAAAGGCACCCACCTGGACTAGTTATCATGCTGTCCTAGATTTAGCTAGAATTGCCTAAGTTGTGAGGCACCCTTGTGATATTCATCCGTAAAAGACTAGTTGAGAAGCAACCTCGTACAAGTTCCGAAGGACCTGCAATCTCGTATAGGTCCCGAAGGATTTGCAAAAGAGAAAGTTGATTACATTTCAGAATATGAGCGGCTGTCAAGTCTCAACATCTCACAGTTGTTGCCTAGCAAACAAGGAATCTAGCAAACACTTAGAGAAAGAGAGAAAAAATAAGGACTTTGGTAGGGAAAATGACAATCACAAGTCCACAAATGGCAACTCAATAGGGAGCCGGGGTGTAAGGCAAAGGCAAGTCTATGCATATTTTGCATACAAACTTATGAATCCAATTATGAACTAATAGTACCAAAAGCCTTGTCTCGCCTTGTGCCACTCGGGGATTCCAGGGGTCTGATATGGACCGCACCATAGGCTTGAGAAATCGGGTCGTGACATGTGAAAATGGGATAGTTTTAGGGCTATTTTGCCTAGCTCGGTGAACGGGCATTGTGCAACTTTGCAAACTACCTAGGCTTATAAAAACCAAGCAAAAAGACACAAAAATTAGGCAAAACATAGTGCCAAACTATACAAGAAAATATTAGTGACGTATGCTCTATTGACGAAGATGTTGCAAGTGCACAATGGCCGTCAGTGACAACACGCTCGGACCTTGCCTTGCCAGGGCGCCTAGGTGAGCGCTTGAGCACCCCTTGACTTCATTGCGTACTATAGGTGATACAATTTTTAGGTTCATAGTTTATTATGATATTAAAAAGAGGAGAAAGAGAAAAAGAAGGAAAAAGAAAAAGAACAGAAGATACAACACCACACTGGACGTACACCAAATGTTGAAGCATATTGCATCGACCCTTGCCCAAGAAAATCAATGGCCTTGTACTATAAATGATGGGGGTACTTGCTTACTATTTCTTTCATGGACCCAACATTAATCTCATCTAATGTTAATGGTTTAAATCAAGAGTGCTATAATCAATCTTTCTATAGGCTTACAGTATTCTAGTAGTAATAGAACTTGTAATTCTCCAGACCCTATGAAAAATCTATATGTTTCCAAACATAATTCCTAGTGCTTTAGGCATATTTTCAATTCATTATGTCCCTAAAATGAAACTGGAACTTAGAACCTAGCTCAAAATATGCATCTACAAAAATTTTAAAATAGCAACCGAAAATAATGACAATGCAGTTTGAAGGTATATAAGAAACAGAAACTAAACTGTCATTCAACCAAAGGATATATGTTGAATTGCTGAAGTTAATGAAAGAAAGAGTAAGGATTTTGGTGACATTAGATGGATTAAAGACGTCGATAAAATACTACATATTAATAATAATGAAATTAAGGAAATAGTGAAATTATATTAATAAACTATTTGGTGAATGTTTGACAAATAACTTAGTTCTAAGATAGAGTATAGTGGTAGATTTAATAATCGTCAATTTGTTCATAAAATTAGAGCAAGTGAGGTTAAATAAGCCTTAAAAAAAAATAGGAGTGTAGGACGTAGTGATTTTCCTGTTGTGGTTTGGTAGAGCTAAAGAGTTTGAGGCATAGTTTGGTTGATTAGTTTATTTAACAAAATTGTATTTTAAAAAATGTATAATGAATCGAGGAAGAGCTTTTAGTATTAATTTATAAAAAATAATGATATCCAGAGCGGTTCTAAATTCTAATTATAGAGGAATTAAGATTATGAGTCCATATTACGGAACTTAGGGAAAGAGTGAAAGTTGAATAAGATATGAAAAGTATAGAGAGGAAGAAAGATTTGCATATAGTTTTTATTGGTTTAAAAAAGTCTTATAATGTAAGTTGAGTTTTAGAGAAGTAAAGGTGTATTGGAAACCATATGCCTTACTAATGCTAGGGCTGCGAGAAGAGGTGGAGAGAATTTAAAAAGAATTTATAAGAAATTTATAAATAAAGATTTGAATACTCTTAATTTAACTAAGAATTTGACCTTTTACGTGGTTTAAGGGCGGCAAAAGATCCATGTAATTGACCCAAATAGTTGGGACATTACGATCTTATTGTTATCATACCAACATATTTGTACTGATAGGGACAAAGTATCTCAAATCATCTCGTCTGCTCCAATGGAGCTATGAATTCACTCTTGGCTATGTTTATTAATTTTCATAATTCTATACATCATAGTAAAACATGAGGATAAAAAGAAGGAACTAGATCTATTTGTTAGATATATGTTCATACATTAATGGAAGCAAACCGATACTAGTTTCATAAATGGTATGGTACTGGTGTATTTATTCCTAACGATTGGTATAACCAAAAAAACACTAGGTGATTTGTTTCATTTATCATTGTATGTAGTATTTAGTCCATACAATAGGGATAAATTTCTTTGATGTTTCATTTTACATAGAGACAATCTCCCTATTGTATGTTTTCTTGATGCAGTTTTCCTACCTAAGTAGGTTATGAAATATCCAATCCATATAAATACAGAAGTTCCTTTTTTTGATGGACATGGTTTCCTATTCCATAGTTTTTAATACAGTTTTCCTACCTAACTTGGTAGATTCACTTGGCTACTTAATTTCCATTATCAACTATAGTTCTTTTGATGAAATCCTATCAAATTGCATTACTGTGTTGATACTTCTGCTGGATCCAGATATGTTGGAGTCGATTTCTTTTCAGGCTCTCTCAAATTAGTCTTTGTTACTGTTTAACACTGATGTTGAGAACTGCACAACATAACTTAATGCACAGGCATAAGCATGGCAAGTTCAAGGTTTAAGAAATTGTATCAGGGTAGGTGTTGATAAACATCAGGGTATCAGAGATTCTAGATACAATGAGGGAAAATATAATGTCAGAAATAAAAAACATTATAATTAACCAAAAAGCACTCCAAAATTTTCTTATTATTGGTATGTTCATAGTGATTTCATGATTAATCAGCTCTAAAATTTTAAATTACTGGCCATTGGAATGTTACAATACATTTAATGATATGTTCATCTTTCAATTTAGGATAGAACATTTTGGGTATATTAATTTAAGTAGGGTATGCTTGCCCAACTGATTGGAAATTCTGCTATAGTAGGGAACTGATACCCTCTGACAGAATGATTATCCTCCTGCATCTTTATAGATTGATTGAGTTTTGATTTGGGCAATCGTAGATGGAAGTGTTTTGATTATTGAGCTGCGTTTTTTTGTTGTTTCTTGTCGAAGGATATATAATCATATCTGTCACAGGTGTTATACAAACTTTTAATATATCCTTGATAATGATCATGGTGGTTTTCTTGATCACCTTAACATCCTCTGGATTTCTACTCTTGCAATGGCACAAGCCTAGTAAAATTTTGTCAGCTTGAGAACTACTTGTGACGCTGCTATTTTTTTCTAGTGTTTATGTAATTGTAAGTTCTATTATTTGTTATATTACATGCTCTTGCTATAATGACTTGATTTTACTCTATTAAGAGCTTGTTTAAGTTACTTGATAATGGGTGAAGATTTTTAACCAATTTTGTTCTGCAGATAGCTTGCTCAAAGTGTTGAATGTATCATCTGATGTTACTACTCTTCCTACCACTTATGGTGAACTACATCCTCCACTTGGGAAGCATCGTCTTAAAGTATGCACAACTTTGCAGATTTATTTATTGATTTAAAGAAATGGGTAAAACTTGGAGCATATTTGTGCTCTATTTATTGATTGATGGTGGGGTTATGAATTTGTCAGAATTCCACCCCACCACCGATTGAAAAAAAAAGAAACAATTTTAGTTTAAGTTATACTATACTTGACTTAAGTGCATCTCATGTATCGGTATAGGAAATACCAAGGTTATCCGCTTTGAGCTGTACCGGGCGGTACATACCAGTCCGACATGATATTGGTACATGGACCGCTCGCTATCGGGTGGTACCGTCAAAACTGGAGTCTCCTACGCAGAAACAAGACGATGCCTCGCGCGGGACGAGGCGACGCGTCGTCTTCCTGTGCGGGATGAGGTGACGCCTCCTTCCTCGCATAGGAACGAGGCGACGCCTCCTTCCCCGCGTCCTCCCGGGCGATGCCTCGTCTCCCCGCGTGGGATGAGGCGACGCCTCCTCTCCCCGCGCAGGAATGAGGCGCCGCCTCATCTTCCTGCGTGGGACGAGGCGCCGCCTCTTCTCCCCGCGTGGAGTCGCCTCGTTCTCTTGCGGCGTCGTTCTCCCGGGAGGTGAGGTGATGCTGTTTTTTTTTAATATATATTATATTAAATTAATATAATATATATAATATAAATAATATAATATTATATTATATACCATACCTTACTTGTACCGAGATAAACTCGATATGCTGGTACGGATCGATAAGGCGAACCTTGGGAAATACACTTCTCTTGTATGTTCTTATACTTGGGTTTTAAAAGTTTAGAGACTTCTGGATTTCTTTGGTTTCTTCCTTTCCCATTGGAAGCTTTATGGTGGATTTTCAGGTGGTGGAGTTCATTTCGGTATTACTAGAAGTTGGCTGTGAAGCTGCTGAGAGGGAATTGATTCGATCTGGTGCCATCCAGATAATCCTCGATCTCTTTTTTAAGTAAGCTGTACCTTCTGCAGTTTGGTAATGCATGCATATTGCTTGTGCATTAATAATGTGGAAAATGCAGGTATCCCTTCAATAACTCACTACATCATCATGTAGAGAACTTGTTGATATCATGCCTTGAGAGCAAGAATATTGCAATTGTTGATCATTGCTTTTGTGAATGTGATATCATTGCTAAGTTTCTACAAGCAGACAAAAATCCTTTCTTTTCCATTGATTCTAGTGCGGTAAGAATTGTATTTAATGTGATTAATGTTGCTTTATCTTTTAATAAACAGATTAAATTTCTTTCCTTTTTTTCTGTTCTGTAGGTAACCGTTCCAGCCCCTGGAAGACAGCCAGTTCGGCCAGGGAATATTGGACATATTACAAGAATCTGTAACAAACTGGTGCAACTTGGAAGCAACAATGACCATATCCGGTCTTACCTACAGGTTGGTTGCTTTGTTGTATTCGTGTATAAGATAACTCAAGTCTGATTCATTTATCTTCTAGGCCAAGGATTAAAATCTCAATTTGGAACCTATTTTGATCCGACTGATACTGCTAGTGCATGTGGTATGAATCAGATCATACAATATTACAAGCATAGAGGAGAGATATAAATGTTGAAAGGCGGAGGAGTGAAGAATGGTGTCGGGAAGGGGTGCCTGTGGGTGGGGGAGCAGAGTGGAAAGGCATAGTGGTGAGACAGTTGGCTAGGCAGGGCAGTGACAGTGGAAGAGGGTCAACAAGGGCAGGGGTGCTAAGGCAGCAGCGGTTGAGAAGAGTGAAGTAGAGGACCTGGGGCTCGGTCTTTGGATGATAGGATTACCAAGCCTTACCATCCGGTGTAGGTTTCCATTGTTCAGTTTTACTGTCCAGTAAGCCGGTATGCTTGGCATTGGACCAAATTGGATGATGACATCCTGTCCATATACAGATCAGCCATTGGACTGGTAAATTATGGGTCCCTACTGAATGATACAATTGGTTTTTAATTCCTTTAGGCATGCAACTATATTTTGTGCATTTTGTTGTTTCAACTTGTGCAGCATGTGGTAACCATTTTTAGCAAACAAAACTTCTTTTTCTTGATTGGAAGATGGTTATGAATATTGGAATCACTTCTAGTGTTTTGGCATTACTCTGAAGCTTTGAACAATACAATGAGATCTGTTGTCTCTGTCAAGAATTTGTGCCATGGCATGTGGTGTGGTGTGTCGATTTCATTCTGACACTAAATGATGCTGCACCATGCTGGTTGACATGCCAGCATAGGTAACAAATCACCTTATTGCCACATGTGGGCACCTCTAGCATGGAGGACATGTTGCATTCTGTTACCTTTCTTGACATTTAATCATGTTGATCCATGGCAACCGTAAATAGTTGGGACTAGTCCTGGCGTATTTATTTCATGTAATGGCAGACTGAAATCTGAGAAGCAGCAAGTTCCCTTTATTAGGCAATTTAGGGAATATGGATGCTGCATGATTTAATTAAACCTAATCTTTCATTGGCTACACCAGTAGCCTGGGATCAAGTTGAGACCAGTTGGAGACCATTAAAATTCTGATGCTCTTTAATATTAATATTTAGATATGCTAACACCTGAATTAAAATTAGAACAGTGGGCAAATTTTTGAGTAAGGGAATAGAGAAAAACACAGAGGAAACATAAAAAAAAATCCAATATTAAGTAGGTAAAAAGGAGAGAAGGGTTAGTGGTTTAGAATCTTTAGTTCACCAAGAAAAGTTCTGTTACACAACTGAACTGTAAATCTAGATTTTAATGATTTTGTATCAGTATTAATTATCCTCCAGTCTGGTATATATCTAGAGCAGAGCTGTACCTTCTTTAATATTAGTATTTAGATATGCTAACATCTGAATTAAAATTAGAACAGAGGGCAAATTTTTGAGTAAGGGAATAGAGAAAAACACAGAGGAAACATAAAAAAAGTCCAATATTAAGAAGGTAAAAAGGAGAGAAGGGTTAGTGGTTTAGAATCTTTAGTTCACCAAGAAAAGTTCTGTTACACAACTGAACTGTAAATCTAGATTTTAATGATTTTGTATCAGTATTAATTATCCTCCAGTCTGGTATATATCTAGAGCAGAGCTGTACCTTCTTTAATATTAGTATTTAGATATGCTAACATCTGAATTAAAATTAGAACAGAGGGCAAATTTTTTGAGTAAGGGAATAGAGAAAAACACAGAGGAAACATAAAAAAATCCAATATTAAGAAGGTAAAAAGGAGAGAAGGGTTAATGGTTTAGAATCTTTAGTTCACCAAGAAAAGTTCTGTTACACAACTGAACTGTAAATCTAGATTTTAATGATTTTGTATCAGTATTAATTATCCTCCAGTCTGGTATATATCTAGAGCAGAGCTGTACCTTCTGCTAAAAAGAGGACTTAGGATTATAAAAATTCTCTTACATAACTGGACTTCAATCTAGATCTTTCTGATCTTGTATCTCAGTATTAAATACTCCATCTAGTCCATACCTAAAATAACTTGTACATGCTACTCAAAGGAGGGCTTAGGACTATATATCTAAAGAAGATATGGATGGTAGTTGTATCACCAATATGGTTCATATTGTCACCTAAACCTAATATTATCCAACCTGATTTCAATTAGTTTTAGCTTTCATAATCACTTCCATTGCATTCATTTACACCCTTGTGGATGGATGCCACTTGAACTAAGTCATGGTTTCATCTTGATCAAAACACCAGCCATGTCTTTCAATTCCTTGTAGATATGTGTAAACTACTTGTTCATTTTTATTTTTCCAAATTTAGAGGATGTTCAATGCTGTGGAGTATGGGACTATGAATTTGAGTATGGGGCTTATGACTGGATTCTTTTTATCAAGAAAGAAATTACTTTTTCTCGGTTACATCATAACATGGATATTTTTTGGCAATTATTGCATTTTTATGAAGCAATTCTTCTATGATTTTATCTTCTACAATTTTCTCACAGAAGTTTTTAACTTAAGAATCTTGATCTATTGCATATCCTAATAAATGGAAATATTGATCTTTGGTTTTTCTTTAGGTTCCAGATGCTTATTTTATCATCAAGATATCCAGTAGACTGAATATATTATGCATACTTTCATCCTGGCCACACCTATCGTGCAATGTTTCTTTATGATTATGAATCATAATATGGCATTGCTTGCCTAATTCACCTAAGCAATCTGGCAATCAAATAATAGTTGGATCTTTTGGTTTTGATAACAAAAGATTGATACAATTTCATTATTTGGAGCAAGGTTTTCCATACCGGTTAGTATCGGCATACCGAGTCCATCTCGTTACGATATGATACTCGGTATCGAGCGGTACACAAAGGGCATATCACTCGGTATATTATATTATAATGTAATATATATAATGTTATAAATATAAATATAATATAATATAAATTAAAGAAAACAAAAGGGTGACATCGCACGTCTCCTCGTGTGGGGAGAAGGAATCGCTCGCGGGCGACGGATCACCTGGGGGAATCCAGGAAGAGTAGCGTGTGAGGGAACCAGGTTTCTCCCTCCCTTGGCTAATACCAGTCGAAATCGATCGCCGATGGTCGATTTGCGGTCGATTTTGGTGGTATCGCCCAATAGCGGGTGGTCCACGTACCAGTCAGTTAGTGGACCGGTATGTACTGCCCGGTACGGGGCCTTACCACTCGGTAAGGCACTTGGTCTGGAGGATAAGATGAACCTCTAGGGTGAGAAAGATTGATTTGTGACATTCGATGAATTTTAGCAGTATTGAGGAGATTTACATGACCTGAAAATTTGATTTATATCAAAATTTTGCTAGAGAGCATACAGATAAGGACAGTAGTAGAGAGGAGAAAAAAAGAATACAAAAGGGTAGACTATAGGAAGAGAGGTGACAACCAGCAACTTTTAAAATGAAAAGCATCAGCTACACATTTTAGAATAAACATGAAAAATTTATGAGCTAATATGGTCCAAATGACAAATCTATTATTGGCTGACTCAATTGCAAATATAACTTGGTCTCATTCTATGTGATCCTTTAGTTGTGATAAAATTATGAAATTCCAATGAGGTGTCTCTCGGGAAATATGGTGGTCATGCTCAATTTCTAGGGAGTGAATTATGCCATTTAATATTTGAACATGATAAATATCCATCTAAGTTCCGGTTTTGTCTCATATTGCCTCCTAGATGTGAGAACACTAAGATTGATCTCGTGATCCAAAGGACCCACTAGCCTAGTAACTTATGTGGTGCACTGCTAGCCGTATATCAAAATTGGTTAAGCCAAAGTATTAGTGGATAGTCAAGGAAAACATCCTGATTGTGTTCCAATGCATTTGATTAAATTTGCTTAATGAGGGGTTAATATGAGATCAGCTTAATGTATATATCATTTTAATAAATTTTTTATTAGTTTAGGGTATATTTCATAAATGTTGCAAGTTGCCACATGATAACATGTTCAATGATTTTACTTATTACTTTTGTTACCTAGATTGTTGAAAAGAAGAAAAAGGAAGCAAGGTGAATTGCTTTCATTTGAGAAGACTGAATAAGAGAAAGAGAAGCAATCGACAAAGTAGAGGAGATAACATGGCTTTTCATTTTTTTATATTCTGAGGACTTCTGATATTAATGGAATATGGAAAAAAACCATTGGCTCACTAAAGGGAAAAAGGATAGAGCATGCTAAAGGTTCAACTTCTATTCGAGATATGAGAAGAGCTTCAAGACATTACAAACTTAGAAGGCTCAACTGGCATTCAAGGATCGCCTAAAATTGCAATCTTTTGTGAACTTCCTATACAGTGGCGATGAGAACTTATATCATCAGTTTATAAAGAAACCAGAATCTAATTTTTATTATATTGGACGTAGAGCGACCTATAAGTTAGATCTATATAATCTCAAATTTAGGTCTCAACTATCTACAGTTTTGTTATAATGCATCTAGTTTTGTTTTAGTTTATTTAATTAGTTGGGAAGCAATTCTATGGTTGTGTTTAAAGGATTCTTGAGGTCCCGTTAGTATTTTATTGTGGAAATTCTTAAGAAATCAAATAATAGTGGTATAATGCTAGTAATTGAGGAGCTTGTTTATATGGTCAAATGTCATGTCCTTAGCTGGGATCGCCTAAGGCGTGTGGTACCCAAGCCACATTCCTTGATTAATCTACATGTGAACCTCATGCAGTTCGTAAAGGGCCTGCATTGAAAAGAAAATGTTATTAAGGGAACGTGCAGGTAATATGTTGTCGTTGTGCATGAGAAGACCAAGATAACTAAGATTGCAAGCAACATAAAGCAACCATCTTTTATCAGACACAAAAGTTAAGACTCTTGTAAATGGGTTGAACGGTCGCACACACACAGCATGTTTTGAAGGAGGTGCAAGCCTAATGTTCACTTGACACTTCTGTTGAATAGATAGCGAGAATACTAAAGAGATTACACCACCTCTCAGATATATAACCAAGGGTCCATCCAGGCCAATGCTACCTAAGGGGTTCCAGGGTGCTAAGACAACCAAAGTTTCATGCTGCAAGGCCATCGACCAAAAATCAGCATCACACATGAGAATAGGGTTGTTTTGGTTATTTCCCCATTTGCTTGACGTCGCATGACCAAACACATTTTTTAGTTTTACAAGATGAAGTAAAAAATAAAAACACTGATAACAAATCAAAATAAGGTTGCTAGTAGTATTTCTTGCCTACGAGCTAACTGAAAATATCGAAAATGACGTCAATCTTGCATTGTATTTCCCTATACAAGCTTACAAGAAAACACTTGGAAATAATCGAAAAACAACAAAAAATGACAACCGGAAAACATCATGGACATGCATAACATTTTGACTACATTGCTCCATGATATTCTCCCCTATTTATTTTTTCGATGCTTAGATTGAAGCTTTTGCAAATGTCGCAACTCGCATTACCATTGAGTTGTTGACCTTGATCTGCCTACTTTATTGCAACTCGCCACTAAACTGGTTCAAAAGGGGAAGTTGGCTGAGTCGGAACACGGAATCTGTTTGAACCAATGATTTTACATGTCCAATAAAATTTGATTTACGATCCTAACTCTAGTTCACTGTGTAGTGTACTTTGTATTAGAAGACCTAATATTTCTCCATTTTACTATTGGATTATACCAAACATTATTCATATTATACCAACTTAAAACAGTGAAATAATATCAAAATTAAAGATAAATTACATAGATCATCAATCCAATAATATATGAGAAAGCTAGAAGAAAATATATCACACTCTTTGTTATATTCATGGAGAAAACAAAATTCTTCACCATGTGAGATCAATTATAAGCACTCATAACCCAACTTAAACACAAATCCTCTTGTACACTCTCTCATATAAACCCTTAGAATTTCTTCCATTTTTTCTCATCATCTCTAGACCCACTGAGTGAAACTTAGAAGCACTTAAAGTATCTCCTCATGTCTTGCTCCTCACCAAAACATGAGATATTTTAAAATAACTAAATCTTTAAGATTCTCCATGAATCTAAAAGTACTTATCAACTCCAACAATAAGGATATCATATTGTTGAGTAAATGGGATCAATTCTTTAGTCTTTGTATCTTTGTGCTTTTAGAATCTCCATACTTCTTATTCTATTATCTTATATTATATTCTAATATAAAGATTCATTAAACACATAACACATTTTAATGTTTTTTGTATTACATATCTTATTTCCTTTTTTATTTTTATTAGATGTAATTAGGCATCTATATTCATTATAATTGCCACCAAATGTTAATAAACCATCTCAATCTAAATCTTATTTTTTGATGCGATTAATGAGTTTCCTCTCAATAACCACTCATCTGGATCAATTTAGGTCCTTTTGGACACATAAGAACACATGAATTTCATTTTATTCATTTTCGAATCTATTTAAAACGATATTAAAATATGATCTAAATGAGTTAGATACGCATGAGTATTCGAAAAACTCTCTATCTCTCTCTCTTTATATATATATATATATATATATATATAGGTTTACCTTATAGGTCCATACCGACGTACCTAATTTATCTCAGTACAGTACTCGGTATCGAGCGATATGCACAATGCATACCGCTCGGTATATAATATCATATTATATAATATAATATTAATTTAATATAATATATATTAAAAAAATAAAAACAGCGTTGCCTCGCCTCGTGGGAGAACGAGGCGATGCCTTATTCTCCTACGCGGGGAGATGAGGCAGCATCTTGTTTTTGTGCAGGGAGAGGAGGCGTCGCCTCGTCCCTGCATTGGGAGAGTCCTGTTTTAATGGTATTGCCCAGTAGCGGGAGGTCTGCGTACCGGTATCCTGTCGGACCGGTACATACTGCTCGTACCAGATGGTACAGCTCGAAATGAAAAACCTTATATATATATATACACACACATATAATAATAACTAACTACCAAAGTACTTAAACTTGTTTATGTCTAACTTATCTTAAATTGTATACTAAATTTAGCGTAGTCGAGTCGGGTGAACATGATAACTATTAAAATGGAAAATAACTTTTAAAAGTTGGGATTAAGTTGGGCCTTTAGGTCGTACTCGACCAAAGTTCAAGTTAGGATTTTGGGTTAGCAGGTCTAAATCTTGTTCAAATTTCAAACACCACCGTCGTTTAATGAGATCCCATTTTCTTATAAAACAATGTAAGAAACTAAACTTTTGTTTATATCACTTGGAGGACGAGCCATTGTCGGCCCCGCCCCCCTCCTCTCTTTGAGAGCTCGCCAAAATCTTAACCCAGTGCCACCTAGTGGTTCTAGGGTGCTGAGACAAAGACAGTTGATGTTTTGTCATAAGGTTGTCAGCCAGAGATCAATTTATGGCACATGAGAATGATGTTTCTGTTATTTTCCCCTTTGCGCGATGCCATATTGTCATAGACTTAGCTGGTTTTACCTAAGTTGCATGGCACCCTGTTTATATTTTTATCCGTGATGTTCTTCCCCTCTTATTCCTTTGATGTCCTCGTTGAAGCCGTTGCAGGCGTTGTATCTCATCGCCTTTTGCTGAGTCTTCAATCTTCTGCTCTAACTGTAACATGCCTCTGGCACCCAACTGCTCTTCATCGTTGTTGTTGAGTAGTCGAACTTTGATTCGTTATGCTACTTTAACTCGCCAATGACTAACTCTGGTGTGGGGTCGGCTGAGTTGTGTTAATCATTGTTAGTTCTTATGGATCCTTTTGATGAAGGAAAAGACCTTTCTTAATATGCGCCAATATCTTAAATGTCTTGTACCGCCTAAACGGGTGGATGCTCGTTGGAGCTTTAACGAGCATCCCCTTGCAAACTTTGAAGTTTTTAAGGTCCTTCCTCCACAAAATTTACTCATCAATTTTTTTTTTTCACTTAGTTGCTACGTCCAAGTAGGTTCGTATCGCTTCCGCTTTCGATTGACATTTTGTGGGAAATGAAGCAGACAATCTACTCTCAATAGTACCGATAACCATTGGTGAGGATTTGACAACTATTGTCTTCAATTAGGTTTATTCGAATGGTCTTTGAGCTTGTGCAGATCTCCTCTACTGGATAAATAAGAGAATTGGGGTACTCGATTTCGCTCATTCTCTTAAGAGTTGAGAAGGCAAAGGTTACTTAACTTTGCTCGCCTCCTCGAGAGTTGTACTTCATGGATTGAGCTAGTTACTAGCCTTCGCCCGCTTGTACGAAGCACCCGAAGTGTTTGCATACCTTGCGTTGAGTTAGTTACTGTGGTTCACCTTCTCTGTGTTATTGAACTTATGGAATGCAAGAAGTCTTGCCCGAAAAGAGAAAAATTTCACCCTGACTTGGAGCAAGTTTATGATAGTTTTGGTCGCCTTTGGGATTGTACCATCTTTTCTATCATCTTTGTCGCCTATTTCTCTGAGTAGAAAAGGTACAACACCACGTACTGCCTACTTCGTTCCTTGGTCGAGCACTCTTGCATCAACTCGAAGTCCTCAACTTTCGACTATCTTGATGAGAAGCCCATTGACATCGGTCTTACGAAGTTTCCTAATCTTTGATTTTCAGCCTTGTCTTGGTACTTAAGAGTTTGCCTTTGCATTCTCCACCTTTTCGGCCCCTTTCACGACCAACGAGCACTCTTGTATCAACTCGTAGTCCTCAACTTTCGGCTTTCTAGATGAGAAACCCAATGACATCGGTCTTACGAAGTTTCCTAACCTCTAACTTTCAGCCTTGTCTTGTTACTTGGAGTTTGCCTCTGCATTCTCTACCTTTTCGACCCCTTTCACGACCAATGCTCTCCCTTGATGAGAGTAAGGGATCGTTGACTCCACGGAAGTCCTGTCTCTACCTTGTCGTCACTTCCTTGCCCCTTTCAACCCCCTGCTTCAACACCTCTTTGTTCTTCAAGCAGTTCCCCTTGATCGATTGAAAGACAAACTGCAACTCCCATGCATGGCCTTCGCTATCTTCTTACAGGGCTCGCGTTTATTCTGTTCACCTTAGCTTTCTTGGTAGTAACTTTCGCTTACTCAGTCTTGTCCTCTAACTTGTCGGGCTCCCTTAAGCGAATATGAGCTTTGGAGCAGTCCAACTCTCCAGTCACTCTGATCATACCTCTGTATGATGAAGTCCGCCATGGGACTCACTGGTACTTGCACTCAGAATTCCTTCTCAGTGGTACAGACTCTATATGCTGATGACCAAGGCTTCCATCCGATGCAAAATTCGATGCATACACGGAAGACCCACCTCTGCAGTTCCATGATATTCACTCCTTGAATCCATAGCCCTTCTTGCTGTCGTGTTGTTTTTCGAAGTGGAGCTCCTAACAGCTCCTGATCATACCTCCGCATGATCATTCCACTCATGGGACTTCTCCCGCGTGTTGTATTATCTCGAACTGTTCCACCACGATTCGCTGCACTATGTCGCCTCCTGGTGACATCTCCATTGCATTCATATTTTCGTGGGATGAACTCGAACTACGATCTCTCCATGTGTGAACTCTGTCAGCACATCATAGGGCCTCCGTCGCTTCCGATTTTGTTCGCTCTGTTGGCAATCGACCTTCGTCCACCCAATCTTGGGTTACACTCGAACGAAGCATAGCTCTAGGACAGTCCATCGCCTAGTAGCTCTCGAGTCCATTGACTTCATTGAAATTGATGCTCCATTGTTTGGATCCTAGGCCTTTGCCCCACACCAGCACAATCTGCACTGCGCACCGCTTTTTCATGACAACTCGAATGACATCACTGTGGCATATTCCTCTGCGTCCTCTTGCCTCGTGCTAAGGCTTTCTAATCCTAACTTTGCCTTCGTAAGTTAGAGTCGCCTTAGTTCCTCCGTCAAATGCTTCTCTAGATAAGATGTATGTGCCTTGAAGCTCCTTTCATCTTTGGCACCACGTAGGATGAGTCTGCTCCATAAGAATGAAGAACCCATGGAATGACATGATCCCGCTCTTGCCTTTGCAATAGTTCATGTCCTTGACCTTTGTCTAAGGAGAGCTTCGTGCCTTCGCTCCATGTTCCATCTTCTATGTTGGCTCCCTTCATGTGGCTTGGGCACTTTACCAAGTTCCATCTAAGTTGTTCTGCCCCTCGATTTGCATTGAGTTGATGGTGGCTCTTGCTCCCACTATTTCGTGGGTCGACCCTTCGTTGAGGCCAATTCCCATATTTGCCCTAAGTGTGCCTTCGTTTGGTGTTGCATTGGATTGCTCCTCCAATTGATCTCGTAATGCATCCACTAATGCATTACCTCATGCGAGATCATACGACGACTCGTTGTCGCTCGCTCGGTCTATTAAGATTTGTGGAGTTGTTGTTTTGAGGTACTTCTCAACATGTGCGGTCCGTTGCACATGATTCTCTCTCTAGAGAACCATGACTTATCCCTTTTGGATATCTATCCTATTGAAATAATTTTTCTCTTCGCATCCTTCCCTTTGGAAGTTTCGGAGACCACCATTCCCTTGGACTACTCTGCCTTGCTGAACAAATTGTGTCTTGCTTCCTCAGCAATCACCCTTGCTAGATTGCGACTCTTCGCCAACACAGCTCCCGCTGCACTCCTTAAGGCCTAGCAACATATTGAACTTGTTGCACACTTCAGTCTCCTACGAACGTATCCTTCCTATGTCGAAAAGAAAGTTTCAATGCTCTATGCGTCGAATTTCGATTGCCTTGGGATGGCCATGGATACTCTATCGTTTGCAAAGAAGCCCTTGCATGAGTATCAAATTCTTCGAGTTAGCAATTCCCCTCACCTCTGAGAGCTTTGCACAAGTCTTACGATTGCTGTGCAACCCATTCCACTTTGCACGGTGTCATCCTTTACCAATACCCCCCGCTTGCCTTGAGCACCGTCAAGTTTGGTTGTCAACGTTGAGCCATAGCCTGAACTCAGCCATCCCAACCTCTGTGCATTACACATTATTCCCAGCTTGCTTGTCCTCGTGGTGCCTCTCGCACAAAGTGTTGGCCATTCCTTTGAATGCTGATCTTGGATGCCCGCTCATCTGAGCGACTCATTTCCCTACATCTCAATGTCTGTTTCCTCCAAACGATCACGTGTGCTGGCTGCTCTCAATGCAGCCCCGCTTGGTCTTCCACATTTGCATATCAAGTGTTTCCATGGTGCTTGTCTCGCTCTGATACCACTGTCACAGACTTAAATGGTTTTGCCTAAGTCGCGTGGCACCCTTGCATGTCCGTCCATAAAGGGTGAGCCTCCCCGAAACCTCCTATGATCCCTTAGGACCTACAAAAAAGAAGACAAGTTAGAGAAAGCGTTCCACTCAGGATCCACAAGCAACAATTTCATAAAATACTTTATGGCGAATGTAAATTACAATTATAGACTTCACAAGCTTTCAATGATCGCACAACAAAGGGTAATAGTCCATTACAGATTGAAATCCCCACAAGTGCCCACATGACACAACTCTTATTTATAAGCTGGAAACGATCACAAAAGCTGACCAAACTAGGGTTGCCAAGCCTATTGTTAGCCCGCTACATACTGTACAAAGCAAAAAACAAAAACTGAAAGACATGGATATACATAAGTATTATATCGAACACCTTGTTTATATCTTTCATTCGTGATAGTATAGCTAAAAACATTTTCGAGTGTTACAAGACAAACACAAATAGAAACATTAACAACAAATTAAAATAGGGCTGCCTACCAGAAAACACTCGAGAAATGTCATGGACATACTTCAAACACCTTAACTGCATTGCTCAATATTAGTCATCAGGGAGCTTGTTTAGATGGTTCGAAGTGTCCTCAATCTATTGCAAAACTTACAAGATCACAGGGCAGTTTATTTAGATTAATAAAAATATTGTGCATGACCTATTCTTTATTCTGTTCTCATGTGGGGAGTTCATGTTGCTGGAGATTTTATAGTTTCTTTTCTGGAAAGCAGAAAGGGTTGGGCCACCAGCCCTTTTAGTCTTTATTCTCTGGTTGTTCTTTCTTCTACTTATTAGTCGTTTGCTTTCTTTCATTGTTTCTCTTTGTAACCTTTTCATTGGATTCTGTTGGAGTGACATGTGAAACACCAAAAGCTCATGTCTTGTTGATAATCCAGCACATTGAGGAAGAAGATAGCAGAAGTCACATTTTTGTAAAACGACAACAAAATGTTCCACTAAAATTTAATGATCATCTCCATGACCTCTATTTGTTATGTAAAATTTTATATTATGAAATTGTAAGAATTTAAAATGGAGATGTAGAAACTTCTAGTGACATTGCAGAATGGAGGAATACCCTGGGGCATTTTTTGGTTGGATTGTGAGTCTATATAGCTTCTAGTTGCATTAGGTCACCACAGGTAGAAGGGTGCAGTTAGCTTTTGAGTAATTTGTGAGAGCCCCTATTTCTGAGGATGATGCAGGATACCGATGAGATTGTGGTATGTGGTAGAGATGGAAAACCTTATGGAGCAAAATTCTTTCCTTTGACTGCTAATCATATTTGATGTCTAGTTTGACTGCACAACAAAGTTCTATGGATAAATGCATTAAGATCTATTAACCTGTGAATTGTGACATAGCACTGCTGATATTATTAGGACACTTGGACGTAGTCTTCTACAAAGATAGTCATGTCTATGAGATAAGGATTTAGCAGTTCTTTTATTCTGAGAAAATAGAAATTATAAGCCTTAGGCTGCAAGCCTTTCTTGCTTGACTGTTCTTCTGTTGTCTTATACTTGTCCCTTTCTGTTATGGTTATTTTATTATCAGAAGCAAGGTTCGCCATACCATGGTGTACCGCTTGATATGGTTGCTATGTACCGGTCCAGTGGGAGACCGGTTTAGGTGGTACATACCAGTTTGTTGGTATGCCCTACTGTACCATGTTGGTATATAGGTGTGGTTCAGTACATACTATTTCGATAGTTGATCAGTACACCAGTATAGATCGGTAAGATAAACATGGCCAGAAGTATTGCTACAAGATTTCTGTTTTCTCATAGGTGTAAATGGTTTTATCAGCACACTTTTCTGCTTGTATCTGATATCTTCTTGCTGACATCCTTCTCAGTTGGATTAAAGAGTATCATTTTTAGTCTGCACATGTTGAGCATCATTAGATTATGAAGGATACACCATAGACCTAAATTGACTTGAGAAAAACACAAAAAAGATACTTGAAGGGGTGACCTTTTCCACAACTGAATACTTGTTTTAACCTATTAGTTACTGACCTGTTTGTGTCAGCAGTGGACTTCTTCCAGTTCAAATTCTTTTATATGCATCAACATTTATTCTTACAAACAAGCAGCTTATTTCTTATTAGTTCCAATGATTGCTTGATAAGCCTTTTTCACTTCTGCATTCAAAGATCTTGTTAGTATTGTTATTATTCTACAGAAAAATATTTTGTAGATATTTAACCTCTTTGGATCTTAAAATATAATGGAAGCTGCATGAATGAAAATGTTGAGATGATAGTATGTAATATCAAGAAAGATACAGCTAGATGAATTTTTCATATGAAAAATTCAATGGACTCGAAGAGTCCCAAATTTATGGATGCTTCTCTAAGATGTTCAATTGAAAAATGCAAAGGGTTCTGTGAGGAGAGGTGTAGTTCATTGTGCCTAACTAGGATGTACCAAGTTAAGGCCCTGAGGTAGGACAGAGATATTGGCATCGAGAGAGGTGATGGGAACAAATCACGAGAAGGCTAAATGTGCTGTTTCCCAGATATTGCATAATTCATGGTTTGATTATGTCTTTACTGTAAATAAATTTTCATGTATAAGATTCACAACAGTTTTTAACTGTTTGTCCCCTCTATTTTTGGTTTCTTTAATAGGAATCCGAGGAATGGATTGATTGGCAAACGAATGTGCTGCATGAACGGAATGCAGTGGAAAATGTTCATCATTGGGCCTGTGGGTGAGCATCATTCTGCAATGAAAAATTTTGATGGTTGAAAAGTGTCAAATTGTGGTTAGCTAACATATCAGAAGAGGATTTCGAACGTCTAAAGCTGAATTAGCCTTACAATTCAATGACATGTTAACCTTTTATCAATTTTACTTGTTAGTGAAAATTAAATGTGCAAGATATCTCCTGCTGAATCATTCTTTCATATGCCTGGATATTTTTTGAACATGTTCTATTTGTGCAGTCGGCCTACATCGCTACAGGAAAGACCAAGAGAAAGCGACGAGGAAGAGCTTCATGATAGAGATTATGACATTGCTGCCTTGGCAAACAATCTAAGCCAAGCATTTCGATATCGAGTGTATGAGAATGATGACATGGATGAGGTAAATAGTCAATTAGATGCAGCATACCAATGAGTTGAGACTTAAGAGCAGTCTTTGGTTTCTAGTTATCTCTATTTAAACAATGATAAAGTAGTTTTGTTTTCCAGCCCATGTTTCTCTTAATCGAGATAATGAGTTATATGTAATGTATGTTTCCCTCTGTCATACATCGAGTTTATATTTGATTTTCTTAACCCTTTCCTTTTCCAAAAGGAAAAAATAGCACTATACTATATCTTGAAATGGTGCTGGTGATTTCTCATTATGTCAAACTAAAAAATCACATGATATACTATAGCTGGAAGTCAGTTCCTTACGTAAATGCTGTTGTACATTGCATACTGAAAGTATACAAAATATTGACTAGGTTTTATTCTACATGGTCAAACAGATTTTTCCTTTGAAGAAGGATCTTACTGTAATTTAAGTTGTAGGTAGAGATTCTTTGAAGTTGGATATGAATGTTTTGCTGGTGGAAAATAACAGATAAGCATTTTTCTGGGCATAAATTTAGTTATATACTCTTGCTACAAGACATATTAGTGTAGTTATGTTAGCATAATGTGGTATTGAATAGTTGGTGCCATAGCTTATGTTAACACCATGTTTATTGTAAGCAAAATGCCCAGAATCTTTGCAAAAAAAATAAAAAAACCCCAGAATAATCAAATGGCTATGAACATTTAATTGCATATTGCTCAATATTTGTTAAAGGCTTTTTCTATGTTATAGCTTTGAAGGATCATCTGTCCAATATCATAAAAATCATAGTAAAACTTGATCCTATTTTTGCTCTTTGGTGTAGGTGACATCTAGTACACTTGATTGACAACTATAAGTAAAAGACTACATTTTTAAATTCCCAATTAATTAAGCTGTTGTCAGATTTCCATCTTACAAGAACTCCTGGGTCTTGTTTTGTTTTTCTTATCAAATTCTATTATTCTTTCATTGCTGAACTAAGATTTCATGCATTACAAGTTTTAGTGCTATCTTGATATAATCCACAACAGAGTATTGTAATTTTGTTGTACCATGTATTGTTGTACATTAAAGAAATAATAACTTTGCTACTACAAGAATGTGTATCATAGAAAGTTATTGAGGGAGCATTTTTTGTCACATTTATGTAATCTTGATGTAAACAATAATTGCAGGATGTATACTTAGACGAAGGATCTAGTGGAGTCGTCATTTCTTCTTTGAGGCTTGGGGGTGATAATCAGAGGTGCACTTTCATCTAAGCTGTGCTTATTCTTTTGTACCATGATTTTTGGTTGACTTTTCTTCTCTTCCTTTATATCACAGTTGTCTTTTCACAAACTCCAACTGGTTTGCATTTGATGATGAAAGTGCCACGGAGCCTACGAATGTCACAACCCTCGAAAGGATGGATGATGCCAATCTAAATGATACATCCAATGGTGGTGACAGCAGTGATGACGAGGTGGTGGTCGGAGTTGAGGAGTTCACCAAAGCTGAGATGCCCGAATATGAGAATTCTGGTTCTGACTTAGGTTTTATGGCTCATGTTTCGTATAGAGAGGATGCTTCCCTCAACGAACTGTCAACAGATGTGACAAAACTAAATGTTGCAGATGATGTGAGCCTTTTCCGATTTGATACAGATGAAAATGAGGATCTCTTTGGTGATCAACAGCTGCCTGAATGGGTAGGTTGGCATGAAGCTTCAGATATTCAGGTGGATGGATCTACTGATGTTTCAACTCAATCAAACTCCACAGAAACTGTTGTAAGCACAGCATCTGTTAGCACTGTTGGTGAGCTTGCAATTGAGGGCACTGTGAGTGCATCAGAATCTGTTGAGTTGGCAAAAGCAAAAGAGACTACACCTTGTTTGTTTGAAGAGGATGCCGAGTTTGTTGGTGTAGATATTGAGGTAAGGAGAGCCATGAATGGAGAGGTTGGTGCAATCAAGAGGAACCTTGTCAAAGTTCCAGAACTGGCCAAACCACATGAAGATGAAACAGCAAGGTTGGAGTTCAGCAAGAGTCATTGGCGCATGGAACCTGAGGTTGGCGTTGTTCAGGAATAGCAAGTTAATTGTATACAGCAGTATTATTCTTAGAGCAGTGGTACGTGTACAGTAGCATTTATTCAGAGGTGCATCTGGCAACAGATGTACATGTACTGATATTATAGTTTTGTCATACAGACCAGCCAGTCATGCCTTGTAACTTGTTCGCCCTATTATTTTCTCAACTGATATTAACTGGTATTAGAAACACCTTAAATTTGCCCATTTGCCAAATGAAGTAGATTGTTAATCAGTAGTTTTTGAGATGCCTGATACATTTTCAGTTTGCTATGGCGAACGGGAAGCTACTTTGGTTAGCATACTTCCTGTTTAAACATGTATTCCAGCCTACTATTCTGCGTATCTGTGTTCTTCTTAGTGCAATGCACACGACCCTCTAGCTGATCTGTGTAAGATGTCTTGGAGGTAGATTTAAGAATTTGCCAATTTTAACAATGTCGGTTTGCTATTATCGTTCACAAGCAGAAGGTGGCTATGGGTGCTTGTTGCTTGAGTGGTGGCGGTGTTTCGAAGACAGGATAAGTGATGCGATTTCTGTCCTTAAAACTATGTATCCTCTGAAAAAAATAACCAATCAAATTTGGTTCAATCAGGACGGATCAGCTCGTTGCATCACTGGTCGATCGTGACTTATTATCTAGTGCGCTTATAAAGTACGTAAGCAACAATGTCGTTTTGGGAAATTGTTCAGGCATCCACGATGGCTGGGGTGATTGATCGCGAAGCTGATCGACCGACCTTGAGAGCCAGGTCAGCACGGAAGGCTACATAACTAACAACAAAGTTTGCTCGCATGCACGGTGAATAGTTTGATGGACCTTGACGACATCTTTGTCCTGCTCCTCGTCGCCCTCTTTTCGGTCTTTCTTCCCCTTGTCTCCTCTGCGCCAGAAAACGCTTCCTTTGTTCCTTCCTGAGGTTAGGAACAACAGCGGTCATGGCATTACAGGTATATACCTTACCGGTCATGCGTTATATTGCGCACTTCGTACTCAAAATTCTACTTTTGTAGAAGATTGATCGGATTTTGACTTTCAGCTGTCTTGTATCTGTTGCAGTTGGGATTATTCCTATTGTTCGTTAAGTTGCACATCTTTTTTTTTTTTTTTGTTCTTTTTGGTTCGTCATTATGATTTGAAACACAAACCCTAGGAATAAGGCAAAGTACAAGCAGCCAGACCTTCAGATGGCATGGTGACTAGTATAGATGGGCCTGATGATGATTGATCATATGTAACAGGCATGCTAGGTTAAAATAGGAACAAACAACCAAAACCGGACGCCGGCAACCAATATCAAGCTTAAACAATAAAGCCGAAGATCAAAACCAACTAAAATAATAATATCAAGATATAACGTAGTATAGCTCTCAATGGTTGAGGGAACCATCCATGGCCAAGCAAGCTAGAAGGTATTCACTATAAAAGATGAGATTACAACTCTATCTAATGTAATGATAAACAAGACACATTCTCTCTTTTAATAGAAAAAGCTGAGGAGAAAATCACAAAAGGGAGAAACCAAATGAAGAATAGATTTAGAATTGATTCATAATATTTATTTAATTAGTTAATATGTTTAAAAGTAGTGGCTCATGTTTAGAAGTTGTGGAGGTAGTTACGAATTAGTGGTAGTAGTTATTAATCATGGGTGAGATAGTGGGATGAAAAAAGTGGTGTGAGGTAGTTATTATTATGTCATATAAATATGACCCTAGTTTACGAAGCAAGAGTGCAGAAAGTGTGTGCATTTAAAGATTATCTTGTAAGTGTTCTATTACCTCTTATTTAATACTATATCGTTTTCTTGATTGAAATCGTTTTCATTATCTGCATCATAGTATTCTATTTTTTATTATTTTTTTGCTTCTCCTTTCCCAACATTTGTGGTATCAGAGCCAAGTTTTAATCTGAACAGGGCATTATGACTTTTAATGACAATTCTATCTCAACCCTTTATTCTCATCTTCTTGGGCAAATTCTACGAATTTTAGAGTATCAAGATGAAGACTCTATTCAAGTCTCAGGATCTTTGGGACTTGATTGAGAATGGATATGCAGATCCAAATGAACAAACCAGGCTGAGGGAGAATAGAAAGAAGGACTTAAAAGACATTTTTCTTCATTCAACAAGCTGTACATGAGACAATATTATCAAGAATTGCAGTAGTAATAACCTCAAAACAAGCTTGATTGATACTTCAAAATGAAGTTTAAGGTTCATCGAGGGTGATTATAGTAAAATTTTAAACCCTTCGTCGTGAGTTTGAAATTTTATTTATGAAAAGGAATGAATCGGTGCAAGATTTTCTTTCTCGAGTGATTGAAATTGTTAGTCAATTGAAATCCTTTGTTAAACATCTTCATAATCAAATAATTATTACAAAAGTTTTGAGAAGTTTAACTCCGAAATTTGATCATATTGTTGCGGCAATTGAAGAATCAAATGACTTATCTACTTATTCATTTGATGAACTAATGGGTTCCTTGCAAGCATATGAAGCAAGGTTAAATAGGTCAGTTGAAAAAAGTAAAGAAAAAACATTTCAGGTTCAGGGGGGTCTTCTACTTCAAGAAAAGATAAAAAATCAATAGGAAGAGGATGTGGCAGAGGATGATTTCATGATAGAGGAAATGAAAAAGGAAGAGGAAGAGGACACTTTGATGGGCATGATGAAAAACAATCAAACTATGATCAGAAAAACTATAAGAGTGGAATTTAGTGTCATTATTGTAAAAAGTTTGGTCACATGAAGGCAGATTGCTGGAAAAGAGAAAAGTAAGCAAGTTATGTGGAGAAAAATAAAGACAATAGTAAGTTGTTTATAACTCACTCACAAGTTAATGATATCTCAAATGATGTTTGGTTCTTGGATAGTGGATATTCTAATCATGTGTCAGATATAAGATCAATATTCAGAGAATATTGATGAAACTCACACGTTAAAAGTTAGACTTGGAAATAGCAAGCCAATCCAAGTGGAAAGAAAATGAATAATTGAGGTGAAGACAAATCAAGGGAAGGTAAAACACATTGATAATATTTTTTATGTTCCTAGTTTATCACATAACTTGTTGAGTATTGGACAATTGATAGATGTTGGATATTTAGTTATATTTGATGATGGTTCATGTACTATTAAAAATAAGAAATCTAGTTTGATTATAGCAAATGTTTGTATGACGTAAAATAAGATGTTTCCAATTGATGATTCAAATATTGAGAAACATGCTTTTGTTGCAAATAAAAAAATGAGTTAAATTTATGGCATTTGAGATATGGACACCTTAACATTAAGGGTTTAAGGTTGTTAAATAAAAAGAAATAATTTATGGATTGCCTAAAATTAATACACTTGATGTATGTGAAGGATGTATTTATATCAAACAAAGTAAGAAATAATTTTATGTTGGAAAAGTATGGAGAGCATCTTATTATCTTGAATTAATTCATGCTGACTTATGTGGACCTATGAATATAAAATTATCTGGGGGAAGTCGATATTTTCTATTATTTACTAATGAGTTGGGTATATTTTCTGGAATTAAAATATGAAGTATTTGATAACTTTAAAAAATTCAAGGCACTTGTAGAAAGCCAAAGTGGTAGATGCATAAAGACACTTCAGATTGATAGAGGTGATGAATTTATGTTTAATGAGTTTAATTTCTTTTTTTAAGAAAATAATATTCATAGGGAATTGACAACACTATATACATCGAAGCAAAATGGTGTAGTTGAACATAAGAATCGAACTGTTGTCGAAATGACAATATGTTTTCTTAAAATAAATTATCTTCTAAATCAGTTTGGGTAGAAGTAGTTGCAACAAAAGTTTATTTATTGAATATTTCACCGATAAAGGCTATTATGACTCAAATTCCTTTTGAAGCTTAGTATGGTATAAAGCCAAGTATAAGTCATCTAAGAATTTTTGGTTGTATTACTTATGCTTTGGTAAATTCACAAAATCATCATAAGATTGATAAAAAATCTAAAAAATACATCTTAATTGGCTATTCTACACAATCCAAAGCATATCGATTATATAATCCTGTAAGTTATAAGGTTGTTATTAATTAAAATATTATGTTTGATGAAAAGGCAAGTTGGAATTGGGAGATCAATGAAGGTGAAACACAAATTTATATTCCAGTAGAATTAGTCATTCCATCGAATTAAGTGACGGATCCTGCTCCAACAAGTTCAACGTCAATCTCACCTAGTAGCAGTTCAAATTCAGCAAATGATTTCTCAGATGAAACCCATCCAAGAAGATTTAGATCACTAACAGAGATTTATAATTCAATATTTGCTTTATTTATTTCATATCCTATAAGTTTTGAGGAATAAGTTAAAAAAGAGGAATGACGAGAAGCAATGAAGGTGGAAATCAAGTCAATTGATAAGAATGAAACCTTGGAGCTAATGGATCTACTGAAAGAAAAGAAAGCTATTAGATTGAAATGAGTGTACAAAACAAAGTATAATACAGATGGAAGTATTCAAAAGCATAAGGCTTGGCTTATAGCAAAAGAATATTCGTAGCAACAAGATATTAACTTTGATGATACTTTTTCTTCAGTTGCTAGATTTGAGACCGTGAGAACTTTTTTTGCTTTAGCTACCTATTTGAGTTGGCTTGATTATCAATTTGATGTGAAATCTACGTTTTTAAATGGAGATTTATAAGAAGAGGTTTTTGTTACTCAACTTGAAATTTTTTTAGTTAAAGGATATGAAGAAAAGGTACATAAGCTAAAGAAATCACTTTATGGGCTTAAACAAGCTCCAAGAGCATGGTACAATAAAATTAATTATTATTTTCATCAAAATAGATTTAAAAGGAATGATAATAAATCTACCCTTTATCTAAAGAAAGAAGGTAAACATAATATTCTTATGGTTTGCCTTTATATTGATGATATTATATATATGAGTTCATTTAACTCTATGGTGACAGAATTTAAAAAATACGAATAAGTTTGAAATGTCAGATCTAGGTTTACTACACTATTTTCTTGGGTTGGAGGTGAAGCAAGGATCAGATGAAAATTTTATTTCATAAAGAAAGTATGCAATAGATCTGCTAAAAAAATCTAACATGATTAATTACAAAGCTGCATCTACACCTATGAATATAAATGAGAAATTAAAACTTGAAGATGATATAGGTTTGACAAATGCAAGATACTACATAAGTTTGGTTGGAGGTTTGATCTATCTAACTTATACTCGACCAGATATTACATTATCTGTTGGTGTAGTATCAAGGTTTATGCAAAGCCCAAGTAAACATCATCTCGGAGCTATTAAAAGAATTCTACGTTATATTATTGGAACTACGGATTATGAAATTTGGTATTCTCATAATTTTAAATGTAAATTATTTGGTTTTATTGATAGTGATTGAGCAGGAGATTTGGATGATAGAAAGAGTACTTCAGACAATATTTTTAGACTCGGATCAGGAGCTATATCTTGGAGTTCGAAGAAGTAAGCAACAACTACATTGTTGATATCAGAAGCAGAATATGTAGCTGCAATATTAGCAGCTTGTCAAGCTATATGGCTTAGAAGACTTCTCGGAGATCTTTATGAAGAACAAATAGAAGCAATTGAAATATTTTGTGACAACAAATCTATAATTGCACAGATAAAAAATCTCACATTTTATGGAAGAACGAAGCATATAGATATACGTTATCATTTCATCCGAGAGATCTTGTAGCAAATATAGCTATAACAATGAAGTATTATGACACAGATGAATAAGTTACAAATATTCTCACCAAGTCACTTTCAGTTCAGAAGCATGTTTATTTTATGTCTCAAATTGTTGTATATAACTATGAATCAAGAGGGAGTATTGAGAATTGATTCATAGTAGTTATTTAATTAGTTAACATATTTAGAAGTAGTGGGTCATGTGTATTTGAAGATTATCTTGTAAGTGTTCTATTACCTTTTATTTAATACTATCATTTTTTTATTAAAAATATTTTTATTATTTATATCATAATATCTTATTTTTTTAATATTTCTTTGCTCCTCCTTGTCCAACACAAGATTCTCAAATCAATTCTCTCTTTTTTTTTCTCTTTCCTCTTCTATTTCCCACTGCACTCTCCACTGGTTTGGATGGTTTGAAACGCTGCATCTTAGTGCGTTAGATAGGCATAAGAGGAGGTCCTTCACGCCACGTTGCGTTGGTGGTTGCAACCATGTGCGATGAAATGAGATTGCGTAAGTTGCAACCACCCCACACGTAGGTTTGGATGTGTGGTTGCAACGGAACCCTTCAAGATGGATGGTCGCAATCTCCACCATAGCAACATTTGTGGTTTGGTGGAACCGAAAGTGGCACTCCGCGCATGAGATCCAATCGATCGGGTCTCCTTCTTCCCATCTAGGGAAGTCTACCCTCATGCATGGATTATATGGATCGGTTATAGTATCTCCTCACTCCTGGAAGTCCTCTTTCTGATATGAAGTCTCCCCTTGTTGAGACTTCCTTGGGCTGGTGGTCGGCCTATGCTGAATTCGACAAAAAGAGACCAAATCTTCTCTTCCATGTGGCTCTCAAAGGCTTCAAACTTGACATTGATGGCCTCTACTGATGCCATTGTATAAGCCTCCAAATATGTGATGTTGAGGTCTCTTTTTTGTTGATGGGTTAAGGGCATGAGATGGTTAGGAAAAGGGTATCCAAAGGGTGGGTGGAATGGTGAAGGAATAGGCTACAGTTAGGGCTATTTTGGTGGCTGATTTGGATGAAGTTTTGGCTATGGCTTGGTAGGTTTTTGTGTTGTGATGGCAGGGGTTAAAGATGAGGAAGAGGGAGTTTCCAATCCAAGAAACACAACAACAAAATCTGATAGAATTCAACAAAAGATCACTACATATGTACTGCTATGCCGAATAGAACTTGTATCAAAGAAACAATGAATTCTCGACATAAATTCCAGTAGAAACTTAAGGAAATTATGCAGAATTTTGATGGTAAAACATCAGTTTAGTTGAGAGCAACAATAGCAATTCAGATCAAAGAAATTTATGTAGTGTAACAGTAGGAAAATTGATGCAAAGTAAGAGGGCAGAATCCTCATCGTAAAATTTCAGTAGTTTGCGATAATGATATACAACAATATAAGATCGGTTTCGGAGATGAGTTTTATGATAGATCAATCTTAGATAGAAGCCAAGTTGATCTATAAAAACGTATAAAAATTTTATCTAAGAAGGATATTCTATAGATCGATTTTAATAAGCCTCTATGCGGTTTAAAATTTTCTACAACAATTCCTCTTTCGCAACGATGATCATGTTTGCGACAGAAGGAATTCGTAGTAAATTAAGGATAAGAACTTCTCTTTAGAATGTAAGGATAGAAAATTACACTAACAACAAGGTAGGAATTTACCAGATCTTCAATGCAATTGATGGAGGTAGTAGATTGATTTGATCTGCGACAGGGGGATGATGGTGGAGGCGATGTTAACAGCAATTGTAGGAATTGCTTGGCTTGGTGGAGGCAGCAGAGATGACAGCAGGGGCAGCAAGATCACTGCTCTAATACTAGATGATAGAAACCCATAGAAGCACTATGGAGCTTTGATCTTTGAAGGGGATCAACTCTTGGAACATTATAGGGGCTCCTCTCTCCTAGGGTCAACCACAAGGTTGAAATAAAAGGATTCTTGCTTAATAAAAAAGAGGTGGAGGCTACAAGCTTATATAGGGCTCAAAACCCTAGCCCTAGGGGGTGCTTCCTAAGTAAATTTCCCTCCTTGCCCCTCTTATAGCCGCCTTGCCTAATTGGGGGGGCAACGGCCTAAGTGGCTGCCCAAGCTGAGGCTGCCTACTAGAAATCCTAACTGACCAGCCTAGTAAAGGAGGCGGCGACCAGTAAGCCCTAAGGCCCCAAAATAAATCCTCGTCATACTTTTTTATATGATATAGGTGACTAGGTGAGGTTTTCTTACACTCTTGTGGAGTTTTATTAATTGCTACTTAGTTGAGTAGGACCCAACCCTATTGGGGTCCTATCAAATACATGCTCTTCTTTAAGTAGTTTATAAGATTTGATAATCTTTTTACAATTATCATAAAGCTCATGAAAGAACTTAATAACTCATTAAAAAGTAAAAGAACTTTCAAGTGTTACGTACCTCATCATGGTTGACCACAAATATAAGATTTTTCACTTCTTGGTTGTGCTCCTCATCTTTGAAGTATCTTAGTTTCTTGCGTTCATAGTAAGAAGTTTTGTCCAATTTTAAGTTTATTTTTATGATTTTTATTTATTAATTTTTCTGATTCAATTGTCAAAAGTTTAAAGTTCTCGTCACTCAAGGTTTCACTCCAGAAGTCATATATCATTTTCAGTTCAAATTCTTTCCTGTCTTTTAGAAGGTGATATTCTTCTATTTTTAGTTCAATATCCTTCCTATTCTTTGGAAGGTGTTCTTCATGTTCATTTCTGTAAGTCTTTTCATTTAATGATTCATTTAGTTTAATCGTCCTTTTATATGTGATTTCTAATTTATGCAAAATCTCAAAATCCGAATCACATGTAGAAACCCGATCAAACTTGTTCTTATCAAGAACACAAAATAAAGCATTTATTACTTTTATATTTAAAGAAAAAATATATTTTTGATGATCATTCCAATCATTTATTTAATTGGATGACTTCTAAAAATATTTTTCTGATAATATACCATAAATTAAAATCTAGTAAAATCAAGAAAATATGTATTCAAATTTTCCAAGAGGTGTAGTGCGTCCATTGAATATAGAAGGACTTGTGATGCATTGACTCTCATTAATATCATAATAAGTCATTTACTCACTTAGGTATTAATCCAATACGTACAACGTGGCTCTGATATCAATTGTTATGATCAATTAGCACTAAGAGGGGGGTGAATTAGTGTAAGTGTTGAAAATGGTTTAAAAAAATTTTCACTCAAAATAAAACTAAGATCAGAAGCGTTTCGGTCAAGTTGAGTAAGTGAGCAATTAAACTATTAAATGATACTAAGTTATGATCTTGCTTAGAGAAAGCTCAAGTAAGACATGTAAATTCAAAAAGGAAAGCTAAGAGATACTCATAGTTTATAGTGGTTCGGCCACAACTTGGCCGATATCCACTTCTCGAGTCCTATTTGTCGAGGCTCGTCGGTGTCCAATACTGATCTTCTTCATGTGAAGACAAAACCCTTACACTTCTCACACTCCTTTTCATAGGTTCAGGAGACGAACCTTATAAGTATTTCACTTCCCTTAGTCTCTCTTATCACTTGTAACTCATAAAGGAAGCTCTCAAATTTTTACAACACTTCCACTACAAATTTTCTCTCTTTTTCATTCACCACCCTTGCTTCTCCAAGTAAGAAAACTGGAGGTATTTATAGACCTCAATTGACTTTAAAAATAAAGTCAAAATTTAAATATTTCCATAAATTTTGTGTACAGGTGGTACCATCACCGACGTCAATCGTACTATCGCCAAAAGCACCCTAAAAAAAGGCGGTGTCGATACTACCATTGCTTAGATGGTACTACCATTGACAACTGGTGGTACTACCATCGGGAATCCTATAAAAGTACTTTTTTCCCTACTTTTGCATATTTGACTTGTACCTTCTATTGACCCCTTTCCAAGTTAATGCAATGAGCTTAACCTGAGCTCAAATCTAATACAAAGTGGACTCGGTTGCCTCACATTGAGTTAATTTGGATTTATTCTAAATCTAACTCAATTTGGACTCTAAACTAAACCGATGCTGACTACGATATACTAAGGCATACAAATACAATCAATTTGATCAACATGTCAAGTGACCTTTCCAACTCTTGGTGATCTTCCCGGTAACCTCCAGCGAACTCCCGATGAGTCTTGGTCAACTTCTGGTAAACCCCTGACACATTTCGGTAAGCTCCCGATCACCTTTAGTGAGCTCCCGACGAACTCCCAATAAGCCCTTGATACCTTCAGTGAGTTTTCGATGAACTCCCAACAAGCCCTCGATACCTTCAGCGAGCTTTCGACGATCTCCCGGCGAGTTCCCACTACATCATCCAAACCTCGGCCTGATGCCCAAACTTGACTCTGACGCAACATCTGATTTTATTGCCTTGTAGTAGTTAATCATGCATCATTCATCTCTAACACATCTGTTAGATTAACAAACTCATCCTTGATTTCATCATAGATTTAATAATTTCTCCATTTTTAATAATGACAACTAATTAATGATGGGAGTTATCCTTAACTCCCCTTATGTAAACTTTATAGGATAAAACAAACTTGAATTCAAGTATGATATCATTCATAAATATTTTAAAATTTTCAAAACATACATCTATACAACAATTTTCCTCCTTAATTCATCAACCATCAATATATCAAAGATTTTCAAGACATACATTCATATATTATGAAACAATATTAATTTCAAACAATTTTTCCTTTTAAGTCATCAACCATCAATATATTAAAGATTTTCAAAATATATATTCATTCATCGTAAAACAATATTAATTTCAAATTTATACATCAATTTCAAATTCTTCCCCTTAAATCATCAATCATTAATTATCCTCATTAAGTCATCAATCATTTCTCCCCTTTTGTTATCAACAAAAAGAAAAATACTCATTTTACTATTTTTTATTAATATTCTAAATTTATCATCATTATATCATTTCTCCCCCTTTGTTATTAATAAAAAGGTGAAATGTTGAGCAAATAATTTCAAGACAAATGTTAATCATATTACAAATTTCTCCTCATTTGTTATCAACAAAATGAGAAGTATTGATTTTATATCTAAGCATTCAATATATAAAAAAGTTATTTCATTGCTCCCCTTAATAGGATGAAAGGTAGAATTTTCTCATCAAAAATTTTTCTGCCCCTTTGTAAATAAAATAGAAGAAGAAACGATGATGGGTGTGTGAAAACAAAGATCACATCACAATGAAAAGCTTTTAATCTTAATTTTCTAAACATAAATTCTGAAAAAATTATTTCAAAAAGAAGCTAAAAATCTAAGAAATCCAAGATCCACTTATGCATTCATATTAAGTTATTTCAGGCAATTCAAAAAATCTAAAAAATAGTAAATCATACATTTGAATGGGCTAACATTGCTAGCTCTCTTCCAATAAAGTCAAATTGTTCTTTATTTAATGGCTTGGTTTTTAAGATATCAATTTTCTCTCCCTTTGTGATTATTAAAAAGAAATATGATGATATAATTTGTTTTTTACATCTATATCCTAATTAATACCATAAGTACAAAGGCATCATATCATTAAAGATTAAATTGTAAGTACCAAAAGACATGATTTCTTTTAAGTAATCTCTTCATTTTTTTTAAATAATGAAAATCAGTCTTAGGGGATTAAATAAACTTAATTCATCCAAGATAAATATTAAGACATCTAATTTATTTAGATAAATCTTCTTAACAAAAGAACGATCTTAATAAAAAGTTTCAACTTATGTTAAGATTGTAAATCTTTTTTTATTAAAAAGAAGAAATTATAGAGATTAAAAATTTATTCCCATCAAGAATTAAGACAAGTCAAGAGGTCAAGGGAAGGTTCATAAAAATATTCAATTTTCATCTTATAATAATTTTAAGAAACACTAATTTGGTGATAAGGTATACCATTTATAAATACAGATCAAGGATAAATCATGACATAAAGGATATCAAATCGTGAATACCAAAGGTCATGATTCAATTTGACAAATCTCTTCTTAGATAACAAAAAACAATATTAGGAGATCTAGTAATAAGAAAGATCTTGGTTCATGTAAAAATAATCAAGTTACAAATATCAAGAAGTCAAAATCATGAATAAAATAAAAAATTTTCTTCGCAAGTTGCAAGAGAGAAAATATAAAAGATCTTGATTCTTATGTAGGAAATTTCAAGTTATCAATATCATAGTTCATAATAAAAAAAATCTCATGTTATAATTTCAAAAGATCAAAAATATATATAATGATTCATTTGAATAATTTGCTTTAATAAAACATAAGAATCATAGTAACTATCTTGATTTATATGAAAATCTCAAGTTATAATTTTTAAGATATTGAGATATAATTTGAATAATAACTTGTTCAAGTTTTAAGTCATCAAATCATCAAAATCGAGATTTAAAAATATCATGGATAGATTCATCAATCTCTTATCGAAGACTCAATAAAATAAAGATTGAGAAATTTTTAAGAAAAATACTTTCTTCTTTTTAGTTATTTTAATTTATGTAATTTATTTCAAGAATGTATTTATGCAATGTCATTTAAAGTCAAAAACTGAGTTTTATTTTTAAAACGAAAACATCAAAATCATTGCAATAAAAAATTTCAAACAAGAACTTTGATTTTTTTTGTATTTCAATGATTTTTTTCTTAAGTGAGTCTAACTCTTTAGACTTAGTGGAATGAGTTATCATGCTCATTTCATTCTTATTTTAAAAATATTTTTAATTTTTTAAAAATACTAAAAAATGAAGTATAATTTTTCTCTCCATTTTTTTATTTTATTATATGCTCAAATTCAAAATAAATCTATCATTCAACAACCAACATTCAATTATATTTTAAGTCAATCTTTCAACATTAATATTTTCATTTAAATTAACTAACATAACATCATCAAAATCGTTTTTTCGTAAATTTTAATATAAATAATTTTCATTAAAAACAACTAAGAATTTTTTATTCTAGTTTATTTTTGTACTAATATGCTCTAGTTATGTATCATCGAAAAATAATCAAGATTAATTGTATGACAATTAACCATCAAAAGATTCGTTGTCAATAATTTTCATTCCAATAATTTTTCTTATTATTGTTTGTTTAGGCTAGTGAGCTTGAAAAAAATATTAGATCTCAAGTCATGTGCCTTGAATATCCACTTTTAAAATATTATTCAGTACTCCTAGACTAGGAGGTAACTTTATAATATGGAATGTTTTAATTTAGGTTCCCATTTGAGTTTGGGTTTCTTATGAAACGTTCTTCCCATTTTTTCTAATGGCTTTATGTCGTTTATGGTTACTTTAGGAACCTAAATTAACACTTATAAGAAAAGTAAAATGTCCACATCTACCACAAAAATTATACCTTTTTTCCGATAAAGAATATAATGTGGGTCTTCTAATAATGGTAGTTGACTTTTGTTTAGTGTTACTCATAAATCTAATACCTTTCCTATGAATATAACCTTTATTTGCAAGGATCATGTTTAAGGATTTATTTCTTATTTAAATTTTTTCTAATGTTTGTTGTAATATAATATTTTCTTTTCTAAGTTCCTCTAAAGTTTCACATTTAGTGTATGAATTGTGTGATGATGCTACTTCATGCATTTATTCAAGTTTACTAACTAGTGATGTATGCTCCTCTTTAAGTAGTTTATAAGATTTGCTAAACTTTCTACAATCATTATAAAGCTAATGAAAAGAACTTAATAACTTATTAAAAGTAAAAAAAATTTCAGGTGGGTTAATTATCTCATCGTGGTTGGTCACGAGGGTGAGATTTTCCACTTCTTGGTTGTGCTCCTCATCTTTGAAGTGTCTTGGTTTCTTAAATTCATAGCAAGATGTTTTATTCATTTTAAGTTCATCTTTATGATTTTTGTTTATTATTTTTTGATTAATTTGTTAAAAGTTTAATGTTTTCATCATTCGAGGTTTCACTCGAGGAGTCATATGTCTTTCTCAGTTCAAATTTCTTCCTATTCTTTGGAAAGTGATGTTCTTCTGTTCTTAGTTCAATATCATTCATATTATTTGAAAGGCATTCTTTAAATTCATTTTTGTAAGTATTTTTATTTAATGATTCATTTAGTTTAATCATGCTTTTTTTGTGTTATTTTTAATCTATGCTAAATCTCAAAAGCAGAATCACATGTAGTAACCCGATCAAACTCGTTCTTATCAAGAGCACAAAATAAAATATTTGTTGTTTTGCATTTAAAGAAAACATATGGTTTTATGATCATTCCAATCATTTATTCAATTAGATGACTTCTAAAAATAATTTTTGACAATATACCATAAATCAAAATATAATTAAATTAGGAAAATACATATTTGAATTTTTCAAGAGGTGTAGTCCATCCCATTGAACATTTGAGGACTTGTGATACATTGGCCCTCGTTAATGCTATAATAAGTCATTTACTCACTTAGGTGTTAATCCAATGAGTATAACATGGTTCTGATATCAACTGTTATGATCAATTGGCACTAAAAGGGAGAGGGGGCGGGTGAATTAGTCCAAGTATTGCAAACTTTGGTTTAAGAAAACATTTGCTCAAAGTAAAATCGAGATCAGAAGTGTTTTATTCAAGTTGAGTAAACGAGCAATTAAACTATTGAACGATGAAAAGTTATAATCTTGCTCAAAGAAAGCTTGAGTTAGAACATGTAAATTCAAAAAGAAAAGTTAAGAGACGCTCACAATGTATATTCGGCCATAACTTGGCCTACATCCACTTCCCAAGTCTTCTTCATTGAGGCCCGCCGGTGTCTACTACTAATCTTCTTCAGGAAACCCTTATAATTCTCACTCTCATTTTCATAGGTTCAGGAGAGGAACCTTACAAGTATTTCGCTTCTCTTATTCTCTCTTATCACTTATAGCTCACAAGGGAAGCTCTCAAATTTTTACAACACTTGCACCATAAAAATTTTTTCTTTTCCGTTCATCACCCTTGCTTCTCCAAGCAAGAAAATTTATGATATTTATAGACCCCAATTGGCTTCAAAAAAAAGAGCCAAAATTTAAACGTTTTTGTAAATTTTACGTACATGCGGTACTATCACCGACACCGACGATACTACCATCGAAAGCACCATGAAAATAGGACAACGATGGTACTACCGTCGCTTGGGTGGTACTATCATCGGGAATTCCACAAAAGTATCTTTTTCCATACTTCTACATACCCTACTTATACCTTCTGTTGACCCCTTTTTAGGTCCATGCAATAAGCTCAACCTAAGGTCAAATCTAACCCAAAGTAGACTCGGTTGCCTCATATTGAGTTAATTTGGATTTCTTCTAAATCTAACTCAATTTGGACTCTAAACTGAACCGATGCTAACTATGACATACTAAGACATACAAATACAATCAATTTGACTAACATGTCAAGTGACCTTTCGAACTCCCGACGATCTTCCCGGTAACCTCCAGCGAACTCCTGGCGAGTCTCGGTTAACTTATGGTGAACCCCCGATGCATTCTGGCAAGCTCCCAATCGCCTTCGGCGAGCTCCGACAAGCTCCCGATCGCCTTCGGCGAGCTTCCAATGAACTCCCAGCAAACCCTCGATACCTTTGGCGAGCTTCCGATAAACTCCCGACAAGCCCTCGATACCTTCAGTGAGCTTTCGGCGAGTTCCCACTACATCGTCTGAACCCCAGTCTAATGTCCGAACTTGACTTCCGCCCAACATCTGATTGTATTGTCTTGTGGTGCATGATTACGAGGAAAGATTATGTTGTAGGAGGAGATGCATCATTGTCGTGTCCATCGTGTGGATCACTGCTAGAAAGGAGTTTGCAAAAGCTCCTTCATCCATAGACTAGAATATGCGATCTTAGGGGATACACGAGTTCCCCTAGGTGAGACTGTCTCACAGCCCTTATGTAGTTTTATTATTTCAAATTTTTTCACTCCCATTAAATAATCCTTATTTGGGAAACTAATTGTTAATTTTATTTTTTGTTTTGTATGTAATGATATTCAAAATTTTCAAACAAAACTTACTGTATGATAGGATTTAAAGCCTCTCAATAATAATAAAAATATTTGACCTTCTGACCAAAATTAGAAGATAAATGTTAGATAGTGATAAATCTAACTAATGCTTGATGATTTTTTTCAACAAAAAAAAAAAAAAAGTGGGAGAAGTAAGATACTCAAAAATTTATGTTTAACCCTCTCCATACTGACTTGTATTGGATGTTTATTCAAATAATTTATATCCTCCGCTTTAAGCTTGAAAACTTAGGTGCAACAATTGTATACGACACGGAAGGAACATGGGCGGATCGGATCTTTTCGAAATGTACCTTGTATATATTCAACTTGATTTTGATTGTCGTATCAGTGATGTTCAACTTGACATCAATGGTGATGTGTTGGTTTTCTTGCGTGCCAATTATTAGATTTTAGAAAGGCTCCTCGATGGTGAAATGGTGCCCTCACTTGTCAATAGGATCGACAAAAGAGTAAAAGGAGCTTAAGAGAGAGCTTGAGAGGAAGCTTAAAAGCGTCTTAAACTTCAGTATGTGCCTTATGAAATGTGCAAGGAGAAATAAGATATTTGAGGCATATTTATAGGGGTTTTAAGATTTTCCCTAAAGTACCCCTAGAAAGAGTAGTTATGCAGTTGTTAAAGGGGCAAATATATCCTTTCAAAATTTTTTAAAAAATAATTATAAAATTATTAAAATACCCTTGGATATGGTCGATTATATGAATGTTGGGAGGGGCAAACTGGTTATTTCCCGCTTTACCAATTATTGACCGGGTTTCTTTTTTTTTTAAAAAAAAATCAAACTAGCGATTTGAACTGAAATCGATGATTTAGGTTTCACAAAACTATGAATGACAACCAAACAGCACTTGGTCGATTCTAGTTACAATTTAAATTTAACTATTGTGTTCGAGAAACACACATGTCAACCAAATATTACATACTAATAAGTGTTACAAGTAAATTGCATGATACTAAGCAATGATAACCAAAAGTCATAAACAGAAAAAATAAATACAAAACCGAATTATAGTGATTTGATGAATTTTTTTTCCTTAATATTATCGACATTTAATATTAATCTTTTTTTCAATAAGTGAAGATCATTTATGCTTTATATAACTTTCTCTTTTTTCAAACTTAATAGATTACTTCATACTCATTTTACAAGAGATCTCTCATATCTTATGATTTAGAATCTTAATTAAACTCGAGAGAAGGAGACTCAAACTATAGTCAAAATAAGAGTTTACAATATTTCATTGGCTTAAGAATGGATGCTCCATCAACTAAGCCTGGTGGATATTTATAGGCCCAAAAAATTTTAAAAATAAAGTGAAAAATTTAAGTCATTAAAATTTCAAGTTACGGATGATACTACCATTGATACTATGTAATACTACTATCGTAACATTTTGACATGAGTCATAATTATAGACTCTGATAATATCATCATTGTATTTTTTAAATTTTGGATGATACTATCGTCGTCCTAAATAGTACTAATATCATTATAGACGTTATCATCATAAAAAAAGACTAATAAGACATAAATATATAGTACTATCACCTAGATTTGATAGTATCATTATTTAGATCTAACCATTGATTCAAATTAATTTAATTTAATATTGACACTTTGATTTCATTTTAATTTAATATTGATTCAAATTTGTTTAAAATAACCTAGATCAAAAATCAATTACTTACTCATCTAAGAATATCATTAAAGGTTTAGCACGTCTAGGGCACTAATAAAGTTTTAGCTTGTCTTATTCTATCTAAATGCTTCATTGAGTGACTTATTTATTACTAATGCAATTCAAGATTCCATCTGCCGCAGCTTGCTCAAGGAGAGAAAGAGAAGGCAGGCTAAATTTAACCCTGCATGTATATATATATATATATATATATATATATATTCCTTAAGAAAAAACCCCCCGTGTATTTACCCTTTGAAAATTACAAAAACACGATTTGATTGAGGTAAATGCGTCCTCCCCAAGTATAATCTAGACTATGTTGTTTCGGATCATAGTCTAGAGGAAACAAAAACTTTAGGACCTCGTGTTTCATCACTCTTGTGTTTTAATCCTACTGATCAAGGCTGCTATGGTGGAAGGCGTCCACCCAATAACTTATTGCTTCTTAGCATTGATTCTTAGCATGATTGTCCAGCCATAAGGAGACCAGACCGTAGCACAGCTGGAGAGAAAAAAAAGAAAGGTTGAACCCCCCCCCCCATATGATTCATCTTCCATTTCTCTTGGGATTCCCTTTTTTTTTTTTAACAAAGTGTAACATGTTTCAGTGACTTTTGGATTTGCCTGATTACTTTGGTAAATGCCACTTGAGGTAAGAAAATCAACCCACCAACGATAAGGAACTGACCCTAGGTTTGGTTTGTCGAACGATGATGGATCAGCTCATCTGTCATGTTATATCATCCTATCAATGTAAATAAAATATATATTATCTTAAATTAATAACTTTTCCTTTATTATTATCTTTTTATATGTTTAACGGTTAATACCTTAATGCTATATATAATGTATATTCCCATGAAGGAGATACATTGTTTATTACGTAACTTTATTCATAGATTCTTCATTTTGTCCTATCCTCATTTTTAGGCATGTTTGTCTAAGGAGGATGTATGTCTGACGATATATACAAAATCCATAGGTCTACAACTGAACCGTTCCAATTCTATAGAAAATTATGGAATCGTAAAGTACCATGTGGTTCCAAATAGTAATTATCAATTTTTTATTTTTTATATAAAATATTAATTATTTTTAATTATTTCAGAATCAAACCAAAAGTGCTTAATGTTGGTTTCGGTTCAGTTCAGAACCACAGAATCATTCGTCAATTCTGACTTTGATTTTGATCAATTCAATTTCAATTTGATTCTAGTTCGAATCTAACTATAAGAAAGATTAATCAAGCTTATTACTAATACCTTTCTAATTTTTATAGATCAATTTTATTTACTCACTTCAGCATCAAAGAGGACACCTCAAAATTTTCAGTATGTGACATAATTTTGATTATAGAAATAAATCGAGTCAATTTTAGTTTTAACTAAAATATTCGAACTGATTAATGTATTATTATACAAGTAATAACCTTAAATTTAAATTCACATACCAGGATCATCATTTGATGTCATATTTTTTTTTTTTTAAAAACTTGAGTCGTTTAATCAACTGCTTTTGCTCATCTCAACATATATATATATATATATATATATATATATATATATATATATATATAATCCTAATATGTTATTATCGCTCTTGATATATAAAAGAAACTGTGGTACAGCTCATCAGAGATTTATCTACTTACCCAAAACTTTCTTAAATTTTTTTAAAAGTATATTTATTAAAAATTACACCTTGCATGCAACAAACAATAACAGACTCAAATGTATTTTTTTGAATTTCAAGTTCCTTTTTATAAAATATGTTTATAAAGAAAAATGCACTTTCCATGCAACAATAAGGGCCTCTAATACTCCACAGCTACTTGCACATACAGTGGCTAACCGGTGATGTTTCCTTACCAAGTTTTTAAGCTCTTATTAAATATTTCCATAGCACTTGTAACTGTTATTTATATAAAGCTTATGGCTCACAAAAGCTTCTATTTCACAAACGCTGCACTAACCAGTGACATGTTTCCTTGGAGAGAATTTTAAGCTTCTATTGAGATTTTACAGAGCACTTGCTTATATATATATTTTTTTTATGACTGCTGACGGCTCACCAATTGCTTAACTCTTCCTTGTGGGCGTTGAATTCCACATCCTCCAACACGACTGGGTCAAAATAATAAACAATCTATAAAACCCCCAAATCTCATTCTTATATCAAATCTTTAACCAATCCTTATAGCTCTCTCTATTTGCGATCTCATTTACCATAACATTCACTTTCTCCTAAGTCCTCTCTAGTGCACTATTTGAATTCAGTAATTGTAATCATAACTGAAAAGGTCAATACATCTAACCTCAATATTATGTCCGAGGATAATTTGAAAAGCTAAGTTGTGCCAACTCAAAAAAGTTAAAACTTCTTCGTACAACTAGAGGGCGTCGATATAGTAACCAAAACAATTAAGTCGGATATCTCTAAACTAAATTTATAGAATATCTGAAATTCTAGTGACTCATTTCAAGTGATATGCAATTATTGCTCTAAGTTTTTAAATTTAAAGGCGTAGATATGAGATATTAAAGAAGTATATTGAGAAGAAACATTCTACACAAGTTGGTACGGGTAAAAATTAAAATTAAATTTTTAGGAATCCAACTAACCCTTCTTTCATTCTTCTTTTTAAACAAATCATAAAGAATTAGCAAGATTTTTTCTATCAAATACCTCTTATTTCATTTGGGTGAAAAATTAGATTTTGTAAGTTATCAAAATATTTTACACCTTACTGCAAGTGTTCCTTGATCCACTCTCATACATGTTGTTCACAAACTCTATGAAAAATGTAAAAGAGATTTACAAATTTTATTTTGAGCTTTCAATAGATATGCTTCAATTTATTCTGGTATATAGGTTGATCCTTCACAACTGCACTCTTATATGAGAATCACATGCTATTGGATTGATAGTGATTGGATCATAAATAAAATACAATTACATTTAAAATTTTTGATTAATAACCTACTATTGATAATCATTTTATATTAACCAGATTTTTGTGATATTTTTTCTCATATTAAGTGTTCATTTCATATCATAAACTCATACCTTCAAGAAGGGTTTAAATATCTTAATTATTTTTTTTAATCCCAGTAAGCAAGTAAAAAATTTCTTTTTTGAACTCATCTACAAGTAATGACAAAATGGACAAGATATTGCAAATTAAACGATAAAGGGCCCAAAAGATTTTCCTTGGAATTCAACTTATGAATTACTTAATGAGAGTTTTGAATATTAAGAATTCTTATATATTTTTATTATAAATAATATAAAGCAAATAAATTTAACATTGAAACATTTATAAAAATTAAATATGTTAAAAGATTGTAATGATGTTACTTATAGTTTATCTACTAATTAGTATCCTCTTGTTCATTTATTTTTAATAAAATATTTTTATATAATTGAAGCATTAGAAGAATATAAAAATGATAATGAATTAAATATGATTATTATGTGAATGAAAACTAAATAAATGAATTATTTTCTAGTTATTCCATGTATTTATCTTGTTGATTCTGTCTTTGATCCTCATTATACAATAGATGGTTTGTGTGATTATTTGAGTATTTATTATGAATGTTTATATTTAGATGTTGAAATTAGTAAAAATTGAGAAAAGTTAAAAACATGTTTAAATCACAGAAAGTATTTATTATGAATATTTATATTTAGATCTTTTTATATTATATTTTATGAACTCATTTTGAAATTAATTGCATCCTTTCTTTTAAAATTCAATCTCAAAAAATTTTAAAAAATTATGTTTTCATGAATTTAATTGTTCGTTGCAAACACTGCTTCAATTTAACAGCAAAAACAGGAAAATTGCTTAAAATCACCTTTATCCCTACCAACGTGGTCTTCCCGAATCTTCTACCATTCCTATAATTACAGCAAACTTTGGGCCCGTGTGTGAACAACTTGCGATAATGACTTCTTCTATCCCAATTCAGGTAACCGAGTAGCTCTTTAAATATTAACGTTCCAATTAGCATTACAGGAGACCATCTAGGAATAAATTAATTGACATTAAAAAAACATAAAAATTCATTCATTTTATTTGAAATATTTTAATAATTAGTAGATTGTTATATTATATAATTAACAAATCTTTAGTCCAAATCCGTACAACAAACATAAACAAATTCATAAAATATTTTTAAAAAATATAAAAAAATAGATGAATTCTCGAAAAATACCTTTTTGAAAATTTCTCAATAAATTTTCTTTTTTCATTTTTTAAAATATTTCCTCTTTATATTTCCTATTTATCGTAATCCCGAAATACTTGTACCCGAACAAGATAGTGAATCGGTTCAATCCCTTCATATATAAGATTCATCAAGTAGTTATTAATATTTTAAAATAAATTTATACTATTATTGATATTTTCATTAAAACATTATAAATATATTAGAAATATTATAACAAAGATAAATTGATTCAAAACTTAATGAAATCAGTTCTTGTAGAAAATATGATTTCGAATAAGTATGTTTATTGGTTTAAAAATAATAACAACCAAATAGAAAAACCTATGTTATAATATTTTGAAACAGATTTATAATAGGTTTTAAAATATTATAAAATTTATTTTAAAAATTATAACTCAGGAACGATGTCGGTTCACCTATGGGCATATCTAAAAAGACAAAGGAGTTGTAAGTATTATCTGAAAAATATGAAAGAAAGATATCTGAAAAATATAAAAATGGGATATGACTTAGAAATAAAAAAATCCAAAAAAGGAAGTTTCTGAGAGTTCGCTGAAAAAAATCATCAATTTAAAAAATTTTCCGGATCCAAGTGAGAGGAGGAGGAGACGAAGTGAATAGAGGACACAGGGGTTGCCTTCAATCCCAATACCAACCCTCCACCCTTCTTCAAAGGACGGTCTCCTCCTTTGACCACCTCCCCACCTCCACCCCCTCCTTCCCTTCCCCACACCTTCCTCCACCCTTCCCTCCTCCTCCTCCTCCTCCAATCATCACTCCGAGCTCTTAATTCTACTTTATAAGAAGACATCATCAATCTACTTTCTTGATCCATTGATGGTTATCCCTCGAAGCCTAACCCCCCAGGGCAGGAAAGAATGGGCGCATGCTTCTCCGCGGACACCAAAGTAAGCGGCGGCTTCAGCAGCGGCGGCATCGTGCCTACCCGCCTTAGGCCGATTGGTCAGCTGCAGAAGCAGCAGCAACCGCAGCCAGAGCAGAATAATCAGGCACCGCGGGAGAAGCAGCAGCAGAAGGACAGAGGACTTAAGCGGCGGCCGTGCGGGCTTGTGTCTTGTGGCAAGAGGAGCGATTTTGGGTATGCGAAAGATTTCGAGAGCCGGTATTCGATCGGGAAGCTGCTTGGGCATGGGCAGTTTGGGTATACATTTGTCGCCACCGAGAACTCCACCGAGGAGCGGGTGGCGGTGAAGAGGATAGACAAGAATAAGGTAATTCTGCAAACGCTTATTCTTGATTTGGTTTAGATTAATTTGGTATTTCTATTATTCTTTTTGTTTTTGATCGTGAACTGCATGAGCTTTGCAATTGGGATTGGGGTGGTAAATTGATACTATCATTTTTCTGATGCACACACAAAGTAGGATTCACTCGTTTGCAATTCTTGTATAGTTTTGTTCAGAACTTCATTGATAGGTTGGAACTTCTTCTTTATGTCGCCCAATGAATTGATGTGATTGAAGAAAGATCATTTTGGGCAAATTTGGACAATCACTGTTGCAGTTGATATCTTCTAATTGACTTGAGTTCCCAGGTTCAGTTTCCATAATAAGGTGTATGCTGGAGCTGCTAGGTATACAACCTTTTTTTATTGATGATAAACAAAAGATCCTTCTCAGAGTTGTGCTTGCCTTTGAATAGGGTAATAAGCTCTGCAAAATTAACTGACTGTGCATCCCTTCTGAGTGAAATGAAATATGCTTCCTCTTCACTTATGTGTGCTATTTGTAGGATCAGTTTATCTTGGAAATTTCAGCAAGCTCGTATTTTCATATGTGGATTTTTATCTGAATAACAATCATTTGAAATGGTAGGATTTCAACAATTAGCAGTGTGTACGATAACCTGGAAAGGTTTGGTTCTGTTTCCCTACAACACAGTTCAAACTTATGTCTTGAGAGAAAAATGTGAACAACCAAAAGTGTAGAATCTTTGTGATGCAGTAACTTTATTCATCATTAATCATTGTGAATTAAGGAGATCCTTGACTAGCTACATGCCTCCTGCTCAGTGTCCAACTTTGACCACCTAGCTGGCTCCTCAAGTTGGCAAGTACTTCCAAGCTCCAAAGTTTATTTGTCATCTCAATTAGCGATCAAGATAAGCTCAAATTAATTGGAGGACAGATTATTCCTGAGAAATATTTCTAACTGTTAACACCTTAATAATAAAGTTGGAGAAGTCCAGTTAATATCTGAAGAGGAATGAACAATTTTAGCTTATTAAGTAGACAATAGTCTTGGTTTATCTTGTAGTCTATATTGGAGGTAGGGAGGGGGAGAGAAAGATTATTGCCAGAATATGTTTTTGACAATCAACACTTGAATTATGTTCGAGACCTTGTCATTGTCAGGCCACTATAAGGTCCTGAGATCAAAAAACTACCTTCACTACCTTTTCATCTTAATTCATATATTTTAGAAACTCATAGAAAGTTGTCTTTCTATTTTAATATTGGTTGCTCATAAAATGTTTTCTTTCTGCTTTAACATGATTGTAGATCATGTGAATGAATGCCAAATTTGGGGAATGTAGTTTGGGAGACTGTAATTACTATGAATTTGCTAGTTATTGTAAAAGATGATGTATCCGGTGCACAAGGCTCCCTCCAATAGGGGGTTTTGGGGGGTTAATGTACTCCACCTTACATCTAAATATAGTGAGGCTGTTCTGTGACTTGAACCCTGGTCAACAGCTGATAAACCATTTGGTTGAGGATATCTTTTGAATTTATAAAATATCACAAGGTTATTATATCTTTATTACAATCCAAGATCTTTTGCAAATGTTAGACTGGCCAGTGAAGGTTCATTTGGTTTTAATTTAAGGAACATGCTGAAAATTATATATTCATTATATAGATTTTCACAGAATTGTTGGAAGAAAAAATGTTATAATTTCACAAGCATATGTTACTCAATGATACCGGCGAAGGGAGAAAGAGGAATGAATTTGAAAAAAAAAAGAAACCGATAGTCGAGTTGTATTTGCTGGAATAAAATCGATAAATAGTTCACCGCCAAGTTTAAAATCACAAAGAGATACAATAGTTCACCACTCCAAGGATATTAAACAAAGATACAGAACTGTTACAAAAGACTCACTACTCAAATGAAGCATCCAAGAGATACAGAGTTTACGAGAGTACTCAAAGAGCTTCTGCCAATACCATTAGATTTCGAACTTCTTTCTAGCCCTAGAACACCAAAATAAGTACTAGTGCAAGAAACAACCCTTCATGCATAGGAAACTATAAAACTAAATGCTTTACTAGTAACTTAACCCCTTTAATGCATTCCTTGGTCATGAAGGAAAGCACCTTGAAATAACTTTAACTTTGTCTAAAGAATATGCTCATGAGTTGTCTTGAGTGGGCTGGGTTAAAAGCTATGAGACAATATTGTGAACCGTAGGGAATACCATAGGATTAGCAAGATCGACACATGCTGATTGTAGCAAATTAGACACTCCCGTGTCATTCTATCCTAGTTGAAAAAGACTTGTCTTTAAGTCTTCATTTGTTCCATCACCATGATAAGGATTTAAATTAGCTACATTAAATGTTGATGACACCCTATAACCTTCAGCTAACTCGATCTTGTAAGCATTTTTGCTAATTCTCTTAAGCACCTTGAATGGGCTATCAGCCTTTGGTTTTCAATTTCCCAAATTTTCCTGGTGGAAACATCTCATTCCTTAGGTAAATTCAGGCTAAATCACCTGTATTAAACTTTATATACTTTCTATGTTTGTTGACAGCTTGCATGTAACTCTCATTTTGCTTCTCAATGGTTGCTTTAAGCCTTTAACACTCCCATGCAACTTCTTTATTTACTTAGCCCTCTCGTTGTCATCTCCATTAATTTGCTTAGTTGTAGAATGAGGGATTAAGTTCAAAGGAGCAATAGGATTAGCATTATAAACTAAGGTTTGACTTATCGATCCGTACCGGTGTATCGATATCGTCGGTACCGGTATGGGACCAGTACCGGGTGGTATGCACAGTGCATACCGCCCAGTATTAAAATATAATATAATATTTTTATAATATAATATTATATAATATAATATTAAAAATATTATAATATTTTAAAAAGGAAAGGGCGTCCTCGAACGTCGCCTCGATCTTTCTCCTCGCGGGAGACACTCCATCTCCTCGTGCGAGAGCATGCATGGCACGGCGCGACGACAAGCGAGGATGGCGCGAGGTATTCTTTCTTTTTTTCTTTCTTTTCCTCTTCTTCTTCCCTTTTTCTTCCTCAATCGATCGTTGATGGTCGATTTCTCTCTCAATCGACCGCTGACGGTCGAAATCGACTACCGATGGTCGATTTTTGACGGAACCGCCCGGTAGCGGGCGGTCCGCGTGCCGGTAACCTGGCAGACCGATATGTACCGCCTGTACCGGGTGGTACAGGTCAAAATTGCAAACCTTGTTATAAACAACCTAAAAAGGACTCTTACCAACACTATGATGCAAGGAATGATTATAGACAAACTCGATTTGTAGAAGAATGAGATCCCATTGCTTAATGTTCTTGCCAACATAGCTTGTAAGCAAGTTTCCCAAGCTTCTATTTGTTACCTCTGTTTGTCCATCAGTTTGTGGATGATGAGAGCTACTAAAATTCAAAGATGTACCCAACTTCCTCCATAGAGTTCTCCAAAAATGGTTAAGAAATTTTGAGTCTTGATCAGACACCATAGTCCTTGGAATGCTATGCAATCTAACAATCTTCTTGAAGTACAAATCAGCAATATGAGATGCATCATTTGATTTATTACAGGGAACAAAGTGAGACATTTTCGAGAACCTGAAGGAATTTTTGTTCCTTTGAGTTCTTGGTAGTCCCAAGACAAAATCAAGACTCATATCCTCCTATGGAGCATTAGGCACTGGAAAGAGAGTGTACAAACCTGAATTTTGGCTTATTATTTTTGCCAAATGACATACTTAGTACTGCTTTTTAAGTCTCTCAACATCTCTGAACATCTTAGGCCAATAGAATTTGATTGAACAAGAGCTAGAGTCCTGTCCTTGTCTAAGTGTCCTCCCAAAACACCACCATAAGATTAAGCCAGAATTACATGTCTCAAAGGACAAGATGGAACACACAAGGCATTAGCTCGAAAAGGAAATCCATCAAAGATAGAAAATTGGTGAAAAGAACCTGATTTGCAATTCTGTCATATTGAGCCAAAATCCACATCATTCACATAGAGATCTTTGAATGTCTCAAATCTAAGTACCTTGACTTCCATGGCTGTTAACAAAGAATGTTTTATGCTCAATGCATTAGCAACTACGTTTTGAATACCAGATTTGTGCTTGATGTAAAGTTATAAGATTGCAAGAACTCCACCCAAGCTGCATGCCTTTTGTTTAGTTTGTGCTAGTGATTAATAAACTTTAATGCCTCATGATCAGAATATAGGATAAATGGCTTGGCAAGAAGATACTGACTCCAATGAGATAAAGCTCGATTAATGGCATAGAACTCGTTGTCATAGGCAGAATATCTCCTTCTTGTATCATTTAGCTTCTCACTAAAAAGGGGAATGGGCTTTGCTTTTTGGCTCAAAAAAGCACCAATTCCTACATTAGAGGCATCACATTCAACCTCAAATACCTTGTTAAAATTGGGTTGTACTAAAATAGGAGCTTCAATCACCTTTCTTTTTAATAGCCCAAAAGCTTTATCAACCTCATTAGTCCATTTGAATTTATTACTTTTCAGACATCCGGTGATTGGAGCAATAATCAAGCTGAAACCCTTGATGAATCTTCTGTAAAAGAAAGTTAAACCATTTGAAACTCCTTACATCATACAATGAAGCAGGTGTTGGCCAATTAAGAATACCTTCTACTTTATTTTTATCCATCATGATTCTATTTTTTGAAACAACATATCCCAAAAATACCATACTAGGAGTAAAAAATTCACACTTCTTCATATTAGCATAGAACTTTTATTGTTTCAAAATAAGAAAGATCTTCTTAAGATGATTCATATGCTCTTTCCTCATTCTTGCTGTACACCAATATGTCATTAAAGTAAACTACAACAAAGTCCCATGCACGGTTTAAGTATGTGATTTATAAATCTCATGAAAGTGCTAGGAGCATTAGATAACCCATATGGCATAACCAATCATTCATATAAGCCTTCTCTAGTTTTAAATGCTATTTTCCACTCATCTCTAGGCCTCATTCTTATTTGGTGATAGTCACTCCTCAAATCAATTTTAGAGAAAATCGAAGCACCATATAATTGATCAAGTAAATCATCTAACCTTGGAATGGGAAAAACGATAGTCGATTGTGATTTTGTTGATAGTGCAATTGTCTACACACATTCTCCAAGAACCATTCTTCTTAGGCACTAACAAGGCTGGAACCGCACAAGGACCTCTTTCGAGTCAACCCCTTTTTTACCAACTCACCGACTTCCTTTGAAGTTCTTCATGTTCCTTGGGACTCATTCTGTAGGCTATCTTGTTAGGTAGGACAACCCCCTGAAATAAGATCAACGTGATGCTGAATGTCTCTCAAAGGTGGAAGGTTATGTGGAATCTCTTCCGATACAACGTCTTGAAATTCCTTCAGGATTGGTTTCATTGTTTGCTGGTGGCTCTTTTGTGATATTCATTCTCCTCTCCTATTACTAGAGCTAAAACATGATAAACCCCTTTCTAATTCACCCTTGCATTTACCATATGACATAAAAGCACTAACTTTCTTCTTTGGTGCATTGATTTCAGAAGGTTGTAATGGAGCTAAAATAGTCTTCTTTTCATTCACCTTAAAAGAATAAGTTTGTTTGTAGCCATCATACAGTACCCTCTTATCATAATGCTAAGGTCTACAACAGCAAATGACAAGCATCCATAGGAGCAACATCACACCATACTTCATTTTTATAATACTTTCCAATAGAAAATGGAACTAAATATTTTTTAGTTACCTTGATGTCATTTTCTTTTTGCAGCCAGCATAATTGGTAAGGATGTGGATGAGGGATTATGTCCAACTTTAGCTTTTGTACCATCTCCAAAGATACAACATTCTCAACTATCAATTATCACCGAGCACACCTTGCCATGAGAACCGCAGTTGGTATGAAACACGTTCTTTCTCACCCAACTTTCATCATCAGCCACATAGGATACCTGTAAGGTATGTCGTAACATAATAGACAAACCATGATCAGCATAAGTAATCTCTTCTTTATTATCATCATATTTTGATTCGTCATTGGCTTCGTTTGCTTCTCTATCACTATGTTCTTCAACCAATGTGACAACTCTTCTATTTGGACAATATGAAGCAATATGCCCAAAACCATGACATTTGAACCATTTTTTGCCACTTGCTGTAGAAGAAATAGGTGGTTGTTTGTTGCTAACTGATCCTTTACCCTTGTCTTGCACATTCGAACACTACTTTGTTTTGGATAGTAGGCTTGGAATTTCCCCCTCTCGTATAACCATCTTTCGCCCTGTATCGAGAACCCTTTTCGAACTTTTACTGCTTCTCCACTTTTAAAGCCAGCCAGAGAAAAGAAGATATTAGATGACATGAAAGAAAAAGAATACCAAAATCATTATGTTTCGAGGATTAACTTGTAGAGATGTACCATACCTCTCATACTTAGATGTTGGAATCACACATCGGGAAAAAATTGTGGTCTCATGTCATTTACACTTAACGTGGGAACATATTCAATCAGATAGTCTATGATGTTTCTAGTTATGTTCTCCACTTTTTAGCAAGGTTTGCCGTGTCGCCCTATACTGCTCAGTATAGGCGATATGTACCGGTTTGACAGGGTATCGGTATGCGGACCACCCCATACCAAGCGATACAGATTTAATATATAATATTATATAATATAATATTATATAATATAATACAAGTATATATTAAAAATTAGATAAAAAAGAGGCGTCGCCTCGCATCGTGGGAGAGACGAGGCGGTGCCTCATCTTCTTGCGCGGGGACAAGGGCGAGGCGGTGCCTTGTCTTCCCGCGGGAGCGAGGCAGTGCCTCGTTCGTCCACGGGGACGAGACAACGCCTTGTTCTCCCGTTAGAAGACGAGATGTCGCCTCATTCTCCCGTTGGAAGACGAGACGTCGCCTCGTCTTCCAGCTCAGGGACGAGGCACCGCCTAGTCTTCCCGTGCAGGGACGAGGCAGCGCCTCGTTTCTCCTGCGAGGCTAGGCTATGCCTCGTTTTTTTAATATTATATATATTATATTATATTACAAAATATTATATTATATTTTAATGTATTGTGTGGTACGCACTATGTATACCACTCGATATCGGGTACCGTACTATACAGATCAGATATCGGTACACTAGTACAGACCGATACGGCGAACCTTGCCTTTTAGATCCTTAAATACTTCTATAAGAAGGAAAGATACAACAAAGAAAATTACATCTCATGGATCAAGACATATCAATCATTACTTTTTTTGTTCTTCGGAGAAAATAAGTTTCTAGTATGTTTCGACAAATAAATTTTTCTTAGTTTCGAGCGGTACGCACTGTGCATACCACTCGAATCTGCATCATATCGACGATATCGGTACGTTGGTACGGACCGATATAGCAAACTTTGATTTTTAGATCCTTAAATACTTCTATAAGAAGGAAAGATACAACAAAGAAAATTACATCTCATGAATCAAGACATATCAATCATTACTTTTTTTTTTTCTTCGGAGAAAATAGGTTTCTAGTATGTTTCGACAAATAATTTTTCCTTAGTTTAAGATATTTGATATGCTTCCTTTATAGAATCTTTAATCATTTTGAAACTTCATTATAATAATGGAATTTTCAATTAAACCCAATTAAGCTTTGAAATTGTCTTTTTTTTCTATATAATTTCCAATTATCCTTTTTATTTATTTTTCTTTTTGTGGAAATCTTGGTAACTAATGTAATATTATGAAAGATATCACCATATGACAAGTAATGACACTTGCAAAAGACTACCTAAACTAATAAAATTAATTTAAAATACAAAATAATCAAAATGGACATATCTTTTCATTATGTAGGAACATAATTCCAGTTCAAGATATTAAAAATTTGGATTGACCTTGATAGGAGGAATTCTTGGTTAAACTAGAAGGAACATAGCCAACCTAACATAGCACAAGCCTATTCATACCAAATGGATGTAAATATAGTTGAATAAAGAAAATATCTTTTTATAACATTTGATAGTTATGGAATAGAGAAAAAAGATATTAAATAAGATGGAGAAAAAAATATATCAGACTCATTTTGGCTCAAGGAATAACTCCCAAGGATGAACGTTTTGTGACTTTATGCTGTAGGACAACATTAAAGGGGATGCTTAATATGATGAGAGAATTAATGGGGTGGGTAATAAATAAATAAAAGGCTATGGAAGGAGAGGGAGAAAAATGATAAAAATGACTTTCAAAAATATTAATTTAAATAATAAGATACAAGTGCTTGAATTCAACACATACCACGATGATCATAAAAGAGAAGGGCTTTGAGACATCCTTTTGGCTTACGTTGTAGAGAGGTCGATCCATGGTTGACATTGCTTACTTGCTCCAAATTCTTCGAGTCAAATGGGGAAAGCTATGGCATTGCATCACTCACACATTTTGTGTGGAATAACACTTCTTAATCTAGTGACTAATGAATCCATTACAATTCTTGGCCTCTTTATACAAGAAAAAAAAATTAAAATTAAATCACATCAATAAGATTTAAACATTATATCCAGTCATTTTTTGAGAAAATAAACATCTAGAATTGAGGAAGATATTTAAGGGGAGAGTAATATGCATGTTTATTTATAAGACAATTCTAGACTGCATAGTAAGATGCATGTTTATTAAGGAAAGTAAGGAGGCCGACTAGGTTAGGATTAACTGAGGAAGATATTTAAGGGGAGAGTAAGATGCATGTTACCTTAATTAACCACCACCTATCCTAGTTAAAGAGGGGTTGGTTGAGGAGGGGTTAAATTAAAATAGGATTAGAAAACAATAATGCAATCGGCCACCCCTAGATTGGCTGATTGGTGGTTGGACTTATAGTTGCATGAGGAGTTGCTTAAGAGTTGGTTGAGGGTAGGAGTCCTCTTAGGAATTAGGGATTGAAGGCCTATAAATTGCCTTATAATCATCCACTTTTTATCATGAATAGATCAATCTTTCTTTAGCCAATGGCTTGAGTACCAAGGAGGGAGGAATCCCTATAGAGTTCCAAGGAGGCCGATCCCCTATAGAGATCACCCCAAGCTTAGAATCCGCAAGGGTTCTAACACTTGGTATCAGAGCAGCGTTCTTGGCGTCTCGCTGCCCTTCCACAGCCATCCATCAGCCCCCTATAGCCGTCCAAAGCAATTCCCATAATTTCTTGAAGATCGTCCTCAAATTCCACCGTCATCTCTACTACCGCAGATCATCCTTTAATCTCCCTGTGAATTGCAACCGGTTCTGGTTTTCTACCTTACTGCTGCTGCAATTTAGTTATCCCTATTCAAAATATACAAAAAAAATTCGTTCCTATTTGCTGCCCAAACTTTTCGTTGCAAAATTTCTATCTTTACGACGAAAGTTACGCCGCAGAATTCCAGCCGCACACCCCTCACTGTTTGATTTGCTGCTGCATTTTTACTGTTCAAATTTCTACGAAATTTCTACCACGGCTTTATAACTTCCTATCCTCGGATCTCCCTTTGGTTTCGTCGAAAAATCATCAAGATAACCTGCTCATCTTTTATGTCCAAACTGCTGCAGTTTAGATGTAAAAATCTGCTGCAGTGCCTTCCCGTGATCTTCGATTTTGCTGAACCTTTTGCTGCCGTTTTCTTCCACGAATTTTTTGTTGGCATTACCTTTCCCTTACCAGCAGATTCTCTTTGAGTTTTACTCGAATCCTTGTTTTGAACTGCTGGAAAAGAATCTCGTCTATATTGCTGAAATCTTTTGACGAAAAAATTCTGCCGCAGTACCTTCTCGTATTCTTTGATCTTGCCAAAACTTTTGCTGCCGATTTCTTCCACAAATTTTTTGACAGCATTACCTTTCCCTCGCTAGTGAATTCTCATTGAGTTTTACTCGATTCCTTGTTATGCACTGCTGCAAAAAATTTTGACTATACTGCTAAAATCTTTCGCTGAAAAAATCCTCCAGCAACACCTTCTCGTAATCTTTGATTTTGCCGAACCTTTTGCTGTCGTTTCCATCCATGAAATTTTTGATGATATTACCTCTTCCTTGCTAATAGATTCCCTTTGAGTTTCACTCGAATTTTCATTGAGAATTTCTGGAAAAAAATTACGTCTTCACTGCTGAAATTTTTTCGACGAAAAATCTGCTGCTGCACCTTTGTCTTTCTTCTTCTCCTTAACCCACCGAAACCCAACTAACTTGCTGCCACCACCCAAGACGTCTTTAGGGCATCCCTTTAGCCTTAAGACGCAACCCTCATAACCTATTTTCCTTACCCTAACAGCACCCAAAACCACAGCCCAAAACAGCGACTATCGCAGCCTATCGATGCAGAATTCTGCAGCACTACCTTTTGGTGTTTTTTGCTACGCCCATATCTGATCCTTACCGAAATTGTTGCTGCTACCTATGTCGTCTTTAGGGCACCCCTATAGCCTTAAGAAGCAGCCGTCGTAGCCTTTTTTCGATTTCCATAGCCAACCCAAACCGCAGCCCAAAACGGTCTTCCACAGCCACCAAACCTTCCACTGATCCTTATCTTCCGCAGCCAGCGAACCTTGCCAAACTGGTTGTTGCCCTAACAGCAACCCTAAACCTTCATTCCCAACCTCAAATCACTGCCACAAAAATCCTTTGCAGCCTCCACAGTACCCTCAAACCGTAGCACCTATAGTAACTTAAACCGCAAGATATCAACCCTAAACCGCAACCTTGATCTGTCACCCTTTTGGCCACCAATCCCTACCAAAACAGTTGCTGCCATCAACAGCAACTCTAAGCCACCCTTCTAACCCTAAACCTCTATCATCGAACCCCCCTTACAGCCTTTGCAACAGCCCTAAACAACACTCTCTTTGTCGAAAAATTTTGCTGCACTACCTTTGGTACTACGTGCTGCATCCACACCTAATTCCTGCCAAATCCGTTGTTGTCATCAATAGCAACCTAACCCATTCCTTTAACCTTAAACCTCAGCCATTATACCCCGTATACAACCCCTACAATAGCCCTAAATCACAGCCCCAACAGCAACCAAAAACAACAACCTTTCAGCCCTAAATCACAGTCATCTACCCTTGATCCACCACCTCTTTCAGCCATCAATCCACCCAACCGTTTCATATCATTGACCCAACAACAGAAGGATATTGACATCTCAGATCTGGAGGCACTCGTAATGACATCTTAAGGTTCAATCAATTCCAAGTTGGAGGCGTTTGAATCACGTGTGGAGGACAGATTGGGCCGATCTCTGAGCGTAACAAAATTCCAGCAAAGTGCAAGTTCAGAGAGGCCTCTCAAAAAGGAAGTACGAGCCACTGATATGAGGCAGCCATGCATGAGGGTGGACTTCCCTCGATGGGAAGGAGACCCAACGGGATGGATTTCGCACGTCGAACATTACTTCCGTCATCACCAAACACTAGAGGATTCCATGGTGGACACCGCTGTCATCCACCTTGAATGCTATACGATGGTATAATTGGCTTGAATACAACCATGGGGCTCCGACGTGGAAACAATTCATGTAGGCACTATTGAACAGCTTTGGGCCGACTAAGTATGAGAATATCAATGGACAACTTGCCAAGATCTGACAAACCTCCACGATCCAAGAATACCAGACCAGGTTTGAGGAATTATCTTACTTTGCTCGTGATTGGTCTAACAGACAATTATTAGGGATATTCATCGAAGGACTCAAGCCGGAAATTAAAGGAGAGGTTAAAGCGTGGGAGCCCCCTACCGTGAAGGCCTTAATCTCTTTCGCCTAAATCCAAGAGGAACGACTAAACCAAGATGCTCGGAGGTTGAGAACCACTGTTAAACTAGTTGCATATTAACCTCCCTCTGCTCCTAGCCATTCTTTGCTACTAAAAAAATTGACGAGAGAAGAGCTACGTGATAGATCGGCGAATTGCCTTTGTTGGCATTACAACGAACTTTGGAGCTGCAACCAATGTTGCAAAAAAGGGGAGCTTTCCATGATAAAATGTATTAAAGAACCTGAAGAAGAGTTTCAGGAACCTGAGGAGGAGAACACGAAGGAGGACCCGCAGTCGACCGATTGCATGACTCACGCTTTAGCCGGCCATGCGAACCTGCAAGCAGCAAAAATTGAAGAATCCTTTAAGCAGCAACCTATCATCGTCCTTACCAACAATATTATGAATGGCAAGGGAGAACAAGTGACCTTATGCAAAAAACATAGGAGTGAAGTAATGACGATCTTGACACAACGCTTGCAAAAGTTTTCTAAAATTTCAGATGCCTACGCCGAACCGAGCCAACTACTTCCTACTAGGCTATACGATCTTCATATGCTGATCTTGTAGAACGAACCACTAGCACATATTCGGCCATATTGCTATCCACATCCTCAGAGGGTCGAAGCTAAAAGGATCGTCCAAGAGATGCAGGAGACACAGATCATTCGGCCATGACCTTCCCTTGCAACGTCACTTTATCTCCAAAAGCTTTGCCTCTTTGTTTGCCGGTATAAACTCTTCCATCCTAGAACCGGCTATCAAGCAACACTCCCGGATCTCGGGCTACTTCCATGACTTCTCCAAGGAGTGGACCATAATGCTCAAAGTCTTCCCTGATGATGACCACCGATCCACGGCCCATGACTGCAAGAAGATTGAGTCCCTCCGGTGATAGTACCGGCCTGAAATCTGTGACACCAAACCTTACTGGATGGAGATTAAAATTCTGAAGGAATAGGAGGAAGGCATTCACACGTCTACCATCTATAGGATCCTTACAGTCACGATGCCATCTACATCTTTACCTGACTTCGACAAAGTGTTTATTATTGATGCATCGGGAGCTAGAAATTATGTTATCTACATGCAAGATGGCCAACCCCTAGTCTACATCAGCAAAGCCCTCACTCCAAATCACCTAAAGCTACTAATCAATGACGAGGGAATGCTAACTTTTGCTGAATTTGTGGCTTGGTATGATACAGGACAACAGCACGAAGAGGAGATAAAAGTAAGTCTTGAAAAATTACAGCTTCTACTTCCTCCAAACTCAGGTTGAGCTCACCCTACCATGGACTTTACTAGAAGGCAACTACCATCACAGAGGAAGGCCTAGCTATCATTAAAAAACTACACGCCAGCTCGCACAAGAAAGAAACAACCGTGTGACAAACGTTGGAGTAGAAGGAAGTTTATTATTAAAGATCAAGTCTTTTTCCATATCCATCCCTACCAGTAGAAATTTATGAAGACTCGAGCCTCACAGAAGTGGTCTCCTAGTTTCTTTAGTCCCTACAAAATTGAAGATCACATTGAAGCCATAACTTATGGATCATATCAGTACATCAATTTAAAAATACAATTGATCCTCCAAGTATCTCACCGCAAATGGTAGTTTAGAAAGGACGACTCAGCCCAGATCCATCCACCTAACATCCCAAATAATGAGGAGGTTTAAGTTCAGCTGATGATCACATGGGATCGTAGGATCGTGATGCACCACTGTCCAAATGCTACTATCCCTGATGGAGAGATACAAGATAATGTTGGACCGTCGGACCACAGTGCGCCTACCGTAGATACCATAAGGAAGCTTGAAGGAGAATTGTAGATCAAGACCCAAAGTTCATGGAGCCTCAGTCTTGAGGACAAGGCTAATTTGAAGAGGGCGGGTTTGTTAGGACTCTAGCTAGAGGAGTCCTAATTTAGTTTCATGGAAGTGGGCAATCATGTAAAATCTAATGGGCATTCATGTAAATCCTATCTAGCCGACCCCTATTAAGGAAAGTAAGGAGGCCGGCTAGGTTAGGATTAATTGAGGAAGATATTTAAGGGGAGAGTAAGACGCATGTTACCTTAGTTAACCACCCCTTATCCTAGTCAAAGAGGGGTTGGTTGAGGAGGGGTTAAATTAGAATAGGATTAGGAAACAATAAAGCAATCGGCCACCCCTGATGGGCCGATTGGTGGTTGGACTTACAGTTGCATTAGGTGTTGCTTAGGAGTTGGTTGAGGGTAGGAGTCTTGAAGTAGGAGTCCTCTTAGGAATTAGGGATTGAAGGCCTATAAATAGCCTTGTAATCATTCACTTTTTATCATGAATAGATCAATCTTTCAGCCAATGGCTTGAGTGCCAAAGAAGGAGGAACCCTTATAGAGAGTTTCAAGGAGGCTGATCCCCTATAAAGATCACCCCAAGCTTAGAATCTGCAAGGATTCTAACAGTCCTTGCCTGGCTCGTTGGCTGGACTTCTTAGTGGCATGAGTTGGGTTGGACCTAGCTACTGAGGTGGGCCGCCCTGACTTGGCGACACCCAGCTCATAGACTAGGTTGCACCTAGCCACATGGGCTGCATTATGCTTAGCCATACAAGTTAGATCAACCTAATTTGGAAGATCAACTTGATGCAGGTTAGACTCGAGCTTGACCCCTTTTATTAAATTAGTTTTCAAACTTTTAAGAAATACTTTAAAATGTTATAGAATAATAATTAAACCTGAACGAATTACCAGGATGAATATTTCATTAAAACTTTTTGTAAAAAAATATTAATTCATCAAAATATATTTCTAAATCTATTTTTCATGACTTAAACAATCTGAAAAATTCATGATCTCAAATTTAAAACTAATTAATTCATAAAAATTCACACATAAATTCTTGAAACAGAGATATGTCTATTTAAATGAATTAAAACTATTACTTTAATCTAAAAAATAAGAACTTTAACAATTAAATCATAACTTAAAAGTATGGTTCAACAACTTATGCTTAAAACACCATTTTAATTCACCCATCATCAACATGAAATTAAATAATTATTTTAACATCAAAATATGCATTATAAATATTGTACCAATTCTAATACGAAGATTACAAGACATAAATCCAAACTTGCATGAAAAGATAAATCAAAACTTGGTTGGTTCTTTGGTGATGTCGCTTGGGCACTTGTGCATAAGGACTTATGTATGCAGTGGACTATCTTGGACCCTTTGTGATGCAACTGTTGAGAGTCTACGAAGTTATCTTTGCATATTGCATTGCCTATAAGATGTTTACTTAAATGTCTATTTGTGGGATCCCAAGTTTGCATTTCAGAATACTGACGATGATAAATTAATTTGTTTGGTTGATTACCAATCACTGTAAATCAACTTGTCTTTGATTTTTTTTCTTGACTATTTTGCCCCTTCTTTCCCCTTTGTTTCTTAGTTGTTTTATTTTTGTTCTTATTTCATGTGTAATTGAACAATAATTGAGATCTTTATCTTTTATTCAATTTATCCCTCTTGAGTTTCCTCCTAGTCCAGCAAGTATCATCAGACATTGCCCTCTATAGATTTTGTTAACGTTGGCAATACTTTGCTTTTTCACTTCTAAGTTTCTGTTAGTTATCACTTGTGCTGCAAAGTTTCATAAGATGTGCCAAGAAGAAAAATTATTAAGTGACAGCAAATGTAAGCTAATATAGATAAAACATCATACCATATTGTCACGGGCTTAGCTGATTTTACCTAAGCCGTGCGGTACCTATGCGTGTCCGTCCGCAAAGGTCAGCCTTCCCTGAGATCTCCTAGGATCCCTTAGACATACAAAAGAGAAAACGGGCTAGAAGAAGCAATTCCACCGGGATCCACAAGTAACTGCTCAAGCAAACACTTTATAAAGCCAGATACAAATTACACCTATGGACATTACAAACTTAGAGAGGTTGCACACAAAGGATAATGGTCAATTACAGACCGAAAGAGTTGTGCAAAACTCACAGAGGTGAGGGGAATTGCTAACTCGAAGGATTCGGTACTCATGCAACGGCTCCATGGCGCCGAGTTCCAATCGCGCCTTGGGATGGCCACGAACACTCCATCGTCCGTGTACAAGCTCTTACATGAGTACCGAATCATTCGAGTTAGCAATTCCCTCACCTCTGTGAGTTTTGCATAACTTTTTTGGTCGTTACGCAACACCTCCCACTTTGTATGGTCTCATCTCTCACCAAGCACCTCGCTTGCCTTGAGCACCATCAAGTTTGGTTGCCAATGTCGTGCCGTAGCTCGAACTCAGCCATCCCAATCTTTGTGCGTTATGCATTCTTCTTCGCTTGCTTGTCCTCGTGGTGCCTCTCGCGCAAAGGTGTTGGCCATTCCTCTGAATGCCAAACCTAGATGCCCACTTCTCTGAGCGACTCCTTTCCCTACACCTCACTGTCCGTTTCCCCCAAACGGTTGCGTGCTCTGGCTGTCCTCCACACAGCCCAGCTAGGTCCGCCACGTTTGTATGGCGAGTGTTTCTGCGTATGCTTGTTACGCTCTGATACCACATTGTCACGGGCTTAGCTGATTTTACCTAAGCCGCACGACACCCATGCGTGTCCGTCCGCAAAGGTCAGCCTTCCCCGAGATCTCCTAGGGTCCCTTAGACTTACAAAAGAGAAAACGGGCCAGAAGAAGCAATTCCACCAGGATCCACAAGCAACTGCTCAAGCAAACACTTTATAAAGCCAGATACAAATTACACCCATGGACATTACAAACTCAGAGATGTTACACACAAAGGATAATGGTCCATTACAGGCCGAAATCACCACAAGTGCTTACAAGACACACTCGTATTTACAAGCTAAAATTGGCTACAAAGCAAACCAAACTCGGGCTGCTAAGCCTACTGCAAGCCCGCTTCTTGCTGTATAAGGTATGACATAAACCGAAGGACATGGACAAACATGAGCATTTTATCGAATACCTTGTTTACATTGTTGTCCGTGACAATATGTCAAAACTTGTTTCATCATCAGTTGTTTTTGGTAAAGTTGTTTTATTTGGAAAACCAAAAATTAAAAACTAAAAATTTTGGCCTCTTGTTTGCTATAAAAAGTGATATTGTATGAATCTTTAATAATCACATAGTAGCTGAAAAAAAAAAATCACATAGTAGCTGTGAGTACTGATAATCTGGCATCATATGATGTCCTTTTTTTATGTAATGCCTACATCCTCTTCAAATAGACATTTGCATTTATCACAACTTTCTGTTTCCTGGCAGATGATCCTTCCTGTTGCTGTTGAGGATGTAAAGCGGGAAGTAAAGATACTGCAAGCCCTGAAAGGCCATGAGAATGTTGTCAATTTTCATAATGCATATGAGGATGATTCCTATGTGTATATAGTCATGGAGTAAGTTTCTTTATAGCGATCTACTTGTTAGCATGGAATTATTGCAACACAACATTCAATTTCTCCCTATTCATTTTATGTCTCATGCTTTCCGTTTATTCTTTTGAGCACATTATTACATAGATGGAAAAGTATCTTTCTCATCTTCTCTTAATAGAAAGGAATTAAGATGGAAAAATTACCAACTGCCAATTCTGATTTTCTGATTTTTTTCCCTTCTTTTAATGTACCTGATGTTTTTTCTTTAAATTAAACTGTTATTTTTTCTTAAGAATATTGTATACTTGTTTTTATCTTAATCGTTAAGACTTCAATATTGTCTACTTGTCTACTTGTTTCTGAATGCTGGTAACTTGTTCAATTAAAAGCTTTCATTTTGATGGTGAATTCAATGACAGATTAACATTCTGAAAAATTTAGATATAGTATCATACTATCATAACTGATATTATTACTTACTTAGGTTTAATTTATACCTAAAACTTTTCACTTGCTAGAGTTCTGGGGACAGCTTTCATTTTGATGGTGAATTCAATGACAGATTAACATTCTGAAAAATTTAGATATAGTATCATACTATCATAACTGATATTATTACTTACTTAGGTCTAATTTATACCTAAAACTTTTCACTTGCTAGAGTTCTGGGGACAGGAGTCTGATTCAACTTCTTTATCTGAACTTTCTTTTGAAAGTTAAGATATTAGGGACAATAATGTGTCAAACTTGTAACTGAGTTTACTTTCTTTGATGTTAATGTCATGTTTGTTTTCTTTTACTTTATCAGGTTATGCGAGGGAGGTGAATTGCTGGATCGGATATTGGCCAAGTAAGATTTCTTGGCATTTTTTGAGTTTTAGGGTTACAGTGCCTCCAATGTATCTTCTTTGACAAATTGAGATACAGTTGGTGTAAAATAAATCATCTATATAATATTACAATCTTTGAATTTATGTAACCTTGTGTATTCTTTGATATATTCATCCTGTGCTCGACGTACTAAACAATGTTTGCCGTTTATAGAAAGGATAGTTGCTACACAAGTTTAAGGGCTTCTAATTTTGATATTATCTTTACAGAAAGGATAGTCGCTACACTGAGAAAGATGCTGCAATAGTAGTAAGACAGATGCTTAAAGTTGCAGCTGAGTGTCACTTGCATGGTTTGGTACATCGAGATATGAAGCCTGAGGTACAATCTGAATAATTTAAACAGGATTTCTGAAATACAGTTTTGAGTACCTACTGAAGTTCTCTTGATTTTGACTGTGAAATCCCTGTCTATAAGCAGAACTTTCTTTTCAAATCAACTGAAGAGAAATCACCTCTGAAGGCAACAGATTTTGGCTTGTCTGATTTTATAGAGCCAGGTTTCTTTTATGAGTCTCATGAAATTTTAGTAGGTTCAAGTGATTTTCTTACACTAAAGGTTATCATAAATGTCTAAAAGATAATATTTCGTTTAAAATTTTGAAATAGTTAATAATGACATGGTACAGGGAAGAAATTCCATGATATTGTTGGTAGTGCATATTACGTTGCTCCAGAGGTATTAAAGCGGAAGTCTGGCCCTGAATCTGATGTTTGGAGCATAGGGGTGATCACTTATATTCTTCTTTGTGGAAGACGTCCCTTTTGGGATAGAACTGAGGATGGGATATTTAGAGAGGTACATTTTCATTTTCATTTCTCAAGTCATAATATAGAAATATGTTAATGTTTCAACAATTCATATGTTCTTTTTATTAAAACCATGGTACTCTTGCTTGCTTCAGAGAAGTGTTTTTATGTCACTCCTGAAGACTTCAGGTAGCATGTTGTATTTCCTGCTCGTGATTCTCATAATGACTGTAATGCCATGTCACCGAAATGACTCTAAAGCATGTTTCCTACTTTAAAACATTATGATTAAAATTTTAGATGGGCTTGTCAGATTACATTACTTGAAAATTTTCTTCTCTAAAGCATTACATTGGTGTCTGAGGATTTTGGCCAATAATAAGCTTCCTAAATATTTGTATCTCTAATTCTTGTGTTTGGTTATCAAATTTCAAATTATTAAAATCCTCAGTCTCAGAAGTCTTTTAGGTGTGGTCTACTGATGCCTGTGCAGATTATGTCTTGACCAATCTGTTTTGCAGTGTCTAAATTAGTTGTTATGATATGGAAAATATCTTTATTTTTTAACATACTTGTAGTCATGACACAAGTTTTCTAGAGTTGTCAAAGAGCATTAATGTTGGTGCCTAATTCTTGATGAGTTACTTGTTTAAAGACTATTATGATATATTAGAACCTACAAATGTAGATTGTAGAAACAGAAAGTTGTTAAGTTTTCAACTTGTCCTACGTGGCAAATACTATCAAATCAATTTAAACAATTATAGATGCACATAACAAAATTTTGGTCCCTTGACAAATTGTATGCCGTGTTAAATGCCTTTTTTCCTTTGATTTTTTTTTTCTCAAATTTGAATTGAATTTTAGCAAGCATCTTATTTTCCACAGAGCAGCTTAGAATTCTCGGTTAAATGAAAAAGAAACTCATGATCCACTTTGTTGGTAATAATTCTGTTTGTTATGCCTAATACATCTCATTTTGTTGTATTATACTAAATCTAAAAAACTGCCGCAGTTGGTAAAGTAGTCTTTATGATGCAGATAGTATTAGGTCTATCTGGGAATAAATAAAAGGTTATGTTTGTCCTTTTGCAGCATATAATTCCTTTCTCCATTTTTTTTCTGCATAAAACATATTTTTTCTTTTTCCTTTTTTGCAGAAACTATAAGTATCCTTGTTGCTGGCTCGCAGGTGTTAAGGAACAAGCCTGATTTTCGTCGGAAACCATGGCCTAGCATAAGCAACGGTGCCAAGGACTTTGTTAAGAAGTTATTAGTAAAAGATCCTCATGTTAGACTCACTGCTGCTCAAGCTTTATGTACGTGTTTCACCTTGAGTTTCTCTAATTTTAGTGCTTCGGTACTGTTTGTCATGGCTTTTTACTTTAAAATTATACATCAACGTTAATGTTTAATCTTGCTGCACAATCTCTAAAGTTTTCAACTGCAGTTCTTGTATACATTCTATCTCATCATTATATGAAACCTCTAAATGATATTATAATTTCGTTTTGTTCGCTTATAAATTGCTTTTTGACCACTGCATTTATACAGCACATCCATGGGTGAGAGAAGGAGGTAATGCATTAGAGATACCACTGGATATCTCCGTTCTCTCAAACATGCGCCAGTTTGTAAAGTATAGCCGTCTAAAGCAGTTTGCACTGAGGGTAAACTATTATGCAGATAGAGTTATATTTTGTATTATTTTAAAAAATTTCTTATAGAACCTAATTCATATTTTATGCAGGCGCTAGCAAGTACTCTTGATGAAGATGAGCTAGCAAATCTTAGGGATCAATTTCAAGCAATTGATGTTGATCAAAGTGGTTCAATAAGCCTTGATGAAATGAGACAGGTTAATATTCCTGAAATACTTCGTTTTATAAAGTTATAAATTTTTAAATTGGAATGCTGAATTTAAGTATGTTGTTGAAAATTGCTGTATGACTTCCCAATTATTTTTCCCTTTCCCTTTAATTTTGTTTATTATTTCATCCCTTAGATTATCGGTTTTGCTTACTGACTTTTGGACTACAAGTTCCATATCGTTCATTATTGAAAAGAGGCATAGATAATAGATCCCATAATTGATTGGCTTCATACACTAGTAAAACAAAATGAGACTGCATCTACTTCAAGATCTTGTTACTCTATTATACAAAATTGTGAACTGGAGTTTGTTCATCAATCTTCGTAGAGTAGAGCTCAGATAATTACTTGAGTAATAAATCTATTCACTGTGATTGGCTATGGTATTACTGATTAGTTGTAGCCCCTATAAGATTTCTTTAGCTCACTTCAGTGGACCTCCTCTTAATGGTGCACTAATGTGTTAAGAGAATATTATTTCAACTTAGAATTTCTAGTAGTATTTTCCACTGCTTTCTTCTTTCTAGTAGTAAATGCTAAATACTACGCTTAAATACTTAATTACATCAATATAAAGGCATGCTTTGGTTTTTGTGTGATTCAATAGGAAAATCAGCATTCTGCTTTTCTTTGTGTGAAAAGTAAAATGCCATAGAACTGCTTTTCTTTGTGTGAAATAATATATAAAAAATTTCATATCAAATGGCTATGGAAGCATTCTTGATATGCACAAGTAATTATCTCAATGTTCATTTGAAGTTCAAATACTTGTTAATGTTATACCCAAGGAATGCAATTTCGATCTATACCACCCAGTACGAGTGGTATGTACCAGTCTGCCAGATTACCGGTACGCGGATAGCCCGCTACTGAGCGGTACCGCCAAAATTGACCGTTGGCGATCAATTGAGGGAGAAATTGACCATCGGTGGTCGATTGAGGGAAAAGAAGAAAGAAGAAGAGGAAAAGAAGAAAGAAGAAAAAGAGGAGAAGAAGAAAGAAGTACCTCCTGTCCCCACGCTATTCTTGCTCGCGTGTTGTCGCCGCCCTCACCCGCGGGCGATTTTTCTCCCGGAAGAGGAGAGGGGACATCTCCCCACGCGGAGAGAAAGATCGAGACGACGTCGTCCCTTTTTTTCTTTTTTTAATATATTAATATTTAATATTATAATTATAAAATATTATAATATATTTTAATGTATCGGGCGGTATGCATTGTGCGTACCACCCGGTACCAGTACTGGTACCATACCAATATCAAGATAATCTCGGTACACTGATACGAACTAGTATGTCAAACCTTGGTTATACCTTATCTAAATCTTTTATGTGCTTCTACGTTTTGATTATATTGTGCAACAGGCGAATAAGTCAAAATCAATAGAAAAATCATTTACCTGTTGATTGTAACTCGAGTTTTTTTTTGTTTTTTTGGCATTTGAGACCCTTGAGGTTGAAGGCAAGATTTTAAATACTAATTGAATACTAGCTTAGACAATGCATCAAATTGGTTGGATATATCAAATAATATATGTCTGTGTCACCTAGTAAAAATGGAAAAATAATAAAAAGCTGTGTACCTAATAATATCAAGAAGCTACATTCTTCATTACTAGTGCTTTATCAGATCATTAAATAATGGATCATATATACTGGTTAGATTGGTTTTATGCCTAGAAGATCAACAAGATAAGCTATTTATTTATTTATTAAGATGATTAATGAAAAAATATAGAGAGAAAAAAATATTTGCATATGGTTTTTATTGATTTAGAGAAATCCTATGATAAAAATTCTAGAGATTTATTATGATGGATTTTAGAAAAGAAAGGTATATCTACTAATTATATTAATATTATTAAGGATATGTATAATAATATAACTACTAGTGTTAGAACTACAGGAAGTTTATCTAGTGAGTTTCCTATTAGTATAGGATTATATCAATGATCTGTATTAAGTCACCAACTTTTCATATTGATAATGAATGAACTTACTAGTCATTTACAAGATAGACATTCCTGGTGTATGTTATTTGTTGAAAATATTGTTTTAGTTCATAACAGTTAAATGAAATTAATTCTAAACTTGAGTTATGAAGTCAATCGTTAGAAATTAAAGGTTTTAGATTAAGCAGGACTAAGACTGACTATATGAGATGCAATTTAAGTAATACTATGGGCTATAAATTCCTCTAATTAAAATCTTTAGATATCTTGGATCAATTATTCAATAAAATCATGATGATTAAAATGACAAGGAGCATTAGAAGTCTTGTGTGATCATAATGTACTTTTGTGATTAACAAAATAACTTTATAAGATAGTTACTAGATCAACAATGCTTTTTGGATTTGAGTATTGCACTTTTAAAAAACATGTATAAAAATTTATATTGTTGAGATGAATGTCTAGGAATTATTAGGAAAGTGTCGTTGAAATGAATGTTGAGGAATTATTAGGAAAGATAGGAAAAAGTATTTGTATTCGTGAAACAGTAGGTACCTCTTTAATAGAAGGATAAAATAGGAGAATTACTTAAGATGGTACGGGCATGTGCCCGGAAGACCTACATATGTGATAGTTAAAAGAGGTGGAATGATTAAGTATGAGGAAAGCTAGAGGAATACCAAAAATGACTTTAATATTAACTACTTTATTGAAATACTCTTAACTAAACTAAATGTTTGTTGTGTCACTTGAAACGGTACGTTATGGGTAGATATCAGTCTGAGTATGGGTTGATACGTAGATCAACTTGTGGGCGGTCCAATCAAAATAATAACAAATTTAAAAATGGTGGGGCCTTGTCCAAATCAACATTATAAAAACAACAGATTAGGGCTTGCGAACGCTTGCCCTCTTCGTGTAAGATGTCGTTGCCTCATCATCGTTGCTTTGCCATTGCTGCTTCGATGCTTCCTTGCCGCTGTCGCTGTAGTTTCGACACTTCCGTTGCCACGCCACTGCCGCTTCATTGTTGCCATTGCTCTTTTCCTATTCTTTCTTCTTCTTTCTCTTCTTCCTTCGTCCTTCCTCCCTCCTTACTTCCTCCACCGCCTTTTCCTCTTCCCCCACTTTTTCTTCCTCACCAGATCACTTGTACGCACTGATGTACCATGTGTTGGTACATCAGTATAGACTGGTATGTATCAATTTGACAAATTGTTGAAATAGGTCCGGTACCTGAAAGACAATCCTTGACTAAACATATGGCTTTTTATAGATCTTCATGATGGCAAAAGATTAATGTAGCTGTCTCAAAATAGTTGGGAAATACAGCCCTGTTGTATTTGTTGTTGTTGTATGTACCGGTCTAATTAGTTTTTTAGACCTGGTTGGCTGGTTATGTGAATGTTGAGCTTGAGTATACGTTGGTACATTGCCCATTAATTAGTAAGCTAAAGTCTAATGGAGTAGAATAATTATAGAGTGACCTTCCGTCGACCATGCATAGGCAAGAGGCTGGTGCATTAGCCACCCTTTAAAAGTATAGTGGAATAAAATATCAGGTTTAGTGTTGCCTTAAAAAAAGGGATTGATAAGATAAAACTAACTCTTACCTAAATGCCTCTTTCCTACTTGGTCCCCTCACCATGACTACTGGTTCCTTTGATATCACTTGTCACTATTGGTTTGACATGAAACCAACTCATTGACTTGATGAGCCTAAAACCATGTGGCTTAAAATTCGTAAGTCGAGGTTAATGGTATGTAGAGGCTTATCTAGCCATATTATTTTGATATGGGACTATTTGGGGTATTGTATCAAATATTTCAATCTATGGATAAACTAGACTTTGTTCATATGCTACTTTTGTTGTGATTTTAACTGTAGCATCTTGTCGCTTATGAACTTCTGTAATTGTTTTTCCTTCAAAAGAAGCATTGGATTGGTGCAGAGAAATAAGCATGCTCTTATGAATGAAGATTTAAGGCTGAAACTCCTATGTCAATGCACCGTACTGGTCAACAATTTTAAGCCCTAGTTACTTCTATTTTATGTTTGCTCCTCCGTGTGTACATCTCCTATTTGTGGACTATAGTGGCTTGGTTGGGTAGCATTTATATCTTTTAACATATATCCTTAGTTTACATTCTCTATCCTCACTCATGACTGTTGTATTTTTTTTTCAATTTATTTACCTTGATGTTCTCTCTTTTTGCTACTGTGAACTAGGCTAAACATATGTGTGCATTGTTTGAACTTTGAATGATGTGATACTTCTCTTTGGCTTTGGGATTTAATTTAAAATTGTATACAGTTTTACTTTTCACATTAAATGTCCTAATGATGTTTGTTTTGACAGGCACTTGCCAAGGATGTTCCTTGGAGATTAAAGGGGCCACGTGTTCTAGAGATTCTTCAAGCTGTAAGTTTGTTTTTTTTAATTCTCATATGGCGCTGTTTGCAAGCTCCCCTATTTCCTTCATTATATCCATTCCCATGGATGATTCTATCATCTCCTACTCTTTCTGATCATACTATTTGGCGAATGTTCTGTGAAATAATACATATAATTAGTGTTGACGTTCCTTCTTTCATGGTGCACTATAGTTGCATACTTGCTGTAGTTCAGTTTTGCAATATGTTACTTTGAAAATCTGGAAAAATGTGTTAAATTTATTTAATAGAAACACAAAATTGGATTAATTTTCTTTTACACATTATTTGTATAAAATATTTGGCATCCTTTTATTTGCAATATTTATGTGTTATTCAATAAACCTAAACCATTCGACCTATCATTTCTTCCATCTACATATGTCAACCATGATAGAGTTAATTTTATCGTAGAAATTTACATTCATGACCTTAATATTTCATTTGCTATATAAAAAGGTCAATTTTTGTTGACACCTCGTACTATGCTTCAAAATCAAAATCATTCCCTGTACTTTAAAACTCGTATAAGTGACCCCCCTAACTATGATTTCACATCAAAGTGACCCCTCGTACTATTCTGTGGTCGTTAAACAAACCCCTTCTGTTAATAAATATGGTAACGACGTTTGTTTTTAAAATTGGGAGGGGTCTATTTGATTTTCAATATAGCCAAACTATGTGAAGAGAACTTAAAAAATCAAAGACACCCCCCCCGTACTATAATATCTTAATCAAATATGCCCCCCGTACTATCATTATTCATCAAATTTATCCCCTGAACGTTAATAGAATGATATTAAGTAATAGAAATGTTATAAAAAAATTGGTCCTAATTTCCAGCATTGTTTGAATTTGTTTTAAATTTTAAGCTTGATTGATGATTGTTTTTATTTGTTATATATTTAATTGTTTTAAGTAATTAAAAATCAATCTCCTAAAAATCTTAACGTGCAACATTGTTATGATTGTTTACTTCTTTTAAGTGTGACTAAATATCGGCAGCACCTCTCTTAAAACTCGAACATATCTCATTTACAACCAATCACAGAACCTACAAAGAACAACAAGATATAACTAATTGATTAAACTATCACAAAGTCAGAAACCTTGTCAACTAAACATGTCATACAAACATCTTATGTACCAAACTACTAGTAATCCAACAACCATGTCAAGTGGAATGTACATCAATAGTAATCCATTTCATATATCCTTATTTCTAACAGAGAGGGTCATTTTGATGCGAAATCACAAGTACGGGGGGTCACTTATACTAGTTTTAAAATATGGGGGGTGACTTTGATTTTGAGGCATAGTATGGGGGGGGGGTCAACAAAAATTTCGATTATTATTTTGCCTAACGGCACAACCTTATTTCTAACAGAGGGGGCCATTTTGATACAAAATCATAGTATGGGGGTCACTTATATGAGTTTTAAATTATAGGGGGGTGACTTTGATTTTGAGACATAGTACGAGGGGTCAACAAGAATTTCGGCCTAAAAAGAATGATGTTGTCCACTATCTATTTTTCTTTATGAAATAGTGGGTCTTAGTGTTATGAAAGATTGCTCATTTTATGATTTAGGTGAACAAAATTTGAGTCTTTAGAATAAACCTCTATCCTTGCAAGGTAAAATTTGAGTTTTACATTATCTCCCTTGTTCACGAGGCTGCTCTTTTTTATCTGTTTGTGCCTTCCAAGCTTTGATAAAAGACTTTCCCCTATTGCCTAACCCTCAATTTCCTTTGTATAATATTTTCATAAAATATTGTCACATTTAGATGATCTAAAGGTTATAAGAGGGATACTAGTAAGCAAAATAAGACAATCACATACTCCAACTCCAACCACAGCTTATGAACCCAGTTCAAACACATGTAAAGAATCTAATATTGCTATCAATCATAGTCTTGAGACTTACACATTCATCAATGTGTTCTACTGATCAAGACAAAAATAGGTTCTTGAATAGAACCGAAATGGATATAAATCAATCAAAGAAACAATTTGTCAATTTTAGTTTATTTTTTTTTCTACATGACTTGGCATCCTAACATGTGAAACACTGTTTCTGATGTTAATTATAAAATCAGAATGTATTTGTCATTAAATTATTTGAACATATTTCAACAACATATATGATATAACCATGTAAACATCATAGTTTGTTCTCATGATATGAATTATGATTTTTGGATTCAAAAGGATTTTCCAACAATTAAAGTTCACATTTCTTTTAAATAGATAGACCCTCATCAAAGTATGATTCATCTTGTTTATGTCATTTTGTTACTCCTTGGTCTATTTATTTTGTTTTAGTTTGGACTAAGGTCAAACATTCTTCTCAACTAAGATTGTGGCCAAGAAAACCCCAAATGCTGTGAGGGCTTCTGGTTGTCTAGGCATTGCAGTTGCTGGCGGTTTCAGATCCTTCTGCATAAGCAGAATGCCTATGCCTAAAATCATAAAGCTATATATAATATGATCATTAGTTTGAGGGTTATCTTGGATGACCAGAAAATTTGTGTATCTCCTTTCTAGCTAAGTTCGTTGCTCACACTTCTGCAGGCTAATGCATTCTTTCTTATATAGCTTATTAAGCAGGACTCTTAACATGTCACCTTGTCTGTGATTATGAGAAGCAACGGAAATAATTTGCTGTCTTGTTGAAGTTATCATACACTTATTAGTAAAGATATTTATCACTTCATTTTTTAAAATTCCACGTTTATATGCTAATCATGAGAAGATTAAGATTTGATTTCTGTGCTTCAGATCCATAAATTTTGATAGCCATTTAAATTTAATGCATTTGTCTCTGTTTCAGTATTGTATATTTAAATTTGTGATGATGAATGGACTGCTAATGTTGCTCTGCAGATTGATAGCAACACCGACGGACTTGTTGACTTCACTGAATTTGTTGCAGCAACTTTACATGTGCATCAGATGGAGGAACATGATTCTGAGAAATGGCGTTTACGTTGTAAAGCTGCTTTTGATAAATTTGATGTAGATGGAGATGGATATATTACACCAGAGGAACTTAGAATGGTAAAATTTTGGTTGTATACTATAGTCCTTATTTAGAGTTCCATAGAGTTCTCCAGCAAACATAGTTCTTCCTTGAGCAATCTTGTCCCAGTGGTTGGTTTCTTGGGTTACCTATTCACTTTGAAGAGCTTTCAATTTCAAATAATTTTAGGGGTGGTTCCCTAAGTGGTTCGCCTAGAAATTGTGTAGGTTGGGGGATCATCCCCTCTGTTATGCAAAAGAACGGAAAATAATTGTCTTTGTATGGTTCCATCTTCATGCATCTTAATGTTGAAGAATTATGCCAAAATATATTAGTTTGTCAATGTCTACCACCATAAAATTTTGAAGTCTAGAAATTTTTTTTTCTAAACCTTATGAAAACTTCCTCCTAAATAATAGTCAGTCTACTTATTGTACATGAAGTGGACCAGTATTTTAGTCAGAAACAACTTCTAATTGGCTATTGTGTTTCATTTGCAGCATACGGGGTTGAGGGGTTCTATTGAACCATTACTAGAGGAAGCTGATATTGACAAAGATGGAAAGATTAGCTTGTCTGAATTCCGAAAGTTACTAAGAACTGCAAGCATGAGTTCCAATGTTCCTAGTCCATCTGGAATAAGAAACCCTCAGAAGTTCTAACTCCCACTGGGTAGAGGAAAAAGATTGGCTGGAGTCATAAACATTGCCATTTCTATCATGTTCTTGCCAACAATTCTGAGGCTCATTATCAAGAGCCATATGAGATGGTTCAGCATGGGTGAAGTCTTTGAGTTGCGAGTGAGAGATGAAAGGATCATTGGTAAAAGGAACTGCAAGAAAGCATTGACTGCTGGATGTAGTAATTTCGTGTCTTGCATGGTACATTATGTGCTTAAGTCAAGGGTCTCCTCAATCTTTCATCATGAATGAATGTGCTGTGTGTATCCGATTGCAAGTTGTTCCTACTAACATTTGTCCAAAGGAGAAGCAACATGGGTGCAATGTGATTCACCCACAAATAATTATTTCTAAAGAGTTTGGCAGATAATGCAGACGATCGCTGGATTGTATTATCTAAAATTGTGAATGCAGACAAAATAATGAGCCTTATCTATCCATCAAAATTTGTGAGTATCATAAAATTTGTCTTGCATTATATATTTTTTTTTGACAAAGGATAAGTGGTAACATGTGAATTTGATTTCAGGATATTGACTTAATCTGTCAAAACTTTTAAACTTTTACTAGCTAAGGTAGCTAGCATCTTCTGAGAAAAAAATAACAAAAATTCTCAGCTAGTTAGCTCACCTACGATTTGAAGACGGGATTTGTCTTGAATTGGATTTGCTTAAATCTCGAGTTTCATATTGTAAAGGACTTGTATGTTGGACATACTACTGTCCAGTCCGCAGACATCTTCCAGTAGCATCCCGTGGAATGAAGCCGATACCAATGTCTTGCGTCATTGAAGACCTGTTAACATTAGCATGAGTCATTTTCTTTTCCCGTAAGCCTAATTACATTCTTTTCTCCGTTAAGCTCTCATGACTTAGGCAGTAACAGATGGCCATTTTGAAAGATGTAAACGTATTTAATTTGGCACACATTTGCAGGATGGTCAGAATCCTATTTATTATTTCCTAATAATTAGCTGTTTAGATGGCCCTTGAGAAAAATAATGCTTTGAAGCAGCTCACGATCCAAGCTAATTACAGTGCTGGATATCCACATCCACGATTCCAACTCGGTGAGTCAGGATAACATGATAAGCCGACGTGGCACTCGTAACCCTTCTCTCCCTTATATCCTCTCTATCCATGTTCCACGAAGCACAGCAGTATGTATGGCTTGTTCTTCTCTGCTTCCTGCACCCACCTCCCTTTCCTCGAGACCTGCAGCCTCTCCATCTCCATCCCTCGTTGCCACCATAGCCAATGCGGTGCTGGGCAGCAGCCAAGACGTAAGCCGCCGGGAACTCGCCGTGATCCTGTCGTCCTCGGTGACGCTGCTGCTCGTCCCGGTGCGCTCCTCGGCCATCGTGAAGCTGCGGATCGCTATCGGCATGGACAAGAAAGACGCCAACGTGGCCGCCCGCGGCCGTGGCGGATCTGCGGGAGGCGTCCAACTCATGGATGGCCAAGTACCGGAGGGAGAAGGCGCTGTTGGGGCGGGCCTCCTTTAGAGACATGTACTCCGCCCTCAGTGCCGTCTCCGGCCACTACATCAGCTTCAGCCCCACGTCGCCCATCCCCGCCAAGCGCAAGACCCGCATCTTGGAAGAGGTGGACGCTGCCGAGAAGGCTCTTATCCGGGGAAGGTAGGCTACCCAAAAGAAGGAACAAGAAGGAAGCCGCGCTCCTAAATCCCATCTCCTCACTTCGGATGCAGTTTTGCTTCGACTGAAGCGCAATCCACTGTATTCGAGTTACTTGTGCTGAAGGTGTACTTAAAAACTCATTTGATGCTGAAAGCTGTGGATTTATTTGCTGACGTCTTTTATTTTACTGGAACAACGTAATTTGCATTGATGTTATAACCATTCTCTCGCTCTTTCTTGTGACTGCTGTTCCCAAATCCAGATTCTAATGCGGTTGTCACGATTAATCAGTTAAAAAAATATAAAAGATGAGAATGTGTTTACAAAGTAATTTTCATATCATTTTATCGAATCATAAGCTGTTAAAAATATGTTGGCCCGTAATTTAATAAATAAAATATTCTAAAAATCATGATTGAAGTCTAATCAAATATCTATGTATTAATATTTATGTAAATCTAAATATTAAATATTGATCTCGATGAAAAGAATATTCAAGATACCTTTATAAACTTTTTTCTCCTCATTTTATGTATTCCGTCTTCTTGCCTTAAAAATAGGCAGAGCCTAACTTCATCAATGACAATGGTCAGAAATAAGAGAGAGGAAGAATTGGATACAAGCGGAGACGAAGTTGATACAAGTATGTCCATATCTTTTTCTCAAACAAATTTCTATCATTGGTATAATTGTTTTTCACATTATATTTAGTTTTTAACAATTGATATGATGTCAGAATCATAAGTTAATAAAATCTATTTATTTTATATATTATAAACAAACTTGAGATCTATGTATGTGATTAATTTTTTTTATCATTTAATCATTTGAATCACATCGTAATCTTATTTCGTAAAAATAATCATTGATTTATTTTTCATTAGATATGCTTATTATCATCTAGGGAAAGATATTTTCTAGTCTGATTATCGTGCTTGCATCATAGGATCTATCGACTTCGTAGCGTTGCTTGTGTGCGGCGGCCCTATTGTTCCTTCCGGCAACAGGACTGTCAAGGGCCGCAGTATGCCTTGGTCGTCGGCCTTCCCTCGTGCAGCGGTTCCCCTCCCTGCAGCACTGCGTGCACCGACTACTGCTGTGGGCAACGGCGGATGCGACAGCCCTGTTGAGGGCGGCGGCTTCCGACGGCCCTACCGGGGTGCGCGGCTGACTGCGGACGGCGGTGCTGCGTTGACGGCACTCGCGGTGGGTGAAGTAGGCCTGCACAGCGCAGGCAGGTGACGGACGGCGACAGCTAGCAAAAGCTGCGGGCTTGCTCGCGGTGGTTCGAAGTGCTGTGATGGTCGGCTGGCGGCGGCAATCCCCCGGCGCCGGTGCGTAAGAGTTGAGACTCGGCCTGCTAAAAGTCAATTTTACCCTTCTACATCAATTAATTTCAATCTATATCCTCAGTTTCGTTTTGTCCTTCAAAATTGACTATTTCTTATCTATATACCCTGAATGATATTACTTATTTTTGAAGTATGTCCGTTAGTGACAAAATTCTAGTCTTACTCATATGAATTGGCTTTCTTTCGATCGACATCCTTTGTTTATATTTTTGCCCTTCAAATTTGGCATTATTCTTAAGTAGCCATAATTCATCGACAATAATATAAATTATGTCATAAAAAATTTGATAAATAATTTTATCAGAATCAAAAAATAAATTATAAATATTTTAATTTAATTTAATTATTATTACCCATGTACCATAATTTATTATTGTTTAATTTAATTATTTATGTTATTTAGATATTAATATCATTATTATTATAGATATTTATGTAGTTATTAAATACATGAGTATAAAAAGAAAATTATGAAATATTATTTATTTTCACATGAAAGTGTGATATTTATTCTTGATTACTTGATCGTGCTTATTGAAATTTATATTCAATTATTATTATGATATTTTATGATTAAATTTTACATAAATTAAGTAAATATTATTTATAATTTATATCTTTAAGTTTTGTTTGATTGGTCATCAAAGTGATAGACTTTTGATATATAAATCATAATAAATAATTTATCTTTTTTATAAATTTTTATTGATCTTATAATCGATAAAGTGGTCTAAATTAACAAATTTATAAAATTATATTTAAAATAGTTATAAATAGTATTAAAAAAATAATATTTATAATAATACATAATTAAGAGATTTAGATAATTTAAAGTATAATCTTCTTTAATTAATTATATAATGAGGAATGATAATACTATTAGTTATATACCTAAAGGTAACATCACTAAGATATATAGATAATATTAGTCTTTCATAATTGTAATCTTGAATGAATATTAGATATATTAATATTTCATTCAAATAAGAAATATTGATGATATCAATATACCTGTAGTATTATAGGCTAGGTTGAGGGAAGAATCCAAAGGTTGTTGAAGAATAAATATTTAGATCTATTTGATTATGAATCATATGCAATATGCGAATCTTACTTTAAATGAAAATTAGCCAATTCTTCATTTAGTGAAAGTAGAGAGAGAGTTACTAAGTTATTAGAACTCGTACACATAGATGTATGTAGTCAACTCAGGACATAGATGGTTACTGATACTTCATTACATTCACTTATGATTTTTTCAAATGTAGACATGTGTACTTAATGAAGTACAAGTTCAAATCGAGGAGGTGAGTACAGAGTTCACTCAGTTCTTTAAAGATCATGGGATCCTATCCTAATGGACTTCTTATACACCATAGCTCAATGATATATTGGAAAGGAAGAATAATATACTATTGGATATGGTGTGGTCAATGATGAGTTTCATCAATTTACTTGTCTCTTTTTAAGGATACGCCCTAAAGTCCGCAACTTACCTTCTGAATAGAGTTCCTACTAAATTAGTAGTGTCTGCACCATATAAGATATAGAAAGAAAAGAAACCTAATCATAAGATTGTTAAGATTTGACATAACACCGATAAGTTGGAATCAAAGACATAATAGTGTAAATTTGTAAGATACCTTAAGGAAACTTATAGATATTATTTCTATCACCCTGAGACCCAAAATGTCTTTGTTACCAAAAGGGTAGTGTTCCTTGATAAGGAACATATTCTTAGTAGAGATAGTAGGAGCATGATAGAGTTGAGCGAAGTTGGAGAACTTAGCTCAAGCACCGTTCCATAAGACAAGTCTATTTAGGTACATAGGATATAAGTTCTAACTTTACATAGGTCAGACAAAGTGTCCCACCCTTCTAAGAGATATGTGGGACATATTAGGGGAGAGGACATAGAGGATATTGATCTTCATACCTACGAGGAGGCTATTACGAGCATAGACTTTGTAAAGTGACAAGAAGTCATGAAGTCTAAGATGAATTTCATGTACTACAATAAAGTTTGGAACTTAGTTGATGCACCTGAGGGTATCATACCCATTGGGTGCCAATGGATCTTCAATAAGAAGGTCAAAGTAGATGAAAATATGAAAATCTATAAGGGAAGGCTAGTGGCTAATGGGTATTGTCAAAAACAACGTGTTGACTATGACAAAATCTTCTTACCCATAGCCATGCTAAAATTCATTCAAATTTTGTTGGCCATTATAGTACACTATAATTATGAGATTTGGTAGATGGATGTAAAATCATGTTCCTCAACGGTAACCTCGAGGAGGAGGTGTATATGATACAGTTTGAGTGATTTGTGTCCATGACTATGATAAAACATTCTTACCTATAGCCATGCTGAAATTCATTCGAATTTTGTTGGTCATTACAGTACACTGTGATTATGAGATTTAGTAGATGGATGTAAAAAATCACTTCCTCGATAGTAACCTTGAGGAGTTGTATATAATACAGCTTGAGTGATTTGTGTTCAAGAAGAGTTCAAACAAGGTGTGTAGATTGCTTAGGTCCAATATGGGCTAAAGCAAGCTTTCTAAAGTTGGAACATAAGATTTGGTAACAAGATCACATCTTATGACTTTTTTAAGAACGAAGGTGGCCCATGTTGTATAGGAAGGTAGGTGGAAGTATTGTCACCTTCTTGATCCTATATATGGATGACATCTTGATTATTAGGGATAGTGTAAGAATGATCTCCATGGTTAAGGCTTGGCTATCTAGACACTTCTCCATGGAGGACTTAAGGGAGGCATCCTATATTTTAGAGATTCAAATCTATATAGATAGATCCAAGAGGATGCTTGGTTTGTTCTAATCTAGGTACATAGACATTATGTCAAAAAGTTTGGTATGAAAAATTCTAAAAGAAGATTCATACTGATGAGACATAGAATATTAATTTCTAAGAGTATGTACTTAAAGACTTCTGAAGAAAATACAGACATAGATAGGATACCTTATGCATCTACGATAGTGTCTATTATATATGTTGTACTATGTATCAAACCTGATATAGCACATGTTTTAAGTGTCACAAGGAGATATTAAGCCGATCCAGGTTTGGAACACTGAAAGATAGTAAAGTGCATCATAAAATACTTGAAAAGGACTAAGGATCTTTTATTGGTATATAGAGGAGGTAGCCTCCAAGTTAAAAGTTATTAGTCATAGGTGCTCAGCAAGCCAATCACGTGAGTGATGACACGTGTGACACGTTGTACAGTCTATTTGTATCATTATTATTATTGATATATTCTCATATTATATTATTTATTGAATATATATATTGTAATGTCTTTGATTCTATGCAATAAGAATTAGATCATGATCAAATCATGATAATAAGATTGATTTGATAGGGAGGACTAATGGCCAGCCCGATATTGGGCCTAGAGGGTCACACACATATGGTGGATGCTTCAGCGGATAGAGAATTGGATATAGATCTAATTAGCCCCTATTCTCATTAGATGAGACCCAACATTGATGGGCTATTTGCATGAGGCCCAATTAGAGGACAAAGGAGATTATTGGATAGAGATATAATAATTTAAGGTTAGTAGGTGAGTGGATAAAGATCCAATACCCACTAAGACATAATTTCCTAGGGTTTTTGGTAGCTTTATATAAATAGGAGGTAAGGACGATTCTTTTGTGATAGGCTACATCTTTGGTTGCCCCCTCCTATTCTCCTTCTCCCTTTCTCCTTCTCAGCCAATCAGCCCCTCTCTGGCGTGAGAGGGCAGCAAAAAAGATAAAGAATCTTCTTTCAAGTTCGTTGCAAGAAGCTGCATAAGAGTTGCGAGACATGGGGCTGAGATTGGAGACGTATCGCTACATCGATCTATCGTGTAGATATTGCTAGAAAGGATACTTAACCTCCTTCATCCTCCCCATCCGAATATGAAAAAATAGGGATATATGATCTCCTTTGGTAAATAATCTCACATGATGTAGTTTTTTAGTTTTATGGCTTTCTACGCACCAATCTTTGTACAATGATTTTAATTTACATAGAAAATCAATTTCGTTTTGATCTTCCATTGCGCATTTAATACTCTCGTTAAGGTTTACTAGCAGTGGTATCAGAGCCATAGTTATTCGTGCAAAGATTGGTTTTAAACTATGTGTGATGAAACTGAATCACATAGAATTATTCTACATATTTGTTGTATTGATTGGCAACGAAGGTAGTGTTGTCTATGGGCGAGGGGTGACCATTTGCGGGCTGGCTGCCTATAGGGGTGGTCACCTATGGCTAAGCCCCTTGTAGGGGCAGTTAGGCTTTTTGTAAGGGTGGTCGCCCACGGTTAAGCCCCCTCCAGGGGCGGCCATGCCGTAACTAAGCTGCTTGTAGGGTCGATCGATTGTGGTAGGGCTGGCTACCTGTAGGGTGATCGCCAGCGATAGGGGCTGCCTAGGGGCCAGGTGGTCGCACGAGGCGACGTCGCCTGCACATGGCGCGTAGCACCGTCGCTTACTTAGGGGCGATGGTGGCAATCGCAAGAATAGGGCAGTAAGAGTTAGGGTTTTTTTATGGTAAAAAGATGATAATGCCATTGATAATTCATAAAATTTTGAACATGTCCTAATTAAAAAAAATAATTAATTAAATAGATTAATTAATTATTTATTATCTAGTAATCTTACATGATGATGTGCACATATGATGTATGATGTGGATGGATGATCAGGAGTCATGTGATGCCCTTGATAATTCATAAAATTTTGAACATGTCTTAATTAAAAAAATAATTAATTAAATAGATTAATTAATTATTTATTATCTAGTAATCTTACATGATGATGTGCATATATGATGTATGATGTGGATGGATGATCAGGAGTCATGTGATGTAATATGTGTATATATGATTATTATTATTGGGGTCTACGAGCCTTCGTTTTTCTTATTTATTGTTGGTTCTGTGTACCTATGACTATTTTGTAGTTACATAAAGAGGTGCGATGAGAGCGTGAAGGTGACAACAGGATCCACGATGTTGTGATGAAAGATCACGTTGTATGGTGATGCAGCGAGGATCCAACAGAATCATTGATGATGAGATCAGCGATCACAGGGCATGAAGATGTGCCGATGCACATATAAATCCTATTGTGAGTTATTAGGCCCGTTGGCTTAGGCTTAATTATATTAGGTGACGGCTCATGATCAGCCAGTGTGGCTTGTATATGTGATATGTGTTGTGCACCTACTTGATATACATATATATATATATATATATATATAGTGTGAGATATAGATATATATTAAATATGTATATGTGTGACAATATATTAGGAGACTGATACAAAACAAAAACCTCTCCTATGATAATATTGTGTCGGTGAGCGTGAGGCAATAAGATTGACCCACGTGGCCTTCCATCATTATTAGGAAGAAATTGAATCACAATATAGGTTGAGTTAGTCGAGTCACTGGAGGCTCACCTATTTATGTGATCGAGATCTTGCCTACGACATAGAGATGTCACTGATGACTGAGGACATGGTATGCTTCGTCGAGTCACTCTAGAGTATATCATCGAATCAAACTCATCTTATAACAATGATGATGACTTAACCTTATGATTGGTCGAGTAGTCAATACTATGATAATTCAGAGGTTGAATATGATGAGAATCACAAAGAATTGTGATTGACAAGAGTTGCCTACCTTTAGGCTTAGTGTAATTAGTCAAGTGACTCAAGGTTGTACTAAGACGCCGATTAAATCCTGACCCCCACAAGAAGTCTATCGAAGACTTTTATTTCACATGGCAAGGGTGTTACATGATTCACTAGAAAAATAGTGGGAGTAAATTAAGATAGAAGTCCATATCTTAGTTAGTTTTTTCGTAAATCTGTATGTTATTTATTTATGCTATTTCTTATTTATCAGAAACATGTTGCTCACAAACACCCTACGTGGTATACTTGATGCTAACCGCCTTACTATTCTAAACTATATGGAATGGCTCCACAATTTGAGAATAGTTCTTAGGGCAGATAAAATTGTGTATGTCCTTGATACAATAGTGCCCACGCTAGAAGGGGCAAGCGAGGATAAGATCGCTCGCTATGTGAAGTATATAGACGATTCCACTTTAGCAAAATGCTATATGTTGGCCTCCATGACTCCTGAGTTACAAAAGCAACATGAGAGCATGGATGTCAATTTTATTCTTCTTCATCTTCACCAACTATTTGAGGAAAAGCGAAGAACACTATATGGATGTCAATTCCATCCTTCTTCATCTTCTAAGCTAAGATGACATAAGGGACATTGGTTCAGAACCATGTCCTAAAGATGATAGAGTGGATCGAGAAACTCACAACTCTAGGAATAGTCCTAGAGGATAACCTATGCATTAATCTTATACTTTAGTTCCTACCAGATTCCTTTTCTCATTTTATCATAAATTTAACATGAGGAAGTTTGAGGTGAGTCTCCCTAAGCTCGTCAATATGTTGAGGGAAGCTGAGAGTACTATCCAGAAAGAGAAGCCAGTTCTCTATATTGGTGAGATAAAAAACAAGGAAGGCCAATAAGACCCTTAATAAGGGCAAGGGCAAAGAAAGACTGGGTTAGGTAAATGTTGCCAAAAAAGATCCAACAAAGGATAAAGGATAGTGCTTTCAATACAGTAAAGACGGGTACTATAAGAGGAACTGTAAGGATTACCTTGCAGGTAAGGTGAAATAAAAACTTGAAGAATCTTCAGGGATATTCATGATCAATCTTCACTTGTCAGATTTTTATGATATCATACGAGTTTTGGAAAATGGGAGTGCTTATCATATATGCAATACGTTGTAGGTTTTAGCTGTTGGGAAACCTTCGTGGATGCATCACATGTGCAGCAGAAATCAAAACAAAAACTGGTTTCCCACGCAGATCAAACCGTTATGCAAAAGATTAGGGTCGTAAGAAAAATACAAAAATCGATAAAATCGCAATGTGAGAGAGATTGATTTTACCTAGGGAGATCGTATATCCCTGTATTCCATATTCAGATGGACAAGATGAAGGAGGTCAAGCGTTCTCCTCTCTAGTGGTATCCACACGATGGACCTCTGCAGTGAAACTCCTCCAATTTGATCTCGCAACTCTTGCTCAGAGGGAGAGAGGAGAATAAGATGTGGTGGCTAAAGCTATAGCCTATCAACCATGAGTCTCCCCTCCTATTTATAGAGAGCCACCAAAAACCCTAGGGCTCCTGCCTTAGTGAGTATTAGATCTCCATCCAATAACTCACTAACCTTACATTATTGGATCTCTATCCAATAATCTCTTTAGGCCTCTAATTGGGCCTTAAGCAAGGAGCCTATCAGCATAGGGTATCATCTAATGAGAATATGGGCCAATTGAATCTCCATCTAATCTTCTATTCGCTGAAGCATCAACTATATTTGTGTGACCCTCTAGGCCCGATATCAAGCTGGCCGTGAGTCGCTCCTATCAGAACTCCTTCTGATATAGTGAATTATTATCTCCATAATAATTCACTCGACTCATCGACTATGGACGTACTAGGCCACTATGCTATAGTTCCCAGATGGTACAGGGAGGATCAAATCCATTGGACCTGTCTGTCCACAATTACTATGCATCTATAATCCCTTATCCAACTAATATCCCAGAGACCGTATATTGGATATGGTACTATTAGGTCACATACGGAATCCGTCACAGTCTCGCTCTAATCGGATTCTCCAGGAGAACTCTTTCTCTTTCAATCCGAATAATCCTGGCCAAGGGTTTGTTTGAGCAAGCATATATGGGATCTTTCTCTCGTGATACCGAGAGTGGATGATCCTCTATTGACACTCAATTGTCTTTGTAAGGTTGGCTACCAATCTCGATAACTAGCTGTACCAGATATGGAACTTTCCAAACCTGTAAGTCTGGCATCAAAGAAAGGAGTACTCATACAAGGCATCCTTGGTGTCTCAAGTCTAAGGACCAAATGCACAACTGGGACTACGGAATCGTTGTCTGACATTAGGTATCATTAACCATATAACATTCAAGAAGCGGATCAATCAGTGAACTCATTCTCCAATGAGCACTTCTACTATATTCTTAGTGTCTCTACATAAGTGGCTATGAGACCAACCGCCTCCATCATATGGACGGGTATATAGTACACCGATCTATCCGGTTATTTCAATGTCCCTCTTGAGTAACCTATAATCGGGATTATTTAGGATTTGTATTCAAAATTGAATCAATCTTATTATCGTAATCTCATCATGATCCAACTCTTATTGCATAGAACCAGGGACATCACAATATATATATAACAAATAATGTGAGAATATATTAATATTAATTATAAGCAAAAAGATTACACAATGTGTCACACGTGCCATCACTCACGTGATTGGCTTGCAGGGCACCTGTAACTAATAATCTCCCACTTGACCAAAAGTCAATCACCTATGTGTCTGATCCCCATCAGACCCCTGTGATGCTCAAATACAATTTGAGCCAACGGCTTCGTCAGGGGATCTGCAATGTTATCTTTGGATGGAACTCTTTCCATCGCTATATCTTTTTGGGTTATGATCGCTCTAATCAGATGGAATCTCTTCAAAACAATTCTGTTGAGACCTGAGTTCCTTTATTAGAGTTATCGTCCTGTCACTGTCATAATATATGGGAGTCAGCTCCACGCTGCTTGGTATGACTCTCAAATCCTTGATGAATTTTTTCATCCAAACCCCTTCCTTTGCTGCTTTTGCTGTAGCAATGTATTCTGCCTCTATGGTCGAGTCAGCAGTAGTATCTTGCATGGAACTCTTCTAGCTTACTGCTCTTCCATTTAGGGTGAAAATAAACCCTGAATTCGACTTGCTATCATCAATATCGGACTGAAAACTCGAGTCCGTGTAGCCCTCAACCTGGAGGCTACCTTCTCTATATATCAGTAAAAAATCCTTAGTGCTTCTCAAGTACTTAAGGATACACTTTACTGCCTTCCAGTATTATAAACCTAGATCTGCCTGATACCTATTCGTGACACTCATAGCATGTGCTATATCAGGCCTGGTACATAACATCGTATACATGATAGACCCTATCACTAAGGCATAAGGTATCTTATCGATGTTTATCCTTTCTTCAAGAGTCTTTGGGACATACTCCTAGAAAGTGATATTCCATATCTCATTGGTATAAGACCTCTCTTGGAATTCTCCATGCTAAACCTTTTGATAATGGAGTCTATGTACCTAGACTGGGACAAGCCAAGTATAGATCTAGATCCCTAAAATATAGGATGCTTCTCCTAAGTCTTTCATTGAGAAGTTTTTAGATAGCCAAGCCTTTACTGTGGAGAGCATTCCTACATCATTCCCATTAATTAGGATGTCATCCACATATAGCACCAACAAGGTGATAGCACTCCCACTTACCTTCTTGTACGTACAAGGCTCATCTTCATTCTTAACGAAGTCATAAGATCTGATCACCTCATCAAATCTTTTGTTCGAACTTCGAGAAGCTTGCTTCAATCCATAAATGGATCTAAGTAGCCTGCACATTTTATCTGGACTATCTTTGGATACGAATCCTCTAACTATATCATATACACCGCATCCTCGAGGTTGCCATTGAGGAATGTCGTTTTGACATCCATCTGCTAGATCTTATAGTCATAGTGTGTTGTAATGGCTAAAATAATTCTAGTGGACTTAAGCATGACTATAGGTGAAAAGGTTTCGTCATAGTCAACTCCTTGTCTTTGACGATATCCTTTAGCTACCAGCCTTGTTTTATAGGTCTCTACATTTTTATCCACTCCGATCTTCTTTTTAAAAATCCATTTGCAGCCAATGGGTGCAATACCCTCAGGCGCATCCGCAAGGTTCCAAACCTTATTAGAGTACATGAAATCCATCTTAGAATTTATGGTTTCTTGCCACTTCCCAGAGTCTATGAGAGTCATCTCCACTGATATGTCCCATATATCTTTCAAGAGGGTGAGATACTCTACTAGTCCTATGTAAAGTTGAAACTTGTGTGTTAGGTACCTGAACAGACTCGGGCTCTGGAATGGTACTAGGTTCTCCAACCTCACTCAATTCTATCTTTCTCCCACTATTTCCACCAAGAATGTGTTCCTTCTCAAGGAACACAGCTCTCTTGGCAACAAAGACCTTTCGATCCTTGGGATGATAGAAATAATATCCCAAAGTCTCCTTAAGGTATCCCACGAATATGCACCATTCCGTCCTTGATTCCAACTTATCGGGGTTGTATCTTTAACGTGGGCAGGACAGCCCCAAATCTTAACCACCTTAAGATCATATTTTTTTTCTTTTTCATATCTCATATGGTGTAGACACTACCGACTTTAATGGAACTCTGTTCAGAATGTAAGCTGTGGTCTCTAGGGCGTACCCCCAGAACAAGATGGGTATATCAGCGAAACTCATCATGGACCACACTATATCTAACATCGTGTGACTCCTCCTTTTTGATACACTATTGAGCTGAGGTGTCTAAGGAGGTGTCCACTAGGATAGAATTTCATTGTCCCTAAGGAAATGAGTAAACTATATTCTCAAGTACTCTCCTCCTCGATCTGATCGAAGAGTTTTAATACTCTTTCCAAGTGGCTATAAGACCAGTCGCCTCCATCATATAGACAAGTATATAGTACACTGATCTGTCCAGTTATCTCAATGTCCCTCTTGAGTAACCTATGACCAGGATTATTTAGGATCTGTGTTTAAAGGTGAATCGATCTCATTATCGTGATCTCATCACGATTCGACTCCCATTGCACAGAACTAAAGACATCATAATATACATGTAACAGATAATATAAGAATATACCAATATTAATCATAAGTAAAAAGATCACACAGCGTGTCATACGTGTCATCACTCATGTGATTGGCTTGTAGGGCACCTGTAACCAGTACTAGCAAGATCTAGGAGACTGGCTAGAGGCGAGATGGACCTCAAGATGGGTAATGAAGCAAGAGTTGTTGCAATTGTCATTGGGGAGGTCACCTTACATTTGCTTAGTGGGGTTATCATTATATTATATGCATATTATTTTGGTCCCTCTATTATCAAAAATATTATTTATATTTATTTTTGACAATTAGTGGATATAAATTAGTTTTTGAAAATAATAATTGTTTAATAATTTTGGATGATGAGATACCATGATAAATGGCTTATATGTGTTAGACACTTTTCCACACATCATGAATATAAATACGTCTAACAAAAAATAAGATAAGGTGAATAATGCATACATATGACATTGTAGGCTAGGACATATCCATGAGGGAAGGATTCAAAGGTTGATGAAAGATGGATACTTAGATCCATTTAACTATGAGTCGTATATAACTTACAAACCTTGCTTTCGTGGAAAGATAACCAATTATCCTTGTAGTGGAACTAGAGAGAGAGAGCCACTGAGCTACTAGAACTTATACATAGTAATGTATATGATCCTATATTGACTCAGGCTATAAGTGGTTACTTATATTTTATTACATTCACTAACGATTTCTCCAAGTATGGACACGTGCACTTGATGAAGTACAAGTCTGAGGTCTTTGAGAAATTAAGAGAATGTAAGAATGAAATAGATAACAAGATTGGAAAGAGTATTAAGACTCTTTGATCATATCGATGTGGAGAGTACTTGAGTATATAATTCACTCATTTCCTCAAGGACTACGGGATTTTATCTCAGTGGACACCTCCTTATACACTTCAGCTCAATAGTGTATCAGAAAGGAGGAATCACATGCTGCTAGACATGGTGCAGTCCATGATGAGTTTCGTTGACCTACCTATCTCATTTTAGGGATGTACTATAGAGATCGCAGCTTACCTTTTGACCAGAGTTCTATCTATTGGTTACAGGTGCCATACAAGCTAATCACTGAGTGATGGCACATGTGACACACTTCGTGATCTTTTTGCTTATGATTATTATTGGCATATTCTCACATTATATTATCTGTTGTATATATATATATATATATATATATATATATATTGTGATATCCTTGGCTCTGTGCAATAGGAATCGGCTCATGCTGAGATCATAATGATGAGATCGATACGCCTTTATACACATATCCCAAATAAATCTCGGTCATAGGTTACTCGAGAGGGACATCGAGATAACCAAACAGACTAGTGTACTGTATACCCACCCATATGATGGAGTCGATTGGTCTCATAGCCACTTGTGTAAAGACATTAAAGATACAGTACAGGTGCTCATTGGAGAGTGAGTTTATTGATTGATCCACTTATAGAATGTTGTATGGTTAATCATACTTAATATCAAACAGTGATTTCATAGTTCTAGTTGTATGTCTGGTCCTTAGACTTGAGACACCAAGGATGTCTTGCATGAGTACTCCTTTCTTTGACGTCGGACTTATAGGTTTAGAAAGTTCCAAATCTGGTACAACCAGTTATCAGGATTAGTAGCCAACCTTATGAAGGTAATTAAGTGTCAACAAAGGATAATCCACTCTCGGTATCCAATTAGAGCAAGACTTGGGTGGATTCTATATATGACCTGATAGTACCATGTCTAATATACGGTCTCTAGGATATTAGTTGAATGAGAGACTATAGATACACTATAATTGTAGATAGACATGTCCAATGAATTTGATCCCTCTATACCGTTTAGGGACTATGACATAGTGATATAGTATGTTCATAGTTGATAAGTTGAATAAATTTTTATATGGATAATAATTTACTATATCAGAAGGAGTTCTAATGGAAGCGACTTATGACCAGCTTGGTATCGGGCCTAGAGGGTCACACACATATAGTGGATGCTTCAATGAATAGAGGATTAGATAGATCCAATTAGTCTATATTCTTATTAGATGAGACCTTGCACTAATAGGCTCATTGCATGAGGCCCAATTAGAGGCCAAATGAGATTATTGGATAGAGATCTAATAATGTAAGATTAATGGATAATTGGATGGAGATCCAATACCAAATAAGGCAGGACCCATAGGGTTTTTGGTGGCTCTCTATAAATAGGAGAGGAGGCATATAGATGCTAGGTTATATCTTTAGCTGCCCCCTCCTATTCTCCTCCCTCCCTCTGTGCAAGAGTTGCGAGACCTGAGATTGTGATTAGAGTATCGCTATAGTGATCCATCGTGTGAATATCACTAGAGAGGAGGACACTTGACCTCCTTCATCCTCACTATCTGGATCTGAAAAAATAGGGATATATGATCTCCTTAGATAAACAATCTCTCATTTGATGTTGTTTTTCAATTTTGTGATTTCTTATGACTTGATCTTTTATACGATAATTTGATTTGCGTGAAAAATATGTTTTGTTTTGATCTTCTAATGTGCATGTTCTCCCGCTTGGTTTTCCAACACCATCGAAGTCGGTAGTGTCTACACCATAAGAGATATGGACTGGAAAGAAGTATGATCTTAAGATGGTTAAGATTTGGGGCTGTCCTACCTACGTTATAAGGCATAACCTCGATAAGTTGGAACCAAGGATAGAAAGGTGCACCTTCGTGGGATACCCTAAGGAGACTGTGGGGTATTATTTCTATCATCCCGAGGACCATAAAGTCTTTGTTGCTAAGAGGACTATGTTCCTTGAGAAGGAACACATTCTTAGTGGAAACAATAGATGTGAGATAGAGTTGAGTGAGGTTGGAGAACCTAGCTCAAGCACCATTTCAGTATCGGAGTTTATTTAGGTACCTAGCACATAAGTTCCAACTTTATGTAGGTCTAGTAGAGTATCTCACTCTCCTAAAATATATGTGAGACATATTAGTGGAGATAACTCTTAATATGTTGATCCTCAAACCTATGAGGAGGCTATTATGATTATAGACTCCGGAAAGTGGCAAGAAGCCATGAATTCTGAGATGGATTCCTTATACTCAAACAAGGTATGGAACCTTGTGGATGCATCTGAGGGTATTGTACCCATCAATTGCAAATGGATCTTCAAGAAATATAAGACAAAGCTGGTGACTAAAAGATATCGTCAAAGCCTAGGAGTTGACTATGACAAAATCTTCTCACCTGTAGCCATAATTAAATCCATTATAATTTTTTTATTTATTGCAGCACATTATGATTATGAGATCTGGCAAATGGATGTAAAAATCACATTCCTAAATGGCAACCTTGAGGAGGAGATGTATATGATATAATTAGAGAGATTCACATCCAGAGAGTCCAAATAAAGTGTATAGGTACTTAGGTCCATTTATTAATTGAAGCAAGCTTTCTTAAGTTAGAACATAAAATTTGTTAAAACGATCAGATTTTATGACTTTGTTAAGAACGAAGATAAGTCTTGTGTATATAGAAAGGTAAGTGATAGCACTATCACCTTCTAAGTGTTGTATGTAAATGACATCCTAATCATTACGAATGATTTAATAATGCTTTCCAAGGTAAAGGTTTAACTATCTAGAAACTTCTCCATGAAGGACTTAGGAGAAACATTATCCTATATTTTAGGGATCCAAATCTATAGAGATAGATCTAAGATGATGCTTGGCTTATCCCTATCTAGGTACATAGACTCCATTGCCAAAAGGTTTGGCATAGAAAATTTAAAGAGAGGTCTCATACCAATGAGACATTGAATCACTTTCTAGGAGTATGTCCCCACAGTTTTCTAAAAAAAAGGACAAACATGGATAGGATACCCTATGCCTCATCGATAAGGTCTATCATGTATGCTATGTACCAGGCCTGATATAGCCCATGCTCTAAGTATCACGAGCAGGTATCAGACGGATACAAGATTGGAATACTTGAAGGCAGTAAAGTGTATCCTTAAGTACTTAAGAAGGACTAAGGATTTTTAATGGTATATGGAGGAGGTAGCCTCCAGATTGGGGCTACATGAACTCGATTTTCTAGTCTGACATTGATGATAGCAAGTCAAACTTAGTGTATATTTTCATCCTAAATAGAGGAGTAGTAAACTAGAAGAATACTACTACTAACTTGACCACAGAAGTAGAATATATTATTGTAGCAGAGGCAGTAAAGAAAGGGGTGTGGATGAAGAAGTTCATCAAGGATTTGAGAGTCGTACTGAGTGGCGTGGAGCCAATTTTAATATATGGTGATAATAACGGGGCAGTCACTCAACAAAGGAACCCAGGTCTCATTAGAAGTTTAAGCATGTTCTGAGGAGGTTTCATCTAATTAGAGAGATCATAGCCTAGAAAGATATAGTAATGCAAAGAGTTCCATCCGAAGATAACATTCCGGATCCATTGACAAAGTCGTTGGCTTAAATTATCTTTAAGCATCACAAGTGTCTAATGGGGATCAAGTTGAAAAACCCAACGAGAGTATCATATGTGTAGTGGAAGAACAAAACAAAAATAGTTTTCGATGTATATCAAATCATTATGCAAATGTTAGTGTATGAAAAATTTACAAAATTGAAAACCGCGATATATAATAGATTGATTACCTAGGGAGGCCAAACATCCTCCTCTCTAATGGTATCCACACGAGGGATCATTGCAGCGAAGCTCCTTCAATTACAACCTAAAACTCTCATAACTCTTGCATAGAAGATGAGGGAAAGAGGAGAATAAGAGGGGGTGACCAAAGATATAGTCTATCAAATAAGAGACGACCTTGCCTCTTATTTATAGAGAGCCACCAAAACCCTAGTGTATTCTACCTTAGTGGGTATTGGATCTCTATCCAATAATCTTAATTAGCCTCTAATTGGACCTCATATAGTGATTCATCAATGTTGGTACTCATCCAATGAGAATAAGAGTTAATTAAATAACTCATATTCATTCCTCTACTCATTAAAATATCTACCATATATGTGTGACCCTCTAGGCGTAATATTGAGTTGACCCTAAGTCCTCCATATCTGAACTCCTTCTGACTCAATGAATTGTTATCCCATAATAATTCACTCAACTTATCGACTATGAAAGTACTAGGTCACTACTCCATAGTCCTTAGATGGTATAGGGGATCAAATCCATTAGACTTATTTATCCATAATTACCATCTATCTATAGTTCATCATCTAACTAATATTCTAGAGATCGTATATTGGATTTGGTACTATCAGGTCACATATGGAATCTATAAGAGTCACGCTCTAATTGGGTTCTTTTGGAGAACTCCTTCTCTCTTAATACGAACGATCATTACTATGGATTTATTCGAGCAAGACCACACGAGATATTCCTCTCGTGATACTAAGAATGGATGATCCTCTATTGACACTCAATAGCATTCGTAAGCTTGGTTACCAATCCTGATAATCGAATGTACCAGACTTGGAACTTTCTAAACCACTAAGTCTGGCATCAAAGAAAGGAATACTCATACAAGACATTCTGTGTCTCAAGTCTAAGGACTAGATATATAACTGAGACTATGAAATTATTGTCTAATGTTATGTATCATTAATCATACAACATTCCATAAGCAAATCAATCAATGAACTCATTCTCCAATGAGCACCTATATTGTATCCTTAGTGTCTCTACACAAGTGGTTATAAGACTAGTAGCATATATTAAATGGACGAATATATAGTACATTGGTTTAACCGGTTATCTCGATGTCCCTCTCGAGCAACCTATGACCGAGCTTATTTAAGATCTGTGCTTAAAAGAAAATCTATCTCATTATCGTGATCTCATTACAATCCGATTACCATTGCATAGAACGAAGGACATCATATTATATATATTCAATCGATAACATAATATGAGAATATACTAATAATAATAATGTAAAAAAACTATGCAACATGTCATACGTGCCATCACTCACGTGATTGGCTTGCAAGGCATATATAACAAACAAATCAGACACATAGGTGATTGACTTTATATCAAGTAAGAGATTGTTATTTACATATGCCAGTGACATGCTACACAGTCTCTTTGTATCATTATTATTATTAGTATATTCTCACATTATATTATTTGTTGAATACATATATTACGTTGTCCTTGGTTTTGTGTAATGGGAATCAGATCATGATGAGATCACGATAATAAGACTGATTCACCTTAAAAAATAGATCCTAAATAATCTGTATCATAGGTTGCTCGAGGGAGACATCGAGACAATCAAATAAATTGGTGTATTGTATACCGGTCTATATGATGGAGTCGACTGCTCTCATAGCCACTTGTTTCGAGACACTACGGGTACAATACAAATACTCATTGGAGAATGAGTTTACTTATTAGTGTGCTTATAGAATATTATACGGTTAATGATACTTGACGTTAGACAGTGATTTCATAGTCTCAATTGTGTTTCTAGTTCTTAGACTTGAGACACCAAAGATACCTTATTTGAGTACTTTTTTTAATATCGGACTTACAAATTTTGAAAGCTCTAAATCTTATACGACCAGCTACCGGGATAGGTAGCCAACCTTATGAAGGCTATAAGTGTCAATAGAGGATCATCCACTCTCAGTATCATGAGAGGAATATCATATATGCTCTCACTTAGGTAAATCCCTAATCAAGCTAGTCGGATGGCAAAACAATTATGGAAAAATATATCATTGGGTCAAAGTCATGGTCGGGAGCTCGCCGTGAGTCGGTCGAGGTTCAGATGATGTGGTTCGGAGCTCACCAAGAGTTAATCGGGATTTGGACAATATGGTCGGGAGCTCATCGAGAGTTCACTAGAGGTTGGTCGGGGTTCTCATGATGTGGTCGGGAGCTTACCAATAGTTCACCAGAAGTTGGCCAAGGTTCAGACGGTGTTGTCAAGAGCTTGCTATGTGTTCTCTAGAGGTTTACTCGAAAGTTTGTCGATAGTTTGCTGACAAGTTATCGGGAGCTCATCGGAGGATGCTGGGAGTTCATCGAAGGAGATCGAGAGCTCGTCGGAGGTTCACCAGAAGGATGCCGGGAGTTCATCGGGAGTTCGCCGAGAGATGAATTGATAACCGGGTAACAAATATTGTATGTTGCAATTATTTACCTTAATTATCATAGTTAGCATCATAATGAGAGTTAGTTTTACTAACTCAATTAAGAGATCATTAGGACTTAATTGGGATTGATTTGAATTTATCATAAAGCTCAATTTAGTAACCCAATGATAGATAAGACACAGTCTTCAAAGATAGTCTCTAAAGAGATACAGTCTTCGAAACTATGTCAGGCGCCAGACTAGGTGGTGGTACCGTCCAAACATAGTCTCCCAGACTGTTTCAAGTAGTGGTACTGCCCAGGCTAGCGGTACTACTGCTAGAATACAGTCTCCAAGGGGTAGAGGTTGTCAACACCTTGGAAATCCCCAAAAATTTAAATTATGCCTTCAATTTTGAAGCCATTTGGGGCTTATAAATACTCCACCCATTCTTGCTTAAGTATACAATAATTAAGAGTAAAAAACTTGTAAAAACACTGTTGTAATTCTTTGATAGCTCCCCCTCATTTCTTCTTATGTAGTTTCTGTTGAAGGGAGAGCTGAGAAAATTATAAAGGTTATCTCTTGAACCTGTGAAAGGATAATAGAACGGTAAGAGGGGTGTTTTGATCTTCACCTATTGAAAAAGATAAGGAGTGGAAGCCGATGGTCTTGAGTGAAGAGGAATCTAGAGTGGATGTAGGTCAATGGGACCAAACAACTATAAAAATTTAGTGTGCATCTAATTTTTGCCTTTCATTACTATTGCTCTAAGATTTAATTGATTATCAACTAGTTCCAATTTAAAGCACTTTCAATATCGGTTTTCTTCGAATGAAAAGTTTTTCAAAACTTAAGTTTTTCGATTAATGGCAACTCAATCCTAACAATATCAATATGAATAATCTCAATGAATTATAGTACTTTTCTTTATATGCAATCTATACAAATATCAAGATCAGTAAAGACTAAATCTTACAACATATTATCTTGCAAATATCTTTCACTAATTTTTTAATTTTTTTCTTGGAGATATGTCTTAAATGTCTACGCCACAATATAAAACATTTTTTATCATTAAATTTATGTATGAATCTAATATTTGATTACATGATCATTACAAACTCAATATTTACGTTAATTCTTTTCAAACCATCATACATAATTGAAAAACTTCTATTGAATTATGATGAGTTTACCAACCAAAAAAAAATAATATCCTAAACAATTCTAGAATTGTATGCATTGCCAAGATTTATTAAACTAAACTTCTGATAAACTTTTATTAAATCATGATGAACCAAACTTCTACGTAAATCCCAAATTTAGATTATTAAAATTAATTGATGAGTTTATTGGATTAATATACTTTTGAGATAAGTGATGAAAAAAATATTTCGATCATGGACACGGACCATCAAAGGACTATGAGAGTCAAAGATTGTGCTAGGAAATTATCATGTCAAAATTTAGATGTGAAGTCGGAATTTTGATCGATGTCAAAAATCAAACTTTATGCTAATGGCTCACGCATCGAAGGATTAGATATTAGGTTAAAATATTAGATGTCAAAAGAAAGTCGATATACTAGTACAATAAAAAATATACTAAAGAAAAGGATAATATGCTAGAGTTTCAAATCAAATATCAAAAGATCAAACGGCATCCCGAAAGAGTATATATATTAAAAACTTCGTAAATGTACTAGATGTGTATCGAGATCATTTTAGATCAATTTAAGTTAGTATTGAACCAAAACAAAATCTACTTGTCAACAAACCATTGGACTTGAAGTTGAGTTAAATTAGGCCTATGAGAAGTATAAATCAGTAGCCTAAACTAAACCCGAGCAATGATACTACTAGGCTTAGGCAGTAGTGATGCTTGAGTCAACCAATTAGCACTATTTGTGCTTTATCAACTTTCCTGGTGGTGGCACCGCCTATGGTGATAAAATTTAAAAATTATGATAATAATATCGTTAAAATCCATATTATGGTTGTGGCAAAAGTTGAGATGATAGTATGGCCCAATATTGATAGTACCATCACTCGTACCCTAAAATTTTGTAGATTTAAATTTTTGGCTCCGTTAGTAAAGTCTTTTAAGGCCTATAAATACTCCACTAAGATTTGATTGATGAAGCATCTATTCTTAAGCTAATGAAGTATTGAAACTCCTATTTTGAATATAGTTTGAGTCTCCTCCTCTTAAATTTAGTTAAAATTCTAAGTTATAGGAGGTGAGAGATCTCTTCTAAAAAGATAGTATAAAAGTTATCTCCTAAACTTGAAAAAAGATAGAGTTGTAACAAGGGTAGTTGATCTTCACCCATTGGAAAGAAGATCGATAGTGAAAATTGATGAACTCGAGAAAAGAGAAATCAAAAGTCAACGTAAGTCGAGAAGACTAAACAATTTTCGTTACTTGTAACTTTAACTTGATTAATTGAGTTTTTAAAATATGTTGATTTATCGACTAAGTTTTAAAATCAATTGAAAATGCTATTGTACTAATTCTCTAACCCCTAACAATAAGTATCCACTACTATCACTTTCAACTTAAGATGATTTCTTATAACAGTGAATATTTCATATTCTTTTTATTTTCATATTAAAATAAATTCTTACTATTAGTAACATAAGTCGAAGTAATATAATTAATCCATTAAGTATTAAAAATAGACTTTTCTAATGTTTGATTTAAAATATATAAATGTCAAACTTATACATTTTATTTATTAATAAAAACCTTATAGTTCTTTTTTATATAACATTTATTATCACAAAAGTAGTATTTTACTATGAAATTTTTTTTATGAGTTGATATAAGATTCATGTTTTAACTTTTTTTAATTATTATCCACTCTTTTAAAATTTCCTATCTTAATCTTAATTCTTTCTTAATATGCATACTAGTCAACTTATTCAAGTCCTACATATACTTAATTATATTATAGTAAATACTAAATGGGCTAAACTAAGAAGGAAAAGAATTAAGAATCAAACTTATCTATATTCATGTCTAATATTTTAAGTTTTATAATCTTATCAGTTATATTGAAGATGTGATTCTGAATCCCTCGAAAGTTCATGATCAGTTCTTTCATTAATATATCAACTAATAAATTATCAATATATTTAAATATATCAACAATAGCTTTTAAATATTCTTGTGTGCTAGTTACATATGATAATAAAGTTCTTATATTATTATAATTATCATTTTTATAAATATTAAGCTGAACCTATTATATCTTTCTAAAGCATTCATTTTATCAATTTATTCCGTAGTATCTTCATCAATCAAGTAGATCTTTCAAGAAATATACTAAGTTAACATCTAATATACCTAGTGTGAATTACACATAGAGAGTATATGCATAAAAATACTACTATAAAATACAACACAATAATATAAAAAATTAAAAAACAACTCTTTCTTGTGGGGTTGAAGATGGTAACATTTTTTTTTGTAAATGGACATTTTTTTTAGGCCTAACATAGGCCAAGTTTGAATCAATAATTTTTATTAAAAAAATTAATTGATTGGCCAACGAGAACACTTCACACGTTAGTTTAATTATATAATAAGAAGTTTCATTTCGAACTCGTCCCACCATTATAAATAGTACTTTGTGCATAGAGATAAAAAGCGCATAGCTCTAAAATTTTTTAGAAGGTGCGTTTCAAAGTGAAAGGAACGTAGTTCAAGAGTCTATTCACTCTATTTCAACGTTGTTCAAGAATATAAATCTTATAAAGGCACCTCACTGACCAATAATATAAGTATGAATAATGCTTCTTATTTATTCTAATTATTTTAATAATATTAAAAATTAATTTTTTGTGGGGGATTGTAATGATTATGTAACAAAAAATCTTAAATTTTCTATTTTCTCTTTCTGTTTTTTCTTCCTTTCCTTCTTTTTCCTTTGCTTTATGTTATTGATGTTTGCATTTTCAACATGTAATTTATGTTTGATCATTTGGGTTTTTCCTATAAAGTATTGAAATCAATCTTCTGATTTAGGTCATGGAAGGAATGATACATATCTTTGTTCTCATCATAAATTCTTTTTTTTTTTTTCCTCATTTGCTGCTTGAATTGAAAGAGATCTCGTTGTCCTTCCATGCTTGTGCATACAAGGACCATTGTATCTTAAGATTATATTCTTAACATCATCTGAGCCAGATTTGCCTTAGGACATCATCAAACATGTTTTTAATTTTTTTTCTATATGTTTTTATTTATTTAAAATATTGCTGATTTATGTTCTAACATGATCTTCTAGATTTTTTTATATAAATATTTTAGAGGATGCATTGCTTCATAATTTTTATATAGGGATTTGGGTATGCCATTATACGTCGAACGAGAATTTGAATCTCACTTAGGATGATGAGAATTTTAGAAGACATCATAAGACCAAGTTTATTTTGTTTCATTTTTATAATTTAGTTTTCTAAGTATTTTATTTTACTCTAACGTAAACAAGAAATTGTGCTCTCTAATTCTTTTCAAGACACGATCGTCTCGTCCAGATCGAGGAAGGATGAAGTCAAACAATATTTGGAAATCAAAATCCAGATTATTACAACAAAACAATTTTACCACCATATATCTCAGTTGCATAGATACAATAACATACATTTTTCTTAAAGAATATATATATATAGTTCATGTGACTTAAAACTCTACAAATAAAAAGGTAATTGTCATAATTCAAACTATGATCGCCTAAATTATAAAGAAAAATAATCTTATCATTATACCAAGACATGGCTTCGTTGCATCGGTACCATAATACCGTAATGTACATTTTCCTCATAGATTGCTCGCAGAGCTGATATCAGTTAGGCCAATTTCTTACTTTTATTTATCCAACCACTCGACAAGTCTGGAGGTACCACCCTACCAAGATGATTGTTTCTATCATTATTAAACATTATCCATCCCATCATTGATCCAAAGGCTATCTTGCCACTGCTTCTTATACATATGTAGTTTGATGATTCAAGCCAATCGTTGCTGCTAAGAGTATTAGGAGCAAATCTAAGAACTTGACTCTTATATCTTCTTCATAGTATAATCGAAATATATATATATATATATATATATATATATATATATATATATATATATATATATATATGTTAAAATATTTATATTTTATCTTTTAATCAATATAAATAAATGTTCTTAGATTGATCCAAAGGACTACAGATTAAAATTACTCTTAATTTCTCTACTACTCTTTTCTCCTTCTTTCTGAAATTATATAAAAGAACCAACAATATAATCAAAGCCTAATTCAAAGAAGATCAAAAGAGATATCGATTAAAAAGAAGAGAAAATTAGTATATTTAGAAAGAAAAAAAAAGATGATAGGTATTAGAGTAAGTGTTCCTTATCAACTTCCTACCTTTAAATGTGATAATTATCAATTTTGAATTATTAAAATAAAAACTATATTTAGAATTTGATATTGAATCTTTAAATGTGATAATTATCAATTTTAGATTGTTAAAATGAAAACTCTATTTAGAATTTGATAGAGAATGATTTTGTTCAGTACGATCTACAGGATCCTAATATTACAAAATATATATTACAAAATATCAAAACAAGTCAAATAAGAATATACAAAAAGATGTAAGTGCCCTTTATATATTACAACAATCAATAAATAAATCTTTGTTTTCCACAATCATAATGACATCAACATCTACATAAGTTTGGAAGATATTAAAAAATATATTTGGAGACATAGACATGGAAAAAATTTCAAAGCCTCAAATTCTTCGACGTGAATTCAAAACTCTTATAATGAAAAATTTTAAATCTATCATTGATTTCTTCTTAAAAGTCTCTTCTATTTTGAACCAAATGAGATATTATACTGAAAATCTAAAAGATCAAAACTGTAGTAGAAAAAGTTTTACGAAATTTATTTTTAAAATTTGATATGATTTCTATTACTATAAAAGAACATAAAGATATAAATACATTATCTATTGATGAATTAATGGGGTTTCTTTTAGTTCATAAACAAGAAATGAATACATCTTCGGGTGGGACTACATAACACACTCTTCAAATGAAGATAGATTAGAAAAAGAAATTAAAAAAAACTCAGAAATCAAATATCAAGGGAAAGATCAAAATGGTAGAGATCGTGATCAATCAACTAAAGTTCAGATGAACGCGAACGAAGAAAACAAAAAAACCAATTGATGTTTTTATTACAAAAAAATTAGATCTATTAAAAAAGATTGTTGGTATAAAGATAAAAATCTAAATGTTCCTCTATGCTCTTACTATAAAAAATATGACCCTCTTGAAAAAAAAATATTAGAACAAAAATTAAACAAACTATCATGAGAAAAATAATATTGACAAAGGGGATGAAGAAAATATTTTCTTTATAGCATATAATAAAGAATATTCTAAATCTATTTAGTTTTTAGATAGTGGATACAGTAATCACATGAGATAGTGGATACAGTAATCACATGACAGGGGATAAAATTTTATTCTAGAGGTTTGATGATTCAGTCAGATCGTTAGAATAAAGTTCAAGTAAAAGGAAAAGGAATAATTACTATGGATACCAAATCTTGTAAAAAATTTATTGATGATGTGATGTTTTTTCTTGTTTAAAATCTCATTAGTATAGGACAAGAAAAGAATATTATGTTATTTTTTTATAATAAAAAATACTTGATTTATGATAAAAATTGATAAATTAATAACAATTATGCGGATGACAAAAAAGAAAGTGTTTCCCTTATTAATTTTGGATTATGCTACTCCTACTGATGAACCAATATTATGGCACAAAAGTTACGATTATCTAAATTTTTGTAGATCTATGCAAACTATCTTAAATAGTGCACGTCATAATAATTGGGAAACTATAGTTGCTGAGACAAAGCATAGAAAAAGGATGAGGCCCTAAACTCTAAGGATAATAAGGAAAGTATACATAAAGTGGGGTAGAAATTTATGAGGATATAAAAAAGGCTAAAGAAAATACAAGATAGAGGAAACCTCCGGGAATCGATCTTGCAAATATAAAGCCTTCATTAGGTAATTAAAGATGGTCTAGTGGAGGCTAAAGAAGAAAAGACAAAAGAAGACATGTAAGAGATTCTCAAGAATATATAAATGAAACATAAAATCACTTCTGCAATATCGAAAAGCTTTGGCGAAAGAAAATGTATATTTTAAAGATAATTTTAAATTATAACTATTTGAATTAAGGGTGTGTTAGAATAAAATCAAATAGTTAAGATTAGATAAAATAAAATATAAAAATTTAGACATAAATTTAAATTAGATGAGGATAAGATTTATTATAATATGATAGATTTTTTCAGTGTTTTAAAATATTTATACTCTATCTTTTAATAAATATAAATAAATATTTTTGGATTGATCTAAAAAGTAGAGATCGAAAGTAATCATAGTTTCTCTATTATTATTATTTTTCTCCTCCCCGTAAAAGTTAATAATAATATATTGCTGAACTTAGTCTATCCTTGAAGCATCCCAAAAAGTGAGACAGAATTCAGCACTTACAGCATGGCCTCAGGAAGTGACATTAATGCCTTTGTGTTGTGGGGAATCTAGCAAGGTCAAAGGCACAGGACGTTGACATGCATTACAAAAGTGTTGTTGTGGGGAATCCACCCAGGTTAAGGTCGACAGTCAATGGATAGTGAGTGGTGTGTCACCCAGAGTCTTAGTTAATAGTTATCTGCAGTTCTGCAAAGTAAAATCATGAACGAAGTGCAAAGAGCAAGTCATGAACAAAGGTGGAGTAGGCGTTGTATGATTGCTGGAATTGTTCCATAAGAATCATCCAACATTTTCCAATATAAAAGACTGCTTCTCAATTCCAAGTATCTGAAGCAGAAAACAAGTGATTCAACAACTACATTCATGTGTAAAATGTACTCTTTTTTTTTTTATGCTCTAATGGCTATAGATAGACCCACAAAAGTCGACTCATCCCACTTCACATATCAGATGATAGATCTTTTCATGGTAGAAACCTATATACGGGCTTGAGTTAAGATCATAAACTCAACAAATGTGGGTCAATTTCACGTTTTGTTGTAAAAGCATGGATAAAAGCAGGCAACAAAGCATGCACATGAAAGTATATATATATTTTTTTTTGGAATATGATGTACCAATGAATCTATTCCACATATTTCCGCTCAGAGTGGTCCATGCTGTTGAGTATATTCCAAATGTTTCCACTGAATCTGTCTGGTGATGTATTCATCGAGGCTTATTGTGCACTAGACATAAGCATTGAATCTATTCCATGCGTTTTCCTGGCACATGGTTCTTTCTTACATTGTCGTGTTTAAGTAAGTATATTGAGACCAACAGTAAGAATAATAAGAATGCTTATCATCCAGTTACATTGTTTTGACACTCCAACATGAAGTTGGTTTTCGTCTAATGTTTTTATATAAATGAGATGACAAGAGGGAGGAAAAGGCTCCCTGATGCATCAAAGCTGAGTCATGCCAAGGCAGATATCATGTTGGTGAATTTACTTTCCATAGTGGGTGGGGCATCATCAACTTTTCTTATCATTCATTGTCCACTAATCCAAAATTCTGAGCTTATATATATGTATCTATATATGTATATATATATATATATATATATATATATATATATATATATATATATATATATATATATATATATATATATGCTAGTATGCTTGAGATAGTTCTGCAGTAGTTGAAACTAAAGGTGGAAGCATGAAGCTCTTTACCCTAGTTCTGATGATAATTCTGCTCATACCTTCAATTTCCACCATCGGGTCATCCTCCGCAGATTTCAATCACCGCAAGATAAAGCTTGAAATGAGGGAAGATCTCACGCATCACCAGCTGAGGAGTGTGACTTCTGCAAACAGGCATCAGCTACTGGAGAACCAAAATGGTGTAAGACCAACCAGCTTCAGTGAGTCTGCCAAGGTTAAGGAAGAGGGAGCAAGTAAGGCTGTCGATCAACTAGGAAACTCCATTGGCGGAAGTAAGGATGATAGCACAAGTGAATACCATGGAAATGACATCAATTATCATCATTCCGTTGATCTGGAATCTTGGAACAGGCTGCATACTCCTCCCCCAGATCACTAGGGTTTCTCTGCAACAACTCTTAAAGGGGTGCTTCATGAAGTTAATAGTAGAAGCGAGAACGGAAAATATGAGGTAGATCGTTCCATATGACATGCTACACTATGAAAGTTGTACAAGTTTACATATGTAACTATGAAGTGTATGACTATGATGATCCCATCAATAAAGTGCCTCATCCTAGTTCTCCATCACACTTTGAACTTTTCTTTTTCCAACAAAAAAGTTCTTCTGATCACAGAAAAGAACTAGATTCATTAGCATTTAAAGTCAGTCCAGAATCATGGAAAAGCTACAATTCTTTCTAACACTTTTAACTATTCATATTCTAATGCTCCCACATATGCGTGGACTAGCTTAATGACCAAAGAACTTGAACTAAGCAAGGAGATCAATGAGAGGCCTAAGGGCTCAAATACATTATAGATATCCAGCTAGAATAACTCGCATAAAACAAGTTCAGCTCATATCGTGATGATCTGAAAGAGTTTAATCGATAACATTGTAACAATTTGAATAAGAATAAATATTGAACAAGTTATTTATCAAAATAGAGTAGTTGTAGTTAGGTTTGTCTGCCAAATCTCAAAATCAGAGACATGTGACATTAATTATGTAATAAGTAAATGACTTCTCTGCTTGCTTTTGTTGTTTTCCTTATACAAGTCCTGAACAAGGTTAAAACTAATCGTTTTACCGAGCTAAATTGAAGCAAGTCATGGTCAAAGTTCATCAAATCATATCGTATCGATGTATCGAGTTCAGCTTGCTATGGTATAGTATAACGGTATGTCAAGGTGTATCACTCGGTATATATATATATATATAAAATAAAAAAAGATGATGTCTCCTTTTTTTTCTTCTCCCCATGCTGGAGATGTTTTTCTCCCTGCATGGGGAAAAGAAACATCTTTTCCCAGATAAGCCCACGCAAGGAGAAGAAATATGCTCATAACCCCTTGGTAAGGGCGTGGCCTCATTTTCATCTTTGTATATTATGGAGGAGCACCAAATATTCTTGGTATGACATTTTTTAACGTTGAACTTATAAATCACATAATGCTATTATTTGTCCGTATCAGTTTCTTTTATCAAACTAAAACTTGGATCTGTAGTTAAAATTTAAGATTCCTTTTTGCTAACCCAAACAGTCCGAGAAATGCAGTCTTAATCAATGATTTGTCTTGTCGAACAACTAAGGAAAGCAATTTCCCTGCCAACTCATTCATGCAAAACTAATGCCTCTTTTTATGGACAAAAAAGAGGAGAATAACAATCATAGTTAGCACAAAAGATATACATATATTGAAATTTAATATCTATCTTTATTTCTTGGCATTCTTGTCATTCAGGGCTTGGCAAGGACCGTAGCATAAAGATTTTTCTAATATAGAGCTTCTAGCAAAGAATAATGGCTTAAAGCAAAGCCAGCAATAAGCATGTTAAGGGGAAGACAAATGATTTTTTTTTTCACATTAATACAACATCAGAAGCAAGTGACTGTTCCGACACAACAATGAGGAATGAATTGGAAGATACAGAATTAACTTCCAATTTTTTTAGAAAATGCAGTACACAGACAAAAACTTAAGCAGAGAAGTGTGTCCTCTTTTTCTGTTAGATTAGCTGTCAATATTAATTGATCATATGATTGTTTTTTACACAAATGATAAGTTGTGGAGATGGGATTTAATCCTAGGGCCTTTCTATCAGGTGCAAAGGTCTTTACCAACTAAATTCATTAATATCTTCAAACTTTTTGATATAATTTTTGATGATCAAAAGAATCTATGTTTGATTTTTTATTTTTCCCAAAGATTTGTAATTCCAATACAACTTTTGCAGCATCCATCAATCTTTGCTCAATCATATTCGATAAAGAAGAAAGGATAAGTACAAACTCCAAAACAGCTCCTGGGCTAAATGCAAAAGATTGTGTTGTCTAGGCCATATCAAATTGATAGGAGTGACAAAAAGCAAATTCGGTCTCCAACATCAAAGATAAACTATAACCGAGTGTTAGGGTTTGTAAGCATTAGGAATCCTAATTAGATGCAAACTTAATCAGGAATACTTCTAATTAGATTCAAACTCTTTAGCCGATTAGGATTAAAGTTTAGATTAGGGATCAAAATAGGAAGACTAATATTTAATGAATTAGGATTTATTCCTACAACTATGGCTCAAGGTTTTGGTAAGAGGGATTAACATAGAGGAAGACATTTTGGATGTTCTTGGATGTGCTCTAGTGGATCTAGAGAGAGTTGATAGAAAATGTTACATATCTTTCTGGTATATTCTTCGATTATTGATCTTTGGGATTTTCTTTTGGTTTGAGGTCTTCTCCCCCTCCCCACAAAGTGGAGCCTAAGAAAGTGATATCAATACCCAAAAGATAATTAGAACTTTAGTAAGGATGTTGTTGATTGTTCTTGTCGGCTTTACTATAGAGAAATTTGATGGAAAAAATAGTCTCACTTTATGGTAAAGGAGGATGAAGAATTTTCTTCCATAGTAAAGCATAGCAAGAATGTTGAAGGGATGGACAAGTAAACAAGGAAAGTTTAACAACCAAGATTTGGGAGGAGATTGAGGCAAAACAAGTGAATACTATTCATCTTTGTATCACGGATAATATTATTAATAATTTTATTGATGTCTCCACCACACCGTGGTTACTTGGTAAGTTAGAAAAGCTATATTTGACTAACACACTGTATCTATAATGAAAGTTACATTAACTAAGGATAGAGGAAGGCAGAAACTTGGTAGAGTATCTAAATATGTTCAAAGAAATTTTGGATCAACTAAAGAAAATTAATATGAAGATTAATGAATAAGATAAGGCATTGTTACTTCTTACATCACTTGTCGACATGTATGACAACTTTATGAAGACGACACTCTATATAAAGGATATGGTATTTCCAAAACAAGTTGAAGAGCCTTCAATGACACATGCTAATAAAGAAAATTGATAAATCTAGGAACTCGAATTGTTAGTCATTGGCAGGAAGTTACTAAACCACGTTAATCTTATGCTGGCTACTATGTTCTTTGTTTGTTGATGGATCTTTTTTGGTTTTAAAATCTTCTCTCCCTCCTCCAAGGGGATGCACACTTGGAAGTATATTATGACAACTCTTGCTGTAAGAAACTTTTCAAGCTATCCAAGGATATCTTTTTCACCTTTTGTACGTGATTTAAAGAAGCTGCAAAAACATATAATTTACGCATTTTTTGCCATCTCAAGATTGTATAAAAGAATTTAAGAAGATTGTGTAATGTTGCTAATTAAGAAGTTATTAAAGTTACGTAGGCTAACACCCGGAGGGTTCCTGACACCTCAAGTCGACACCTCATCAATAAAAGGATGCTAGCTCAACAATGCATAGCTAAGACTTTTGTTAGGATCGTAATGGCACTAAGAGGGGGGAGGGAGAATTAATGCTATAGTAAAAAGGATCTGATTTAAAAAGCTTGATCGATAAATCCGTATCAAAAATATATTTAACCAAAAGTGCAATTAAGGATAGTAAATAAAGTAACTCAATAAGCAATACAAAGCAAAACAAGAGAATGATGTAATCTGATTTATAGTGGTTCGATCGTCTCGACCTACGTCCATTCTCGATTACGCTTCCTTCAAGGCCATCGACTTTCACTACCAATCTTCTTTCCAAAGGTGAAAGTTAACTACCCTAGTTATAACTCTTCTCATTTTAATAGGCTTCGGAGAGAACCTTTATACATTTCTTTTATAAGAGACCTCGTACCTCCTACAACTAAGAATCACTTCTAAACTCAAGAAGGAGGAAGAGACTCAACCAATGCTAGATTTTATAACACTTTTTTCCTCTAGAATTCTTGCTCCATCAAGCAAGCATGAGTGAGAGATTTATAGACCCCAAAAGGATTCAATAATGGAGCCAAAAATTTAAATCTCAGAGATTTCGAGATACTGGTGGTACTACCATCGGTCATGGGTGATACCACTACCAAAACTTTTGGAAAAGCACAAACAATGATTTCTAGTTCTTAAATGATACCACCGCTTGGGCCTGGTAGTACCACCGCCCAAGCCAACCTCTGGTCATCGAATTGGCCTTCTAACAGGCCCAATTTGGTCCTAGTTCAAGCCTAACGGGCTTCTTATTAAGTTAGGATGGTTTCGACCCAATACTAACTCAATGTGATCTAAAACAACCTCGTTTAAAACTTAACAACTCCAATCACATATCTAATACAATCACAAAACTTTTAGTACATTGTCCAACATTTTAGTATACCATCTGATCATCCGACACTTCATTCGAACCACTGGTGCAACGTTATTTCCTTCGGTGTATCGCCCGATCTATTGACATATTAACTTCCCACAATATCTAATCTTTTAGTGTAATACCTAATCCTTCCGACCCGATGCCCGCATTCTTGGGCATAAGCTCATCCTTCGACACGTCAACCAATCCTCTGACCTAACATCTAATCTCTAACATGATACTTTCTGGCCCAACATCTGATTCTCCTACTTCAACAATTTGCCCTATGATGGTTCGTGTCTATTATCGAAATTTTTCCTGTATCACTTATATTCAAAAGCTTATTAGTCCATAATCTTATTAATTGATTTCAACATCAAAATCCGGGATTCAACAATCTCCTCTTTTTTTATGATGATAACTAATTGATGATAGAGTTTTAACTAAATTCCCTCTATGTATATTTCATTCTAAAAGATTATAATAAACCCAAATTCAAATGATCATATATCATTTTAAATGCATGTATTGAAATCAAGTTGAAAGAAACTTAATCTTGTCGATATTATGATTCAATCATTCAAGCCCAAAAATCAATATTCGATTAAGTTTCAAAAATTATAATTATTTCAAGTTTCGAATTTCAACAATTATCAATATGTTATATCAATCAAAATATAACTATAAGTTAACCATTTTCTTCATAATTCTCCCCGTTAGTTAACAAAAAAAATATACTTCTCCCCTAAAGTTTGTCATATTGTTTCGTACCGGGTTTATCTCAATACGATACGGTACCTGATATCGAGTGGTACATACAGTATATACTGCTCGGTATAATATAATATTATAATATAATATAATATTACTATAATATAATATATATATTAAAAAATAAAAATAGACGAGGTGATGCCTCACCTCGTGGGAGAACGACGCCTCGTTTCCCCATGCGATAATGAGGCGACGCCTCATTCCCACGCGAGGAGATGATCTGTCACATCGTTCTCCTGCTGAAAGATGAGGCGTCGATCGTCCCCACGCTAGAAGACAAAGTGGTGCCTCGTTCTCCCTCGGGAGGACAAGGCATCCAATAAGATGAGGCGGTGCCTTGTTCTCCCACTAGAAGACGAGGTGTCACCTCGTTCTCCCGCTGGAAGATGAGACGATGCCTCGTCCCCGCACGAGGAGACGCCAATTTCAATGGTACCACCCGGTAGCGGGCGATCCGCATACCGGTATCTTATCAGACCAGTGCATACCGCCCATACCGGGTAGTATAGATCGAAACAGAGAACTTTGTTCTCCCCTTTTTGTTAAAAAATATACTTCACCCCATTTGTTAATAAAAGACATAAGCTACTAGTTCTCCCCCTTTGTCATCATAAAAAAGAAGAGAACGATATCATGGTATCATGGTGCTATTTCTCTCCCTTCATATCAATGTTCCAATTATAAAACTACTTTGATATCATAACATAAAGGATATTAATATCAAGGATAAGTTCAAGTTATGAGATATCAATTGATGATGGGTATATAAGTAAAAAATATAATAGTCATATGAAATAAATCTAACATTGTAAACATTAAGAAGTCAAGTGAAAGATCATGATTCATTTGGATAAATATTTTCTTTAGTAAATAGCAAAAAGAATTATAAGAGAACAAATAATAAAAGATCTTGATTCATATAAAATAAATCTTAAGTTATAAATATCAAAAAGTCAAGTGAAAGATCATGATTCATCTGGATAAATCTTCTTCTTAGTCATTAGCAGAAAGAAATAATCAAAGGAGAACAAATAACAAAAGTTCATGATTCATATAAGATAAATCTCAAGTTGTAAATATAAAGAAGTTAAATGAAAGATCATGATTTATTTGGATAAATTTATTTCTTAGTCATTAGCGAAAAGAAAAAATTATAGGAGAATGAATAAATTTCAAATTATGAATATTAAGAAGTCAAGTGAAAAATCATGATTCGTTTCAATAAATCTTCTTAATAGTCATTAAAAAAAGAATTATAAGAGAAAAAATAGTAAAAGGTCTTGATTCATACAAAATAAATTTCAAGTTGTAAACATTGAGAAATCAAGATCATGATTTGTTTAGATATATCTCCTCTTTAGTAAATAGCAAAAAGAAAGAATCATAGAAGGACAAATAGTAAAAGTTCTTTTAATCATGCATTACTGAGACATATGAGTCATCTTTAAGAGCATCATTAATGCATTTAAGCTCAATTTAAAATAAAAAGATAGCATTTACATATATATGTTTTAATAAAGAGTGAGCTTAAATACTTTTTGATGTATCTCTAGTAATTAGCTCCATAAGATGTGCATCTACATACTTCCATTCCTTGGGTAAAGTTTTTTCTGAAAGTAGATATATCCAAGTTACTTTAAAGAGGAGAATTTTCATTTAAATTCAATATATCAAATTAAAAATCATCATCAAAATTATTTTTCTTAACTTTGGGACTCATTTAAAACAACATAGATAGATTCCTCAATAACTAAAGTTCTTTAATTCAAATTTGTGAAAGAATCTCATATGCCAAGGTCATACATACATCATCATGTAAAATTGAAAATAAGTTTCATCATGAAAATTATCAAGATTAATTTTATAAACATTATCGCTCCTTAAAGCAATAGTAGATCTATTCCTATTTGGTATTTTTATGATGCAAACATTAGATTTAAGTTTAATATTATATCCTTTTTACACTGTTAACTGATATTTAATAAGTTATGTTTTAACCTTCTACTAAAAGAACATCTTCAATCAAAAGATTTGATTTGTTACCAATATTTTCAATGTCAATGATTTTTTTCCTTTGTTGTTATCTCCAAATGTGATATATCCTCCATCTCGGTTAGTGAGCTTTGATAAATGTGTTGGATCTCTGATCATATGCCTTGAGCATCTACTGTCAAGATATTATCTTTTGCTCCTAGCTTTTGTTTGGAGACATACCTCATCGTTAAAGGACATCAAAGCCTAGTTTGCTACTTCATCTTTGTTAATTTGCTCTTTTATCTTCTGATGCACTTGATTCATCCCATGTTACCTTGAATGTTTTCTTCTTCCTTTGGGTTAGCAACTTCTTTAATTGTAGACACTCATTTTTTAAGTGCCCCATCTTTTTGCGTTCATAACATTTGATTGTATCATTTTTTAGGTTCATTTTTATTCTTACATTCTCATCTTATAAAATTAGCCTTGTTCCTTTCCATGAACTTTTTAAATCTTCTTGTAATGAGTGTTATGTCCTTATCATTGTCACTTAGCTTTCACTCGAATAGTCTTCTTTGATTCTAAGTGCAATATTCTTCATGTTCTTTAGAAGGTTTTCCTCTTATTCATTATGTGTTTTGCAAGTCATTAAAGATCTTATGAGTTCCTAAAGATGAAAGTTGTTCAGGTATTTTGCTTCTTGAATTGCAATTACCTTTGGATCCCAGGTTTTAGGAAAAGATTTTAAAATCTTATTTACCAATTCAAAATTAGTATAACTTTTACTAAGAGCTTTTAAACCATAGATAATATCTGTAAAATAGGTGTACATGTTACCAATGGTTTGGCTTAGTTTCATTTTAAATAATTCATAATTATGTACCAAAAGATTAATTTTAGATTCTTTTACTCTATTTGTGCCTTTATAATTAACTTCAAGTGTGTGTCAAATATCATGTGCAGTGTCACAAGTAGAAACACAATTAAACTCATTTTTAACTAAAACATAAAATAAAGCATTCATAGGTTTAGCATTTAAAATATTTTCTTCTCAAAATCATTTCATTCATTCATTGGTTTAAAGGATTTTTAAAAATCGAACTTGATAACTTTCCATATATCAAAATCCATAGAAAGCAAGAAAATCTGCATTCATGTTTTCCAATAAGTGTAGTATGTTCCATTAAACATAGAAGAACGAATGACAGAGTGACCCTCTTGATTGCCTAACAAAGCCATTAAATCTCTTTAAGGTTTTAATCCAACTAAGAGAATCAATCTCTTATACCAATTGTTAGGATCGTAATGGCACTAAGAGGGGAGGGTGAATTAGTGTTATAGCAAAAAAAAAGCCAATTTAATAAGTTCGATCAATAAATCCATATCGAAAATGCATTTAACCAAAAGTGGAAATAAGGATAGCAAGTAAATCAGTAAGCAATAACAAAGCAAAGCAAGAGAAGGATGCAAACTAATTTATAGTGGTTCAGTCATCCCGACCTACATCAACTCCTGATTCCTCTTCCCTTAAGACCACCGGCTTTCACTATCGATCTTCTTTCCAATAGGTGAATGTCAGCTACCCTTGTTATAGCTCTTCTCCTTTTAATAGGCTTAGGATAGAACATTGGCACCTCTCTTTTACAAGAGACCTCGCACCTCCTACAACTATGAATCATTTCTAAACTCAAGAAGGAGGAAGAGACTCAACCAATGCTCAAAGAGAGTTTGTAACACCTTTTTCCTATAGAATTCTTGCCCTATCAAACAAGTATAAGTGATGTATTTATAGACACCTAAAGGCTTCAAGAATGGATTCAAAAATTCAAATCCCAGAGATTTTGGAGTACTAGCGGTACTATCATCGGTCATGGGCAGTACCACCGCCAAGACTTCTGCAAAAGCACAAACTGTGCTTTCCAACTATTGAACGGTACCACCACTTGGGCCTAGTAGTGGTATCGCTGATGCCAACCTCAGGTCATCAAATTGGCCTTTCAACAGGCCTAATTCAACCCTTGTTCAAACCCAATAGACTTCTTATGAAGTTGGCATGGTTTCAACCTAATACTAACTCAACTTGCTCCCAACCAACCTCGATCAAGACTTGACCACTTCAATCACATATCTAGCACAGTCACAAAGCATTCAGCATGTTGTCCAGCATTCTGACATATCATTTAATCATCCAGTACTTCGTCCAAACCTCCCACACATCGTCCTTTTCTTTGACGTATCACTCAATCTATTGATATGTTGACTTCCTACAATATCTGGTACAATATATGATCCTTCTGATCTAATGGCCAAACTCATGGCACGAAGTCCATCCTTCGGCACGTCGACCATCCTTCGGCTCGATATTCAATCTCTGACATGATACTTTCCAACCCAATGTCATATTCTCTTGCTATTGACAATTTGTGTTCATGATCGAAGTTTTTTCTGCATCACTTACCTTCAAAAGCTTTTTAGTCTATAATCTCATCAATTGATTTTATCATCAAAATCCAGGATTCAACAACTTTAACTCCCAATGATAAAATCTAAAGTACCTCGACTCAGCAATAGATATAATCTAAGGCAACTCTATGATTTTTTATTTAGTGAACCTATCACCCACAACTGAATAAGTTATAAATCTATAATTACACCTCTAATTTTTTTTCTATCGCACTTTAATTCCCTATAGCTCTTTGCCACACTATAAAAGGCCCCAAGTCCTCTATCGCAAAGGGAAAAACTACGTCATATCTTATCTATTCCAAGCTAATTTGATTTGGATTACACTTTAAAGACTCGACCTTTTTCGAGCCCTTCCTAATTCTTTCTATGACATTCGTAATGCATATATCATCATTCAACCAACTAGCAAAGTACTTCGAGCTCAATTTTATTAACTATAAATTCTCAAAGAAGCTAGCCACTTCACTTCTAACCAACCAACAAGAAGATGGTGAGTCCCTAGCTAGCTACACCATAAGATTTAATTAAGATGTTCAAATGGTCTCAAATCTTTTTCCATTTGTCCTCATCAATGCCTTACAACAATAGCGTTTTGTCATCTCATTTTTTCTAGTCGGTAATCACCAAGCCATCGGCCAGCTATTTTGAACGATTACAAAAGACAAATCAACATATTGTAGTAGAATCTCAGATAGTCCGGAGAAGGCTGAAGTAAAGAAATTGGCTAAGCATTGCTTGTGGCCATCTCATAATGATTAGTCTTATAATAGCAGATCGAAAGGAGACTAAGCCTCTCGAAGCGAGTTCACTCCCCTAAATACCTCAGCCTTTATACGAATAAGAAAGAAAGGACTTCTATGAGCTCCTTAACTATTAAGGACACCGTTAGAGAGAAGGGATAAGTCAAAATATCATATATTCCACCGGGATCTAGGCATGACATGATAGACTATTATGACAAAGCAACAAATTGAATAAATTATCCGCATAGATCATTTGAACTAATTCATCTTGAGACAACAAGAGACATCTCATTGTCTATGGGGTCCCATTAAGCGTTAAGTGGACATAATTGGTGGAGGCCTCGCCTTGGATAGAGAGAATAATATTGCCCGAAGGACTTACACCATGGAGACTTAGGGCAAGAAACATCGATTAAGTGGGGATCAAACCATTTTCCTCATAGAAGAAAAGGTCAAACATCTCAACCCAAAGCATGATGATGCACTAGTTGTGTTACTCCAAATTGTCAATGCCTTATTCAAGAGGATCTTGATTTATATGTGAAGCTTAACTGACAATCTTTATTATGATGCTTTTGTTAGCAAACCTTAGGGAGCATCACATACGTAGTGGAAAATAGAAAACAAAATAGATTTCCTAAAAGAATGATATAGAATCATCGTGCGAAGAAGGTATGAAAAACTCCAGCAATGAGACGCTCTCACCTAAGGGAGATCGTATATTGCCAAAATTGCAGATCTAAGTCTATAGAAGAATGGCGAACTCCTCTCTAGCGGTGATCCACACAACGAATGAAGCGGATATACACCTCCTCTTGCAACACGATCTTTTCTGACTTCGCACACCACAAGACTATAGTAAATTCAAGAACGAGTTGACCCTTCTTGTTGTCCTCATGTCTAAATAGGGCTGATGGTAGGGGAGAAAAGGGAGGGAGGAGAATTGGAGGTGGGTGACTAAAAGGAGTCTAGCCCATGACCCTTTGACCCATCTCTTATTTATAGAGAGTCCTCTTAACTTAACCCTGATGGATCCTATCTTATTGGGTATTAGATCTCCATCTAATTACCCTAACAGATTAGACACTAGATCTCCATCCAATTATCCCTAACTTACTGAAATTTGGATCTATATCCAAATATACATTCTAAGCCCTTATTAGGTTTCACCGAATGGATCCAATAATATAGGGGTTTATTGGATATCAAATATCATCAACAATATGTGTGTGACTCTTTAGGCCCAATACCAAGTTGACCATAAATAGCACATATCAGAACTTCTTCTGACTCAGTGAATTATCATATTATAATAATTCACTCAACTCATCGACTATAGATGTACTAGGCCACTACACCATAGTCTACAGACGGTACATGGGGATATAATCCACTGGACCTGTTTACCTTCTGACTCAGTGAATTATCATCTCATAATGATTCACTCAACTCATCGACTATAGACGTACTAGGCCACTACGCCATAATCTACAGATGGTACATGGGGATATAATCCACTGGACCTATTTACCCTTAGTTACTATATATATATATATATATATATATATATATATATATATATATAGTCTTTCATCCATCTAATATATCAGAGACCATACACCGGGCATGATACTATCAGGCTCATATAAAATCCATCCGAGTCTCACTCGAATCGGATTCTTATGAAGAACTTCTCTCTCAATCCGAATGACCCTAGCTAAAGATTTGCTTGAATAAGAATACATGGGATATTCTTCTCATGATACCAAGAGTGGATAATCCTCTATTGACACTCAATTGCCTTCGTAAGATTGACTGTCATTCCCAATAACTGATTGTACTATATTTGAAACTTCCAGACCCATAAGTCTAGTATCAAAGAATAAAGTATTTAAACAAGACATCCTTGATGTTTCAAGTCTAAGGACCAAATATACAATTGGGACTATGAAATCGTTGTCTAATGATCACGTATCTTTTCTAATATTCTATAAGTAAATCAATCAGTAAACTCATTCTCTAAGGAGCACCTGCACTATATCCCTAATGTCTCCACATAAGCAGTTGTGAGACCAGCTGCCTCTCTCATATGGATGATATACAACATACCGGCCTGTCCGGTTATCTCGATGTCCCTCTCGAATAACCTATGAACGAGATTATATGTATTATATGTTTAAAGGTAAATTAGTCTCATTATCATGATCTATTTTCTATTACACAGACCTAATGACATCGTCATATATTAATCATATAACATAAAATGAGAATATGCCATAATAATAACAACCAAAATAATGCATAATGTATCACACGTGCCATCACTCATGTGATTGGCTTGTAGGGCACCTATAACCAATAGCTTTCTAGAAGATCAAATTAACAATGAAGGATCTTCAACTCTCATTAGCTTCACTTGAGACTCTATCATACTGTTGGGGATAGCTAACCTAAATGTTACCTTTAGATCAGAGGCATATTATAAGATAGCAAAGACCAATTTCTAGTTGTCGACATCTCATCTGCCTATAATGTAATAAGTGGGCATTTAACCCTCAATCGACTTTGGGCTATCATATTTACTACATAACTTTGAAATTTTCAACCAAGCAAAAGTTAAAAAATTAAAAGGTGATTCTTGAGAGTCATGTCAATGCTGCCTGACCTTAATTACCCTCCTGATATAGTCTGTCATATTTGTCCAACAAATGGATCCAAGGGACTCAACTACTCTAGCACCTCATCCAAAAGTAGGGGAACCCCTTATTGAAGTCCCATTGGATCCAAACAAACCGAACCGAACTGGCACAATGGGTTCGAAGGGAGGAAGAATGAGTTGGTTAACTTCTTACACTTTAAGTCATAAGCCATCATATGGTCTCTTGGTGATATGTAGGGCATCAACCACACTATGGCGCAACATTGGCTCAACATTGATCCCCTTCACCAAATTAGTCGACAAAAGCCACGGCACTTCACCCCTTATCGATAGATAGCAATCATGGAAGAAGCAGATAAATTGCTAGATGTTGACTACATTTACGAGGTCCAATGTAGTCTTGGTAAAAAAGAACTATGAAAAATGGAGGATATGTACCGATTACATGGATCTCAACAAAACTTATCCAAAGGATGCCATTCCTCTGCCTTTAATTCGACCAATTAGTTGGTTCCAGATCTGATGATAAGTTGCATACCTTTATATATGCTTTCTTAGGATACGATCAAATTAGGTTAGTATTAAAAGATGAAGAGCATACTTCATTCATCACCAATAGAGGCCTCTACTGGTATAAAGTCATGCCCTTCATATTGAAAAATATTGACGTCACTTATCAAAGAATATTTAGCTAAGATATTCAAACACTATATTAGGAGAAATACGGAAGCCTACATGGATGATATGCTTGTAAAACACACACAAGACTTGGAGGAAACGCTCACCTCTATCAAGTTTCAAGCGGTTAAATCCCTTCAAGTGCACCTTTGATGTCAGCTTTAAAAAATTTCTTGAGGTCATGATTCATAAAAGAAGAATCAATACCAATCCAGAGAAAGTCAATGTCATATTTGACATGAAGCCTCTCATTTATATTAAAGAAGTTCAACAACTAACCGATAGTATAGCTATCCCGAGTCGTTTTCTCTCCAAGACTGGCCATAGATGTCCCCACTTCTTTCAAACTCTGAAGTAGACAAAAGAGTGTCAATGAATTAAACAATACCAAGTGGCCTTCGAGCAATGAAAAGAATACATAGGTTCCCCATCGTAGCTCTCAAGCCTGCAACCAAGTGAGCAAGCGTACCTTTTACCTTTCAATGACTCCTTCAATTGTCATATCAGTATTAATTCAGGAAGAAAGTAGGATACCAAAACCAATCTACTATACCACCTATGTGCTGAAGGGTGCTCAGTGATGCTGCCCCATCTTCGAAAAGTTGGTGTATGCTTCGGTCCTAGCCACTAGAAAGCAATGCCCTTCCAATCTCATCATGTCATCCAACACCTCCAACTAACTCCTAAAGTGGTCCATCACTTGTGAGTTTGACGATTCCTACAAACCTTGGACAACTATAAAAGCCTAAGTGTTAGTAGAATTTGTCATTAAATGACATGCTCTGAGAGCTCAAACATTAATATTAAACTATGGATTCTCTATGTCGATGAGTCAACTATAACTACAAATGGGGGGCGAGCTTCATATTATAAAGCTCAAGGGTGAATTTTTTTTAGTACACTCTTCACTTTGGTTTCAAAGTTACCAATAACAATAACAAAGCTGAATATGAAGCAAGAAAATTCTTCTAACATAGAAGTGTATAAAGCAAGAAATAACTTAGAAGTGTATAGTAATTCATAATTAGTGATGAATCAGATAAACGATGAATATGATAAAGCCCCGTATCATGGCAAACTACTTAGTAAAGGCTAAATAGCTGATTGCCAACGTTACAACCTTTCACATCAAGTTCCACGGGAGGATAACTTGTACATAGCAATGTAATAAATTCTATGTTTGACAATGCTTGGCTTTGTTGTTTTTTACAATTATCTAATAAAAGAATCATAAAAATATGTTTAATAGGATATTTTATTAATCTTTTAAGTAAATACTTATGGAACTTTACAAATTTTAAATATAAAGCATTCATCTTTAATTAAAAAATAAAAGTATACATTTTCCGCTATAAGTGTTCTCTTCCTCTTAAGTAAGAAGTGGTTACCACTGAACACATTCTGAAAACAAAAGAAAAAAAAATAAAAAACTAAAATATTGTTTATGTTTCACCGAGATGTCAAGAGAATGCTTACTCGAACAAATTATAGAGCTGTATCAATGAGAACAAAGATAAGACAAGATGATCTTTGTTTTTCACCTAAAAGGAATATATTACATTTCAAAAAGTTAATTAACTATCGTTTATATAAATTGAGTATAGAACTGACAGTAAATGGGAAAATGATACCAAGTCAAAGGAATGCAAGTAAAATCGATGAAAATGAGTGAGTGCTGACCAACTGGGAAGCTTGATCAGGCAAGGATTTAAGTTTTTGGTGCAAAGGAACACTAACAGAGTGGGGTGGACTACTATGAGAACCCACATGAAGCAAAACTCAAAATGATTTTTCACTCGCCAAGTGAGAATTACAGGCAACAAAAGAAAATTGCAGGTGTTCTTGCATTCTAAGACATTCTTGACAGCAAGAGAAATTAAAAAAGAAAAGAGAAGGATAAAATTAAAAAAATAAAAATATAACTTCCTAACTCCTATCTACAAGAAGAGAATCTCCTGATTATATTATCACCAAAAATGAAAAAAAAAATTGACAGGAAAAAGGATGTTCTAAAACAAAGAAAAGGGTCAACAAAAATGATGAGAAGAGTGGGAAAGTGTAGGAATAGCAGTTATTAGATGCAAAAATGGAAGAAATAACACAAATTTTCTCTTTTCCTCCTCTCTTCTATATAACCATGTCTAATTTGTTTTAAACAAATATCAAATTACAATATGCCATACAGCAACAAAGTTTGTTCCTGAAAGCTCAATGACATGGTGCCTATAATCTGAGTTGTAGCTAATACAAGGCGGCCTGCCCAGATAATCAACCATCTACCACAAATTTGATAAATTATTTAACTGAGTTTATATCTCCATATCAAGCCTAATTTCATATTCAATTGTTGCTGCAAAGAATGGAGTACACCCCTAAATTATCCATCTTACAGATAAAAGGTTACACATATTGCTGCTTTCCATTTCTAGAAAAATTAAAAGAAATGGAGAACCAATTAGCCACATGATTATTCTAGAATGTTAATTGACCAGATGCCTTCTATATCAAAGGAAATATATATAAGATGGCTATAAGACTAAACATATTTCAATATTTAGGATTTTGAGCAGAGAGGAATTGATATATCTTAAAAAGCTCCAGTGGTTGATGTTACAATAAACATTTTCTATTAGTATCCAAATTAAGATGGTAAAAATGTTTTTTTAGAGAATGGGGTCCACTTCCGCGACCAAGTTATGCAAGTAAAGGAGAGAAAGAATCAAACCTTTTGTTGCTTGAGGGGGTGAAGATAAAGGTCTCATGTTTAACTTAAAGATAAACCAATGTTGTTGTTCACCAGAACCAGAAGCAGCAGGTCTTGCTAAATTCATGATGATGTTAAGAACTAGAAATTTAGGTGCCAATGTGGCTCTATAACCACAAGAAAAAGGCCAATGTGAAACACAATATGACTAATAATTGTTGTAGAATGTTCTGACCTTGAACAATTTTCAACCCAGTAAGTTGGATCCATAGAACTGCAGTCACTAAACATAGTTGTTGGACAGGTAGAAATATGATCACCAATTGAGCATCATATATATTTACAAATCCTACACGAGTTGACATAAGGGTAAAACATAAAGGCAACATGCATACATAATATTCTCTATATCAATGGAATGGCCATAATAATTGTCGGACAGGTACATTTTTCCTAGAATGTGAGTATAACCTACATTGTGACAATAGCCATTGAAAAATAAATATGTAACTTCGGGTAGCTGTGCTCAAGTTTATCTATCTTCAAAAGCTTTCACCAGATTAATGCATTCCATGTGACTGACTCTTACAATGCCTGTTTCATATAAAACTATCTGACACAGCCAAAAAAAAATAGTAATTATATTGCATTAACACAAATACCTCGACTTAAGTAGAAGAAGAGTCTTCCATAAATTGAGCAACTTATAGAATATTAAGCAGTATAAGCCTATATATATATATATATATATATATATATAGAGAGAGAGAGAGAGAGAGAGAGAGAGGATCCAATCATGTTGCAATATACAAATTCCATAGGCTTTAAAAAAATTAAGTTACAAAAATTAAGTTGATATCGAAAAATATAGATTTTATACTAATTAAGTTACTATATTATTAGATCTAATGAATACCTAATGAAAATTACTTTAAAAATATATTAATAATTAAAATATGGATAGTAATTCATATATTATATTTTTTATAATTAAATGTATAATTATTCTGACATATTAAAATGGGAAATTTCTTCAAAAAAATCCTAATTTCCAGGTTTGTCTCAAAAGACACCTGCATGTTGATTTTTTCTAAATAATATTTTCTAATTAAAAAAAAAGCCCTCAAACTACCTCTTCTCTTTGCTTCTACGCCGTCGTCACCGCCCGCTCGCCCCTCCGCGTTCCCTCCCTTCTGTCTCCTTCTCATCTGTCACCTACTTTTCTTCCTCTCTCTCTCTTTCCCCTCGGCCTCCTCCTCTCCCCTTCTTTCGCGTCGCCTCTTCTCTTCCCCCTTTATCTTCCTTCCCTTCCACCTTCACTCTCCCATCTCCTCCTCTTCTCTCCTCTGTTCTCCATCGATGAAACCTCGTGATGCGAGAAATGGGTGGAGACAACAAAAATTATAAGTGATAGACATCAGAGATGACGACAATGATGGGGACAATATAAGTATTTTTTAATTAAAGATACTGGTTGAAAAAAAAAAACTAAAATGGGAAGCATCTTTTTGAAGAAAACTGAAAATAAGATTTTCTTAGGAAATCACCCTATTAAAAGGATATTTTATCCTTCCACTTTAACTAGCACTCGTAAAAAAAAATAATTAAATTTTTTTTTTTTGCTTACCATGCAGAAATATACTGGACTCCTGTACTCGCAGCAGAGCGTGATGTGAGACTGACTATTTATTGGAACAGATTCTGGATCCTTGCCAACTTTGACCAATCGGGAGATGTAGCGAGGACACCGAAGATAAATGTCTCCTCGCCTATTTCTTCCTTCCTTCCCATGTCTGGTTCACATGGTTTTGGCTCTCTCGGAAGCCACCTTGTCCCGCGTGTTCCTTCTCATTCAAGTCTCTTCTACAGTGAAAAATCTCTTTCCATGACGAACTTAAATGACTGCCGTGTCTCTCTGAACCCGCTCCTCTGTCTCTTCCCTTCTTCAAACCATACAACCTTCGGCAAGCCTCTTCTTCCATCCCCTCCCTCGATGGATCCAAGTCGAAGGCCACCTGCAACTGGCCAACATCCACCGCCAACCTCTTAGCCATCACCACCTTCCCTGTCTTAGCCATCACCACCTTAGGCATCCTCACCACCGCCATCGTCCTCGTCAGTTACTACGTCTTCGTCATCAAGTGCTGGCGTGGCAGCGGCATCCTCCGCCGCTTGCTCTCCTCAGCTTATTCCCGCCGTCGAGGCCGCCACTACATGCCTCCAGTCGTCCACACCATGGCCACTGAAGTCCGCGGGCTGGAGCCGTCGGTCATCCGTGCCATCCCAATCATCAAATACACGAAAGCAAGAGGGGACCAAAGGCCGTTCTTCCATGAGTGTGCTGTGTGCTTGAGTGAGTTCCAAGAGGAGGAAAGGCTGAAGCTCCTCCCCAACTGTTCCCATGGCTTTCACATTGATTGCGTCGATACCTGGCTTCAGTTCAATGCCAGGTGCCCATTATGCAGGTCAGAAGTCACGAGCACAGCCCACTTAGCAACCGATCACGTCGTTGTTCTGCCTCATCGACAGGACCAGATGGGAGAAAACATGGTGACACAAGTGAGAGACGAAGGTAGCAATCAGACGCCAGGAGCAACGGCGGCGGCTCCTAGTCCTTCGACGGGGAAGAAAGGGAGGAAGCAGCTTAAAGCAGGGAGTTTGGGGGATGAGTGCATTGATGTGAGATTGGAGAAGGAAGAGCAGTTCCATGTGCAGCTCGTGAGGAGGTCAGTCTCCATGGACTCATCCAATGGCCGGCGACTGTATGTGTCAGTTCAAGAGATTCTGAGGCAGAACCCACGCCATCTCCAAGAGGCAGGCAGCAGTAGCAGTGGAAGAATCCGACGACGGCCATTCTTCTCGTTCAGCTGGAGCACGAGAAGTTGGGCAGTTGCAGTAAAGATCGATGCATGACAACAAACCTCAGTACTGCCTGCATCTTCTTGTTCTGGTGATGGGGCTTCGACGTAGAGTCCGGTGAGTGTAAATGGCATCCGAGTTCCGAGTTTTGGTAGCTCAACGGAAACTCCTGTCATCCCACATACAGTTCGTATGAATGAATTCTTTTTCACAATTGACTCGGTGATACCATCTATCATACTGATAATAAAAATAAAGCAGTTTGCTGCCAAAAGAAACATGTGTTGACACATCTTAAAACCAGAAAGTGCATAAAGAGACAAAAGAGTTCAATGTATGCAGACACCACCCCACCTTTCGACTATAGTGCGCTACATGTGCAGGATTCTCCATCAGTTTCAGCTGCTAGATTTTGACTTAATAGCCTCATCGCAATACGTTTGCCTCAGCAGGTACACCAATGGGTTGCCATGAAAGCTCCCAGCGCAGGTTAAGATGCAGACGGACATGAGATGATGAGTTCCACGCGTGCTTCCTGGTTTTCCACGTAACAGCGAAACTATTATTCATGGCTCTACTCTATACGATGGGCCATTTCCGGATGTAATTTTTTCTCTCTCTACTTTTTCCCGCATAGCGTCTTAATATTATTTTCTTTACCATTTATTTTAAAATGATAAAAATATCCTCTATTATTCTTTTATATTTTATCTTTTTTTTTCTTTACCTTTTCAAACTCAATTAATCGAACCAACCAAGTCATTCAATTGAATAGATTCGACAAATCTATTTAATTGAACTGATTTAACCAACTCAAAACTTAGACCAGTCCAAAAAAATAATATCTAAAAAATAAAAAAATTATATCTTTTTAAAAAATAATCATATATAATTAATCTTAAACTTATAAAAATAAACATTAAATATATTAAATAAAAAATAATAAACCCGAAAAATCTTATATTTTCAGAAAACTTTGAAAATAGGTCTAAATGACCATTTTTCAATTTCTAAATCTTTAAAACAGGTTTTTTTTTTTTTACTAATTTCAACACTTAAACTGTTGAATTTTTACCGTTTAAACATTAAAATGAGTAAAACACATATTTTAAACACTTAAAAATAGAAAAAAAATCATCATCATCATTGGGGTCTTTGTAAGGCATTATCAAGGTTTTCTTAAAGAATAAGTTTTTTTTAAAAAAGTAAGAGGAGAAGTTGCATTGTTTCTTTATAAGGTTACATTATTTATTTGAATAGGACCACAAAAATAGTGTGAAACCATTAAAGAAATAATTTAACCCATATCTCCTAAAAATATTTTCTCACGATTTCGGAAAACCTTCTCTGCAAATATTCAATTAGTTTTTGATCCAAATTGGTTGTAAATATATCTTAAATTAGGTAAATTTTCTAAGGCTTTTTGTAAATTTAAATATTTTAAAAAATATAATATTGAGTTACGTTGTGTACATTATTTCTTGAATGAGGTTATACTATTCTTTAATATGATCCAAAATAAATGTTCCCTCGTTCAAAAACAGTGTCACTCCTGTCTCCAATTTTTCTTTTTTTGTAAAACATAAAAAATCTTCCCTCATAATATTTAGGTGGTTTTAAATTCAACCATTAAAGGGTTGAAATTAATAAAAAGTATTCATTTTAAAGGCCATTTAGGCATTTGAAACTCATTTATTTCTTAAAAATTTGATATTTTTTTTTGAAAAATTATAGAGGTGGGCAACATCATTTTTTAATTACGTTACACTGTCTTTGAATAAAAACTAAAAAATAGTATTGCTCATTCAAAAGAGTATAACTCATGTCTCTAAAATAATTTTCTCTCAAAACATTAAAAAACCTTCTTTGATAATATCCAAGTGTTTTTGCACTAAAGTGATTGCAAACTCATCTTAAATTAGATAAAAAATTTAAAATAATAAAAATTCAACCATTTAAGGGATGAAAATTACTAAAAATGTATTCTAAAATTTTAAAATACTTAGAAAATGTGGGAGATAATTTACATTATCTTTTAATAGGACACAAAAATATACAACCCTATTAAAAATTTGTGACACGCAAGTTTTCAAAAAAAAAAATTCTTAAAATTTTAGATAACCTTTTCTGACAATATTCAAGCGGTTTTTGGTTCAACGTGGCTGTAAATTCACGTGAAATTCAGTAAAATCTAAAAATGATATAAATGCAACCTTAAAGGTTTCAAATGAGTAAAAATATTTATTTTTAAAAGCTTAAAAATAGAAAAAATAAACATTTAGGCTTTTAAAAATCATTTCCAATGTTTCCTAAAATTTTCACACAAAGTGAAAGGTGAGTTTTTTTTTTTTGAAAATAATTACACTGCTTTTAGATAAACCCCAAAAATATTATAACCGCAATAAGAAATAATATAATTCAGATCTCTAATTTTCTTTAATAAAAAGTTCAGAAAACCTTCTCTGGTAATCTTCAAGTGTTATTTTGGCTAAATTTGGTTGTAAATTCAACATAAATTGGATGAAATAAAAATTTAAAAAAGTCAACATTTTAAGGGTAAAATTATTAAAAATATTAATTTTAAAAATGACTAAAAATATTATTTAAGTGTTTTTAAAGTCGTTTTCAATGTTTCTTAAAAATTTAGGAATTTTTAAAAATACAAGTGGTGAGTTACACTATTTGTGAATGTTGTTATACTAGTTTTGAATAGGACTAAAAAAACAATATAGTCACATTAAAAAAAAGGATAATTCAGGTCTGTAATTTTTTTAAAGAAAACCTTCTTTAATAATATTCAGATGATTTTTAACCCAAAATAGTTGTAAATTAACATTAGAGGAGATATAATTGAAAATTCAATGTTTTTAAGGATAAAATCAGTTAAAATATTCATCTTAAAGACTTCAACATGGAAAAGAAATTATTATTTAGACCTCTGCAAGTCATTTTTTAAGGTTTCCTTTGAATTTGAGATTTGTTTTAGATTTGTATTGCTATTTATTTAAAATATACCAATAGTATTATATAAAATTTTAGGTTTTATATTTTATATTATGATTCTAATTTATTTGAATTTTATAATTTATATTTTAAATAAATTTTTAATTGTAATCTTTAGATGCATTTATACAATTATTTATAATTTTGATTTTATTTAATTTGGATTGGTTGAAGGAATTCGATTGGAGTTAAAAAAAAAAATAAAGGACAAAAATGAAGGAAAAAGATAAAAATATTATTTATTTTTTTAATTTTGAGAAAAACGAAACGTTCAAACAAGTTGCTAGGAGGTGTACTCCCTCCCACCTCTTAAAAAAAAAAAAAAAAAAAAATTTGCAATTGTGGAATCTTGCAAAATAAGCTTAAGTCGGTGGTTCTGTTGTTTGGGTATGTATTACTTACTAGCCTGTCACCAAATTGTGATCTTGCGTAATAGAAAATGTCATGTGTGAGGTTCGTTAGTTGCCAATGAATGCTGTTGCGGTTGCTGCTTTGAATTATTCTTGACCAAAATATAGAATGATACTTCTCGCGTTACGATATTGAGCCTTTAATTGCTCAGGTTTCTGGATGAAGAGGAGAAGAAGCAGTTAGTGTTGTACATCCTGAAACATATGGATATGTTGGATAGAGTCTAGGTATGGATTTCCATCGGTAAGAGGAATTCTTACATGTAAAATTTTGTAAGGATGGAGAATTCATCCTAGACGTTTGAGTTTGTTCGAATTAGACGTTTGAGTTTGTTTGAAGCCAGTGATTTTGAAATATTTATCTACAGCTTTATGAGGTGTGATTAAGGGCACTTTTGTCCAACTAAAAAGAAGAACGTTTTCTGCCAAATAAAAAAAATAAAAAAATTCAACATGGTTTTGAAAACTATGTTTCTCCTGAAATAATGACAGAATGTTTTTTACTTACTAGGTATAAACTAAAAAATAATGACTTATCTAATGAAATCATTCAAACATTATGATAGAAAAGACAAGCATGTTCCTCCCGTCTTCCATTATTGCTAGACTTTTATACTGAAGAAAATTCATATTTAATTGCAAGGAGCTAGAGAAATTTCTCAACTTAATAATATACACTGCCTCCATTGAGATATCCGGATTGAGAGGTCTATTGTTGCACAAATGGTAGGCCTTAATGCACATCATCCAATGTATATCATTTAATATAATAAAAAAATCTTAGAATTTTTTAAAAGAATAATATAATGCCTCTAGTACTTCTTTGAAATTTCTCCGTATAAATCTATCAACCACAAGTATTAAAAATAGATGATTCAGTATACATAACTCCTGCCAATATAACAACTGCAAAGGATAAATGTACACACTTAGTAACACATACGAAGATTATTTAGGTTGTAAAAGAACAACTTGATTGTGACACCAAGATTCATCCTCCAATGAAACTGCTAAGTTATCAAAAAGGAGAGGGAGACAGTAAACTCTGCAATGTTGAAGGGGAACACTCACTTTTTCTTTCCTTATACCAAGTTGACTAGCAAGTTTCTATCACTGGTAGTAACTACTAAATTCTTGGTCAAACATGGTTCAAATCGGATGCCTTTTAAAGTTATAATCTATTCAGCAAGCAATTTAAAGGAGACGCCATTTATAAAAGTACTATAAAGCTGCAGATAGGGAAGCCAGTTACCTCTGGAACAGCACCAGGAGCAAGATCTAGATTACAGTCTACTAAGCCATAACGAAAAGCAATTTAGTTTTAAATAAAGATCAGATCTGCTTCGATTTCAGAGTGAGATGCAGAAGAAACTGGAACAGTGGGTCCTTGGAAACAACAGTGACAACTAGAAGCTGTAGGCAAACAACTGAGCAAGCATACGGGAAGTAGTGATTTGTTCCAGACACAAGGAATTCTCACTGGATCCAGTTCAAGGCAGAGATGACAGAGGAAGCAACTCGCTGCTGCATCTCGTGCACATTGCTGCTTCTACAACAGCATCTTTCTCACATTTTCTATGCATGAGCCAACTTGTTTCCAGCATCAAAATAGAATATAAGCAAGTCAACTGGAAAAAAATAATTGAATGGAATACTTTTATTATTTCAACAACCCATTGCATCTTTCTAGTTCCTCCAATGTTAGGATTTGAGCTGGAGCAATGGAGTCCAAAACCGGGTTTGGCCCCTCCAAAAAGTTAGGTGCCTCTTCCCGGTGTGCAAATCTCAAACTGCCACAAAAGAACTCTGAATCTAGAAAATAACACAACTACCAACCAAACTGAACCTTCATTTATGGCTGCAAGGAACAACAATAATTGTTTCTCCTCCCAGTAATCTTGTTCTCGAACCTGTAAAATTATGATAAGAATTGTAAGGTATGGGAATCCAATCGAGCAAAGAATGAAATCGACAAGGAGAAAAGTCCAAAGTTAGTACTGATACTGTGAGACAGAGGGGGGTGGTTTGATTCAGTGCTGCCAACTTGTGGCCTAGTTTTTAGCTAAATGGATATAGTCAACAATGAGATAGATCACACTTTTGCTCAACCATGAATTTTGTGTTACAAACAAGTCATCCCAAGTGTACTTGAAATGTTTCCTACTCATTTTTTGAGTCCTTGTATTGATAATTCTGGTGAAATTAGGATACCAACGAAGAACAGAGTTACACGACACTTTCCTGTGCTTGAAGGAGAAACCACAATCATTGAACTTGAATGTTAGTTTCGAAGATAAGCCACGATGATGTAGACTACACGGATGGATTCTTGATCAGTTCATTTCAACAAGAAAAAGAATTTATAGACAGGGGAATCATCAACATGAGCTGCACAAAAAAACAGAAAAAGAAAAAAATGATAAATCAATCAGAAGAAATAATGCCTAGGGAACAATGTATTGTAATTATGCTGCCACTTCAGTTTCCCCGTCGATGGTAGGATGTAAAAGTAGTGGCTTCTGACATACCCCTTAGCATTGTATCTTCAGAATAAATTAACATGAACAAGAATATTTTCAACTAAACTGTTCTGGCATTACTAATATCAGATTACAACATCCAATTTAATGCATAGAATATACCTTCAATATTCGCAAGAGATAGACTCCAATATATACAAGATGTCAGATACATTCTCTCTTGATTACATCAACTAGCTTAGGTTCAGATGACTTCGGGTAAAATTTTGCTCAAAAATGATATCAGATTTTAGCCTTGAACAGGTTAAAACTGTCAAATGTCAGTCATATTAAATATACCTGATAATCAAGATTGCAAGAGTTTGGTGGAGTGAAGATTAATTTTGTGGAAGCAATGGCAGACTGTTTGCAGGAAATACAGCAGCAGGTGACCCTTGGGCCTTTTTCTTTAACTGCTCCAAAAGGCGGTGAGCTTCTCTAGTTCCATTGCTGGCACTGGGCCCAAGGTTTTCCCATGCATCTATTACGCGTTGTTGGACCTCCACCGCAAGAGCATAACTGCAAATCAAATATTATTTTTTCCAAGATTTAGATAATGGATACCTTACTCCTAGAGTGTTAAAAGTAACAATAGAAATGGTAAAGCCCTTCTCTGAAAGACAGAAAAAGTATTTCCGACTCAAAGAGGTAATGCATTCATAGAAAATGTCATTAAAAAATACAAGAAGAACATGACAGTAGTAAGAAAATCATGAATCCAACTAAAAAGCCAGTTCTATGCATTTTGCCAGGAAGGTAAATGCCAGTTTGGAAACAAACTACCAACTGAACCACATTGTCTGAAGGAAACCAAATTTTCAAAAACTATAACTTTATTCATCATATCTAATCTCTTTGTCAGACAAAAATGATCTTTCAAAAGTTTAGTAAAAGATCACTACCAAGCACAATCAGTCACTGAAGGTATCATATACTTTCATGGGATAGGGAAAATAACTTCAAAAAATGGGGAACCATAAAATCCAATCACTTATTTGATAGAGCTGCTACTTTTATTCTCCTTGACTGGAAATAGAACCTTTTCTCCTTTCTCCCATCCTTCTATAATTCTACTTCCTCACTCACCTGAATCTTGTACATATATGAATGTGCTATATGTATAGCAGTAATGCAGATCCATGCATGCTGTTGTTTGTGCATCATAGCACTGATGGTTTATGCATTATTTAGTGTGCTTTTGCTCATTAGTGAATGTAGATTATGCAAACAAAATAGTTAATTATGTGATAACAAGATGGACTAGAAGTTTTAAATGAAAAGGACAGGGACTAAAAATTATAGTCCGGAACATCAAGGGACTGGAGTCATCAGACCTCATTTTCCTGTCAGAATTACATGGTTCGGTCTTTCTTGTTGTATATTTTAATGAAAATTCTTGCGGTTAAATTATAAGATAGACAAGTTATATAGTATATTCATCTAAAGGTTGCTTGGGTTAAGATAAGCTAACTTATATTGTAAGTAATAATTATTTTGCTTGCCACCAGGACAAGAATATTATAGGAGTAGAATGGTCAACCGACCAGATGCATCATGTCAACTATGAACCAGTAGACACCCAAAATGTCATGACTTGCATGCATGTTTTGGCCACATTCAAGAGAGCAGGACAAATACAAGAACAACAAGTTAGAAATTAGAACAAACCTTAAAAAAATTGAAATATGTTAATACCAAAACACGAGCTTCAATTTGAAGTTATGCTCTTGCGATGGAGGTCCAACAACGCGTAACAATAGAAATGACACCTTCCATGATTTAGATAATGGATACCAAAACCAAAAATCTTATGATGAATAATTCTGCTAAACCCTTGCAATTCAGGTTTGTCTTAATTTATGGAATAAACATAAATTATGCTTTTCAAAAGCAGAATAATTTTTATAAAATTGGCATATCAAATGCCATATGAAGAACTTTGTGTCTGTAGAATGGAGAAGTTGTTAGCCCAATCAAGTGCATCCAAGTAAGATTCTCAAATTGAAGTGTCATTCATGATTCGGACTTAGAAGAAAGTGACTGTTATTCATAAAACTACATTAAAATGGCATCATCCATACCATAAGAATGCTAGCTCAGACTGCATTTAACTTGATCTTGACTTTATGAAACCAATGGCTATCATGATCTCATCATCCTTCAAGTATTAAAAAGAACCCACAACATTCTTGACTTGACCGTTGGAAAGCATTAAGCTATAAGATATTAAATGCTTCACATTAAGCACTTCAAATAATGATTAGGAGTTTCAGTTGATAGGTCTTGGCACTTAATCTTCTCCGGAACCTAATATGATCAATCATTCCATAACCCAGGTTCAGGCACTATCGAACTGCATAAGGTAATTTATTTAAAATGAGTCATGCCGTTTCCTAGTTTATTATACTAAACAACTACAACCTTTCAGTTTGGATTGCTAGTCTATTTGTGCTTGATTCATGAGGACAATTCTTTGCTATTGATAAATCATGTTGTTCACCCATCATACATTAAGAGCAAATCTAGAATGGTAAAGGTAAACTTCCTTGAATACCACTAAATTCCACAAATTAAACTCCCGAGTTTTTCCAGAACATACACATACATCTTTTTCCAACTATGCTACCAAAATGTAGTTCCCAGCATATGACCCGACGTCTTAAAATATAAAGACTAAATCTGATGATGGTAGAAGTCCTGTTTCACCTACCAAAAACATTGGCAGTTCATCGCTACAGATTGTGTTGCAACACAAAATTAGAATCCTGCAAAAAATTACACCCATTTGACTGGTCAGCTACTGAGCTTGACGGGGCCAATTGATTACTTGAAAAGTTTCATGATCGATGATAAGTGCAAGGACTTGGTCTGGCAGGTCGCACTTCCTTCAAACATCAGTCACTATATCAAGCTCTTTAATTGAAGAAAACTATAGCACATTCCTTATGCCTCAAAAAAAACTCCGACCAGCATAACCAAATTATCACAGTCCAGTTTCAGCATAGTTCTCTTGAAGCTCATCAAGATCTTTGGAGTCCAAAAAAGTTCTTTTTCATGCATTTCAGTTATAAATTCCAGGAAGATAATTATTTCTTGAAAACACAAAACACTAATTATAGGAAAACCGTGTCCAAGGAGAAGTGATGGAGAACCATCTAACTTTATAAAGGATATCAAAGAAATTTATTCTAGGCAAAAAAATCAGTAAAAAATCAACAAAAAATAACTAATTAGTTGACCTAGAAACTCTAAGAGCTGTCTGAAAAATTGACGGATTTTTTGGTCTTTCTAGATGCCAACCTTTGGATGTTGCTTTTGTATTAAATGCACTCTTTTTCTTCTCAGCTGTAATAAGTTATTCTAAATCTGTTTAAGTCTCCTAGAAGTCACATTTGATATTTCTAAAAGGCATACAAATTCTCTAGGTGGTTACTATTCGAAATCATTGTCTACATTGATTGTACTAAAGCTCCTAAACCCCTATAAATAGTGGAGCTTGTCAATGAACGAGACACTAGATTTCAATGAACAAAGAATTATCATTTCTCTCTTCTAGTCTATTTCTCCTCTTTAATCTCTAATCTCAATCCTCTCTCTCTTTCTCTCCCCCCATCTCTCTCTCTTTCTCTGCTTGCCCTATACTCAACTGGGTCCCAGCTAGTAACAAAAGCCCCGATCAACACTCACAGATCCTTGCATCTCTAACGTCAACCCCCTGTTTGTGGAGTTGGACTTTGAGGTGACCGGTGGACCAATTAGCTCTTGATGCCTGGTAATTTTTTAAGACAATAATATTTTGTTCGAAGAGATCATGTATTTCGTTAGATCATAGTTTTCATCGCTTTTTCTCCTCAATTTTCTCCTTTTTTTCCCATTTATCACCCTCTCTCTCCCCTTTAACTATAATACTATTGAATTTTAAAACCCTGATAATTGTTCCTAAAAAAAAAGGTGAGAGAACCACTTGAATCATTACACCTCTACCTTGTGCATTGCAGCAGTTTACGATATCATTATCAAAAGGCAATTTGTCAATAGCATTAAACTCATGACTAGGTAAGGTGAAAACCAACCCAATCCTGATGAAATCAAAAACCAATAAAGTGAGATAGACACCCCTAGGACCAAACCAATAGATCATAATATAATGTTGAATTAGTTATGGACAAAATGACCCGTCAATGAGGAGATTGACAAGTCGATTAGGTAACATGTCAATTCTCCAGAATCCCTATCTTCAAATCAAGGAATTCTGTGTACTCCTCAAACCCCACTTTGAACAAATCCTAAGTCTATCTATGAGGAACTTGTTCACAACCATGCTCCAAAAATTCCTGATGACCAAGCTTTTGACCTTAACAATGAATTTCTATAACCTTCTAGAAATCCACAATTCAAGTAACAAGCCAACAAGTCCGATTTGCTAATAATCCGAGGGAAACGGCTAGAGGAGTCAAAGTGGATGTGTCAACCTTTGATGGTAGGTATGACTCAAATGTATTTGTTGACTGATTAGATAGTACAAAGGACAACTTTGAGTGGTACGGAAAAATTGATATTAGACGCATGATATTTGTAAAAATGAAACTGATAGGGTCCGCTATGAAGTATTGGCAACATGTCTAAAGCAGTCTTAAACACCTTCGACAGCCTTCCATCACTCAATAGGAAGCCATGAAACAATAACTTAAGAAAACATATTCGCCAATCTACTTTTGGAGCCAACTGATTGAACAATTATCATACCTTATATAGTTGAATTATAGTGTGGTTGAGTATTTGACCTGATTTGAGGAACTTTTACTTAGGTGTGAAACTGAGAGTGATCAAATCATCACTGTCCAAAGGTTTATTAATGGGTTAAGGTTTGGTATCCAACAAGAAGTTTCTATGAGATTCACTAACACCATGCAGGAAGCTTCCCAATGAGCCCTTAAAATTGAATAGGTACCTTACATTCTATCTAACTCGTCAAGCATCTTCTCAATCTTTCAATAGTAGAACTATTTCTCAATCTACCCCAAATAGTGGCTCTATCACGCCAAGCATCCCCACTATTAGCAACACCCTGGCCCAAACCATGAATTGTCCAACTCGTTTGGTCACTGATTCTCAAACTAGTCTGTCTTCAATCCAATGTCACTACTACCATAATAGGGGTCACCTTGCCTCTCATTGTCTTGAACATACCCATACCTTAAAACAATAAATAGAGGAAGTAGACCAAGTAGCTGAACTTGAAACCTACTCACGTGATGAAAATGAAATAAAAATTGAAGATGCTCATGTTAATGTTGTCCACATCATTCTCTCTATTGGTAGTGATTCCAATGAATAGAAAAAGACAAGTATCTTCCATACTCTTATCCGATGCGGGAGAGAACTTTGCAAGTTGGTTATAGATAGAGGAAGAACTATAAACGTAGCCTCAAAATCTACTATCAAGAGACTAACCCTTAAAGTGGAGCCATATCTGACACTATTTAAAGTAGCCTAACTTGACAAAACTATTTTACCCATGACTGTGATGTTTGGTACCAATCAAAATGTGTGATTTTCAGGATGAGATTTACTATAATGTTCTACATGGATGTTGCCCACATTCTTCTAGGTCAGCCTTGGTTGTATAACCTCAACGTTACTAATCACGGGAGAGAAAACACCTATGCCTTTTGGTACAAAGGCATAAACATCATTTTGTGACCAATAAAACCATCGGAAAAGGACAAATCTAAAACTCCTAAGTCCCTTTCGCAAGCCCCAACCACCAAGGGATTCCACTTACTAGATCCTAAGACATGATGAAAATAAACTAGAAATTGATGATACTCATGTCGATGTTGTCCACATCATTCTCTCTACTGTTAGTGATTCCAATGAATGAAAGAAGACAAATATCTTCCATAATTCTATCTAAAGCGGGGAGAGAATTCGCAAATTGATTATAGATGGAGATAGCACTATGGGCATAATCTCAAAATCTACTACAAGAGACTAAACCTTGAAGTAGAGACACATTTGACACCATTCAAAATAGCCCGAGTTGACAAAGCCACTTTACCCGGGACTGTGATGCTTGGCACCAATCAAAATGAGATGAGATTTACTATAATAGTCTACCAATGGATATTGCCCACATTCTTGTAGGTCAGCCTTGGCTACATGACCTCGATTTTACCAATTTTGATATAAAAGTAAAATCATCATCCTACGACCAGTAAAATCATCAAAAAAGGACAAGTCAAGAACTCCTAAGTCCCTTCCACAAGCCCCATCCACCAAGGGACTCCACTTACTGGAAAGTTATTTCAAGTAGTCTAGACGACAAATTGTATGACCATTATTGCTAGATAAATTCCTAGCCTTGGCAGTACTCTTGACCTAACTCCTAAAGTTAAATCCTTATGAGATGAATTTTCTGATGTCATACCTTTAGAATTACCTATTGAATTGCTGCTCGTATGGGAAATCCAACATGTCAATGAACTTGCACCCTTCCCACTTGACCATCACGCCTTAGATCCAACCCACTCCTTCGCTTCGTATATCCATGGTTTGCATGCTGACATTCAACGTAAAATTATCCTAAGTAATGAAAGTTACAAACTTATTGCTAATACATATCGTAAGAGTCAAGAGTTTCAAGTTGGTGATTATATTTTGGTTTGTATTCGCTGTGAGAGATTCCCCAAAAACTCATTCAAAAAGTTGCATGCCTAAGCTTTCCCTATTATATAAAAGTTGGGATCTAATGTATATATGCTCAATTTACGTTTCGACTTAAATATTAGTCTAGTTTCAATGTGGAGGATTAAATTGTGTCTGATCCTCATTTTCTATATACCAATGTTCCTACAGGAGACAATCCTCTCAAAGCATTGACTCTCCCACGATACAAGGTAGCGGTTTAAATAGGCGTCTAGGCGCTCACCTAGGTGCTCAGACAAGGCGAGGCGAGGCGAGGTCCAAGCGCCTCATGGGTGGACCAGGCAACGCGCCTCAATGAGGTGTCGCCTGGGCGCTCGCTTGGACCTAGGCATCAGGCACCTTGGGCGAGTGCTCGGTGCAAATAAAGCAACCAAACCAGACTTTTTTATGTCTGGTTCAATTTAATAGTGGTTAGTTGGCTCGATTGAACCAACCAATTTCTTACCACAAAAGCCACTCTCGCACACCTGCATGACCCCGAGCCATCAACCCTACCGCTTCTTTTGCCTCCTCGTAGACGTAGCGAACTACGGTTTCCTCCTGTCCATCGGCCTAGCAAGAGCCCGTAGCTTCCTTCCGTCATCGCTCCGTGTGCAGTTCCTTCCACCGTCAAGAGAGAGGACCGCAGGTTCCTCTACCATCAACGGACACCACTAAAGCTTCCTCACGACGTCGTTGTCCGTAGCTTCCACTGTCGTTGTCTGCAGCTTCCGCCACTGCTACTGTCCATAGCTTCCGTTGTTGCCGCTGCTATTGCTAGTAGCTTCCTACGCTACCACGGCTGTTATTCGTAGCTTCCTCCACCACTGTTGTTGCCATCCGCAGCTTCCTTTATCACTGCTGCCTTCTCCTTACCCACTTGCTATTGTCAGTGACACTTTTCTCCCCCCCTTCTATTGTTACCAGTTCTTTTCTCCAAGAATTGACTTATCGGTCCGTACCGATGTGTCGACATTTTGCCGGTACCGGTACTGGGCAGTACGAACTATGCATACCACCCAGTATATTAAAAAATAATAAAATATTATATAATATAATATTTATGTTATATAATATTAAAAATATTAAGTATCTTTAAAAAAAATTAGGAAAAGGGGCGATGTCAGAGATCTCTCCTCGCGTGGAGAGATCGTTCTCCTCACGGAGAAAAATCGCCGAGCGACAAGCGAGCAACCTGGTGGCGGCGGGCGACGGCAGTAGCAGCAACTGCGAGAACGATAGAGTTTCTGTTTCTTCTCCTCTTCTTCTTTTCCTCTTCTTCTTCTTCCCTTTTTCTCTGATCTCCGATCTCCCTCAATTGACCATCGATCTCCCTCAATTGACCACCGATCTCCCTCAATCGACCGTCGACGATCAATTCTCCCTCAATCGGATGCCAACGACCAATATCGACAGTCGATTTTTGGCGGTACCGTCCGGTAATGGGCGATCTGCGTACTAGTAAACTGACGGACGGTATGTACCACCGTACCGAGCGGTACAGCTCGAAATTTCAAACCTTGCTTTTCTCCCCCTCTAATTATTGTTAATAATAAATAATATACCGTTAACAATAGATTGTTAACTAGTATGCAAAAAATTTTAATTTAATGTTGTATCTTTATTTATAAACTCATATTTATCAATTATGTTATATATTTTTATATTTTTATATTTCAGAGCACCTCACTTGACTCGAGCGAGCGCTTAGCGCTTCAGGCATTTTGAGACCTTGGCGCCTTTCAAATCACGGATACAAGGATGACGTAGAGGTTATTCTTGATGACCCCCGTGTTACGTCTACTCCAGCTTCCAATGCCACTTGGATTCCTTGGAAGTACTTCATGACTTTGCACTAGATTTATTGGACCAGTACTTGTAAATCACTCTCCGAGGAGAATGATAGAGAACCATCTAACTTAATAAAGGATTCTAGAAAAAAAATATTCTAGGTAAAGAAATCAGCAAAAAGTCATCAATCATTTGGCCTACAGACTCTACTAATTGTATGAAAAATTGAAGAGTCTTTTGGCCTTTCTAGGTGCTAACCTTGGGACTCTACATTTGTATTAAGTGTCCTATTTTTTCTCAATTATAATAAATTATTTTAGATCTGTTTAAGTCTCCTGTAAGTCACGTCTTGGGTTTCTAAAAGGCATACAAATTCTCTAGGAGGTTATTATTGAGAATCAATGCCCACATTGAATATACTAAGGCTCTAAAAGCCTATAGATAGTAGAACTTGTCAATGGTTGAGACACTTCAGATTTGAGTGAACAAAGAATTGTCATTTCTCTCTTCTCGTCTCTTTCTCGCCTCTCTAATCTCTAATCTCACTCCTCTCTTTCTCTCTACTTCTTTACCCTATATAACATCAAGAAGTCTAATATCATGAACACTAAAAATATCAACATTTCAACACGCAGCAGAGATTACAAAACCAATTAAGTCCACCTAAAAGTGATGAAATTGTACATATTGAATAAATTATAGCCTCTGGTTCCTCAGTGCTTCTAAAACCTTTTACAAGTATGCTAAAGAAGCTTCTTCTTATCCAGCTTTGTATATACAAAATGATTTTTCCAAGAGAAATATGTCTATAACCTTTCCCGTGAGGTATGTAATGCATGATTTATCAATTTGACAAAAGTAGTAGGAAGTAAGAACATTTTAGTAACAAAGACATAATCGCCCTATACTAGACATGAAAAAAATCCATGAAATGCAAAGTAAATTGTTCGTGCAACATAGATTGTATTCACTATTCAGAAACAGCATATTTAAGGAAAATAACTATTAAGATTCTGTATATGCTAAGGTATCGGGAATCTTCAATTAGGACACACCAAAAGAATCCTTATTTATAGTCAAGACTATCATGTTCCAATGAGCTTACCGTCTAAAATCGCCAATAGTCCTTATTCAATGTATTATAGTGTTTATGGCCATTCCAATACAGAAACAAGAAAGCACTTCGAACAAAGAGTGTAGTAGTATTAAAGCCATGATAAAGTATCATATCGTACCTTCCCATGGCACCATAAGCATTGGCAAGGCACTGGTACGTATCAATTGTGTCCTCATGCTGCAGCCCAAAAGACTCGTAAATGATGTCCTTTGCAAGAACTAGCACCTTAGCAGCAGATTGTGGCTGATCCATGTCCAAATAAGCTTGTCCCAAATGCTTATACACAAATCCCAACCCAAAATGTTTTGGACCGAAGCAGTCTTTTAGCTTGTCAGCTGCACTTTCCAAGTAGGGAATGGATTGGGGAACCCTCTTTGTCAAGAGAAGCAACCATCCAATTCTCATCGAGATGCTTCCCTCCAGGTGCTGTACTTGTGGAAATCCCTGAAGAAGAGCAAGAGCCTTCTTCATCAAAGACAAAGAAATCTCAAAGTCATTCATTGTCTCATATATCATAGATATCTCTGCATAAGCTTCGGAAACCTTTGTGGGAGACACTAACTCATTCTTGTCAAGAATACCACTAGCAATTTCCAAGCACCTTCTAGAATCACCAAACTTCTCCTGATTACACAAGGCCTTAGCCATCGAGATGAGCACGGATGCTCTTGTCTCGCTTTCCTTGTCAGTCTTTTGAATCACCCACTTGAGGTAACTAATCGCTTGATCCAGCCTACCTAGTTCGATCTGTATGTTAGCCGCATCAATTACCACCTGAAGCAATTCTTCATCCAAGCTTAAACTTTCCAAGACCCTTCTTGAAAGCTCGTTCTGTTCCAATGCCTCATCATACTCTCCCAACCCAGTATAAATAACACCAAGAAGCCGCCTAATCTGGACGACTTCTGCTGAGTACTCCCCAAATTGTTCACCATATATCTCAAGTGCCCTCAAAGCCAACGGCAAAGCCTCATCAAAATCCAAAACGACAACATAAGCCTCCGCCAGATCCTTATAGGCGGCACCCATTTCCCGAGAAGTATGCTCTAAAATCGACCGTTTAAGGTCCAAAGACGTCCGTAGATTGATCAAAGCCTCCCGCCTTCGGCCCATAGCAGTCTTCGTGCTCGAGAGCTGGAGTTGAACAGCGACGCTAGCTTTAAGAACATCATCATCCCTGGAATTTTCTCGCCTTAGTCCACCGAGAATCTGAGATGCGGTGTTTAACGACTCCAGGCTATCGTCGAACCTCATCATCTTGCAGCTGATGGAGCCCATCAATAGCAGGGCTTTGGCGACCGAGACCGACCACCCGCCGTCCTTCCTCTCGAAGAATTGCAGTGCCCGTAGGGCAAAGGCGAGGGCTCTTTCGAGGTCCTGGTGCCCTATGGAATCCAGCCGCTCGGCCGCCTCGAAGCAGGCAGCGCCGAGCCTCTCGTCGTGCTCGTCGAGGGAGGACTCCATCGCCTCGATGACGGCGATGACTTGTGCGGCAGTGGCGGCGGATTGAAGGGTAGGAGTAGGATGAGGAGGTGGTGGGATTTGGGGAAGGGTTTGGATGGGCCGGGAAAGGGGGCATTTTGGCGGAAAGGGGATGCGGAAAGGACGTGGAAGAGGAGAGGTTGGAGAAGGGGTTTGAGGAGAGAGGTGAGGGAGGAGGGTTGTGAGAAGAGTAGTCGAGAAAAGGTTGGATATGGGGGAAGAAGAGAGGATGGAAGAGGAAGCCGCAGCTACAGCTCGTCTAACGGCCATGGGAGCAGGGGAAGGGGAGCTAACGCCGACGCCGACGCCGAGCAGCAAACCCTTACATGAAAACGGGTCGGATCATTAACCAGAGCAGGTGTTTACATATCTTATTAGGTTTGTAAAGAAGGGCTTATGCTTTTTCTCTGGGAAGTATTCGTCACAAGATTGGTTGTGAAAGATGATGGCTGGAGGCCATCAGAGAAGCGCGCCACCTCAAACCAAATCCATCTCTCGGGCTGATCGATTCCTAAGCGGATGACAACTCCATCCCCCTTACCCCCATCCAAGATAAACAAAGTGTCATATACTATGAACTCCGTCGATCCTCCCCCGCCGTAAGCATGATGTTTCGCCGATCGCCTCGAAGCTACGACTATTCCTCCTATTATATAATATATCCGACGAGGTCGCTCAACCTTCACCTCTACCAAACACGGCACGGCGCAATCGTCAAACTCTGGATGGAATCTGCGGGGAATGGTCAAATGAGGCAACCTTTGTCGTGGGCCGAGCCGATGGATGGTCTTGACAAATGCGTACGCACGTCAAGCATCTGGAAGGAGGCGTGGCACTCATCGGCCGTGGCCATCAATCACCACGCTTATGATACCCGGGAACACGTTGACCGAACGGAGATGAAGAGGACGACCGACCGTCGCCCGGCGCCGCGAGCTGCTCCGTCGTGCTCGCGGTACCCGAAACGTTCTGCGATTCCCCGACACCGACGCCCGGACCAGCCAGAAAGGAGGAATCCTGATCGTCTCGATCTTGAGACTACTACATTCTGCATTAGGGAAACAAAGCCTCATGATAATTTTATTATTTTTGAACTTAGTTCCCCTTCCCTTTGCTATTTTGTTCATTTTTTTTTTTTTTTTGTATTTGTATTTGCTGACTGACTGATTTCTGTAACTATTTGAGGCCCAAAAGATTGCAGTTTAGATCCTTTATGAGATATTTCAGATACTCGAAAATGCCACCTATATTACTTACCAATAAAGACTAACAGTGCTCAAATGCCACCCATTTTGGATTTGGGTTTCCAACTCTCAATATCTTCATGTCATGTTCGTGCAGACAAACAAATTGGAGCACAAGCCTTAAACCCGTTCTCGCAGCTTTTTCATTTTTTTTATTTTTTTATTTCTCAACTCTCTCTTTTAATTTAGAAATAAGTTTATTTATATTTTTAATCAAAATCCAGATTAGATAGTGGTGACCACGGTTCAATTCAAACTAGAAAATTGAACCGATCAAAACTGGAACCCAAACCAATCGATAATTTCATGATTTCAAACCGTCTCGTTAGAAGGGTATGCTTAGAAAAAAAAAAATGATAAACTTCTTCTCTATACCAAATCATCTCATCTCTCTATTTCTCTCTAATTGTAATATTAATTCTATATTTTTTTCTAATTATAATATTATATTCTTACTCTTACTCTTAATTTTTACTACTTCTACTATAAGATAATCCTAAATAAAGTCAAATATCTTTGAGGTCCATTTTATGTCATTTACTCGTTTCAAATAATTTGTACCTTTTATTCTAAAAATTTTAAATTGAAAGAAGATGAACATAAAACGTTTATCAAGATGAAGCATTCTATTCGAGTGAGTTTTGGCAAAACCCAACGTCAAAATTTTTCATACAATTTCACCGTAACTCAAATAATTTGATTGATATCTATCCATAAGCCCCTTGAAATTTATTTACCTAAGCAAAGCCTAAGTCTCAATAGCCTATTTACCTCAATCTTAATGATCAGGATTGGGACAACCTTCACCCAAATAGGAACCACCACCAAGTAATGAAGGTGCAATAGTCTTACAAGAAAGCCCTTAAACTATAAGAACTTGAGGCATCCCTTACCCTATAAAAGAATGGGATGTATCCCCATCTACAACAATCAAGAATTGTAACTAAAAAAGAATAGCGGAGCCAAATCAGCCTTAGCAAGTCTAGTCTTAGAAGAGAGAAAAGAGGAGGAGCTCTGTGAGATGCAACCAGTCCCTCCAGTTCTAGCCTTTTTCCTCAAATCTAGACAACTACTTTGAGAAACACTTAACGCTTGCTGTTTACTGTCCAAACCTCAAAGGAGGTTCTAGTAAATAAAAGAAAAGACTAAAACCGACAATGATATATGCAAATTTATTGTGAGCAAATAAGTACCATCTAAAGATAACCTGTGCTCTACACATCTGGTAGTCTCTTACCACACTCTTAATTCTTTTGCTTTTATATTTATAGTTAGCACTTTAGTTTTACAAGCAATAAACGTTGTTTTCTTTCAATTTTATGGTTGATCTTCTGGTGATAGTTCTTTACTTCATCAAAATTTTCATCCGAGAGAGATATGATATTAGATCGACATATTATCAAACTTGAACCTCACATGCATCATACACTATCTCTAGCCCTTCTCAAATGTTTTAATAGGAGGAGTTAACAAACTTTACTTCTATTGAAACCATCTCTCAGGAAAACTTAGGTTTTTAAAATTATTATCAAAATTCTTTAAATCCTATTGCAAAACGTGTTACTATGACCATCTTATATGCACTATCCATAAGCTTTACATATAGGAAAAAATGATTGATAAAATTTATTTCTATATTTTGATAGACATGTGTTAAGACCTTAGTCGGGTGGGGTCCTAAATTCACTGAGTCACAATGTCAATAAAATCTGAGTTGTGTAATAAACCCTAAATCAGCTGCCACCCCCTTGATTGAAGATGTCGACTAGGGCTAGGGAGAAGTCTTCATGGAGTAAGAGTCTTTTAGCTGTCGACCACCTTATTTATGGAAGTCGGCTAGGGTTTTGGAGTAAGAGTTTAATTAGGAGTTAGAGTCTTATTAAGAATAAGTTTACTAGAAGTATGAGTCCTATTAGAATTAGGGTTTGAGAACTCTATATAAACACTTATAGCCACCCCTTTTGAGTAAGAAATTAATATATCTTTTTCAGCCATTGTAGCTGTCTACCAAGAAGGGAGGAACCCCTATAAAGTTCCAAGGAGGGCTGATCCCCTATAGAAGTCAACCCAAGCTTAGAATTCTACAGGGTTCCAACATTTGGTATCAGAACAATGTTCTTGGTGTCTCGTTGCCCTTCCATAGTCGCTGCTACCTTCATCTAGCCATCCACCACCTCCCAAACAATTCTGACAATTGTTGTGATTATCGTCGACTCCGCCGTCATCACCACTATCGCAAAAATATCATCTGCAGCCTCCACTAAAATTACATTAGGTTATGGTATCTACCTTATTGCTACTACAATTTACTTATCCAAAAAATTAAAAAAATAGTACATCTATCTCACTACAAAAACTTATCATCGTAAAGTTATCATCTTTTCGATGGAAGTTGGGTTACAAAATTCCAATCGCATATTTGCTATCATATCCTGATCTTTTTGTCGATACCTTGTCGTCATATTCATCTTTATATTTTATGTCGGCTTAGCTTTCCTTACCAATTGATTCTCACTGAATTCTTCTTTAAATCTTTGATATAACCATTGAAAACTTTTCATTAAATTGCTATTCTTTGACGTAAAACTCGACCATTGCATCTTTTCGATATCTCCCATTACATACATCACCAAATCTTACCAAATTTATTACAGCTACCCATATCATCCTTAAGGCACCATTCTAGCCTTAAGATGTAGCTATAGTAGCCTACTTTTAATTTTCACAATCGGCCCAAACAAGAGCGTAAATTGTATCTCAAACATCAGCCCATCGCACCCACAACCTTTCACCACCGATCCTTATTTTTCGTGGCCACCAATCTCTCTATTGACCTATGCCCTTAACCCATCAACAGAAGAAGGATCGTAATATTTCTGATTTGGAGATATATGCCATAGCATCAGAGGATTTGATTAATGCCAAGTTGGAGGCTTTCAAGATGCACATGAAGAATAAACTGTGTGCTCTCTTCACGGAATTCAGATTAGGACGATCACTGAGCTCAACGAGATCGCAACAAGGCGAGAGTCCATATTACAAAGAGAACCCTCTAAAGAAATAAGAATACATGATAGATCCAACATCTACATGCATGAGGGTGGACATCCCTCGATAGGAAAATGGAGACCCGATGAGATGGTTTTCTCGTGGGGAGCGCTACTTCTGTTATCACCAGACCCTGAAAGCTTCCATGGTGGACATCGCTATCATCCACCTTGAAGGATATGTCATACGGTAGTATAATTGATTTGAACACACTCAAGGAGCCTTGACATAGAGGCAATTCAAAAATGGTCTGCTAATCCACTTTGGACCGTTCGAGTACGAGAATATTAACAGATAACTCGCAAAGATCCGATAAACCTCTACGATCCAAGAATACTATATCAAGTTTAAAAAATTATCTAACTAAGCTCGTGATTGGTCTAAAAAATAATTGCTAAGGACCTTTATCGAAGAATTAAAGCCAGAGATATAAGGAGAAGTTAAGGTGTAATAACCCTATACGACAGCGATATCCTTCGCACGACTTCAAGAGGAACGGCTTAATCAAGATGTTCGGAGGATGAGACCTACACTACGACTAGCAGCATACAAACCTCCAGCCCTATCCACTTCCAGCCGACCTCCTTAGCAGAATATATTTATGAGAGAAGAACTTCGTGATAGATCCGCGAAGGGGTTGTGTTGGCATTGTGACATGCCGTGGAGCCATGACCACTGATGTAAGAAGGGATGACTTCTCCTGATTGAACCCATTAATGAATCTGAATAGGAAGAGGAGGACCTCAAGCACAAGGAGGAGAACATAGAGGAAGATCTACAACCAATCAATTATATGGTTCATCCTCTTGCCAGTTATGCAAACCGGCAAACGATGAAGATTAGAGGCTTCCTCAAGCAGCAACCCATCATCGTCCTCGTTGATATCGGGAGCACCAATAACTTCATGGACAACAAGGTTGTTGCCCAAATGATGCTTCAGATCAAGGATTATAGCAGGTTCAACATAAAGGTAGCTAATGGCCACGTCTTGAAGTGCAACCAAAAGTGCTCGCGAGTGAGATTGGTGCTGCAAGGACAAGAAATTATTGCTAAATTCTTCCTCCTCCCACTCGATGATTATGAAGCAGTGCTCAGTATAGAATGGATGTCTATGCTAGGTGATGTTTCTTGAATTTTTTTAAAATTATTTATAAAATTAATTATGAAATTCTTTAGCAAAGGGAAATAGGTAATCTTGAGCGGGAAATGTGAGAGTGACGTGACAATGGTTTCGACGCAGCGTATGGAGAAGGTCCTACAAAAAGTGCATAGCAGCTTCCTAATGCAACTTCAACAGATATATATGAAGGAGCCGACAAAGATTGAAGATCTGAACCTTCTCCAATTGCTCATTGAATTTTTAGACGTCTTCGTCGAACCATGCAACCTACCTCCTACCCAATTGCACGACCACTAGATACCGATCCTGTCAGAAAAGCTACTAGCCAATATTCGATCGTCCACTTTCCTTATCTTTAGAAAGCTAAAATTGAGAAGATTGTGTAAGAGATACTTGAGACGGGGACCATTTAGCCAAGTTACACCCCTACTATTCACCGGTGCTCCTCATACGTAAGAAAGACGTGACATGGCAAATATGCATGGACTACCAAACTCTCAACAGCATTATGATTAAAGATAAATATCTTATTACAATGGTAGATGAGCTACTTGGTAAATTAAAGGGAGCATAAGTCTTCACAAAGTTAGATCTACGGTCCGGATATCACCAAATTCGAGTACATGAGGGAAGACATATCAAAGATTATTTTTCAGATGCACGACGGCCACTATGAATTTTTGGTAATGCCCTTCGGCCTCATCAATGCTCCCTCCACTTTTCAAAGCCTCATGAATGATATCTTCTAGAGTTATCTTCATAAGTTTGTGCTGGTCTTCTTTGACAACATTCCTATCTATAGCCCTTCGTTTTAAAGCCACCTTTCTCACTTACGACTTATTTTGACGATTCTTTGAGAGCATACTCCTTTTGTCAAAAAGTAAAAATATAACTTTTTACAAAATAAGGTGGAGTATCTTGGGCACATAATCTCAAAGGAGGGCGTGGTAGTAGATTCTTCAAAGATTGAGGCAATGGAAGGCTGGCCGATGCCCAAGAACATAAAGGCACTGCGAGGATTCCTTGGATTAATTGGCTACTACCACAAATTTGTCAAAGATTATTGAAAGATCATTGGCCCCCTCATATCCTTGCTAAAGAAGGATGCCTTCTTATGGTTGGATAAAGCCACTGCAACCTTCAAAGTGCTGGTGCTACTCGACTTCGACAAACCTTTTGTGATTAAAGCTGACGCATTAAGAGCTAGGATTAGTGTCATCTTCATACAAGAAGGCCAACCCCTCACCTACACCATCAAAGTGTTATCTCCTTCACACATGAAGATGTCTGTCTATCTACAATAAGGAGATGCTTGCGATCGTGCACATGGTGACAAAATGAAGACCCTACCTGTTATTGGTTACAGGTGCCCTACAAGCCATTCACGTGAGTGATGGCATATGTGATACGCTGTATGATCTTTTTGCTTATGATTAATATCGGTATATTCTTATACTATCTATTACATATATACTGTGATGTCCTTGATTCTGTGCAATGGGAGTCAGATCGTGATGAGATCACGATAATGATATCGATTCACCTTTAAACACAGATCATAAATAATCTTGGTCATAGGTTACTCAAGAGTGACATTGAGATAATCGAACAGATCGGTATATGATATATCCATCCATATAATGGAGGCGGCTGGTCTCATAGCCACTTATGTGGAGACACTAAGGATATAATACATGTGTTTATTGGAGAATGAGTTCACTAATTGATCCACTTATGGAATGCTATATGGTTAATGATACCTAATGTCAGACAGTGATTCCATAGTTCTAGTTGTGTATCTGGTCCTTAGACTTGAGACACCAAGGATGCTTTGTATGAGTACTCCTTTCTTTGACGCCAGACTTATAGATTTTGAAAGTTTCAGATCTGGTACAATTGGTTATCGGGATTGGTAGCCAATCTTACGAAGGCAATTGAGTGTAATAGAGGATCATCCACTCTCGGTATCACGAGAGGAATATCTCATATATACTTGCTCAAACAAATCCCTGGTCAGGGTCATTCGGATTGAGAGAGAAGGAGTTCTCAGGTAGAATCCGATTAGAGCAAGACAAACGGATTCCGTATGTAACTTGACAGTACCATGTCCAATATATGGTCTCTGGGATATTATTTGGATGAGAGATTTTAGATACATAGTAACCATGGATAGACAAGTCCGATGGATTCGATCCCCCTATACCGTTTGAGGACTATGGCGTAGTGGCCTAGTACATCCATAATTGATGAGTCAAGTGAATTATTAGGAGGATAATAATTCACTATATCAAAAGGAGTTCTGATGGGAGTGACTCACGGCCAGCTCGGTATCAGGCCTAGAGGGTCACACACATATGGTGGATGCTTCAGCGAATAGAGTATTGGATGAAGATCCAATTAACCCTTATTCTCATTAGATGAGACCCTATGCTAATGGACTCATTGCTTAAGGGCCAATTAGAGGCCTAAGGAGATTATTGGATAGAGATCCAATAATACAAGATTAGTGGGTTATTGGATGAAGATCCAATATCCACTAAGGCAAGAGCCCTAGGGTTTTTAGTGGCTCTCTATAAATAGGAGGGGAGACTCATGGTTGATAGGCTGCAGCTTTAGCCACCACCTCCTATTCTTCTCCCTCCCTCTGTGCAAGAGTTGCGAGATTAGATTAGAGGAGTTTTGTTACAGAAATTCATTATGTAGATACTGCTAGAGAGGAGGGCACTTGACCCCTTTCATCTTCTCCATCCAGATTTGGAATATAGGGATATACGATCTCCCTAGGTAAAATCAATCTCTCACACATCGTAGTTTTATTGATTTTTACGTATTTCTCATGACCTCAATATTTTGCATGACGATTTGATCTGCGTGGGAAACTAGTTTTTGTTTTGATTTTCATTGCGCATGTGATGTACCCACTTAGGTTTCCTAACAGTAGTATTAGAGTCAAAGTTTTCATACAAAAAATTAGTTTTAAACTATGTGTGATGAGATTGAATCACGTATAACTGTTCTATGCGCTTGTTGTAGTGATTGGTAGTGAAAGAAATTCATTGTGTAGATACCGCTAGAGAGGAGGACACTTGACCCCTTTCATAATCTCCATCCGGATTTGGAATATAGGGATATAAGATCTCCCTAGGTAAAATCAATCTCTCACACATCGTAGTTTTATTGATTTTTATGTATTTCTCATGACCTCAATATTTTGCATGACGATTTGATCTGCGTGGGAAACTAGTTTTTGTTTTGATTTTCGGTGCGCATGTGATGTACCCACTTAGGTTTCCTAACAGTAGTATTAGAGCCAAAGTTTTCATACAAAAAATTAGTTTTAAACTATGTGTGATGAGATTGAATCACGTAGAACTGTTCTATGCGCTTGTTGTAGTGATTGGTAGTGAAATTAGGTGCTGCCTGCGGGGGATGGGCAGCCACATACATGTTGTCCGCATGTAGAGGTGGTGGCCAGGAGGTTCGACCAAGGCCTCCCTGCAGGCGGTGCGACCAGCCCCTAGAAGGCGATCGCCCACAAGGGCGGCAGGTGCTACCGCTGCGGACACCACTCGGCGGCGGTGGCGTCGGCCGTAGGGGTGGCCGCCCCTTGGTGGGGCGGCTGCCGGCCACAAAGGGCAGCCGCCGCCTACGCAGGGGCAACAACGACGACAGCGTAGTGAGGGTGAAGGAGGGCTAGGGCATCTTTTTGAGAAAAAGATGGTTATGCCCCTAAAAATTTAAGAAATTCTAGCTCTGTCCCTTTTATACATAATTTCTTAAATGCCCTCAATATTTCTAGAAATTCTAAGGACTATCCTCTCATCCAAAATATCGAAAACACCCTTAACAATTCTAAAAATTTTGAGGACTATCCTTATATACAAAATTTTAAAAATACCCTTGACAATTCTAGAAATTTTGAGGATTGTTCTCTCATCCAAAATTATAAAAATGCCTTTGATAATTCTAAAAATTTTGAACATGTCTTGATTTTTTAAAAATAATTAATTAATTATTATATATATCCAGTAATCTTACATATGATGTGTTGTACATGTGATGCATGATGTGGATGGATAATCATGAGTCTATGTGTTGTGATGTGTGTAATTATGATTATTATTATTATTAGGGCCTACGAGCCTGTGTTTTTCTCATTTATTGTCGGGTCTGCTTGCCTGTGATTATTTATAATTACATGGAGAGGCACAGCGGGAGCGTGGAGGTTATAGTGGGACCCACGATATCATGGCAGGAGATCACGATACATGGTGATGCGATGATCCGACGGAACCGATGATGACGAGATTAACAATCACAGGGTATGAAGATGCGCCAATGCACACATAGATCCTTTTGCGAGTGATTAAGCCCATTGGCTCAGGCTTAATTATATTAGGTGACGGCTTATGATTATTTAGTGTGGCTTGTATATGTGATGTATTATACACCTACTAGATATATGCATATATATTTGCATGCGATGTAGATATATATTAAATATGTATGTGTATGACACAATATATTAGGAGATCGATACAAAACAAAAACCTCTCCTATGATAATATTAAGTTAGTAAACGTGAGGCAATAAGATTGACCCACGTGGCCTTCCATCGTTATATGAAGAAATTGAATCACGATATATGTTGAGTTGGTCGAGTCCCTCGAGGCTCACCTATCTATGTGATCGAGTTCTTGCCTATGACATAGAGATGTCACCGGTGACCTGAGGACATGGTATGCTTGGTCAAGTCCCTCGAGGATATGTCATCGACTCATACTCATCTTGTAATGATGGTGATGACTTAACTAAACATCATAGTTGGTCGAGTTCCTCGAGACCATGATGATTCGGAGGCCGAACATGATGGGAATTACAATGAATTATGATTGGCAAGAGTTGCCTACTTTTTGGGCTTAGTATAATTGGTCAAGTCTCTCGAGGTTGGACTGAGACACCAATTGGATCTCGATCCCCACTACGAGTCTGCCGGAGACCTTCGTCTCACGTGTCGAGGGTGTCGCATGATTCGCTAAGAAAATAGTGGGAGTACATTAAGATAGAAGTCCATATCTTAATTAGTATTTTCTGTAAAATCTGCTTGTTATTTAATTTATGCTATATCTTGCTTATCGCTTACAAAACCCCTACGTAGCATACTTGATGCCAACCGCCTCATTAGTCCAAAAGCTCCATAATTTGAGAATTGTTCTCACAGAAGAGAAATATATGTCTTTAACATGATTGCGCCCACGTTGGAGGAAAGGATAAGCGAGGATGAGATCGCTTGATTTATGAAGTATATAGATAGTCCTAGAGGATAACCTGTGTATTCATCTTATACTTTAGTCCCTACCAGATTTCTTTTCACAGTTCATTATTAACTTTAATATGAACAAGTTTGAGGTGACTCTCCCTGAGCTCCTCAATATGTTGAGGGAAGCTGAGGGTGTCATCAAGAAGGAGAAGCCAGTTCTCTATATTGGTGAGACAAAAAAGGAAATGAAGGCTAATAAAACCCTTAAGAAGGGTAAGGGCAAAGAAAGACCAAGTAAGGCAAAGCTTGCCAATAAATATATGGGAAAGGTCAATGGATAATTCTTCCACTATGGCCAAGACGAACATTAGAAGAGGAACTATAAGGACTACCTTGCAAAGAAGGCGAGACAAAAGCTTGGAGAAGCTTCAAGTATATTCATGATTAGTCTCCACTTGTTAGATTTTCATGATAACACATGGGTATTGGATACCGGGAGTATTTATTGTATCTGTAATTCGTTGCAAGTTCTAGCAAGACATAAGAGATTGGCTAGAGACAAGATAGACTTCAAGATAAGCAATGGAGCAAGAGTTGCCGCAGTTGCTGTTGGAGAGGTCACCCTACATTTGCCGGTAGAGCTATTATTGCATTAGATGCATATTATTTTATTCCCTCTATTATCAAAAATATTATTTATATCTCTTGTTTGACAATTAATAGATATAAATTAGTTTTTTAAAATAATAGTTGTTCAATAATTATGGATGATGAGATCGTCACTAGAGGGACCCTTATAAATGGCTTATATATGTTAGATACTTCTCCATATATCATGAATATAAATATGTCTAAGAGGAAAAGAGATGAGGTGAATAATGCATATCTATGACATTGTAGGTTAGGTCATATACATGAGGGAAGGATTCAAAAATTGCTGAAAGATGGATACTTAGATCCATTTGACTATGAGACATATGCAACTTATGAACCTTGCCTTCATGGGAAGATAACTAACTCTCCTTTTAGTGGAACTAGAGAGAGAGCTACTGAGTTGTTGGAACTCATACATAGTAATGTATGTGGTCCTATGTCGACTCAGGCTATAAGTAATTACTCATACTTCATTACATTCACTGATGATTTCTCTAGGTATGAACACGTGTACTTAATGAAGTACAAATCTGAGACCTTTAATAAATTCAGAGAATATAAGAATAAGGTAGAGAATCAAATTGGAAAGAGTATTAAGACTCTTCGATCAGATCAAGGAGGAGAGTACTTGAGTATGAAGTTCACCCATTTCCTCAGGGACAATGAGATTCTATCATAGTGGACACCTCCTTATACACCTCAGCTCAATGGTGTATCATAAAAGAGGAATCACATGCGATTAGACATGGTGCGGTCTATAATGAGTTTCGCTGACCTACCCATTTTATTATAGGGGTACGCCCTAGAAACTACAGCTTACCTTCTAAACAGAGTTTCATCAAAGTCGATAGCGTCTACACTATATGAGATATAGAAAGGAAAGAAGTCTGATCTTAATATTGTTAAGATTTGGGGCTGTCCTATCCACGTTAGAAGACATAACCCTGATAAGTTGAAATCAAGGACAGAATGATGCACATTAGTGGGATACCCAAAGGAAACTTGTGTGTATTATTTCTATCATCCCGAGGACCGAAAGGTCTTTGTTGCTAAGAGAGCTGTGTTCCTTGAGAAGAAACATATTCTTAGTGAAAACAATGGGATGAGATAGAATTGAGCGAGGTTGGAGAACATAGCTCAAGTACCATTCTAGAGCCCGAGTTTGTTCAGGTACTTAACACACAAATTCTAAATTTACGTAGGTCTAGTAGAGTATCTCACCCTCCTGAAAGATATGTAGGATATATCAGTAGAGATGACTCTCAGGATGTTGATCCTTAGACCTATAAGGAGGCTATTATGAGTATAGACTCCGGGAAGTAGCAAGAAGACATGAATTCTAAGATGGATTCCATGTACTCTAACAAGGTTTGGAACCTTATGGATGCACCTGAGAGTATTGTACCCATCGGCTGTAAATGGATCTTCAAGAAGAAGATCAGAGTAGATGGAAAGGTAGAGACCTATAAAGCAAGACTGGTAGCTAAAGTATATCGTCAAAGATAAGGAGTTTACTATGATGAAACCTTTTCACCTGTAGTCATGCTTAAGTCTATTAGAATTATTTTGGCCATTGCAGCACACTCTGGCTATGAGATCTATTAGATGGATGTTAAAACAGTATTCCTCAATGGCAACCTTGAGGAAGAGGTGTATATGATACATCCAGAGGGATTCATATCTAAAGAGAGTCCAGATAAAGTGTGCAGGTTGCTTAGATCCATTTATAGATTGAAGCAAGCTTCCCGAAGTTAGAACATAAGATTTGATGAGGTGATAAAGTCTTATGACTCCATTAAGAACATAGATGAGTCTTGTGTGTATAGGAAGGTAAGTAAAAACACTATCATCTTCTTGGTGCTATATGTGAATACCATCCTAATCATTGGGAATGATGTAAGAATGCTCTCCACAGTAAGGCTTGGCTATCTATAAACTTCTCCATGAAAAACTTAGGAAAAGCATCCTATATTCTAGGGATTCAGATCTATAGAAATAGATCCAAAAGGATGATTGCTTATCCCAGTCTAGGTATATAGACTCCATTCTCAAAAGGTTTGGTATGAAAAATTCTAAGAGAGGTCTCATACCGATGAGATATGAAATATCACTTTCTAGGAGTATGTCCCCAAAGACTCCTGAAGAAAGGACAGACATGGATAAGATACCTTATGCCTCAGCAATAGGGTCTATCATGTATGCGATGCTATGTACAAACTAGGCCTGACATAACACATGCTTTGAGTGTCAGAGTAGGTATCAGGCATATCCAAGTTTGAAACACTAGAAGGCAGTAAAGTGTATCCTTAAGTACTTGAGAAGGACTAAGGATCTTTTACTTGTATATTGAGGAGGTAGCCTCCAGGTTGAGGGCTACATAGACTCAAGTTTTAAGTTTGACATTGATGATAGCAAGTTAAATTCAGGGTATATTTTCACCATAAATGGAGGAGCAGTAAGCTGGAAGAGTTTCAAGCAAGATACTACTGCTGACTCGACTACAGAGGTGGAATACATTGCTGCAACAGAAGCAGCAAAGGAAGGGGTGTGGATGAAGAAGTTTATCAAGGATTTGAGAGTCATACCAAGTAGCATGAAGCTGACTCCCATATATTGTGATAGCGATAGGGCAATAACTCTAGCAAGGGAACCCAGGTCTCATTAGAATTATTCTAAGGAGGTTTCATCTAATTAGAGCGATCATGACCCAAAAAGATATAGCAATGGAAAGAATTTCATCCGAAGATAACATTGCAGATCCACTGATGAAGCCGCTGGCTCAGATTGTATTTAAGTGTCACAGGGGTCTGATGGGGAGCAGACAAATAAGTGATTAGCTTTTGGTCAAGTGGGAGATTGCTGGTTACAGGTGCCCTGTAAGCCAATCACGTGAGTGATGGCACATATGACATACTGTATGATCTTTTTGCTTATGATTAATATTGGCATATTCTTGCATTATCTACTATATATATATATATATATATATTATGATATCCTTGATTATGTGCAATAAGAGTCGGATCATGTTGAGATCATGATAATAAGATCGATTCACCTTTAAACAAAGATCATAAATAATTCTAATCATAGGTTACTCAAGAGGGACATTAAGATAACCAGATAGATCGGTGTACTATATACTCATCCATATGATGGAGGCGGTTAGTCTCATAGCCACTTGTATGGAGACACTAAGGATATAGTACATGTGCTCATTGGAGAATGAGTTTACTGATTGATCTACTTATGGAATGATGTATGGTTAATAATACCTAATGTTAGACAGTGATTCTATAGTCTCAATTGTGTATCTAGTCCTTAGATTTAAGACACAAAGGATGCCTTGTATGAGTACTCTTTTCTTTGACGCTAGACTTACAAGTCTGAAAAGTTCCAGATCTGGTACAACTGGTTATCGGGATTGGTAGCCAACCTTACGAAGGTAATTAAGTGTCAATAGAGGATCATCCACTCTCAGTATTATGAGAGGAATATCTCATATATGCTTGCTCAGACAAATCCCTGGCCAGGGCCATTCAGATTGAGAGAGAATGAGTTCTTCGGTAGAATCCGATTAGAGCAAGACAAGCTAATTCTGTATGTGACCTGACAGTACCATGTCCAACATACGATCTTTGGGATATTATTTGGATGAGAGATTATAGATACATGGTAACTGTGGACAGATAGGTCCGATGGGGACTATGGCGTAGTGGCATAGTTCGTCCATAATCGATAAGTCGAGTGAATTATTATGAGGATAATAATTTACTATATCAGAAAGAGTTCTGATGGGAGTGACTCACGTCCAGCTCAGTATCGGGCCTAGAGGGTCACACACATATGGTGGATGCTTCAGCGAATAAAGGATTGGATAAAGATCCAATTAACCCCTATTCTCATTAGATGAGACCCTATACTAATGGACTCTTTGCTTTAAGGCCCAATTAAAGGCCTAAGGATGTTATTGGATAGAGATCCAATAATGCAAGTTTAGTGAGTTATTGGATGGACATCCAATACCCACTAAGGTAGGAGCCCTAGGGTTTTTAGTGGCTCTCTATAAATAGAAGGGAGACTCATGGTTGATAGGCTGCAGCTTTAGCCACCACCTCTTATTCTCCTCCCTCCCTCTGTGCAAGAGTTATGAGATTAGATTGGAGAAGTCTCACTGCAGAGATCCATCGCGTGGATACCGCTATAGAGGTTGACGCTTGACCTCTTTTATCTTTTCCATTAGGATCTGGAATACAGGGATATATGATATCCGTAGGTAAAATCAATCTCTCACACATCATAGTTTTATCAATTTTTGTATTTTTCTCGTGACCCCAATATTTTGCATGACGATTTGATCTGCATGGAAAATCAATTTTTGTTTTGATTTTCGCTATGCATGTGATGCACCCGCTGAGGTTTCCTCACACCTATTTGAAATAACGACCAACCACATGAGCCTTAAATAGTTTTTGGAATAGAATATATTGTCCCTTGAGCAGTAAAAATGGGTAACAAAGCTTCTTAGATATGATTATGAATTAACTTATAAAAAGAGGAAAGAGAATGTGGTTGCAGATGCACTCTCCCAACTACTCGAGTAAGCTAAATTTTTGGCCATCTCTCTTTCAATCAGCGATTTCCTTGAAGATATCAAAAAAGAATGATGAGATGATCCAGAGATTTAGGAGATCATCAAAAAATTGGATGAAGAACTAAGCTCCATGGTACATTACAGTTGGGATTTGAAGGACTTACGGTGTAAAGGATGTATAGTGCAAGCCCGAAATTCTCCCTGCATAAATACCATCCTACAAGAGATGCATTCCTCACTAGCAATTGAGCACTCTAAATTCCTTTGAACCTTCAAGAGGATCAAATAAAATTTCTATTAGAAAGGGATGAAGAACTCCATTATTGAATTTGTAGCATGGTGCGACACGTGTCAACAACATAAAGGCGAAACAGTGGCAAGCCCTGAGAAGCTATAACGTCTACTATCTCGGACTCAGTATGGACCGATATCTCAATGGACTTCATCGAAGGGTTGCCCTCATCTTGAGCAAAAGATATAATCCTCATTGCGGTCGATCATCTCACCAAATATGCTTACTTATGCACTATCTACAATCCTTATACCGCCACTAGCATTGCTCAGATCTTCATGGATAATATTGTAAAATTATATGAGATACCTTGATCTATTATGAGTGATCGTGATAGAGTCTTCACCAGTAAATTTTAGATAGAACTATTCCAGTTCATGGCACCAAACTAAAGATAAGCATGGTGTACCATCCACAAACCCTAGACTAAAGTGGTGAATAGGTGCTTGGAGACATATCTCAGATGCTTTACCAGTGACTAAAACAAAAGAGTAGACAAAGTAGCTCCCTGAGCCGAGTGGTGGTATAACATGACTTATTATTCCTTGATGAAATATACTCTGTTTGAAGTCGTGTTTGACCGACCACCTCCTGTAATACCAAAATATGTAATCGACTCATCCAAAGTAGATCAGGTAGACAGGGAACTCATAGACAGGGATAAAATTTTGAAATTATTGAAGGATAATCTCTTGATGGCCTACGCAAGGATGAAACAACAACACAAAAGTGAAAGATAGCTCTCGGTGGGAGATTGGGTCTTCCTTCGGCTTCAGCCTTATAAATAGACATCCGCCCATATCAGAGCATCCATAAAGCTTTCACCCTATTTTTAGGGCCCTACCAGATTACAGAACACATTGAAGCAATGGCATACAGGCTAGATCTACCTACAGATTTCAAGATTCATCAAGTCTTCCATGTATCATGTCTAAAGCCTAAGTTTGGAGAGCACAAGACGACCCAAAGTTAATCTGTTGGACATTACCGCCCATGGAGAGATCTAGATCTAGTCGAAGGCAATCATTGATCACTAGATCCTGATGTGTTGTCGACGTCCTACTACTGAGGTGCTGGTGCAATGGACAAATTTACCTATAAGAAATGTCACGTGGGAGCCCTATGAAAATTTAAAGATCAAATTTTCAGAGTTCATGAAGTTTCACCCTCGAGGATAAGGTTGATTTGAAGAGGGGTCTATTAGGACCCTAGTTGAGTCAGGTTCTAAATTCACTAAGTCACGGAGTCAATAAATCCTAAATCAGCCGCCACCCCCTTGATTGAAGAGGTCGGCTAGGGTTAAGAGGAGTCTTCATGGAGCAGGAGTCTTCTAGCCATCAGCCACCCTATTTGTGGAAGTCGACTAGGGTTTTGGAGTAGGAGTTTGATTAAGAGTTAGAGTCTTATTAAAAAGAAGTTTACTAGAAGTATGAGTCCCATTAGAATTAGGATTTGGGAACCTATATAAACACTTATAGGCACCATTATGACCGACTACTAAGGAGAGAGGAACCCCTATAAAGTTCTAATGAGGGGCAATCCCTTATAGAGGTCAACCTAAGCTTAGAATCCTACAAGCCAATCACGTGAGTGATGACATGTGTGACACATTGCATGATATTTTTTTACTTATTATTATTAATGATATATTTTTATATTTTATTATTTGTTGTATATATATTATGATGTCCTTAGTTTTAAGCAACGGGAATCAGATTGCGATGAGATCATGATAATGAGATCGATTCACCTTTAAACATAAATCCTAAATAATCTCGATCATATGTTACTCGAGAGGGACATCGAGATAACTAGACAGACCGGTGTACTGTATACCTATCTATATGATGGAAGCAATTGATCTCATAGCCACTTGTGTGGAGACACTAAGGATACAATACAAATGTTCATTGGAGAATAAGTTAACTAATTCGTCCGCTTATAGTATATGTATCCATGTTGCTTTTGAAAGATGAATTCTTATTCAGATTCAATTTATCAAATTCAAAAGCATCATCAAAATTATTTTATTTAACTTCGAGAGATTCATTAAAAATAATATGAATAAATTTTTCAATAACTAAGGATCTTTTATTGAAAATTTGGTAAACTTTAAAGATAGAAGAATATCCAAGAAAATTCCTTCATCAAATTTTGCATTAAAATTTTTAAGGCATAATTTTTATTTAAAATAAAATATTTCCATTTAAAAACTATAAAATATGAAATGTTGGGTCTTTTATTATTCCATGATTTATATAGAGATTTAGACAATTGAGGTCTTATAAGAATCATGTTCATATCATAGTAGGTCATATTAATGGTTTCGACCCAAAAGTATTTGGGTGGCCTATGTTCATTAAGCATGGTTCTTGTCATCTCTTGTAAGCTCCTATTCTTTCTTTCAATAATTTTTATTTTATTATAGATTTCTTAAGAGTGAAGAAATTATGGTCATACCCATTCAAATAAAAAAAATATTGTAAATCATGATTTTTAAATTCACCGATCACTACGAATATAAAAAATCATAAAGCATTTTTTATTTTAAACTTATTTACAAAATTTAGTAAAATATTTAAAATAATTATTTTATATGTCAAGAAATATGTCCAAATATATATATTATAATAATCAACAATCACAAAAGTGTATTTGCTATCTTCTGGACTCAATAGGTCCAAGTAAATCATTATAAAATAGTTATAATGATCTAGAGGTACTCACTTTGTTTTTAGGTTTGAAGCTACTCATTAAATGTTTTCCTTGTTACCACGTTTTATGAATTTTATTTTTAACAAATTTAATTTAAAACATTCCTCTTACAAGTTTTTTAGTTCCAATTTGTGAGATTAATTTCATACTAGTATGTCCTGGTCTCCTATACTAAAGTAATGTATCATTATTCAAAACCAAAAAATAAGTTTTATTATTAAAAATTATTAAGATCAATAGTATAAATATTATCACTTCTTAAAGTAATAATAGATTTATTTTTATTTGGTACTTCTATGTTGTAAGTATGAGATTCAAATTTAATATCATATCATTTATCATAAAGTTGACTAATGCTTATTAAGTTATGTTTCAAATCATCTACCAAAAACTTATCTTAAATCAAGAGATTCAATTTGTTACCAAATTTTCAATGTCAATGATTTTTTATTTATTGTTGTCTTTGAAGGTAACATATCCTTCGTCTCAACTAGTGAATTTTAATAAGTATGTTGGATCTTCAGTTATGTGCCTTGAGCATCTATTATCAAGATATCATCTTTTGCTTCTAGCTTTTGTTTGAAGACATTTCTACAAGAAAGAGGGGTTTATTTTAGGTGTACATTTAACTTTGGTTCCTTCATAATTTGGTTCCTTTATAATTAGATATACCTTTTTTTGACTTTTGGCATCAAATCATTTATAGTTTCTTTAAGAACCCAAACTAATTTATGAGAACTATATAAGCATAATAATCAATTTTCTCATAAAAATATATTTAACTTTAAGAGAAATATATAGTGTGGGTCCTTTTATAAATATTGTTAGCTTTGATGAGTGTTACTACTCAGAAAGCCAATTCTTTTTTTCTTGATACACAACCTTAGTTAGCAAGAATCATATGCAATGACTTATCTTCAATTTAAAAATTTTCTAATATTTATTATAATAACATAATTTTCTTTTTAAGTAAATCTAACTCTTTGTAGTACAAGATATTTATATATAGTTGTCACACTTATTTTTCAATTCAGTAAATTCATTGTTGAGAGAGATATGATCATTTTTTAGTAAATTATATTTTTACCTATCTATCTTCTTATGTTTATCATATAAATTATGAAATGCTCTAAGTAATTCATTATATAATAAATATGTTTAGGTACCATCAAATACCGTTAAAGGCCATTATGGTATAGTTTGCCACTTTTTTATTAAGTTGCTCTTCGACTTCTGACTCACTTGATTCATCTTATGTTACCTCAAGTGTTTTCTTCTTATTTTAGGCTTCTGCATTTGAAAAAAAATATTTTCTTCTTAAAATCATTTTGTTCATCCATTGGTTTAAAAGATTTTTAAAAATTAAACTCGATGACATTCCATAAATCAAAACCCATAGAAAGGAAAAAAATTCTTATTCTAGTTTTCCAATAGGTATAGTCTGTCCCGTTTAATATAGGAGAATGAGTGATAGAGTGATCCTCTTGATTGCTTTAGAAAACTCTTAGATCTCTCTTGGGTATTAATCTAACTAAGAGAACCAGACACTAATACCAATTAATAGGATCATAATAACACTAAAAGAGGGGGGGGGGCTGAGCGGGGAGGGGTGCGCGTTTGGGGGGCTTTTGGGGACAATCGGTAGGGTGAATTAGTGCTATAACAAAAATTAATTTAAAAGTTAAATTGATAAATCCATTTCAAAAATATGATTCAAAAGCAAGATAATCAATACAAACTAATTTATAATGGTTCGGTCTTCTCAACCTACGTCTACTTTCGTTTCCTCTTCCGTCAAGGCTACTGGCTTTCACTATCAATTTTCTTTCTAATGGGTGAAGATCAATTATCATTGTTATAGCTTTTCTCCTTTTAATAGGCTTAGGAGAGAACCTCTACACTTACTCTTTTATAAGATCTCTTACCTCCTACAACTTAGAATCACATCTAAACTTAAGACAAAATAAAGAGACTAAAACAATGCTTAAAGAGAGAATTAAAACTCTTTACTAACTTAGAATTTGATGCTTTATCAGCCAAACCTTAATGGAGTATTTATAAGCCCTAAAAGGCTTCAAAATGAAGCTAAAAAATTTAAATCTCCAAAAATTTTGGGGTACTAGTGGCACTACCATTGACAATTGGCGGTACTATTACTGTAACTTTTGACGCTATAATTTCAGACTTTCAAGCGGGACCACCATCACAAATTTTGATTTTTGGGTGATACCATCGTCGCACTAGTAATGTTGACAAACATTATTTATGCATGTCTACTAACTTAGGTTGTACCACAGCTTGGACCTGTCGGTATCACCGCCTAGGCCTACTCAAGGCCACTATTTTGGTCTTCTAATGGGCCCAATATGACCCGGGTCCAAGCTTGTTAGCTTTTTCGATAAGATGACATGGTTTCAGTCCAATACCAATATAATTTCATCTAGAAAGATCATAATCAAAATTTTAATAATCTAACCATATATCCAAGATAATCACCAAGCTTTTAGTACATTGTATGTCATTCTAGCATGTCGTTTGATCTTCTAGCACTTTGTCTGAACCTCCAACCTATCGTCCTTTACTTCGACGTATCACTTAATCTATTGACATGTCAATTTTCCTGTGATATCCGATCTTTTGGCATAATACTTGATCTATCTAGCACGATGCTCGAACTTATAACACGAAATCTAATATTCGACATGTCAACCTATCCTCCAGCTTGATACCTAATTTTCGATATGATATATTTCTCGACAAAACATTCGATTCTGCTACTTCGATAATTTACGATTCGATAGTTTGAATACTTGATCGAATTATTTTTTACATCACTTATCTCATAAACATATTAGTCTATAAACTCATTAACCGATTTCATCCTTCAAATTTGATATTGGAAATTTATAAATTTTAGACTTGTTGGTTGTAAATTGGTGTTTGTAGTAAAATATGAAACTGACGAGACAATTGAGAGATATGAACTAAAGGATATCCTCAAACATATAAGATAAACTATCAAGAGACTTTTGCAGTTATGGTAAAGATGAACAACATTTGAGTCATGTTGCCTCTTGTAGCAATTTTTGACTAACCTCTACAATAACTAGAAACATTAGGGTTTGTTAAAGTCAATAAACTAAAAAGGTCACACTATAGACTAAAAGAATCTCTTAGAGCATACATAGTTGGATAGATTTACTAGGGCTATAAAGAGTTGTGGATTTTTGCAAACGAAAGCAAATCATACCATGTTTTATAAGCCGATAGTGTAAACGTCTCAATACTCATTATGTATATAGATAATATTATCTTGTCACGTGACAATGTTGTGGAACAAGAAAAACTAAAAACCTTTCTAGTCAAAGAGTTTGAAATCAAATATCTTGGATTATTAAGATATTATCGAAGAAGAAGATATCAATTTCACAAAAAAAAATATATATTGGATTTACTCTTGGAAATTGGTAAGTTCCATTGCAAACAATCTCAAACACATACTAGTCCCAACTAGAAGTTAAGTGCAAACATAGGTGGATAACCGATAATAATTGGCTAAAAATTAATTTATTTATCAAATACTAGATTAGATAATGCCTTTGCGGTCAGTGTTATAAGTTGATTTATGTACTCACCTAATGAAGAACATATGAGAGTTGTTTTAGAATTTTCTAAAATCTCAAACGAAATTTAGGAAAGGATTGATATTTAAGAAGAGAGACAATATCTATTTTGAAGATAATATAGATGCTGATTGGTTAGTTAGCAGTATCTATATATATATATATATATATATATATATATATAAAAGAAATGTGATGATAAAATGCAGTAGAATAATATTCATAGATTCCAAAGAGGACAATGGAAGAAGCACAATTGAAGAAGCGTTGCAAATCCAACTGCAGGTATCGTTTTTATCAACTTGATCAAAAAAGACAATGGAAAAAGAAACCAAAGGAATATGTAAAAGGAATATCTCAGCAACTCAAAACCGAGGCAGCAAAAAAACTCAAAGGTCATATGATATTAAATGAAGTTACATCAAAGAGGCCACCTTGATATAAAAAAAAACAAAAACTATATATATGTTCATTCTCTCCATAGTTGGGTTTCATGATTGCTTAACCTCAAATAATCACATGCTCTCCATCATTAAGCTAAGTGTCGAAGCTCGGGCCCTCTGCAGATATATCTTGAAGCACTTAAAATATCTTACAAGTCGGGAGGACCTAAGCAAGTGGCGTAGTAGCCATTTTTGCCAACTACAGTTGCTCAATGATCAATGACATCCCGCTGCATCACCAACCCATCAGAAACAGCTGCCACAGCTATAACCAACTCCCGTAGGGTGTATGTAGTTTTTTTTTTTGCCTTTGAAACCTAAGATTACTATAGTCGACAGCAGCAGTAAAGTCTGTTCATGCCGTGGTCGATCAGAGCATGCAATCAACAGGGTTTATGATAATAAAAAAAAAAGTCTTGCTTACCAAATAAATATTGACCGAGGAATGGACCAATTCCTGGCCTGGTCTTCTGATTCTTTTTTTTCTTTTTTTTTAAATTTGTCCTTTGACTAACATGTCCGTCAAGGATGTTGCTTCTTGTTGCAAGCTCATCTAAGTAGGTTACAACAAGTGAAAAATAAGCCCAGAGAGCAACCAACACTTAAATAAAATTGGTTGATTGCGTGTCCGTCAACCAACACTTATATATATATATATATATATATATATATATATAATGAAGAAAGAGCTTGTGCTAGTTATCATTGACGAAGAAAAAAACGAGTGAGAATGAGCCAACTTAAGTTGCTGGGTTAGTAAATACCAGAAATCGGTGCAACTTGGCTATCGAGGCGAGTTTCAATAAAATCTTTTTAATTTTGTCTAAAGATGATATCTTCTGTGTTAAGGAAAGGATTTTAAAATCACTCGTATCAAAATAAGTCATCATCTGAGGGTTTATTGGCTAAAGTGGCCCATTCATAATATTTAAAATTCTTGGATCAACAAGGTTTAAACCACAATAGGTAGAGTGGAATTTTAAATCGACTAACTCGGAGTCAGTTTGCGTTATAACATAAAACACACAATAATCAAAGGACATTATCGGTGCTATGCATACAATACAAATACCAAGTTGAAGAGGGGCAAGAGTGGAGGAAGAGGTGGTGAAAGAGGCTGAGGAAGATGAGGTAAAAAAAAAAGGAACAAGAGAATGGGATCATGAGACAACCATATGACATGCAATTTTAATATCTAGTGAATGGGATCATGAGACAACCATTACAATCTCTAGCTGTAATAAGTTCCAAGGAGGATGAATAATTGATATAAAAAAAATCAGAAACTAATAATGATAATACTGAGAATCTTTAAATCCCTTACCAGAGGCAAAGGTGTGATAGACAAATCTATATAACAAAGATAGATTAAATCAATCCCGTTCAAGCTAACTCAAATCCTAACATCAAGTATTTCAAAAAATTTAATCTCGTTATGATCACAATTATAGTCACTATCCAATGTTGGACTCAAAAACAACAAAACTTTGTGTATCCAACGGTCTAATTAGGTTCATTATATATTCTTTAAAATGTTTAAAATGGCACCCGACTTGCATGCAAGGGGTCAAAAGGTGTCTTTACCTGATGCTACCATGCCGATCACCTATTTTGGTACATCTCATCCATATGGCCTCCTTTTCTTCTTTCTATATTCCTCCTCTTTTTTTTTTTTCCCTCCTCTTTTTGGTACATCTCATCCAAAAGGTGTCTTTTTTTAATTTTTTTTAATCGTATATTTTGGTATATCAACACTGAACCAAACCTATATCGATCTAACCATGGACTCGTATGGGTCCAGTAATTAGAATACCAACACTTTTCTATGGACCGACAAACTCAAATATTTTTGCATGCTTCAAATCAATAGTATTACTATTAACCAATCCAACTATAGAATATAGGTTGAGATGTAGTCTAATATTTTCTCAAATTTCTTAGCATCTTAAGTGCATGTATAGGATCCCTTGATTTTGGATACTTATACAATGGTTCTCGTGCCAACTCTAATAAAATTATCTTTCAGCCATCTAAACTCCTAAAGTCAGAAAACTCAAAAAAGGGCGACCAAGTCCACTAAGACAAAAGGATTAATAAAAAATAATTTATATGATTATTTTGTTAATCACAATTCAATAGTAAAATATTAATAAATTTTCTTAATATAATAATCATAATAAAACCATCAATCTTAACTATCTGGGTCAGCCACATGAATATTTCTACCGTTAAGATCCATAAAAAGCCATGTGTTTAACTTAAATTTATAATATATTTAAAATTTTTATTAAAATATTTTTATATCTTCCTCTATCTCCGATCATACTACTAACGTTAAAAATTTTAACTCTTATAACTATCGCCTCTACAGGTCTCCTAAGCATATGTTCATATTATCTTAAATAATTCTTGTTTATCTTATCTTCTATACGAGTGATACATAATTTTTCATAAATAAATATTATTTTTTATCTTTCTTAGTAATTCCACATATTCATCTCAATAAGTTTGTATATGTTATTTCTTAACTACCCAATACTTTGATTTATAAAGCATTGCTAATTTAACAACTATCTTAATAAACCTTTCCTTTAATTTGAAAGATATACAATGATCATACAAACCTCTAATCACCCCTCATCATTTAACCATCATATTATTACTCTATTTATCAATTTCTTATGGAACAATTTATCTATGATACTTAAGCTTTTACTTAAGAAAATATTTTGTCTATCCAATTTAACTATATTTAGTATTAGTAAACTTGCATCACATATATTCAATTTTCATCCTCTTTAATCTAGAACCTATATATTTAAAGGATTACCTCCATAATTTTATGATTAATTTTATTTAGGCTCTTATTTACTAACAAAATATCATTAACAAATAATATATACCAAGGAGGTCTATCTTATAAATAATTACTAATTTCATTTATTATCAATATGAAAAGTATAGACTTACAACTGATCATTGATATAATCCTATACTAATAGGAAAGTCACTAGATACACTATACTTTTTACACTAATAACTATATATATATATATATATACATACATACATATATATATATATACATATATATATATATAATAACATCAATATAAGTAGTGAATATATATTTCTTTCTAAAACCACCATAATAAATCTCTATAAATTCTATCATAAGCTTTCTCTAATGCAAATCTTTCTTTTTCTCTCGATATTTTTATTAATTATTTTAATAAATAATTAATTTCTATGGTTGATCATTCAGATATAAAACTAAATAAAATTTTAGGTATATTTATTTTAAGTCTTCTCCTGCATAGATAACTCTTTCCCTAGATTTGGTAGTGTGGTTTATGATTTTAATTCCTTTATAATTAGAATAGTTTTATATGTCACCCTTATTCTTATAAATTAACACTAAAAAACTCTTTTTCCATTTATCAAGTATCTTTTTAAATCTCATAATTTTGTTAAACAAGCTAATTAACTAAGCTGCTTCTTGATACTTTAGGTTTCACACTCTTAGCTATTTTCATCTTTAAAATATTTTTCACTTTACTAGCTCTAATTTTATGATCAAATTTATGATTATTAAATCCATCACTATTATTTATCGGTAAAGCTAAGTCTTATGTGGAATATTAATTAAAAAGTTTTTTAAAAATATTTTTTATCTTTTCTTAATTTTGATATCATTAACAAGTATACTTTGATATTCATCTTTAATACATCTAATTACCTAAATTCTCACCCTTTCTTTCCCTTGCTTTAGCAATTTGATAATTATCATAACCTTTATATTATCACACATTCATACTATCTAATTTTATTATAATTATCGTAACCTTTATATCTTATCATATTAATCACTTCTTTGAATCTATGTTATAACCTCTAGGTATTTTAGATTTCTCCTCATTTTTACAATTTTATCAATCTTTAAGACATGATCTTTTAGTGATATTTTTTTGAATCTCCTCACATCACTACTAACTCTCTCTTATAGCTATACCTCTACCTTTAGTTTCATTAAGGATCTATTTTATTAAGTTTCTAATCTTATTAGCCATAGTAGTCCAAATAATAGTAATATTATCTCCATCTAAGTTCCAAATCAACTCCCTTTTTATGCTATTCTTAAAAATCCTTACATTATCATTTTTAAAATTTTACTTCTAATCCTTGTAAAATTTTGTACTTTTTTTGTTCTCTAATTTTTGATAATAAATTTCTAATGCCATCAACCTACATTGATTAATTAAACTTTGCTAGGAATAAAAATAACTTTATCATAATTTTCTAGTGAGAAAAAATTCTATCAAACTATAGTTATAACCACTCTAAATAATCAAATGATCAAATGTTCACCGCTTTAGTTAAAGTGAGTATTTATAAAAACTCTCATGTATTTATATTTATCATATATTTTTCATATATTATCATTCAAATCTCCTCTAACTATAATTATTTCGCTTATAAATATTCTTTGAATGATAATCAAGTTTTCACTATTTTTTTTTAATTTAATCATCAAATCTAACTTGAGGGGCATAATCACTTATGACACTAAAAAAAGTCTTACATAAAAAATAAAATTTATTAGCTGATGGTGTCACGAGTACCATCGATTGATGAGTCAACTTGATTGGTTCACAGTCAAAGATATGGTGGTATCATCCTGGTGTCTCCTCCTTACTAATGTGGGAGTGCTGACATGGCGAGTTGACATAGGAGGCCCACAAGGGAGGTGGTTCTAGGGTCAATCCAGCATTAGAGCGGTGAGGCTTGGTAGAGGAACTGGGATCTACTAAGCTCTAAGGTCTTCTCTTAGCTGTCGGGTCATCTTCAGGTAGTATTGTTGTCTCCTAGCGACGGGGTCATATTTTGGCCACTGGTGGTCCACAACAGGCTTGCATTGGGGACTTCCCAGCTCATCCCCTCTAATGCTTAATTCAGTGCAATGTTGAGAGGAAGGAAGACAACAATGTAAGCTATGTAAATAAGAGATTAGAGAGACTCTTGTCTACTTCGTCTCCTTATTTACTTGCTTGGGGCATAGTTTTTATACCTGGGCACTGAGCGATCTAGACCTACGTTGGCCAAGGCCCATTCTTCTTTTGAATAGTAGATGCATTAATGAGGGCATCCCTTGTGTGGTCAAGGCCTTATTAAGGGTGGCTTGTTGTCAATTATTAATGTAGTTGCACGACTTGAGATATCCACTAGGAGGTGGCTAGGATTGGTTAAAGAGGAGGAGCAAAATATGGAGTCCTTCACCTTTTTCCTATTTGGGGTGTGTTTTTATACCTTTGAAGGAGGAGCAAAAAATTTGTGATATCCTCCCTTGTCATAAAGGAAGACAAGATAGTTTAGGATTATCTTCATTATCATAAAGAGAGTTAAAGAGAGTTTGTTAGGATTGGTTAAAGAGAGTTTGTTAGGATTGTCTCCTTTATCATAAAGGGGGTTGAAGAGATTCTATGATTGCCTTCCTAATAAACGAGAAGGAAGCATGAGTTTTTTTGCTTTGAACAAATAACTTAGATATCACGTGGCGGAGGGAGCTAGAGGGTACCAATATTATCCTTATCATTCGTGCCCCCTAGAAAGGCATCATTTGGAGCTTTGAATGATGTTCTCGAAGGACATTACTTTCTCCATGCCTATGTGATGTGCATGTTGCATTGTCATAGGTTTGTTTCAATTGTTAGGAGGCCGACAGTGCCGTCTATGGAGGTGTTTGCTCGATTTGAGTTAGAGTGATATATTATTGACCTAAGGGATTTGGCTTAGTCGCTTTTAAGTGGGTGGATGAACCTATTGTGGGGTTTGGTAAGACTACTTTTAAGCGGGAGGATAGACCTGCCATGAGATTCGACTCAACCATTGAGAGGGAGGATAGACCAGTCATGGGATTCGGCTTAATCAATTTTGAGTAAGAGGATAGACCTATCATGGGATTCAGCTCAAGCACCTTTGAGCAAGAGGATACTTTTGAGTAGGAGGATAGACCTATCATGGGATTCAACTTAATATCTTTTTAGTGGGAGGATAGACCTATCATGGTATTCGGCTCGACTACTATTAAGTGGGAGAAGACCTGTCATGGGATTTGGTTTGACAACCGTAGCAGGTCTTCAGGCTGAGGTGCATGACTCGAGAGTGGATTTGTTCGACTGAGGTGCAGGCCTCAGGTCTTCTTGTTGAGGTGCATGGATCGAGAGTGTGCTAGCTCGGTCGAGGTGCAGCCCTCGAGTCTTCATGTCGAGGTGCACGACTTGGGAGCGAAACCTTTTTAACTCCACTTTACTGTGGGATGGTCCTCAGGTCTTCATGTCGAGGTGCACCGCTCATGAGTGTATAAGCTCGGTTGAGATGCAATCCTCGAGTCTTCATGCCGAGGTGCATGTCTCAAGAGCATATTAACTCGATCGAGGTGCAACCCTATGGTCTTCATGCCAAGGTGCATAACTTAATAGTAAGTCCTTTTTAACTCTACTCTACCAAGGTGTAGGTCTTGGGTCTTCGTGCGAAAGTGAATGGCTCGGGAGGGTATAAGCATGTAACCCTAGGGTCTTCATATTGAGATGCACGACTCAAGAGCGGATAAGCTCGACTAAGATGTAGCCCTCGGGTCTTCATGCTGAGGTGCACAGCTCGGGAGTGAGTCTTTTTTAACTACACTCTGCCGAGGTGCAGGCCTTTAGTCTTCATGCCAAGGTGCATGACTTAGGAGCGTATAAGCTCAATCAAGGTACAACCCTCAAGTCTTCATGTCGAGGTGCACGGCTCAGGAGCGTATTAGCTTGGTCGCAGAGTAACCCTTAGATCTTCATGCCGAGGTGCATGGCTTAGGAGTGGGTCCTTTTTAACTCTACTCTACTGAAGTGCAGGTCTTAGGTCTTCATGGTGAGTTGCATGGCTCGAGAGCATATAAGTTCAATCGAGGTGCAGCCCTTGAGTCCTCATGTCGAGGTGCACAATTCATGAGTGTATAAGCTCGACCGAGGTGTAGCCCTCGAGTCTTCATGCCGAGGTGCATGGCTCAAGAGCATATAAGTTCGATTAAGGTGCAGCCCTCGAGTCTTCATACCGAGATTCATGGCTCAAAAGTGAGTCATTTTTAACTCTATTTTGTCGATGTGCATGCCTCGGGTCTTTATGCTAAGGTGCATGACTCAGAAGCATATAAGCTCGACCGAGATGCATCCCTTAGGTCTTCATGTTGTGATGCATAGCTTAGGAGCATGTTAGCTCAATCAAGGTGTAGCCCTTGGGTATTCATGCCGAGGTGCATAGCTTGAGAGCGAGTCTTTTTTAACTCCACTCTGTCGAGGTGTAGGTCTTGAGTCTTCATGCTGAGGTGCATAGCTCGAGAGTATATAAGCTCGACTAAGGTGCAAGTCTCGAGTGGCTAGGCTTGACCTTATCGAGGCGAAAGCTTGGACCCGTCGGGGGGTGTGACTTAGTCGTGGGCAGTATTTGTTGATACTAAAGCATTTCGCCAAAGACGTGATGTAGCTTCTTGCCATTAGGATAGGTATTACTTGTGTTGCTCATTTATAGGGGGAACTTTTTGTTATCGTGAGGTTCAATGTGCTTAAGGGGTCATGCTCCTCTTTAGATTTTGCTAACATGCAGTGATAAGATGTGAATTTTCCATGGCAGGTCTAAATTTAGCCATTGTAGGCTAGGGAATGGATTTGCCTTAACGACTTATACTATGGCATTTTGCCAACAGTAAACACCAAGGTGTAGGGCTACCGAGTTTTGGGTCATTGAATTGATCCTAGAGCTGTGAGCAAAGGAAGCTGAGTAGAAGCTTGCAGAGGCATGAAGGAAGTTGTCGAGGATGAGGTGGAGGCACAGGGCCACTGAGGCATCCCTAAGCTATAGGTAGCTCACTTATAATCAAAGGAGGCTGAGCAGAGGTCGTAGTGCATTTCTAAGGACAAGGCGAGGGCATAGGACTAATGAGGCCTAGTTTCTTGAGCTATCCTTGGCACTGTCCAGGATGAGGCAGAGGTTAAGGGCTATCGAGGTCTAGTCCCTAGGTTGCACTTGGTGCTACCAAGGACGAAGTAAAGGTACAAGGCTGTTGAGGCCTAGGTCTCTAAGCTATTGTCGATGCTCTGATGATTCTAGGAGAGAGCTTGCTAGGGCCGCCACGAGCCTCGAGGGAGTGAGTAGCGGGTGAGGCCTAGGAGGGCTTCGGATGAGATAGGTGAAGAGGATTGTCTCCAGCCACACGGAAAGATCTTGGATGGTTGAGCAGGTGTCAATTGGGCCCCAAAGTCTTGGCTGAGGTGGAGGTGTCATTATGTTGAGATAGGATACTGGACTTTTATGCCCGAGTGGGCTTGGGGCTACAGGTAACGGCTCCTTGCCCAAACGTTGGTTAGGAAGAATAGCAGAAGGATGTGCCTATAATGTTCGACCCTCCTTTAGTACTAGAATGATGGTGTCATGAATAATGTTAGCTGGTGACTCGGCCTGATTCGTTCACTGCCAAAGGTGTGTACTCATCCGAGTGTCTCCTCTATGCTGATGTGGGAGTGCTGACGTAGCAATTAGCATACGAGGTCCGCAAGGGAGGCGGTTTGCCGAGGTCATGCCTTTGAGCGATGAGGTTAGGTATAGGAATTGGGATCTACTCGGCTTCGAATTCCTCTCTTGGTTGTTAGGTCATCTTCAGACAGTAGTGTTGTCTCCTATCGATGGGATCATTTTCTGACCATTGGTGGTCCTGCATAACAGGTCTATGCTAGGAGCTTCCTGGCTAGATCCCTCCGATACTTAAGCCAACACAAGGCCGAGGGGGAGGAACATAGCAATGTGAGCTATATAAATGAGAGAGTAGAGAGTAGAGAGACTCTTAACTCCATCTTAGGCCTAAGGAGAGGGAGGGGGTTCTAGTACAACAAAATATGAGGATCTTAATAGTAGTAAGAGGGATTGAATTAGTGCCATAACAATTTAATTATTTTAAAATTTAATATATTTAAAATTTTAATTTATTATTGAGTGTGTATAAAAGTTAGTTGAGTAAGAAGAATAATACTAAATCATAAGTTAAAAAGATTAATAAAGAGAGCTAAACCAATTTTATAATAGTTTGACCTTCTTGCCTTATATTCAGGCCCAATTTCTTTTCTCTCGAGGTTACCGACTTTTAGTAATAATCTTATTTCCAATCAACAAAGATCGACGATCTCTTACAACCCTTTTATTTTTAAGGTCTAGGAGAGAACCTTAACACCCACTTTTTCTTATAAAAGATATCTCACCTTCTACACTTTAGTATTACAACCAAACTCAGGAAGGTCGAGAGACTCAAGCTATGTTCAAAATAAGAACTTATAACACTTCAAAGCCTTAAGAATATATACTCCGTCAATCAAGCCTAAGTGATATATTTATGGACTCTAAAAGGCTTCAAAATATAGTTAAAATTTTAAATTTTCAAAATTTTAGGATACAAACAATATTATTATTGAAACTGAGTGATACTACCATCAAAACTTTTGAATGAAAGCCACAAAACTAGCTTATGATGGTCATACCATCATAATTATTAAACTTTGGATAGTACCACTATTGCCTTAGCCAGTACTACTATCTACATTGGCACTACTATTATCTACAGTGCTGACAACACCTTTTTATGTTATTGGTTGATGTAGGTGGTACTACTACTTGGGCCTGGTGGTACCACCACCCATGCCACCTCTGGGCCACATGTTTGGACTTTTTACAGGTCCAATTATGACTTGAACTCAAGCCCAAATGCTGCTTCAAGCTTAGGCTCTAATTTAATTTGATATAACTCAAATTCGCTCATAGATTACTTCGATCTTGATTCAATGAGCAAGCAATGTAGTGGAATTTCCAAACTTCTATATTGTGCAAGTGTAAGATAGAGAAAGTTCTAGGTTTTCGTATCAACTAACATATGAGCTAGTTGAAGAAGTTATGTCTTCATCGGCTTACATTCATTCGACAAGTAAAATAACTTAGGTTTGAAGCAAAAAGGGAAAGAAGCTAGTTCATTTTGTATGGAATAAGGTAAGGTAATTAGCGCGTTAAGGGAAGTTGCAACTTCTAGTATGGAAAAAGGTAAAGGTGAAGAATACAGATCAGGGTATTTGATTTATCGGCTAAAAGAGTGTCTGTTGCACTGAACAATAAAATTTTGGTATCACTTTCAAACTTATGATTCTTTATTCGAACTTTCGGCACATCAATTTATCCCAGCATATTGTTTACTTCTCCAATATATCATCTTCATCATGACATCTAATCTTCTATCATGATTTTCATTATTTTTAACACGATGTTTGAATATTTAGTATGAAGTCCGTTTTTGGGTATATCGACTAATCCTTCAGCTTGACGTTTGCCCTTTTGGTGGTTCAAATATATGATCTACATCATTTATCTTAAAAATATATTAATATAATAATTCATTAATTAATTTTATTATCAAAATCTGATATTTAATTATCTCTTTCTTTTTAATGATGATAAACAATTAATGGTGGGGCCAAGAAGACTTCTATCTATATGTCATCTTAAAAAAGTTACAATTAACTTGAGCTAAAAGATAATAACATATATCATTTCAATGTTAGTCTTAAATTTAGGTTAAAATAAATTTGATTTTATTGATATTATTATTGCAAGTTTAAGTATTCAATTATGTTTTGAATTTTAAAGAATAATATTCAATTATTATTAAAATATAATAAATAGACCAAAGTTATAAAAGCATTATAATTCTTCTTGTTCAACACATAAGATAAGCATGAATCATTACTTCTCCCCCTTGGTCATCAACAAAAAAAATAGAAGTTGCTACATATCCTCCTTTATCATCCACAAAAAAAGGGAGTATCCAAGTCATGAAGATAAAAGAGTCATAAAAATATTGAGAATTCAAGAGAAAGATCATGATCCATTTGAATAAACATCTCCCTAAGGGAAAGAGTCAGATGAGAATAAATAGCAAAAGGTGTTAATAAATTTAACATGCCTAATTCTCTTCTAATAAAATCAAATTTAATCTCACTTAAAGGTTTAGTAAAAATGTCTACCAATTGTTTATTTGTATTAATAAATTCTATTGACATATTATGATTACTAACATGATCCCTAAGAAAATGATTATAATATTACTGTAATTAGTCCTAAAATGTTAGATTTGATTCTTTGTCAAATAAATTATACCAATATTATCACATCTTATAGAAATATATTTTAAGAAGATTTTATACTCTTATAAGATATGTTTTATCCATATTGCTTGTGCACAATGTACACTAATATATTTTTCTTTAGTTATAGAAAAAATAAAATAGTTTTATTTTTTAAAAGACTAAGAAATAAGTGCATAAATAAAGATTGACATGTAATATAGGTACTTTTCCTATCAATCTTACAATCTACAAAGTTAGCATCAACATAAATACAAAATCCAAAGTTATCAGATTTGGGATACCATAATCCTAGAGAGATGTTATCTTAAGTACCTAAACTTTTTGTTTACTGTTTAAAAGTGAGTTTGTGTGAAATTAAGTTGAAATATTCCACAAAGACATGCACTAAACATTATATTTGATCTAATAGCAATATAGTAGAATAAATTATCATGTCTTTAAAAGTCCTTTGATTAGAGCATTTTTTCATTATTTACACCTAATTTAATATTATTCATGTGAAATCTTTTCAATACGTCATGTGCTTTTAATTATCTAGTTACTTAATTTATATTCTAAAAAAAATTAATTCATCCACTAAGTTTATTTTAAATTCTTGACTCATACTCTTAGCAAATGATTTACATAAAACTTTATTAGTAGAACCAAAAATAATATTATCCATATATTTGAATAATAAAAAAATATTATTAAAATATTTAATAAATAATGTGGTGTCAATCATATCTTTTAAAATATTATTTTGAATTAGAATAGAACTATATCTCTCATACCAAGCCTAAAAACTTATTTTAAAATATAGAGTCTAAGATAATTTATAAATATAATTTGGATAAGGATTATTTTTAAAACCAAGTGGTGTCTGGCATAAACTTCTTTTGAAATAAGACTATCAAGAAAAAATATTTTTAACATCTATATGAAATAATTTAAATTCTTTAAAACATGTATATGCAATAAGCATCCTCATGAATTTAAGTCTAGCCATAAGAGTGAAATTTTTTTATAATCTATATATTCTTCTTAATTGAAATCTTTTGCCACTAATATAATCTTATTTCGAATCATGATACTATTTCTAAATACTTATTTAGTATCAATTACAAGTTGATTATTGAGTGTAGGAATGAGCTTTCGAACTTTACTTTTAAAAGATTGATTTAGCTCTTCATATATTGTCGAGACCCATGAGTCATCATTAAGAGCATCATCTATGCATTAAGACTTAATTTGAGAAAAAAATAATATTTATATAAATATTTATTAAAAAGAATGAGTTTGAACATCTTTTTAATATATCTCTGATAATGAGCTCTGCATTTACATACTTTCATTACTTGAATAAAATATTTTTGAAAGCAGATATATCCAAGTTGCTTTAGGAAGTAGAATTATCTTTTAAATTTATTTTTTAAGTTCAAAACAATCATTATCAAAATTAATTTTCTTTCCTTGAAGAGATTCTGGAATGCTATAAGGGTTCCTCCCTCCTAGACTTGGCATAAAAACTAAATAAAAGATGATAATTGCTTGATAAAAAAGAGGGGATGACTACATCATTATATAGGGTTGTAAACCCTAGCCCATAGGGTGTTTGCCTAACTAAAATTATCTTTTTGCCCCTCATATAGCCTACATACCTTAGAGGGAATAGGTGGCGGCTAGGTTGGCTCTATAGCCGACCTAAGCAAGGGAAAACCCTAGCCGACTAGCCCAATAAAGGAGGCGATGGCCACTAAGCCCTAAGATCCCAAAATAAACCATAGCCACACTTCTTTATAGGATAGAAGTGACTAGGTGGAGTTTTATTATAATCTCACAGGGTTCTTATTGATTACTTCTAAGTGATTAGGACTCAACCCTATTGGAATCCTATCAAGCCTGCCCTCTTCAAATCAGCCTTGTCCTCAAGGCTAGGGTTCTATGAGCTTCTCATATGATTCCCATACTATCATCAACTGAACTTTGGCCTCCTCATTAGTTATGGTATTAGTTGAAAGGATTTTGGCTGAGTTATTTTTTTAATTTCTATTTGTGGTAGGATACCTGGCGAACAATTGTAATCTTGATCTGGTGCATGAATTTGATCTCTAGGTTAGGGGCCCAAATGTGATCCCCAATTTTGTAAGGCCCAAAGAAATATGGAGATCACTTCATTAAGGCTCGAGTTTCTTATGGATACCGCTAGAGAGGAGGACGCTTGACCTCCTTCATCTTCTCCATCCGGATCTGGAGTACAGGGATATACGATCTCCCTAGGTAAAATCAATCTCTCATACATCGCGATTTTATCGATTTTTGTATTTTTTTTCATGACCCCAATCTTTTGTATGATGATTTGATTTGTGTGGGAAACTAGTTTTATTTTGATTTCTACTCCGCATGTGATGCTTTCGCTGAGGTTCCCTAATAGTGGTATCAGAGCCAAGTTTTTCATGTGAAAGATTAGTTTTAAACAGTACGTTATTGGGAAACTTAAGTGGGTGTATCACATACGTAGCGGAAATCAAAACAAAAAATCAGTTTCGAACGCAGATTAAATCGTCATGTAAAAGATTGGGGTTGCGAGAAAAATCATAAAAACTAAAAAAAAACTACGATATATGAGAGATTGATTTTACCTAGGGAGATATTATATCTCTGTATTCCATATCCAGATGAAGAAGATGAAGGATGTCAAGCGTCCTCCTCTCTAGTGGTATCCAAACGATGGATCTCTGCAGAGAAACTCCTCCAATCTGATCTGGCAACTCTTGCTTAGAGGGAGGGAGGAGAATAAGAGTGGTGGCTAAAGCTGCAGCATATCAACCATGAGCCTCCCCTCCTATTTATAGAGAGCCACCAAAAATCCTAGGGCTCTTGCCTTGATGGGCTCCTTGATTAAGGCCTAGTTAAAGGCCTAAGGAGATTATTGGATAGAGATCCAATAATGCAAGGTCAGTGGGTATTGGATCTCCATCTAATCCTCTATTCGCTGAAGCATCTACTATATGTGTGTGACCCTTCAGGCCCGATACCGAGCTGGCCGTGAGTCACTCCCATCAGAACTTCTTTTGATATAGTGAATTATTATCCTCATAATAATTCACTCGACTCATTGACTATAGACATACTAGGCCACTATGCCATAGTCCCCAAACAGTACAAGAGGATCGAATCCGTCGGACCTGTCTGTCTACAGTTACCATGTATTTATAATCCCTTATCCAAATAATATCTTAGAGACCGTATATTAGATATGGTACTATTAGGTCACATATGAAATTAATTTATCTTGCTCTAATTGGATTCTACCGGAGAACTCCTTTCTCAATCTGAATGACCCTGGACAGGGATTTGTTTGAGTAAGCACATTTGAGATATTCCTCTCATGATACTGAGAGTGGATGATCCTCTATTGACACTCAATTGCCTTCGTAAGGTTGGCTACCAATCCTGATAGCCAGTTGTACCAGATTTGGAGCTTTCCAAACCTGTAAGTCTGACATAAAAAAAAAGAGTACTCATATAAGGTATCCTTGGTTTCTCAAGTCTAAGGACCAGATACACAACTAGGACTATAGAATCACCATCTAACATTAGGTATCATTAACTATACAACACTCCATAAGTGGATCAATCAGTGAACTCATTCTCTAATGAGCACCTATACTATATCCTTAGTGTCTCCACACAAGTGGCTATCAGATCAGCCGCCTCCATCATATGGACGGGTATATAGTATATCGATTTCTCCGGTTATCTCAATGTCCCTCTTGAGTAACCTATGATCGGAATTATTTAGGATCTGTGTTTAAATGTGAATTAATCTCATTATCATGATCTCATCATGATCCAATTCCCATTGCACAGAACCAAAGACATCATAATATATATGCAACAAATAAATATAATATGAGAATATGTTAATATTAATCATAAGTAAAAAGATCACACAGCGTGTCACACGTGTCATCACTCACGTGGTTGGCTTGCAGAGCACTTGTAACCAGTATGTGTGATGAGATTATATCACGTATAATCGTTCTACGCTTTCTTGCTGCATTTTCGCAACGAAGGTAGTGAGGAGGAGGGGCGGCGAGCCATGGCACCCATGCGTGGCCCTATAAGGGGTGGTCGCGAGTTCAGCCGAAAGGAGGCCAATGACGCCCGCAAGGGGCTTCATCTGAGGCGCGGGCGTAAGCGCCACCATGGGAAGTAGCCGTGGGCATGACCGCCATCTTGCCACTCGTAGGGGTGGCAATCGCCACGATAGCCGCCACTGACGGTGCCCACAAAGGGGTCGGCTATATGGCGCCGAGGCCGCCGCCCGCCAACCCTTCCGTCGAGGGGGCAGAGCCAACCGGTGGTGCGCCTTGGTAGGGCTACCACGGCAAGGCCACGCCACGCAGCGGGGACGACATAGAGGATGAAAGAGGGGTTAGGGCATCCTTTATGAAAAGGATAATCCTGCCCCTATGAATTTGGAAAATTCTGAGAACTATCCTCGTGCACATAATTTCCATAATACCCTCAATAATTCTGAAAATTTTGAGGACTATCCTCTCATTCAGAATTATAAAAATACCCTCGATAATTTTAAAAATTCTAAACATATCCTGATTTCTAAAAAAATAAATAATTAAATAGTTTAATTAATTATTTTATATATCTAGTAATCCTACATATGATGTGATGTACATGTGATGTATAATGTGGATGGATGATCATGAGCCATAGTTGTGATGTGTGTAATTATGATTATGATTATTATTATTATTATTATTATTATTATTATTATTAGGGCTTGTGAGTCTTTGTTTTTCTCGTTATTGTCGAGCCTACGTGCCTATGATTATTTGTAACTACATGGAGAGATGTAGCGGGAGCGTAGAGGTTATAGCGGGACCCACGATTCCAGGAGATCATGACGCATGATGATGCGACGATCCGATAGAACCGATGATAACGAGATCAATAATCACAAGGCATGGAGATGTGCCAATACACATATAGATCCTATTATGAGTGATTAGGCCAATTAGCTCGGGCTTAATCATATTAGGTTACGGCTCATGATCATCTGATGTGGCTTGCATATGTAATATGTTATATACCTACTAGATATAAGTATATATATATTTGCATGTGATATAGATATATATTAAATATGTATACATGTGACACGACATATTAGAATATTAATACAAAAACCCCTCCTAAGATAATATTAAGTTGGTAAGTGTGAGGTAATAAGATCGACCCACGTGGCCTTCCATCATTATAGGAAGAAATTGAATCACGACATAGTTTAAGTTGGTCGAGTCCCTCGAGACTCACCTATCTACATGATCGTGTTCTTGCCTATGACATAGGGATGTCACTAGTGACCTGAGGACATGGTATGCTTAGTCAAGTCCCTCGAGGGCATATCATCAAATCATACTCATCTTGTAACGATGGTGATGACTTAACTGAATATTATGGTTGGTCGAGTCCCTCGAGACCATGATGATTCAGAGGCCAAACGTAATAGGAATCACAAGGAGTTATGATTGACAAGAGTTTCCTATCTTTTGGGCTTAGTGTAATTGGTCGAGTCCCTCGAGATTGCATTAAGATGCCAATTGGATCCCGATACCCACTAGGAGTCTGCCGAAGACTTTCATCTCATGTGTCGAGGGTGTCATGTGATTCACTAGGAAAATAGTGGGAGTACATTAATGTAAAAGTCTATATCTTAATTTATATTTTCTGTAAAGTCTGCATATTATTTATTTATGCTATATCTTGTTTGTCACTTATAAAACCCTTAGATGACATACTTGATGCCAACCACCTCATTAGTCCAAATGCTCCACAATTTAAGAATTATTCTCACAAAAGAGAAAATTATATATGTCCTTAAAATAATTGTGCCATACTGGAGGAAAAGACAAGCGAGGATGAGATTGCTCGCTTTATGAAGTATAAAGATAGTCCTAAAGGATAACATGTATGTTGATATTATATTTCAGTCCCTACTAGATTCCTTTTCACTGTTCATTATTAACTTTAATATGAACAAGTTTAAGGTAACTCTACCTAAGCTCCTCAATATGTTGAGGGGAGCTGAGAGTACCATTAAGAAAGATAAATCAGTTCTCTATATTAGTGAGACCAATAGGAAAAGGAACACTAGTAAAGACCCTTAAGAAGGGTAAGAGCAAAGAAAGACCAATTAAGACAAAGGTTACTAAGAGAGACTCGGCAAAGGACAAAGGACATTGCTTCCACTGCAGCTACGGTGGGCATTAGAAGAGGAACTTTAAGGACTACCTTGTAGATAAGGCGAAATAGAAGCTTAGAGAAGCTTCAGGTATATTCATGATCAGTCTTCACTTATCAGATTTTTATGATAACACATGGGTATTGGATACCGTGAGTGCTTATCACATCTGTAATTCATTATAAGTTCTGGTAAGACCTAGGAGACTGGCTAGAGGCAAGATGGACCTCAAGATGGGCAATGGAGCAAGTGTTGCTGCAGTTGCCATTGGGGAGGTCACCCTACATCTGCTTGGTGGAGCTATCATTGCATTGGATACATACTATTTTGTTCTCTCTATTATCAAAAATATTATATCCATCTCTTATTTGACAATAAGTGGATATAAATTGGTTTTTGAGAATAATAGTTGTTCAATAATTGGATGATGAGATCATCACTAGAGGGACCCTTGTAAATGACTTATATATATTAGACATTTCTCCACACATCATAAATATAAATATATCTAAGAGGACAAGAGATAAGGTGAATAATACAAACCTATGACATTTTAGGCTAGGTCATATACATGAGGGAAGGATTCAAAAGTTGCTAAAAAATAGATACTTAGATCTATTTGACTATGAGTCATATGCAACTTGCGAACCTTGCCTTCATGAGAATATGACCAACTCTCCTTTTAGTGAAACTGGAGAGAGAGCCACCGAGTTATTGGAACTTATACATAGTGATGTATGTGGCCCTATGTCGACTCATGATATAGGTGGTTACTCATACTTTATTACATTCACTGATGATTTCTCTAGGTATGGACACGTATAAATTTGAGGTCTTCGAGAAATTCAAGAGATATAAGAATGAGGTAGAGAACTAAATTGAAAAGAGTATGAAGACTCTTTGATCAGATCAAGGAGGAGAGTACTTGAGTATGAAGTTCACCTATTTCCTTAAGGACAATGAGATTCTATCCCAATGGACACCTCATTATACACCTCAGCTCAATGATGTATCAAAAAGGAGGAATTGCATGTTGTTAGACATGGTACGGTCTATGATGAGTTTCGTTGACCTACCCCTCTTATTCTGGGGGTACGCCCTAGAGACTACAGCTTACCTTCTGAACAATGTTCCATCAAAGTCAGTAGTATCTACACCATATGAGATATAGAAAGAAAAAAAACCCGATCTTAAGATTGTTAAGATTTGGGACTGTCCTGCCCATGTTAGAAAACACAATCCCGATAAGTTAGAATCAATGACAGAATGGTGCACATTCGTGGGATACCCAAAGGAAACTTGCAGGTATTTTTTCTATCATCCCGAGGACCGAAAGGTCTTTGTTGCCAAGAGAGCTATGTTCCTTGAGAAGGAACATATTCTTGGTGGAAACAGTATGAGTGAGATAGAATTGATCGAGGTTGGAGAACCTAGCTTAAGCACCATTCCAGAGTCCGAGTCTGTTTAGATACCTAACACACAAATTCCAATTTTACGTAGGTCTAGTAAAATATCTCACCCTCCTGAAAGATATGTGGGACATATTAGTGGAGATGACTCTTAGGATATTGATCCTCAGATCTACGAGAAGGTTATTATGAGTATAGACTCCGGGAAGTGGCAAAAAGCCATGAATTCTGAGATGGATTCCATGTACTCTAATAAGGTTTGGAACCTTATAGATGCACCTAAGAGTATTGTACCCATCGATTATAAATGGATCTTCAAGAAGAAGATCGGAGTAGATGGAAAGGTAAAGACCTATAAAGTAATATTGGTAGCTAAAGAATATCGTCAAAGACAAGGAGTTGACTATGATGAAACCTTTTCACCTGTAGCCATGCTTAAGTCCATTAGAATTGTTTTGGCCATTGCAGCATACTATGATTATGAGATCTGACAGATGAATATCAAAACGGTATTCCTCAATGGCAACCTCGAGGAGGAGGTGTATATGATACAGCCAGAGGGATTCGTATCCAAAGAGAGTCCAAATAAAGTGTGCAGGTTGCATAGATCTATTTATGGATTGAAGCAAGCTTCCCGAAGTTGGAATATAAGATTTGATGAGGTGATAAAATCTTATGACTTCATTAAGAATGAAGATAAGCCTTGTGTGTACAGGAAGGTAAGTGAAAGTGCTATCACCTTCTTGGTACTATATGTGGATGACATCCTAATCATTGGGAATGATGTAGGAATGCTCTCTACAGTAAATTCTTGGCTATCCAGAAACTTCTCCATGAAAGACTTAGAGGAAGCATCCTATATTTTGGGGATCCGGATCTATAGAGATAGATCCAAAAGGATGCTTAGCTTGTCCCAGTCTAGGTATATAGACTCCATTGTCAAAAGATTTGGCATTGAGAATTCCAAAAGATGTCTCATACTGATGAGACATAGAATATCACTTTCTAGGAATATGTCCCCAAAGACTCCTGAAGAAAGGATAGACATGGATAAGATACCTTATGCCTCAGTGATAAGGTCTATCATGTATATGATGCTATGTACTAGGCCTGATATAGCACATGCTCTGAGTGTCACGAGCAGGTATCAGGTAGATCTATATTTAAAATACTGAAAGGCAGTAAAGTGTATCCTTAAGTACTTGAGAAGGATTAAGGATCTTTTACTAGTATATGGAGGAGGTAGCCTCCAGGTTGAGGGCTATACAGACTCGAGTTTTCTGTCTAACATTGATGATAACAAGTCAAATTCAGGGTATATTTTCACCATGAATGGAGGAGTAGTAAACTGGAAGAGTTCCAAGCAAGATACTACTACTAACTCGATCACAGAGACGGAATACAGTGCTGTAGTAGAAGCAGCAAAAGAAGGGGTATGGATGATGAAGTTCATCAAAGATTTGAGGGTCGTACCAAGTAGCATGGAACTAATTCCCATATACTACGATAACAATGGGGCAATCGCTCAACCAAAGGAATCCAGGTCTCATTAGAAGTCTAAGCATGTTCTGAGGAAGTTCTATCTGATAAGTGAGATCATAGCCCGTAAAAATATAGCAATGGAAAGATTTTCATTTGAAGATAACATTACAGATCCACTGACGAAGCTGCTGGCTCAGATTGTATTTGAGCGTCATAGGGGTCTGATGGGGATCAGACACATAGGTGATTAGCTTTAGGTCAAGTGGGAGATTACCAGTTACAGGTGTCCTGCAAGTCAATCACGTGAGTGATAGCACGTGTGACACACTGCATAATCTTTTTGTTTATGATTAATATTAGTATATTCTCATATTATATTATTTATTACATATATATTATGATGTCCTTAGTTTTGTGCAATGGGAATCAGATCGTAATGAGATCACGATAATGAGATCGATTCACCTTTAAACACAGATCCTAAATAATCTCGGTCATAGGTTACTCGAGAGGGACATTGAGATAATCGGACAGATCGGTGTACTATATATCCATCCATATGATGGAGGCGACTGGTCTCATAGCCACTTGTGTAGAGATACTAAGGATATAATACAAGTGCTAATTGGAGAATGAGTTCACTGATTGATCCGCATATGGAATGTTGTATGGTTAATAATACCTAATGTCAAATAATGACTCCATAGTCTCAGTTGTATATCTGGTCCTTAGACTTGAGAAACCAAGGATGTCTTATATGAGTACTCCTTTCTTTGACACCAGACTTATAGGTTTGGAAGGTTTTAGATCTGGTATAGTTGGTTATCAGGATTAGTAGCCAATCTTATGAAAGCAATTGAGTGTCAATAGATGATCATCCACTCTCGGTATCATAAGAGAAATATCCCATATGTGTTTGCTCAGACAAATCCCTAGCCAGGGTAATTTGGATTGAGAGAGAAAGAGTTCTCTGGGAGAATCCGATTAGAGCAAGACTATAACGGATTTCGTATATGACCTGACAGTACCATGTCCAATATACGATCTCTGGGATATTAGTTGGATGAGAGATTATAAATATATGGTAACTGTAGATAGACATGTCCGATAGATTTGATCCCCCCTGTACGTCTAAGGACTATAGCATAGTGGTCTAGTATGTCCATAGTCGATGAGTCGAGTAAATTATTATGAGGATAATACTTCACTATATCAGAAGGAGTTCTGATGGGAGTGACTCATGGCTAACTCGGTATTGGGCCTAGAGGGTCACACACATATGGTGGATTCTTCAGTAAATAGAGGATTGGATGGAGATCCAATTAGTCCCTATTCTCATTAGATGAGACTCTATGTTAATAGGCTCCTTGCTTAATACCCAATTAGAGGCCTAAGGAGATTATTGGATAAAGATCCAATAGTGTAAGGTTAGTGGGTTATTAAATAGAGATCTAATATCCACTAAGGCAGGAGCCCTAGGATTTTTGGTGGCTCTCTATAAATAGGAGGGGAGACTTATGGTTGACAGGCTGCAGCTTTAGCCACCACCTCCTATTCTCCTCCCTCCCTTTGTGCAAGAGTTGCGAGATTAGATTGGAGGAGTTTCGCTGCAGAGATCCATCGTATGGATACCGCTAGAGAGGAGGACGCTTGACCTCCTTCATCTTCTCTATTCGGATCTAGAATACAGGGATATACGATCTCCCTAGGTAAAATCAATCTCTTACACATCGCGATTTTATCAGTTTTTATGTTTTTCTCGCGATGCCAATCTTTTGCATGACGATTTGATCTACATGGGAAACCAGTTTTTATTTTAATTTTTACTCTATATGTGATGCTCCCACTAAGGTTTCTCAACAGTGCTTTGTGCAAAACTTTCTCCATTCGTTGCGATGAAACAATGAAAATTTGGCTCCCGGGCTTGCCTCATATCGTGACCTATCTCCCTTTACAATAAGATTTCATGATTAATTTAGAAAAATTCTAGGAGATATCACCTAGTGTTGTGAACCATTCGATCCCGAGTATGACTTCATAATCATTGATGGGTAGGAGGAAGAAATCAGCTACCACTTCTTGGTCTTGGAAGAGTAGTTTTACCCGCGGGCACTGTTGGTCGCAATTGAAGATTCGATCATCGGCGACCTTTACATTGATCTTATTGTAACTTTTGATTTGAAGTGCCAAATATGCAATAACCTTACTATTGAGGAGGTTATTTGTGCTGCCTGTGTTGATGAGAATGGTGATGGGTTGATGTTTTATAAGTCCTCCAACTTTTATCGTCTACGGGTTGGAGTAGCCGGTCAATGCATGCATTGGGTAGTCGGCCGGTTGGGACTCTTCCTCCACGGCTTCTTCTTCAGGTTTAAGGGCCTCTTTAGATGTTTCATTGTCCTCATCCTCCGTTGATTCAATCACAAGGAGCTGACCCTTTTTGTAGCGATGTTCATGGCTCCATGGTTCATTGCAATGCCAACACAACCCCTTGGCCGATCATTCGCGAAGCTCGTCTCTTGTCAATTTTTTTAGTGTAAGGGCTTGGATAGTAGTAGAGGGGGCAGTAGGCCTCGGCATGGCTAGTCGGGGAGTGATCCTTGTCCTTCGTACCTCATGGTTTAATCGTTCTTTCTAGATACACACGAAGAAAATCATCGTCATAAGTGTGTACGGTTGCCGCGCCTTTACTTCTCCTCGGATCTCCGATTTTAGGCCCTCAATAAAAGTATCTAAAAGTTGTTTCTTAGACCAATTCTTAGTTTGGTTAGATAAACACTTAAACCTTATTTGGTATTCTTGGATTGTAAGGGTTTAATGAATCTTTGCTAATTGTCCATTGATATTGTTGAAATTGGTTGGTCTGTAGCGGTTTAGTAGTCCTTCCTTGAATCGCTTCCAAGAGAATCCTCCATGGGTGTGTTCAAACCAATTGAACCACTGAATAACATCTCCCTCGAGGTGTATGGCAACGATCTCCACCCATGTAGCATCAGCAATTTGGTAGAACAGAAAATAGCGCTCCTCGCACGAGATCCATCTGATCGGGTCTCCTTCTTCCCATCTTGGGAAATTAACCTTTATGCATGGATTATTGAGGTCAGATATAATGTGTCCATGCTCTGGAAGATCATCTCGTCGATCTGAAGTCTCTCCATGGTGTGATTTCCTAGGGCTTAATAGTCGGCCAATGCTGAATTCGGTAAATAAGGATAGCATCTTCTCCTCTATATGGCTTTCAAAGGCTTCAAACTTGGCATTGATGGCCTCCTCTGATGCCATGGTATATGTCTCTAGATCTATAATATTAAGATCTTTCTTTTATTATTGGGTTAGTGGCATGAAAATTTTGGAGAATGGGTGGCCGGTTGGAAGGTGAATCAGTTTGGATGGGAGTAGGCTGTGGTTTAGGGCTGATTTGGGTGATTGTTTGGTTTCAGTTTAGAGTAGAGTTTTGAAGAGTTTTTAGTGAGGATAGTAGGGTTTAGTGATGAGGAAAAGAAAGTCTGAAATCTCACAAAAAATAACACTCAAATATGATAGAATTCGATGAAAAAAAGTGCTGCGATGTGCAGTCCTGTCGAATAGATTTTATGTCAGAGAAATGATGATTTTTTGATATAATTTCTAGAGAAAAGTTTAAGAAAATTATGCAAAAACCCTTGTTTTAAATGTTGAGATACCAGTAAAATATTTGGTGAAATTTTGGCAGCATAACAGTAGGAAAATAGGGCAAAAGAGGAAAGGTAGATCCTTTGTCATAAAAATTTTAGAACTACATGTTGGTTTGAAATATTGCACAAGAAAACTAGTTTCATAAGGAATTTTTTCATAAAATCAATTCTAGATGAAAGCCAAGTTGATCATTGGGATTGTGTAAAAATTTTGACTAAAAAGGATGAATAAAAGTTCAGTTTCAAGAGGCAATATTCAGCTAAAAATTTCTGCAGCATTTCACCTTCACAATGATGATAACGTCTGTGACAATAAAATTTTACAGCAAGAAAACTTTTAAAAAATCTTCACCCACATATAAGATAAAGGAATAGTAGTAGTAAAGGTATGGGCTTTAGAGTTTTTACCAGATATATGTTGTTAACGCAAGGGACAGTAACAGATTGATGGATCTACGGCTTGGTGGGCGATGGTGGAGGCGACGTCAAAAGCAATTATGGAAATTGCTTGGGAAGGTGGAGGCGATTGAGATGACTACATGGCAGCATGAATACGGCTCTGATACTAGATGATAAGACCCCAGAAGGAGCCTTATAGATTTTGATCACTGATGGGGATAAACCCTTGGAATGCTATAGGGGTTACTCCCTCCTAGACTCGACACAAAGGCTGAATAAAAGATGATAATTGATTAATAAAAGAGAGAGGGTGGCTACATCATTATATAGGTTTATAAATCCTAGCCCATGTGATGCTTGTCTAATTAAAATTACTCTTTTACCCCTTCTATAGCCTACCTGCTTTAGAGGGAACAAGTGGTAGCTAGGTTGGCTCTGTAGTCGACCTAAGCAGGGGAAACCCTAGCTGACTAGCCTAGTAAAAAGGGCGGTGGCCACTAAGCCCTAAAGCCCCAAAATAAACCCTAGCCACACTTCTTTATATGATAGAAGCGACTAGGTGAGATTTTATTACAATCTCACAAGGTTCTTATTGATTACTTCTAAGTAATTAGGACTCAACTATGTTGGAGTCCTAGATTCATTAAAAAAATATAAATAGATTCTTTATAAACTAAAGCTTTTTATCGAAAACTTGATTAGCTTTAGAGGTAAATAAGTATTCAAGAAAAATGCCCCTATTAGATTTAGCATGAAACTTTTTTTAGGGCATCATTATCATTTAAAATAAAAATATGTACAACCAAAAATTTTAAAATATGAAATGTTAAGTCTTTTATTGTTTTATAATTCATAAAGTGTTCTAGATATATGAGATATTATAGGAACCCTATTTTGATATAGCATATCATTTTAACAACTTCTACACAAAAACATAATTAGCCATTTATTATGAGCTTTTGTTTTTTACTCTCACTAACTTCATTTTATTATGAATTTCTTAGAGTTAAAAAATTATTGTTGTATCCATTTAAATCATAAAATTTTTAAAATTATAATTTTTAAATTCACCATTAGGACATTATGAATAAAAAAATATAAAATCTTTTTCATTCTGAATATGTCTCCAAAACTTATTTAAAATAATCAATTTTTATGTGTCAACAAGTATGTGTAAATATATATACTATAGTCATCTACAATTACAAATTTACTACTTGCTAGACTTGTCATATAAATAGATCTAAATAAGTACATATTAATTAATTATAGTAGTCTAGAAGTACTAAGTTTTCAGGTTTTAAGTTACTTTAATGTGCTTTCTTAATTGACATGCACCATAAAGTCTATCGTTAACAAATTTGATTTCAGACATTCCTTTTACTAGTACTTTAGATCTAATTTAAGTTATCAACTTCATACTAGCGTATCCTAGTCCCAACGCAATACACCAACATTCAAAGTTGAAAATAAGTTACATTATGAAGGTCATCAAAATCAATAGTCAAAATATTATCACTTGTTAAAGTAATGAAAGATTTATTCACATTTGATATGTCTTTCGTATATCCCTTGTTACAAAGTTAGCTGATGCTTAGTAAGCTATATTTCAAACCATCTATCATAAACACATACATCTTCAATCAAGAGATTTAATTTATTATTAATATTTTTGATATCAATAATTTCTTTCTTTAGTGTTGTCATTGAAATTAATATATCCTTTACCTCAATTAGTGACATTTAAGAAATTTATAGGATTTTTTATCAAGTGTCTTAAGTATCCACTATCAAGATACTATCTTTTGCTCTTGACTCTTATTTGAAGACATGCAAGAAATTGGTGTTTAACTTGTATATCCATTTAACTTTAGGTCTTTTATGATTATATCTATCTTTCTTGTATTTTAGCTTAAATCAATTATGATTTCTTTTGGAACCCAAATTAATTTAAGATGATTATTTTTCTTAAGAAAGCATGTGTATTATTTTATTGTTGAAAGTCGAACTTTCCACAAAGTTGTTTTTAACTTTAGAATGAATATGAGTATGCAATGTGAATCCTTTTACAAATTTGGTTGGCTTTTGATGAGTGTCCATACTAATGAAGTTAATACTTTCTTTCTAGATATACAACCTTATTTAACAAGAATCATATCAAGTGAATTGTTTTAAATTTTAAAATTTTTTAATGTTCATCATAGTAATATATATATATATATATATTAAAATAATATATTACATCACAAGTATTAATAGGTAATGTTCTAGTTTTTCATTCATAGCAAGTAAGTCTTTTGTGTTTTCTAAAGCATATAATTTTAGTAATGTTTAAAATAAACCCCTTTTAAGTTTAAAATTAGAGAATTCTAAATATTTATATTTTTTATGCTTTTTATTAAGTTCTGAAATAACTTCTTTTTAAGTTCAAGAAGTATACGATGACATATAGTTATCATGCTTATTTTTTAATAGCATGTAGGGTATGATCCATTTTTAGCAAATATATTTTTTACTAATGTATTTTGGCTTGTTATATAAATTATGAAATGATTCAAGCAGTATATCATACAAGAAAATGGTTTCGAAAGAATTAGTTATTTTATTGTTGAAAGTCAATAATGCATAACTTATCACTTCTTCATTGATTTATTCTTTCATCTATAACTCACTTGATTATCATTTCAATATTGACTTAACAACTTCATCTGATATCATATTGAAGTTTTGACAAGTTTTGCAATCTTATAACCATTCATTCGACACATCGTCTTATTCTTGGCATATTGCTTATTCCTCCGGTACATCTTTTTCACCATGATGACTAATCTTTCAATACAATATCCATTCCTTTCAACATAATGTTTGAACCTCTAGCACAAAATTAGTTCTTCGACACATTAATTAATCTTTCGACTGGATATTTACCCTTTTCGTGATCAAAGAGTTTGATTGAAGTATTTATTATTTTACTTATTTTAAAATACATTAATTTAATAATTTATCAATTAATTTTATTATCAAAATGTAAAATTCCACTTAAGAGTAGAAGCAAATCTTCCACGAGCAAGCGATGACTCCACAATCACCATAGCTTCTCTTTCTAAAACCCTTGAGAGAGAAGATATTGGAGTTAGATGTGTATTACTCCTGAAGTACTATGTGCCATTGAAAATGCGTATGATTTTTTTTGTTTGTTTGTTTGTTTGAATCATCAATTTGTCATGTATTCATGTCATTGATAATTTATGTAAAAATAGTAATAAGGATACGCAGTAAATTTGAAAATGGAAGCACTCTGCATCAAAAATTGGATACCAAATTTTATTTGTTTCCAGTAAACACTCTGGAACTACTCAAAATCATCCATATATTTTCTTGAACTATTTTTTGGGAAAAAAAAAGTTTTAGATTTTTTTTTTCAATTAGGACCCATCATTTCCAAAATGGCTAACGAGAATTCTTATTTTTTTAAAAAATAATACTCCCCACCGATAGTTGACAGTTTTAATTTTTGAGTTTCATAAAACTAGATTGAACAGGTAAACTGGTCCAGCTTAAATTTTACTGTGGAAATCAAACTAGGCCGAACCAATTAAATAAGTTCATTGTTAAACCGAACTAGTCATAATGTTTTTATTTCAACTGAACTAGATATAATAAGGGCAAATTTAAACAAATATCGATAGTTTGATAAATTCCGACGCCATCATTTCAAAAAGTTCTCATATAGAGCCCCTAAATTATCAAAACGGTAAAAGCAACCTCCAACAACGTTTTCTCTCCTTCTCTTAAAAGCTATGTCTTCTCTCTCTACTTTTTTAATGAATCAACTCATATAATTAAATCAGTTCAACAATCTAAAATTTGAACCAGTTTAAATAAATTATATTAAAATAAAATTAATACGTTTAAAAATAATATTATTCATATAAAGTAAATAATATTTTTGAATTTCCTTAAAAATAGTATAAGTGGTTCAAGGTATTGATTTTTGGACCAAATTTTTAAAATATATTTTTCACCTATTTAAAGCTCAAATGTCAAAAAGTATTTTATGAACAAATCATATTTTGACAAGACTAAAAAATAAAAAATAGATAAAATTTCATAATAATCAGATGCTCACAAAATAAAAATATAAATAAATTTCCTAATATAAAAAAAATCATATATGTCCATCCATTCAATAGCGTCCTAAATTTTACCATGATTTGACCAATTTATACTTTTTTGAGTTGACCCAAAAAATAGTGTAAGTTGGTCAAGGGCTTGGGTATTTTGGACCAAACTTTAGAATAAGTCTCCTACCTCTCTTTAGAAGGTTAAATATTTAAAAATATCGCATGAATATATCATATTTTAGTAAAACTTAAATAAAACAACAAAATTCAAACTGTTTAGATGTTGAAGATAACATAAAAATATCAAAAAATTATTTAAATATAAAATTTATCGTATATATCCATCTCGGCGTCATTCAGTAGTGTCCTAAATTTTTTTGATAAAATTTGACCATGCTTTGACCGCATTACATTGTTTTTTGAGTTGACCTCGAAAATAATATAAGTGAGTCAAAAGCTTCAGTTTTCTAGATCATATTTTTAGGATAGATTTTCTACCTCTGGTGTTACAAAAACATCTCACGAAAAAATAGAGAGAAAATAAAAAATTTCTTAACTATAAGTGTTGTTCGGTTCGGGTCTTATCTTTAAGGCGAGTTGACCTGACTGCAAGAGACGTTTTTGTTAAACTGTTAAATTTTGAGAAAACCAAACACATATTATAAAAATTTTAAAATAAAAAATATCATATATATCCATTTGTGTGCCATTCAATAGTGTTCTAAATTTTCACTAGGTTTGATCATAATTTGAAACATAGTTACACTATTTTTGAGTTACCCCAAAACAGTATAAGTGGCTTAAGGGCTACCAAAATTTTCAGATAGGTTTCCTACCTAACTGGAAACTCAAATGTTAAAAAAAAAAAAAGGATGCTTCATATTTTGGTGGAAATTAAAAAATTAAAGAAATATAAAAAAATTAAACTATATAGATGCTAAAAATACTAGAATAATATTTAAAAAAATATTATACCTGATCCCTAGCGAGCTGATGGGTTCTTTTATACATGATCCTTAGGCTTTCCTAAGGACTAGCCCAAGATAACATCAGGTTAACCACCTAATCATACTGGTCCCCGATCTTGATAAGATGAGATGGTTATTATTGATCACCAAGAACACTACGATGCTATTTTTGGGGCTAGTAACGTAGAGTTATGCTTAGGTATTGGCCTCTATAGCAGATGAGTTGGTAGGGGAAAAAAATTTGTCTCTATTATTTAGCCACTCAGAAGGGCATCCTTTGGGGCCCTTTCTGGAGGGTGTGCATGTGTTTCTCGGATGTGTGCTCTTCTATTGGGTACGTGCCCTGATGGAAACTTATTAGCTGGAGAATAATGGGAGTATACCGACTCAGCCTGGGTCTTTCATGTCCTATACTCCATTGAGGCACAAGTCTCGAGTCTTCTTGTAAAGGTACATGACTAGAGAACTTGTAAGCTTGGCCTAGGTGCAGCCCTCGAGGCTTCATACTTAGATGCTTAGCTTAGGAGCAAGTCTTTTTTTATTCCACTCATCCTAGGTGCCACCCTTGGGGTTTCATGCCGAGTATACAGTTAGGGAATATGTAAGCATGGCCTAGGTACAACCCTTAGGCTTTCTCATCAAGTGTATAGGTAGGAAGCATGTAAGCTCGACCTAGGTACAACCCTCAGAGCTTCTTGTTGAGATCCACGGCTAATAAGTGGGCTCGACCTAGGTGCAGCTCTTGGGGCTTCTCGCCGAGTGTACGGATAGGGATTGTGTAAGCTCGACCTAGGTACAACTCTTAGGGCTTCTCGTTAAGGTGCATGACTAGGGAGCACATGGGCTCGACCTAGGTGTAACTCTTGGGGCTTTTTGCCGAGGTGTTTGGCTTGGGAGCAAGTCTTTTTTTATTCCACTCATCCGAGGTGCTACCCTCGAGGCTTCATGCCAAGTGTATGACTAGGTAACGTGTAAGCATGACCTAGGTCGAACCCTTAATGCTTCTTGTCAAGGTGCACGACTAGGGAGCATGAGGGCTTAACTTAGGTATAGCCCTTAGGGCTGAGGTCAATAGCATCGAGGCAAGGGACTGAGCCCGCCAGGGTTGAACTCAGCCATGTTGAGGCAGAGGTATGGTCTCATCCAAAGGTTTGGCTCAACTGCATTAAAGTAGAAAAATGGATCCGCCTAGAGTCAGATTCGATTGTAGATGGTTTTTGGCTGTTACGAGGCATCCACCCATGATATAATGTGCCAACTTATCCTGATAGCTCATGCCTCTTTCTGTGGGTCCTCTTCTGTGGGTTTGATTTGCTTGGGGATCAAAGCTTTCCTTTGTCCTTTCAGGTGCTCATGCAGTTGCTCTAGGACAAGCGATGCGATCTTTGCCATCATTGCTTGTATGGTCCCTAGGCATATCATTACATCAAACTGATGCCTACTGGATGGGGAATCATTTTTATTTGGCATTCCCTTGCTCCACTTCCTCCATCATTGTTCTTGCTATTGGCCATCAAATACCCACACTATGAACCAAGATGTTTTTTCCTATGGGATCATCGTATTTCAATGATGACCTTTTAATCATCTTTTGTTTGATTTGTCACCATTGGCAGGGTGCTAAAAATATTGAAAAGTCAACCATCTACTCATAGAAGGTGGCTCAAGTGAACTCCTCATCTGCCAGGAGCGAGATGTCTAAGGCTCCCGCAAACTTATGGGACCTAGTCCAAATGAAGGAGGCCCACAATTTCTATTTTGTGGTGACCTCACAAGAGCTGGAGTGTTAGTTACAAGTGCCTTGCAAATCAATTATGTAAGTGATGGCACGTGTGACACGTTGTATAATTTATTTATTTATTATTATTATTGGTATATTCTCAAATAGGAACTAGATCGTGATGAGATCATGATAATGATATTCATCTTTAAACACATACCCTAAATAATCCTGATTATATAGTACTCTAGAGAGATATCGAGATAATTATATAGATCGATGTACTGTATACCCGTTCATATAATGGAGGCAAATGATCTTATAGTTGCTTGAGTGGGGATATTAAGGATACAATACAGGAGCTCATTAGAGAATGAGTTCACTAATTGATTCACTTACAGAATGTTAAATAGTTAATGATACCTAATGTCAGACAATGATTCTAGAGTCATAGTTGTGTATTTGGTTCTTAGACTTGAGACACCAAGGATACCTTATTTGAGTAACCATTTTTTTTATGTCGAACCTACAAGTTTAAAAATTCCAAATCTGGTACAATCGATTATTAGGATTGGTACCCAACCTTACAAAAGTAATTAAGTACTAATAGAGGATCGTCCACTCTTGATATCATGAGAGAAATATCTCATGTGTTTTTGCTCAGGCAATCCTTAGCTAGGCTCATTCGGATTGAGAGAGGAGTTCTTTAGGAGAATCCAATTAGAGCGAGAATTAAATAAATTTTGTTTAAGGCCTGATAGTACCATACCTGATATATAGTCTCTAGGATATTAGATATATGAGGGACTATAGATATACGGTACTTAAGATCATATAGGTCTAATAGATTAAATCCTCCTATACCATCTAGGAGCTATGACATAGTAGCATAGTACGTTCATAGTCGATGAATTAAGTGAATTGTCATGTGATAATAATTCATTGAGTTAGAAGGAGTTTTGAGTCAGAAAGAGTTCTAACAGGTGCAACTAATGACTAGCTCGGTATTGGGCCTAGAGGGTAACACACATATGGTGGATGTTGCGACATGTAGAGGATTAGATATGAATTATCCAATAAGCCCCTGTTTCATTAGATGAGACATAATATTAATGGATTCCTTAGATAAGGCCCAATTAGAAGCAAATTAAGATTATTAAATAAAGATTCAATAGTTCAAGAGATGAGGATAATTGGATAGAGATCCAATCCTTATTAAGGCATGATCATTTAGGGTTTAAAGAGACTCTCTATAAATAGGAGGAAATGGCGATAAGGAAAGGGGATAGGCTACACCTTTGGTGACCCCTCCTATTCTCCTCCCTCCCTTCTCTTCTCAATTGACCATCCCTCTCCTTGGTGCATGAGGACAATGAAGAAAAAATGAGTTCTTTTATGTTTACTATAAGGTGGTACGCAAAAGCTAAGAAGAAGGTGCCCAAGAAATTGAGTTTTTGTGCCACGATTGGAGGAGCATTACTGTAATGATTTATTGTGTGGACACTACTAGAGAGAAGGACATCTGACCTCCTTTATCTACACCTATGGATTTAGGTTTTAAGGGATGTACGATCTTCTTAGGTAAAACATCTAACACATAACGTGCAGATTTTTTAGTTTTACAATTTTTCGCACACCAATCATCGCACGATGATTTGACCAATGTGGAAGACCTTTTTGTTTTATTTTTTCAATATGCATGTGATGCTCTAATAAGGTTTCCCAACATAGAGGAGCTGAGTGTTTGCTTCTAGGTTCTGTTGGAGTTCATTTTATCTGTTCTTGGGGGCAAGGCTCACCATTTTGATTGGTTCTATAGGGTTTTCTGCCTCTAGGTAGATGTTATGGAGGTGGGATGTCACCTACCTCTTCCCCTTGTGATGGCTTCCTATCAAGGATATTGGTGGATTTCCCCTTCTCGGATTATGCCAAATTCTTGACACTTCTTCAAGGCATGAGATGTCATGGGGGTGGCATCGTCTTGTGACCTTGTTTGCTTGTGCTTTCGGTTGAGCATTTATTACCTGTCCCCTTATGCGGGGTTTAAGATAAGTGGAGAGGCTTCATATAGTTAAGGATAGAGGAGCCACTTCTTCATCATTGATGGAAGCGAAGACCGGAGCTTCTTGGTGGTGGGTAACGCACATCGTCGATAATGTGTTGCTCACCCTTTTCGTAGGCGAAACTGAAGCCCTGGAGAAGAAATGAGTGTTATTCTCATCCAAGGCCACAGAACATGAGGAGGAGGCCCATTTGATGGAGGCCACTCCATATCTGCCCCCTTCTAGTAGGGTCATTTTCTTCCTTTCTATTGGTTCTTCCCTACTTCTTTCTAACCTTTGCTCTGTAGTTCTTTGGTAGGTGTGAATCTCTAAGAGATAAAGAGGTGATGCCCTTCTACTTCTCTTTCCGGGTCCGGTGAGGGGTTGCTGGCGGGGGACCGATTGTCGAGAGCCCAGGGCTCCTCTCCCAGCCCTTCTATTAGGGCCTCTAGGCTCCATGGCCGACACTAACTTGTTCAAGGGGGACTCGCAACCCTTGTCGAGGATTTCAACTTCTTTTGAGTTCTTGGGAGATGAGGCAAGCCTATATCCTTGCAAGAGGCATCAGGGGCCCCCTGCTAAAACCCCAGGCCACTACCTATGGTGTGGTTGCCACCTACGGTAATAAAATTGCCCTTGGCTCCTAGGTCGGGATCGCCCATGGGGGTGAAGGCCTCTCAGGGGCTACCCTTGTCTCTCCTTGGGGCCCCCGACTAGGGGTCCTCACCCTATTGTTGGCACTTCTCCAGAGCCTTTTTCTGGTTCAGCCCAGGAGCCATATGAAGAGGCTGCCTTCGAGTAGCCAACATCACCACTTTGACCCCCTACTACTCCATCGGCTGGTGTCACAGCTCCCATGTCGAACCATCAATCAAGGAGGGCCCTAACCCACCACTATTTTCGACAGGGGAGGATCCACACATAACTTCTTCGGATCCATCATTAGGTCTACCTGCACCGATGCTGCCATATGAGGAGGCGGTCGGGGAACCCTCCACACCCGAGGGGAAAGGCATCACCGAGGGTCCGATGGTCATCCTTCCTCTTCCATATACTAATAACTCAGCGGACTAGAGCTCCTTCACCTTTGATCCATCTATTGCTACTACACCTAGTTGTGTGACTCCATCCTGCATGCCCCGTTTAAGCCACATTAGGAGGGGCTAACCAAGGACCAACCGTTGTGGGAAGAGGCCGTCTATTGTCAGGGATCCCTCAACCATTTTCTAGTTGATCTGGTTACATTGCTCACTAGATATACTGGCTGATCTTGTTGGTTACAAGTACCCTACAAGCTAATCACGTGATTGATGACATGTGTGTATATTATGCATTCTTTATTATTATTATTATTATGGTATTTTCTCATTTTATATTGTATGATTAATACATTGTGATGTCCTTTGATCTGTGTAATGATAATTAAATCATGACAAGATCATGATAATGAGACTAACTCACCTTTAAACATAGACCCTAAATAATCCTGATCATAATTACTCGAGAGAGACATCAAGATCAACAGATAGATTAGTATGCTATATACCCATCCATATGATAAAGGCAACTAATCTCATAGTTGCTTGCATGGGGACACTAAGGATATGATGCAGGTCTCATTAGAGAATGAGTTCCCTGATTGATCTGTTTATATAAACCTGGATGATTAATGATACATAATCATCAGACATTGGTTTCATGGTCCCAGTTATGTGTTTAGTCCTTAGACTAAGTCAAAAAGAGTTCTAAGTTAGAAGGAGTTCTGACAGGTATAACTCATGGCCAGCTCAATATTAGGCCTAGAGGGTCACACATATATAGGCTTAGCTGATTTTACCTAAGTTGTGCAACACCCATGCGTTCTGTCCATAAAGGTCAGCCTTCCTCGAGATCTCCTAGGGTCCCTTAGGACTAATAAAAAGAGAAAACGGTCCAGAAGAAGTAATTTCAATGGGATCCACAAGCAACTGCTCAAGCAAACACCTTATAAAGCTAGATACAAATTACAGCCATGGATATTATAACTTCTGAAAGGTTGTACATAAAGGATAATGATCTATTATAGACCTAAGTCCCCCACAAGTGCTTACAAGATGCACTCATACTTACAAGCCAAAATCGGCTATAAAGTAAACCAAGCTAGGGTTGTTATGCCTACTGTAAGCCCGTTACTTGTTATATAAGGTATATACACAAACTGAAGGACACAGACAAACATGAGTATTTCATCGAACACCTTGTTTACATTGTTGTCTGTGACATTCTCCCCCACTTATTTCTTCGACGTCCTCGTCGAAGCCACTGTAGGCACTATATCTCCTTGCATTTCACTGAATCTTCAATCTTCTGCTTTGGCTACAACACGCTCCTTTGGCTCCCAGTTGCTCTTTGCCACTATTGTTGAGTAGTCAAACTCTGATCTGCCATGCTACTTCAACTCACCAATGACTGAATCTGGTTTGGGATTGGCTGAGTTGTGCTGATCCTTATTGACTCTCGCAGATCCTTTTGATGAAGGAAAATACATACCTTATTATATGCCAGTATCGCAGTATGCTCATATTGCTTGAACTGGATGGATGCTTTTGGAACTTTAACGAACATCGCCTCATAGACTTTGAAGTTTTTTTAGGTCCTTCCTCCATAATGTTTGCCCATTGATCTTTCTTCCACGTTTAGTTGTCACTTCCAAGTAGGTTCGCATCACTCCCACTTTCGATTGGTATTCAATTGGGAAATGAAGTGGACAATCTACTCTCAGTAGTATTGATCACCAATGGTGAGGATTTGACAACTATTGTCTTCCATAAGCTTTCTTGAAGGGTCACTGAACTTATGTAGAGCTCCTCTGCTGGATAAATAAGTGAACTAGGATACTCAACTTCACTCATTCTCTTAGTAGTTGAGAAGGTAAGGCTACTTGGCTTCGCTCACCTCCTCGAGTTAAGAGAATTGGGATAGTTTCGCCTATTCTCCTGAGTTGAAAAGGCAAATGTTACTCGATTTTGCCTGCCTCATCGAGTTTGTACTTTATGCATTGAGCTGGTTACTAACATTCGCTCGCTCTTTGCTCATACTTCTGAAGCACTTGAAATATTTGCACTCCTTATATTGAGTTAACTACTATGATTTGCCTTCCCACTGCCATTGAACTTTTGTAATGCAAGAGGTTTTGCTTGAAAAGAGCAAAAAAGTTTACCCTAACTTGAAGTCCCTAACTTGGAGTAAGTCTTTGATAGTTCTGGTCACCGCTGGGATTATATTGTCTTCTCCATCACCTTTGCCGCCTACTCTTCTAGATAAAAAAGGTATAGTACCACGTACTGCCTACTTTGTTCCTTGGTCAAGCACTCCTGCATCAATCCGAAGTCCCTCGCTTTCAGCTATCTTGATGAGAAGCCCATCGACACCAGTCTTATGAAGTTCCTTGGCCTTTGTTCTTCTGCCCTATCTTGGTACTTGGAGTTTGTCTCTGTATTCTCCACCTCCTCGACCCCTTTTCGACTAATGCTCTCCCTCTATGAGAGCAAGGGATCAATGACTCCACAGAAGTCTTGTCTCTGCATACCATGGTGCTACCAAGCCCATGGCCCTACTATCTATTACCTTGCATATGCATCCCTTCCTTCGCGATCGGTAGATCCGTCGATGCGGCACTATGGTGCTCCTCCGAGTCCACCACCTTTCTAACTAATGCTTTGCTTTTGGGTAGAATAATTTATCAACTATTGATAAATGCATCGTCTATTTATACAGGGATGAGGAAAGATTTTCCTCAACTAATGAAGATTTCCCTCAACTAATGAACGAGATTTACTCGATTCCATGTAGACTTAGTCAAAAGATTTTCCTCAACTAATGAGGATTTTCCTCAACTAATGAACGAGATTGGCTCGTTCGGTTATAGAGTTGGCGGTAACATGCCCCGCAAGATCGAGCTCATCAAGGATGCCGATCTTGGACCGATGCAATAAAAAGGGCTTGCGAGCTAAAGACTTTGTGAGGGAGTCGCAAGTTGATCAGTGTGAACATGAGAAACACGCAAGCACAACTTGATCTCACACAAAATGAAAGTCGATGAGGTAAAAGGTTATCACAATAAATAACCGGTAGAAGAAGAAACGTGAAGCTCCTTAAGCAAGTTGGAGATCCAAATGAGTTCAGGCTATAGCTCGATATTCAGCTTGATGCAACTCTTTTGTTTCTTAGAACTCCGGTGATCGGATTAGCACCAAGAAAACAATATAGCGGATGTGGAGGTTCGATCGTCAACATTGCCCAATCAGAGAGAGGAGAATGTTTGCGAAGAAAATACCATGATCAATAGTCCCTTTAAGATAACGCAAAACGCGTTTGTGATCAATGGAGAGAAGACAGTTTATTAACGCAAAGGAAATATCCAAGTAAGGGCAAGATATTGTAGGAGCCAACTACTTGTCGAACCGAGTAGGGTCCGTAGGGACTACCATCACATAACTTCGGTGATTCACGGAGGATAGAGGAGTGACAACCTCTTTTGCATCCCGCATAGCCGTCTTGAACAACAAATCAAGAATATACTTTCTGTGAGAGAAAGAGACCAAGACGTAGATGTAGCCTCGACTCAGAAAATAATTTAGGTGACCAAGATCCTTAAGAGAGAATCGCCAATTGTTGAATAAATGCTTGAACCGCCATAGAGTTATCACCGTAATAATAATATCGTCCACATAAACCAAGATAGATAGTAAACCCATGTTGGTGGCGTAGAAAAGAGAGACATCAGATTTAGAGTTAATGAAGCCAATCAAGACAAGAAGAGACCAAGCTCGATACCGCTCGTGGAGCTAAGGCCATAAATGGCTTTTCGTAATTCTGACATGCCGGGATCGAGGATGTATAAAACCGGAGGTCGCATGAAAACGTCTTGAAGTGTTCCTTGCAAAATGCATTGTTAACATCGAGTTGGCGTAAGCACCGTTGGAGACGCCAAACTCGGATAAGCCGAATGGTAGTAGGTTTGACGAGGACTAAATGTCTCGGTGTAGTCAAGACCGGACGTTGATGAAAACCTTTAGCCACAAGTCGAGCTTTATAGCGAGCAATCGAGCCATCGTGGTTTCGCTTAATGCGATAGACCCACTTACACCCTATAATGTTTTGCGTGGGGTGAGAGGGGGTGAGCGTCCATGTACCATTATGAAGAAGTGCATCATACTCATCACTCATGGTCAGACGCCGGTGAGAATTTTGGGCTTGAGTAAAGATGATGGTTCAAGATAGGCTAGAGAAGAGGTGACATGTAAATTAAGAACTTGACGGGGTTTAAAGATACCACTTTTGGAGCGGGTTTGCATTGGATGGCTTGAGACGATAGGAGTAGCAGAGGGTAAGGATTGAGGGTGATCACTAGTGGAGGTGGACGCAGGGACTACAGAGGAACCAGGACAAGGTGAGGATAGAGGCATTGGCTCTGGAGGAGAGGAAGAAGCCGGAGAAGAAGACGAAGGAGGAATGTGCGGAATCGAAGTAACAAGTGAGTGTGGATCTTGTAGAGGCATAGGGGAGGAGGAAGATGTATTAGAGGAACTCAATGGGATGGCACAATGACCTTGATCTCGAAAGGGAAAGACAGACTCCACAAAAGTGACATGTCTGGAGACAAATACCTTAGCAGATAGAGGATCATAACACCGAAAAGTATTATGTTCAAGAGAATATCCGATGAAAATACAAGGGCGAGATCGAGGCTGTAGTTTATGAGAATTGTAGGGGCGTAACCAAGGATAACACAGACAGCCAAAAACTTTTAATGTGTGTAGGTTAGGCATTTTGAAATAGCTTTTCAAATGGTGACATCAAGAACCGTGGGCAAACGATTAATGAGGTACACCGCTTGAAAGGCTGCACTGGAAGGCATAGATGCATGATGAAGCGAGTTAGACCGGTTTCAACAACATGACGATGTTTACGTCGAACCAACCAGTTGAGGAGTATACGGAGGTGACTTAAGATGTTGAATACCACAAGTAGATAGATAAGATGCAAGAGCTTGATATTCACCTCCGCCATCAGAATAGATGGTTTTAATAGTAGTTTGAAAATAATTCTCAACTAAGTTCTTAAATTTAGGAATACAACAACGACATCAGATTTTTGACGAAGAGGATAGAACCATGTATACTTCAAAATAATCTACGAAGACAACATAGAATCTAAACTTGTCAAAGGAAACAACCGATGCAGACCCCAAACATCGATAAATAACCTCAAACGGCTTAGAGCAAGAAAGAGAGGAAGTACTAAAAGGTAATTGATGACTTTTATTACTAAGACATTACGGAGTAAGAACATTCGGATTTAAAAACAAGAATAGAATAACGAGAAAGCAATTTTTGTTGAATAGAGTTTGAGGATGACCAAGACGATGCCATATATCGATGGAGCTGCAGTGGAAGTGTTTGTGGGTGAGAAACACGATAGACGGCCATTCGTAGATGTTGTCTTTATTTGGGCCGCGAACTAGAGATGCCCCCGTGCTCAAGTCCTTAACAAGAAAATAATCAGGAAAGAACTCAATAGAAGTATGATTTTGTTGACAAAATTGAGAGACAGAAATAAGATTTCTCTTGATGTGAGGGGCACACAAAACATTATGAAGTGTAAAAGAAGAGTCGTTAGAATGTAATGTCTTAGAACCAACATGAGTAATAGGGATTCGATTACCATCACCAACAATGACGTCTTCATGGTCGCCATAGCCATTATGGAGTGAGAAATTCTGGAGATCAGAGGTGATATGGTGGGAAGCGCCAGAATCCACAATCCAGTTAGACGGACCTTCAGAAGAAGCAGTCAGGATATTTGCTTGAGGCCAAGTAGATGGTGCTGGAAGACGCGATCGACAAACTTTGGCAGGACCGATTTTGTCACACAATTGATGTACAAGTTGCGAGACATAGGTGGGGGGCGACGAGGTGAAAAGGAAACATTTGGACGATAATTGACGGACGAAGGATATGGAGGAAGAAGTGATGGATGAAAACTTATAGTAGTGGGAGGTTGGGTGACTACACCTTTTGAAGTATTGTTGTGGTATTTACTACCTTTTGAGTTTTGGGTGAACTGATGTGATGGGAGGTTCGACAAAGGTCCCGATAGCTTGGTGTCCCGCTTTAAGTAAGCTTCATAATCCGTCACTTGTCATAAAGTTCTTCAAAGAGGATAGGAGAGTCACGCACCAAGAGCAGCAGAAGTTCTTTGTACTCGGATTTAAGCCATTGAGCGTGTGAACCAAAGATCTCTTCATCAGTAAGAAGATGACCTATCAAAGCCAGGTCATCGATAATGACTTTGATATTTTGTAAGTAATCAGCAATACAACTTCCCTCTTGCTTGAGAGTCATAAGATTGGAGAGTAGTCCAAGCATGCGAGTCCGAGAGCGGTTCGCCAGGGTAGTCTGTAACTTGTTCCATGCTTCCGCAGCAGTGGTACATGAGGTCACAAGCGGAGCGATGGATCCAGCAACAGAGGCCTGAATGGCTTGGAGAATTAGTCGATCCTGCCGAAGCCATAACTTGTAGGCAGAATTGGGTACTGGGCTAGGGTCTCCTGGGACATGAATCATGGCTGGTGGACAACTAAGTGAACCGTCAACATAGCCCAATAAATCATAACCAAACAAGAGGTTAGAGAATTGAGCACGCCAAGAGGCATAATTGCCATTTTTAGATAACTTGAAGGGGATTAAAGATGCAGCATTAATGGAAATAAGACCGGACGATGAAACAGAATTATTAGTAGGAAAAGGAGTAGGGACATCAGAAGTGGATGAGAAAGACATTAGGAAATCACAAAAGCCGTTGCACAGATTTGAGAATAGTAACACAACTGGTGACTAAGAAAAAGAAAAAAAAAAACAATTAACGGCTATAAAGTTGTAGGTAGTAGCATAGATCAGAAGGTGGCTAACAAAACTGAACTGAACAGAATAGTGTAGAAAACACCTGGTAGATACGGGAGTGAGTGACAAATGAGAATATCCAACGGTAGTCCAATAGGTACAGTGCAGTCGCAGATGGGAATCAACGCTTCTTCGTTGGAATACTGAGACCGAAAGGGCGAGAACGGTGGTAGCGACGTCGGCACACGAGGAGAAGCGCCTGCGAGAGCTATAAACCGTGGATCGGTGGAGTCACAGTGATAGTAGATTTGAAAGATCCAGCAAGTAGCGTTGCCTCGGTAATGATGTAGCAGTAGAGGAGGCAGCATGTAATGGCAACTATTTTTCTGTCGTTTGACAGAGAGAATAATTTCTCTTATGGCTCTGATACCATTATCAACTATTTTCCTCTAGGCCTAATGTTGAAAATAAAAAGAAGTAATAAAAATGCCCAATTGATTCATTGATTCATCGCTTATTTATACATAATAAAAAGGAGGATTTCCCTCAACTAACATACGAGATTTCCTCATTCAGTTGGGGAAATCATATCTAAATCCTAACTAAATCTTATCTTTTATCAAGATCGAGCTCCGTAAGGACGCCGATCTTGAACTAAGGATGTCGATCTTGAATCAATGTCAATGAAATGAAGGAATGAAACTGCTGTGTTGTCAACCGCGGTGAAGACCTGACGGTGGTTAACGTTGACGATAGTTGACTTTGACGGTGATGTCAGCAGCAAAGAGGAAGGGTTGTAGCAAAGGACAATGAACGTGGCAGCGTGGCAGCAGTGGTGGCAGCGAGAGAAGCGCTACGATCGTAGATTTACTGTCGTTTGACAGCGAGAAAGAACTTGTTGTGCCCTCTCTGTAGAGCATTGAGAGACGATGAGTGACCCCGCATGTACTCTCAAAGAAAGAGGACAGAGCAATAGAGGTTGCGGGAGGGATGGCGCCGGCGGTGTGTAGCCATCGCTCATCGCAGATGAGGTAGGCAATGTGTCGTTGCTTGTTGGAGCTTATGCGATAGTGGTGGTGCACAAGGAAGATGACCTCGTGCAGAAGAATGCCTCGATTGAGAAAGCCAACAAGGTCCAACGGAGGAAGAGAAAGTCGATGCACTAGAAATCTCCAGCTTCGACATCGACGAGAGACTGCCGTTTGACAGTCAGAAGAGATAGATCTGCACCGATGAGGAGAGAGTTACCTTCGGAGCAAAGGATGTCCGAGAGGATGGCGGTGGATGACCCCTGGGTATCTGTGGTTTCACAGCGGAGTTGTTCACGAACAAATGATGATAGAAGCTGTCGTGTGACAGTGAATAAAAGAAAGATAATCTCTCTTATAGAGAGAGGGGCTCTGATACCATGTTGAAAATAAAAAGAAGTAATAAAAATGCCCAATTGATTCATTGATTCATCGCTTATTTATACATAATAAAAAAGGAGGATTTCCCTCAACTAACATACGAGATTTCCTCATTCAGTTGGGGAAATCATATCTAAATCCTAACTAAATCTTATCTTTTATCACCTCTATGAGAGCAAGGGATCAATGACTCCACAGAAGTCTTGTCTCTGCATACCATGGTGCTACCAAGCCCATGGCCCTACTATCTATTACCTTGCATATGCATCCCTTCCTTCGCGATCGGTAGATCCGTCGTTGCGGCACTATGGTGCTCCTCCGAGTCCACCACCTTTCTAACTGATGCTTTGCTTTTGGGTAGCTGAGCCCTACTGGACTCATCGTCGCTTCCTCGCCCCTTTCGACCACATGCTTCAACACCACTATGTCCTCCTAGCAGTTCTCCTAGGTCGATAGAAAGATAGACTACAACTCTCACGCATGGCCTCCGCCATCTTATTGTAGGGCTCACGCTGATTTTTTTCTTCTTAGCTTTCTTAGTAGCAATATTCGCTTACTCGGCCTAGTCCTCTGACTTGTCGGGCTCCCTTAAGCGAATATGAGCACTGAAGTAGTCCAACTCTCTAGCCGCTCTGATTATACCTTTGTATAATCAAGTCTCCTCCATGGGACTCACTAGTACTTGCAATCTAACTTCTCTCTTGGTGGTACACAACCCCCATATACTGATGACCAAGGCTTTCATCTGATGCAAGCTTCGATGCGCATATACGGAAGACCCGCCTATACGGTACTATGACATTCACCCCTTGAAACCATAGCCCTTCTTGTTGTTATACTGTTCACTGAAGTGGAGCGCCCAGCAGCTCTTGATCATTCACATGATAACATCCCTCTCTATGGGACTCACTGGTACTTGGACTTCTTCCTCGATGGTATACAACCCCCATATGCTAATGACTAAGGCTTTCATCCAATGCAAGCTCTGATGCACACACGAAGACCCGCCTCTACAGTACCACGACATTCACTCCTTAAATCTATAGCCCTTCTTGTTGTGTCGTATACCAAAGTGGAGCTCTCAGTAACTCCTGATCATACTTTTGAATGATCGTGTCCCTCACGGGACATGATTCCCCGTATTGCATTGCCACAAACTATTCTACCATAATCTGTTGCACCATGTCACCTCCTAGTGACGTCTCCATTACATACAGATTCTCATGTGATGAACTCGAATTATGACTTCTCCAGATATGGCCTCTGCCATCTTCGATTGTTGGTTCGCTCCCTTGACAATTCACCTTCATCCACCCACTCTTGGGTCTCACACCTGGACGAAGCATAGCTCTAGGATAGTCTATCGCCTAGTAGCTCCTGAAGTCCCCTGACTTCGCTAGAATTAGTGTACCATTATCTGGATCCTGAGCCTCTATCCCCTATCAGCACAATCTCCGATATGCACCACTTGTTCCTAATAACTCAAATGGTAACACTATGGCATATTCTTCAAGAGTACCTGCTTCTACATCCTCTTTCCCCTTGCTAAGGTCTCATGATCCTAACTTCACCTCCGCAAATTGAATCACCTTAGTTACTCCGTCAAATGCATCTCTGAGTTAAGGTGCATGTGCCTCGAATCTCCCTTCGTCTTTGGCACTATGCAAGGGAAGTCCACCCCATCAGAATGAAGAACCCATAGAATAACATGATCCCACTCTTACCTCTACAAAAGTTCATGCCCTTGACCTCTATCTAATGAAGGCTCCATGCCTCCGCTCCATATTCCATCTTCTATGTCAACTCTATTCATGCAGCTTGGATACTTCACCAAATTCCTCTCAAGTCGCTCCATTGTTCGATTTGCATTGAGTTGATGATGGCCCTCATGCCCACAATTCTACGTGTCAACCCTCCGTTGAGTTCGATTTCTATATCAACTCTAAGTGTGCCTTCATATGATGTTGCCTTGGATTGCTCCCCTACTTGATCTTGAAGTGCATCCACCAATGCATTACCTCATTCGAGATCATACGATGACTATTCGTTGCTCACTCAGTCCATTGAGCTTTATAAAGATATTGCCTTGATAAAATCTTCCTCAATATGTGTAGTCCGTTGCATATGATTCTCCTCTACAGAATTATGACTTATCCCTCCTGGATATCTGTCCTGTTGGAATAACTTTCCTCTTTACATTCTTCCCACTGGAAGTTTCGGAGACCACCATCCCCTTTGGACTATTCCGTCTTGCTGAACAACTTGTGCCTTGTTCTGCCTCCACAAATGCACTTGCTAGATTGCGACTCTTCGCCAATACAATCCCCACTGCACCCTTCAAGGTCTAATGATGTATCATACTTGTTACACATTTCAATCACCTACGGACATATCCTTTCCATGTCGAAGAGAATGTTCTGATGCTCCATGGCGTCGAGTTTTGATCGCGCCTTGGGATGGGAATGAACACTCTATTACCTATGTACAAGCCCTTGCATAAGTACTGAATCCTTCCAGTTAGCAATTCCCCTCACCTTTGTGAGCTTTGTATAACTCTTTCAGTCATTGCACAACACCTCCCACTTTGCACGTTCTCATCTTTCACCAAGTGCCCCACTTGCCTTGAGCACCATCAAGTTTGGTTGCCAACGTCAAGCCGTAGCTCGAACTTAGCCATCCCAATCTCTATGTGCTATACATTCTTCTGTACTTGTTTGTCCTCGTGGTGCCTCTCACGTAAAGGGTTGGCCATTCCTCTGAATGCCAAGCCTAGATGCTTACTCCTCTGAGCGACTCTTTTCCCTACATCTCAATGTCCATTTTTCCTAAATGATTGTGTGTGCTGGCTATCCTCCATATAACCCAATTAGGTCCTTCCCGTTTATATGGCGAGTGTTTCTACGTGTGCTTGTCCTGCTCTAATACCACAATGTCATGGGTTTAGCTGATTTTGCCTAAGCCGTGCGGCACCTATGCGTGTCCATCCGCAAAGGTCAGCCTTCCTTAAGATCTCCTAGGGTCCCTTAGGATTTACAAAAAAAGAACACGGGCCAGAAGAAGCTATTCCAACTAGATCCACAAGCAACTGCTCAAGCAAACACTTTATAAAGCCAGATACAGATTACACCCATAGATATTATAAATTCTAAAAGGTTGCACACAAATGATAATGGTCCATTATAGACTGAAGTCCCCACAAGTGCTTACAAGACACACTCGTATTTACAAGCCAAAATTAGCCACAAAGTAAACCAAACTAGGACTGCTAAGCCTACTGCAAGCTCGTTACTTGCTGTACAATGTATGTATATAAATCAAAAGACACAGACAAACATGAGTATTTCATTGAACACCTTATTTATATTGTTGTCCATGACAATATGGTGGATATCGCGATGAAAAGAGGATTGGATATGAGATATTTAATGAGCTCATGTTTTATTAGATATCCAATAAGCCCCTATTTTATTGGAACCTTTAGGTGAGACCCAATAAGATCAAATAGTGATTGTTGGATAGAGATCTAATAATCTAATAAGCTTAGGGTAATTGGATAGAGATCTCATACCTAATAGAGCAGGATCCATTAGAGTTAAGTTGAAAAGACCTTTATAAATAGGAGAGGGACCAAAGTGTTAGGGCTGCTTGTAGCCCTCTGGTCAAGTTACATCCATCTAACATGAGATTCTCCATGGCCAAGGGTTGCTTGTAGTGCCTTGGCCGATGGTCTTCTTGGTCGAAAGGCTGCATAGAGCCATATGGTCAAAAACCTCATATTTTGGCTGAGAGCTCCTTTGGTCAAGCATAGCCATGGCTAAGAGGAGAGTCCCCTTAGTTGAGGACTCTCCATCAGCAAGGAGTCATAGCAGCTAGGGACTCCTTGGTGACTAGGGTTTCTTGGCTAACCAAAATGTCCTAATGGCCAAGGACTCTTAGCAACTAGGGTTTCATAGCCACTAGGGCCTTCAACCACTAGAGTCTTTTTCTTAATAGAATTAATGGTTGATTTATATATAATTATTAAATATTTTAATTAATTATTATTATCTTGTAGTCCTACATTATGTGTGTATGCAATGTATTATGTGGATAGATGATCATGGATCGTGTGATGATGTGTATGTGTATATGTAATTATCATTGGGCCTGCGTGCATATAATTATATTACAATACATGAAGGGAGCATGAAGATGCCAATAGGACCCATGAGGTCGAGACGGATGATCACAATGCATGAAGATGCGCTGAGGTGCCGATAGGATCGATGAGGATGAGATGAATGATCATATGACATGGAGATACACTAAGGCACACATATACTCTTTTATGAGTGATCAGACCTTCTGGCTTAGTCCTGATCACATTAGCCTTTAGTTTATGATCGTCTAGTGTGATTGCTTATATATGATATATGATTATTTATACATATATTAGATGTATATATTTGCATGTGATGTAAATATATATTACACATATATGTGTGTGATATATTATGAATTATGAGACCAAATTAAAAAAATCCCTCCAACATCAATATTAAGTTGGTAAACATTAGACAAATGAGTGATTAAAAGTAAGAAGTCGGAAGATAATCACGTTTGAGGAAAATAACTTATCGTCTTACTTTCAAGGAGTTTAGTTAAGTTGGAAACATCAATTCAACAGCATTCAAGTAATACAAGTATGAAACACTTATAATTTTATAGTAGTTCGATGCCAATGGCTTACGTCCACTTTCGAATCCTTCTTGAGGCATACCGGCATCCACTACCAATCTTCTTTAGGTGAAGATCAAACTCTTATACTTGAGCTTACAAGGGAGATTAGATTTATAACTCTAAACTCTCTCCCTTACCCCTTTTCTTTTTCTTACAATTCTCACACAATATTTTCTCATAATATAATCCTCAAAAGTGTTGTTCTAAATGTAAGAAAACTTGGGGTATTTATAGGCCCCAAATTGACTTCAAAATTGGAGCCAAAATCCAACCGTATTTGGAAAATCCGAGTACGGGCGGTTTACCCGTCGACCTGGGCGGTTTACCCATCGTCAATAGCTGGCCGTCGCTCATATTTTATGGTACGGGCGGTTCACCTGACACCTGGGTGGTTTACCCATCGAAAGCTGCTGCCCGCCGCCCGGATTCTATGGTACAGGTGGTCCAACTGCGGCTCACTAGTGGTTTACTCGCCAAAATTTGTGCAGAAGTGGTTCCCTCCACTTTTCAAATTTCAGCTTGATTTTTACATTGAGCATATCTTTGGTCAACGGATTGAGCTCAACCTGAGCTTAACCAAACATAGTAGTGGATCTAGTTTCCTCATTGAGTTGATTTGGATTCCTTCCAAATCCAACTCAATTAGTACTCTAACCCTAACTACGACTTAATGATTACAATACTTAATGATTAATTAAGCCTAATTAAGACCTAACTCCCATATACTCCGACAACCTTAGGCAATCTTGCAGCAAGTCATCTAGTCTTCTTTCTGACGATCTCCCTTCGCATTCCCAGCAAGCTTCTGGATTTCTTCGACGAATCTCCTAGCGAACTTCTAGCGAGATCCCACTGCATCATCCGAACTCAGCCTGATGCTTAGGCTTTATCTTGGCTCATAATCTGGTTGTAACTTCATTGATCCTACCATAGTTAGACCTGCATGATGCTAATTATGACCTAATTAAATACAATCATAATTATCAAAATATCTATTACAAGACCATCCCGACTCCCAACAAGCTTTTCGGCTACCCCCGACAATCTTCCGGCGAGTCTCGGTCTTCTTTTGGCGAACTCCCTTGCACCATTCTGGCAAACTCCTGATACCCTCGACGAGCTTTCGACACACTCCTAGCGAGTTCCCAAATGCATCGACTTGATGCATGAACTTAACCTTGGCTAACCCTGATTATAATAATTCTTCTATCGTAATTAATTCTGCATCAATCAACTAAAATAATCCTATTAGATTAATAATTTATTAATTGATTTCATCATCAAAATCTGAGATTCAATAATCTACTCCTTTTTTATGATGATAATCAATTAATGACAGGAGTTAATCCTAACTCCCCTAAAAATCATGCCACTTAAATTTAAGAGAAACACACACTCTTAAATTCAAGTTATCAACATTCTATGCAAATTTTAATATAAATTTACATCAAGTTAGCAAATCATGAATTGTAAAATATCCAAGTTATATCATCAAGTGTTATCAATGAATATTTTTCAATATCATGTGTCATAAATATATATTTCTCCTCCTTTGTCATCAACAAAAAGGTGAAATATATAGCTAATAATTTCAAAACACATGATGACATTACTCATCCTTAGTATATGCATTAATATAAAAGACTTAAATTCAAGAGTCATATCCTGAATTCAAGTAAAACAAAGCAATAAGCATTTCAAGCATATAACCTTTCAAGTATAATAAAGATTTGCTTTTTAAACTTTTCAACTTATCAAGAATTTTCAAGGATTGCCATAAAGTTAAAAATATTTGAGAATTTTTCTTCAAATCATCAAGCATAGAAAAATTTCAAATCAATAGAAAATTTTCAAGTCATAGAGTATAGAAGATTTTCAAGTCATTGAGCATACCTTTGTCAATAAATTTAATATATTTAAAAATTAATCTCTAGTCATCAACCATATCTTTTATAATTAATAAGGAGAGAAACAAGTGAGGTGTTGTTGAATTATTTCATTATGATAAGAGCTCTTAATAAATTTTAAAAATAATATTAAGATGAGCTCAAAAGTCTAAGAGATTTAAAGACTACTTACGTATTTCAAATATAACAAAAGTCATCTCTTGATATATAAAATCATTTCTTGTAAATTTCAAATGTGATACATCTTCATGCATTTTTTTGAAAACAATAAGATACCAAATCATGGATAAAGTTTATAAAAATGTTATCACAAAAAACTTAATCTCATGAAATCTAGATTAGCAATTTATATATTTTCATGATTTAGCATTTCTAGGTCTCAACCTCAATCTTGTAGATATATAAAATCGAATATGAGCTCAACACATTTTTCTCATATAAACTTCAAGAAGATATAATAAATAAATCTAGTAAGTTCTTTCTTCTCTTTTAGGAAGTGCAAACCAGCAAATCTTTGCTTCCTTTGCATTGTTCAAGCTTGCAATTTTACAAGCTAACAAATTTTACTCCCCTTTGTCATTGTCAAAAAGAGGGGATGGTTGTAATAGTGTAAAACTTTTTCCATTTCATCATTTTTTAATATCATCATATGAAATATATCATGAAAGATTAATATAGCGATGAGATATACAATTCATGATGGTAAATTATGAATATCAAAAGATAAATTTGTAGGAGAAACAATTAAAATAAAATCTCTTAATTCATCAATAAGAAATCTTAAGTTGTCAAGTTCATGATTTATATAAAAATCTCCTTTTAAGTAATACAAAAATACATAACAAAAGATTTTGATTTATAAAAGATTTCAAGTTATAATTCTAAGAAATCAAAATCATGATATTATTTAATTTTAAAATCATCAAAATCACTTTCAAGAGATTCAAAATGTAATTGATAGACTTATTAGTCTCTTGAAATGCTAGTGATTTCCTTTTTCTACTTTGTGTGAATAAGAAGGTAGAATCAAGGTAGAGAAATAAAAAATATCATATCATAAAAATATTTAATTTTAAAGATGTAAATTTTATAGATGCGAATTTTGAAATTAAGCTCAAAACTTCAAGATATTCAAGGAGATTCAAAAGCTTAAGAGCTACTCATGTATTTAAAATCATCTCATGTAATTTGGATAAAAAACATCAAGAATTTCATAAGAAAGCATGATGGCAGATCAAGCTCAAATTGTAAATCAAGTATTTTGTATGCATTTAGAAAGTTCTAATTTTCTTCTAAGTACTTGTTCATTATTCAATGTTTGCTTCTAATCATATTAAAAATTTCATCTCCTACTTTTTGTTATTGTTAATAGAGAAATATGATTGGATAATTTTTTTTCATCCATATTCAATTTATGTCAAAAAGTATAAGAGATATCATGTCATTAAAAATTCAAATCTAAAAGAAATGATTTTGTTTAATAAGTTTCTTTCATCTTTTTGTAAATAATACAAATAAGTCTAAGAATTTATCTAAGATAAATCTTTTTAATAGAAAAAAATAATCTTGATAAAATTTTTAATTATTATTGTTAAGATCATAAATATCCTTTTAAAGAAAATCATAGAGATCAATAATGTGATTCCGATAACATATAAGTCAAGTCAAGAAGTTATGAGAATATTCATGATAATGCAAATCTCATTTAATTTTCAACTTATCATAAATTTAAGAAATACTAATTTTGGTGATAAGTTATACTAAGAAGAAAGTCATAAGTAATCATGTCATAAAGAATATTATTATCAAATCATAAATACTAAGAACATGATTTATTTTGATACATTTCTTCCTAGATGAAATTTTAAAGCCTTTAAAATTTTAGGAGACAAAGTAAGAAGGATCTTGATTCTTTTAGAAATATCAAGTTATGAATATTGAGAAGTCAAGATCATGTTTAGAATGAAAGGAATCTTAGTAAATAAAAAGATCTCAAATTATAATTTTTAAGATTTCAAGATCATGATTTAATTTATTAAATAATCAAAAACAACATATGAATGAAGTTGGATAGATTCAAATATATCCATTCTTTAAAACAAAATCATTTAAAAACATATCCAAAATTATCATGAAAAATCGCTTTTTGAAAATTTTTAATAAAGTCATCATAGATTATTTTCTAAAAGAAAATAGCTAAAAGTTTTCTAATTCATTTTTGTAGTTAAAGAGACTCAACAACAATATCATTTTATCTCTTATTGAAGGATTCATATGATAGAAATATTCTTTCAAGAAGAATTATCCTTTTTTTGAAATTTATTTCAAGAATACAATGACATTTAAGATTAATTATCCTACTTTGGTTGTTTCATGTGATTTATTTTCTATATTATTCTATGCTAAAATTCTATCATTCAAATCAATCATAGCATTTCAATAAATATAACATTTAAATCAAACATTCGATAGACTTTATCTTTGAACCATTTAACAATAGTTTTTACATTTAAACCAATTCTTCAATCATCATCAAAATCTCATTTATGTAAATTTCAACATGAGTAATTTTTTATTTATAATAACTTGGGTTCTTTTAGTTCTAGTCTTAGCATACTCTAGCTATGCATCATCAATATTAATTATACAATGTTAAACTATTTTCAATATAAGGATTTGTTATAACAGAAACAAGGATCATTAAGCTTCAAACATCTTAATTTAAATAATTATTTTTGTTATTGTTAGATAGGCTAGTGAGCTCTAAAAGAGTATTAGATCTCAAATCTTCTGTATCTACTTTCAAAACATTACTTAGTGCTCCTAGCCTTATTAGGAAACAACTTTATATTATGGGAGGTTTTGATTTAGGTACCCATTTAACATCCCATTTTCTCTAATAGCTTAAGGTTGTTTATGGTTCTTTAGGAACCTAAATTAATTTATGTGGACTATAATTTCTAAATGAACATTTGTAGGCATTATATGCCAATTTTTTATAAGAGTTATATTTAACTTTTGGTGGTACATTTAATGTAGGTCCTCTTATGAATATGGTTGGCTTTTGTTGAATATTTCCAACAAAGCCTATGCCATGTCTATTTTTGATATGACTCTTATTAGCAAGAATCATATTTAGGGATTTATTCCCTATCTAAAATTTCTCTAATGTAGTTTTAAGCATACAATTCTCTATTTTAACATTATCTAGCATATCGCATTTTAAACATGGTTTAGATGAAGCTAAGGAGTCATACATTTCATCAAGTCTTTTAACTATCAAATTATGATCAACCTTAAGCAGTTTAAAAGATTTGCTAAGTTTTCTAAACATATCATCCATATTTTCCAATATGTGTAATCCGCCCATTGAACATAGGTGGACGTGAAATGGAATGTCCCTAATTCATGCCAAAATAAGTCATTTACTCAAGTGGGTGTTAATCTAAAGAGGAATAACCTTGCTCTGATACCAATTGTTAGGATCAATTAGCACTAAGAGGGGGTGGGGGTGAATTAGTGCAAGCTAAGATTTTTTTAAAGCAAAAGCTTTTCGAATAAGATAGAATACGAAATCTGAAGCTTTTCATTTTTAATAAAATAAGTAACTAATTAAAATTAAGAAGTCGGAAAGATAATCACGTTTGAGGAAAAGAACTTATCGTCTTGCTTTCAAGGAGTTTAGTTAAGTCCGAAGCATTAATTCAATAATATTCAAGCAATATAAATATGAAACACTTATAATTTTATAGTAGTTCGGCCCCAATAGCCTACGTCCACTTTCGAGTCCTCCTTCTTAAGGCACACTAGCATCCACTACTAATCTTCTTTGGGTGAAGATCAAACCTTTACACTTGAGCTTACAAGAGAGACTAGATTTATAACTTTAAGCTCTCTCCCTTACCCTTTTTCTTTTTCTTATAATTCTCACACGATATTTTCTCAGAATATAATCCCCCAAAAATGTTATTCTGAATGTAAGAAAACTTGGGGCATTTATAGGCCTCAAATTGGCTTCAAAACTGGAGCTAAAATCCAACCATATCTGGTAAATTCGGGTACGGGTGGTTTACCTACTGACCTGGGTAGTTTACTCACCGTCAGTAGTTGGCCGCCTCTTATATTCTGTGGTACGAGCGGTTCACCCGCCACCTGGGCAGTTTATCCATCGAAAGCTGTTGCCCGTCGTCCGGATTCTGTGGTACGGGCAGTCCAACTATCGCTCATCAGTGGTTTACTCGTTGAAATTTCTGCAAATGTGGTTCCCTCCACTTTTCGAATTCCAACTTGACTTTTATGTTGACCATCTCTTTGATCAACTGATTGAGCTCAACTTGAGCTCAACCAAACCTAATAGTGGATTCGATTACCTCATTGAGTTGATTTGGATTCCTTCCAAATCTAACTCAATTAGGACTCTAACCCTAACTACGACTCAATTATTACAACACTTAATGACCAATTAAGCCTAATTAAAATCTAACTCCCGCATACTCCGACAATCTTGCGGCAAGTCCTCTGATCTTTTTTTCGGCGATCTCCCTTCACGTTTCCAGCAACCTTCCCGATTCCTTCGGCGAATCTCCTAGCGAACTTCCGACAAGATCCCACCGCATCGTCCGAACTCGGCCTGATGCTTAGGCTTTATCTTGGCCCATAATCTGGTTGTAACTTTATTAATTTTGTCATAGTTAGACTTGCACGATGCTAATTATGATTTAATTAAATACAATCATAATTGCCAAAATATCTATTATAAGACCATCCTGACTCTTGGCAAGCTTTTCAGTTACTCCTAATAATCTTTCGGTGAGGCTCGATCTTTTTTTAGCGAACTCCCTTGTGTCATCTTGGCAAACACCCGATACCCTCGGTGAGCTTCTGACACACTCCTAGCAAGTTCCCTAATGCATCGACTCGATACATGGACATAACCTTGGTCAACCCTGATTGTAATAATTCTTTTATCGTAATTAATTATGCATCAATCAAATCTAATAATCCTGTTAGATCAATAATCCATTAATTGATTTCATCATCAAAATCCGAGATTCAATACTTCCATCATTATAGGTGAAGATCATTTTTTGACATAGGCTGAGTTGAGTCCCTCTGAGACTCGCCTATATTGGGATTTGAGATCTTGCATATGACATGGATATGACCGATGACCTAAGGACATCATATACTTGGTCGAGTCCCTCGAGGGTATATCATCGAATCAAACTCATCTCGTAATGATGGTGCTGACTTAATTAACCATCATAGATGGTCGAGTCCCTCGAGCCATAATGGTTCAAAGGTCGAATAAGACGGGAATCATAAGGAATTATGATAGGCAAGAGTTTCCTACCCTTTGGATTTAGTGTGATTGGTCGAGTCCCTCGAGATCATGTTAAGACATCGATTGGATCCCGTTCCCAACTAAAAATCTATCGGAGATTTTCGATTCACATATTAGAGGGAGTTATGTGTTCCACAAAAAAAATAGAGTAAATTAAGATAGATGTTTATATCTTAGTTTTTTCTAAAATTCTAAAATATGTATGTTATTTACTTTTTATTGCATCTTTATTTTTAGAAAATATTGCTTTCAAATCCCTTATGTGCCATACTTGATGTCAATCATCTCACTAGTCTAAATTACACATATTGGCTTTGCAATATGAGAATGATTCTCATGGTAAAGAAAATTGTATATGTCCTTGACACGATAATGCCCATGCTAGAGGAAAGAGCAAGTGATGATGAAATCGTTTACTATATGAAGTACATAGACGATTCCACTCTTCCTCAATGTCACATGTTAGCCTCTATGACTCTTGAGCTATAGTGGCAACATGAAAACATGGATGTTAGATCCATTCTCTTACATCTCCAAAAATTATTTGAGGAATAGTGAAGGACTTAAATATATGAGATATCTAAGAGTCTCCTTTGTACCAGGATGACTAAGGGGACATCAGTTCAAAACCATATCCTTAAGATAATTGAGTGGATAGAGAAGCTTACTAGTCTAGGAATGGTCTTAGATAAAAAGTTGTGCATGGATCTTATACTTACATCCCTCTCGTTCCTTTTTATAGTTTATCATGAATTTTAACATGAATAAGCTTGAGGTAACTCTCCCTGAGCTTCTCAATATGTTGAAAGAGTCTAAGAGCACCTTTAAGAAAGAGAAGTTGGTATTATATACTAGTGAGACTAGAAAAGAAAGGAGGAAAGTAGAGAAGTTCCTTAGAAAGGACAAAGGCAAATTGAAAAAAATAAAGGTTGCTAATAAGGACCCGACAAAGGACAAAGACTAGTACTTCCACTATGGTAAATACAGGTACTGAAAGAGGAATTGCAAAGAGTACCTTACAGAGAAGGTGAAACAAAAACTTTAAAAAGCTTCAAAGACAATCATGAATATCAGTATGCTTGAGAGGAAGCAAGACAAGATGAACAATTTATACTTATGAGATTGTAGATTAGGTCATATCCGTGAAGGAAGAATTTAAAGGGCATTGAAGAATATACACTTAGATCCATTTAATTATAAATTATATACAACCTGCCAGTCTTGCCTTCAAGAAAAATTGGCTAACTCTCTAATTAGTGGCACCGGAGAGAGAGCTAGTGAGTTGCTAGAACTTGTATATACAAATGTATGCGGTCCTATGTTAACTTAGGCCATAGGTATGAATATATGCATTTGATGAAGTATAAGTTTGAAGCCCTCGAAAAACTTAGGGAATTTAAGAATAAGGTAAAGAATAAGATTGAAAAGAGTATCAAGACTCTTCGATTATATTGAGGAGGAGAGTACTTGAGTACGGAGTTCACTCAATTCCTCAAAAACTATGGGATCCTATCCCAATGGACTCCTCCTTATATATCGCAGCTCAATGGTGTATCGGAATGGGGGAACCACACACTGTTGGACATGATACAGTCCATGATGAGTTTTACTAATATGTCTATCTCTTTTTAGGGATATGCCATAAAGTCCGCAGCTTACCTTCTAAATAAAATTCTAACTAAATCAATAATGTCTATACCATATGAGATAAAAGACATAATCTTAAAGTTGTTAAGATTTGGGGCTCCTTTACCCATATTAAAAGACATAATCTCAATAAGTTGGAATCAAGGACAGAATGATACACATTCATAGGATACCCCAATGAGACTTATGGGTAATATTTCTATCACATCGATGACCTAAAGGTCTTTGTTGCCAAGAGGATGGTGTTTCTTGATAAGGAACATATTTTTAGTGGAAACAGTGGGAGCGTGGTAGAGTTGAGTAAGGTTGGAGAACCTAGCTCAAGCATCATTCCGTAGAGGAGTTTGTTCAGGTACCTAACACAAAAGTTCCAACTTTGCATAGGTCTGGTAGAGTGCCTCATCCTCCTGAGAGATATATGAGACATATCAAAGAGGAGGACATTGAGGATATTGATCCTCAGACCTATGAGAAGATTATCACGAGTATAGACTTTGGGAAGTGATAAGAAGCCATAAATTTCGAGATGGATTCTATGTACTTTAACAAGGTTTAGAACCTAGTTGATGCACCTAAGGGTATTGTACCCATTGGTTGCTTGTGGATCTTCAAGAATAAAATCAGACTAGATAGAAAGGTAGAGACCTATAAGACATGGCTAGTGGCTAAGGGGTATCATCAAAGGCAATGTGTTGACTATGATGAAAACTTCTCACTTGTAGTGGTTGGGAAATCCAGTGGGAGCATCACATGTATAATAGAAAAAAGAAAACAAAATAGGTTTTTCATGTATATCAAGTCATCTTGCAAAGATTGGTGCATGAAAAATTCATAAAATTAAAAACTGTGATGTGTGAGAGATTGATTACTTAGGGATATCATATATCCCTAAAATTTTAGATCCAGATAGAGAGAATGAAGAAGGTCAAATGTCCTCCTCTCTAATGGTATCTATACGATGGATCATTGCAGCAATCCTCCTCCAATCATAGCCCAAAACTCGTAACTCTTGTGCACCTTCTCGTAGCACTCATGGAAGAAGTTCACCTATCTTTTTTGTTGCCCTCTCGTAGTAGGGAAGCACTGGTCAGCTGAGAAGATGAGGGAGGGATGAGAATTAGAGGGAGTGGCCAAAGGTGTAACCTATCACTATTGTGTCGCCCCTGCCTCCTATTTATAAAGAGTCACCAAAAATCCTAGTAGATCCTGCCTTGGTGAGTATTAGATCTCTATCTAATTACTCACTAATATTGAATTATTAGATCTCTATCCAATAATCTCAATTGGCCTCTAATTGGGCCTTATATGAGGAGCCCATCAATGTTGGGTCTTATCGAATAAGAACAAGGACTAATTAGATAACTCATATCTAATCCTCTACTCGCTGAAACATCCACTATATGTGTGTGACCCTCTAGTAGGTCCAATATCGAGCTAGTCGTGAGTCCTACATATCAAAACTCCTTCTAACTCAGTGAATTATTATCTCATAATAATTCACTTGACTCATCGATTATGGACGTATTAGGCCATTGCGCCATAGTCCCCAAACGGTATAGAGGATCTTATATATTAGACCTATTTGTCCTAAGTTATCATATATCTATAGTCCCTCATCCATCTAATATCCTAGATATCGTATATTGGGCATGGTACTATCAGGCTTTATACGGAATCCGTTTGAGTCTCATTCTAATCGGATTCTCCTGAAGAACTCCTCTCTCAATTCGAACAACCCAAGTTGAGGATTTGTCTGAATGATAACATACAAAATATTTATCTTACGATACTAAGAGTGGATGATCTTATATTGATACTCAATTACCTTTGTAAGGTTGGCTACCTATCCTGATAAATTATTATACTAAATCTATAACTTTCTCGATAAGTCCAACATCAAAGAAAAGAGTATTCGAACAAGACATCATTGGTATCTTAAGTCTAAAAACCAGACACACAACTGTGACTATGAAATCACTGTTTGACATTAGGTATCATTAACCAACCAGCATTCTATGAATGGATCAATCAGTGAACTTATTCTCCAATGAGCATCTGTACTGTACCCTTAGTTGTCCCCACACAAATGGCTATAAGACCAACCTCTTCCATTATATGGACATGTATACAGTACACTAGTCTATCCGATTGTTTTGATGTCTCTCTCGAGTAGCCTATGACCGAGATTATTTAGGGTCTTTATTTAAAGGTGAACCAGACTCATTATCATAATCTTATCACGATATGATTCCCATTACATAGAACCAAGGACATCACAATATATATGTAATAAATAATATAATATGAGAATATACCAATAATAATAATATAAAAAGACTATGCAGCATATCACACTTGTCATCACTCACGTGATTGGCTTAGAGGGCACTTGTAACTAATAGTAGCAATATTAAAATCGATTTGAATTTTGTTGGCCATTAAAACACACTATGATTATGAGATCTAGCTGAGGAATATGAAAATCACATTCATCATTGGTAACCTTTTGGAGGAAGTGTATATAATACAACATGAGGGATTTATGTCCTAGGAGAGTCTAGATAAAATATGTATATTTCTTAGATTTATCTACAGACACTAAAGCATGCTTTCCAAAATTGAAACATATTGATTTGATGAGGCAATCAGATCTTATGACGTTGTTAAGAACGAAGATGAGACATATGTGTGTAGGAAAGTAAGTAGGAGCACTATCACGTTCTTAGTCCTATATGTAGATAACACCATGTTCATAGGGAATAATGTAGGAATGCTCTCCATAGTTAAGGCTTGGCTGTCTAAATACGTTTGTATAAAGGACTTAAGGGAAACATCCTGTATTTTTTGGATTCATATCTATAGAAATAAATCTAAGAGGATGCTCGGCTTATCACAGTCTAAGTGTCAAAAGGTTTATCATTAAAAATTTCAAGATATATCTTATTACAATGAGACATGAAATATCACTTTGTAGGAGTATGTCCCCAAAGACTCCTGAAGAAATAACATACATATAGGATAAACTATACCTCTATGATAAGGTTTATCATGTACGCTATGCTATGTACTAGACCTGATATAGCATGTGCTATGATTATCATGAGCATATATTAAGCCAATCTAGATTTAGAACATTAGAAAGTAGTAAAGTACACTCTTAAGTACTTGAGAAAGACTAATAATCTTCTATTGGTATATGAATAAGGTAGCCTACAGGTTGTGGGCTACGTGGACTCGAGTTTTTAGTTTGATATCCATGATAGTAAGTCAAACTTGAGCTATGTCTTCACCCTGAATAGAGGAGCAGTAAGCTAGAAGAGTTCCAAGGAAGCTACTATTGCTGACTCGACCATAGAAACAGAGTACATTGCTACGGTAAAAGTAACAAAGGAGGGAGTCTTGATGAAGAAGTTTATTATAGATCTAGGAGTTGTGTCGAGCAGCAAGGAGTCGATTCCCTTATATTACAATAACAATAGGGTGAGTACTCAAGACCTAGGCCTAATAAGAAGTCTAAGCACATTCTGAGGAGGTTCCACTTGATCAGGGAAATCGTAACCCATAGTGATGCAACAATGGAAAGAGTTCTATCCAAATATAACATTGCAACTCTGCTAACAAAGTCATTGTCTTAGATTATCTTTGAATGATACTAAGACCTGATGGGGATTAGGTATGTAGGTGATTGGCTTTATGTCAAGTGGGAGATTGTTAGTTATAGGTGCCCTGCAAGCCAATCACATGAGTGATGGCACGTGTGATACACTATGCATTCTATTTTATTATTATTATTATGATATTTCTCACTTTATATTATATAATTAATATATTATGATGTCCTTAGATCTATACAATGATAATTAGATCATAATGTGATCATGAGAATAAGACTAATTCACATTTAAACATAGACCCTAAATAATCCTGATCATAGGTTATTCGAGAGGAACATTGAGATAACCGAACAAAATGATGTGTTATATACACGTCCATATGAAGGAGGTAGCTGGTCTTAAAGATGCTTATTTGAGCACACTAGGGACATAGTGCAGGTGTTCATTAGAAAATGAGTTTACTAATTGATCCACTTATGGAATGCTAGATAGTTAATGATACATGATCGTTAGACAGTGATTTCATAGTTCTAATTATGTTTGGTCCTTAGACTTGAGAAACCAAAGATGCCTTGGTTGAGTACTCCATTTTTTGATATTTGACTTACGAGTCTGGAAGTTCCAGATCTGGTATAATCAGTTTTTGGGAATGACCTAACCTTACGAAGGTAATTGAGTGTCAATAAAGGATCATCTACTCTTTGTATCATGAGAGAAATATCCCACGTATTCTTGATTGGGGAAATCCCTAGATTGAGATTAGTATGAGAGAGAAATTCTCCAAATTAGTATGATTAGAGTAAGACTAAGATAGATTTCAAATTGGGCCTAACAATATCATAATCAATATATAGTTTTTAGGATATTAGATAAATACGCAGTAACTGAGGGTAAACATATCCAATAAATTAAATCTCCTTATATCATTTAGGGACTATGACATAGTGGCCTAGTACGTCTATAGTAGATGAGTTGAGTGAATTATTATAGGGATAATAGTTCACTGAGTTAGAAAAAATTCCGAGTCAGAAGGAGTTCTAGCAGGTACAGCTCACGACTAGCTCGGTATTGGGCCTAGAAGATCACACACATTTAGTGGATGTCGCGACAAGTAGAGGATTGGATATGAGATATATAATGAAACCCTATTTTATTGGATATCTAATAGGCCCGTATTTTATTGGAGCCTTTAGGTGAGACCCAATAAGAGCAAATAGTGATTACTGGATAGAATTCCAATAATCCAAGAGGCTTAGGATAATTAGATAAAGATCTAGTACCTAATAGGGCAAGATCCATTAGGGTTAAGTTGATAGTGACCTCTATAAATAGGAAAGGGACCAAAGGGTCATGGGCTAGACATCTTTGGCCACCTCCTCCTATTCTCCTCCCTCCCTTTCCTCCTCAACCATCAGCCCTCTTTAATGGTGCGTGAAGATAGCAAGAAGGGGTCGGCCTTCTTGATTGCCACTACGAGGTGCTGCGTGATAGCTGTAAGGATTTACACTATGAAGGGAGGTGCATCACCACATCATCTACTATATAGATCATCACTAGAGAGGAGGACATCTAGCCGCCTTCATCCATAGACTTAGATCTATGATTTTGAGTATATACGATCTCCCCTAGGTGAGAACGTCTCACACGTGTTATGTAGTTTTTTTGTTTCATGAGTTTTTTTCTCTCAATTATTGCACGACGATCAACTACGATTTGATAAACTTATTTTAAAATATATATTTTATTTTCTATTTTTGCTATATATGTGATGCTCTCCAAGGTTTCCTAATAGATCTTTACTCTCGCAATGATGTCCTAGTAAGGGCTCTTCTTTGAGCACATTAATTGTGTTCTTAGTCTTCCTCTTTTAACCACCTTACTCCTGCCCTTTTGTAACATCACTACTACTTGATTGTGCTTATCGACCATCTACGAGATGCATGAGCATTGATCAACTAGCTCTCTTATGTTAACTCCGCCTTATGAGCCCAAGCGGAGCAGCTTAAAAGAGAGACGAAGGAGGTGGAGGCTCGGGCCACTGAGCTATCTTCTCAACTAGCTCAGACCTAGTTTTAGGCCGAGTAGGTAGAGTAGCGTCTCGGGGAGGCATGTAGGGAGGTCGAATCTCGGGCCTCCGGGCTAGCCTTGGAACTGAGTTTGTCCCTCTATCATGCCAAAGAAGTTAAGGCATAGGAGAAGGAGACTTAGGAGGCAACAACTATGGTAGAGGACATGGCCACTGAAAGTATAGCATAGGGGGAGCAACAAAACAAGACCCTTGTTAAAAGATGCTCGTTGGTAGCTGGGCAAGGCCATTGAAGAAAGTAGGCAACTAAAGGAGTGGTCATCGACCAACTCTGATGAGCTATTGCTACTTGCCTGGCCATTGAGGAGGTGAGAAAGGGTTGAGAGGAGGAAAACAACCATGCATCTGAGTGTGAGAGGAAGGTCACGGCCTCCTATAACGAATCTAAGTCATTCCGCTACGGCCTCTAGTGTTCCAGCCAGGTTGTGCATGAGTTCGGGTACTAGATTGTCATTGGTCGATTCAACACAAGGCACCTTGAACTCAAAGTCAATAAGGATCCATATATAGAGCTTTCTTTGGATGCAAAAGTGCCTACTCTTATAAAGGTTCCCTTTGTCGATCACCCGACCTCCCCTCTGACTTTGCCTCCTTCGGCGTAATGCAGCTAGGCCCTAGTGACCCTCCTTTTATTTTTTGTTAGCTCCCATTTTGTAGCCTCCTCCTCAGGATAGCATCTACTTTTGTTACTTAATGAGAAAACCTTTTGGTTCACCTTTTGCGTGATTCTTAAGTAGGGGATATTCAAAGTTCTTTCGTCTTGTTATTTTGTAAGGTAGAAGCCCCTAAGTCTTGGTTGTTATTGGAGCGCTCCTCAAGAAGTTGTCGAGGGCCTAACTCCAGCTTTCCCATGAACATGGGCGACTAAGTGCTAGCTTGAGGGGGTTAGGAGGTGGCATTGCGAAAGGTGTAGTAAGAGTATAAAACCATAGATGCCTGGCCTCCTGATACTAAGGCTTGTGGAGCGCCTCCGTTGAAGTACACCCAGGGCTAGCCTCTGCTTTGCTAGAAAGGGAGAAGGTGCTCTCTTAGCCTTAGCATTCACGAGGAAGGGCGGTAGAAGGGTGCACTTGTGACGCTCAACCCTCCTTCTAGTGTTAGAATGATGGCGTCATAAGTACCGTCAACTGATGAGTCGGTATAGTTAGTCCACTACCAAGGGTGCAGGCTCACTAGGTGCCTCTTCTTGGTTGATGTGGTTGACTTAGAAGGGAGAGACCACGGGGTTGGTCCAATCCAAAAGTCATTATGTTGGTGAGGACCCGACTTAGGGCAGTTGGGCAAGTGGACCAGAATCCTCTTAGCCACTTGGTTCTTCTTCCAAGGGTTGGATCATCCATGTATCCTTGGTCGTCTGGCGGTCGGTCCTACATAATAGACTGATGTTGGGGATTGCTTAGTGTAGCCCCTTTGATAATTAAGTCAGTGGAGGGGAGAAGATAACGAAATAAGTTGTATGATTGAGTCAGTGAGTTTGAGAGAGAGTGACAGCGCGAGAGTTTCCCTCTAAGTGTGAGCAGAGGGGTTATTTTATACCTGATCCATGGGCCTTCCTAAGGGTTGGCTCAGGATAAGATCATGTTAACCACTTGATTATATCGATCCCCAAGATTAATAAGGTGAGGTGGTTATTACCAATCACCAGGATACACTATGATGCCATTATGGAGCTGATGATATAGAGCTCTACTTAAGTGTCAGCCTCTATGGTGAATAAGCCGGTAGGGAACAAAATCGTCCACATCAACATACATAAGAAAATTTATACCTAAAAATTTCACCTTATTTTGACCAAGATTCCTAAATATAGTATTGTTGAGTTAACCAAAAATAATGTAAATGAGTAAGAACTAGGTATTTTAGGCTAAAATTATAGGATAGGTCTCCTACCTATTTATAAGCTAAAAAATTAAAAAAACATCTAGTAGATGCATTATATTTTGTTGAAGATTTAAAAATAAAGAAATTATAAAAATTTAAACTGTTTAGATGTTAAAAATACCAGAAAAATATCAAAAAACTTCCCCAAAATATAAAAGGTATCACATATGTGCGCCTCAAAATTTCTACCCAATTATACTATTTTCTAAGTTGACTTCAAGAAGAGTGTAGGTTAGTGAAGAGCTTGGTTTCTAAGATCAAATTTGCTCAAATGTGAAAAACTTTACATGGATGCACCATATTTTAGTAAAAGTTCAAAGAGAAAATAAAAAGTTTTAAATTCTTTACATACTAAAAATATAAAAAAAATAAAAAATATCATTTATGTTCATCTGAGTTTCATCAATGGTGTTCTAAAAATTTTGTCAAATTTTTACCATGCTGAGCAAATTTATACTATTTTTGAGTTGAATCTAAAAATTATGTAAATGGATCAAGGGCTTGGAATTTTTTGGACCAAATTTTTAGCATAGGTTTTCTACTAATTAAAAAGTCAAATGTTAAAAAAAATCCCATCGATGCATCCTAGTTTGATGAAAACACAAACATACGAAGAAATACATTTTTTTTAGATTGTTCAAATGCTAAAAATACCCAAAAAGAATCTCTAAATATATAAAGTATCATATATATCTATTTGGGTGTCATTCAATGGTGTTCTAATAAGTTTACCTAAGTCTAACCAGGATTTGTGCCACTTACACTATAGTAAGCTGACCCCAAAAGCAATGTAAGTGGGTCAAGGGCTACGGCATTTTAGATCAAATTTTTAGATAGGTCTCTTAGAAGCTCAAACGTTAAAAAAACATTTCATGGAAGCATAGGTGAAATTAAAAATTAAAAAATATAAAAAATTCAAACTATTCAGATCCAAAAATACAAAAATAATAAAATTTCTGAAATAGACAATTTATCGTACATATCCATCTACATGCCATTCAATAGTGTTCTAAAATATTTATCAAAATTTGACCAAGTTTTGATCCAATTACAATATTTTTTGTGTTGACTCCAAAAAATAGGGTAAGTGGATCAAGGGCTAGAATTTTTTTATCAAATTTTTATGATAGATTTCCTACTAATTAGAAGCTTTAATATTAAAAAAATCCCTGGATGCAACATATTTTGGTGAAAATTAAAAAATTAAAAATTTTAAACAATTCAAATGTCAAAAATATCAAAATTAAATAAAAAATTCTATAAAATATATAATATAGCATATATGTCTATCTGTGTGTTATTCAATGGTGTCATAAAAATTTTATCTTATTTTGATCAGGATTTGTGGGTCAAGGACTATGGTATTTTGTGTTAAGATCATAATGATACTAAGAGAGGGGGATGAATTAGTACTATAGCAATTTAACTAATTTTAAATGTTCTACCAATAAATCAATATCGCAAAAAGAGTGAGTAAGGGTTGCAAGGAAGTAAATTAGTATACAACAACAAAATTAAGTCAAGAGAAATAATACAAATCGTTTTATAGTGGTTCGGTTGTACTGAAGTATGTCCACTCTCGATTCCTCTTCTCTCAAGACTATCGGCTTTCACTACCGATCTTCTTTTTAATGGACAAAAATCAACTATCTTGTTACAACTCTTCTCTTTTTAATAGGCTTAGGAGAGAACCTTCACTCTCATTCTTTCATAAGATATCTGACACCTTCTATGACTATGAATCACTTCTAAACTCAAGGAGGAGGAAGAGACTCAACTAATGCTCAAAGAGAGAGCTACACCCCAAACTTCACCAAACTTGTTTCTTGCTCCAATTTAAGCCTTAGCGGGGGTATTTTTAGCCCCAAATGGCTTCAAAATAGAGCCAAAATAATTTAAATCATCAAAAATTTTGGGATTTAGATGATCCTGCAACCGTAACTTTTGACATCATAATTTCAAACTTTCGGATAGTACTACCATTATAAAATTTGAATTTAGGGTGGTACTACCATCGCCCCAAGCAGTACCACCGTTGGCTATGTTGATAAATAAAAAACAATGGTTGTCAATTGTTTGGGTGGTACCACCACCTGGGCCTGACGGTACCACCACCCAGGCCTGCTCAAGGCCACTAGTTTGACCTTCTAATGAGCTCAATTCGATCCTGGTTCAAGCCTAATAATTTTCTCAACACAATATCATGGTTTCAGCCCAATACCAACATAATTTGACCCAAAAAGTCCCCAATCAAGATATAAACAATTCAATCACATTTCTGACATAATCGTGAAGCTTTTAGCACGTTGTTCAGTGCTCCCTCGTGTCATCTAATCATCTAACACTATATCTGAACCTCCGATACATCATCCTTTATTGAATCTCAGATTTTGATGATGAAATCAATTGATGAATTTGTGATCTAACTTATGTGTTGGAGCTAAGTGATGCAGGATTAACTATGATCGTGAAAAGGTAAAATAATATGATATTGAGCTGAAGTCAAGATCAAGCATCGGGCTAGGGCTTCAGACGATATAGTGGGAGCTCATTGGGAGTACGCCGAGAGTTCACCAAAAGATGATTGAGAGCTTACCGAGAGTTCATTAGAAGGATGTCGAGAGTTCAAAAGATCGATTAATATGCCGAACAACATGAACGATTGTAATTATTTTGGTGTGTCATAGTTAGCATCGTGATTTGAGTCCTAATTAAGTTCATTTTGAAGAAATCCTAACTAACTCATTAGAAGCCAACTGGGTCCACTTTGGGTTATATTTGAGCTCATGATAGAGCTCACTTCATTGACCTAGAAAGGGGTCAATAAAAGGTATTACTCAGGTATAAAACAATACGGGAAAGTACTATTCTGAGTTTTCTAATGGTGGTACCATTGATTACCGGTGATAGTACCGCCCAGGTGGTGATGGTACCACCTAAGTGGTGATAGTACTATCGACACCCAATTTTCCAAGGCAATTCTGGTGGTAGTAATGTTGATGCCGACGATAGTACCATCGGTGTCGATGATAGTACCACTAGTGCTGGCGGTAGTATCACCTGTATCCAATTTTTTCAGAGAAAGGTTAAATTTTAGTTCTAATTTTTGAAGCCAATTGGAGTATATAAATACCCTAAGTATTCTTATATGGAAAAGCAAAAAAGTACTAGGAAAATAAAATTAATTGAGAGCTTCCCTTGTGTCTTTGAAGTATAAAATGAGTTTAAGGGAAGAGGTGAAAGATTGTAAAGGTTCCTCTCCTAAACTTGTCAAAAGGAGAAAAGTATAAAGAGGTTTTTGATTTTTGTCCTTGAAAGAAGACAATTAGTGGACATTGGCGGGCCTCGATGAAGGAGGACTCAGGAGTGAACGTAGGTCAAGTTTTTGACCGAACCACTATAAAATCTATGAGCATCTCTACTCTTGCCTTTCTCTACTATTGCATTTGAATCTGATTATTCTTAATTAGTTCAAAGAAAAGCACGAGCATCTTCTTTCGATTTTCTCTTGCTTTCGAACTTTCTCGCTCTCAACTACTTCCAAGAATAGAACTTCCGATTTCAGTTTTACTTTAAGCAAAATTTTTTAAACCAAGTTTTTTAGCACTTGCACTAATTCATCGTGCGCTAACCATACAACCCACCCCCCCGCAACCCCTCTTAGTGCTAACTCGATCCTAACAATTGATATTAGAGCAAAGCTCACTCAATTGGATTAACATACAAGCGAGTTCAAATGTCTTTCTCTAGCATTAACGAGGGTCATTCCATCACACGTTCTCCTATATTTAATAGGATGGGCTACACCTTTTGGAAAACTAGAAGGCAAATTTTTTTGATTTTGATGGATTTTGAATTGTGAAACATTGTTAAAAATGGATTTCAGAAGTCATCCAATCCTATAAATGATTAGAATGATCATGAAAAAAAGACGTTTTCCTTAAATGTCAAAGCTATAAATGCTTTATTTTACACTTAATACAAAAACAAATTTAACCGGGTTTGCACTTATTATTCTACTTATGATATATGGCCCACATCAGAAGTCATATACGAAGGCACAAATAGAATAAAGGAATCAAAAGTAAATCTCCTTGTACATAACTATGAATTATTTAAAATAAAACCAAATGAGACTATTGGTGACATGTATACCAGCTTTATGGATGTCATCAATAGTTTGAAATCTCTTGGTAAAGTTTATACTAAGATTGAACTTGTTAATAAAATTTTGAGATCTTTACCTAAAAGTTGGGACCCAAAAGTAACTACTATACAAAAGGCTAAAGACCTAAACAATTTACCTCTCGAATAACTAATTGGGTCTCTAATGACTTATGAAATGAGTTACAAAGCTCATTATGAATGAAGAACTCCTTTTAAAGAACAAAAAGGACATCTCATTGGGAATCAAAGAAGAACACCTACAAAGAACATGAAGGACATGACACTAAGAATGATAGATGACTCATCGAGTGATGAGGACAATGATATTGTATTTCTAATAAGAAAACTCAAAAAATTTATGAAAAAGAACAAATATCATAAAAATAAAAATAAACCAAAAAAGGATAATATAATATGTTGTAAATGTAAGAAGCTAAGATATTTCAAAAGTGAGTGCCCACAGTTGAAAAAATTCATACAGGTAGCTTTTTTTCTAATTGTGGGCACTCACTTTTGAAAAAAAAACTACCAACTCCGTACAAAAAGAAGGCCTTCACAGCAACATGAGATGATTCAAGTTCGTCAGATGATGAAGACCACCATGCTCATGGCCATCCATGATGAGGTAAATAGCTCTTTTGAAGTCTTATTTACGTTTGATGAGTTGTTATATGCCTTCCATGAATTATTTAATAAATTTAAAAAGATTAGCAAAACTTATAAATTACTTAAGAAGGAACATGCATTACTTGCTAGTAAACTTGAAACCATGCATCAAGCATCAACACCATGTGTTTCTTGCTCTAAGTGTGAGACACTAGAGGCAATTAAAAAGAAAAATGTCATACTACAACAAACTTTAGAAAAGTTTAAAATAGACAATAAATCTCTAAACATGATCTTTGCTAATAAGATATATGTTCATAGAAAGGAAACTATTGGTTTTGTGGGTAACACTCAACAAAAGTCAACTATTTTTGTTAGAGGACCTATATTACACTATTCACCCGAAATCAAATATAATTTTTGTGGTAGACTTGGATATTTTACCTATATATGCTCATTTAAAAGCATAGTTCATACAAGTTAGTTTGAGTTCCTAAAAGAACCATAAACAACTCAATGCCATTAGTAAAATTAGGAAGAGCTTTTCATAAGGGACCCGAAGTCAAATGGGTACCTAAACCAAAACTCCCTTTCTTGTAGATATGTCTCCAAACAAAGGCTAGAAGCATAAAACGGTACATTGATAGTGGATGCTCAAGGCACATGACTGGAGATCAAACATCTTGATTGAAGATGTGTTATTAGTTGATGGTTTGAAACATAATCTACTAAGCATTAGCTAATTATGTGATAAAGGATATATTATCAAATTTGAATCTAATATTTGTATAAGTAAAATACTACACAAAAATAGATGTATGATTGTCTTAAGAAGTAATAATATGTATACTATTGATATTGATAATTTTTGTGATGAAATGTATTTTTTGGCCTTGAATGATGATGCATGGATTTGACTTAGTAGACTAGAACATGCTAGCATGAAACTATTAAACTAAATCTCGACTAAAAAACTAGTGAGAGGATTACCTAGCATTAAATTTGTCAAAGACAAATTTGTGATGCATGCCAAATAGAAAAATAAATAAAAAGATTCTAAATTAAAAAAATCAAATGAACACCTCTAAGCCACTATAATTGATCTATATGGATTTATTTGGACATATTTATTACAAGCTTAGGAGGTAGCCAATACACTTAGACTTATTTCTTGGCACACAAAAGTGATTCTTTTAAATATTTTTTAAAATTTTATAAACTTTTTTTTGAAAAAAAGGGTTTTGTGATTTCATCTATATATAGTGATCATGGTGGTGAGTTTTAAAATCATGATTTTTAAACTTATACAAGAGTTAAATGGGTACAACCATAATTTATCTACTCCTAGAATTCTATAATAAAATTGAGTAGTGGAAAGAAAAAATAAGAGTTTATAAGAAATGGCTAAAACCATGTTAAATGAATGTAGCCTACCCAATATTTTTGGGCTGAAGCTTTTAACACAATATGTTGTGTTATAAATAAGGTTCTTGTAAGATAATTACTCTCTAAAACTCCTTACGAATTATAAATAATAAAAAATCAAATATTTTATATTTCAAAGTTTTTAGTTGTAAATGCTTTATTTTAAACGAAAAATATGCCTTAGAAAAGTTTGATGCAAAATTCGATGAAGATATATATATATATTTGTTATTCTTCAACTTCAAAAGTTTATCGTATTTTTTATAAAAGAACATTAGTTATTGAAGAATCTATTCATATCATTTATAATGAGGTTTTCAAATTTAGAAAAATTAATTTTGATGATGATTTTGATTTTGGCACTTTAAATTTGAATAAAAATCCTCCTCAAAGCAACTTGGATGAATCTACTTCCAAATCCTTACACAAGGAATAGAAGTATGTAAATGCTCATCATAAGGAGCTTATAATAGGAGATACATCAAAATATATTCAAACTCATTCCTCTTTTTAAGAATTTTTATGCTAATATCACATTTTTATCTCAAATTGAACCAAAATAAATTGATAAAGCCTTTAAAGATTATTCTTGGTTTATTGCAAAGCATGAAGAATTGAACCAATTTGAGAGAAATGAGGTGTGGAAGATTGTTCCTAGACCTAGTGAGCATTTAGTGATTGGTACTAAATGGGTCTTTAGAAACAAACAAGATGAAAATAGTATCATGATTAGAAACAAGGCTAGACTAGTGGCCAAAGATTTTAACCAAGAATAACGAATTGATTATGAAGAAACCTTCACTCCTATGGCTAGACTTGAAGTCATAAGGATATTCCTTGCCTTTGCTTCTTTTAAAAATTTTAAGTTATTTCAAATGGATGTCAAAAGTACTTTTCTTAATGGTTTCATCTTCGAAGAAATTTATGTTGAACAACCCCCTGGTTTTGAAAATAATTTTTAATTATATTTTAAATTATCTAATGCTCTTTATAGTTTAAAATAAGCTCCTAGGGCTTAGTATGAAAGACTTAGCTCTTTTCTTATTTTAAATTATTTTTTGAAAGGTAAGATTAATATTATATTATTTATTAAATATTTTGAAAATAATTTTCTTATTATTAAAATTTAAATAAATTGTATTATTTTTTATTCTTTTAATGAATTCTTATGTAAATCTTTTGCCAAGAATATAAGCCAAGAGTTTGAAATGAGCTTAATGAGAGAGTTAATTTTTTTCTTAGGATTATAAATAAAATAATTAAATAATGACATCTGTATAAGTCAAACTAAATACATCTTAGACTTATTAAAATGTTTTGGTATTAACAATGCTAAAGTTATAAACATACCCATGAGCACATTTACAAAATTAGACTTGGATAATGGAGGTAAAAATTTTGATAAAAAATTATATAGAGGAATGATATGTAGTTTGTTATATTTAACTACTACAAGACCAAATATAATGTTTAGTATTGGATTGTGTGCAAAATTTCAATCCAATCCTAAACATTCCTATTTTACGGTAGTTAAATAAATATTTAGATATTTAAAAGGGATTTTAAATTTAGGATTATGGTATCCTAAGTCCAAAAGTTTTGATTTACTTATCTATGTGGATGTCATTTTTGAAGGTTGTAGAATAGATAGAAAAAGAATAATTGGAACATGTCAATTATTAGGACACACACTTGTTTCTTGGTCTTCCAAGAAACAAAATTTTGTTGCATCATCTACAACCGAAGCTGAGTACATACCGACAGGTGCATGTTGTGCACAAGTTATTTTGATGAAAAACACCCTAAAAGACTATGAAATTCACTTGAAAAATATTCTTATAAAATATGATAATACTAATACAATATATTTAACTAAAAATCTTATTCAACACTCAAGAACTAAACATATTGATATTGTACATCACTTTATCAGAGATTATATGAATAATCATAATATATTTTTAGAATTTATTGATACAAAGCATCAATTAGCTGATATTTTCACAGCCATTAAATGAAGAACGATTTAATTTTAGTAGAAGAGAATTAGGAATGTTAAATCTTCCAAATGCATAATTTTCTATCATATATTTTTTATTTCTCGATTTTTGTGAAATGAGCTCTCTTTTGAAATGATTTCACATTATTCTTGAAATTTATAAAAGATAAAATGTGTTTCATGAATTTTTGTGATGCTTGCTTGATATATGATTTATGAGCTCTCTTTCGAATCCTCCCTCTTAATATTTGATTCTTGGATTCTTATATTCATAAGCGCTCTTTCGAATCCTTACTCTTAATATTTGATTCTTCGATTCATGAATCTTTGATATAATATTTTTAAATGAATCCCCCTTCTTGATTTTTGATACTTGATTCTTTGATATACTTGATTCTTCTCTTGTGATTTGATTCTTGGACACTTCTACTTCTACATTTTCTAAAGGAGGAGAAAGCAATTTGATGTTATACTTATGAATTGATTCTTTTTGTGATGAATAAAGTTTCTCTTTTTCTTCTTTTTATTTTACAAAGGGGGAAAGATAGTATAATGACATATGATGAATGTTTGTGATAAATGTTCAAATATGTGGTAAATATTTCTCCTTTCTGTTGATAACAAAGTAGGAGAAATGACATTATTGATAACATATGCTAAGTGTTTTGTTTGAAATTTTTATTATGTGATGAACATTTATTTTGATCATTTGTTTAAAAATGGTATGTTGAACATTTCTCCTTTTTGTTGATGAGAAAGGGGGAGAAATGATATATATATGACAAATAATGAATATTTGTGATAAATATTTAAATATGAGTTGAATGTTTCTCTTTTTTGTTGATGACAAATGGGAGAAATGGTATATTGATGACGCTTGAAATATTTATCATGTGAAACATATTTTTAGTTAAAATTTTTATCTTATATGGTATCGTGATAATGAATTGTTAAATTATTAAAATTTCAATGATTAGTCAAAATGGTCAAAATGCTATACTTGAAGTCAAATGTGATGGTTTCTTTTGAATTCAAGTTTGCTCTATTTCTCTTATGGTATATATATAGGGGGAGTTAAGGTTAATCCTGTCATTAATTGGTTGTCATCATCAAAAAGGAGGAGATTATTGAATCTCATATTTTGATGATGAAATCAATTGATAGATTTATGATCTAATCTATGTGTTGGAGCTAAGTCATGCAGGATTAACTATAATTGTGAAAAGGTAAAACAATCTTATATTGGGCCCGAGTCAAGATTGGGTACCGGGCACCAAGGCTTCGGACGATGTAGTGGGAGCTCACCGGGAGTACATTGGGAGTTCATCAGAAAATGATCAGGAGCTTGTCTGGAGTTCACCAGAAGGATATGGAAAGTTCGTCAAGAGTTTAAAAGATTGATTAACGTGTCAGACAACAAGAACAATTGTAATTATTTTGGTATGTCGTAGTTAGCACATGATTTGAGTCCTAATTGAGTTAGTTTTGGAGAAATCCTAACTAACTCAATTAGAGGTCAACCAGGTCTACTTCAAGTTAGATTGGAGCTTATGATATAGCTCATTTCGTTGACCTAGAAAGGAGTCGACAAAAGGTACAACTCAAGTATAAAATAATATGTGAAAGTACTATTTCGAGTTTTATGATAATTGTATCGTTGGTTGACGATTGTAGTACCACCCAAGCGGTAGTAGTACCTTCACTGTTCAGTTTTCTAGGGCACTTTCGATGGTAGTATCTCTCGTTGTTGGATTTTTTAGAGAAATGTTAAATTTTGGCTCTAATTTTGAAGTCAATTGGGGTATATAAATACCCAAAGTATTCTTGCATGGAAAAGTAAGAAAGTGAACAAAATTTTTAGAAAAATTTTATAAAAATCAATTAAGAGCTTCCCTTGTGTCTTTCAATTATAAAATGAGTTGAAGGGAAGCGATGAAATATTATAAAGGTTCCTCCCTTGGACCTGTGAAGAGGAGAAAAGTGTAAAGGGGTGTTTGATCGTCGCCCGTGAAAAAAGATCAAGTGGACATCGATGGGCCTCGACGAAGGAGGACTCGAGAGTGGACGTAGGTCAAGTTTTTTATCGAACCACTATAAAATCTATTAGCATCTCTACTCTTGCCTCTCTCAACTATTGTATTCGAATCTGATTATTTTTAATTAATTTAAAGAAAAGTATGAGCATCTTCTTTCAGTTTTCTCTTGCTTTCAAACTTTATCGCTTTCAACTACTTCCAAGAAAAGAACTTACAATTCCAATTTTACTTCAAGCAAAATTTTTAGAACCAAGTTTTTTAGTACTTGCACTAATTCACCACCCGCCCACCCCTGACCCTCCCTTCCTTCTTAGTGCCAACTCAATCCTAACATCATTTCCTTTGGTATATTGTCCGATCTATCGGTATAATAACATTCCCACAATATTTGATCTTTTGGTGTAATACTCGATCCTTCTAACACTATACCTGAACTCATGGCACGAAGTTCAATCTTCGACACATCGGCCAATCCTCAAACTCAACATCCAATTTCTAACATTAAACTTATTTGACCCAATGTTTGATTCTCCTACTTCGATAATTTTTCCTTCAATGGTTTGAGTCCTTAATTGAAGTTTTTCCTACGTCACTTATCTTAAGAACATATTAGTCCATGAACTCATTATTTAATTTCATCATCAAAATTCGAGATTCAATAAAAACCTCCTTTTTTATTATGACAACCAATTAATTATGAAGCTTTAACTAGGCTCCCCCTATCTATATGCTATTTTGAAATATAATAAACTTGAATTAAAAAATAATAATTTTTTAGTGTAAGTCTTTGAATTTAAATCGAAACAATTTTAATCATAAATCTTAGTGACTTTCAATAGTAATAATTACAAAAGTCATATGCATAATTTTAATTAAAATATCAAAATAATTATTGTACACATCATATACATAATTTTAATAAAATTTTAAAACATCATCATAAACATCATAAGTTAAAACATAATCATAATACTTCCACATCATTAAAGAGTATAGGCTAGTTAACATTACTTATCTCCCTTTATCATCAACAAAAAGAAAAAATGTGTAAGCTTCTATTACTCTCTCCCCCTTTGTCATCATCAGAAAGAGAGAAGACTATCATGGTGCTATTTCTCTTTATTTAGATCCATATGTTAATTATATAACTTTGATATCATATTGAGGATATTAATATCAAAGATAAGTTCAAGTTATGAGAGGTCAATTGATAATGGGGTATATAAGTCATGAATATAAAGAAGTCATATAAAATAAATCTTAGTTCAAAAAAACAAAATAATGATCCATTGGGTTGAATCTCCTATTTAGTAAAAAGAAAGAATTATAGGAGAACAAATAGTAAAATATGTTGATTTATATAAAATAAATCTCAAGTTATAAATATCAAAAAGTTAAGTAAAAGATCATAATTCGTTTGGATAAATCTCCTTCTTGGTCATTAGCTAAAACAAAGAACCATAGGAGAACGAATATCAAAAGTTCCTAATTTACACAAGATAAATCTTAGGTTGTAAATATCAAGAAGTGAAAGGTCATGATTTGTTTAAAAAATCTCCTCTTTAGTAAAAGGAAGAATCATATGAGAAGAATTAGTAAGATATCATATATTTAAAAGATTTAACATACCTAATTATTTTATAATAAAATCAAATTATTCCTCACTCAATGGTTTGGTAAAGATATCCACTAGCTAATATTTTTTGTCAATAAACTCTAAGAATATGTCATGATTACTTATGTGGTCCCTAATAAAATGATGTCTAATGTCAACATGCTTTGTTCATGAATATTGAATAGGATTCTTTGACAAGCATATTGCACTGGTATTATCATACTTTATAATATTTTTCAAATAAAGTTTATAATCTTCAAAAGTAATTTTTCATCAATATTAACTGTGCATAACATGCACCTACTGCAACATATTCAGCTTCAATAAAACAACAGAGTTTTGCTTCTTGAAAGAACAAGAAATAAGTATATAACTTAAGAACTGACAGGTTCTAGAGGTACTTTTTCTATCTATTCTACATCTTGGAAAGTCGATATCAACATAAGCAATTAAATCAAAATTTTCAGACTTTGGATACAATAATTCTAGATTTGGAGTTACTGTTAAATATCTAAAAAAATTTTTAACTACTTTATGTTGAGATTATTAGGATTAGACTAAAACCTTACACAAAGCTAATACAATTAGGTCTAGATATAATAAACTACATATCATACCTCTATAAGTCTTTTGATCAAAGCATTCTTATTCATTGTTCATATCTAATTTTGTAGAGATGTTCATTAGTATGTTAATAGCCTTAGCTCTATCCATATGAAAAAGTTTTAATAATCCAAAGTATACTTAATTTGACTAATAAAAATTTTATCATTTAGTTGCTTAATTTGTAATCCTAAGAAAAATATCAATTCATCCATCAAACTCATTTCAAATTTTTGGCTCACTCTTGGAAATGATTCACATAAAAATTCATTTATAAAACTAAAAATAATATTATCAACATAAATTTGAATAATAAAAAAATTATTTTTGAGATGTTTAATAAAAAGTGTGGTGTCGATCTTACCCTTTCAAAAATTATTCTGAATAAGAAAAGAGTTAAGTCTCTCATACCAAACCCTTGGAGCTTATTTCAAATAATAGAGAGCCTTAGATAATTTATAAACATGATTTGAAAAAAGATTATTTTTAAATTTAGGTGGTTACTCAACAAAAACATTTTCAAAAATAAAACCATTAAGAAAAGTACTTTTGACATCCATTTGAAATAACTTAAAATTTTTGAAACATGCATAGACAAGGAGTATCCTTATGGCCTCAAGTCTAGTCATAAGAGCAAAGGTTTTTTCATAATCTATACCTTCTTCTTGATTCAAATCTTTAGCCAATAATCTAGCCTTGTTTCGAACCACGACACCTTGTTCATCTTGTTTATTCCTAAAGACCTATTTAGTACTAATTATAAGATGATCACTAGGTCTAGGAACAAACGTCCAAACTTTTTTTAAAATTAATTTAATTATTCATGTATTGTCAAAACCCATGAGTCATCTTTAAGAGCATCATTAATGCATCTTGGTTCAATTTGGGATAAAAATGTAGCATTTGCACGAATATTTTTTTAATGAAGAATGAGATTAAATAACTTTTGATGCATCTCAAATAATTAGCTTTTTAGGATTTGCATCTATATACTTTCATTCCTTCGGTAATGTTTCTATTGAAGTAAATGTATCCAAGTTGATTTGGAGAGGAGGATTTTCATTCAAATTTAATTTATCAAATTCAAAATCATCATCAAAATCATTTTTCTTAACTTCGATAGATTCATTAAAACTAATATAGATATATTTCTCAATAACTAAAGTTCTTTTATTGAAAACACGTTATCAAGCTTGAGAAATAGAGGAATATCTAAGGAAAATATATTTATCAAATTTTATATTAAATTTTCCTGAGGTATTATTTTCAATTAAAATAAAAAATTTTTAATCAAAAACTTCAAACTATGAAATGTTAGGTCTTTTATTGTTCCACAATTCATAAGGAGTTTTAGATAGTAGAGTTTTTATAAGAATCTTGTTCATGACAAGCATGTCGTGTTAACAGCTTCAAGCCAAAAGTATTTGGGTAGGCTGTATTCATTAAGCATGGTTCTTATCATCTCTTGTAAACTTCTATTTTTTTTTTTTTCAATGACTCTATTTTGTTTTGGATTTCTTGGAGTAGAGAAATTATAGTCATACCCATTTGAATCATAAAAATTCTTGAAAATCATAATTTTTTATTTCACCACCATGATCACTACGAATAGAAGAAATCATAAAATTTTTCTCATTTTGAATTTATTTGTAAACCTTAGTAAAATATTTAAAACAATCACTTTGATGTGTCAAGAAGTATGTCCAAGTATATCTTCTATAATCATCAATAATCACAAAATCATATTTGCTACCTCCTAGACTTAATAGTATCAATAGGTCAAATAAATCCATATAAATTAATTGTAATAGCTTAAAGGTACTCATTTGATTTTTAGGTTTGAAGCTACTCTTTATGTGTTTTCCTAGTTGGCATACATCACAAATTTTATCCTTAACAAATTTAATTTTAGATATTCCTCTTATAGGTTCTTTGGTTCCAATTTGTGAGATTAGTTTCATACTTTGATTTCCTAATCTCCTCCTAATCTCCTATACCAAAGCCATGCACCATCATCTAAAATCGAAAGGTAAGTTTCATCACGAAAATCATTAAGATAATAGTATAAACATTATCACTTATTAAATTTATCATAAATTTATTCTTATTTGGTATTTCTTTGATGCAAACATTAGATTCAAATTTAATATTATATCCTTTATCATAAAGTTATCTAATGCTTATTAAATTATGTTTCAAACCATCTACTAAAAGAATATCTTCAATCAAAATATTTAATTTATTACCAATATTTTCAATATTAATGGTTTTTCTTTTATTGTTATATCAAAAAGTAACATATCCTCCGTTTCGGCTATTGAGCTTTGAAAAATATATTGGATTTCTGATCATATATCTTGAGCATTCATTATCAAGATACCATCTTTTGCTCATAGCTCTTGTTTATAGATATGCTTATAAGAAAGAGGGATTTACTTTAGGTATTTAAATTTGGGTCCTTCATTGTTATATCTACCTTTCTTGACTTTTGATATCCAATCATTTATAGTTTTTTTAGAAACCCAAACTAATTAATGAGAACCATATTTTTTAAGAGATCATATATACATAGTAACCAAAATTTTCACAAATATTGCATTTAACTTTAGGAGGAATACGTAGAGTAGGTCCTTTTACAAATTTTATTGACTTTCGATATATGTTACTACTCACATAACCAATTTCTTCTTTTCTTGATACATAATCTTAATTAGCAAGAATCATGTTCAATGACTTGTTTCTAATTTTAAAATTTTCTAATGTTTGTTGTAAGAATATTTTTTTTTAAGTGATTCTAACTCTTCACATTTAGTATAAGATGTTAGCATATAGTTGTCATATTTATTTTTTAATTCATCAAATTCATTAGAGAGAGATACATGATCCTTTTTTAGTAATTTATATTTCTTACTGGCTTTTTTAAGTTCATCAAATAAATCATGAAATGCATCAAGTAATTCATTATAAGATAAAGATATTTCAGGAGAGTCAAATGTTAGGATCGAGTTGGTACTACGAGGGGGGGGGGGGTGTGAATTAATGTTTTCATGAAAAACCTCAGTTTGAAATTTTCATTTGATAAAAATGATATTGAAAGTATGCTTTGACTTGGAGAGAGTTAAAAGCAATTAAATCATAAAGCAATAATAATGAAGAGCATAAAAGGAAATGCACATCGAGTTTAAAGTGGTTCGGTCAATGTGACCTACGTCCACTTCTGATTCCTCCTTTTCAAGGTCACCAGCTTCCACTATTAATCTTCTTTCAGTAAGTGAAGATCAACCATCCTCTTACAACTCTATTCTTCTTATCACAAGTTTAGGAGATAACCTTTACAATTATGTCAGCCCTCCTTTAAACAAAAATCACACTTAGAGAAGAGGAAGGAAACTCTCAAAGAATTACAATAGAGTTTTCATAAGTTTTCATTCAACTTTCTTACTATCCCAAAAAATATCTAGGGTATTTATAGACCTCAATCGGCGTTAAAAATTAAAGTAAAAAATTTAAACACCTTAAGATTTCAGGGTACAGGCAGTATCACCATTGACCGAGATTCTAGGCTCTAGTAGTACCATCGCATGAGAAAGGTGATAGTACTACCATCGACTGGTGGTACTACCTCTAGTAGCCAGTGATAATACCACCTAGGAATCTCAAAAAAGTACTTTTTAGTACTTTTCATATCCTAAGCTGTATCATTTCTTGACTTGGTTATACCTCCTCCTAGGTCAACAAAATAAGCCTCCTAATGGGCTTAAATTAGCCTCAATTAAGACTTAATCAAGGCCCATTGGGCCCTTAATTAAGTTGACATGGTTATACTTAAAACCAACTCAATTATAATCATAACTACTTTAATCTAGACATAATCGATTACAAATGAGAATATTAAGTTGTCCAGCATGTCATTGATTCATCTAGCACTTCGTTCAAACCTTCGGCACATTGTCCTCTCTTATAGTGTATTGCCCAATCGGCATGTTGACCTCAGCAACATCTGATCTCTTTGGCGCAATGTCTGATCCTTCTGGCCCGAGGCCCAAACTTATGGCATAAAGTCCTTCTGTCGGCACTTTGTCTATTCCTCTCGCCAAACATCTAATCTTCTGATATGTTTAATTCTGGCCCAACATATGATTCTACCGCTTTAACCAATTTGCCTCTTCTTTAATCGAAGCTAGTCCGGTGTCACTCAAACACGTATTAAATCATAAGTTTATCAATTGGTTTCATCATTAAAATCTAAAATTCAACAATCTCCTCTATTTTTTATAATGACAACCAATTGATGACAGAGTTTAAACAAAACTTCCACTATCAATATGTCATATTGATAGAAACTTTAAATATAAAAAATCATGAGTATTGAATGAATCAATTCATCACATCATTACATGCATCATAAAATTCTGCCTAATCAAAACATCAAGGTATATCATCAAGGTTGAAGTATTACATGCATAATTTCAAACCATCATACATACTAAAATTTCATCATGCATGATCATCATCATACCTTCTCCCCCTTTGTAATCAACAAAAAAAGAGAAGTACAACTAGCAATTTTATAAATTTTGGAGATATGCAAGCTAGTAATTTAGTATTTTTTTTTTATCATTTTAGAACATGCAAGCTAGCAAGTTGGCAAGTTTCACTTTCTCTGTAAAGTATGAAAGGTAACAAGTATTTTAGAATATGAAGTTAAACAAAAAATTTTGTTTTTCTTGATATAATAACTTTTTGCTTCTCTTTAACATGTGCAAGCTAGCAACTTTTACTTTTCTTATGATGCACAAGCTAGCAATTTTTTGCTTCCTTTATAATGTGTAAGCTAGCAAATTTTTTGCATCTCTTTGTGATGCACAAGCTATCAAGTTGTGCTTTTCTTTATAAGCTAGCAATTTTTACTTTTTAGCAAGATAGCAATTGTCTCTCCCCCTTTATTATTGTCAAAAAAAATATATGATGGTATAATTTTTCTTTTACATTAATGCTCTAATCACAATCATAAGTATAAATGAAAATCATGTCTTGAAAGATATGATATCAAAGATCATAAAAGATCAAGTCATAAATACTAAAAGACATGATTTATTTTAATGAATCCCTTTTTTGTAAATAGTAAGAAGAAGCAAAGGAGATCAAATGGCAAAATATCTTGATTCATGCAAGTAATCAAGATCATGATTCATAGAAAATAAATCTCAATTTATAAATATCAAGGTTATTGTTTGTTTGCATAAGTCTCCTATTTAATAAATGGTAAAAAGAAGAAATCATAGAAGATAGAAAAGATTTCAATTGCCATAAAGGATACCTCAAATAAAGAAATTAAGGGAAAGTTCATGATTCAATTAGAAAAAAAATCTTATTCAAATTCAAATCATCAAAATTATTTTTATAGTTTAAGAGATTCAAAAATATTATGAATAGATTTATCAATCTCTTATTGAAAACTCGATAAGATAGAGATTGAAAAATTTTCAAAAAAAAAATACTTCCCTCTTTTTAGTTGTTTTAATTCATGTGATTGATTTCATACAAGCATGCCCAAGTTTTTTTTTATGTCAAAACCATGCATAATGTTTAAAACTGAAAACAAGATTTATCACAAAAAATATCAAGATCAATAACCATTAACTAATAAGAATCTTTAATCATAAAATTTATTACCAATAATTTAAATTTCAATATTTTTTCCTTTTTTTACTAACTAATTTAAATTTAATTAAGTCATGAAAAGCACTAAGTAATTTCATCGTAAGATAAATGAGTTTTGGTTGAGTCACTTACATCATCTTGGGATGCACTCAATTCATCCCAAGTCATCTTAAGTGTTTTCTTCTTCTTTTCTGCGAGCACCATCTTCTTCAGTTGCGGACATTCACTTTTGAAGTGTCCCAACCGATTGCATTCATAGCAAGTTAATTTATTTTTTTAAGTTCATTTTTATTCTTTATTTCTTATTTTATAAATTTTTTAAATTTTATTGTTAGGAGTTCAAGGTCATCCTGGTTACTTGAGCTTTCGCTTGAGTGGTCTTCCTTTGTTTTAAGTGTTAAGTCATTCCTGTTCTTTGGAAGATTGTTCTTATGTCCATCATGTGTCATACATGTTATTTCGCAAGTCATCAAAGACTTGATAAGTTATTCAAGTGGAAAATTGTTTAAGTCCTTTGCTTCTTGTATTGTCGTTACTTTAACATCCTAACTTCTTGGGAGGAACCTTAGTATTTATTAACAAGTTTAAAATTAGAAAAACTTTTACCTAGTGCTTTTAAACCATTGATGACATCAATAAAACATGTGTACATATCTTCAATGGTTTCGCTTGGTTCCATTCAAAACAATTCAAAACTATGCATCAAAAGATTAAATTTAAAATATTTAACTTTACTTGTGCCTTCGTGTGTGACTTCAGGTGTGTGCCAAATATCATATGTAGTTTCATATATAGAAACCTGATTAAATTTATTTTTATCTAGAACATAAAATAAAGCATTCATCGCTTTAGCATTCAAAGAAAAAGTATTCTTCTCCAAATCATTCCATTTGTTTATCTAGAGTATAAAATAAAGCATTCATCGCTTTAGCATAAAATAAACCTGATTAATTTAATTCACTTTTACCTAGTGCTTTTAGAAGACTTTTGAAAACCATTTTCGATAATATTTCATACATTCATATTGATAGAAAGTAAGAAAACTCTCATTCATGTTTTCCAATATATGTAGTCTATCCCATTGAATATAGGAGAACGAGTGATAGAGTGACCCTCTAGATTGCTAGAAAAAGTCATTTCTCTTAGGTGATAAATCAATTGAGGAAAACTTAGCTCTGATACCAACTGTTAGGATCGAGTTAGCACTAAGAGAGGGGAGAGGGTGATTAGTGCTTTCGTAAAAAATCTGGGTTTAAAATTTTCGTTAGATGAAAATGATATTGAAAGTGTGCTTTGACTTGAAATGAGTTAAAAGTAGTTACATCGGAAAGTAATAATAATGAAGAATATAAAAGGAAATACACACTATGTTTATAGTGGTTTGGTCGACGTGACCTACATCCACCTCCGATTTCTCCTTCGTCGAGGTCATTGGCTTCCACTATTGATTTTCTTTCAATGGGTGAAAATCAACTACCCTGTTATAGCTCTATTCTCCTTTTCACAGATTTAGGAGATAACTTTTACAATTCTTTCAGCCCTCTCTTAAATAGAAATCATACTTAGAGAAGAAGTGAACTCTCAAAGAATTATAACAGAGTTTTTATAAGTTTTTGTTCAACTTTCTTACTATCCCAAGTACCTAGGGCATTAATAAACCCTAATTGCCTTAAAAAATTAGAGCCAAAAATTCAAACACACTAAGATTTCAAGGTACAGGTGGTACCACCGGTGGTACCACCGTCAAATAAAGCTCGAGATTCTGGGCTCTAGTGATACCATCGCTCGGGAAAAGCAATACTACCACCGACTGGCGGTACTACCATCGGTAGCTAGTAGTACCACTGCCCAAGAATCTCAAAAAAGTATTTTTTGTACCCTGAGCTGTAGCATTTCTTGACCTAGCTATACCTCCTCCGAGGTCAACCTCCTAATGGGCTCAAATAAGCCTTAATTAAGTTAGCACAGTTACACCCAAAACCAACTCAATTACAATCATAACTACTTCAATCTAGATATAATCAATTATAAACAAGAATACTAAGTTGTTTGACATGTCATTAGTTCATTAGGTGCTTCATCCAAGCCTTCGACACATTGTCCTCTCTTGCGGCGTATTACTCAATTGGCATGTTGACCTCCGAAACTTCCAATCTCCTTGGCGTAATATCCGATCCTTCTGGCCTGATGCCCAAACTTATGACACGAAGTCCTTCTGCTAGCACAACAACCATTCATCTAGCCTAACGTCTAATTTTCTAACATGTTCAATTTCGACCCAACATCTGATTCCACTACTTTAATCGATTTATCTCTCCTTAATCAAAGCTAGTCCTGCATCACTCAAATGCATATTAGATCATAACTTTATCAATTGGCTTCATCATTAAAATCTGATATTCAACATCAAATATCTCATCGTTGAAGGCCATTAAGGCATAGTTTGTTACTTCATCTTCATTGATTTGCTCTTCATTTTCTGATGCACTTGATTCATCCCCATTTGAATTAGCAGCTTTTTCTTCAGTTGTGGACACTCATTTTTGAAATGCCCAAGCTTTTTTACATTCATAACATATGATTACATCTTTATTAGGTTCATGTTTATTTTTACCTTCTTATCTTATAGAGTTTTGTTTCTCTTCATGAACTTTTTGAGTCTTCTTATAAGGAGTGCAATGGCATCATCGTCACTTGAGCTTTCGCTCGAGTAGTCTTCTTTGGTTCTAAGTGCAATTCGTTCATGTTCTTTGAAAGGATTTCCTCTTGCTCATCATGTGTTTTGTAAGTTATTTCATAGGCTATTAAAGGTCTTATGAGTTCTTCAAGAGGAAAGTTGTTCAAGTCCATTACTTCTTAGATAGCTATTACTTTTAAATCCTAAATTTTTGGAAGAGATCTTAAAATCTTATTCACCAATTCAAGATTAGTATAACTCTTACCAAGAGCTTTTAAACCATTGACAACATATGTAAAATAGGTGTATATATCATAAATGGTTTCGCTTGACTTGATCTTAAATAATTTATAACTATATACCAAAATATTAATTTTAGATTTTTTAACTCCGCTTATGCTTTTATAAGTAACTTAAAGTATGTGCCAAATATCATGTATAGTATCACAAGTAGAAACACGATTAAACTCATTTTTGTCTAAAGCATAAAGTAAAACATTCATAACTTTAGCATTTAAAAAATATTTTCATTTCAAAATCATTCTATTCATTTATCGGTTTAGAGGATTTCTAAAAACCAACATCAATGATATTCCATAAATCAAAATACATAGAAAGTAAGAAAATCTATATTCTTGTTTTCCAATATATGTAGTATGTCCCATTGAACATAGGAGGACGAATGATATAGTGACCTTTTTGATTGCTAAAAAGCAATTAGATCTCTCTTGGGTGTTAATCCAACTGAGAGAACTAAACTCTAATACCAATTGTTATGATCATAATAACATTAAGAGGGGGTTGAATTAGTGCTATAGCAATTTAACCAATTTTAAATATTCGATCAATAAATCGGTATCGAAAATGTAATTAGCAAACAGAGCAAGTAAGGATTGCGAGTAAGTAAATTAGTATGTAATAACAAATCAAATAAGAAAAAGAATGCAAACTGATTTATAATGGTTCAATCATCCTGACTTACATTTGCTCCTGATTTTTTTCCCTAGAGGCCATCGGATTGCATTACTGATCTTCGTTCTAACGGGCAAAGATCAACTACTCTCATTATAAGTCTTCTTCTTTTAAGGCTTAGGAGAAAACCTTCACACTCACTCTTTTACAAGAGACCTCACACATCTTATATTTATAATCACTTCTAAACTCAAGGAGGAGGAAGAGACTCAACTAATACTGAAGGAGAAGGAAGAGACTCAATCAATGCTGAAAGAGAGAGCTACAACCCAAACTTCACCACTGTTTTTTTCTTAGCTCAAATTCAAGCCTTGGTGGGATTACTTATAGCCTAAGTGGCTTCAAAATGGAGCCAAAAAATTTAAATCACCAAAAATTTTGGGATTTAGATGATCCTACAGCTATAAATTTTTTATGTCGTAATTTTGGACTTTCAAGTGGCACTACCATTGTAAAATTTGAATTTCGATTGGTACCACTATCGGTTGTGTTGACATACACAAAACAATGGTTGTTAGTTGTTTGGGTGATACCATAGCCCGGGCTTGGTGGTACCACCACCCAGGCTACTCAAGGCCATTAGTTTAGCCACTTAATGAGCCTAACTCGGTCCTGGTTCAAGCTCAATAGGTTTTTCAATAGGTTGGCATAGTTTTGACCCAATACCGATACAATTTGACCCTAAAAAACCTCGATCAAGATATAAATAATCCAACCACATTTCCAACACAGTCACGAATCTTTCAGCATTATGTCCATCATTCCAACATGTCATCTGATCATCTGGCACTTTGTCCGAACCTCCGACCCATTATCCTTTCCTTCAGCATATTTTTCAATTTATCAGCATTCTAATATTCCCACCAATATTCGACCTTTTTGTGTAATACCTGATCCTTCCGGCATGATGCCTAAACTCATAGCACGAAGTCCATTCTTAGGCATGTCGACCAATCCTTTGGCTCGATGTCTAATTTCCAACATGATACTTATCTGGCCTAATATCTGATTCTCTGGCTTTGATAATTTATCCTTCGATTGTTTAAGTCATTGATCGAAGTTTTTACTACATAACTTATCTCAAGAATATATTAGTCCATGAACTCATCAATTGATTTTATCATTAAAATTTGGGATTCAACATTTTGGACTAAATTTTTTGGATCGATCTCCTACTATTTAGAAGCTAAAATGTTAAAATATATCCTATTGATGCATCATATTTTAGTAAAATTAAAAAGAAAAATAGGAAAAATAAAATTATTTAATGCTAAAAATAATAAAAATATCAAAATAATTCTCTAAAATAGAAAACATCATACATGTCCATGTAGGTGTCATTCGATAGTGCCCTAAAAATTTGATCAAATTTTGAACAGACTTAGTTACATTGTTTCTGACATTTGAGTTTCTAAATAGGTTAGAAATTTACTCCAAAATTTTGGTTCAAAAAATCAATGAATAACTCGCACTGTTTAAATAAGAAAATATAAAAAAAAGTAGTGTAACTTGATCTTAACCTAGCCAAAGTAAATAAGAACCTTTTGAAAACAAATGAATTGGTTCTAGATGGACAAAAAATATCTTTTTTTATTATTTAAATAATAATTTTTTGATATTTTTAGGATAATAATTTTTAAGGGTCAAAATTATTAGGAAGCTATTTTAAATGCTTAAAAAAGATCATATATACATTTTAAATTTGTTTTCATGTTTCTAAAATATATAAAATATGTAAACTTTTTTATTTTATAATATACAAATATTTATTATTTTTTTATTCTTTACTTTATTATTAATAAAACTATATTAAATTTATCTTTTAAAAGTTTTACTTATTTTTATATTAAATTATATTAAATATTATATATTTTTAATAATATAAATTGCTATATAAGTAATTATTTATTATAATTTATGTTAAAACACTCCAAGTTTTGATTAGTTGAATTGGTTCAATGGTATTGGTTGGTTCATTAAAAAGTGACGAGAGACGATACGACTTCTAAGAAAAAAAATTGAATAAAATACTATTGGATGTTACTTTTACCATTTCAAAAAGTTGGAGCTCTATGCGGAAAATTTTAGAAACCAGGGTGGGATTTCTCAAAAAAATATGATTTTTTTGGAGAATTTACCAATATAATATTTTCTGAATAGGATTATAATATTTTTTATTACTGAACTAAAAAAATTATAGATCTATTCAAAAACTAAATGGTTCAAATTCTTATAAATATTAATTATTTAACCTTATTACGAGTATTAAGGTTTTATAAAATATTTTATTTGAAAGTTCTAAAGTGAATCTGAATGAAAATTAAGAAAATTTAATATAATTTAAAATAAAAGATAATAAGTCCTTATATTTTACCTAACATTAAATTTAGACCTATATTTTTTAAAAAAACTTATTTATAGATTTTATTTATTTAAAATTAATAACATAATATTTTTAGTTTGAATATCAATGAATGAACTTATCATATTTTTGTCGCTGAATCAAAATATTTTAACTGCAGTAAAAAATATTATAACTCTGTTTCAATTAAGTAATAGTTTCATAAGCAATACGCGTCAACTTTACTATATATTAGAGATATGATAAAATTATTAATATAAAAATTTAAGTAATTTTGGCTAAAAATTATGAAGTGTTTAATCTCGGATTTTAATGATGAAATCAATTTATAAGTTATTGATATAATAAAGTTGTTAGAGTTGATTAATGCAAGATTAATTAAGAGAGAGATAAGGTTACAATCAGATGTTGGGCTAGAGTCAAATTCGGGGTATCAAGCTGAGGTTCGGACGATGTAGTGGGAACTCACTGAGAGACTCACCGGAAGCTTGCTGAAGGTATCGAAAACTTGCTAGGAGTTCATCGAAGGGATCAGAGGCTTTCCAGGAGTTCGTCAGAAGCTTGCTGAAGGTATCGAAAGCTTACTAAGAGTTCGTCAGATGAAGATGATCGGGAGCTTGCCAAGATGGCGTCAAGAGTTCACCAAAAAAAGACCAAGTGGCTCACCAGAAAATCATGAGGGGTTGTCGAAAAGCTTGTCGGGAGTTATGAGGGTCTTGTTGGACTTGATGATCATATTAATTATAATTAATTAATCATAGTTAGTATCATTAAGTTTAAATCCAACTTGAGTTAAGTTTAGAAGGACTCTAAATTAACTCAAATGAGGTAAACCGGGTCCACTATGGAGAGTGGATTGAGCTCAAGTCGAGCTCAATTGGTTAACCTAAAAATTGGTCAATATGAGGTACAAATCAGGATTGGAAAAGTGAAGAGAATCACTTTTTCAGAAATCCTAGCAGTTATACCATTGGTGAGCGGTGGTTATATTTTCGCAGCCCAGGAATCCAGATAGTAGGCGATGGTTGTACCACCCAAGCTAGTGATTGTGCTATCGTCGCTCAGGAATCCGAGCAGTACGTAGTGGTTGGATCGCTTAGGCCGGTAGTTAAACCGCCTGTATCTTATTTTCAGGGTAGCTTTCAACGATTGTATCACTGGCGCCGACAGTTGTACCACTAATACCTAAATTTTTCGAATATGTTTTGGCTTTAAATCCTGAAGTCAATTAAGGCCTATAAATATCCTAAGTTTTCTTGTATTTCAAACAACAATTTTGGGCTAGAAATTCTATGAAAAATTATATGCAAGATTTGTAAGAAAAAGAAAAGGGGTAAGAGAGAGAGGAAAGTCTTGTAATACTTATAGATCTCCCTTGTAAGGTTCCTAAGCCTGATAAAAGGAGAAAGGAATTTGTAAGAGTTTGATCTTCACTTGAAGAAGGTTGATACTGAACGTCGGTGGGCCTTGGGGAAGAGGACTCGGGAGTGGATGTAGGTTAAGATGAGGCTGAACCACTATAACTATGAGTGTGCTTTAATTGCTTTCATTTTAATTTTGATTGTTCTTAAACATTTGATAGTTAGATATGAAGTTTCAATCTCTCAACCTTTTCAAATCGGCTCTTAATCGATTTTTCAAGAGAAGCTTCTGTTGTTCTTTCATCACTTTTCGAAAGCAAAGGTTTTTTAAATGAGCACGATTAATCTTGCATGAAAGCAAAGATTTCGATTATGCATGTTCTTATATGAAGCTTTCCTTTAGCATGATCATAACATAGCTTCGTTTAATAAGCTTATTGCTCATGAAACGCTTCTGATTTTTTGTTTTACTCTAAACGAAAAATTTTCTTTAAAACATGATCTTACACTTGCACTAATTAACACACATATACCCCCCACCCCCCCCTCTCCTCCCAGTGCCAATTGATTTTAACAATTGGTATCAGAGCCAAGTGCTACTCATTGGATTAAAAACTCATATTAGTAAATGGCTTGTTTAGGCATGAACGAGAGATATTCTATTTTACGTCCTCCCATGTTCAATGGGACAGATTACACATATTGAAAAATAAGGATGTGTATTTTTCTCATTTCTATGGATTTTGATTTATGGCACATTGTAGAGAATAGATTTGAAAAATCTTTCAAACCAATGACCGAATGGAATGATTTAGAATGGAAGAATTTTTTTTTGAATACAAAGGCTATAAATACCTTATTTTGTACTCTTGATAAAAATGAATTTATTCGTGTTTTCGTTTGTGAATCTTCTTATAATATTTGGTATATACTAGAAATCACACACGAAGGCACGGGTAGAGTTAAAGAATCTAAGATTATCATTTACTTCATAGTTATGAATTATTTAGAATGAAACCAAGTGAGTCCATTGGAGACATATACATCCATTTCACGTATGTCGTCAATGGCCTTAAAACGCTTGAAAAATGTTTTTCAAATTTTGAACTTATGAGTAAAATTTTAATGTCTCTACCTAAAAATTAGGATCCTAAATATGACTACTATACAAGAAGCTAAAGATTTAAATAATTTGACTCTTGAAGAATTTATTGGCTCACTGATGACATATGTACTGAACAGTAAAGCTCATGATGAGCTTGATGAACCCCTTTCAAAGAACAAGAAGGATGTAACACTAATAATTATAAATGACTCCTTGAGTTAAACCTCGAGTGATGATGACCGTAATATTATACTATTATCAAAAAAGGTTAAAAAATTTATTAAAAAAATAAAAACTATGAATAAATAAATAAATAAATAATGTCATATACTTTAAATGTAAAAAATAGGACATTTCAAAAATGAATGTCTGCAATTGAAGAAGAAGGCATCCCACAAGAAGAAAGTTCTTTCGGCAACTTGGGATGACTTAAGCTCTTCAAATAAAGAAGACCACTCCAAAGAAGAAGTTGCTAAGTATGCTCTAATGGCGATCCAAGATGAGGTTAGTGATTCTTTAAGCATTTACTTTACCGAGTTATTAAATATATTTTATGAATTGTTTGATGAATTTAGAAAAATTAGTAAATCTTATAAGTTGCTTAGAATGAACATGATTTGTTAGTTAGTAGACTTGATGAAATACATGATTCATTAGTATCACATAATCATTTTTCTAAATGTAAAAATACTAGATAATATTAAAGAAGAAAATATCATGCTAAAGCAAACCTTAGAAAAATTTAAAATAGAAATAAAATCTCTTAATATGATTCTTGCTAATAAGGGTCATATTAATAAAAAAAATAGTATAGGCTTTGTGGGTAATACCCAACAAAAGCCAACTACCTTCGTTAAAGGACCTACTCTAAACTTGCCATCAAAAATAAAATGTAACTTTTGTAGTAGATTAGGATATAAAATTAATAAATATTTATATAAAAATTATAGTCTTCATAAATTAGTTTAGGTTCCTAAGGGAACAACAAACAACCAAAAATCATTAGATAAGAAAGACAAAGTTATTCATATAGGTCCTAATGGAAAATGGATACCTAAATCTTTCTTGTAGGTTTGTCACCAAACTAATGCTAAGAGTAAAATGGAATAGGATCTTGATAATGGATGCTCAAGCTATTTAACTTGAAATCTAACTTACTTATCAAGCTCTCTAGCTAAAATGTCAAAAATAAAAAAATTATTTAAATCAAAATATTTGAAAGTTAATGATTTATGTTTCTATTATAGAACTTAATTATTAATTAATGAGAAATATTTATGTTGAACTTTATGAAAATGAGAAATTATTGATGATATATTAGTTTCTATAATTTGAAAAGTATTTTATATAAAATAACCCTCTTAACTCCCAAAGATATTTATCCAAACAAAACCCTTTTTATATGAGTCCAAAGTTTTTAATCATAGTTATAACTAAAGATCCTTCTAAATAAACCATCATCTTTTAAAGTATGTTTATGATTGATTTAAATGTTATATTAGATGTACTTGAAATATGTTGCATGATTGAATGTTAGATCATTCTTGAATTTAGACTTGTAATGGTTAAATGAGTGTACATTGTCTTGAGATAAAATTGAATGAAATGATTTAAATGTTATGATAGTTGTATGGGTTGTATGATCAAATGATTATTGTTAAATGATTGAATTTAAGCATAGAACAATATAGAAAAGAGAAAGAAAAATCATGCATCATTTTCTAATATTTTTAAAAAATTAAAAATATTTTTGAAATGAGAATGAAATGAGTATGGTAACTCATTTCACTAAGTCTAAAGAATTAGACTCACTTAAGAAAGAAAAATCATTGGAATTAAAATAAATCAAAGCTCTTAAAAATATTTTATTTGAATGATCTTGATGAAACTTAGTTTTTGATTTTAAATGACATTACATTCTTGAAATAAATTTCATAACTTAAAACAAATAAAAATAAGGATAATTATTCTTAAAAATATTTATATCCTATCAATCTTCAACAAGAAATAAAATAATACTATTATTGTTGAATCTCTTATAAAATGAATTAGAAAACTTTAGCTATTTTCTTTTGAAAAATAATCTATGTTGCCTTCATTGAAATTTTTTGAAAAGTGATTTTTGATGATGATTTTGGATATATTTTATTTCGATTTTGATGATTTGATAACTTAAATCATAACTTTGAAATCTTGAAAATTATAATATGAGGTCCCAAGATCGTTTACTAATATTCTTTCCCTTTATTAAAGAGAAGTTTATCTTTTTAAAACTATAACATGAATCTTTTAATAAATAATGATCTTGATGATTTAAAATCACATATAAATTGAGATCATGTATTTCCATATCTCATTTTACGAAGTTATTATATTTTAACTATTACTTTGACAATAACTAAGGGAGAGATAAAAGTGATATTTTGCAATAATGAAATTAAATACTTTGATTATGAAAAACCTTCATTGGATGAGGAGAGATTTGCTAAAAAAAATTAAGAATCTTAAATACATGAGATTTGTATGATTGGATTTCTATTTTACTTGAAATTTTGAATACATAAGATTTCTTGATTACTTATGTTGTAATTCACAAACAATAAAGAGGGACAAATTTATTAATTTAAATAATGTCTTTTGTTACTTAAAAATTTGATTTTATGATATGATCTTCTTGTACTTTTGGGCGTAATTTGAATATAGATGTTAAATATTAGGATCAATTGGCACTAAGAGGGAGGGGTGAATTAGTGCAAGTGGAAAATTATTTTTTAACGAAAACTTTTTGTTTAAGAAAAAATAAATTAGAAAAATTTCTTGAACTTAAAGGAGAATAAGTAAATGATTTAAAAGCACAATTGAAAGATGATACTCTTTCTTTTCTAATTAAAAACAATTGAAAGTAGAGAATAAGCCAAATAGAGAGCACTTATGATTTTATAGTGGTTCGGCACTAATCTGGGCCTACGTCCACTTCCGAGTCCTCTTCGTTGAGGCCCACTGTTATCCACTTCTGATCTTCATTAGGTGAAGACCAAACCCTTACAAACTTGAGCTTATAATGAAAATTCTTTATAAGAATTTTACAACTCTTAGCTCACTCCCTTCCCCTTTTCTTTTTCTTACAATTATCACACATAAATTTTTTCACAGAATTTCTATCCCAAAACCCCCAATTGGCTTCAGAATTTGGAACCAAAATTTAAACATATCTGAAAAAATCCCCTAGCTGCCAGCCTGGGCGGTACAACCCTCGGCATCCGCTTGAAAACCTGGGTGGACCGTCGCTCACTAACGGTACAACCGTAAGAATTTTTGAAAAAGTGGTTCCCTCCACTTTTCGAATTCTGACTTGTACCTCCTATTGATCAATTCTCAAGTCGACCAATTGAGTTTGACATGAACTTAATCTAATCTCAAATGTGGACCGGTTGCCTCACATTGAGTTGATTTAGATTCTTTCTAAATCAAACCCAATTAGGACTTAAGTTTAACTACGACTCACTTGATTACAACTATAATAACCATCAAGCTAAACAATGACTAACTCCCACTAATGTAGCAGCCTCCGGCATTCTTGTGGTGAGCTTTATAGTCTTCCTTCGGCAATCTCCTGGCATGTCCCCAGCGAGCTTCCCGATTCCTTCGACAAACTCCTAGCAAACTCCCTACGAGCTCCCATTGCATCGTTCGAACCTTGGCCCGATACCTAAACTTGATCTTGGTCCATCATCTACTTGTGACTCCTTTTCTCTATAATAGTTAAACCTTAACGATGCTAACTATAACTTAATTAATTACAATCAATATAGCCAACAAATCCACTTAAAGACCATCCTAACTCCCGACAAGCTTTTTAGGTTGCCCCGACAATATTCCGATAAGTCTCGGTCTTTTTCCGACGAACTCCCTTGCATCATCCTGGCAAACTCTCGATACCCTCAGCGAGCTCCCGATGCACTTCAGGCGAGTTCCCAACCGCATTGTTCTCACTCTAGCCCGATGCCTGGACTTGACTTAAGTTAAACCTTTTATTGTAATTATCTCTCTGTCGTAGTTAATCTTACATCAATCAACTCTAACAACCTTGTTAAATCAATAATCCATCAATTAATTTCATCATCAAAATTTGAGATTCAACAATCTACCCCTTTTTTATGATAACAATCAATTGATGACAGGAGTTAAACCTTACTCCCCTTACATCCATGCCATGAACTCAAATAAGGTAAATTTCAATTCAAGAGAACCAGATACCCTTGAATTCAAGTAACAAATCATTCACTTATCAAATTTTGAAATGATATGAATTTCAATATCAAATCGTCAATGATATAACATTAATTTCAACCAATAATGAATCATTAAATTTTTAAAAAATATAACATAAATTTTAAAATTATGCATTAATTATATATTAAGTTGAAATTCTCTTCCTTAAGTCATCAATTATTTTTCCCCCTTTGTTTATCAGTAAAAATAGGAGAAATATCTATTTTTTATTCTACATGTGTCATCAATTTGTTATTTCTTCCCCTTGTTATCAATAAAAAGGTGAAATGTTAGAGTAAATTATTTCAAGGCATATATGTCTTTGCTCCCCCTTTATAATAAGATAGGATATGAGCCATAAAAAATTTTCTTCCTCATATGAAAAAGAAAGAAGGAAAACAAGGGAGGAGTTTGTAAAACATTAGTAAGAAGACATCTCAATCTTATAGAAATAAATTTTGAAAAGGATATTTCCAAGGTGAGCTCAAATATCCAAGAAATCTAGGAAGATTTTAAAAGCTATTCATATATTTAAAATCATCTCATATAAATTTCAATCAAACATAGCAAATAAATCTGAAAAATAACAAATCATCATCTTTATAGAAATTGTCTTCCCGTTTGTAAATAAGAAGGTAGAAATAAGAAAGGAAAATGAAAAAATATGATTTCACAAAAGCACTCAACTACATATATGTAAATTCTGAAATCGAAGAAAAATCAAGAGCTACCCAAGCAATTTAATTCATTTTATTCAAATTTTAAGAAAGATAGTAAATCAAGCAAATCATGTATTTTCATAGTTTAGCATTCCTAGCTCTCTTCTAATAAAATCAAATTACTTTTTATTTAATAGTTTTGTAAAAATATCCGCTATTGAAGTTAGTGTCAATAAATTTTAATGAAATGTCTTGACTATTCACATGGTCCCTAATAAAATGATGTCTAATGTTAATGTGCTTAATTCTTCAGTGCTGAATGAGATTTTTGGTCAAGCATATGGTTCTTGTATTATCACATTTAATAGGAATATTTTTAATTGAATTACATAATCTTCTAAGGTGTTTCCAATCCAAATAACTTAGGCACAACATGCACTAGCTGCAATATATTTAGCTTCAGTAGTAGAAAAAGTAATCGAAGTTTATCTTTTGGAAGACCAAGAAATAAGTGCATGGTCTAAAAATTGACATGTTTCAGTAGCACTTTTTCTATCTATCCTACATCCTCCAAAATTGACATCCGCATAAGCAATTAAATCAATATTTTTACATTTTGGATATTATAATCCTAAGTTAGAAGTTCTTTTTAAATATCTAAATATTCTTTTAATTACTTTAAGGTGAGAAAGATAAAGACTAGATTGAAATCTTGCACACAATCCAAAACTAAACCTAATATACAATCTAGTAGTAGTAAAGTACAATAAACTCCCTATCGTTCCTCTACAAGTTTTCTGATCAAAATTTTCTCTTTTGTTATATAAGACTAACTTTATAGATGTGCTCATAGGAGTATTTATGACCTTAGCATTTTTCATACCAAATCATTTTAACAAGTCTAAAGTATACTTAGTTTAACTAATATAAATATCAACATTCAATTATTTTATTTATAATCTTAAGAAAAATATTAACTCACTCATTAAATCCATTTCAAATTCTTGGCTCATACTCTTGGCAAAAGATTCATATAAGGATTCATTTTTCAAACCAAAAATGATATCATCAACATAAATTTGAATAAGAAAAAAATTATTTTTAAAATACTTCAAAAATAATATGGTATCAATCTTATCTTTCAAAAAATTATTTTAAAAAAATTAAGTCTTTCATACCAAACCTGAGGGGCTTGTTTTAATTCATAAAGAGCTTTAAAACGTTTGAAAATATAATTAGGAAGAAGACTATTTTCAACCCAGGGGGTTGTTCAATATATACTTCTTCGAAAATAAAGTCATTAAGTAAAGAACTTTTAACATCCATTTAAAACAACTTAAAATTTTTAAAAGATGCAAAAGCAAGGAGCATCCTTATGGCTTCAAGTTTAGCCACAAGAGTGAAGGTTTCTTCATAATCAATTCCTTCTTCTTAGTTGAATCCCTTAGCCACTAATCTAGCTTTGTTTCTAACCATGATACCATTTTCATCTTACTTGTTTCTAAATACCCATTTAGTACCAATCACTAAATGGTTATTAGGTCTACGAACAAGCTCATGTATTTTATTTCTCTCAAATTGATTAAGTTATTCATGCATTACATTAACCCAAGAATCATCTCTTAGGGCCTCATAAATGCACTTTGATTCGATTCGAAAGAGAAATGCACCATTTACACAAAAATTCTTAAAAGAAGATAAAATTTGAACTCTTTTTGATATATCTCCTATTATAAGCTCCTTAGGAAGATCATTCATATACTTTCATTCCTTGGGTAAGGATTTAGAAGTATATTCATCTAAGTTGCTTTTAGGAGTATTGTCATTTAAATTCAAAGTACTAAGATCAAATTTATCATCAAAATTAATTTTCTTAAATTCGAAAAACTCATTAAACACAACATGAATAGATTCTTAAATTACTAAACTTTTTTTATTAAAAATAAGATAGGATTTTGAAATCAAGGAATAACCAAGAAAAATGCCCTCATCAAATTTTGCATTAAATTTTCCTAAGATATTTTTTTATTTAAAATAAAATATTTACAACCAAAAAATTTAAAATATAAAATGTTGGGTTTCTTACTATTCCATAATTCATATGGAGTTTTGGAAAGTAATGGTCTTACAAGAACCCTATAAAACAAAACACATCGTGTTAACGACTTCGGCCCAAAAATATTTAGGTAAGTTATGTTCATTTAACATAATTCTAGTCATTTCTTATAAACTCATATTTTTTTCTTTCTACTACTCCATTTTGTTGTAGATTTCATGGAGGAGAGAAATTATGGATTTACCCATTTGATTCACAAAAATTTTAAAATTTATTATTTTAAAATTCACCACCATGATCACTACATATTGATGAAATCATAAATCATTTTTTATTTTAAATAATTTTATAAAATTTTATAAAATATTTAAATGTATCATTTTGTGTGCCAAGAAATAAGTCCAAGTATATCTATTATAGTCATCTACTATAACGAATGGATATTTGCTTCCACCTAAACTTGTAATATCAATTGGTCTAAATAAATCTATATGGATCAATTGAAGTGGCCTAGAGGTGCTAATTTAACTTTTTAGCCTGAAGCTACTCTTTATTTGTTTTTCTAATTGACAAGTATCACATATTTTATCTTTGATAAATTTTAGGCTAGGTAATCCTCTTACTAAGTCTTTAATTGAAATTTGGTTTAGAAGTTTCATGCTAGCATGACATAGTCTTATGTGCGAAATCCAAGCATCATCATTCAAGGCCGAAAAGCAAGTTTCATCACATATTGTTGTTTCTTAATGCAATCAAAGATTTGCTTTTGTGTGGCAATTCAATGATACATGCATTAGGTTGAAATTTAATAATATAATTTTTATCACATAATTGGCTAATGCTAAGCAAATTATGTTTCAAGCCTTCAACCAATAACACATCTTCAATCAAAAGGTTTTGATGTGTTACCTATAATTCTTTTCCCAATGATTTTTCCTTTGTTGTTATCTCCGAAGATGATAACTCTTTCACTTAAGCTAGTGAGCTTAGAAAAATAAGTTGGATCTCCGGTCATGTGCCTTAAGCATCCATTATCAAGATACCATTTGGTGCTCCTAGCCTTAGTTTGGAGACAAACCTACAAAAAAGATATTTTTGGTTTAGGTACGTATTTTATATTTGGTCCTTCATAAAGAACTTTATTTTTTTTCTGATTATTTTTTATTGTATAAAGTTCCCTTGGGAACCTAAACTAGTTGATGGGGATCATATTTTCTAAATAGGCATTTGTTTGCCTTATATCCTAATTTTTCACAAAAATTATACTTGATTCTTGGTGGTACATTTAAGGTTGGTCCTTTAACAAACATGGTCTGCTTTTGTTGGAAGTTACTAACAAAACTTATACCATTTCTTCTATTAATATGATCCTTATTCGCAAGGATCATATTTAGGGATATGTTTCCAATTTCAAAATTTTCTAATATTGTCTTAAGCATGATATTCTCTTCTTTAATATTATCTAGAATATCACATTTAGAACATGGTTTATGTGATACTAATGAATCATGCATTTTGTCAAGTCTACTAACTAATAATTTATTTTTTAAGCAACTTAAAAGATTTACTAATTTTTCTAAACTCATCAAATAATTCATGGAATATATTTAATAACTCTAAAAAAGAAATGCTTAATGAATCACTAACCTCATCTTGTATCACCAATAGAGCATAGTTAGCAACTTCTTCTTTAGATTGGTCTTGTTTATCGGATGAGCTTGAGTTATTCCAAGTTATCGAAAGTACTTTCTTCTTATGTGGTGCCTTAATTGAGGACATTCATTTTTTAAATGTCCTGATTTTTTGCATTTATAGCATATGACATTGTCCTTCTTCGGTTCATTTTTGTTTTTATGGTTTTTGTTCTTTTTTATAAAAATTTTAAATTTTCTAGATAATAGTGTAATATCATGGTTCTCATCACTCGAGGTTTCACTTGAGGAGGCATTTGTCATTCAAAGTGCTACATCATTCTTGTTCTTTTGAAGGAGTTCATCAAGCTCTTCATGAGCTTTACAATTTAATTCATATGTCATTAACGATCCAATAAGTTCTTTAAAAGGTAAGTTATTTAAATATTTGATCTCTTGTATAGTGATTACTTTAAGATCCTAATTTTTAGGAAGAGATCTTAAAATTTTACTAACAAGTTCAAAATTAGAAAAATATTTTTCAAGAGCTTTAAATCTATCAATGACATCCGTGAAATGGGTGTACATGTCTTCAATAGACTCACTTGGTTTCATTCTAAATAATTAATAACTATGAACTAAAATATTAATCTTATATTCTTTAACTCTACTAGTGTCTTCGTTTGTGATTTATAGTGTATGCTAAATATATTTATAAATGGAAACATGATTAAATTCGTTATTATCAAGAGCACAACATAAGACATTCATAGCCTTTGCATTCAATGAAAAAATTTTTCTTTCCAAATTATTTATTTTGTTCATTGGTTTGAAAGATTTTTCAAAGTCATTCTCTACAATGTGCAATAAATCAAGATCCATGAAAATAAAAAAAATATGCATTCTATTTTTTCAATAAGTGTAATACATCTTATTGAATATGGAAGGACGTGAAATAGAATGTCCCTTATTTATGCCAAATAAAGTCATTTACTCAAGTGAGTGTTAAGCCAATGAGTAAAACTTTTCTCTGATACCAATTGTTAGGATCAATTGGCAATAAGAGGGGGGGGGGGGAGGGGCGAATTAGTGCTAGTGTAAAATCATGTTTTAACAAAAAAAATTATTTAAGAAAAAATAAAATCAGAAGCGTTTCTTGAACTTGAAGGAGAATAAGTAAATGATTTAAAATCATAATCGAAAGATGATACTCTTGTTTTTCTAATTAAGAATAATTGAAAGTAGAGAATAAGCTAAATAAAGAATACTTTCGATTTTATAGTGATTCAGTACTAATATTGACCTACGTCTACTTCCGAGTCCTCTTCGTTGAGGCCCACCGATGTCCACTACCGATCTTCTTTGGGTGAAGACCAAACTCTTACAAAGTTGAGCTTATAAGGGAGACTCTTTACAAGAATTTTACAACTCTTGGCTCACTCTTTTTTCTTTTCTTTTTCTTACAATTGGCACATATAAATTTTTTCACGGAATTTCTACCCCAAAATTATTGTATGAAATGCAAGAAAACTTGGGGTATTTATAGGCCCTAATTGGCTTCAGAATTTGGAGCCAAAATTTAAATATATCTGGAAAATCTAGGTACAAGCAGTACAACCGCCAGCGCTGGTACTGCCACCACCGAAAGCACCTTGAAAACAAGGTACAGGCGGAACAACCGCTGCTCATTGGTGGTAGAACCGTAAAATTTTTAGAAAAGTGGTTCCCTCCACTTTTCAAATTCTGACTTGTACCTCCTGTTGGCTAATTCTCAAGTGAAGTAATTGAGCTCGACCGGAGCTCAATCCAATCTTAAATATGGATCTGGTTGCCTTATATTGAGTTGATTTTGATTACTTCTAAATCAAATCCAATTAGAACTCAAGTATAACTACAACTCACTTGATTACAATCATAAAACCTATCAAGCTAAATAATGTCCTAATTCTCGTCAATCCGACAGCCTTCAGTATTCTTGTGGCGAGTCTTATAGTCTTCCTCTGTTGATCTCCCAACGTGTTACCAGCGAGCTTCTCAATTCCTTCGATGAACTCCTAGCGAACTCCCAACGAGCTCCCACTACATCATCCGAACCTTAACTCGATGCCCAAACCTGATCATGGTCCATCATCTGGTTGTAACTTATTTTCTCTGTCATAGTTAAATCTTAATAATACTAACTATGACTTAATTAATTACAATCAACATAGCTAATAAATCTACTTCAAGACCTTCCCAGCACCCGGTAAGCTTTTTGGCTTCCCCCAATAATCTTCCGGTGAGTCTCGATCTTCTTTCATCGAACTCCCTTGCACCGTCCTGGCAAACTCCGATACCTTCGGCAAGCTCTCGACGCACTCCAGGTAAGTTTCCAACCGCATCGTCCTCACTTCGGCCCGATGCCTAGACTTAATTTTGGTCAAACCTCTAATTGTAATTATCTCTTTGTCATAGTTAATCCTACATCAATCAACTCTAATAACATTGTTAGATCAATAACCCATCAATTGATTTCATCATCAAAATTTGAGATTCAACATTAAGAAAAAATTATGTCATCATATTTTCTTCTTGACAATGACCAAAAAGGAAAATAAAAGTTTCAATATGATTAGAAGAAAATTGGATATGATGAATCTTATAACATTTTATGAGGAACAATTGTTTAGAAGAAAATTAGAATGATTTACAATTTAAGCTTGATTTAATATCATTTTTTTTTTGAATTCTTGACCTTTACAAATTAAGTTTCTTATTAAAATTTATATGAGATGATCTTCAAAATGCATGATTTACTTAATTTGCTACTTTTACTTGAAATTATATAAGATGAATTTAAATGCATGAGTAGCTCTTAGCTCTTCTTGGATTTCTCAAATATTTGACCTCACATTTTAAAAAGGATTTACCTTGATATTGACATTTAAAGTTCTTTTTGGAACAATATTTTATCCTTTCTCAAAGAACATTTTAATTCATGATGAATATCTATCAAAGAAAAATATGTGACATGAACTTTTATGATACTTGATATAAGCTCATAATTGTTATGATGTTTTTAACTCTCCTACATTGTTTCTACTTTATTATGTACAAAAGGGAGAAATTTTCATGAGAAAATTATGTTTTTATCCTATTTTACTAAGGGAGAGCAATACAAAATTTATTTTATAAAAATATGAAAATTTTGACACATGATGACCTTATGTATCATAAAGTTACTTGCTTATTATTTTACCTTTTTTTGATAATGATAAAGGGGGAGAAATAACAAATTGATGACATAAAAAATGATACATACATGTCAAAGGAAAAAAAAATTTATGATAAAATTATTACTCATATCCTATTTTACTAAGGGGGAACAATGACACATATGCCTTGAAATCATTTGCTCTTACATTTAATCGACGACAAGGGGGGAGAAATGGATATTGATGACACATGTAAGAAAATTTTCAACATAGGCATTTCTCTTTGTTTGTTGATAAACAAAGGAGGGAAATAATTAATAACTTAAGAGAATTTCAACTTAGTGTATGATTAATCCATAATATTTTGAAAGAAGAAAATTTTGCATGAAATTCTTACAATTAATATGTGATAATTCATAATTGGTTGAAATAAATATCATGTATCATGTATGATTTGATGATTTTAAAATTCATGTTATATCATTTGATAATTAAATGATTTGTTACTTGAATTCAAGGGTATGTGGTGCTCTTGAATTTAAATTATCTTTATTTGAATCATGACATGGATTTAGGGGGATAAGGTTTAACTCCCATCATCAATTAACTATCGTCATCAAAAAGAGAGAGATTGTTGAATCTTGGATTTTGATGATGAGATCAATTGATGAGTTATTGATCAACCAAGATTGTTAGAGTTGATTGATGTAGGAGTAACTAGGATAGATAAAAAGTTATAATTAGATGTTGGGCTAGAGTCAAGTCCAGGGTAACAGGCTGGGGTTCAGATGATGCAGTGGGAACTCACCGAGAAACTCGCTGGAAGCTTGTCGAAGGTATCGGAAGCTTGCCGGAAGTTCGTCGGGAGTTCGCCAAAGGGATCGGAGGCTTACCGGGAGTTTGCCAAAATCTTATCGAAGGTATCAGAAGCTTGTTGGGAGTTCACCAGAGCTTACCGAAGGTGATCAGGAGATTGCCAGGATGGAGTCAGGAGTTCATCGAAAGAAGACAACAGACTCACCGAAAGATCATCAGGGGTTACCGAAAAGCTTATCAGGAGTTATAAGAGTCTTGTTGGACTTGATAGTTACATTGATTGTAATTAATTAGTCATATTTAGCATTATTATGTTTGAGTCCAACTTAAGTTAAGTTTAGAAGGAATCAAAACTAACTCAAGTAAGGCAAACCAGGTCCACTATGGAGAGTGGATTGAGCTCATGTCGAGCTCAATTGGTTGACCAGAAAATTGGTTATATGAGGTATAAGCCAGGATTGGAAAACTGAAAGGAATCACTTTTTCAAAAATCTTAGCGATTGTACTACCGTTGAGCGACGGTTATACCATCACCGCCCAGGAACCCGGGCAACACGATTTGGTTGTACCTCACCGCCCAAGAATTCTGGCAGTAGGCGAGCTAGTAATTGAACCGTCTATACCTTGTTTTCAGGGTAACTTTCGATAATTGTATCATTGGCGTTGGCAGTTGTACTGCTCATACTCAGATTCTTCGAATACATTTAAATTTTGGCTCCAAATCTTAAAGTCAATTGAGGCCTATAAATATCCCAAGTTTTCTAGTATTTTAAATAATAATTTTAGGCTAGAAATTCTGTGAAAAACTGTGTGCAAGATTTGTAAGAAAAGGAAAAGGGGTAAGGGAGAGAAGAAAGTCTTGTAATACTTATAGATCTCCCTTGTAAAACTGTAATGTTCATCTTCTAAGCCTAGTAAAATGAGAGAGGAAGTTGTAAGAGTTTGATCTTCACCCAAAGAAGGTTGATAGTAGATGTCGGTAGGCCTCGAGGAAGAGAACTCAAGAGTGGACTGTCATGGACTTAGCTGGTTTTGCCTAAGTCGTGTGGCACCCTTGTATGTCTGTCTATAAAGGTCAGCCTCCCCAAAACCTCCTATGGTCCCTTAGGACCTACAAAAGAGAAAATAGGTTAGAGGAAGCATTTCTCATGGGATCCACAAGCAACCACTTTAGAAAACACTTTATATAGCCAATAGAAATTATAACTATAGACTTTACAAGCTTTAAACTTCTACAAATAAAGAATTAAGATCCATTATAGACCGAAGTCCCCACAAGTATGCACATGATACGACTCTCATTTAAAAGTTGAATCCGACCATAAAAGCTAACCAAACTAGAGCTGTCAAGCCTACTGCAAGCCCGCTACTTATTGTATAAAGTATGTACAAAAATTGAACATAGACAAACATGAACATTACGTCAAATACCTTGTTTATATTTTTATCCGTGACATTCTCCCCCACTTATTCCTTCGATGTCCTCGTCGAAGCCGCTACAGACACTGCATCTCCTCACCTTTTGCTGAATCTTTCATCTTCTGCTCTAGCTGCAATATGCCTCTTTGCTCCCAATTGCTCTTCACCGCTATTGTTGAATAGTCGAACTCTAATCTACCACGCTGCTTTAATTCACAATGGCTGACTCTGGTATGGGGTCGGTTGAGTTATGTTGATCATTGTTGATTCCTATGGATCCTCTTGATAAAGGAAACGACCTTCCTTATTTTGTGCTAGTAACAAAAACGTCACATGCTGCTTAAATTGGGCGAATGCTTGTTGGAGCTTTAACGAGCATCGCCTTGCAAACTTTGAAGTTTTTGAGGTCCTTCACAAAATTTACCCATCAATTCTTCTATAACTTAGTTGTCACTTTCAAGTCAGTTCGTATCACTTCCACTTTTGAATGACCTTCTATTGGGAAATGAAAAGGACAATCTACTCTCAATAGCACTGATCATCATTGGTGAGGATTTGACAACTCATCTTCTATTAGATTTCTTTGAAGGGTCTTGAAACTTAGGCAGAGCTCCTCTGTTGGATAAATAAGAGAACTGGAGTACTCTATTTCACCCATTCTCTTTAAGTTGAGAAGTTAAAAGTTACTTGATTTCACCCGCCTCCTCAAGATAAGAGAACTGGGGTACTCAGTTTCACTTATTCTCTTGAGTTGAGAAGGTAAAAATTACTTGATTTCATCCACCTCCTTGAGGTTATACTTCATGCATTGAGTTGGCTACTAGATTTTGCCCGCCCCTTGCTAACACTTCCAAAGCACCCGAAGTGTTTGTATTCCTTGCTTTGAGTTAGCTACTATGATTCAACTTCTCTCTGCCATCAAACTTCTGGAATCCAAGAAGTTTTGTCCGAAAAAAGTAAAATTTCATCTCCCAACTTAGAGTAAGTCTTTGATAGTTTTGGTCGCCTTTGGGATTGTACTGTCTTCTCTATCATCTTTGTCACATACTCCTCTGAATAGAAAATGTACAACACCACATACTACCTACTTCATTCCTTAGTCGAGCACACTTGCATTAACTCGAAGTCTCCTATTTTTGACTATCTTAATAAAAAGCCTATTGACACTGGTCCTATGTAGATCATTGGCCTTTGCCCTTTTGCTTTGTCATAGTACTTGGAATTTGCCTTTGTATTCTCTACCTCCTCAGTCCCTTTCACGACCAACGCTCTCTCTCTATAAGAACAAGGGATTGATAACTCCACGAAAGTCCCACCTCTATGGTACCATGGTGATGTCAAGCCCATGGCCCTACTATCTGTTGTCTTGTATCTGTGTCCCTTTTTTCCTGATCGATAGATCTGCCTCTGCGATACTGTGGCACTCCTCCGAGTCCACCTTCTTTCTAACCGACGCTTTACTTTTGGGTAGCTAAGCCCCTTTAGACTCATCCTCGCTTCCTTGACCCTTTCAACCACATGCTTTAACACCCCTATGTTTTATGAACAGTTTTCCTTAGTCAATGGAGAGACAAATTACATTCTTATGCATGACCTCCACCATCTTGTTGTAGGGCTCATAAAAATTTTGTTCTCCTTAGCTACCTTAGTAGCAATGTTCGCTTACTCGATCTTGTTCTCTGACTTACCGGGCTCCCTTAAGTGAATGTGAGTACTAAAGCAGTCCAACTCTCTAGCCGCTTCGATCATACCTCTGTATGATCAAGTCTCCCCGATGGAACTCACTGATACTTGTACTCAAAATTCTCCCTCGGTGGTACTCAAAAGTCTCCCATATATTGATGGCCAAGGCTTTTATCCGATGCAAAATTCGATGGGCATACATGAAAAACCTGTTACTTTAATTCTATGGCATTCACTCCTTGAATTCATAGCCCTTCTTATTGTTATGTTGTTCACCAAAATGGAGCTCCCAATAGCTTCTGAACATACCTCTACATGATCGCATCCCTCACGGAATGTCTCCACATGTGTTGTATTGCAATGAACTATTCCATCACAATCCCCTGCACCATGTTGCCTTCTGGTGACATCTTCATTGCATTCAGATTCTTATATGATGAACTCATACTACGATCTCTCCATGTGTGGCCTCTGCCAGCATATCGTAGGGCCTCCGCCACCTCCGATCGTGTTCGTTCCTTTAGTAATTCACCTTCGCCCACCAATTCTCGGTTGACCCTTGGACGAAGCATCGCTTTATGCTAGTTCATCACCTAATAGCTCTCGAAGTCCTCAAACTTCACTAAAATTGGTGCAATATTGTTTGGATCCTAGGCATCCATCCTCCACCAGCACAATCTCTACTGTGCACCACTTTCTTCATGATAACTCGAATGGTAGTACAATGGCATATTCTTTAAGAGTACCCGCCTCTACATCCTCTTGCCTTGTGCTAAGACCTTCTGATCCCAACTTCGCCTCTACAAGTTGAATCACCTTAGTTCCTCTGTCAAATGCTTCTTTGAGATAGGTGTATGTGCCTCGGAGCTCCTTTCGTCTTTGACATCATGCAAAATGAGTCCGCCCCATCAGAATGAAGAACCCATGGAATGACATAATCCTACTCTTATCTCTATAAGAGTTCATATCCTTAACTTATGTCCAAGGAAAGCTCTGTGCCTCTGTTCCATGTTCCCTCTTCTACGATGACTCTATTCATATGACTTGGATACTTCACCAAGTTCCATCTAAGTTGCTTCGTTTCTCGATTTACATTGAGTTGATGGTGGCCCTCATGCCTACCATTTAATGGGTCAGCCCTCCATTGAATTTGATTTTCACATCGACTCTAATTGTGCCTTTATATGATGTTATCATTGTTGCTCCCACACTTGATCTCGCAATGCATCCACCAATGCATTACTTCATTCGAGATCATATAACGACTCCTTGCTGCTCGTTCGATCTATTGAGATTTGTAGAGATATTATCTTGAGGTACTCTTCCTCAACATGCGTGGTCCACTACACATGATTCTCCTTTTATAGAACCAGGATCTATCCCTCCTAGATATATCCCTCTGGAAGTTTCAGAGACCACCATCCCCTTGAACTACTCTGTCTTACTGAATAATCTATGCTTTGTTCTGCCCCCACAAATACGCTTACTAGATTGTAACTCTTCGCCATTATAGGTCCCGCTGCTTCCTTCAAGGCCTAGCAACATGATGAACTTATTGTACACTTCAGTCTCCTATGGACATATCTTTTCCATGTCAAAGAGAAAGTTTCAATGCTCCATGGCGCCAAGTTCCGATCACTTTGGGATAACTACGAACACTCTAGCATCCGTATACAAGCTCTTGCATACGTATCGAGTTCTTCGAGTTAGCAATTCCCCTCACCTCTATGAATTTTACATAACTCTTTGGGTCGTTGAGCAATACATTCCACTTTGAACGGTCTCAACTTTTACTAAGCACCCCGCTTACCTTGAGCACCATCAAATTTGGTTACCAACATCGAGCCGTAGCTTGAACTCAGCCATCCCAACCTTTGTATGGTACATATTCTTTCTAGCTTGCTTGTCCTCGTGATGCCTCTCACGCAACGGGTTAGCCATTTCTCTGAATGTCAATCAATGATGCCCACTCCTCTGAGTGACTCCTTTTCCTTATATCTCCATGTATGTTTCTCTCAAACGATTGCACGTGCTGGGTGCCCTCCATGCAACCCAGCTAGGTCCCCTACATTTGCATAACAAGTGTTTTTGTGTGTGCTTGTCCCACTCTGATACCAAAATGTCATGGACTTAGCTAGTTTTGCCTAAGTTGTGCGGCACGTTTGTGTGTCTATCCATAAAGGTCAGCCTCCTCAAAACCTCCTAAGGTCCCTCAGGACCTACAACAGAAACAGGTTAGAGAAAGCATTTCCCAAAAGATCTACAAGCAACCACTTTAGAAAATAATTTATGTAGCCAATACAAATTACAACCATGGACTTTACAAGCTCTGAATGGTTGCACACAAAAGATTTTAAGGTCTATTATAGACCAAAGTCCTCACAAGTGTCCACATGACATGACTCTCATTTACAAGTCGAATCCGGTCATAAAAGCTAACTAAACTAAGACTGTCAAACTTACTACAAGCCCGCTACTTGTTGTATAAAGCATGTATAAAAACTGAAGGACATGGAGAAACATGAGTATTACGTCGAACACCTTGTTTATATTTTTGTCTGTGACAGGACATAGGCCAGGTTGAGGCTAAACAACTATAACCGTGAGTGTGTTTTAATTGCTTTTATTTTACTTTTGATTGTTCTTAAATACTTAATAGTTAGATACAAAGTTTCGATCTCTCAACATTTTCAAATCGGCTCTTAATCGATTTTTTAAGAGAAGCTTCTGTTGTTCCTTCTTCACTTTCCAAAAGCAAACGTTTTTTAAATGAGCGTGATTAATCTTACACGAAAGCAAAGGTTTTGATTATATATATTCTTATACGAAGCTTTCCTTTAGCATGATTATAACTTAGCTTTGTTCAATAAGCTTATTGCTCACGAAATGCTTATGATTTCTATTTTTTACTCTAGTGATTTTACACTTACATTAATTTACCCCACCGGCCCCAAAACCACCCCCCCCCCCCACTCGGCTCTTTTAGTGCTAATTGATTAATTGATCCTAACATGAAGGTCATTACACGTTTCAAAAATAAAAAATCTAATACTTTTTATTTGATCTCAAAATTTAGGTCTAAATATTTTAAATAATTTTATACTATTTATAATAATATATATTATGATAAAATAAATAACAAAAAATATAAAGACATAATCTAGTTATTATGTTTTTTAATAGAGTTACAATATTTTTGGTTTAGTAATTAAAAACACTGTACGCATTATAACTCTAGTGAAAAAAAATATAAATAAGATATATCATAACTTTATTCAAAAATACTATAATGCTGGACCAGTTTGGTCCAAACGGGATTCTGATGGGATATTTTGGTCTTTTTGCAAAGGGCAAGATCGAGGAGATCTTGGGGCTTTTTTTTTATTTTAGAAAATCTCATGTTAATAGACAACATTATACACATACAAATCGTTAGCTTCTAAATGTCTTGAGAAACTCCTTCTCCGCCCGTTGTATAGAGGTGGCGCACGCATCCACATGACTCTTCAAACGCTCGACGCCGCTTGTCACCTCACCCTTCTCGATCTTCTTCCTGACGTCCGTCATCCCTACCTTGGTGGCCTCCTCAGTCTCCTGGCGGAGCATGAACTTCACATCCCAGTTCAAGGCGTCATAGTCGTTCCTTAACTTGTGCACCATCGACCGAATGCTTTCCAGCTCGGGCAGCGAGAACCCCCCGTCGCGTATTATCTTCACCACCTCCTCCTCGTCCTCCAGTGCCTTCTTCCTCTCATCCCAGACGGAGTTGATCCACGGCTCCATCGCCTTCATCGCAGTAGCGCTGGCGGTCGCGGCGGTGATAGCCGCTGGCGCTGCCACCGACGCGGCTAGCACGACCGAGCCCACCAGCACCCCAATGAAGACCGCCGTGAAGACGAGGTTCCACACCTTCCGCCACCAGTTTGTCGACCGCAGTCTCTCCTCGATCTCTTTCTTCCTCCCGCGCAGTGCGTCCATCATATCCTTGAGCTTCTCCAGCGCAGACTGCAGCTCCTCGACGTCCAGTTGGATGAACGGGGCACCCGCCTGCAGCTCGAACTCGCTCAGCTTGCGAAGGGTTAAGCCGTAGGCGTTCTTTCCGTTGCGAGGCTTCTTCCTCTTATTGCTTCTTCTGTAGTCGCTCTTCTCCTTTTTCCTGTTCTCCTCTTCGAAGCACACCAGCGCGGCTTCGAGTGTACGAAGACCCAACAGAGCGTGGTGGAGACAGATGTCGAGGTCGGCAAGGCCGTTCCGGATGCCTGGAAGAACGGATTTGAGGAGGTCAGCGACGATCCGCGAGAGCTTCGAGTTCCTAGAAATCACAGGCTTGAGATCGAGAGCGTGGTCTTCTCGCAGGGAGCCGTGCTTGCTTGAGGTGGCGCAGCCCATTGACGTGAATCCAGTGATGAACGGCACCTCCACCCGAGACGCTGCTTTTTATAAGAAATATAGGGATAGTTTCCAGGGCGTTACGCGAGCTGTAGGGTGGGACCGCTTGGAACCCGCTTGTGATGTTTCCCGGGTATCGGTGGAGAAAATTGCTGGCCGCGGTCGATGGTAGGAAAGTGAGTCGAGAAATGATTTATTTTGGAGAAAGTGACGCTCGTCTAATCACCAAATCGAGGGGACGATTGAGATTAGATCTAATAAATCACTTTAAAAAAAAAGGGCTGATATTAACAGCAGCAGTATTAAGCCAATTCCACGGGAAACTACTGTTCCAGCTAACACAAGTAGGCGTTAGGATGACGCAAAAGTTGACCAAGGCCAACTATAAATAACGCGCAGTGGAGTTTTCCAAGCAGGTTCCAAGCTCGACCACTTGGCTAAGGAGATGCTACGCGTCGTGACATTTCCTCGCAAGATTTTATTTGGGCATTTTATGTGTGTTTAGGGTCTTGTTCATGAGCATGCAATATTTGTTTATTCTTTCAAAGAAGAAAACTATACCTTTAAGCGTCTGCTATAACGTAAACCTTGCTCCTCTTTAAAATACTCTTGCGGGACATCTATTTACTTCTCCACAAATGTGAAACAATTTTATATATTTGAAACGGATTTCGTTTCTATTTATTCAAAAGAAATAAAGAAAGCTTCGAGTTTGTTGCTTGTGATCCAATGTGTATATGTACGCTTCCATCTAATTAATCTTTTTAATGAATATAAATCTAATAATGCATGGATCCAGATTGTCACTATGAGATTTTTATGGACTATGTGAAATGAATCAATTTGGAGCATAAATTTGGTTAAAAAAAAATATATATTAGGATTGACAATAATATTTAAATTATAAGAGTTGGTGACTCTTACAGGGTAAAAATTTTTAGCACAACAATATTTTTTTATGAAAATAATAATAATAATAATAATAATAATAATAATAATAATAATAATAATAATAATAATAATAATATGATTATTTTATAAATGCCCCATGCACCACCTTTTGTCTTGATGGGGTAGGATAGAAAAAATGTTTTGAGTATCGTTGAATTTCTCTTTAGTAAATAAAAAAAATTGTTCAGAGAGGATTAACAACAATATTTTTGGGTTGAAGAACTTGTAGTTTGATTTTATATTGCAAAAGATAAAATTTATCTCTATAACAGTAACTATTTATTGAGTTCGTCTTACTATTGATCTTTGGATTAAACTTTTTATATTAATATTTTCTTTCCCATATAAATAATATTTTAAATTAATTCTTATCCCAACTTAGATATTTGAGACCATGAGAATGATCCTCTCTTTTCTACTCAATAAAAGTTGTATTCACATGGCAAATCATTCCTTGATTAGGAAAGGCCTCAATCAAAAAAGAAAAAGTTTCAAAAGTACTAAAATTTGCTTCAGGACATGTTGTAAAAAGATTAAGAGTTTTAAATTTTATCCGAAATATTTTTATATCTGAAACATATGATTATGATACATAAAATTTACTTATTATAGATTTAAGATTCAAAGTCTCATCCGACATATTTTGAAAGATATTAATTAACTTATTAAATAAAGATTTTATCATATTAACATATGATTATGAAATCAAAAATATGTGTTCATCATTTATCCTTTAAAAAAAAACTAAGTGAGATATTTGAAGTGGAGACTAACACACGGTGGTTATCCATAGAAGGACAATGGGACGTTACCATGAAATTAGCATTGACCAATAAACGTTTGGTGGAGGTGAGACGGTCAACCCAATTAAAAGAAATTTGCGGATGTTTTCCATGACTTAGCAAGGAAAGAGCAAGAGATGTTGATGCGTCTTGCTTCTCGTCATGTCCACATCTAAGTATAAATTCCAAGTGATAACAGTAGCCTAACCACTACTTATTTTAATGATTACTTATGGTGAGTATTTATTATAAATACTCAGTAAATGCACATGCCTTCCTCATGGGGGGCAAGTAAGCAAAGAAATTATACACATTATAACTATTAATAATATCACATAAACAAATAAATAATATCACATGTATTTTACACAAATTATGCATTTGCCTTTTTTTTCTTATTCATATCATATATCATACATCTTTCACATTTTTTCACAAAAATAGAATTAATTAGATAGTTAAGTGCGTACTAAACATGAGAGAACCATGTGAACAACATCTTTAGTTGACTTAAACAATATTCTATATATTTTATCAAGGTATCTAAGAATTGTTAGATTATATGATCGTATTTAATTATGTAAGATGTATTATAGATATAATTAAATCTTGATTACAGTTATTAGTAAATAAAAAATGATATCTCATAATTATTTATTCTAGATCCTTCTGACTTATAAAAAGTCAAGACCTTCTAGAATTAGATACAATATGACAAACACACAATAATTAAATACGCGGATATGCGAATACACGAGAATAAATCTTTTCTCATATTATTTTATCTCTAATTCTATCGATCATAGTTATCATATGAAGAATAAAAAAGAGAGGATAAGGTAAATCTAGTTCTATTAGTAAATCGACATTACGATAGATTTAGGATTTGTGGATCGTGTGTTAGTGGTGTGTTAGTGGATTAGATAAAAGATTTCCTAAACAGCTTAAAAGGTACACATCATAATATTTAAATTTATTATCATTTGATTTCAGATTTTTAGTATTAAAATTCTTTCACTTAATAATAATATATTATTATTTAATGTTGATAATTTATTTTATAATCATGATTTTGAGATCAAATACTTTAGATGTATTTATTACCACCTTTACTTACAAAAATGTGTTAATTAGTTTTTATTTACAATGGACAATTCGTTGATATTGATATGTTTCTTTTGTTGAGAATTGATTCATAGTAGTTACATAATTAGTTAACATATTTAGGAGTAATGGCTCATATTTAGGAGTTGTGGATGTAGTTTAGGAGTTAGTGGGGGTAGTTATTAATGATGGGTGAGATAGTTAGATAGTGGGATGAAGGAAGTGGTGCGAGGTAGTTATTATTATGTCCTATAAATAGAACCTTAGTGAATGAAGCAATAGTGAAGAATAAAGAGTGTGTGCATTTGGAGATAATCTTGTAAGTGTTCTTGTTCTTTTACCTCCTGTTTAATACTACGTCGTTTTCTTGATTGAAAGCATTTTCAGTTATTTAGATCGTAGTATTCTGTTTTATCATTTCCTTGCTCCTCCTTCCCCAACATTTGTGGTATCAGAGCCTTATTTCAATATTTCAATCTGAACTGGGCATTATGGCTTTTAATGACAATTCTATATCTCAACCCCTTATTCCAATCTTCTCGGACAAATCCTACGAATTTTCGAGTATCAAGATGAAGACTCTATTCAAGTCTCAGGATCTTTGGGACTTGATAGAGAATGGATATGCAGATCCAGATGAAGAAACCAAGCTGAGGGAGAATAGAAAGAAGGATTCAAAGGCATTGTTCTTCATTCAATAAGCTGTGCATGAGACAATCTTCTTAAGAATTGCAGCAGCGACAACCTCAAGACATAGTTGATACTTTAAAATGAATTTCAAGACTCATCGAGGGTGATTATGGTAAAACTTCAAACCCTTCGCCGTAAGTTTAAAATTTTGTTTATGAAAAGCAATGAATCAGTGCAAGATTTTCTTTCTCGAGTTACTGAAATTGTTAGTTAAATGAAATCTTATGGTGAACATCTTCATGATCAAATAATTGTTGTAAAAATTTTGAGAAGTTTAACTCCGAAATTTGATCATGTTGTTACGGCAATTGAAGAGTCAAAGGACTTATCTACTTATTCATTTGATGAACTAATGGGTTCCTTGCAAGCACATGAAGCAAGGTTGAACAGGTCACTTGAAAAAAGTGAGGAAAAAGTATTTCAGGTTAAGGGAGAGTTTTCTACTTCAAAAGAAGACAAAAAATCAACAGGAAGAGGACGTGGTAGAGGAGGATTTTGTGATAGAGGAAATGGAAGAGGAAGAGGACACTTTGATGGGCATGATGAAAGACAATAAAACTATGATCAGAAAAACTACAAGAGTATAATTCAATGTCATTATTGTAAGAAGTTTGGTCATATGAAGGCAGATTGTTGGAAAAGAGAAAAGCAAGCAAGCTATGTGGAAGAAAATATAGATAATATTAAGTTGTTTATGACTCATTCACAAGTTAATAATATCTCAGATAATATTTAGTTTTTGGATAGTGGATGTTCTAATCATATGTAAGGCATAAAATCAATATTTAGAGATATTGATGAAACTCACAAGTTGAAAGTTAAACTTGGAGATAGCAAGCAAATCCAAGTAAAAGGAAAAGGAACAATTGAGGTGAAGACAAATCAAGGGAAGGTAAAACACTTTGATAATGTTTTTTATGTTCCTAGCTTATCACATAAATTATTGAGCATTGGACAATTGATAGATATTGGATATTCAGTTATATTTGATGATGGTTCATGCACTATTAAAGATAAAAAATCTGGCTTAATTATAGCAAATATTTGCATGACGTAAAATAAGATGTTTGCAATCGATGTTTCAAATATTAAGAAACATGCCCTTGTTGCAAATCAAAAGAATGAGACAAATTTATAGCATTTGAGATATGAGCACCTTAACATTAAAGGTTTAAGGTTGTTAAATAGAAAAGAAATGATTTATGAATTACCTGAAATTAATACATAAGAATATGATGACAACTCATGCATTTTAAAGATTTAAAATCATTATGAATTTTCTTATAATGAAATTATTCCTCATCTATTGGCTTGGTTGTTAAGATATCAATTTTCTCTTTCTTTGTGATTATTAAAAAAGAATATGATAGTAATTTTTTTTACATTAATGTTCTAATTACACTCAAAAATACAAAATGATCATGTCATTAAAGATGAAAAATTAAATCTTTAAGTACCAAAAGACATGATTTAATAAATTTGCTCCTCCTTTTTTGTTTGTGAAATTCAACATAAGTAATCAAAAATTCTTATATATTTAAAATTCTAAGTTAAATAGAAATCAAATCATGCAAATCTCATGTATTTAAAATTTCTAATTTTCTTTTAAGCAAATCGCTCCACATCCAAGATTTTTTATATCAAATTTTCTTCTAACCAAATTAATACTCCCCCTTTTTTATTATCAAAAAGGATTATGATGATATATTTTTTTTATGACCATAAGTATAAAAAGATCATGTCATTAAAGATGAAAAATTAATTCTTTAAGTGCTAAATGACATGATTTAATTAAATAACTCTCATAACAAGAAATCTTATGAGATCTAAACAATCTTGATTAAAAATCTTAAATTATAATTATCAAAATCATAGATCTCATTTTTACAAGAAATCATAGAGGTTAAAAATTTTATTTTTATTAAGGATGTGACAAGTCTAGAAGCCAAGGGAATATTCACGATAAGAAAAATCTCATTTAATTTTCAGCTCATCATAATTTTGAGATGTATTAATTTGGTGATAAGTTATACTAAGAAGGAAGTCATAAATAATCATGTCATGAAGGATATTATTATCAAATCATAAATGTCAAAGGACATGATTTATTTTGACAAATCTCTTCTTAGATAAGATTTAAAGCTTTAGAAATCTTAGAAGATCAAATAAGAAAAGTATTCATTCACAAAAATATCAAATTATAAATATCAAGATCATGAATAAATTACAAAGAAGAAAAGATAGAAGATCTTGATTTATATAGTAAACTTTAAGTTGTCAAGAATATGGTTCATAAGAAGATTTTCAAGTTATTGTTCCAAATAGACAAATTATGATTTATTTATATAATTCTCTTTAAATGAACTTAATTTATATAAGAATTTTAATTTTTAATTTCTTAAGACGTTAAAATCATGATTTAAGTTATAAAACCATCAAGATCGAGAAATATCAATAAAGTTGAATAGATTCGTCAATCTCTTTCATAAAAAAATTATTTAAAAATATCTAAAATCATCATCAAAATCGCTTTTCGGGAAGTTTCAATAAAGGCAACATAGATTATTTTAAAAAAATACAGCTAAAGTTTGTTAATTCATTTATATACTAGCATGCTACTTATGCATCATCAAAATTAGTTATATATCAATAAACCATTTTTAATAAAAAGATTTGTATAATTAAAACAAAGAACATTAGGTTTCAATCATCTTGATTCAAATAATTTTTCTTTATTTTTGTCATCTTGGCTAAAGAGCTTGTTAAGTGAGTTAGATCTCAAGTCATATGGCTTGAGCATCCACTATCAAAATATCATTTTTTCTTACTCCTAGCCTTGTTAAGAGGTAACTCCAAAAGATTGAGGGTTTTGGTTTATGTACCTATTTGAGTTTGGGTCCCTCATAAAAGTTCTTCCCATTTTCTCTAATGGCTTGAGGTTGTTTATGGTTCCTTTAGGGAATCAAATTAATTTATGTGGATTATATTCTCTAAATGAATACTTATAAGTTATATGTCATAATCTACCACAAAGGTTACATCTAATTTTAAATGAAGAGTTTAAAGTGGGTCCTTTAATGAAGATAGTTGGTTTTGTTGATAATTACCTACAAAACCTATATCTTCTTTCTTATGATCATGAACTTTATTTTACAATGATCATATTTAGGGATTTATTCTCAATTTTAATTTTTTCTAAAGTTTATTTTAACATGATATTTTTCTTTTTTAACTACCTTTAATGACTCACAGTTAAAGCAAGAAATATAAGAAGTTGATACTCCATGCATGTTTTCAAATTTACAAACTAGTGATTATGCTCTTCCTTACGTAGTTTATAGGATTTGCTAATATTTTTAAATTTATTACAAAGCTCATAAAAAATATTTAATAATTTATCGAAAGTAAATGAGGCATTAAGTGGGTTACTTGCCACATTGTGGTCAGCCACGAGCGCAAAATTCTCTATTTCTCGGTTGTGCTCTTCGTCTTTGATGTATATTAGCTTCTTGCATTCACAACAAGATGTTTTATCCATTTTAATATCATTTTTATAGTTTCTACTTATTAATTTTTTTGATTTATTTGTTATAAGTTCAAGGTTTTTATCACTCGAGGTTTTACTCGAGGAGTCATCTGTTGTCCTCAGTTCTATTTCCTTCTTATTCTTTGGAAGATATAGTTCTTTTGTTCTCAATTCACAATCTTTCTTGTTTTTTGGAAGGTTTTGTTCTTGTGTTCTCAAAGTATTTTCCTTCTTGTTCTCTGAAAGGTATTCTTCAAGTTTGTTTTTATGAATTATTTCATTTAATGATTCATTTAATTTAGTTGTGCTTTCATATATGATTTTCAATGTATGTCATATATCAAAAGTAGAATCACAAGAAGAAACTCAATCAAACTCATTTTTGTTTAAAGCACAAAACAAAGCATTCAAGCTTTTGTATTTAAAGAACAAATCTTCTTTTCTAAATTATTCCATTCGTTCATTGGTTTAGAAGACTTTTAAAATTCATTCTCAACGATGTGCCATAAATCAAAATCTATAGAAATAAAAAAAGCATGTATTCTTATTTTCTAATAAGTGTAATTTATCCTATTGAACATAGGAGGGCTTGTGTTGTATTGTCCCTTATTAATGCTATAATAAGTCATTTACTCAGTTTGGTGTTAATCCAATGAGTATAACGTGGCTCTGATATCAACTATTAGGATCAATTGGTTTTGCTCAAAGTAAAACCGAGATTAGAAGTGTTTCGTTTAAGTTGAGTAAGTGAGGAATTTAAAATAAAGCCAAAAAGTGATGCTCGTGCCTTTCTTCGAACTAACTAAGATCAATTAAATTCAAATACAAATAAAAAGATAAGAGCAGAGGTGCTCACAGATTTTATAATGGTTTGGCCAAAACTTGACCTACATCTATTTTTTAGAGTCCTCCTTCATCGAGGCCCACTGGAGTCCACTAAATTATCTTCTTGCATAGGTGAAGACTAAACCTATTACACTTCTCTCCTTTTCACAAGTTCAGGAGAGAAACCTTTTACAAAAGTTTCTCACTTCCTTTAGACTCACTTTACACTTTGAAGCACTCAAGGGAAGTTCTTAAATTTTAGAACTCTTTAACATAATTTTATCCCACCTTTTCATTTACCATCCTTGCTTTTCAAAGCAAGAAAACTTGGGATATTTATAAACCCCAATTGGCTTCAGATTAAAGCCAAAATTTAAACATATTCAGAAAATCCGGGTATAGGTGGTACAATCACCAGTGCTGACAGTATTACCATCGAAAGCTGCCTTGAAAATAGGGCAACTATGGTACCACCACCAACTTGGGCGGTACAACTGCTACCCATAGGTGGTACTACTATCAAGAATCCTATAAAAGCTACTTTTCTTTGTACTTTTTGTGTACCCGAATCGTGCCTCCTATTGACCCCTTTCCATATCAACGAAATGAGCTCAACCTGAGCTTAAATCCAACCCAAAGTGGACCCAATTGCCTTACTTACGTTAATTTAAATTATTTTCAAACTTAACTCAATTAGGACTCAAAATGAAACCGATGCTAACTACGACATACTAAGACGTACAAATACAATCAATTTGACCGACATGTGAAGTGACCTACCCAACTCCTAGCGATCTTCCTGGTAACCTCCGATGAACTCCCGACGAGTCTTAGTCATCTTCTGGTGAACCCCCAGTGCATTCCGGTAAGCTTCCGATCACCTTCGATGAGCTTTCAACAAACTTCCAGCAAGCCACCGATACCTTCGGTGAGTTTCAGTGATCTTCCAATAAGTGCCCACTGCATCGTTCGAACCTGGGCCTGATGCCCAAACTTGACTCCGGCCGAACATCTGATTATATTACCTTATCGTAGTTAATCCTGCATCATTCATCTCTAACACATAGGTTAGATAATAAAACCCATTAATTGATTTCATCATCAAAATTCGAGATTCAACATTCCCAACAATGGTATCAGAGCCATGTTGCTCATGTAATAATTAGTTTTTAAACTACGTATGATGAGATTGAAACACATAGATTATTTTCTATGTAACTTGCTACGATCTTATCATGGTTTCTAGTTCTGGATAACACCTTTTCTCACTGTTGAGATATGCTATAGAGAGGCTCTTTAACATCAAAATTGTTGACATGAAAAGGGAAAAAATGGTAGCAACTGCTGCTGCCCTGTAGTATGATCGAAGGCTACTTGTAGCCTTGGCTGAGAGCATAGCTTGTTTCTCTCGACTTGGCCAAGGGCTGCCTGGCCGAGAGCAGCAAGCTATCGGCCATGGCAGAGATTTCCCATGCAACCAAGAGTCCTGGTCACATGGGGAACCATGGCGGTTAGGGTTTCCTAGTTGCCTATGGTAACCCCATGGCTAGGGACTCCTGGCTGCAAGGGGAAACACAGCAACCAAAGTTTACTAGATGCCCATGGTAGGGTGTAACCAAGGTTGTTGGCTACAAGGAGCATCTTGGGGACTAGGGTTTCCTGGTTGCCCTGTGGCTAGGGACTCCTGGCCGTAGGGGTGCCCCTAGTGACTAGGGTTTCCTAGTCGCATAAGGGGTCTCTTTCCTACTATATGGGGCACTCTATGGTAGGGCATCCCAAAAATTTTAGAAAAATAATTAGTTAAATAATTTAATTAATTATCATTTGTCTAGTAGTCATACATGATGATATGCACATATGATGTATGATATGGATGGATGATCTTGGGCTATGTGATGTGATATGTGTATATATGATTATTATTATTATTATTGTGGTCTACGGGTCTCTGTTTTTCTCATTTATTATCGGGCCTATATGCTTATGATTATAATGTAATTACACGAAGAGGCATGATGGAAGCATGAAGGTATAAGTGGGACTTACAATGTTAAAACAGGGATCACTATGCATGGTGATGCACCGAGATGCCGATGGAACCGATGATGACGAGATGGACAATCACAGGGCATGGAGAAATGTTGATACACACATAGACCCTATTGTGAGTAATTGGGCTTACTGGCTCGGGCCTGATCATATTAAATGATGGTTTATGATCATCTGATGTGATGTGCATATCATATATATTTTTCATGTGATGTAGATATATATTAAATATGTATGTGTATGACACTACATATTACGAGATCGAAACAAAACCCCCTCCTACGATAATATTAAGTCGGTAAGCATGAGATAATTAGATTGACTCATATGGCCTTTCACTGTTATAGGAAGAAATTAAATCCTAATATAGGTTGAGTTGGTCGAGTCCCTCGAGTCTCACCTATCTTCACAATTCAAGATCTTGCCTACGATATAGAGATGTCACCAATGACTTGAGGATATGATATATTTAGTTGAGACCCTCGAGAGCATATTATCAAATCAGACTCATCTTGCAACGATGGTGATAACTTAACTAAACATCATGGTTGGTCGAGTCCCTCAAGACCATGATGGTTCGAAGTTGAATAGGACAGGAATCACAATAAGTTGTGATTGGCAAGAGTTGCTTACCTTTTTGGGGTTAGTGTGATTAGCCGATTCCCTCGAGGTTACACTAAAAGGCTGATTAAATCTTGATCCCCATTAGAAGTCTATTAGAGACTTCCGTTTCATATGCCAAGGGTGTCACGTGATTCACAAGAAAAATAATGGGAAAAGATTAAGATAGAAGTCTGTATCTAAATTATTTATTTTCTATAAAATCTACATATTATTCATTTATACTATATCTTGTTTGTCAGAAACATGTCGCTTCTAAACCCCCTATATCACATACTTGATACCAACCACCTCACTAGTCTAAACTATACAGATTGGCTTTATAATTTGAGAATTATTCTCACTGTGGAGAAAATTGTGTATGTCCTTGATACAATTTTACCGACGCTAGAGGAAGGTATAAGCAAGGATGAGATTACTCGCTACGTAAAGTATATAGACGATTCCACTTTGACTAAGTGTTATATGTTAGCCTCTATAACTCATGAGCTACAGGGGCAATATAAGACATGGATGCCAATTCCATCATTCTTCATCTTCATCAATTGTTTGAGGAACATGAAAGAACTCAAAGATATAAGATATCCAAGAGTCTCTTTCGAAATAGAATGACATAGAGGATATCAATTCAAACCAATGTTCTTAGGATGATAGAGTGGATTGAGAAACTCACAGGTCTATGAATGGTCATAGAGGATAACATATGTGTTGATTTTATACTTTAGTTTTTACCAGATTCCTTTTCTCAGTTCATTATGAACTTTAATATGAACAAGTTTGAGATGACTCTCCTTGAGCTTCTTAATATATCGAGAGAAGCTGAGAGCACCATCAAGAAAGATAAGTCAGTTTTCTGTATTGGTGAGACTAAGAAGAAAATGAAGGTTGATAAGTCTCTTAAGAATGCAAAGGAAAGGTTAGACCGGGCAAGGCAAAGGTTGCCAAGAAAGACTCGACAAAGGATAAAGGCTAGTACTTCCACTACATCAAAGATTAGCACTAGAAGAGGAACTATAAAGAGTATCTTGCAGAGAAGTCAAAATAGAAGCTTGGAGAAGCTTCAAGTATATTCATGATCAGTCTTCATTTGTCATATTTTTATGATAACACATATGTATTGGATACCGGGATTGCTTATCATATATGTAATTTATTGTAACTTCTGGCAAGGCCTAGGAGATTGGCAAGAGACGAGATGGACCTCAAGATGGGCAATAGAGCAAGAGTTGTTGTAGTTGCTATTGATGAAGTCACCTTACATATACCTGGTGGAGCTACTATTGCATTAGATGCATATTATTATGTTCCCTTTATTATCAAAAATATTATTTTTATTTTATATTTGATAATTATGGAATATAAATTAATTTTTTAAAATAATGGTTGTTTAATGATTTTAGATAATGAGAACATCACTAGAGGAACATTGAATAATGGTTTATATATGCTAGACATTACTCCATATATCATGAATGTTAGTATGTCTAAGAGGAAATAAGATGAGCTGAATAATGTATACCTATGACATTATAGGCTAGGTCATATCCATGAGGAAAGGATTCAAAAGTTGCTGAAAAATAGATACACAGATCCATTTGACTATGAGTCATATGTAACTTGTGAACTTTGCATTCATGGAAAGTTGACCAACTCATCGTTTAGTAGAACTGGAGAGAGAGCCACTGAGTTGTCGGAACTTATATATAGTGATATGTGGTGTCCTCTGTCGACTCAAACCATAGGTAGTTACTCCTACTTAATTACTATCATTGATGATTTCTCTAGGTATGGACACGTGTACCTGATGAAGTATAAGTCTGAGGTATTCGAGAAATTTAGGAAGTACAAGAATGAAGTAGAGAACTAGACTATAAAGAGTATTAAGACTCTTCGATCGGATCAAAGAGGAGAGTAATTGAGTACAATATTCACCTATTTCCTCAAGGACCATAGGATTATGTTCCAATGGATACCTCATTATACACCTCAGCTCAATGATATATCAGAAAGGAGGAATCGCATGTTGTTAGACATGATGTGATCCATGATGAGTTTCAGTAACCTACCTGTCTCATTCTGGGGATATGCCTTGGAGACCACAGTTTACTTTTTTAATAGAGTTTCATATAGGTCGGTAGTATCTACAACATATGAGATATGAAAATAGAAGAAGCCTGATCTTAATGTTGTTAAGATTTGGGGATGCCCTACCCACATTAGAAGACACATCCCCTACAAGTTGTAATCAAGAACAGAGCGGTGCAAGTTCATTGGATACCCCAAGAAAACTTGTGGGTACTTTTCTTATCATCCCGAGGACCAGAAGATCTTTATTGCCAAGAGAGTTGTATTCCTTAAGAAGGAATATATTTTCCTAGTAGAAATAGTGAGAGTATGATAGAGTTGAGTGAGGTTAGAGAATCTAGCTCAAGCACCATTCCGGAGGCAGAGTTTTTTCAAGTACCCAACACACAAGTTCCAACTTTACGTAGGTCTAGTAGAGTATAATGCCCTCTTGAGAGATATATGGGACATATTAGTAGAGAGAACACTTAGGATACTGATCCTCAAACCTACGATGAGGTTATTATGAGTATAAACTCCAAGAAGTGACAAGAAGTCATGAATTCTAAGATGAATTTCATGTACTCCAATAAGGTTTAGAACCTTGTTGATGCACTTGAAGGCATTATATATATTGGTTGCAAGTGGATCTTTAAGAAAAGATCAAAGTAGATGAGAGACCTACAAGGCAAGGTTGGTGGTAAAAGGTTCGTTAAAGGCAGGGAGTTGACTATCTGAATTCGTTTGGCTATTGCAGCACACTATGACTATGAGATTAGGTAGATAGATATGAAAATCACGTTCCTTAGTGGTAAACTTGAAGAAGAGATGTATATGATACAGCTAGAAGGATTCATATCTAAGACGAGTCCAAATAAAGTGTGTAGGTTACTCAGATATGAACTAAAGCAAGCTTCCCAAAGTTAGAACATAAGATTTGATGAGGCGATGAGATCTTATGACTTTAATAAAAACAAAGATGAGCCTTGTGTGTACAGAAAGATAAGTTGGAGCGCTATCATCTTCTTGGTGCTATATGTAGATAACATATTAATCATTAAGAATGATGTATGAATGCTCTCCACAATTAAAATTTGGCTATCTAGACACTTCTCTGAAGGACTTAGGGGAAGCATCTTATATTTTGGGGATTCAGATCTATAGAGATAGATCCAAGAGGATACTTGGCTTATCCCAGTCTAGGTATATAGACTCCATTATTAAAAGATTTGGCATGAAAAATTTCAAGAGATGTCTCATACTGATGAGATATGGAATATCACTTTCTAAGAGTGTGTCCCCAAAGGGTCTTAAAGAAAGGACAAATATGGATTGTATACTCTATGCCTCAATAATAGGGTCCATCATATATGTTATGCTATGTATTAGATCTAATATAGAGCATGCTCTAAGTGTCACGAGCAGGTATCAAGCAGATCCAAGTTTGGAACACTAGAAGATAGTAAAATGCATCCTTAAGTACTTAAGAAGGACTAAGGATCTTTTACTGGTATATGAAAGAGATAGCCTCCAGGTTGAGAGCTACACAGACTCAAGTTTCCAGTCTAATATCGATGATAGCAAGTCAAACTAAGAATATGTCTTCACCCTGAATGGAGGAGCAATAAGCTGAAAGAGTTCTGGGCAAGATATTGTTGCTGACTCGACTAGAGAGGCAGAATACATTATTGTAGTAGAAGCAGCAAAGGAAGGTGTCTAGACGAAAAAGTTCATCATGAATTTGGGAGTCGTGCCAAGCAATGAGAAGTTGATTCCCCCAATAACAATAGGACTTGCTCAAGCAAAGGAACTTAGGTCTCATCATAAGTCCAAGCACATTGTGAGGTTCCACCTGATCAAATAATCATAGCCTGTAAAGATGTAGCAATAGAAAGAGTTTCGTCCGAAGATAACATTACAGATCCACTGCCAAAGCCACTGCCTCATATTATCTTTTAGCGTCATAAGGGTATGATGGGGATCAGACACGTAGGTGATTAACTTTAGGTCAAGTGGGAGATTATTTGTTATAGGTGCCTTGTAAGCCAATCACATGAGTGATAGCATGTGTGGCACACTACATAGTCTTTTTAATAAATATCTTTGTTCTCAAAAATTAGTTTATATAAACTGATTGTCAAACATGAAATAGAAATAATATTTTTGACAATAGAAGGAATATAATAACATACATCTAATGTAATAGTAGCTCCACCAGTCAGATGTAGGGTGATCTCGCCAATAGCAACTACAATAACTCTTTCTCTATTGCCCATCTTAATATTCATCTTGCCTTTCACCAATCTATTATAGATGTGATAAGAACTCTCGGTATCCAATAACTATGTGTTATCATAAGAATCTGAAAAATGGAGACTGATCATCAATATACCTGAAGCTTCTCCAAGCTTTTATTCACATTCTCTATAAGGTTTTCTTTGTAGTTCCTCTTCAAACGCTCATCTTTACTATAATGGAAGCACTAGTCTTTATCCTTTGCCAAGTCTTTCTTAGCAACCTTTGTCTTATCTGATTTACCCATGCCCTTACCCTTGTCCTTCTTAAGGGATTATTAACTTTCCTTTTCCTTTTGGTCTCACCTATATAGAAAACTAATTTTTCTTTCTTAATGATACTCTCTGTCTCCTTCAATATATTAAGGAGCTCAAGGAGAATTATCTCAAGTTTATTTATGTTAAAATTCATGATAAATTATAAAAAGGAGTCTAAGAGGGACTGAAATATAAGATCTATGCATAGGTTATCATCTAGGATCATTCCTAGACCTTTGAGTTTCTAGATCCACTTAATTATCCTTAGGATATGTTTATAAACTAATTCCCTCTCTATCATCCTAGTGTAGAAGAGACTCTTGGATATTGCATATCTTTGAGTTCTTCCTTGTTCATCAAACAACTAGCAAAAATGAAGGAGGATAAAATTGACATCTATGCTCTCATGTTGCCTCTATAGATTAGGAGTCATAGAGGCCAACATATAGCACTTAGCGAGAGTCTAATCATCTATATACTTCACATAGTGAGTGATCTCATCCTCACTTGCCCCTTCCTTTAGCGTGGGCAAAATTGTATCAAGGACATATGCGATTTTCTCCACTGTGATAATGATTCTTAAGTTGCAAAGCTAATTAGTATAGTTTGGACTAGTTAGGCGATTGACATCAAGTGTAAGGGATTTGCAAGCAATATGTTTTTAATAAACAGGAGGTGTAGCATAAAAAAATAACATACAGATTTTGTAGAAAAATAAACAATCAAGATATGAACTTCTATCTTGACTTACTCCCACTATTTTTCTAGTAAATCATGAGATATCCTCAGCATGTGAAACAGAAGTCTCTAATAAACTTATAGTGGGGATCAAGATCCAATCGACGTCTTAGTGTAACTTCGAGGGACTAATTATACTAAGCCTAAAAAGGTAGGAAACTCTTGCCAATCATAACTCTTTGTGATTTATGTCCTGTTCGACATCCAAACCATCATAGCCTCAAGGGACTTGACTAACAGTATGCCCTTGAGGGACTCAACCAAGCATATCATGTCTTTAGATTATTGGTGATATCTCTTCGTCATAGGTAAGATCATGAATCGCGAGATAGGTGAGCCTCGAGGGACTCGACTAACTCAACCTATTTTATATTTCAATTTCTTCTTATAACGATGGAAGGCCACGGGGTCAATCTAATTACCTTACGCTTATCGATTTAATATTATCATAGGAGAGGGTTTTGATTTAGTCTCCTAATATGATGTGTCCCACATATATATATTTAATATATATGTATATATATATATATATCACATGTAAATATATATATATATAAGTATCTAGTAGGTGTACAAACATCCACATATCACATACGAGAAATCACACCATATGATCATGGACCATAGTCTAATATGACCAGACCCGAGCCAATAGGCTCAATCACTCACATCATGATCTATGTGTGTATCGATGTATCTCAATACCCTGTGATCATCTATCTCATCATCATCAGTTCCGTCGGCATCTCGATGTATCTCCATGCGTTGCGATCATTTGTCTCGGCCTCATGGGTCCTGTTGGCACCTATATGCTCCCATTATGCCTTCTCGTGTAATTAAAACATAATCACAGGCATGCAAGCTCGACAATAAATGAGAAAAATCAAAGACTGGCAAGCCCCAATAACAATAATAATCACATATACATATATCACATCACATGATCCATGATCATCCATCCACATTATCCATCACATGTGCTAGTTACAAGTGCCCTGCAAGCTAATCACACGAGTGATGACACGTGTGACACACTACATAATCTTTTTGCTTATGATTAATATTGACATATTCTCACATTATATTATATGTAGCATATATATTGTGATGTCCTTGGTTCTGTGCAATGAGAATTAGATCGTGATGAGATCACGATAATGAGATCGATTCACCTTTAAACACAGATCCTAGATAATCCCGATCATAGGTTACTCGAGAGGGTAATCGAGATAATCGAACAGACCAGTATACTATATACCTGTTCATATGATGGAGGCGGCTGGTCTCATAGCCACTTGTGTAGAGACACTAAGGATATAGTACAGGTGCTCATTAGAGAATGAGTTCACTAATTGATCTGCTTATGGAATATTGTATAGTTAATTATACCTAATGTCAGATAACGATTTTATAGTCCCAGTTGTGTATTTAGTCCTTAGACTTGAGATACCAATGATACCTTGTATAAGTACTCTTTTCTTTGACGCTAGACTTACATGTTTGGAAAGCTTCATATCTGGTACAACTGGTTATCAAGATTGGTAGCCAATCTTACGAAGGTAATTGAGTGTCAATAGAGGATCATCCACTCTCGGTTCACGAGAGGAATATCTCATATTTTCTTGCTTAGACAAATCCCTGGCCAAGGTCATTCGGATTAAGAGAGAAAAGTTCTCTGGTAGAATCCAATTAGAGCAACACAAACTGATTCCGTATGTGACCTGACAGTACCATATCCAATAAATGGTCTCTGGGATATTAGTTAGATGAGGGATTATAAATACACGGTAACTGAGGACAGACAGGTCCGATGGATTTGATCCGATGGCGTAGTGGCCTAGTACGTCCATAGTCGATGATTTGAGCAAATTCTTATGGAAATAATAATTCACTGTATCAGAAGGAGTTCTGATGGGAGCAACTCACGGCCAGCTTAGTATCAGGCCTAGAGGGTCACACACATATGGTGGATGCTTCAGCGAATAGAGGATTGGATGGAGATCCAATTAACCCATATTCTTATTAGATGAGACCCCATGCTGATAGGCTCCTTCATTAAGGCCCAATTAGAGGCTTAAGGAGATTATTGGATAGAGATCCAATAATGCAATGTTAGTGGGTTATTGGATGGAGATCCAATACCCACTAAGAAAGGAGCCCTAAGATTTTGGTGGCTCTCTATAAATAGGAGGAGAGACTCATGGTTGATAGGCTGCAACTTTAGCCACCACCTCCTATTCTCCTCCCTCCCTTTGAGCAAGAGTTTCGAGATCAGATTGGAGGAGTTTCGCTGCAGAGATCCATCGTGTGGATACCGCTAGAGAGGAGAATGCTTGACCTCTTTCATCTTCTCCATCTAGATCTGGAATACATGGATATACGATCACCCTAGGTAAAATCAATCTCTCACGTATCGTGATTTTATCGATTTTTATGATTTTTCTCGCGATCCTAATCTTTTGCACGATGATTTGATCTGCGTGGGAAATCAATTTTTATTTTGATTTCTGCTACGCATGTGATGCACCCGCTGTAGGTTTCCTAATAATGGTATCAGAGCCAAGGTTTTCGTACGAAAGATTGGTTTTAAACTGTATGTGATGAGATTGAATCCCGTAAAATCATTCTACGCGTTCTTACTGTGTTTTCATAATGAAGGAAGCCCTTGCAAGGGTGCATGGCCATGGCGGCCGCGGTGGTCAGCCTAGGCCCCTGCAGGCGGCCGTCTGACCAAGGCCCCTTGCAAAGGCGGCCAGCGTGCCCCTGCAAAGGGTGGCCACCCGCAGGGGTAGTAGCCTCGCGAGCACGATCGACTGCGGCCGGGCCATAAGGGCCTGCTGCCCGTGGTGAGACCGTAAAGAGCAACCGCATGCAGCAAGGTTACATGTGACGGCTGCCCATGCAAGGCCGCAAAGGACAGCCCCGCAGCCAGGGCTGTAATATCCCTCATATTAATTAAGAATTTATTTGAAAGGGGGTTGAAGCTGTTGTTGCTGCACCTCTGTTTCCTGCAGAAGAAACAGAGGAGGTGCGGTGAGTTAGGGAAGAGAAAGGAAGAAGAGAGAAGAAGACAGAAGAAGAAGAAGATAATAAGGGAAAGAAGGGAGAGGAGAGGAAAAGAGGTGGCTGCGGCTGTGGCTGTGGCTGCAGCAGTAGCAGCTGCGGCAGGGGGAGAAGAAGAGGAAGGAAGATGAAGAGAAGAAGGAAGAAAAGGGGGCAGCACCTCTGTTTCCTGTAGAGAAAAGAGGTGCTGTGCGATGGGGAAAAGAAGGGAAGAAGAGGAGAAGAGAAAGAAGAGAAAGGGGGAAAGAGGAAGAGGAAGAAAGAAGAAGAGAAGAGAAAGGGAAGAAGAGGGCTGCAGGTATGGCAGGTGTGGCTGGGAAAGAAGAAGGGGGGAGAGAAGAAGAGAAAATAAAAGGAAGAGAAGAAGAATAGAGGAAGGAGAAGAGGGAAAAGAGAGGTAAGGAGGAAAAAGGGGGAGAAGGCTGCAGCTAGGGCTGCGGTTGAGAGAGAAGAAAAGAAGAATAGAAGGGGTAAAGTAAAGGAAAAATGAAGAGAAGGCTGCTATTGGCGAAAGAAGAAGAAGAGAAAACGAAGATAAAAAAAAAGAAGAGAAAGATGACCGCGATTATATCAATGGGAGAAATAAAAAGAGAGAAGTAATAAGAGTTGAGCAGTTGATTGTACCCCTCATATGTTCTCTATGAGCCATCATTGTGAACGAAGAAACAAGATAAGAAAAATAGGGAGAAGTGAATGAAAGAAAGCGAAAAAGAAAAAAAAAAGAATTTGAGTCTAATGACTACAGATCAAGATCTTTGAAAGGCAAGTATTCCAATCTCTGCTTCTATCCTTGTTTTTATCTTGATATGATCGACTAAATTAATATAACCTTGCAAGTGTCTTACCCTTGTTTCTATCTTGTTATAATCAATTAAATTATTATAACCTTGCAATTGTCCTAGCCTTGCTTCTATCTTGTTATGATCGATTGAATTATTATAATTTTACAAGTATTATAATCGTTGTTTCTATCAATTGAACTGTTACAACCTTGCAATTGATGTCTTTCCTGTCTAGATGTAAATAATTGAGTCTAGTTTTGAGATTTTGATTATTATTCACTGAATTGCTTATAACTTCATATTGGATACTTTGGTTTATGCAAAATATGTTTCATAAGAAACTAGACTCGCATACTCTTCTGTCTATATCATCTGAGCAATTTAGAGCATAATTGATTATCCAAATGTTTCATGCTATATGCTTCTTAAATTCTATTGGAATCATGTGTTTGTTGATCTTTGTCTATTCTTATTTATCTTTTGGAAATAGATTCTCCTTCAATTGAGCTTTGAATTCTTAACTCTTATTCCTTGCCTATCTAAATGCTCTATATGAAAGTTTATGTTTATATCTTACTATTTCATATTGGTACATGTATTATGTATTGTTCCACATGTGTTTCTGATATATACCCATTTTTATTACACCTGTCCTTTTGTACTCCGGTGTTTGTGGGATATTATGGACCTTTGCTAGAAATGGTAAAGGGTATGTTATGCTGGGAGCCTATGATGCTCTACTATGTTATGCTTAGAGCTTGTGATACTCTATTATGTTTGGTGGTCAGATGGACCACATTATGTTTGTGATCATACATCACCATCTATGTTTTTGATATGTCATCGGATCATATTATGTCTATGATCTAATTAAAATCTTTTCTTCAATTGAGCCTTATATTATTATTCTAAATTCTTATGCATTCCTGTTCTTTATCCCTACTTATCCGAATGTAAATTATAAATGTTTATGTTGACACTGTACTTGCTTTATGTTGGCACATGTATATTTTGTTGTTCCGCATGTGCTTCCGAGATATGCTACTTTTATTGCTCATGTCCTTTTGTACTCCGGTGTTTGTGGGATAATGTGAACCTTTGCTAGAAATGGTAAAGAGAGTTATGCTTAGAGCCCGCGATGCTTTGTCGGCCCCCTATGACTTCACTCAGACGTGGGTGGATGGAGCTTCCAGATGTATGAGACTTATGTTTGGTGGTCATTTAGCGATGGATGTTACACATTATGCTAATGGTCCCACTTCACCCTCATTGTCTTTGATATGATATCCAAAGCATTGATTTTAAATTATTTGTGCACTTTGGATAAGAATGAAATGAATGTTATTCTTTATATGATATTGAGCTTCTGTTTCTCATTTATGAATTTGATAAGCTTTGATATTATCCATTCACCATTGATATGCTTCACAATATGTTTACGTCCTTGACATGCTTCGAAATGTTCTATATGCCATTGTTATATTCTGAAATATTTTAATTACTATTAATATGTTCTGAAACATTTCACACTCTATTTATATATTCTGAAATATTTTATTTGCTATTGATATATTTCGAAAATGTCCTATGTGCCTTGATATGCTTCAAAAATATGTTTACGTCATTGATATGCTCCAATTACTCTGTATTCCATTTGTTATGAACCAAATATATTTTGAATTGAATGACATTTGAACTCCTGTATCTAATGAGTTGATATCCATAATTTCTTGTATCTCTACTTTGTATCTTGATATCATCTTGTTTGTATGTAATTCGCTCTTATTTTGGATTTGTTAAACACTTGATGAGCTTTTTAGCTCACTCCTTTGTTATCAAATCTTTCAGGTTAGCTTGACATTCATTGAATGTTAAGATTGTGCTGAGGTAGTGGAGAGCTATACAGATTGTTAGCAAATATTATCAGATGATTTATTGTGGTTCTTGTATAAGTATATTTCATGTATAATGAAATGTTGTCGATGAATTTGATTGATGTATCATGTAAAAGTTTTAAATATCCTCTTATGTTTAGAGTTAATTTGGAAATGCTTGGTGTTGTCTACAATGAAGTGAATTTATGGTAAATGGTTAGTTTGGTGATTGCATAGATTCTTTTGTTGATGAATCATATAAGTGTGGTTAATATCTGTTAAGTTGGTTTTGAGTTTCATAAATATTTGAGTAATATGATGTTTGACTATAAATTGCATAGGTTTTATATATGTGAATTTTAAAGTATGAATGTTTTCTCGATGTCTTCAAATGTTTGATTGGATCCTGGATGGACTCTGATGATTAAAATTATCAATTTATGACATAGTCACACCTCTCGAATGTGATTTAATTCGGGGGCGTGACAAGGCTGCCGCCTGCAAGGGGGGTCGCCAGCAAGGACAGTGCTTGCGCGAGGCAGCATCGCTAGCCCACGAGGTGTTGCCCGAAGGCAACAGGTCTACGTGGGCACACGCTGTTGGCATGCGCACCACTGTATAGGGCGACGATGCAGATGGGGGCAAGGAGAGGGTAGGGCATCCTTTTGAGAAAAGGATGATCCGACCACTCTAATTTTTAAAAATTTTGAGGACTGTCCTTATGTATAGAATTTTAAAAATGCCCTCAACAATTCTAGAAATTTTGAAGACTGTCCTCTCATCCAGAATTATGAAAATACCCTTGACAATTTTAAAAATTTCGAGCATATCTTGATTTCTGGAAAATTAATTAATTATTATATATATCTAGTAATCCTACATATGATGTGATGTATATATGATATATGTTGTGGATGGATGATCATAAGCCATGTGTTGTGATGTGTGTAATTGCAATTATTATTATTATTCGGGTCTGTGAGCCTACGATTTTCTCGTTTATTGTTGGGTTTGCGTGCTTATGATTATTTGTAATTACATAGAGAGACGCAGCGAGAGCGTGGAGGTTACAATGGGATCCATGATATCGTGGCGGGAGATTACGATGCATGGTGATGCGATGATTTGACGGAACCGATGATGACAAGATCAACAATCACAGGGCTTGGAGATGCGCCAATGCATACATAGATCCTATTGTGAGTGATTAGGCCCATTGGATTAGGCTTAATCATATTAGGTGACGGCTTATAATCATCCAGTGTGGCTTGCATATGTGATGTGTTATACACCTACTAGATATATATATATATATATATATATATATATATATATATATATATATATATATATATATATATATTATATTTACATGCGATGTAGATATATATATGTATTAAATATGTATGTATGTGGCATGACATATTAAGAGACCAATACAAAACTCTCTCCTAAGATAATATTAATTCGGTAACCGTGAGGCAATAAGATTCATCCACGTGGCCTTCCATCGTTATAGGAAGAAATTGAATCATGACATAGGTTGAGTTGGTCGAGTCCCTCGAGTCTCATCTATCTACGTGATCGAGATCTTACCTATGACATAAAAATGTCATCGATGACCTAAGGATATAGTATACTTGGTCGAGTCCCTCGAGGGCATATCATCGAATCAGACTCATCTTATAATGATGGTGATAACTTAACTGAACATTATAGTTGGTCGAGTCCCTCAAGACCATGATGATTCGGAGGCCGAACGTGACGGGAATCACAAGAAGTTGTGATTCGCAAGAGTTGCCTACCTTTTGGGCTTAGTGCAATTGGTCGAGTCCCCCGAGGTTGCACTAAGACACCAATTGGATCCCTGCCAAAGACTTCCGTCTCACGTGTCGAGGGTGTCACATGATTCACTAAGAAAATAATGGGAGTACATTAAGATAGAAGTTCATATCTTAATTAGTATTTTTTATAAAATCTGCATGTTATTTATTTTTGCTATATCTTGTTTTGTCAAAAGCATGTCACTCACAAACCTCCTACATGGTATACTTAATGTCAACCGCCTCATTGGTCTAAAGGCTCCGTAATTTGAGAATTGTTCTTACGAAGGAGAAAATCCTAATGTCCTTAACATGATTGTGCCCACACCGGAGGAAAGGACAAGCGAGGATGAGATCACTCGCTTTATGAAGTATATAGAAAGTCCTAGAGGATAACCTATGCATGATCTTATACTTCAGTCCCTATCAAATTTCTTTTCATAGTTCATTATTAACTTTAATATGTTTCTATCTGAGCTCCTCAATATGTTGAGGGAAGCTGAGAGCACCATCAAGAAAGAGAAGCCAGTTCTCTATATTGGTGAGACCAATAATAAAAGGAAGGCTAGTAAGACCCTTAAGAAGGGCAAGGGCAAAGAAAGACCGGGTAAGGCAAAGGTTGCCTAGAAAGACCTGGCAAAGGACAAAGGACAATGTTTCCACTATGGCCAAGATGAACATTAGAAGAGGAACTGCAATGACTATCTTGAAGACAAGGCGAGACAGAAGCTTGGGGAAGCCTCAGGTATATTTATGATCAGTCTTTACTTATCAGATTTTCATGATAACACGTGGGAATTAGATATCAGGAGTGTTTATCATATCTGTAATTCATTGCAGGTTCTGGCAAGACCTAGGAGATTAGCTAGAGGCGAGATGGACCTCAAGGGCAATGGAGCAAGAGTTGCTACAGTTGCTATTAGAGAGATCACTCTACATCTGCCTGGTGGAGCTATTATTACATTAGATGCATTATATTTTGTTCCTTCTATTATCAAAAATATTATTTCTATCTCTTATTTAACAATTAGTGGTTATAAATTAGTTTTTTAGAATAATAGTTGTTCAATAATTATGGATGATAAGATCATCACTAGAGGGACCCTAATAAATGGCTTATATGTGTTAGATACTTCTCCACATATCATGAATATAAATATGTCTAAGAAGAAAAGAGATGAGGTGAATAATGCATACCTATGACATTGTAGGCTAGGTCATATACATGAGGGAAGGATTCAAAAGTTACTGAAAGATGGATATTTAGATCCACTTGACTATGAGACATATGCAACTTACGAACCTTGCCTTCGTGGGAAGATGACCAACTCTCCTTTTAGTGGAACTAGAGAGAGAGCCACTGAGTTATTGAAACTTATACATAGTGATGTATATGGTCTCATGTCGACTCAAGCTATAGGTGGTTATTCAAACTTCATTACATTCACTGATGATTTCTCTAGGTATGGACACGTGTACTTAATGAAGTATAAATCTGAGGCCTTCGAGAAATTCAGGGAATATAAGAATGAGGTAGAGAACTTGGAAAGAGTATTAAGACTCTTTAATTAGATGGAGGAGGAGAGTACTTGAGTATGGAGTTCACCCATTTCCTCAGGGACAATGAGATTCTATCCTAGTGAACACTTCTTTATACACCTCAGCTCAATGGTGTATCAGAAAGGAGGAATCATACACTATTAGACATGGTGCAATCCATAATGAGTTTTGCTGACCTACATGTCTCATTCTGGGGGTACGCCCTAGAGACTGCAGCTTACCTTCTAAACAGAGTTCCATCAAAGTCGGTAGTGTCTACACCATATGAGATATGGAAAGAAAATAAGCTCGATCTTAAAATTATTAAGATTTGGGGCTGTCCTACCCACGTTAGAAGATACAACCCTGATAAGTTAGAATCAAGGATAGAATGGCGCACATTCATGGGATACCTAAAGGAAACTTGTGGGTATTATTTCTATCATCCCGAGGACCGAAAGGTCTTTGTTGCCAAGAGAGGTGTGTTCCTTGAGAAGAAAGATATTCTTGGTGGAAACAGTAGGAGTGAGATAGAATTGAGCGAGGTTGGAGAACCTAGCTCAAGCACCATTCCAGAGCCCGAGTTTGTTCAGGTACCTAACACACAAATTCCAAATTTACGCAGGTCTAGTAGAGTATCTCACCCTCCTGAAAGATATGTGGAATATATCAGTGGAGATGACTCTCAGGATGTTGATCCTTCGACCTACGAGGAGGCTATTATGAGTATAAACTCCGGAAAGTGACAAGAAGCTATAAATTCTGAGATGGATTCCATGTACTATAACAAGGTTTAGAACCTTACAGATGCACCTGAGGGTATTGTACCCATCAGCTGCAAATCGATCTTCAAGAAGAAGATCGGAGTGGATGGAAAGGTAGAGACCTATAGAGCAAGGCTGGTAGCTAAAGGATATCGTCAAAGACAAGGAGTTGACTATGACGAAACCTTTTCACCAGTAGTCATGCTTAAGTCCATTAGAATTATTTTGGCCATTGCAGCACACTATGACTATGAGATCTAGCAGGTGGATGTCAAAACAGCATTCCTCAATTGCAACCTCGAGGAAGAGGTGTATATGATATAACTAGAGGGATTCATATTCAAAGAGAGTCCAGATAAACTATGCAAGTTGCTTAGATCCATTTACGGATTTAAGCAAGCTTTTCGAAGTTGAAACACAAGATTTGATGAGGTCATCAGATCTTATGACTTTGTTAAGAACGAAGATGAGCCTTGTGTATACAGGAAGGTAAGTGGAAGTGTTATCACCTTCTTGGTGCTATATGTAGATGACATCTTAATTATTAGGAATGATGTAGAAATGCTCTCCATAGTAAAGGATTGGCTATCTAGAAACTTCTCCATGAAAGACTTAGGGGAAGCATCCTATATTTTAGAGATCTGGATCTATAGAGATAGATCCAAAAGGATGTTTGGCTTGTCTCAGTCTAGGTACATAGACTCCATTGTCAAAAGGTTTAGCATGAAAAATTCCAAGAGAGGTCTCATACCGATGAGATATGAAATATCACTTTCTAGGAGTATATCCCCAAAGACTCCTGAAGAAAGGGTAAACATGGATAAAATATCTTATGCCTCAGCGATAGGATCTATCATGTATGTGATGTTATGTACCAGGCATGATATAGCACATGCTCTGAGTGTCATCAGCAGGTATCTGGTAGATCCAGGTTTAGAACACTATAAAGCAATAAAATGTATCCTTAAGTACTTGAGTAGGACTAAGGATCTTTTACTAGTATATAGAGGAGGTAGCCTCCAGGTTGAGGGCTACACGGACTCGAGTTTTCAGTCTAAGATTAATGATAGCAAGTCAAATTCAGGGTATATTCTCACCCTGAATGGAGGAGCAGTAAGCTGGAAGAGTTCCAAGTAAGATCCTACTACTGACTCGACCATAGAGGTGGAATACATTGCTGCAACAAAAGCAACAGAGAAAGGGGAGTGGATGAAGAAGTTCATCAAGGATTTGGGAGTCATACCAAGCAGCGTGGTGCTGACTCCCATATATTGTGATAGCGACAGGGTGATAACTCTAGCAAGGGAACCCAGGTCTCATTAGAATTATTCTGAAGAGATTCCATATGATTAGAGCGATCATAACCCGTAAAGATATAGCAATGAAAATAGTTCCATTCGAAGATAACATTACAGATCCACTGACGAAGCCGTTGGCTCAGATTGTATTTGAGCATCACAGGGGTCTGATAGGGATCAGACATATAGGTGATTGGCTTTAGGTCAAGTGGGAGATTGCTAGTTACAGGTGCCCTGCAAGCCAATCACCCGAGTGATGGCACGTGTGACACACTACGTAATCTTTTTACTTATGATTAATATTGGCATATTCTCATATTATATTATATGTAGTATATATATTGTGATGTCCTTAGTTCTGTGCAATGGGAATCAGATCGTGATGAGATCATGATAATGAGATCGATTCACCTTTAAACACATATCCTAAATAATCCCAGTCATAGGTTACTCAAGAGGGACATCAAGATAACCGGATAGACCGGTGTACTATATACTTGTCCATATAGTGGAGGCGGCGGGTCTCATAGCCACTTGTGTAGAGACACTAAGGATATAGTACATGTGCTCATTGGAGAATGAGTTCACTGATTGATCTGCTTATGGAATGTTGTATGGTTAATGATACCTAATGTCAGACAGCGATTCCATAGTCCCAGTTGTGTATCTGGTCGTTGGACTTGAGACACCAAGGATGCCTTGTATGAGTACTCCTTTCTTTGACACTAGACTTACAGGTTTGAAAAGCTCTAGATCTGGTACAACTAGTTATCGAGATTGGTAGTCAGCTTACGAAGGCAATTGAATGTCAATAGAGGATCATTCACTCTCGGTATCACAAAAGGAATATCCCATATGTGCTTGCTTAGACAAATCCCTAGCCAGGGTCATTCAGATTGAGAAATAAGGAGTTCTCCGAGAGAATCCAATTAGAGTAAGACAAACTGATTTCATATGTGACTTGATAGTGCCATATCCAATAAACGATCTTTGGGATATTAGTTAGATGAGGGATTATAGATACACAGTAACTGAGGACAGATAGGTCCAATAGATTCGATCCCCCTGTACCGTTTGGGGATTATGGCATAGTGGCCTAGTACGTCTCTGGTCGATGAGTTGAGCGAATTATTATGGAGATAATAATTCACTGTATCAGAAGGAGTTCTAATGGGAGCGACTCACGGCCAGCTCGGTATCGAGCCTAGAGGGTCACACACATATGGTGGATGCTTCAGCGAATAGAGGATTGGATGGAGATCCAATTAACCCATATTCTTATTAGATGAGACCCTATGCTGATGGGCTCCTTGATTAAGGCTCAATTAGAGGCCTAAGGAGATTATTGGATAGAGATCCAATAATGCAAGGTTAGTGAGTTATTGAATGGAGATCCAATACCCACTAAGGAAGGAGCCATAAGATTTTGGTGGCTCCCTATAAATAGGAGGGGAGACTCATGATTGATAGGCTGTAACTTTAGCCACCACCTCCTATTCTCCTCCCTCCCTCTGAGCAAGAGTTGCAAGATCAAATTGGAGGAGTTTCGCTGCAGAGATCCATCGTGTGGATACCGCTAGAGAGGAGGATACTTGACCTCTTTCATCTTCTCCATCCGGATCTGGAATATAGGGATATACGATCTCCCTAGGTAAAACCAATCTCTCATATATCATGGTTTTATCGGTTTTTAAGGTTTTTCTCATTACTCTAATCTTTTGCACGACGATTTGATCTATGTGGAAAATCGATTTTTATTTTGATTTCCGCTGCGCATGTGATGCACCCGCTGTAGGTTTCCCAACAACATGTACATATCATTATGTAGGACTACTAGATAAATAATAATAATATTTAATTAAATCTATTAAATAACTAATATTTTGTAAATTTCTAGATATATGAGAAATTTTTTTATTTTTGAAGGGCATTTTTAGAATTTAGATAAAAGGATATACCTTGATATTTTTACAATTTAAAGGGGCAAAGTCATCCTTTTTCTAAAAATCCCTAATTCCCCTTTGCGATAGCCATAACTTCTTGTTATTGTCATCTCACCTGGCTAGCGCCACCCTGTGTGGGCACCATGCTCGCAGGTGGCCGTATTTGCGACCACGTGCCGCTTCTACCCATAGGCAGCTTATCGTAGTGTCATGCATGCAAGCGTCGCCTTTGTGGGTAAACGATCGCCAGTCAGTGTCGCCCCTACTTGCAAGGAGCTTGCCCTCGGGTGTTGTGCCCATAGATGCCCCCTTTTCGAGCAAGCGGCTCCTCTACAACCCTTACACATGTGCAACCTCTCGGTAGGCGATCTTTGCTTACATGGTCACTATCCATGCTTGGCCAACGTACTGGGAAGCAAGAGTTGTTGCCACTTTTACATCATCAAATTTGATGTCAAAAACCCACCCTAAAGCATCATTCAATCAGTAAGATAAGTAGTTTTCCAAATCTAAAAACTATGTCAAAAAAGTAGTAAGAATGCATAAAACAATTCTACGTGATTCAATACAACACACGTAGTTTATAAGCTAATCATTACATGATGAACCTAGCTCTGATACTACTATTGGGAAACCTAGTAGGAGCATCATATGTATAGTAGAAAACAAAACCAAAACTGGTTTTCTACGTTTATTAAATTATCATGTGCGAAAGATCATAAAATTGAAACCTACGTAATACGTGTTATATATTTTACCTAAGGAGATAATGTATCTCTAAAAAATCAGATCTAAAGGAGAGAGAATAAAGGAGGCTAGATGTCCTGCTCTCTAGCGATATCCACATGGTGGATGTGGCAACAATGCTCCTCAGATCGCTACTGGATCTCCCTCTCCACGTGTAGCACACAAAAGCTATCGGCCAAGGAGGAGAAGAGGATGAGGAGAATAGGAGGGGCAGCCACTAGAAGCTCTAGCCTATGAACCCTGTAGCCTCCTCTTATTTATAGAGGTCCATATCAACTTAACCCTAATGGATCCTGCCCTATTGAATACTGGATCTCTATCTAACTACCCAAGCCTCACAGATTAGTGGATCTTTATCCAATAATCTCTTATTACCTCATATTGGATCTCATTCATATGATCTAATAATATAGAGACTTATTGGATATCTAATAAAATAGGGGCTCCGCAGATATCCTATATCTGAACCTCTACTTATCGCAATATCTATCATATATGTGTGACATGTTGAATCTTAGATTTTGATGATAAAAATCAATTGATGGAGGTGGGAAGGTCTTGAAGTGGATGTGTTGGCTATTATGATTATAATTAATTAAGTCATAGTTAGCATTGTGCATATTTAACCATAACGGGAGAAGGAGTTACAGATTAGACATGGATCTGGGATCAAGCTTAGGCATCAGGCCAAAGTTTTAGATGATGCGGTGAAAGCTCGTCGAGCATTCACTAGGACTTCGCCAAAGGTATCAGGAAGATTGCTAGGAGCATGTTAGGAGATCACTAGAGGAACACCGTGGGACTCGCCATTAGAGATTCCGGATATTGCCAAATTGTGGGAGTAAGGTCATAAACTTTGTGGTCATGTCTTGATTATAATCTTTAAGTTATAGGTTAAGATTGAGTCTTAAATGAGTGTGATTTGAAAGGAATCCAAATCAACTCAAAGAGGCAATCGGGTCCACTATGAGGGTTTGGTTGAGCTCAAGTTGAGCTCAATCAGTTGACTAAAGAATTTGCCAATATCATGTTAAAGCCGAAATTAAAAAAATGGAGGGAACCACTTTTTCAGAGATTTCGAGAGGTAAACTGTCGATAAGCGATGATTCAACCGGTGCCGCCTAGGATTTCGAGCGGCTATCAGCGGCTAAACCGCCCAGGCTGGGCGGCTTAATTGCCCATAACCTAGAAATTTGGGCACTTTTGGTGGTTGACCCGCTCAGGTCGGCGGATGAATCACCCGTACCCGGATTTTTCAGGTGAGTTTGATTTTTGGCTTCAAATTCTGAAGTCATTTGAGATCTATAAATATCCTAAATTTTCTTGCATTCTAGACAGCAATTTAGGAGAAACTTTTTTATGAAAACTAGTGTGGATTGTAAAAAAAAGAAATGGGGTAAGGGAGTGATAAAGAAGTTATAATCTTGTCTCCCTTGTAAGCAAGTGTAAAGGTTTGGTCTTCCCCCAAAGAAGATCGGTAGTGGATGCTGGTATGCCTTAAGGAGGAGGACTCGGGAGTGGATGCAGGCTCATTGGTGTCGAACTACTATAAAACTTGTGAGTTCTTCATTTGCTTTCCTTGCTTACTAATTTTGTATTAACGCTTCCGATTTTGTTTACTCTTTGAAAGTAAGGTTTCCACGTCAAACACTACATTTACGACGTTGCTTATCTTTCAAATTTACTTGCTCTTTCTTAAGTAATTTGTAAGTAACTTAATAATCTTCTTTGAATCATTCACTTGTTACGAAAAGCTTTGGATCTTCCTATCTTGCTTAAAGCCAAAAAGTTTTTATTTAAAATAAAATTTTACACTTGCACTAATTCCCCCCTCCCCCCTAGTGCCAATTAATCATAACAATTTGTATCAGAGTTATGTTTTCCTCATTTGGTTTAACACCTAAGAAAATTGATCTTTTCAGCATTAATGAGGGTCAATGTATCACAAGTCCTCCTATGTTTAATGGGACGAACTACATATCTTAGAAAATAAGAATATGTATCTTTTTGATTTCGATAGATCTTGATTTGTGGTATATTATTGAAAAAGATTTTCAGAAGGTATCCAATCCAACAAATGATTGGAATGACTATGAAAAACAAATGTTTTCATTGAATGCAAAGGCTATTAATGTCTTATATTATGTACTTGATAAAAATAAATTTAATCGAGTTTCTTGTTTTGATTCGACTTTCGATATATGACATATATCACAACTAATCTAAATGAATTTGAAGATCACCTTCCAAAGAACAGGAAGAAATTTGAACTGAGAACATATAACTCCTCGAGTGAAATCTCGAGTGATGAGGACATTCAACCCTGGACAAATGAATTGGATAAATTAATAAATATAAACCTTAAAAATGATCTAAAGATTGATAAAACATCTTTCTATGAATGTAAGAAGTCAAGGAGCTCTAAAGATGAAATGCACAACCAAAAAGTGGAGAACCTCGCTCTTATGGTCATCGACGATGAGGTTAGTGATTCGTTAAGCATTTATTTTTTGGAATTATTAAACATGATCCATGATTTGTTTAATGAGTTTAGAAAACTTAGCAAATCTTTTAAGTTGCTTAAAATTTAACATGATTTATTTAGTTGGTAAAGTTGATGAAATGCACGAGTTATTATCATCACATAATCCTAATTCTAAATGTGAAATGCTAGACAATATTAAAGAAGAAAATATCATGCTTAAGTCAATATTAGAAAATTTTAAAATTAAAAACTATTCCCTAAATATGATCCTTGCCAATAAGGGCCTAAAACAAATGACATAGGTTTTGTTGGAAACATTCAATAAAATCCAACCATGTTTGTTAAAGGACTTACCTTAAATTTACCACTAAAAATAAAATATATTTTTTATGATAGATTACGACATAAAGCCAACAAATGTCTATTTAAAAATTATAGTCCTTACAAGTTAGTTTAGGTTCCTAACAGAACAACAAACTACTAAGAACCATTAAATAATAAAGACAAAGTTCTTCATATAGGTCTCAATGTAAAATGGGTACGTAAATCTTTATTATAAATTTGTCTCCTAACAAAGCTAGGAGCACTAAATAATGTTTTAGATGCTCAAGATACATGACTTGAGATCTAATAATCTTTCAAGCTCACTAGCCTAATTAAATAATAAGAAAAATTATTAAAAATAAAATTATTGGTAATAAATCTTATGGATGATTCATTAATGATGCATAGATCGAGAATGTTAGAATTAGAACAATGAAAGTTTAGTTATCTTTAATAAAAAATTATGAACATGAAAGTAAGATTTTGATGATGATTAATGTATTGATTTGTGTGCTTGTATTTATGTATATTGTCTTAAGATTAGATGATCAAATATTGAATTTGAACTTAAAATGTCATATATAGAGTTATTTATCTTTAAAAGAAAAACTTCTTGATAACATGGTAGAATCTTCCAACATATAAAAATTATTAGATTTAAAAAAATTAAAGCTTTTGTTTGAAAATATTTTATTGCAATGATCTTGATAAAATTTTATTTTTGACTTTAAAGGACTTTGCATTCTTGAAATAAATTTCAAAAGAAGGATAATTATTCTTAGAAATATTTTTATCCAATTAATCCTTAGATAAAATAATACTATTATTGTTGAATCTCTTAAACTACAAAAATAGATTAGAGAACTTTAGCTATTAAAAAATAATATAAGATGCCTTCATTAAATTTTTCGAAAAATAATTTTTGATGATGATTTTAGATAAGTTTTTAAATGATTTTATTTTAAAAAGAGATTAATAAATCTATCCAATATTATTGATAATTTGAAGATTTTATCATGATCTTGACAAGTTGAAAAAAATTATAATTTAAAATCTTTATATAAATTAATTTAAAGAAAGTCATATAAATGAATCATAATCTGTCTCTTCGGATCTATAATTTGAAAATCTTCTTATGAACCATATTCTTGAAAACTTGAAGTTATATATATATATATATATATATATATATATATATATATATATATATATATATATATAAATAAATCAAGATCTTCTACTTTTTCTTTATTAAAATTAACTTATAATCTTGATATTTATAATTTGATATATTTATGAATGAAGACTCTTCTTTAATCCCTTAAGATTCTATCTTATCATCTAAGAGGAGATTTATTAAATTAAATCATGTCTTTAATATATATGAATATCTTTTTATTATAATATCTTTCTTGACATGATTTATTTTAAAACTCATAAATCACATAACTTATCACCAAAATTAGTATTTCTTAAATTTGTGATAGATTGAACATTAAAAGAGATTTGTATTATTATAAATATTTTTTTAATTTCTTGACTTGACTTATACGTTATGGGAATCACATGATTGATCTCTATGATTTTTTATTTTTAATAAAAAAGAGATTTATGATCTTGATAATTATAAGTTGAAACTTTTTATCAAGATCGTTCTTCCATTTTATTAAAAAAATTATTTAAATAAATTATATATCTTAAGATTTATCCTAGATGAATCAAGATTGCTTAATCTCCTAAGTCTCATGTTCACTATTTACAAGAAAAAAGGGAGAAAAACTTATTAAACAAAATCATATCTTTTAATATTAAAAATTTTGATTTTATCTTTAATGGCATGATCTCCTTATACTTTTTAGTGTAATTTGAATATGAATGTTAAGAAGAAATTATATCATCATATTTCCTTCGTGACAATGACCAAAAAGGAAAATAAAATTACTAATATGATTAGAAGAAAATTGGATATGATAACATTGAATGCGGAATAATTGCTTAGAAGAAAATTAGAACTTTCTAAATGCATACAAAATACTTGATTTACAATTTGAGCTTGATCTACTATCATGCCTTCTTTTGAAATTCTGGATGCTTTTTATCAAGATTTACATGAGATAATTTTTAAAATGCATGATTTGATGATTTTCTACCTTGCTTGAAATTTGTATAATATAAATTAAATTACATGGGTAGCTCTTGATTTTTTTATTAGATTTTAGAATTTATATTTATAAAATTGAGTATTTTTGTGATATCATGTTTTTCACTTCTTTACCTTGATTCTTACATTCTTGTTTACAGAAATGGGAAAAAATTTACATAAAAATGATGTTTTGATATTTTTCGGATCTATATGCTATTTTTTTTTAAATCTATATGAGAAAGATTTATTAAGCTCATATTCAAAATTTTCTTTTAAAATCTTATATCTTCAAGATTGAGGTTGAGATTTAAGGATGCTAAATCATAAAAATATATAAAATACTAATCTAGATTTCATGAGATTAAGCTTTTTGTGATAATATTTTTGAAAACTTTATACATATTCTTTATCTTATGATTCACAAAATGGGAGAAAATTTGTATAATATTTTGCTATTTTATGGATTTATTTGCTACATTTGAAATTATATGAGATGATTTTAAATGCATGAGTAGCTCTTAAACTTATGAATCTTCTTGAATATCTTGGAGTTTTGAGCTTATTTTTGAAATTCACCTCTACAAAATAAATAGCTATATTTAATGATGTTTTACAAATCCTCCCTAGTTTTCTTTTCTTCTTTTTCAAGAGGAATAAAATTCTTTATGACTCATATCATATCTTAAAGAGGGGGAGCAAAAACTCATGTGTCTTAAAATCCTTACCCATATATTTCACCTTTTTGTTGATGACAAAGAATGATAAATATACATTGATGACACATAATAACGAAAAATATACATTGATGACACATGATGATATACATTGATGATACATGATATTGATGATATACATTGATGACATATGATGATATTAATGATATACGTTGATGACACATGCTATTGATGATATACTTGGATATCTTGGATATGGATGTATAATCTTTTTGCAACTCATGATTTGATGACTTGATGCAAATTTGTATTGAAATTTGCTTGGAATGTTGATTGCTTAAAAAATACTTAAAATTTAAGAGTGTGTGATTCTCTTAAATTTAAGTGATATGGATTTAGGGGGAGTTAGGATTAACTCCTGTCATCAATTGATTATTATCATAAAAAAGGAAAAGATTATTGAATCTCATATTTTGATGATGAAATCAATTGATGAGTTATTAATATAACATGTGTTGTTAGAGTTGATTGATGTACGATTAACTATGACAAAGAGAATATGACAATTAGAGATTTGGCCAAAGTCAAGTCTATGCATCGAGCCAGGGTTTGGACGATGCAGTTGGGAACTCGCCAGGAGTGTGTCGGGAGCTTGTTAGGATTGTGCAAGAAAGTTTACCAAAAGAAGACTTAGACTCATCAGAAGATTGTCAAGAGTAGCCGAAAGGCTTACCGGGAGTTGGGAAGGTCTTGAAGTGGACTTACGGCTGTGATTGATTATAATTAATTAAATTATAGTTAGCATCATGCAGGTTAACCACGACGGAGAAAAAGTATTACAGATCAGACATGGACCCATGATTAAGCTTAGGCATCGGGCCAAGGATTGGATGATACGGTGGGAGCTTGCCAGGAATTTGCTAGGAGATTCACCGAAGGGATCGGGAAGCTCGCTAGGATCACACCAAGAGATCACCATAGGAAAACCATGAGACTCGCTGCTTAGAATGTCAGAGGTTACTAGATTACGGGAGTAAGGTCATAAGCTTGGTGGTCATCTTGATTGTACTCTTTAAGTCATAGGTTAAGTTTGAGTCCTAAATGAATGTGATTTAAAAAGAATTCAAATCAACTCAAATTGGCAACCGGGTTTATATTAGGGTTTGGTTGAGCTCAGGTTGAGCTCAATTAGTTGACCAAAGAATTGACCAATATTAGGTTCAAGCCAGAATTCGAAAAGTGGAGGGAACCACTTTTTCGGAGATTCCGATGAGTAAGCCGCCGGTGAGCGGTGGGTGAACCATCACCACCCAGGCTTTCGGGTGGCTAACAATAGGTAAACCGCCCAGGGCCGATAGGTAAACTGTCCATACCCTGGAAATAGGACAGTTGAACTACCTAGAATAGGCGGGTAAACTGCCTGTACTTATTTTCAAGCGGTTGGCAGTGGGTAAACAGCCAGTACCTGGATTTGTCGAGTATGTTTGATTTTTGGCTCCAAATTCTGAAGTCATTTGGGGCCTATAAATATTTCAAGTTTTCTTGCATTCAAAATAATAATTTTAGGGATTATATTATGAGAAAATATTATGTGTGAATTGTGAGAAAAAGAAAAAGGGTAAGGGAGTGATCCAAGTGTGTAATTTTGTCTCCCTTGCAATGTTGTAAGGATTTGATCTTCACCTAAAGGAGATCAATAGTGGATGTCGATGTGCCTAAAGGATAAGGATTCGAGAAGTGGATGTAGGTTAAGGCTGAGGCCGAACCACTATAAATTATAAGTGTTCCTTACTTGTTTCATTTACTACTTACAATTGTTGGGTTCTTAATTGTGTTCAACAAAATATCAAGTGACACTTCCGATTTTATTTACTTATTGAAAGCAAGGTTTCAAGTCAAGCACTTCTAAGAAACTTAGTATTTTATTTTGAATCATTCACTTGCTTTACTTGAATGAAAAGCTTTTGATTTTCTTATCTTGGTTAAAGTGAAAAAATTTTCGTTAAAATGAGATTTTACACTTGCACTAATTCACCTCCCCTCTTAGTGTCAATTGATCCTAATAGTTAACTCCCGTCACCAACTGGTTGTCATTATCAAAAAGTGAGAGATTGTTGAATCTCAGATCTTGATGATAAAATCAATTAATAGGTTTTATTATCTAATCTGTGTGTTAGAGAAAGTGATGCAGAATTAACTATGACGGTGAAAAGGCAATACAATCTAATGTTGGGCTAAAGTCAAGTTCAAGCATCGGCCTAAGGTTCAGACAATACAGTGAAAACTCATCGAGAGATCGTCGGAAGCTCGTTAAAAGTGATCGAAAGCTTGCTAGGAGTTCACCGAGAGCTCGCTGAAGGTAATCGGGAGCTTGCCAAGAGTTTGCCGAAATATCGTCGAAGGTGATTAAGGGTTTGTCAGGAGTGCACTGGGAGTTCGCTTGAAGATGATCGAGAGGCTCATCGGGAGTTAGCCGGAGGATGCCGGGAAGTTCGTCGGGATGGTTGTATTTATATACCTTAGTATGCTATAGTTAGCATCAACTATTTTTGAGTCCTAATTGAGTTAGTTTTGGAAGAAATCTAAACTAACTCAATTGGAGGCAACCGGGTCTACTTTGGTTGGATTTGAGCTTAAGTTGGGCTCATTTCATTGACCTGGAAAGGGGTCAATAGGAGATACAAGTCAGGGATGAAATAATATAGGAAAATACTATTTTTGGGATTCCCAATGGTAGTACTACTAGTGGGCAGTGGTAGTACCATCCAAGCGATGGTGGTACTATTGCCACCCTTATTTCTGAGGCACTTTCGATGATAGTACCGTCGGTGCTAACGATAGTACCACTCGTACAGTGATTTTACAAGAACCTTAATTTTGGCTCCAATTTGAAGCCAATTAGGGTTTATAAATACCCCAAGTTTCCTTGCTTATAGTAGAAAGAAAAAGAGCAAGAAAGTAGAAAGCAAATTTGGTTAGAAATCGTGTAAAATTGAGTTCTTCCCTTGAATGCTTCAAAGTATAAAGTAAGTCTAAAAGAAGAGAGAAAAAATTGTAAAGGTCCTCTCATGAACCTGCACAAAGGAGGACTTTGAAAAGTGGACATAGGTCAAGTATTGGCCGAACCACTATAAAATCTGTAAGCACCCCTACTCTTGCATATTCTATTGTATTTGAATTTAATTATTCTTAATTAATTCAAAAAAAGATACGAGCATCATCTTTCGGTTTTGTTTTAAATCGCTCACTTATTCGTTTTCAACGAAGTCCAATAAACGTTTTTGATTTCTTCTTTACTTCAGTAAGTTTGTTTTTTCAAATCGAGTAATTTTACACTTGCACTTATTCACCCGAAGCATTGATACGGGGCATATCGAAACACACTGTGATGCTATTTCGGGGTTGGTGACTTAAAGTACTACTTAGGCATTGACATCTATGATAGATGAGCTAGCATCGAACGAAATTATTTCTATCATTAAATAATTAAAAAATAAAAGATTTTTTAGATTTATATTTTTAAAATAAAATCTAATAATTATTTAGCATAAAATTCAATGATGATAAATGACTTATGTAGTCTATCCCAAATAATAAAGCATCTTTTGTTATGATTAGATTATGATCGTTGAGACATGATAGTGTTTTAATGCATTGTGTAATATTGGCTTATGTTCCCAAATAGTTAAGCATCTTATACGTTGTCCTTCTTAGTTAAAAGAAAAAAACATGATCTTCGTTTATCTTTTAATTGATATAGGTTTTAAAGAAACTTTATATCGCGTCTAGTTTGATAATATTGTGCTTCTTGGATCTAATTTAAGTTGTTATTTTATATAATATAAAGGTCCCCAAGTAAAAAGAGTTTTAACCATCTATATTTTAAAATAACAAGCTTTCGCTCCAACCAAACGTTGAATAGAAATTATACAGCTTGTGTGTTAGCTACAGTCCAAAAGAAAGAGGAACATTGTGATCTTCCTGTTGGTATAAAAACTATAATCATGCAAACTATTATGTGGAAAAAATTATTATACCAGAATTGAAATCAAATAATACTAGATATGTTTACGATGCGTACCTTTAGATGTTATCTGATTGAGATCCAATTAGATCTTCAAGAGCACCACCCGTCGGATCTGAATAACGTCAAGGTATCGATCTGCAAGATGAACTAGAATAGATCTAGACCTCTTCTCCTCTCTTCCTATCTTTTCACAGGACCACCTTAATTGATGGTTTTGAGAGATCAAGAGAATAACCGTAATCTCTTGATCTAGATCAGGAGGATAACTGTAATCTCTTGATCTATTCACTCCTTTGTTGTTCTTTGTTGTGTCGTGCATTGGGTTTATAGTAGGTCATGTCTATTTATATGCGAGAGTAGAGGGTCTAGGGTAAGTTATTAAGAGAGTTCCTTCCATCAAGAGCATCCCCTAAAATATCCCAATATAAGATGGACTTTATTTAATATTAGCTAATATCTTTTATCAGAATCCAAATAATCCATAATATATCCTATTTAATTAATAAAGGGCCACATAATCTTACATTCTCCCACTTGGCCCATTAATTGATAAGATATAAAAGATATTCAAAATCATAATAAATAAAATAAAATTTATTTAAAAATAATTTTATATAATTAGATTCTGAAAATTTTAAAAAAATATTTTATACATGGCCATGATTTTAAAAATAAGCCAATAAGTCCAATAAGCATAATAATACTATATTTAGTTCAACTATCAATGTGAGTCATAACGGTTGTATGTCATCAATGTCACACTTCCTTCTGTGTACTACAATACTGTTAGTCTTTCCTTATATAGTCTATAATGACCCCTGTAATTTATCTTGTCAAGACAATCTTGCATTCAACCATAATATGCATAAACATAAACACAAATAAGATAGCAGAAATAAATAACTTTAATTATGCAAAAGAAATGTCAATAATAGCATCCACTTAAACATGCATCATCATATCCTTTATGGCTTGCTCACAAGCCTCATTCTAAGAACATGTTCTTTAAATGTTTTACACTGAAAAGCTTTAGTAAATAAATCAGTAATCATCATAGTGGTGCTCAAATTTTCAATTGACGCTTGTTATTTCTGGACTCTTTCTCTAACCACCAAGTACTTTATCTCAATGTGCTTTGAACCACTAGAGTACTTGTCATTCTTAGAGAAGAAAACTGCTGTAGTATTATCACAAAATATCTTTAGCGGCTTGGCAATTAAGTCGACCACACCAAGTCCTGAGATAAAATTTCACAGCCATAAAGATTGATTTGTGACCTCAAAGCATGCCACAAATTCAGCTTCCATCGTAGATGATGCAATAAGTGATTATTTTATACTTTTCCAAGAAATTACCCCACCAGCCAGCATGAACACAAATCCTTAAGTGGATTTCCTGCTATCGAGGCAATTTACAAAATCAGCATCTGAATATCCCATTACTTCAATCTGATCTGACTTCCTATATGTGAGCATATAAACTTTTGTCCCTTGTAGTTATCTCATTACTTTCTTTGCAGCTTTCCAATATTCCATTCCTGGGTTACTATGGTCTCTATCTAGCAAGATGCTCGGCCTTGTACAGGTTTGAGCATATAATAGACTTTCAATTGCGCACCCATAAGGAATATTCTTCATTTGATCCATTTTTAAGCCATTCTTCAGGCACTGGTTTCAGTTGAATTTTTCATCTCTAGTAATAGGTGTATCATTGGCTTTACAAAGCTACATATTAAACATTTCCAAGATACGATTAATATAACCTTTCTGAGATAATCCTAACAAATCTTAAGATCTGTCTCTGAATATCTCAATGCCAATAACATAGGATGCCTCATTCATATCAACCATCTTAAAGTTCTTGTTAAGAAATATCTTGGTTTTATGCAACAAACCAAGATCACTACTGGCAAGCAATATATCATCCACATATAAGACCAATATAATAAACTTACTCTCACTAACCTTCAGATATATACACTGATCAACAATATTTTCCTTAAATCTGAAGGAAGTAATGGTATCATGAAACTTTATATACCATTGTCTGGAAGCTTGTTTAAGGCTATAAATGGATTTCTTAAGTTTGCAAGCTCAACTTTCCTTTCCCTTTTCATGAATCCTTCAGGTTGTTTCGTATAGATTTTCTCATCTAAATCCCCATTTAGAAATGATGTTTTTACATCTATCTAATGTAACTCAAGATCATAATGAGCTACTAATGTCATGATGATTCTCAATGAGTCCTTTCGAGAAACTGGAGAGAATGTCTCATGGTAGTCAATATCCTCTTTTTGAGAAAAACCTTTGGCCACAAGTCTAGCCTTATATCGTTTGATATTGCCCACCGAGTCACGTTTAGTCTTAAAGACCCATTTACAACCAACTCTTTTACAATTATTGGGTAATTCAACTAGTTCCCAAATACTATTTTGGTCTATTGATTTTAACTCGTCTTTCATTGCATCATATCATTTTCAGAATCATTACTTTCTATGGCTTGTGAAAATGATAAGGAGTCTCTTTTCATTCCTATATCAAAATCTGATTCTTATATATATACCACATAATCATCAAAAATAATATTTTTCTTTTTCTTTTAGATCTTCTCAAATCTGCCAATTGTGATTGTTCTACAAGACTATCAGCAGCGACATCAACATCATGTAAGAATTCATTATTGTTATTTTATTGTTCACCCTCGTCAATTCGTTCATTGATTTGAGGAACAATAATTTCTCGAATAGGGGATAATATAGGAGAAGAAGCCTGAATCTCCTCAATATCAAAATTAATCCTTCGAGACTTTCAACTCCCACTGATTTCACCATTTTCTAGGAATTTTATATTACCAGATTCTACTATCCTCGTATTATGATTAGGGCAATAAAATCTGTATCCATTGGATCTTTCTGGGTAACCAATAAAATATTCAGAAATTATTCTTGAATCTAATTTCTTTTCATGTGGATTGAATACTCTTATCTCTGCAGGACACCCCCAAATATGTAAATGTCTCAAACTAGGTTTCCTACCAGTCCATAACTCAAATGGAGTTGATGGAACGGATTTACTATGAACCTTGTTCAGGATATACATAGTTGTCCTAAGAGCATCACCCAACATTAACTTAGGTACAGAGGAATAACTCATCATGCTCCTAACCATATCTATAAGAGTACGATTTTGCCTTTCAGTAATACCGTTCTACTGTGGCACACATGGTAATGCATACTGAGCACAAATACCCTATTATTCTAGGAATCTAGCAAAAGGACCAATATTCTGATCGGATTCATCATATATGTCATAAAATTCACCACCCGTGTCAGATCTGACAATTTTAACTTTTCTATCTAATTGTCTCTCGACCTCATTTATGTACACTTTAAGAATGTCAACGGCCTGAGACTTTTCATGTATTAGATAAACATAGCCATATTTGGATAGGTCATCTATAAATGTAATGAAATACCTTTCTCCACTAAACAAAGAATATGGAGTGGTCTGCAGATATCAGTATGAATAATTTCAAGAAGTTCTTTACTTCTTGTGGTATTTTTCTTTGTATGCTTAGTTTGCTTTCTTTTAATGCAATATACGCAAACATCAAAATTAATGAAGTCTAAATTTTCTAAAATATTATCCTTCACCAATCTTTCAATTCTTTCCTTGGAGATATGCCCCAAATGTCTATACCACAATATAGAAGATCTTTCATTATTGGAATTACGTTTCATTCTAATACTTGATTGTAGGGTCAATAATGTATTCACAAACTCAAGATTCAAATTAATTTTATATAAACCATCACACAGAATTCTAGAACCAACTTTTATTGAATCATAAAATATGCTGAGTTTACCATTACCAAAAGAAACATAGTATCCTAACTCATCAATTCTAGATAGAGAAATTAAATTTCTAGAAATTGTAGAAATAAAACATGTGTCTTTCAGATCCATCAGATGACCCGTCTCTAGGTGTAAGCGATAAGTCCCTACTGATACCACTTTTGCTTTGAGACGATTTCCCATAATTATGAATCTTTCATGTTCTTTTGGTTTCCGGATTGAAAGGAATCTCTATATAATATTAGTAATATGAGTTGAAGCGCTAGAATCAATCCACCATGTATTAGAAGGAACTTCTGTAATATTTAATTCAAAACATACAAAGGTTGAGTTTATACCTTTCTTTTCGAACCAAGTCATACGGTTATTGCAATCCTTCTTTACATATCCTTTCTTGCCACAAAAGAAGCACTTTACTGTAATAGCTTTCTTTTCAATAGTTTGTTTAACACTTTCAGACCCGGTAAATTTCTTCGATGGATGACACTTCAATTTTCTTTTCTTGTTACTAACTCATTGAGTAGTTGTCAGTACATTATATGAACTTTCTTACTTTAATCTTAATTCTTTCTGAACACATATACTAGTTAACTCATTAAAGTCCCACTTATCCTTATTTGTATTGTAGTGAATCTTGAATAGGCCAAACTGATAAGGAAGATAATTAAGAATGAACTGCACAAGGAAAAATTCATCAACATTCATTCCCAACGTCTTAAGTTTTGCAGCTTTGTCAGTCATATTAAGGATGTGATCCTGAATTCCTCAAGTACCATCATACTGAGTTGTAGTCAGTTCTTTCATTAATGTGTCAGCCAATGACTTATCAGTAGATTTAAATCTGTCTTCAATAACTTTTAAATATTCACGTGCGCTAGATGCAACCGGTAATGAAGTCTTTATATTATTTGTAATTGTCATCTTTATGAACATTAAACTGAGCCTATCATACCTTTCCCAAGCCTTCATTTCATTGACTTTTATCGATTAATTCTGTGAGCTTTTCAACAAGCAATGCCAAATCAAGATCTAGTACGCCCAATGTAAATTGCACGTGCTCTAACCATTCTGAATAATTTGATCCAGAGAGTACAGTGACACTAGAAGCATGAGAATGTATGGACGGGAATACCATTGCAGAATATAAAATAATATTAATGTTTTGAGTTTTACCAAAATATGATGAACTATTGATATCATCAATATTTAATCTTTGGGTAAAACATATCTAGTGTTCATATAAGATTATTTATGGAGGACTGATACCATCCTTGTGGAATAGTTTTGCTACCTTTGGGTATACAATTCTAAACTGCAAGGATATCTAAAATACTATCATCCTACCCCATCATATAATTATTTGAAATAGATTATCCTTTGGGATTATCTAAATCTTCTAATTATACATGTAATTTTGAATATTATTTCTTTAATGTCATTGATGACTTGTTCATTAATGTAATTTTATAAATCATTGATCTAGGCCACTTTGGTGACTACAAGACCAATGTAGTAATATAAAATATAAATTAAATTATCCTATGAATAACAATACTTTAATTATATTTCATATCTTATAAGCCTACCATCCTAGGCTACTTTGGCAGCTACCGATCAAGTATAACTTAAAGAGATGAACTACAAATAATATTCATCAAGTTCATTTAAACTAATTCATGCTGAAACAGTTCAATAATAGGATAACAACTATAATAATTATTAAATATTTAATCAGCACGAAAAAACTTATATGATAACTGTAATCATGATAATACATAAATCATGCATTTATATAAAAAATAAATATTATTTCATAATTACTAATATTTACATGTACATAACTGAATAAATATCTAAAAACTAATAATTGGATTTAGCACATGTAATTAATAATTCATATGAGAAAACTATAAAGAAACAATAATTTATAATTTTTTTAACTGATTAATTTTATTTAATTGGAGAAGCCCATAAATCTAATTAAATTAATTGATAAAAAATAAAATATAATCATTGAATAATGAAAAATATAATCATAATTAAATCTTATTAGATTATACATTGATCAATTTTATAATTAAGAAAATAACCAAAAATTTTCAATTTTATAATGATAGAATTGTAATTCTAAAAATATATATATAAAAGAATTACCGAATTTTTTTAAAGATTATATGATTAATAAATCACAAGTGCAAAACTGAAAATAATCCTATTAAGCTGAAGGGTAAAACTATACTTTGAGCATAATGGTAAAACTGTAACTTTTTGATTCAATAGCAAAACTATAATTTTCTTAAGGAGAAGAAAAAAAAAAAACCTAACCTCTTCTCTTCTCTGCCATGGCGCTTGTCAATACTACACTGCGGCTGTCTGGTGGTCGCCAACGTGGTGTGCCATCAAGCTGGAATGCGGTTGTTGTCTTGATATCTAGCGCGACCTCTACACACCCTCGACCCTTGCTCAGGCGGCGATTTGTGCACATGCCTTTCGTGGCGATCCGGCCAAAAATGCGGTAAGATTACTGCGTCTATTTCATGATGCATAACCATCAGGAATCGTTCACAAGCAAATGATTAAAATTTAACAGAAAGGAAAACAGATCAATAAAATATTCAGATCAATGCATCATAAACAAAAATAATAGATCTAATATTTTTGATCTCAAAACCTAGGCTCTGATACCAATTGTTGGTATAAAAATTATAATCATGCAAACTATTCTGCCAGGATTGAAATCAAATAATACTAGATCCGTTTACGATACATATTTTTAGATGCCATCTGATTGAGATCCAATTAGATCTTCAAGGTCACCATCCGTCGGATTTGAATAACGTCGAGGTATCGATCTGCAAGATTAACTAGAATATATCTAGACCCCTTCTCCTCTCTTCCTATCCTTTCACAAGACCACCTTAATTGATGGTTTTGAGAGATCAAGAGGATAACCGTAATCTCTTGATCTAGATCAAGAGGATAACCGTAATCTCTTGATCTAGATCAAGAGGATAACTATAATCTCTTGATCTATTCACCCCTTTGCCGTTCTTTGTTGTGACGTGCATTGAGTTTATAGTAGGTCCTGTCTATTTATAGGCGAGAGTAGAGGGTCTATAGTAAGTTATTAGGAGAGTTCATTCCATCAAGGGTATCCCCTAAAATATCTCAATATAATATGAACTTTATTTAATATTGATTAATATCTTTTATCAGAATCTAAATAATCCATAATATATCTTATTCAATTAATAAAGAACCATATAATTTTATATTTTCGGAATTAGCAAGTCTACAAGTGACATTATTAACCAACTTACCAAGTAACAAAATTGTACAACTGTTGCTTCTCCTTCGATGTTACCGAAAAGATTTCTTATACTCTTTGGAAACATAGTGATTCCCTTATCATATTTGTGAACAAAAGTATCTTATTTGCATCGATAAATAAAAGCATTGCAATTTTTTATTAAAATTGGAGGCCTAAAGAGAGTGTATAGAGAACAATTGGAGATCTGTGAAGTTACTTCTCTAACTACGAAGATTAGTTAAGTATGACCAATTTTCTGTTTATCTCCAGCGAGGTTAATTTCTGGCCTCACAAACTTATTTTGTAATAGTAGTTAGTGGACTGGTAGGAGAGATCAATCAGTTGTTTCTTTTTTTGCGAGAGAGCTAAAATTTCTAAGATTTTAAACTTTTTCTTTTAAGAAAAAATATCAAGTTTAAACCATTAAGATTCCAAAAAGGAACAATTAAGGGGTAATTCGAGAGTATATGTTTGTTTAATAATGATGGAGAATCTGAGAAAGAAGAATATGTTCCCTTGAAGTTTTCGTGTGGGTTTCACGTGCGCAAGAGACCAGTAAATGGAAAGTCGAATTTGGTGATCCCCTGCCATCTGACCATCGTGATGGGCTTCCGGTTCTCTCATCTCGCTGCCTTCCGCCGGTCCCACCGCCCTTATGGTCACCTCCTCCCGCTTTCCGGCCAGCTCACTGCCGCTCTCTTCCCGTCCTCTCCGGCCACGGCGGAGACCCCGAACCACTCCCAGATCGCTGTAAGGTGGCATGTTGGTGGCCACTTCCACTCCCACCACCACCACGGCGACGACAAGGGGAAGGGTTCCGAGGGAATATTCCGGCTCGGTCTTGGGGCTGACATCGCCCTCGCCGCCGGGAAGGCCTTCACGGGCTACTTCACCGGCAGCACAGCTATCGTCGCCGACGCCGCCCATTCCGTCTCTGACATCGTACGCCGCTCAATCTTGGAATTCTTGATTCTTTTCTATCTTTGAGCGGATCCAGTGCGTTTCTGTTAATGGATCACGCGATCTTTGGTGACGTTCTAGATTAGAGCTTAACCGGGGTTTCCTTTGTGGTTCTTCTGGTGTAGGTTCTTAGTGGTGTAGCTTGGTGGTCGTACAGAGCGGCGAAGGCACCCAAGGACGAAGAACATCCTTATGGTTGGTCTTTTCAGTTTTCCCGATGCAATTAATTAAGTCAACATCTACCTGTTTTTGAGAATTTGTTACTACAGACCATTAAGTTTCTGAGTTGCTTCTAACAACTGAAGGATTTTTCTGCTGTATTCTTTTTATTTGATAACTGATGTAGTTTGATTTGACAAACAATTTGGTTGACGTGAATTTATATTTATGAGAATCTGAGAGAGTAAAACTTGCTAGGAACTACTAGATTTATCAATTGAAGTAACCACCTGATTTAATTACTTCTTTATTTGCTTAAGCCCATTGAGGTAGTGTACTGACTATGAAATGTACCATAAATGCAATTTCTTGCAAATATTGAGGATGTTGAACAGACATTTGTGTTCTCCTGTAGACCGATGGTTTAATGACTGAAGCCTTGGTTTCATTTTTTAGCACATGCACATGAAGCAGTAAGAATTTAGTGGCAGTTTGCAAGGGAGTGAACAAGAGAGTTTACATTTTCCACACCTGTTCCACTAGTAGTCATGCATTAGCATACAACACAAGTGCTAAATTGAAGCATGACATTTGAATGCAGTTATTTAGGATCCTTATCCCTTTGGTAGCCTCTTTAAATATCTATATAAAAACGTAAGTTGGGTGCTAAGTTGCAGTTATTTAGGCTGTGAAAAAACCCTCCTCATATTGGTGGGAGCCTCCTGCACCGGATAGACCCTTTTTATCCTTTTGGGTGGCCTCGTCTACTGCGTCCCACATAGTTATAGGTTATCAACTTATTTATAGTTTCCAACATCTGTTAGTGCCTCTTCTTTTTAAAACAATTCAACTTTTCTTTGAGCCCAAATATATGTTATTGATCTTTGTTAGCTTATCATTATATTCATTCTATGCTGCAAAACATGGTTTTGGAATCTTATTAGCATAATTGATGAAGCCATCCAGCTTTTGACCATTGGTTGAAGGTGATTTTAGAAAACATAGAGCATTGTCACTCTTTGATGTCGTTTGTCCTGATATAACCTTCAACCATTAAATGTGATTTCATCCAATGATAGTTGTTCTTTCTGCATTATTTTTTTATCATTTAATTGGAAATGTTTTCTGCTGAAATAATTTCTTTTTAATAGGATACAAGTATATATATGCACTTAGACTGCCTCATTGGTTCAGCTTCATATCGTAGATCCTGACATGTTTTTGACTTTTGCTCTTGAAGATGTTCCAAGTATCTTTTCTCTTAGTGCCACTATGGTTACACATACATGGTAGGTATTTTCTTTTCTACTAACCTGTTCTACTGAACTTGCTTGAGGTTTTTTTCTTTTCAAGAGTTAGTAAAGGAGACTTTGTTTTGCCTTTTTCAATTATTTTTTTTTATTTTTGTGCTTCGGATGATATTCTTGTTTGTTGGAATTTTTAAAACCTTTATTTATAATTCCATACTAAAACTATTTTTAAGCTTTGGAGATAGTCTTCCCTTTACTTGCAAATGTCTGTGGTATTAGATTACTCATCTTAGCTTGTACTCTTTTCCTTGGAGAATGTTTAGAATGATAGTAAGGAAATAAATGATGTATGAAACCCACCTAAAGAACATACATATCCATGTTAATTAAAAAAAGCAGCATTGTTAGATCTATATAGATACATGGATCCATATGCCACAATCATAAAAAGAACTAAGCCATTGAAAAGGTTAGTGTGTGGTAGATGTTACTACCAAGGTTCGTAATTTTGTACCATACCGATAGCTCTTTCGTATAGTGCAATCTGAGAATCTTGGTATAGACAAAAATATAAAGAGGTTGCTCGATATAATGCTCATGTATGCCCGTGTTTTTCAGGTTTTATATGAAGTAGTAAGCTTCGCAGCCCTAGTTTGGTTAACTTTCGTGGTCGGTTTCGGCTTGTAAATGAGAGTTGTGTCATGTGGACATTTGTGAGGACTTTGGTATGTAAGACCATAATCCTTTGTGTGCGATCATTTCGATTTTGTGAAGTCTATGTTTGTAATTTGCATTGACTGTATAAAGTGTTTGCTAAAATGGTTGCTTATGGATCCACTGTGAAACACTTTCTCTAACCTGTTTTTTCTTTTGTAGGTCCTAAGGGACCTTAGGAGGTTTTGCGGAGGCTGATATTTGTAAACGGACACGCAAGGGTGCTGCATGACTTATGTAAAACTAGCTAAGTTTATGACATATGGTATCAGAGCGGGATAAGTACACATAGAAACACTTCCATGCAAACATGGGGGACCTAGTTAGGCTGCGTGGGGGGCAGCCAGCACGCGTGATTGTTTGAGGGAAATAGGCATTGAGATGTAGGGAATGAGTCGCTCAAAGGAGCTGGCATCCAAGATGACATTCAGAGGAATGACCACGAGGACAAGCAAGCTAGGAAGAATGTATAGCACGCAAAGGTTGGATGACTAAGTTGGCAACCAAACTTGATAATGCTCAAGGCAAGCGAGACACTTGAAAAAAGATGAGACCGTGCAAAGTGGGATGGGTTGCATGATAGGAGCCCAGTAGGGTTGGGTCCTACTCAACTAAGTAATAATTAATAAAACTCTACAAGATTATAATAAAATCCCACTTAGTCATCTCTATCCTATAAAGAAGTGTGGCCAGGGTTTATTTTGGGGCCTTAGGGTGGCTTGGGGCAACCACTTAGGCCGTCGGCCTCACGCCCTCCCCTTTACCTCTTTTTCATCAAGCAAGAATCCTTTTATTTCAGCCTTAGTGTTCCAAGGGTTGATCCCCCTCAAAGATCAAAGCTCCATAGAGCTCCTCTGGGGTTCTATCATCTGGTATCAGAGCAGTGATCTTGCTGCCCCTGCTCCATCTCTGCCGCCTCCACCAAGCCAAGCAATTCCCACAATTGCTGTTGACGTCGCCTCCATTGTCATCCCCACGCCACAGATCAAATCAATTTGCTGTTGCCTCCAATTGCATTGAAGATCTGGTAAATCCCTACCTTGTTGCTACTGCAATTTTATATCCTTTCGTGCCAAAGAGAATATCCTATCCTTACTTAGCTACGAATTCGTTTCGTCGCAAACGTGATCATCGTCGTGAAAGAGGAATTGTTGCAGAAAATTTTCAGCTGCATAAAGGCTTATTGAAATCGATCTATTGAATATCTTTCTTCGACGAAATTTTTACATGTTTTCATAGATCAACTTGACTTCCATCTAAGATTGATCTATTGTAAAACTCCTCTCTGAAATCGACCTTATATTGCTGCAAATCATCGTCACAAACTGCTGAAATTTTATGACGAGGATTCTACCCTCTTACTTTGCATCGGTTTTCTTATCATTATGCTGCCGAAATTTCTTTGATCCAAATTGTTGCTCTCATTTGAACCGCGGTTTTGTCGTCGAAATTCTGCACAATTTCCTTGGGTTTCTACTGGAAATTTACACCGAGAATCCACTGTTTCTTCAACGCAAATTCTGTTCGGCAGAATAGTACATACACAGCGATCTTTCGTTGAATTCTATCAGATTTCGCTGCTGTCTTTTCCGGATTGGAAATTCCCTCTTCCTCATCTTCAACCCCTACCAGCACAACCCAAAAAAAGACCTACCAAACCGTAGTCAAAACTTCATCCAAATCAGCCACCAAAACAGCCCTAACCGCAACCTATTCCTTCACCGATCCATCCACCCTTCGGCCACCCCTTTTCCGAACCATCTCATGCCCTTAACCTGTCAACAAAAAAGACACCTCAACATCATAGATTTGGAGGCTTATACCATGGCATCAGAGGAGGCCATCAATGCCAAGTTTGAAACCTTTGAGACCCGAATGGAGGAGAAGATTCGGTCTCTTTTCGCCGAACTCAGCATGGGCTGGCCACCGAGCCCAAGGAAATCTCAACAAGGGGAGACTTCAGATCGGAAAGAGGACTTCCAGGAGCGAGGAGGCACTATGACTGATCCATATAATCCACGCATGAGGGTAGTCTTCCCTAGGTGGGAAGAAGGAGACCCGATCGGTTGGATCTCACGCGCAGCCTATTCCTTCACCGATCCACCCACCCTTCGGCCACCCCTTTTCCGAACCATCTCATGCCCTTAACCTGTCAACAAAAAAGAGACCTCAACGTTGTACATCTGGAGGCTTATACCATGGCATCAGAGGAGGCCATCAATGCCAAGTTTGAAACCTTTGAGACCCGCATGGAGGAGAAGATTCGGTCCCTTTTCGCCAAACTTAGCATGGACTGGCCACCGAGCCCAAGGAAATCTCAACAAGGGGAGACTTCAGATCGGAAAGAGGACTTCCAGGAGCGAGGAAGCACTATGACTGATCCATATAATCCACGCATGAGGCTAGTCTTCCCTAGGTGGGAAGAAGGAGACCCGATTGGCTGGATCTCACGTGCAAAGCGCTACGTTCGGTTCCACCAAACCACAGATGCTGTCATGGTGGAGATTGCGGCCATCCATCTTGAAGGGGACGCAATTCAGTGGTTTGATTGGTTCGAGCACACCCATGGAGCCCTTTCCTAGCGGCGATTCAAGGAAGGATTATTGAACCGTTTCAAACCTACCGACTATGAGAACATCGACGGACAATTAGCACAGATCCGAAAACCACTACTATACAAGAATACCAAACAAGGTTTGAACGATTATCTAACCAAACTCGTGATTGGTCAGAAAAAGAATTTTTGGGAATCTTTATTGAGGGCTTGAATCCGGAGATCCGAGGGGAAGTGAAAGCGCAACAACCGTACACGCTTATGACAACCATCTCCTTCGCGTGGTTACAAGAGGAGCAGTAGAATCATGAGGCCTGAAGGACTAGGGTCGCTTCCCGACTAGTAATACCGAAGCCCTCAGCCCCCTCTACTGCTATCCGAGCTCCCGCACCTAAAAAGTTGACAAGAGAAGAACTTTGAGAGTGTTCTGCCAAGGGATTGTGCTGGCACTGCAATGAGCCATGGAGCTGCTAACATCGCTGCAAGAAGGGGCGGCTTCTTGTGATTGAACTAGTAGAGGATGAAGATATTGAACCATTAGAAGAGAGCCTCGAAACCGAAGAAGTTGCGGAGGAAGAGCCCCAATCGACTGATTTTACGGTGCACGTACTAGCTGGCTACTCCAACCCGCAAACGATGAAAGTGGGAGGCCTTCTCAAGTAACAACCCATCACTGTTCTTATCGACAGGGAGCACAAATAATTTCCTCAACAGAAGGTTGCTGCTCGTATGGTGCTCTACATCGGAGGTTGCAACAAATTTGACGTAAAGGTCATTGACGGCCGGATAGTGCGACCAATGGTGCTCGCGGGTGAAACTGCTTCTACAAGATTAAGAGATTATAGCCAACTTCTTCCTTCTACCCATTGATGACTATGAAGCCGTGCTCGGAATCGGATGATTAATGACGCTAGGTGACATCTCTTAGAACTTCTCTAAACTGATTATGAAATTATATTGCAAAGGCAGACAGGTCACCCTACGTGACAAGCGTGAAAGTTATATCTCCATCATTTCGACACAACAGATGAAGAAAGTTTTACATAAAGCACATGGCGGTTTTTTGATGCATATCCAGCAACCATCAGAGGAGAAAAACATACAAATTGCAGATCCAAAACTCGCCCAATTGCTGGAAGAAATCACTGATGTTTTTGTTGAACTGCGCGGACTCCCCCTACCCGGCAACATGATCACCGAATCCTTATTGTTCCATGCAAACCACTAGCAAACTCAAGGCCGTACCGCTACCCTCACCTACAGAAGGACGAGATTGAGAATATTATAAAGGAGATACTCGATACCGGGGTGATTCGGCCAAGCTGCAGCCCTTATTCCTCGCCGGTACTGCTAGTATGCAAGAAGGATGGAACTTGGCAGATGTGCGTCGACTATCGGGCTTTAAACTCCATCACCGTTAAGGATAAGTACCCCATACTAGTAGTGGATGAACTAAAAGGAGCCTGAGTCTTCATGAAGTTGGACCTCCGTTCCGGGTACCATTAGATTTGGGTATGTGCTGAAGACATCCCAAAAACGGCATTCCGTACGTACAACGGACACTACAAATTCTTGGTAATGCCTTTCGGACTTACTAATGCTCCTTCCACCTTCAAAAGCCTAATGAACGACATTTTCCGGAGCTTCTTACGCAAATTTGTGCTGGTATTCTTTGACGACATTCTCATTTACGGCCCTAGTCTTGAGATTCATTTTCAGCACTTACGAATTGTTTTAATGATTCTTCAGGAGAATACCCTCTATGTTAAACAATCAAAGTGTAACTTCCTACAATGTAAAGTGGAGTACCTTGGGTACATAATATCAGAAGATGGAGTGGCGGTAGACCCAACGAAGATAGAAGCGATGCAAGGTTGGCCAAGACCTGCAAACGTAAAATCGCTACGCAGTTTCCTTGGACTTATGGGCTACTACTGAAAATTTGTAAAGGACTATGGAAAAATCAGTGCCCCACTCACCTCCCTACTGGAAAAGGACTCCTTCCAATGTTCGGACAAAGCTTTTATAGCCTTTGATAAGTTCAACGCAGCCATAACGATGACGTCGGTCCTAGCACTACCCGATTTCAGCCGACCCTTCATCATTGAGGCCGACTCATCTGGAGTTGAAATTAGAGCCATTTTAATGCAATATGGCTTACTACTTGCATATACCAGCAAGGTCTTATCTCCCTCTCATCACAAAATATCCATATACGACAAGGAGATGCTTGCAATTGTGCATGCCGTTATGAAGTGGAGACCCTACCTGATCGGCCAACGCTTCTAGATCAAAACCAACCATCGAAGCCTCAAGTATTTTTTGGAACAAAAAATATCATTCCCTGAGCAGCAAAAGTGGGTAACTAAACTCCTTGGTTTTGATTATAAAATTATTTATTAAAAGGAAAAAAAAACGTTGTTACAGATGCACTATCACGGCTACCGGAGCAGGCCCAAATTTTAGCCATCTCCTTTCCTTCCACCGACTTTCTCGAGGATATTAGGGAGGAATAGAAAAATGATCTAGAGACCCCAGACATCATAGAAAAATTGGAGAAGGATCTAAGCACAATAGTCCACTACACTTGGGATTCGAGAGATCTACGCTACAAGGGTCGTATTGTGCTTACTCCCACTTTCCCTTGCATTAAAATCATCATGCACGAAATGCATTCTTCACCTTTCGCAGGGCACTCTGGAATTCTGAGAACATACAAGAGGGTGAAGCAAAACTTTTATTGGAGAGGCATGAAAAAATTTATTTCTGATTATGTAGCAAAATGTGATATATGTCAGCAGCAAAAGGGTGAAACAGTGGCAAGTCCAGGAAAGCTGCAACCACTACCCATATCGGACTCAGCGTGGACTAACATCTCCATGGACTTCATCGTAGGGCTACCAATATCTCAAGGTAAAAGTACAATCTTCGTGGTGGTAGATTGATTGACAAAATATGCCTATTTCTGTGCTATGAGACATCCCTATGCCGTTGCTAGTATAGCTCAGCTTTTTGTTAAAAATATTGTTAAACTGCATGGGATGTTAAGGTCCATTGTGAGCGACCGTGATAGGGTTTTTACAAGAAAATTTTGGACCTAGCTATTCAAACTACAGGGCACCCAACTCAAAATGAGCACAACCTACCATCCACAGACAGATGACCAAATAGTGGTGGCGAACAGGTGTCTAGTATCTTCGATGCTTCACCAGTGATAGGCCAAAAAAGTGGACGAAGGGGCTCCCTTGGGTCGAATGGTGGTACAAAACTACTTATCACTCATCTACAAAATGTACCCCATATGAGGCATTGTATGGCCGATCGTCCCGTGTAATTCTAAAGTATGTAATTGGTACGGCCAAAGTAGATCAGGTCGACCAAAATTTGATTGACAGGGACAAGCTCCTATAGCTGCTGAAGGATAATCTTTTTGTCGCTCAAGCCAGGATGAAGCAACAAGCTGACACACATCGTAGCGAGCGAGAATTTTCAATAGGAGATTGGGTCTATCTTCGCCTACAGTCGTACAAGTAGCTACTCATCAACACGCGAACCTGGATGAAGTTATGATTTTATGGACCTTATCATATCACAGAGCATATTGGAGCTGTGGCATACATGCTTAAGTTACCAGAGGACGCCAAAATTCATCCTGTCTTCTATGTGTCCTGCTTGAAGCTTAAATTGGAGAAGACGAGTCAGCCCAGACTCAACTACCGAGCGTCACTGATGATGGAGAAATTCAAGCCCAACCACAAGCCATCCTTGATCGAAGAATTGTGATGTATCGTCGATGACCTTCTACTGAAGTACTGATGCATTGGGGCAACTTACCACCTGAAGATGCCACATGGGAGTTATATGAAGAGCCAAAGACTCGGTTCCCTGAGTTCATGGAACCTCAACCTTGAGGATAAGACTGATTTGAATAGGGCGGGCTTGATAGGACCCTAGCAGGGTTTGATCTTACTTAACTAAGTAGCAATTAATAAAACTCTGCAAGATTGTAATAAAACCCCACCTAGTCACCTCTATCCTATAAAAAACTATGGCTAGGGTTTATTTTGGGGTCTTAGAGCTTACTGACTGCCGCCCCCTTTACTGGGCTGGTCGGCCAGGGTTTCTAGCAGGTAGCCTCGGCTTGGGGCAGCCACTTAGGCTGCCGCCTCCCTATTTAGGCAAGGCGGCTATAGGAGGGGCAAAAAGGAAAATTTATCTAGGAAGCACCCCCTAGGACTAGGGTTTTGAGCCCTATATAAGCTTGTAGCCTCCACCTCTTTTTCATCAAGCAAGAATCCTTTTATTTCAGCCTTGTGGCTGACCCTAGGAGGGAGGAACCCCTATGGTGTTCCAAGGGTTGATCCCCCTCAAAGATTAAAGCTCCATAGAGCTCTTCTAGGGTTCTATCATTGCACAACGATCGAAAGAGTTGTGCAAAGCTTACAGTGGTGAGGGGAATTGCTAACTTGAAAAATTTGATACTCATGCAAGGGCTTGTATGCGGACGATAGAGTGTCCATGGCCATCCCAAGGCGACCGAAACTCGGCGAGCATTAAAACTTTTACTTCGGCATGGAAGGATACGTCCGTAGGAGGCTGAAGCATGCAACAAGTTTAACATGTTGCTAGGTCTTGAAGGGTGCAACGGGAGCTGTATTGGTGAAGAGTCGTAATCTAACAAGTGCGTTTGTGAGGACAGAATAATTCATAGTTTGCTCAGTAAGATGGAGTAGTCTAATGTCACGGACAACAATGTAAACAAGGTGTTCGATGAAATGCTTGTGTTAGTCCGTGTCCTTCGGTTTATGTACATATCTTGTACAACAAGAAGCGGGCTTGCAGTAGGCTTGGAAGCCCTAGTTTGATTTGCTTTATGGCCAAGTTTGGCTTGTAAATACAAGTGTGTCTTATAAGCACTTGTGGGGACATCGGTCTGTAGTGGACCATTATCCTTTGCAGCTAAGCCCGTGACACTAAGGGGATGATGTCTCCGAAATTTTCAGAGGGAAGGTTGCGAAGAGGAAAGTTGCTCCAACAGGACAGATATCCACGAGGGATGAGTCCTGGTTCTCCAGAGGGAGAATCATGTGAAGTGGACTGCACATATTGAGGAGTACCTCAAGACAATATCTTCACAAAGCTCAACGGACCGAGCGAGTGACGAAGTGTTGTCGCGATCTCGTATGAGATAATGCATTAGTGGATGCATTGCGAGATTTAGTGGGGGAACGACCCATGACAACAACAAACGAATGCACACTTATAGTCGATGTGGAAGTCGGACTCAACGGAGGGCTGACCCATGAAATGGTGGGTGCGAGGGCCACCATCAACTCAATGCAAATCAGGGGGCGGAGCAACTTGGGAAGAACTTGGTGAAGTATCCAAGTTGTATGAAGGGAGCCGACATAGCAGATGGAGGAACATGGAGCGGAGGCACGAAGCTTTTCTTGGACTGAGATCAAGGACATGAACTCTTACAGACGCAAGAGTGGGATCATGTCGTTCTATGGTTCTTCATTTTGATGGAGCAGACTCATCTTGCATGGTGCCAAAGACGAAGGGAGCTTCGAGACACATGTACCTTGTCTTAGAGAAACATTTGATAGAGGGACTAAGGCGACTCAACTTGCAGAGGCAAAGTTGGGCTCAGAAGGCCTTAGCATGGGACAAGAGGACGCAAATGCGGGTACTCTTGAAGAATATGCCATAGTGTTATCATTTGAGTTGTCATGAAGAAAGTGGTGTGTAACAGAGATTGGGCTGGTAGGGGATAGAGGCCTAGGATCCTGACAATAGTGCACCAATTTCAATGAAGTTTGTGGATTTCGAGAGTTGTTAGGCGATAGACTGTTCTAGAGCGATTCTTCATCCAGATGTGACTCGAGAATGGGTGGACGAAGGTTACTTGCCAAAGGAGCGAACACAATCGGAGGTGGCGGAGGCCCTACGATGTGCTGGCAGAGGCCACACATGGAGAGATCGTAATCCTAGTTCATCACATAAGAATCTGAATGCAATAGAGATATCACCAGGAGGCGACATGGTGCAGCGGATCATGGTGGAACAGTTCGAGGCAATACAACACACACGAGAGAAGTCCCGTGAGAGACTCGATCATGCAGAGATATGATCAGGAGCTATTGAGAGCTCCACTTCGGTGAACAACATGACGATGAAAAGGGCTATGGGTTCAAGGAGTGAATGTCATGGTACCTCAAGGGCGGGTCTTTTGTGTGTGTATCGAATCGTACATCGGATGAAAGTCTTAGTCATCAGTATATGGGGGTTGTATATTACTGAGGGAGAATTCCGAGTGCAAGTACCAGTGAGTCCTATGGGGTGACTTGATTGTCCAGAGGTATGATTCGAGCGATTGGAGAGTTGGACTGCTTTAGTGTTTATATTTTCGCTTAAGGGAGCCCAACAAGTTAGAGGACAAGGTCGAGTAAGCAAACATTGATACCAAGGAAGCTAAGGAGAACAAAATCGGCGCGAGCCCTACAACAGGATGGCGGAGGCCATGCATGAGAGTTGTAGTCTATCTTTCCTTCGACCAAGGAGAACTGTTCGGAGTACACAGAGGTGTTGAAGCAAGTGGTCGAAAGGGGCGAGGAAGTGACGATGAGTCCAGAGGGGCTCAGCTACCCGAAAGTTAAGCGTCGGTCAGAATGAAGGTGGACTCAGAGGAGTGCCACAGAGGCAGATCTACTGATCACGAAGAAAGGGATGTAGATGCAAGGCAACAGATAGTAGCCATGGGCTTGGCAGCGCCATGGTACCGCAGAGGTGGCACTTTTGTAGAGTCATCGATACTTTGCTCTCATAGATGGAGAGTGTTGGTCGTGAAAGGGGCTGAGGTGATGGAGAATACAGAGGCAAACTCTAAGTACTAGGACAAGGTTAGAAGACAGAGAGGCCAAGGAACTTCATAAGATCAGTGTCAATGGGCTTCTCATCAAGATAGCCGAAAGTGGGGGACTTCGGGTTGATGCAGGAGTGCTGTACCTTTTCTACTTAGAGGAGTAGGTGGCAAAGATGATGGGGAAGATGGTACAATCCCAAAGGCAACCAATACTATCAAATACTTTCACCAAGTTGGGGTGAAAATTTACTCTTTTCGGGCAAAACTTCTTGCATTCCGGAAGTTCGATGACAGAAAGAAGGTGAATCACCGTAGCTAACTCAATGCAAGGAGTGCAAATACTTGGTGCTTCAGAAGTGTGGGCAAAGAGCAGGCAAAGGCTAGTAACCAGCTCGATCCATGAAGTACAATCTCGAGGAGGCGGGTCAAAGTCAAGTAACTTTGCCTTCTTAACTCTTAAAAGAATGGGTGAAACCGACTATCCCAGTTTTTTTATTTATCCAACAGAGGAGCTCTGCACAAGTTCAAAGATACTTCGAACAAATCTAATAGACGATAATGTTGTCAAATCCTCACTATTGGTGATCGGTGCTACTGAGAGTAGATTGTCCGCTTCATTTCCTAACAGAATGTCAATCGAAAGCGTAAGTGATGCGAACCTACTTGGAAGCGACAACTAAGTTAAAGAAGAATCGATAGCGAATTTTACGAAGGAAGGACCTTAACAAATTCAAAGTATGCGAGACGATCCTCGTTAAAGCTCCAACAAGCATCCACCCAATTTAAGCAACATGAGACGTTTGAGATACTGGCGCGAAACAAGGAAGGTCTTTTCCTTTATCAAAAGGATCCGCAAGAATCAACAAGGATCAGCACAACTTAGATGACCTCACACATGAGTCAGTTATTGGCGAGTTGAAGCCATATGGCAGATCAAAGTTCGATTACTCAACAATAATAGCAGAGAGCAATTGGGAGCCAAGAGACGTGTTGCAGCTAGAGTAGAAGATTAAAGATTCAGCAAAAGCGAGAAGATGCAGCATCTGCAGCGGCTTCGACGAGGACATCGAAGGAATAAGTGGGGGAGAATGTCACGTTTAAAAATATAAATAGGGTGCTCAATATAATGCTCATGTATGTTCGTATCTTTCAGGTTTTATTCATACTTTGTATAGCAAGTAGCAGGCTAGTAATAAGCTTGGCAGCCCTAGTTTGGTTACCTTCCGTGGCCGATTCCAGCTTATAAATGAGAGTTGTATTATGTGGACACTTGTGGGGATTTTGGTCTGTAATGGATCATTATCCTTGTGTGTGATCGTTCCGAGTTTGTGAAGTCTATGTTTGTAATTTGCATTGGTTATATAAAGTGTTTGCTGAAATGGTTACTTGTGGAGCCAGTGTGAAATGCTTTTTCTAACCCATTTTTTCTTTTGCAGGTCCTAAGGGACCCTAGGAGGTCTCGGGGAGGCTGACCTTTGCGAACGGATACGCAAGGGTGTCACACGACTTAAGCAAAACCAACTAAGTTCATGACAAAGTGGTATGCTAGGGCATATCGCTTAATACACCTTTTTTTAATTTTTTTTATGATATATATATTTATATATAATATAAAAAATTAAAAAAAGGGTGATGTCACCTCATTTTCTCCTCCCGGCGTAGATGAGGAGAAGCCTTGGCGATGTCACTGAGGGATGAGGAGAAGCCTTGGCGATGTCACTAAGGCCTCCTCTTTTTCTTATCGCCTCAGACAAGGAGAAGGCGATGAGGAGAAGGTTGCGGTGAAGAAGTTGCCTTCTCCTCATCCGCGACGCCATCCCGAGGTTCTCTGGCCGCAGACATCTCCGGCCTTCGACGAAGAACGCAGCGATGAAGAAGCCGAGTTGTCGCCTCGCCATCAGTGGGTGGCGTCGTTTAAGGTTCTCCCTCGTCTCTCTCTTTCTCTTTTTCTGTCTTGCTTCTTCTCCCTCTTTCTCACTGCAGCCAGGTTGCGGCCAATACCGCTCGATAGTGGGCTGACGGTCGAAACCGATCGTTCTGGGCTTTTAGGCGGTAGCGGCTCAACCTCAATCGACGATATTGCCCAGTGGCGAGTGTTTGTGTACCAGTCTTGGCAGACCGATACGTACCGCTTGATATAGGCGATATGATTCGGTATTGTAGACCTTGGTTATAACCATAATTGGTTGATTATTTTTATTTAATCTTACCAGTGTGGTGTTTAGTGATCTTTGTTACTGGTGTAATTCTAGGCAACTAGATGGTCATGATATATAGCAAGGGTAGTGCAATTTTAATTCATCAATTTGTGATTCTTAAGGATACTGGAAGGCAAGTGAATAAGTAGCAATAATGTATGATATGCTCTAAAATGTTCTTGCATGTCTCACTGAGGAGTTAGAAATCAATAAGATTAAGGTTTTCAAGCTTATTGAATATGCAAACCATCACAGTTTCATGTGAAAACAAGGTTTGCAATTTCAACTGCTTCGTATGGTACATATCCGTCGGTTGTCGGTACATTTGCTACGTGGTGGTCAAATCGATCGTCGGCGATCGATTTCGACCGTCGGCGGTCGATTGAGGGAGAAATTGATCGTTGGCGGTTGATTGAGGGAGAAATCGAGTCGATTGAGAGAGAAAGGGGGAAGAAGAAGAAGAGGAAAAGAAGAAAAAAAAAAGAGGAGAAGAAGAAAACCTAGCACCACGGTCATGCGTGTCGTCATATCACGAGTCCGGTCGCCGTCGCCTGTGTTCGAGCGTCTTCTTCGCTTTTCTCCTGAGGAGGAGCGTCTCTAGCTGAAAAAGATCGAGGTGACGTCGCCTCGGCGATGTTGCCCCTTTTCTTTTTTTAAAAAATATATTTTAATATATTAATATAATATAATATTATATTATAAAATATTATATTATATTTTAATATATCGGGTGGTACACATTGAGCATATCGCCCAATACCAGATCTGCACCAGTATGGTCATATTTCGGTACACCGGCAACGGACCGGTAAGTCAAACCTTGTGTGAAACAATTGTTGGTTAGTTTAAACTCCTTGCCCTTGGTACTTGACCATGTCTAGTAGAACTTGGTTCCATAGCCTACTAAGTAAAAAGAGGGGTAAATGGGGACCAAGATAAACAAAGTAAAACTAGGGTGGACTCCTAGGTTAAATAGAATAACATTCATATTAAGGTTTCCTTTCTCCAGCACCGAAGGCCATAAAGGAGAGAAAAAGTTATGGTCCCTACTTTTGTCTAAAACAAGGTTTGACATACCGGTCTATCTTGGTGTACCGAGATTATCTCGATCTGGTATGGTAGATATTATATGTCGGTATCTTCTCGAGACATTAAAATATATTATAATATTTTATAATATAATATTAAATATTAATATATTAAAAAAAGAAAAAAAAGGGGCAACGTCGATTGATCTTTCTCCTCGCGTGGGGAGACGTTCCGTCTCCTCGCGTGGGAGAAAAATCTCCAGTGGGTGAGGGTGGCGATGGCACACGGGCGACCCGCGAGCGGCGACGGTGCGTGTGTGAGGACGACGCAGGGAAAGGAGGTACTTCTTTCTTCTTCTCCTTTTCTTCTTCTTTCTTCTTTTCCCCTTCTTCTTTCTCCTTTTCCCTCAATCGACTACCAACAGTCAAAATCGACCGCCGACGATCGATTTCTCCCTCAATCGGCCGCAGACGGTTGAAATCGACTGTCGACGGTTGATTTTGGCGGTACCACCCGGTAGTGGGCGTTCCGCGTACCGGTAACCTGGCGGACCGGTACGTACCGCTCGTATCTGGCAATACAGATCAAAATTGCATTCCTTGGTCTAAAACATATCTTATTTTCTTAATTTTAATCAACAATCTTTATGAACATCTTGTCATACGTTTGATTTTTGTTTCAAGAACCAAGGTTCTCCATACCGTAGTGTACCGCTCGGTATGGGCAGTATCTACCGGTTCGATAGGAGACCGGTATGGGTGGTACATCGGTATGCCCCTCCATGTACTATGTTGGTATGCTAGATATGACTTGGTACAACTCGGTATGTGTACCATACTGACAGTTGGTACATTAGTACGGACCGATAAGGCGAACCATGCCAAGAAATATGAGTTTGATGGTTTGTTACAATGGAAAGATTCCATTTTTTTCATCTTTTTGGCTAACAGTCACATGACAGTTTATATTCCCAATAATTTTACTTCCTAATTCCTATTCCCTTTTTCATTGAGATCAGAAACTTATAAACCTGTGTGGCCACAATTTGATCACAATATAACTGAATACCAGACCTTTTGAGAATAATTTAACCCTAGGTAGCGACCAGTTTAGCTCTTACAACAGTTGATGTTGTCCTCCATGGAACTCAAAGGTCAATGGTGGGAAAAGATCCATGCATTATTTCCAAATATTTGGCACATTAGGGCTTTGTTGCTGTAACACTAATCATTGTTTAGACTTTAGAATAAGTGTATATATATATATATATATATATATATATATATATATATATATATATATATATATATAAGCATGGTTTAAATTTTAAAGTGCCTTTTGTAGCTTGACAAATACTTTGTTACTGAAATCCTGTCTGAACATGATGCATACAAATGTTAGCATGCTTGCCAGTGAGTGAGTTCCACTGAGTGCCAATGCATGCAAGTCTATGAGGTGCACTGGTGCAGGCTAGTAGATGGTTTTCTAGGCGTTGATGATTTGTTAAGATGATTTCAGTTTCAAATTAAAATATAGACCAATGGAGCCTGAGTTTATAACAGAAATATTGGCCTGAGAAAGATGTGTTAGTAAGTTTCATGGATTGAATGCTGTTAAAAATTATCACTGCCAGAGCATGGGATTCTGATTGCTTTTATTTTGAGAGCAAGAAATATTCTCTTTAGCAGGCTGGACTTTATAATAGCAGGCATTAGAAAGCAGCAACTAATAAATGCCATGCATCAAAATAATTCAACAAACAAGGAGGTAATAAGAGATAGAAGGATTAATTTGACTCAGTAGGGTTGCACACCCAACTTACTCATGCATGTAGAAGATCAGAATCCTTCAATTTTTATTGCTAACAGCAACCATCATTTTTTAAGCTAAAATGTTTCTGCTCATCTTATAATCTTTCCATGATTGCTAATATATTGCTAAAATAAAAAGAGAAAAAGAAGACATGAAGGGAATGTATATCATTTGCTCATTTAACTTTAAAATTTAGCTAAGTAATATATTTTTGTGTAGTCCTTAAAATCTTCAATCCCAGACAAAGGGTCATTTTTCTTTGTTATGCTTGCATTGCTATCACCTTTGATCATGAAAATCATTTGTTGAAGTTCTTTTGGCAAGAATTCTACTGTGGGTCATTGTATCTTTTACTAGGAATTCTAATTGAACAATATCTTTAACAAGCATTTCCTGTTGCCTTTTTTCTCATGGATTAGATGGATCAGGTTTCACAAGTGCACCTGTTTCTTTTTTCTTTTTCAATTTTTGATATGCATCATCATGTATGACAAAAAAACTAGTTTGTTAACCCCCAGATCACATGAACTAACTTAGCCTTGACCTGCATTTGGCTAATAAAATCACCATGAAAATCACCATGACCATGTCCCATGTGAGATGTGATCCCCAGAATTAACTTGCATCCAATTTTTGTATGCAAAACATCGCAGCATCTGTTTTACCCTCCATGATAACCATATCAGCCTGTGAAGTAAACCTGAGATGCATCACATCTCATGCAATTCGTAGTTCCAACCCTCCAACATTGCTTTTTCTGCATCCCTAATTATAGATAAGAGAAGTGACTTTTAGCTTGATTTGAAACAGTAGTGTTAGCCATTAAAAACAGGAATTCCCTATTCTTGGTCAGTACAGGAAAGAGAAAATTGAGTCTTTTGTTCATGGAAACTCACATGATTGATTAGATATTTAAGTGAGCTCTAAGATTTATCCAGCCCAAGGTTTTACATATCGATGTTTTTCAGTCTAACAGCCAAATGGTACATGAATCGAGAGATTTCACCTGGTCCAGTCTACTATTGGTTGCATCGTCTGGTAAGCTCACCGTACTGGACTTACTATGGTACATAGCCTGACACTGAATTATACTGGCATTGAGCTTTTCGCCTGTACCTCTAATAATTTTTTAATTTTTTATAACAATTGTTAAATGTGAATGAGTCTTTGTTTTCCTTTGATTTTTGTTTCTTTTCTCTCATTCTCATGCTCTGTCCGTCTCTTTATTTTTCTTATATGTGCTTTCTTTCTCCCATCCACTGCCGTCTTCTCCTCTTCCCCATCACATTGCCACCATCGTCTTTGTTCCTCTGTCTTGCCATTGGTGACTCTCTTGGCCCACTGTGTCAATGCTGTCTCCTTGTTTCCTCCTTCTATGGGTACATATCTTCCTCAAAACATGATCAATTATTGTTTTCAGATCATGGCGATGCAGGTTCATGCTTGCACTGCTAAAGCAAGCGTAGTGATTATGGTGATTTATCAGAGAAGCTATTAGCAGTATCTGCCATCGGTTTGAAACTATAGTACATGCGACTATGCATGAGCCATGAGCGACATCATCCTCTATGTTATTCTGTTTCATTCTCTTTCTAAATATGATATCTGTGACTAGTTCTGGGTATCTAGAATCTTAACCTTGGCTATTTTGAGAGAACTTTATGTTTTAAAATGAACTATATAGAGATGCATTGTGTGTCTATGTTATTTTGACCTTTGCTTAGCTAGCTAAGCAGCTACGTTTATTTGGTCTGGCAAATTTGCAGAAGCCAACACTGTTCTCAGTTTTCCAAAGAAATACAAATTCTGTATAAAATTGAATCGTACATTTGTCTAAATCTTTCTTGTAAGTGTTGTTTTGAACGTTTCTTTATTCCTTTTTCCTAGGACATGGGAAGTTTGAGACTATGGGAACGCTTGGGATATCTGGTATGCTTATGGTCACTGCAGGTGGGATTGCCTGGCATGCCATTGATGTTCTTCAGGTATCTGCTCTTTGCTGTCACAGTAGTGTCTGTCAGATCTGAATATATGATTTCATTTGTGTTGCTCTTACTGTTAAATATTATTGAATTTATACACTAGGTGTTTTAATGTTTAGAAACAGAAATCATGTTCTTTTTTAATTTAAATTGACAATTATCATCTACATATTGCTCATACAGATTCCCTTATCATTTTCAGGGGCTTCTAATGTCAACCCCCGATATGACCTCTCTGTGTCTGAACCATGATCATCACCTTCAAGGTAGTGGGGGCCATCAACATGGAGTAGACTTGGATCATCCATTTTTAGCATTGAGTATGACAATCATATCAATATCTGTCAAAGAAGGGTATGTATGATATTATACATAATAGTTATTTAGACATAAATAGGATGTCATAGCTACATCGACAAATAACTGACTACTTGATTTGATAATGGTAGTATTAGCGAATGTAATGACAGCAGGATAATAGAATAATAATCTCAGGTTTCAACTCATCAAGCTTTAAGACATATAGTTCCAAGGCAAGTCGCCAAATTCTAAGTCAAAGCCAAGTTATGAAGTTCCAACTGAATTTCAAGGCACCATGTATTGAAGTGTTTTATAACAAGTGCCCTTGTAAATTGAGTCTATTAATTGGAGTTGTTGAGAGTTGAAGTGATTGATTAGGTAGGTGACGGTTGAATACTTGATGTACAAATCATCTATGAAAGAAAAAGGGGAAGGGGAGCTTTGGGGGCAATCTTGAATTAGTCATCTGACTTTTTGTAATTGAGCTTTTAGCTCTTAGTCATTGCAAGAAAGGAAAGAGAGACTCTTTTCCCTTATCTCAAAGAGTCTCACCCTCTTCTCCTTGTTTGACATCATTTAGTTAGTGGCTGAACCTTGCTGCGCTCTTATGGCAAATAGATGGGTTAAGGGCAACATGAGAGGAATCATGGATAGAGATGAAAGGTTTAAAGAAGTTTAAGCTTTAAGAAGTTGAAGAGTTTACCATGCACCTTGAACCTCAAGAAGTTTGTGACTCTATGAATAAAAAAATGCCCATCCTTTTGCATCCAAAAAGCTATGAGAGAGTCCACCACAAAGAGATTTCTTTGTGCAAATGACAATATCAGAATCAATTTGTTAGGGTTTTATGATCGACCTCGACTTGAAGAATTTTTCAATTGGCTTAATGTTTTTGAGAATAAATACAAGTTGATACTCAATAATTGAAGAGTACAATTGATTGCTACTAGACTTCCGAGGTTATGCTTCAATTTGGTTGGACAAGGTGCAAAAGAATTGCTTTTGTAAAGGAAAACTTAAGATTTCATCTTAGGAGAAGATGAAAACTCAGCTATGTGAAAATTTTCTACCATCAGATTTTGCTAAAACTCTATTTTCACAACTCAACAATCTTGAACAAGGATTCAAATCCATTATCGACTACAATGAAGAATTCTACAGGTTGATGGTCCGAAATATAACTCAAGAGATGGAGGAACAACTTGTGGCATGATATATTGGAGGATTAAGAGTAATGATTTGTGACGAAGTGGAGATGGATCAATTATGGTGGTTGTCTATGCTTATCAATTGGCATTGAATGTTGGAGCAAATTTAGGTAGAAATAGAGTAAAAGGGTGTGCTAATGTTTGTTTATGTTCCTCTTCTAAAGAACAATCTTATTATAATAATGCTAGTGCATCAAAGGTTATAAGGACTATGAAAAGTACAATTAAGCAAACTCCCACTACTTGCATTGTATGGCAATTGCATGAACGAGTGGGACATTACATGAATGAGTTGCCCAAAAAGACGAGCAGATCTATGAGTAAACTTTATGGAAGAAGAAGATGGTAAGGAGTAAATTGAAGATTTTGGAGAACCAAAATATGATGAACTTGATGAAGAACTTGATGAGGCTTCTGAAAAGATTGCACCAGATTAAGATGAGTGCTTAGTAATTCATAGAGCATCTTTTCACTTCAAGAGAACATTCTGATGAAGAATAACTACAAAACAATTTTTTCAGTATGCATTGTAAGTCTAAAGGTAAGGTTTTCTCTCTTGTTATCGTTAGTGCTAGTTATGAGAAAATTGTCTCCCAATACATGGTGATATCTGATTTCATGGTTCAAGAAAGGCAATGAGCGTTCCTCATACAGTGCTGGCTAAATTTGAACAATTCAAAGACATCCCACCTGAAGAACTCCTGGATGGTCTGCAAGGGACATTTAACATCAAATTGACTTGATTCCAAGGGCAAGCTTCCCCAACAAAGCTCACTATCAGACAAGTCCTAAAGGGCATGAGGACTTGCATGTACATAGATTTATCAAACAAATGTGCGAGAAAGTTTAAGCCCATGTGGCTTTCCAACTCTGTTCCAAAGAAGTATGGGACTTTGTGTATGTGTATAGATAGCCAAGCTATTAATCAAATCACCATCAAGTGCAGATTTTTTATTCTAGAGTGGATAATATATTTGATGTGCTTGCTGCTGCACAAGTATTCTCCAATGTCAATCTTAGAAGTGACTAATCAGGAGACAAATGGAGTACAACTTTCAAGACTGATGAAGATTTATATGAATGGCTAATTATGTCATTTGGGCTTTTGAATTCTCCTAGCACCTTCATGTGGTTAATGCTCAAGTTATTCGTCCTTTTATTGAAAACTTTGATGTTGTTTATTTTGGTGATCTTCTTGTTTTTGGTCACAACAAACATAATTATGTTTAACGTATGAGAAATATCTTAACAACCTTGAGCAAAATATCTCTATACAAAGAAATGCTCCTTCATGACCTTTGGTCTAGCTAGGCTTTATTCTAACACTTGCAGGTATCTAAGTGGGTTCATATAAGATCAAGGTGGTTCATACTGATCACTGATGTCTCCATAAGATTCCAAAATTTTCACTGATTGACATCTTTCTATTGATGACTCATTTGCAATTTTAGTATTATTGTAATCTCTTTGACTGATCGCATGAAGACTTTTAGTGGACACTTGAGGTGGAAAACAGTTTTCAACTACTGAAAAAGTGAAAATTTCCATTATTCCTCTTGTATCACCAAATTTTTGTGAAATATTTGATAATTGTGTCGTTTGTCATTTAGGCATTGGTGAGTACGTAGCTAAGAATGTCATTTGATTGCATTATTTAGTGAAAAGTTCAATAATAGAAAAGTAATTATTCAACTTATGATATAGATTTTTATGCCATTGTTCAAGCACCTCTTGGAGGTCTTACTTAATTTACAGATAATTCATCTTAAAGATTATAACTTACATATAATTCATCTTAAACATTCTAATCATGAAGCTCTTGAACATTATAAATTCTGGAGCAAATTTCAATTGGTGGTATGCACTATGCAAGATGGTAGTATTTTTTTTACGAGAGCACATATTTGTCTTGAAACATAAAAAATGAAAATTGAAGTCAAGTAGTTGACGAACTTGGTCGCTGAGTTGCATTTTTTGTCACTATGAGTGTACAGCTAGAACAATTTGATACTATAAAAATCATCTATTCCAATGATGAAGGTTTTGGAGAAACTTGGTCACAATGCAAGAATTGTCATCACAAATACTATGTTATTTAAGATGGTTTTCTTTTTCAAGGATTTTATCTTTTAGTCCAAAATGGTCTATTGGTGAGTAGATTATCAAATAATTACACTTTGATGGGCTGGAAGGTCATTTTGGAAGAGATAAAAATGTTGTTCTCATTAAAATAAATATTTTTGGCCTATAATTCCTTATGATGCTCGTTATGTGAAGAGATGCCAGCCCTGCCAAATTGGTAAAGAACCAAGCTCAAATTCATACTGTATATACTCCATTACCAATTCGTAATGCTCTCTCTATAAGAAGATATTGACATGTATTTTCAGTTGGATTGTAAAAAATCCTAGAGGTAGAAATTCTATTTTTATTGTTTTGAAATGACACATTTCATTCATATGCAAAAAGACCATGGATGCATATTATATTTGCTCATCTTTATTTTAATGAGATAGTTGAACTATATGAAATTTTTAAATATCACACTAGAGAGAGTCACCAAATTTCTTAGTTACTTTTAAAGAAGTTTATAGAAGAAAACTGAGACCAACTTATAATATAGTAGTGTTTACCATCCTCAAAGAGATGGTTAAACTTAAGGTGTTAATAGAACCTTGTGAAATCTACTAGGATCATTTTGCTAAAAAAAATAGCAAAACAATGGGATTCATGCTACCTAGAGAAGAATTTGCCAATAGTTATATGGTTAATCTAATTGTTCGACGAGAGTATTGTTTATGGTCATATTCTGTATCACTATCTAACCAATGTGTGATGTATCGCTCTAAACGGTATGATCTGAGTGGTACGTATTGGCCCACTAGCTGACCGGTATATGGACCCTCGTTTCGTGTGATAAGTAGGAAAAGAATCAGGTTTCAGTTGGTATAGGTGATGTATCGATTGTTACGGTCGAAACTCGTTGTATCGGTTGATATGGTTGAAACTCTGTATCGGCTGATACTAGTAAGTACTAGTCAGAAATTGATTGATATTGATCTAAGTCAAGTCAAATTGACACTATTGGTCAAATTAAAGATTGGGGCTTTAAATCCCCTCCTTCCCCCTTCTTTCACTCTCACTCACCCTCATTCATTCTCCTATTCTTCCTCTCTTTCTTACTCTTTCTCATATTCCCATTTATGATTAAAGTTATTGATTTGGATAAAAGAGGGACTGAAACTCGGGATCTAGTGGAATTTCTTTCCAATCTGAAGGTGTTTTAATGCATATTTACAAAGATTTAACATGATTAAGATTATTCTCTTGCATTAGTCCCAATTTCTCTCCAATTTAACATGATTAAGATTATTGTCTTACATGTAGGCTTAAATTGGGGGTATTATGGTTAATCACAACTTTATTCTTTTATTTATGCCTCATATACTCTCTATTCTTAATTAAATACAATAAAATTGCCATTAAATTAGGATCGAAGAGATAAAAAAAATATTTTTTTGAATTTTCAGCCTTTTTTCAGTCTTCATCCAAAAATTGGTATGTACCAGCATACTGTATGTTGGTATGCCGATCTGCCAATACCATTGGTTGGCACGGTACGATAGTCTTATCTAGACCTTAATACCAAGGTTTGCCTTACCGAGCGGTAAGGCCCCGTTCTGGGCCGTACGTATCGGTCCGCCAGCTGATCGGTACATGGACCGCCCACTATCGGTAGTATAGTCGAAATCGATCGTCGACAGTCGATTTTGGCCATTGGTCGTCGATTTCGATCGGTATTAGCCGAGGGAGGGAGAAAGAAGAAGAGGGTGAAACTTGTTTCCACCGCGCGATCTGTCGTCCGCGGGCGATTCCTTCTCCCCGCGTGGGGAGAAGGAACAAGGCGACGTCGCTCATTTGTTTTTTCTAATTTATATTATATTTATATTTATATTATATTATATAATTATATTACAATATAATATATCGAGCGGTATGTCCTATACTGTACCGAGATGAATTCAGTACGGACCGGTATGGAAAACCTTAATACTATACTTATCACCATTATCAACCAGAGAAGATTATGCAATCTTCATAAGGAAGTTGGAAGCTAGTAATGAAGTTTACAAAGAAAGTGTCAACAAGCATCATCATATGAAGATTTTTGAAGAATGATATCTTGTACATTTCTATTATGAGAAAAAAAAAACATTTTCAAGTAGGAATTTACAACAAACAAAAAAAAGTTTGGTCTATCAAGCGAATTAATGATAATCCCTAGAAGATAGAACTTTCTTCAGGTATTCATACTTATTCAACATTCAGCATTCAAACTTATGAATTTATCATGACAACAATGATGACTAGCGGATAAGTTCTTTCTCATCAAGAAGGATGATATAGTGCAGAACTAGATTTGGGATAAACAGTCGTATTGGAGATTATAAATGACAAGATTAGATAATAAAATAATAAAAATATCAGGTTTCAAGTTATCAAGACATGTAATTCCAACACAAATCACATGTCAAAACTATTAAGTTCCATGGCAAGACATCAAGTTCCAAAACTAACTTCCGTCCAAGTTCCATGGCACTATGAACCAAGTGTTCTGTGACTTTTGTCCTTGTAAACTGAGATATTGAGAGTTGAAGTAATTGATTAATTACATGGTGGTTGAGATTTTTGGTGTACAAATCACCTGTAAAAGAAGAGAGAGGGAAAGGAGCTTTTAGCTCCTAACTATTCCAAGAGAAAAAAGAGAAGTTTCCTTTTCCCTTATCACATATACTTTTGCACCCTCTTCTCCTTGTTCCACGTCACTACTAGTTAGAGTTTGAAAGGATCAATCCAAATAGTTTGCTTCCTTGCCATATAGCCTTGGAAAGTGGAATGTGAGTTGGTGCAGTGTAACTGAATTTCCTGGGCCAAAGGAATAAGACAAATCTTTTGTTTATCAGTAATATTTAGCTGTTGGTTCATGGTTGCATTTTCATATTCATTACAGATGAGTAAAATAAGTAACTTTCGGGAAGTTTTTTGCTTGAAAAGCAGGATAATGTCTTAGTTGGATGTCTTCTTTTTTTTTTATTCTTTTCTTAAACCAATAACTGTGATGCAGTCTGTCAGAATTTGTTCTAGGATGAGAATATGATTTTTCGTATTATGTAATACACCTGTGGAAATTTGCTAAATATTCAGACATCTTCTTACCATTTTTTGTTGGTGACAATAGACTCTATTGGATAACTAAAAGAGCTGGGGAAAAGGAAGGAAGTGAATTGTTGAAGGCAAATGCATGGCACCACCGTTCTGATGCTGTATCATCTGTTGTTGCTCTTGTTGGGGTTGGTGAGAATCTTTTAACAATTTTATAATATTGAAATGGAATTAAGTTTTCCTGTCATTTCCTTGCTATAGTTCTTGATTATTGACCTTTGATCATTTTACTTTACAGATCATTCCAATGAACTTGGGTTTTACAATTAGCAGCCATCTGTGAAAAACATATGGTGACACACATCTCAGTTGTATAAATAAAAAAGGGTGCGCCATTGCACAAGTCTCCTGCTATTATAGGGTTTAGGGACAGTCAAATGTACATGGTCTTACCACTGCGTCCAGAGAGACCTTTTTCTATAAAGTGGTCCTTAGCTAGATTGACTCTTGTTTCGCCTTTTAGACCACAGGAAAGGTTGCTTTATGTCAGAAAGAAGTCTACCAGGTTTAGGGTTGTTGGGAAGAGGTTCAATGTCGAATACAAAGATCAAATCCATGTTAAAGACAAATGGGCAGTGCTCTAAAGATGGGGGATGAAGTGGTCCAATTTAGATCATTATATATATCAAGCAAATGTGGGGTTAAGACTGAGGTGGATCTCAGAAAGTCGATCAGTGTTGAGTTGGTAAGGGGTGTCTCATGCAACACTTATAGGATGCTTCTTGCATATGTATACCTCCTTGAATTATATGATTTCTTAAAGTTATTGAAATGACAATATACTTTTAGGATACCTAAGAGATATTTCTTGTGAATCTTTGTTTGGATGTTGACTTTTGCTTTTCATCATTTGTTTTTAACATCTACACACTTATTAAATGAGATTAGATAAGTTGTTGATATATTGTTTATATTAAGCATTAAGCATTAGTAATAATGAATTAAAGTTATCACACCGCTTTAATCTTAATATTTATTTCTTATCTTCATAGGTTTTGAAGTAAGATGTTACTAAATATTTTTCATATTGAATGGGTTAAAATGCCAGCTAATTACTTGTATTATTTATCATGGTTCATAAATAACTAAGTTCCTAACACTATAAATCAAGGTTTGATTTACCGGTCCGTGCCGGTATTGGGTAGTACGCACAATATGTACCACCCGGTGTATTAAAATATAATATAATATTTTATAATATAATATTTTATAATATAATATTCATATATTAAATATATTAAAAAGAAAAAGTGCAACGCTCGACACTGACCATGCCTGACGACGGCATGAGGCTAGGTTTTCTTCTTCTCCTCTTCTTTTTTTTTCTTTTCCTCTTCTCCTTCTTCTTCCCTTTTTCTCCTTCAATCGACCGCCAATGGTCAAAATCGACGGCCGACGGTTTATTTCTCCCTCAATCGGCCGTTGACGGCCGAAATCGACTGCCGACGATCGATTTTTGGTGGTACTCGAAGGCGCGTCAAGAACCTAGCGGACGGTATGTCTTGCCGACAGTCGAAATTGCAAACCTTACTATAAATAGATAGCAAGCTTTGTTATATATTATATTATAATTCAAAAATATTTTTATTCAGTTAAGATTCATGTTCATGATATCTGATAGTTTTACGCTAGTGTTAGTGACCTAATACAACCTCCACCTTTTTCATCTAGATTTGGGATCGGCATTGGCGGTGTTTTAGACTAGCAACAATATATACAAAAAGTTTATGTTAAAATAAGAATATTGAGATGGGTGTATAGAGTTACTAGGAAAGGTAAGAAAATAAATATTTCTATTTATGAACAATTAGGTATCGCCTTGATAGAGGATAAGATGAGAGAATCGTTTAAGATGATATAAACATATGCTTAGGAGACCTACAAACGATAGTTAGAAGAGTTGAAATGATTTAATGTTAGTGATGCGAGGAGAGATAGTGGAAAACCTAAAAAGACTAATAGAAACTATAAATAAAGATTTAAATATTTTAAATTTAATTAAACAAATAATGTTTATAGATTTCAATGGTAGCAAAAGATCCATGTAGTCAGCCTAAATAGTTAGGACTTACGACTTTGTTGTTGTAAAGATATATTTTTTTATTATTATATTTCAGTCACATATATTTTATTTTTTTAAATATGAAGTATCAACGAATCTACTGTTGAACTTTGATTTTGATGATGATCTACATAATTAATGATTCTATCATTTATGGTTTCAACTTTCAATTTAGGTCTATTCCAATTTGGTATACGACACCCATACCAGTCCGTTATTGGACTATCAAGTTTGACTTCTACTAGCATACTGTCATAAGATATGTTGGTACATACCACTAGGAGGGAGGAGGATGAATGGAGGAAGAAGAGGAGATGAAATAGATGACAGGAGGAAGAGTACAGTGACGTCACGAGGTGCTCACCTAGGCATCCACATGAAGCGAGGCAAGGCCCGAGCCCCCGATAAGTGAACTAGGGGAGTGACTTCAATCGGGCATGGCCTAGGTGTTGGGCTAGCCAAGTGCCCACTTGATTTAAATTAACTTGGATCAAGTCAATTACGAATGATTCTGATTCGATTGAACCAAAATGAAATAATGCCAACACATTGATCCCTCCCTCCCCAAAACCAGGACCCACCCGTGCAACAAGCCCTAATCGCATAGTAGGTCTTCTTCTCTAGCGATTGTGGTATTTTCCTCAGCGAACGATGGTCATTTTCCTATCTATCGACGAATTACCACAGACTTAGCTGGTTTTGCCTAAGTCATACGGCACCCTTGCGTGTCCTTTCGTAAAGGGTTAGCCTCATTGAAATCTCTTATGGGACCTGCAAAAGAGAAGACGGATTAGAGAAAGCGTTTAACTCGAGATCCCACAAGCAGTTATTTCATCAAACACTTGATAGGCAATGCAAATTACAAGCATAGACTTCACAAGCTCTAAAGTTCATACAACAAAGAGTCCATGATGGTCTGTCATGGCCTCTACGCTATGACTGCACACAACCTACGTTTACAAGATTAAAACGACTATAAAAGCTAACCAAAATGGGGCTATCAAGCCTACTATAGGCCCTCTACATGCTGTGCAAAACATGAATAAAACCGAAAGACACAAACATACATGAATATTACATCGAACACCCTGTTTACAGCTTTGTCTATGACATTCTCCTCTACTTATTCCTTCGACGTCCTCGTCGAAGCCTTTGCGGTGTCGTGTCTCCACGCCTTTGCTGAATCCATGGTTCACATTACCGGTCTCTACCAGTATACCAACTAGCTGTCGGTACAATATGTACCAAGTTGTATTGAGCATATCAGCACACGGTACACTAGGGTATACCGATGTACCACCCATAACAGTCCTCTGTCGGGCTGGTATGTACCGCCCATACGGAGCACTATTTTTCGATACGTCAAACCTTGGTTGAATCTTCAATGTTTTGCTTCAGTTACAATGTGCCTCTTGGCTCCCAACTGCTCTCCACCGTTGTTGTTGAGTAGTCGAAATTTGATCCGCTATGCTGCTTCAATTTGCCAATGATTCTTGACTCTAGAGTGGGGTCGGTCTAGTTGTGTTGATCTTTGCTGGTTCTTGTGGATTCTTCAAATGAAGGAAAGGACCTTGTTGTGTGTCAATCTCTCAAGTCTCACACCACTTGAACTGAGTGGATGCCTGTTGGAGCTTTAACAAGTATCGCCTTGCAGACTTTGAAGTTTTTGAGGTCTTTCCTCTACAAATTTTGCCTCTCGATTCCTCTTCTATTTAGTGGTCGCCTCTAAGTAGATTCACATCACTACCATTTTTTATCATCATTTTGTTGGGAAATGAGGCGGAAAATTTGCTCGCAGTAGAACCGATCATCATGGGTGAGGATTTGATAACTATTATCTTTTAGTAAGTTCCTTCGAGGGGTCTTTGAACATGTGCAGAGCTCCTTTGTTGGATAATAAGAGAACTTAAGCACTTAATTTCGCCCATTCTCTTAAGAGTTGAGAAGACAAAGATTACTTTACTTTACCTGCTTTCTTGAGGGTTGTACTACATGCATCGAGCTAGTTATTAGCTCGATCCTGCTCCTTGCTCACACTTCTGAAGCACCCCAAATGTTTGCACTCCTTACATTGAGTTGGCCTCTCCGATTTGCCTCCTCATTGCCATTGAACTTCTAGAATGCAAGAAGTTTTGCCCAAAAAAAATAAATTTTCACTTCGACTTGGAGCAAGTCCTCGATAGTTTTTGGACACCTATGAGATTGTACCATCTTCTCCATCATTCTATTGCTTACTCTGAGTAGAAAAGGTACAACACCATGTATAACCTACTTTGTTTTTTAGTCGAGCACTCCTGTATCGACCCGAAGTCCTCCATTTTTGGCTATTTTGATGAGAAGCCCCTCGACACTGGTCTTATAAAGTTCCTTAGCCTCTGCTCTTCAACCTTATTTCGGTACTTCGAGTTTGTCTCTACATTCTCTACCTCCTTAGCCCCTTTCATGACTATATGCTCTCCCTCCATGAGAGGAAGGGATCTATGACTCTGTAGAAGTCTCGCCTTTGCGGTATCATGACACTGCCATGCCCAATGGCATACTATTTGTTTCTTTGCATCTATGTCCCTCTCTTCGTAATCGATAAATTTGCCTTTATGGCACCGTCGCACTCCTCCGTCTCCACTTTCATTCTAATCAACGCTTGGTTTTAGATAGCTAAGTCTCTCTAGACTCGTCGTCGCTTCTCTGCCCCTTTCGATCACCTGCTTCAACACTTATATATACACCAAACAATTTCCCTTGGTCGATGGAAAGATAAATTGTAACTCCCATGCATGGCCTCTGCCATCATGTTGTAGGGCTCGAGCTAATTCTGTTCCCCTTTGCATCATTGGTAGCAACATTTGCTTACTCGACCTTGTTTATCGGGCTCCCTTAAGCGAGTATGAGTTATGGAGCAGTCCAACCCTCCAGTTGCCGATCATACTTCTGTATGATCAAGTCCCCCCGTGGGACTCATTGGTACTTACACTCAAAATCTCTATCGATGGTACACAACCCCCATATGCTAATAATCAAGTCTCTTGTCTGGTGCAAAATTTGATATATGCGCAAAAGACTCACCTCTGCGGTATCATGTCATTCACTCCTTTAATTCATAGCCCTTCTTGTTGTGTTGTTCATCGAGGTGGAGCTTCTAGTAACTCTCGATCATACCCCCGTATGATCAAGTCCCTCACAGGACTTCTCCCATACGTATCGTATTGCCTCGAACTGTTCCATTACGATTTGCTGCATCTTATTGCCTCTTAGTGATATCTCCATTGTAACTTTATATTTGTGGGATGAACTCGGATTGTGATCTCTCCATATGTGTTCTTTGCCAATACATCGATCGCCACCTTTGATTATGTTCACTTCTTTGTCAATCGACCTTTGTCCACCTGCTCTTGAGTCATACGTGGATGAAGCATAGCTCTAGGATAGTCTGTCGTCTAACAGTTCATGAAGTCTATCAACTTTGTTGAAATTGGTGCATCATTGTCTGGATCCTAGGCCCCTTCCCCTAGCATAATCTCTGCTGCGCACAACTTTCTTTGCAACAACTAAAATGGCAACATTACGATATATTTTTCAAGAGTTCCCGTATTCGCGTCCTCTAGTCTTGTGCCAAGGCCTTTTGACTCCAACTTTGCCTCCACAAGTTGAGTCGCCTTAGTTTCTCCGTTAAATGCTTCGTTGAGATAAGATGCATGTGCCTCGAAGCTCCCTTCAACTGTGGCACTATGCAAGATGAGTCCATTCCATCAGAATGAGAGACCATAAAATAACATGAATTCGCTTTTATCTCTCCTAGATATCTGTCTTGTTGGAGTAACTTTGCTCTTTGCATCCAGTTTCGGATACCACCATCCTCTTGGACTAAACCGTGTTGCTAAACAAACTATGTATTATTTCACTACCACAAATACACTTGCTAGATTGCGACTCTTCGCCAATACAACATCTACTACACCCCTCAAGGCCTAGCAGCGTACTGAACTTATGAACTTACCGTACACTTCAACCTCTTATGGGTGTATTCCTTTCCATGCTGAAGAATGTTTCAATGCTCTATGGTGTCCAGGTGCCTTGGGATGGCCATAGATAGTCCCTCGTTTGCGCCCTTGTATGAGTACCAAATTCTTCGAGTTAGTAATTCCCCTCACATTTGTAAACTTTGCACAACTATTTGGGTCATCGAGCAACCCATCTCTTTGATAGAACCCCAGAAGGAGCTATATAGGATTTGATCTTTAAGGGGGATTAACCCTTGGAACACTATAGGGGTTCCTCCCTCTTAGGGTCGGCCAACAAGGCTGAAAATAAAAGATGTCTTGCTTGATTAAAAGAGGAGGCTACAAGCTTATATAGGGCTCAAAACCCTAACCCTAGGGGGTGTTGCCTAAGTGAAATTATCCCTTGGCCCCTCCTATAGCCGCCCTGCCTTAATAGGGATGGGTGGCGGCTATGATGGCACCAAGGCCTCCTATGCCTGCTAGAAACCTTGGTTGATCAACCTAGTAAAGGGGGTGGCGGCTAGTGAGCCCTAAGGCCCTAAATAAACCCTAGCTACCCTTCTTTATAAGATAGAAGTGACTAGGTGAGATTTTATTATAATATCACAGGGTTCTTATTGATTACTTCTAAGGCGATTAGGACTCAATTCTGCTGGAGTCCTATCAAGCCTACAAGGCCGAGGATCCATAAACTCTGGGAACCGGGTCCTCATCTCCTCATAAGACTCCCACGTGGCATCTTCGGTTGGTAAGTTATTCTATTGCACTAGTACTTCAGTTGAGGGGCGTTGGCGGCACATCACAATCCTCTGATCAAGTATGGCTTGTGGTTGGGCTTGAATCTCGCTATTATTTGTAGTGCTCGACAGCTGGGTCTAGGTTGACTCATGCTCTCCCAGTTTGGGCTTCAAGCAGGATACATGGAAGACGGGATGGATCTTAGCGTCTTCTGGTACCTTCAACTTGTATGCCACGGCCCCAATATGCTCCAAGATCTGATATGGTCCATAGAATTGAGGAGATAGCTTTATCGATGCTATAGTGTTGATTGACAACTACTTGTATGGTTGTAGGCGAAGATAGACCCAATCTTCTACTGAAAATTCCCGCTCGATGAGTGTCGGCTTGTTGCTTCATGCAGGCTTGGGCGGCAGTTGTCCTTTAGCAGCTGCAGCAGTTTGTCCAATGCCTCATAATGGGTACATTTGGTTGATGAATGATAGGTTGCGTTGTACCACCATTCGGCCCAAGGAAGCCACTTTATCCACTCTTTTGGCTGATCACTAGTGAAGCACCGTAGATAAGTCTCGAGGTATCTGTTCACCACTTCTGTTTGGCAGTCCGTCTGTGGATGATAAGTTGTGCTCATCTTTAGTTGGGTGCCTTGTAATTGGAAGAGTTCGGTCCAAAATTTGCTTGTAAGCACCCTGTCACGGTCGCTCACAATCGACCTTAGTATCCCATGCAGTTTAACAATATTTTCCACAAAGAGTTGAGCAATAATGGCAGCGGCATAAGGGTGTCTCACAGCATAGAGTTGGGCATATGTTGTTTAACGATCTACCACCACAAAGATCGTACTTTTACCTTGTGATAGTGGTAGCCCTTCAATGAAGTCCATGGAGATGTCAGTCCATGCTGAGTCCGGTATAGGTAATGGCTACAGCTTTTCTGAACTTGCCATTGTTTCACCCTTTTGCTATTGGCATATATCACATTTAGATACATAATCACAAACAGATCTTTTCATGCCTCTCCAAAAGAAGTTTTGCTTCACTCTCTTGTATGTTCTCAGAAATTCAGAGTGCCCTGCTGAAGGTGAAGAGTGCATCTCATGCAAAATAATTTTGATGTAAGGGGAAGAAGAAACAATCACAATTCGGCCTTTGTAGCGTAGGTCCTTTGCATCCCAAGTGTAGTGGCCTATGGAACCCGGATCATTCTCCAATTTCTCTATGATTTCTCGGGTCCCGGGGTCGTTCTTCCTTTCTTCCCTAATGCCCTCGAGGAAGTCGGTGGAAGGAAGGGAGATGGTTGAAATTTCGGCTTGCTTTGGCAGCCGGGATAGAGCATCTGCAACAACATTCTCTTTCCCCTTTCGATAAACAATTTCATAATCAAAACCAAGGAGTTTCATTACCCATCTTTGCTGCTCCGGGGATGATATTTTCTGCTCCAAGAAGTATTTAAGACTTCGGTGGTCAGTCTTAATTTGAAAGCGTCGGTCGATCAGGTAGGGTTCCACTTTGTGACGGCATGCATGATCGCGAGCATCTCCTTGTCATACACGGACATTTTATGGTGGGAGGGAGACAAGGCCTTGCTGGTATAGGCAAGGGGTCGACCATCTTGCATTAGGATAGCTCCAATTCTAACTCTGGGTGCGTCGGCCTCAATCACAAAAGGTCAACTAAAATCGGGCAGCGCTAGGACCGATGTCGTCGTCATGGCTGCCTTGAGTTGTTCGAAGGCCGTGGAAGCTTTGTCCGACCACTGGAAGGAGTCTTTCTTCAGTAAGGAAGTGAGTGGGGCATTGATTTTGCTGTAATCCTTCACAAACTTCCGGTAGTAGCCTGTAAGTCCAAGGAAGCCGCGCAGTGATTTTATGTTCATAGGTCTCGACCATCCTTACATCACTTTGATTTTTGTCGGGTCTACCGCCACTTCATCCTCTGATATAATGTGCCCTAGTTACTCCACTTTACGCTGTAAGAAACTGTACTTTGATTGTTTAATATAAAGGGTATTCTCCTGAAGAATCGTTAGAACAATTCGTAAGTGTTGAAAATGTATATCAAGCGTAGGGCTGTAATTGAGGATGTCATCAAAAAATACCAGCACAAACTTGTGTAAAAACCTTCGGAAAATGTCGTTCATTAAGCTTTGAAAAGTAGGAGCATTCATGAGTCCGAAGGACATTACCAAAAATTCGTAGTGGCCGTTATGTGTGCAGAATGATGTTTTTGGAACATCTCCAGTGCATACCCAAATCTGATGGTACCCAGAACAGAGATCCAATTTAGGGAAGACTCGGGCTCCTTTTAGTTCATCCAGGAACTCGTCCACTACTGGTATAGGATATTTATCTTTGACGGTAGTGGCGTTCAAAGTCCGGTAATCGACGCACATCCGCCACGTACCATCCTTCTTGCGCACTAGCAACACCGGCGATGAGTAGGGCCTGCAACTTGATCGAATTACTCTGGTGTCGAGCATCTCCTTAACGATGTTCTCAATCTCGTCCTTCTGCAAGTGAGGATAGCGGTACGACTTTAGGTTTGCCTGGAAGAATAGGGATGCGGTGATCATGCTGCCGAGTTGGGGGAAGTCCGTGCGGTTCAGCGAAAACGTCGGCGAATTCATCCAACAATAGGGGCAAGCTTAGGATATGAGATTTGCACGTTCTTCTCCTCTGATGGTTGCTGGATTTGCATCAAAAACCCACCATATGTCTTGTGCAAAACCTTCTCCATCCGTTGCATCAAAACAGTGGAGATATTACTTATGTGCTTGCCTCGTAAGGTGACTTGTTTGTCTTTACAATAAAACTTCATGATTAACTTAGAGAAATTCCAGGAGATGTCACCTAATGTTGTGAGCCATTCAATTTTGAGCACGGCTTCATGGTCGTCGATGGGTTCAAGGAAGAAGTCGGCTACCACTTCTTGGTCTTATAGGAGCAATTTCACCCGCGGGCACCGTTAGTCGCACTTAAGGATTCAACCGTCGGTGACCTTTACATCGAACTTGTTGCAACCTTCGATTTGGAGCGCCATACGTGCAGCAACCTTGCTGTTAAGGAAGTTATTTGTGCTGCTTGTATCTATGAGAACATTGATGGGTTGCTGTTTGAGAAGTCCCCTAACTTTCATCGTCTGCGAGTTGGAGTAACCGGCCAGTGCGTGCACTACATAGTTGGCTGATTGGGGCTCTTCCTCCATGGCTTCATCTTGGGGTTTGAGGATTTCTTCATATGGTTCAATGTCCTCATCCTCTACTGGTTCAATCATGCGTGGATTACATGGATCAGTGATGGTGCAATCTCGCTCTTGGGAATCATCTTTCCAATCTGAGGTTTCTCCTTGCTGTGATTTCTTTGGGCTCGGTGGTCAGCCCATGCTGAATTCAGCGAAGAGGGACCGAATCTTCTCATCTATGCGGTTCTCAAAGGCTTCAAACTTAGCATTAATAGCCTCTTCAGATGCCATGGTATAGGCCTCTAGATCTGTGATGTTGAGGTCTTTCTTCTGTTGTTGGGTTAATGGCATGAGAATTTTTTTTTTCTTTTTTGGAGAAAAGGTGGCCGGTAGGGTAGGTGGATGGGTGGAGATAAGGCTGCGGTTAGGGCTGGTTTTGGAGGCTGATTGGGCTCGGTTTAGGGTGCGGTTTGGTAGGGTTCTTGGGTGGTGATGGTAGGGTTTGAAGATGAGAGGAAGAGTCCAAAAATCCGAAAATGACAACAACCAAATTTGATGGAATTCGATGAAGAAAGTGCTGTATACGTGCTGTCCTACCAAACAGAATTTGCATCGGAGAAACAATGAATTCTCGATGTAAATTCCAGAGGAAAATCCGAGGGAAATATGTAGAAATTTGTCAACAAATCCTTGGTTCAGATGTGGCCAATATCAACAAATAGGTTCGACAAAATTTTGGCAGCATAACGGTAGGAAAATAGATGAAAATATGGAAGACAGATTCTTCGTCGTAAAATTCCAGCAATACGTGACGAGGAATTGCAGCACAAAAAGTCCGATTTCAGAAAGGATTTTTTCCATAAATCAATCTTAGATGAGAGTTAAGATGATCTATGAAGTTGTGTAAAAGTTTCGGTCAAAATAGATGAGCAATAGTTTAGTTCCAAGAAGCAACAGTCGGCTGAAATTTTTCTGCAGCGTTTTCCCTTCACAACGATGATCATGTTTGCCACGATAGAATTTTACAATGGAGAAAATATGGGAAAACTTCTTCAATGTGTAAGGCAAAGGGATTACATTAGTAAATAGGTGTGGGCGATAAAATTATACCAACTCTCCAGTTCAAAAGCATGGGGCAGCAGCAGATTAGTTTAATCCACGTGTTGCAGCAATTACGGGAATTGCTTGGAAGGGTGGAGGCGGCAGAGATGGCAGTAGGGGCAGCAGGAACGCGGCTCTGATATCAGATGATAGAACCCCAGAAGGAGCTCTATAGGATTTGATCTTTGAGGGGGATAAACCCTTTGAACACTATAGGGGTTCCTCCCTCCTAGGGTCGGCCAACAAGGCTGAAAATAAAAAAATGTCTTGCTTAATTAAAAGAGGAGGAGGCTATAAGCTTATATAGGGCTCAAAACCCTAACCCTAGGGGGTGCTGCCTAAGTGAAATTACCTCCTTGCCCCTCCTATAGCCGTCCTGCCTTAATAGGGATGGGCGACGGCTATGATGGCACCAAGGCCTCCTATGCCTGCTAGAAACCCTGGCCGACCAACCCAGTATAGGGGGCAGCGCCCAGTGAGCCCTAAGGCCCCAAATAAACCCTAGCCACCCCTTTTTATAGGATAAAAGTGACTCGATAGGGTTTTAATACAATCTCACAGGGTTCTTATTGATTACTTCTAGGGTGATTAGGACCAAACCCTACTGGAGTCCTATCACCCTCCTTGTATGTTCTTATCCTTTGCTAAGCACGCTGCTTGCCCCGAACACTGTCAAGTTAGTTGCTAAAGTCGGTTCGTAGCTTAAACTCAACCATCCCTACCTTTGTGCCCTACGTGTTTTTCTTAGCTCGTTTGTCCTCGTGGTGCCTCTCGCAACCCTTCCTTTAAATGCCAATCTTGGATGCTCGCTCCTCTAAGCAATTCTTTTCCCTACATCTCTATGCTTGTCTCCCACAAATGGTCGCGCATGTCGGTTGCCCTTAACGCGGCCTCGTTAGGTCCCCTATGTTTGTATGCCAAGTGTTTCTAAGTGTGCTTGTCCCGCTTTGATGCCATCTGTCACAGATTTAGCTAGTTTTGCCTACATCGTGTGGTACCCTTGTGCGTCCGTTCGCAAGGGGTCAGCCTCCCTAAAACCTCTTACGGTCTCTTAAGGACCTATAAAAGAGAAAACGGGTTAGAGGAAGTGTTTAACTCGGGATTCCATAAGTAGTCATTTCAGCAAACACTTGATAGCCAATGCAAATTACAAATATAAACTTTATGAGCTCTGAACAGTCATATGATAAGAGGTCCAAGGTGGTCTATCATGGTTAAAGTTCCCCACAATTGCCCACATGGCACTGCTGCAAAAAAAGACAATGAACCAGCTCTAGACACTATCCCAAAGGCTCATTCAGCCATGTGGCACCCGAGTAGCTCCTAGGTGTTGTGCTGGTTGACACTCCATATCACTTTGCAGAGCTAAAAACCTCCAAAATGACTGCATGGATAGTCTATTTCTGGGCAGTTTTGCTTTTGCACAACGACTGCACATAACTTGCATTTACAAGACTGAAACGACCACAAAAGCCAACCACAATAGGGCTACTAAATTTACTGCAAGCCCTCTACATGTTATGCAAAGCATGAATAAAAGTAAAAATACACATATATATTTAAACATTAAGTCGAAAACCCTATTTATAGCTTTGTCCATGATAGAAAGACAATGGTAGTATCTTCCTTTGACTAGCTCTTCCTCATTTTTTGGTACGTCCTCTTGGCGGTGATGGTGCAATGCAACGCCTTCCCTCGATATCTCCTCTCTTTTAGCTCTCTTTCTCAATTTCTCTAGTGGTGCAATGCCCCCACCCCCTTTTTACTCGCTCGTACCCATGGATCGAAGGCGTCTTGTCTCCCTCCCCGTTTGGTACCTGCTCTCGGCAATGACGGTGCAATACAATGCCTTCCCTCGATATCTCTTCTCTCTTAGCTCTCTTTCTCTCCATTTCTCTAGTGGTGCAATGCCCCCACCTTTCTACTCGCTCGTACCCATGCGTCCGAGGCGTCTTGTCTCCCTCTCCCTTTCTCATGGCATCCCCTCTCCCTCTCTCGTTCACATGGCTCTTGTCTACCTCTCCTAATCTTTCAATAACCCTCTCCACCTCTGTCTTTCTTTCAATAGTGTCAGCATCTTTGCCTTCCTTTGCCATCAGCCTCCCTCCCTTGCCTTCCCCTATTGTTAACCGAACTGTTACTATTCTTATCCCCCTCCCTTGTAAATTTAATTTTTATTTATAATAGTTAATTCTTTTAAATAATAGTTCATGAATAGTGTTAATTATTGTATTTGAGACTACTAGAATTTTGATGTTAATTTTTTTTTTATTTTGTTATTTATTCGTTGATTCAGATAATTTAGTACTTTAATGTTTTGTAAACAATTAAATAAATATGGTTTGATATTTAGTGGTGATAATTTGAATATGAAATTATACAAAACTCATATTTTGCCTATTTTTTATTTTAATGATTGACTTTCTTAATTATTTTTTTTATCCTGTTAATATGGGTTAAGGTCAATTTGACTCTTTGTAGTTTTGACTATAGACCACTTAAGCCCTTATGGTTTACTCGTATCTAAAATAACCCCTGCAATTTCAAAAACGTAACATATAAACCCCTCCCGTTAAGTCTGAGTTAATAGACGTTAGAGTTTGCTTATGTGGCATGCTGACTCATAATAAACTATAATATAAAATGACATATGTAATTTAAGTTTTTTTAGAAAAGGTCCATTTTAGCCCTTGTGGTTTTGGTAAAGGACCACTTAAGCTTTTATGGTGTTACTTGTATCTAAAATAATAACACATGTAATTTAAATTAAAAAATTAAGACCATTATCAATGGTGGGAGGACGCATCTTGTGGAAGTGACCACCATTAGTAGCATCGAGTCTCTATTGTCTAGTAAGGCGTCATACGAACGCAGCCTCTTCCATGTTGGTGATGAGCTCAGGAGCTTCCGGTCCTGCCTTGGGTGGATGTGCGTCAATCAGTCTGATGCTAAACACACAATGGTCTACTGGTCCCTCTTCCTCCTCCTGGGCATCTTCGTTCCCACTGCCTCCCATTTTGTCCTCTCTTACGCCCCCACTTATCGTGTCCACGACGTGGTGGTCCAGCTCTCCCTCATTTCTGCTTTCGGCCTCTCCTATTTTTGCCTTTTCACCTTCGTCCATCGCTATAGCCTCCACTGCTTCCTCTTTCTCGATAAGGTGGAGCTTGTTTTTAAAACTTAAATTATGTATGTCATTATGTTAATGATTTATTATGAGTCAACATGTCTCGTAAGCAGACTCTAACGTTAGTCAACTCAAACTTGATGAGAGGGGCTTATATGTTACATTTATAAAAATGTATGGGTTATTTTAGACACAAATAAAACCCTAACGACTTAAATGGTCCATGACAAAAAAACCATATGGGCTAAAATAGACCTTTTCTTAAACTTAAATTACACATGTCATTACATTAATAATTTATTATGAGTTAGCATGCCAGTAAGCATACTCTAACTTCTGTTAACTCAGACTTAAGGAGAGGGGCTTATATGCTACGTGTTTTAAAATACAAGGGTTATTTTAGAGACGAGTAAACTATAAGTGCTTAAGTGATCCATGATCAAAACCATAATGACTAAATGGATCTTAACCCTTCTTATATTGACGAGCGTATCACTTCATTCGAGCAAGTGCTAACTCAGGCATTTTGGAACCTTAGCGCCTAGCGCTTATGATAACATTGGAAAAGAGAACCAATAGGTAGCGGCGTTGGCAACGAACTATGGAAGGTTGAGAAAAAATAAGAGGAAGAAGAGGAGTAGAGGAGAAGAAGAGGAAAAGAGGAAGAGGAGTACTGGGTGTGGGTGTCAAGTGTTGGGCGACAGTAGGTAAGTGGTGCTCTCCCTCACATGAGATATATCAAGGGGATGTGGGTTGATTTAAACATAAGCCTAAAGTAAATCCTGATATGGCTTAGTCCAGGTCATGCATTAATCTTATACTACCCAATAGTTTAGATCCAACATTAGGCAACCCGGTTCAATTCACATCTCGGTTTATGCTTAGACATTCACCAGTTGGTATGGATCTGAGTGAAATTGAGTTCCTTGGTATCAAGTATATGAAACCATTGCTACCTAGTGTGAATTTGAGAAAACAATCACACTTGAAACCTTGGTCGCTTTATCGGTCTGTACTGATGTATTGACCAGCTATCGGTAAGGTACGCATCGCTTTATCGGTTTGCATTGATGTATCGACCAGCTATCGATAAGGTATGTACCAAACCATACCATATACCAAGACACGATACAATAGGGCATACCAATAAACCAATATGTACTGCCTATACTGGTCCCTTGTCGTGGTAAGGCGTGGTACACAAACCTTGTTTGAAACCAAGCATGTTGCATTACAATCAATAATTTTGCAAATCGTTCACATCCTACAAGAACTTAAAAAGATGCAAGTTTCATTATATAAGTTATCGACATCCTAAATTGATCAAGACACAGTTCATGATTGCATAAAGTGGGAATCCACATTCAAAGAATAAGTTGTGAGCTACAACCTTTCAGAACTGACACAACTTTGTTTGGTTATAATAACATCTTTGAATCAATTTAAAGGAAGGTGCTAAAGCCAACTCAAATTTATCAAGGTTAGTTGCTGAAGTTGGATAAGGGGCCCAATAAAGTATTCAGCAAACATGTACATGAAGCATAAATTTTTGGCTCATATTAAAAATTTTGCCAATTCAAAATGGATTCCTGGAATATTCGACAGCGGGTTCACCTCTAGCCAACTGTACAACCGCTAAAAGAACAATTCATCAAAATCTTGGCTTGTGCTAATTGAATAAAGATTTATAGAAGTGGTAGTGCTAATGGCTAAAGTGGGTACCATCACTATAGGCACTGGTAGTGGGAGAACCATTTGTTTGAGCTGATCCACTGTGTGATAATAACACATAAAATTGGCTATAGTTTGTGGCACCATCAGCCTTGCTAGTGCCTCGTTAACCAAGAAGCTTGACAAAATCCTGAAGCCTATAAATTTTTTTTTGGATTTGGTGAAGATTTCGTTAAGGTCAATTTTCGCTCTTATGGTTTTGGATATGGACCATAAACCCTTATGATTTATTCGTGTCTAAAATAACCCATACATTTTCGAAAACGTAACATATAAGCCCCTCCTGTCAAGTCTGCGTTAACAGACGTACTTACATGGTATGTTGACTCACATATAATTTAAGTTTAAAAAAGGATTTAGGTCCATCTTGTTGAGGAAGAAGAAGCGATGGACGAGGGCGGAGAGACAGAGGTAGGAGAGACCAGAGGCGGCGGTGAGGGAGAGCTAGACCACCATGTTGTAGGCGCGATATGTGAGGGCGCAGGAGAGGATGAAGTGAGAGGCGGTGGGGACGAAGATGTCCAGGAGGAGGAAGAGGGACTAGGAGACCATTGTATACCTACCGTTGAACTGATCGACGCACATCCACCTGAGACAGGACCGGAAACTCCTGAGCTCGGGGTCAACACGGGAGAGGTTGCGTGCGTACGATGCCTTGCTAGGCAGTAGCGGCTCGGTGCTATTGCTGGTGGTCGCTTCCACGACGATGCCTCCTCCTGCCATTGATGGTGATCTCTTTTTCAAAAATTTAAATTACACGTGTCATTATGTTAATGATTTATTGTGAGTCAGTATGTCATATAAGCAGACTACATTGTTAACTCAGACCTGACAGGAGGGGCTTATATGCTACGTTTTTTAAAATGTAATAGTTATTTTAGACACAAGTAAATCAGAAAAGCTTAGGTGGTCCATAGTCAAAATCAAGGGTTATAATGGACCTTAACCCTTTTTTAAACTTTTAAATTATACGTGTTATTATATTAATGATTTATTATGAGTTAGCATGCCACATAAGCAGATTCTAATATTTGTTACCTCAGATTTGACGGGAGGAACTTATATGCTACATTTTTGAAAATATAAGGATTATTTTAGACACAAGTAAACCATAAGGGTTTAAGTGGCCATGGCCAAAATTACAGGGGCTAAAATGGACCTTAACCCAAAGATTAATCTACTCAATTGGGATTTCCCAGATGTCAGTATATGTTGAAAGGCAAAATAAGAATTTGAAATTAAATTTGAATATCTTATTATTTGTAGAATATAAATCACCTCCAAAAATATTAAGTATGTCATTTGAGTATAACCTGCGAATATTCTACCAATACTTGACTAGCACTTGCATATCCTCTTGAGTGAAAAAAATAAGATACCCCGTCAAGTTAGATTCATTCATAGTGAGTTTATGGCTCTAGGTTGATTTATACAGTCAATGTTCTTGTGAGCTCAAGTTTGTAGCTATGGTACCTTTTCTGGGATCTTCTAATGTTGCCTCTCAGCCCACAAAACAGACAAGTTATGAAAAGAGTGTAAGATTTGATTCTTGGACCTAGAAACAAGAATTGGAGCATGTTTAGTTTAATCTTGTGAAAAAGATTGGGTCTGGGTTTTGATCGAGACTTGAGAGTTAAGCCCAAGGTAAAAGAACAAGTATAAGTTTGTTCATTAGCTCATGAAAAAGTGTGCAATTTGCAGCCCCTTTAAATATCACAGCAAATTTGGACATTTTCTTTTTGATACTTTAAGGTATTTGGATTGCTCCTCCTTGCAGGCGGTACAATGATGGGATTACCTTTCTTGGATCCACTTGCTGGGCTTCTTGTATCTGGCATGATTTTGAAAGCTGGATATGAGACAGGTTACCAGAGGTAACAATGTCTTTTTTCCATTTTATCATTTTATATGTACTTTTTTCTCAAATATTTAACTCAAGCATTTTGTCCAGATATTAATTACATAGTATTTTGTGGACTAGTTAACTATGGTGGTCAAGTTTGATTTTTCTGTCATGTGAGTCGATAAATTGTCTCCTCAAACAGTCTAGTTAATAATAGTAATTTGAAGTACTTCATGGGCTTAGTGTTCATATATTTAGTTATTTTGGCCCTTGAACTAATGTATGGTGTCATTCATAGTATGACTCAATGGCCGAACAGTAACCATGTATATGATTTCTGATTCCAAATGGTTGGGAACAACAACTTCATGTTGTTATCTGAAATCTAGTATCACAAACATGAAGGTTCCAGTAACATTCCACAGAATTGGTGATTATATGACTCATGTTAAGCTCAATAAATGTATATGCCTCTCTTCTGGAGTAGTGACAGTTAATTAGAATCAGTGACATCTGAAGCAAAGATGTTATCAGTGATTCAGTTTAATGTTCAATACTCTAATTGATGATTGAATTTACTAGTATATATTTAGGTTAGAGGTTCTAACCTACATATACATTTCAGTGTCTGGAGTAACTACTACATCATAGTGTTTTAAAACAGAAGCAAGGACCAATATCATATGGTAAAGGTTGCACTATCATATGACCATTATAAGCAATTACATTGAATTTTGCAGTTCTTGCTGGCTTGCACTTTGTAACATAGTATACTTATTATGATAAAAATAAGAACACGTTATATAAGAAACCGAGAATCTTTGTCAGTAGCAGTTTTTTATGTTATCATAATTAAGAGACTTTGGTTTGCATCATTCTGCTGAGAAAATGAATTTGTTAGATATAATCATGAATCACAGAATTTCCAAAAGATAATAAGTTGGTCATTTTCTTGATGAAATCAAGCTTAATATGAATTATGAAGTTTCCCTTGCAAATAAATGTCTTTGCTGATTCTACATCAGAAATTCAATAACTCTCCAAATACAGATTGTTCACTTGATCTTAGTATAAAATTAAGCCTTTTGTGGACCTTTTGATTTAAAAAATATCTTGAAGTGATTCCTTCGGACGTTCAAGAATGGGACCATAGATATGAGATATGACCCATCAGATATTTTTGCCAATATCTGATGCTATATTTCATGCAACTTTAAGCCTTTATATTGAATAACTTGCAGATATGAGCATAAAATTGGTTTAAGCATGACTGGGAAACACTTTGCAGTAGAAATAAAAGAATTTGCTGCTTAGTTCTTTTCAGTTATTACCACTATGCAGTTGATTACACTCACAAGATAATTTTTGTTTCTTCTTTTTTTGGTTTAGTGTCATGGAACTTGTTGATGCTGCTGTTGATCCATCTCTGTTAGTACCCATCAAGCAGACAATAAATCAAGTTGAAGGAGTCAAGGTAGACTTCAGGTTTTTCTCCAAACTTTCAAACTTGATAAGTGCAAGAGCAGGAAACTTTTTTCTTGGATCTTCAAATGTGGTGGTGCTGTGCTCATAGTCACTTCAATACCAATAATGTTATTAGCAACAACATTGTCTTAATGCCAGAACTTGGTATTTGTTTTCTTGTCTTAATACCAATAGTGTTATTAGCATGCCATCTATTTTCTGGACTCTTTAATGGTTGGTATTTTGAAAGATTCTCCAAGATGTGTTATGATAAACTATTTTTGTTTGTACTTATTTTCTATCTTTTTTCATAAGCATAGTTTGTTGAATCATCTGATATGATATTCCTTTCCTGTAATGGTTGCATCTAATACCAATAGAAAACTTAGCTGATTTATTGATCTTATAATTAAAAATTAGTCAAAATTAATTAGATTTTAGAAGTAATTAATCTCAATTTAAGTTGGCTAATTTTGGCCAAATTTATATAATTTGTTGAGTCTCTAGAAAAGAAGAAAAATAATAAGAGAGAAGTGTAAGGGAAGGAAACGAAAAGTGAAGGCTTGGTTAAAAAAAGGACAAAAAAACAACCTACGATTATGATTGTGAAACAAAAGGAAATTCTGCTGCAACTATCTTACTGACATCTGCCGTTATTGTTGTAATGTTGATCATCCACTCTTAACCTTAAGAAAAATATATACCATAAAGAGAAGGTAAGTGTCATGGGATTCATAAGTATCTCAAATTTAGCTGGCACCTTCTTCAAATATCTTTTCTTTAATCGCTTTGCATTGCCTAACATCTACTGGAATGATGATTAGAGAAGCTTTGAGTCTATAATGATACCCATCATTATCTTGAAAGCTTATATGATTAATTTTATTTTTCAATAAGTGTATAACAATTTTTCCTATTATTTTAATTTCTGTTACTTCTATTTTGTCCTTTATTCATTTTTTTCTTTTATATTTCAATTTCAGATGTATCTCTATGGAGTTATATGGTACATGAAAGTATAAGAAAATTTCAGCATATATCATCTTTAGTTTTATATATTTTATAGTATTATCTAACATAAAATTATCGTCTCAACTGATTAGATCCAAGTCTGCTTATCTGATCTGAACAATTATGCTGATCCTGGTTGCATCCTCCCTAGTCAATTGTGGTCCTGTATTTTGATCTTGTGAATCATATTCATAAAAAAAGTAACTACTTGAGAAAGGTATATATTTGAATTTTCAGATCATAATAGCACTCAATGTGATATTGAATACTATGTCCAATCAAAAACAGCATCATGACAATGTTGTTTCAACAAGAAATTGAATTACAATGTAAAATAAACATTGTGATAAAGATTTGATGCATGAAGCATATTACTAGAATAAGTTGGGATCCAGCATTCTTGTGTATACTGATTTTCTGTGAAAAAAATTTGAAGTGAATAAGATAGCAGTTAGTAACAAGTCTTATTCTTCTTCCCCTTATTTAAAAAAAGAAAATTCTGAACTACTGTTATAATGCCCAATATTATTGAATATTTTAAGCTGTCTGCTAGGATTTTCATATTTTGGGTTTGAACTTTATCATGAAATTCTACAAAAACTTGGGTTCCCTAGGTATCTGATTTTTTATTTGCTTCCCTATTGTCTGTGATAATTTTCCCTTTCTCCCCTTATATAATCCATCTGCCTGTCAATTGGAAAATATGTCAGACATCCCGAAACGAAATGACTAGAAAAGGCAGCATCTTAAAGACTTAAATTGTTGGTGTTATAGCCACAAAAAGAAAAAAATTCAAGCATATAATTAAATAGAAGTGCAATTTTAGAAAGCAACTTGACTAGTATATGGAGCTAAATGAATTCTCTTACTGAGCTTATCCATAAAAATGAAAGAAAAGGGCGACGTCGCCAAGGCCATTATAAGCAATTACATTGAATTTTGTAATTCATGCTCCGTCTCCTCGCGCGGGAGAAAAAGCCACTGCGAGCAACGACGGTGCGCGGGCGACCTACGGGCAGCGACGGCGCGCAGGCGACCCACGGGCGAGGATGGCACGCGGACGAGGTATTCTTTATTCTCTTCTTTCTTTCTTCTTTTCCTCTTCTTCTTCCCTTTTTCTTCCTCAATCGATCGCCGACAGTCGATTTCTCTCTCAATCGATCGCCGACGGTCGATTTCTTCTTCAATCAGTCGCCGACGGTTGAAATCGACCGCAGACGGTTGATTTTTGGCGGAACTGCCCGATAGCGGGTGGTTCGCGTACGGGTAACCTGATGGACCGGTATGTACCTCCCATATCGAACGGTATAGGTCGAAATTGCAAACCTTGGTCTCAAGTTGAAAGATTCTCACTTCTACGTGGACAACATAGATGCTCAGATAGACATATAGAGTAATCTGTAAATATATCCAAATATATGTAACACATACATGTCATCAATGGATTAAAATTTGGTATGATAGTTCATATTAATAAACTTTTGCAGTTTCATGCTTCACATTTTTTGAACTGCTTGTTCGTTGATAAACCTCCTATATAAGATTTCTCGACTCTATTCTACTCATATATTTGCTTTGATGCTTTACTGACTTTTTCCTTGGAGCTATAAATTGCACATGTGTATTTGTCATAAGATAATAATGTTCCTAGAGGGTGCTTCTGCATATTGCTTGATGTGAAATTTATCATGCTGATGATATAGGGATGCCACCATTTGAGAGGAAGAAAGGCTGGGTCATTCATATATCTTGATGTACACATTGAGGTATGTCAGTTCATAAGTTAATTCATAGTTGTCAAATCCAAGTTAGCTAGCTATCCTACATCCTGCAGAATTCTGGCTTAAGGGAGATATTTTATTGCTACTGTCAGGGCATTTTATACATAGTTTGTATATGTTACATGAAAATTTAGATTCGTGTGCAGTTTCTATGGTTTTCTTATGAGGTCTCCGTTGCTTGAATTCTTGAGTCTTGCTTTTCTATGCTTCAAGATTTTCAAACAGGGAAATAATTCATTTTGTTCTCTTTTAATGATTATTAATTTAACATACATGGACTTGCCTATATTTATTGAGGCTGGAGTTATGAAGGATGTTGAACTTGAACATCAAACCTATTTAATATGTGGGCACTCATTTTTCATTAAGGAGTGACATTTTTTATTGATTAAGGGCCTAAAGTATCACTAATGTTTTCTAGAAGAACTTAACTTTTGATTGTGATGCAAATGAATTAAAGTTTGTATTTTTTATTGCATAACCAAGAAGGTAATGGGCAGCACAAAAATTTAGTACAGTTTTAAATATCAGTCTGGTTGGTGTGTGCAGACCATTATTTATTGGTCCAATGATTGGTATCAGGCTATATAGCTTGTTATTGGTCAACATTTGTTTTTTCTTATGGTATATTGGTCAATACAGGTTGTTGTGTCACCTGATATTTCAGCACTATACTGGTTCAACTAAGATTTAAATTTGTGGATTTAGGTTTAAAATCAAAATGATAGAAAAAGTAAATATATCTTTTTAGTGATGAACTATTCTAATTTTTCAGAGTCTACGTGTATTCATGCTTTCTTCAAATCAAGGTTTTTAATTTCGATGTGTACCGCATGGTATAAGCGGTGCGTACCCGTCCGAGAGCTTCTCGGCATGCGGATCGCTCGCTACTAGGCGATACCAAAGTTTTGGCCCCGTATCAAGTGATACGTGGCTGTATCAAGCGGTAATGGTCGAAATCTAACCGTTGCTGACCTGTACCGAGCGGTAACGATCAAAACCGATTGGTACCAATGTATATCGGGCATTAAATGTTAAATTTGACCATTGGAGGTAACCTAAAGGGTTTTTAAACCCTTTCCTCTCCCCTCTTTCAATTCATTTCACTCTCACAATCTCTTAAACTCTCTCAAACTCTTTTTTATTTCAAATTCTCTCTCTTATTATCATATTTTCACCCTCCTAAACTTAACAAAGTAACGATTTATGGATTTGATCAAATTTAAGAGGCTAATTTGGGAGGATTAAGAGGAATAAATTACGAACCTTACACAAGGCTACTCCTCAAAACCCGAAAAAGATATCTGGCACTATTCTTACCTAATTTACATTATTTTGCTAAAGCTATACTAAAAATATATTTATTTCTAACTTAAAAACCTTATCTAACTTTTTTTTCTATTTTTCAGGTATTTTCAAAGGGTTTTCAACTATTTTTAGACATACTACGCCCTGGTGTAATCGTCAGTATCAAGGTAAGCCATTTCGAATCATACCAGCGTACGGAGCTGAGCTCGGTATAGTATGGTACTTAAGTACTGAGCGGTACGCTCTGGCATACTTCTTGGTACATATATATATATATATATATATATAGAGAGAGAGAGAGAGAGAGAGATATAGAGGAAAGGGGCGACATCGCCGAGGCTTCTTCTCCCCATGCGAATAAGGAGAAGTCGTCGACAACGCCGAGGCAACATGCGTCCGACGAGCGACGAGAGAGGGTAGCGATGGATCGAGGTGTCGAAGGAGAGCGGCGCCAGATCTCCAGGTTCTTCCTTTTCTTCTCCCTCTTCTTCCTTCTTCCTCGATCGATACCGCTTGGTAGCGGGCAGCAGTGATGGTCGAAATTGGTCTGTGTGCCGCTCTGCTAGCGGACCGGTATGTACCGCTCGTTACAAGCAGTACCACTCGGTATTGCCGACCGTGGTCGGTATACCTCGGTACGTACCATACTAAGCAAGGGTTGGTATGCCAGTACAAACCAAATGTGAACCTTGCTTCAAATCATTAACTCAAATGAGTAATCAGAAATAAACTTGCAAGTAATTGGTCTATTTGACATTGAATTAGCAAATTTGAGACAAATATATTAAATTGAAAATTATGGTACTCTGATTGCTAAACTAACTTTGGTGGTCCTTAGAATGCTACGCTAATGAGATACTACTTGTCTTTGAGACTGAGAGTTCTTTCTTTTTCATTTTGGAAGCTTTCCATATTTGATACACCCATAATGGTGTATGATATCCTGTCATTACTGATTTTTTATTTTATGAATTTTTCATTGTTATAATCACTCCAACTGTTTATGATTTGATCTTGCTTTCTTTTTACAACACTTTCTGGACTCTTGGTTTTCTTACTTGATAATTAGGCAGAAGCTACTATTTTACTTATCCAGAGATAGTAATCTTGAATTAGGTTTTACAGGTAGATCCTTTCTTGAGTGTGAGTTCTGCTCATGATATTGGTGAGAGTGTTCGTCATCAGATACACAGGTGCCATAATCAAGTTGCTGAAGTTTTCATTCATATTGGTAATTAACTCTACCACCTCCTTTTTCTAGATTTATTGTGAGGAATGTATGACAGATTTAAAGCATGGTTTTTCATAAAAGTGTTTGTTAACAAACCAAGATGATGAGAGTGCATTCTGAAGAAAATTAACTAGTTTTACGTCTTTTCACTTGTTTTCGGGATTAAGGCATATTAAGAACTTTTGTTGTGTAAAAGTTACCTGTTGTTATCATGATGTACCTATTAATTGAAGAACATTTGGCAACATTGAAATGACCTCCATGAAAAGCAGTCCACTCTTGGTTATGGTGTCACTGTTGGAGTGATTTCTCATGTTGACATCTACTAGTTTAACACATACTGGTCTACTAGTTTGGGCAGGTACTTTTCAACTTGTCTATTCTTGCATCTTGTGTCAATCTTTATTGATATCTAAAAATTGGAACTTCAGATCCTTCATATTCACACTCCTCTATTTCGGAACCACGAAAGATTGTGCAAGGCTTAGAAGGTCAAAATTCCATCACACTTTCCAGACAACAAGAAGCTGAAGCCATTGTTTCTGATATACTGTCAATGCGATTCTCAGAGGTATTTATTGCTCAAGAAGATGATTTTGAGATGTAAAGTGTTTCTCCGGATGTGTTCTGAATTATATCTGAATTCATGCTCAAACACATGATTATGCCTGTTTATAACCATATAAGTGACACAAGATGAAATATATATTGCACATGGGATATGATAATGTCTATGGTAAATTTTCTTCAATGGATCCCATCTCAATTATCTTGTTTTTTGATTATATACTAACAAATTTTATTCTAAATTTTGGTGATCCTTGTATTAATATTTGTTTTGTTGAAGTGCCTTGTTTATATTGACCTTTTAAATTCTGGTAGAGGTGGAGCTGTTAGTGGTGAGAGGTGGTTGGGGAGAGAGGAGGGAGCAGGGAAGGAGTTCATGGTGTAGATGAGGTGGGGCAATTAGAGGAGAAGATGGTGATGGGAGGGAGCAGGGAGAGGAGTTCATTGTGTAGATGAGATGTGGCAATTAGAGGAGAAGGTGGTGATGGGAGGGAGCAGTGGGAGTCAGGAGAAAGGAAAAGCAACCAGAGTAGGTGGTGGTAGGACGAGATGGAGCATCAGGGGTAAGCAGATGAGGTCGTAAATATTTAGAATATTTTAACAAAGAACAAATCAAAGGACAAAATCCATAGTATATGGATCAAGATCAAGATCAAAATTGATGAATGATTGAGTGGATAACAGGATCAGGATTCATCAAAATAAAATTTAGCATTCAACTAAAAAAATAAATTAATGATAATAAACAATAACTGTTATCTATACCAAAAAAAAATCCTATGCATTATAAAAGATCTAATTATTTAGAAATTATCATAAGCTAAAGTTGTTGAAGCCTAATCATTGGTTTAACCTAGTAGCTTGAGCATTTATGAGGATTCAACTACCTGGGAATCCATGAAATTCTTAGTGGAAGTTTCCTGGGGCTATAAGTCACAATTTTTGGCAGCTTTAAGGTACATCATTGTTTATGGGGCTGCCTCAATCATTTGCTGGCTTTTGAATGGGCACTGTTCCTGTTCTTGCATATCTTGTGTATGATCATTTATTTAGTTGGCTTGTTCCCTCACTTAATCATTAGGAGTCATTGTTTCATTGCTTGAATTCATTTATTTAAAATTAATTATGAATTTTATTTTCAATTATAAGCAAATACTAAACAAAATGGCAGTAAATTTATTGAAGGCATGTATTTATTGCTGATCACTAATTGTCATGTTGAAAAAATTGTCATGGCGGAATTACAATTTTTTTTCACCTGCAACTGGTAGAGTTTCTTCTCTTTGGCTTGTGTTTTGCAACTCTTATTCTAGAATTTCAAATGCATAATATCGGGAATTGGTTTCAGCAAATGTCCCTTGAACGCGTTACACTCCACTCCTTGCAAGGGAAGTTGTTGGTTCTGGCTCAGGTCTCAATGCCTGCAGAGCTTCTAATACGGTAATCCATTTAAGACACTCATTGTAGGTGACCTGAAATTTGATATTAGTTTTCTTAAAAATATCAAGTTTCATGAGTTTGTGTCATCTAAAATGAATTATCCTTTTTTGGTCATAAAACTACATTCATAATTCTATCTTCTATAATTTTACCTGAAAGGGATGCTATGGAGATAGCACAACATGCAGAAAAGGAGATCCTGGCAGCTACATCCAGTATCAACCAAGTCAGCATTCAACTGAGACTGGGCAGACCAATATGAAAACATCATGAACCAGCTGATAGAAAAGAAGAAATAGAGCACTCTCAAACATAATGCACCATTTTCCTGTTAGCTGATCTACAAGACTCAATGTAACTTTACAACTGCTGAGAAATCTTTGATTACAGAGAGGTGCATGCACTTTAAGCACAGTCGAATAGGATGATTCATAAATCCACAGGTTACAAAACAAGTTGGAACTACACTGATGACATGCTCATGCATGGCCGATGGAGCATCATATACACATTTTACTTTGTACTATGCAGAAAAGGAATTCCTGAAGTCAAGGAATATGTTTGTAAACCATATAATAAATCACAGAGGTGATAGAAAGGGCTTCTTTTGGCCTTTTTGTTTCTTCTCTTTTTGTGTGGGTTCAAACATATGCATATTGGCGTTGGTTGAGCTGTGGCATCAACAAAGGATTACCTGAAATTTTGTTGTCCGCGCTCTCATGTTGGATTAGATGCATTACCAATGTTTGCTGAAACCGTTTGCTAGTTGATATGAAAGGGGAAAAAGCATCATCAAATCACGAGGCTCAAAATTGGACTGAAGTTTACTGACGGATGAGTTACTAATTGTTGTATGTGGTAGTTATTTTCCGGAAATCAGGAGTTGTACATGAAAGAAGTCTAATCAAGCTCGTTAAATCAGGACTTGATTATAACACATCAACAGAACATGCTCGATGAAAACATTATCTTCTGTAATTTACAACAGCTTTGGATACGTTCTAGTTTTCAACTGATTTGTTCTTATACGTTTCAAACTGATTATAAAGTGACACTGAACACTCAAAACTCGCTAATAGGCTCTCTTTGCTCGCCACAAAGAGACATTAATATCATTTTTTTTTTCAAATATGTTATGGATTTTTTTTTTTTTTGGTTAAGGTTCATTTTAGTGTAAGTGATTTTGATTATGGATCCTTATAGTTTTAAAAACATAGTATATAAATTCTTCTCGTCAAGTCCAAATTAACGGACGTTAGAGTCTGAGTATGTTAATTCATAATAAATTATTAATATAATAAAATATATAATTTAGTTTTAAAAAATAATTCATTTTAGCTCTTATGGTTTTGGTTATGATCATTTAAACTCATATAATTTTACTTGTGTCTAAAATAGTTCCTATATGTTTAAAGATGTGGTATTTAAGTCGCTCTCGCAAGTATGAGTTAACAAAGACTAGAGTCTACTTATGTGACATGCTAACTCACAATAAATTTTTAATATAATAATATATATCATTTAAGCTAAAAAAAATTTAGACGGGGGTCATAATAATGGATGAAAGTGGAGATGTAGAGAAAAGAGACGTCGAAGGCAAAGGTGACGGAGAGTTATATCAAACATTATAAGCACGATGGGTGGGGTCGTAAGAGAGGACAAAATGAGAGGTAATGGGGACAAAAACGTGTAGGATGAAGAGAGATCAAGAGACCATTGTATAGCCAATGTTGGATTGGTCGACGCACATCCATCTAAGGCAAAACCAGAAGCTCTGAGAGGTTGCATGCTTACAATGCTCTGTTAGGTAGTAGTAGCTCGATGTTGTTGCTAGTAATCGTTTCTACGATGATGCATCCTCTCAAAATTGATGATGATCTTAATTTTTTAATTTAAAATTTATGTATTATTATATTAATTATTTATTTTGAGTCAGTATGTTACATAAGTAGATTCTAATGTTTGTTAACTTAGACTTGATATGAGGAGTTTATATGTTATTTTTTTTAAAATATAAGAATTATTTTAAATACGAACAAAACCATAAGGACTTAAGTGGTCTATGAGTAAAATTATAAGGGCTAAAATAGATTTCCTAATTTAAATTATATGTATTATTATATTAATAGTTTATTATGAGTCAGAATATCATGTAAACAAATTATAATATCTGTTAACTCAAACTGAGGAGCTTATATATTATATTTTTTTTAAAGTATAAGAGTTATTTTAGATATAAATAAATCATAAAGACTTAAAACCAAAATTAAAAGGACTAATTTTTTTTTTTTTTGACTCTCGAAAGAATTTTCTCTCCATCTGAGTTTGGCTGTCGAAATGCATTCCCATGATATTTTTCACCTCATCCAAACATGATTACTCGATAAATGGATTAGCTCCAATCAACTTTAACACATTCGGGTGAAGATCATTTATAATATTGATCATTACAGTTAATGTTTAACTTCTAGTATTGGATTAATCGGTACGGAACAATATTTTAACCAAAGATATAATCCCCACGTCATGCCCAGAGCCACAAAGTAAAAAAGGAGAGTAAGTGGCGACGGATAGCAGCAATCAGGCTATCATAAAGATTTTTGACTATGGAGAGTGGTCAATGCGGTCAGAGGCAGCGTGGCAACTGCTGCTGCACATTTGCCCCTTCTCTTCTCTCTCTCTCTTTTTCTCCCATCGGATAACGTATACACCAATACATAACAGACCTGTACAGACCCATTATTCAAGACTTACCTGCTTCCATTTCCAATTGATGTAAGTCTCGGTTCGAACAGACCATTATAATTCATCAATCAACATTCCTCACAAATTTGATCCCACGATTCAAAATAGATACATCGTGGAATTCTTTAGTTGAATCGCACAAATAATTGAAAATAGAATATTGACTTCCCGCCCACATCTCTCATATAGTACAGAATAAAAATATTATTGGAATACATACACAACTCGCTTTAAATACAAAACATACATGTTCATTAAACAACAGAATTGAATAAGAAGCTGTAGGGACAAAACATGAAACCTCGGTTAAGAAATCACGAGATCACACAAATTGGTGAAAATGTCGTATCCTATGAAAAGGTCAATATTTTGGAGAAAGTGTGGTAACGGGTGCCAAAGAGAAACTCCACATAAAGAAATATTATAAACACCACGGTATGTAGTATATAACTCTGTAGTTTTAATGCAGATATTATCATTAAATCAACCCTGTAATTGATGAAAAGGCCTTTGTAGATAGAGAAAGGAATTTATTTTATGCTGAAAGGAAGCATCATACCCCAAACTACCACCCAAAGAAATATTATACCCATCACAGATCAACAACTCTGCAGCCCCAATGCACATGGCATTGTGAAATCAAATTTGCCGACTTGAAGTTCTTGCAATTGCTGTTTATATTCTGGTTGTTGCTGCTCCAAATATATTAATCTCCTGATGACAAAAACCAATATGAACAATTGTTACATGAACAATACGATGAAGATTCCAAGTCTACGGAGGTGCGACACCTTCAGGATTATCCCCTTAGTCTCATCCAATCTGGTCAACTTAGATTGTAGAATAAGTAAATGTACTAGAGAATGCTAGATGACCAGAAACTTCGACGTCCTAAGAACACATTTTCAAGTACATGTATCAAAAGGGCTCCCTCTTGACATGTTTTGGTTATGTTTCAACATCAGCTGCTCCATTGTCAGAGGTGTGAAGAACGAAACTGCTGTGTCGCTGACTATTGGACACAAAGTACCTCTTAGTTATCCTAATTGTCATTCTCTTTTGAGACAGGAACTAGTTATGCTAAGGAATCCCAAGCAATTCATCAGTTCTGTTACCCTCAGGCTGGACACAGGTGTCACTGAACGCACCTATATGGTGAGTGTTGCCGCTGTACCAGTATTCAATAGTGCCATTTGAAAGTCCATATTCAGAACTGTTAATACTAGTTGATGGAGTTTGAGGTTTGGCTTCAACAGTCTTACGTACACGATGGGAGGACTTGTTGGGCATGTTACCTGACAGTATGTACCTTGAGTCCCTTCCCCTCTGCTTGTTCCCAAGAAACCCACATGCAAGAGCTTCTAAAGCTTTGGTGGTTGGAGGACGGCTCCTGGTGCTATGCCTCCGAGTGTTGACAGAAGGTTGTTGATCACCAACTGCTCCAACAAGATTCTCCATTGCTCCAGAACCGTCATGCTGCTGCTTCGTTTCTGACAACTTCACAGCTTCCTCCAAATTCAAATCATGCTGACTACCACCCACCTCAAAGTTGGAATGCTCACCAGTTTCACAATCCAGTGGAACATTTGGTAGTAGATTTAGATCGATCAGAATTCGTGATCTAGGCATTTCACTAGAGACACCACATGTAGCAGCATCACAACAGGATTGCTCCTCAGAATCACATTTGCTATCTGCCTCATCTGGACTAATATTAATTGGAAAGTTGGAAGAGATCTTCCTTTGTGCCATAGTGTCACCACTTGCTTCCTGTGCTTCCAACTCAGGTTCAGCACCTTCCCCAATTAGTTGATGACTTTTTGAAAAAGAGTAAGCACGACGACCAGTTCGTTCATACTTGCAGGCAGTCAACTTTCTTCGTTTTGCATTAGGTGCTAAACAAGATTGTTCACCAGATTTTGCCCTGCGACTGAATTGACACTTAATATCTTTTACTGGCAGTTTTTCATTTAACTGCTCAACGCATTGATTCATCAAAATATGCCCATTTGTTGGTAATTTTGTGCTTGAAAAAGCAATCACATTCTCACATGAATCAGAGTGCACTGCCTTGCCAATGATGCACTTTCGGCTTACATTAGGCTTATTGTTGTAAGATGAGTCTGGATCAGTATCTTTTCGATCATTTGATGAGCTACCTTTTGAGTCTTCTGAACTATCACTGACTATTACTCCTGTATCAGTTAAAGGGCCAAGATTACTAATGGCATCAATGGGTAGAGTCTTGAGTTCTCTCACCTTGAAAGGTCCTTCACCTTGGACCAAACTAGTATCCACAACAGTGAACTTCATAAATTCAGAATTGCAAATCGGAACCTTCAGACGGAGATAGCAGTGATGTTTGCGATCAAGCAGACCATTTTGGTCTAAATTAGTAATCGGGGCACACTCATTTTCATCCTTTGCTGTCCTGCTTCCTGTGGCTCCTTCAGTGTCCAACTCCAGAAGCCTGTGGTCTGATGCTACTTTTCTTAGGACATCACTAACAGAATCAAAGTAGTGATTGCCTTTGAGAAGCTTTTTTCTCGAAAATTTCTTTACACCAGGGATAAGAAACACTAATGAATGCTTGGATGCAATAGAATTAATGTCTTTTGGTTGCTCTGAATGCCAACCCCTGGCCAATAGACGAGGCCAAACTGCTTCCCAAAAGAGATCATTTGACTTTGCCTTGCTTAACCTGAAATCACCTGTTAGAAACTTTATGATGCCTCCAGACGTAAGAGAAGAACATGCTTTGCCAACAGGTATCTCGGGGCGACTAGACAATGATTGATTTGATCGAACTGGATCCAAAATTATGCCAGTAAGGTCATGCTTTTCTTTACCAATTCCAATGGCTTCAACCAGAGCTTGCGTACCAACTGCTGTCTTTAAAGTACAAACAAATTCCTCCAAAGAAGTTCTGTCCTCATTAAATATATTTGCAGCCTGAAAAAAAAAGAGTTGCAACCTTAAACAGAGAATATCTAAATATAAAAATAACGTGTGAATATCGAAAGCTTGTCTCTAACAACAAACAAATCCTTTTTCTTTAACGTATAGAAAATCAACATGAAATAAATTAACACTAGCACGAAAGCACAGAAATAAAAATACTCTAGACGAGAACTGGATATAGCAATGTTGCAATGATTAGCTCCAAGTAGCAACACGAACAAACCAAAACTAAAAGTATGAAAAGACACTCTAAAAAGTTTTAAGAACCAATCACCTTACACCACTAAAAGGAAGAAAACAATTGAATAGTCATTTCTAAATGAAGCAATGTAAATCTTGCATAATTATATATTAAGGCAAGGAATAAAATCAGCACCAATACCGGTCATTCATTGAATATATCACAACCATTAAGAAATAGATTCATATAGATAATTTAGAGTTTTAAAATTAAGAAGCATAAATACTGTCTAGATCTGCAACAGATACCTACATTGATATAAGTTAGACTCATGCGGATCTAGCCAAGAAATATATTGATCTAAGTCAGATTCGTGCAGATATAGTATAGATCAAGGTAAAACTAATCTACATTTACACATACATAAATCAAAATTGTGATGATTTAGGCTGAATCTACGTAGATGTAATCTAAATTTACCCAGCTCTAGATCAAACTAGTATAATCTACCCTAAATCCACACCAAATTTAGCCTAGATCCACACTGTTCTTGGCCAGATCCACATGAATGTTGGTCGAATCCAAAGGGATCCAGTTTGCAAATTCCGGGGGATCTTGGCTGGATTTGATTGGATTCAGTCCTGAATTGGATGGATCCAACTCAAACTCAAGAGAATGTAAGTCATACATTTGACCTCATTTGAACAAGAAGTTATTTCTTAAAACTAATTTGATGCATAGCTGAAGTCTAGCTTTAACTAAAGTAGACAATACTAGATTTACATAGATCTAAGCTCACTAAAGAAGAAATTAGTTTCCTAAAACTAAATTAATGCATAGCTCAGAACTGACTTGAACTAAAGTAGTTCAATGCTAGATCTACATAGATTCAAGCTCAATTAAACTAGAAATTAGTTTCCTAAAGGTATATTGCTGCATAGTGCTACATAAGCCAAGAATGAAGTATGAAGTCATGTGCAAAAGAATAAACAAACATAAAATCAAAGCTTCATTGGAGGCATTCCAGAAAAGAAAAAGAACTACGCAATTCAAATTTTAGCTTTGAATTTGTCATATTTTGCATAAAAGAACCTACATTTTTCTATGATAGAAGCTCGATTTACTTACGTCAACCTTGAATTAAAAAAAGAAGTTTGGAGAGAGACTGAGTGTAAAGTGAACAAAGGGAAACAAAGGACTCCTCATGGGTTTTAAATGGGTGGGAGAAGGTACTTGGGTGTAGGTACAAGCTTTATGCTAACTACCAAATACACCTCATACTGTCACCATTATCTAGCTAGGTTGGATATTCTTATATAAACAACTGCCATTTGTAACTCTAACCTTACACTTGATATAAATCAGTCATCCATGGTTGCTTATTCTTTATGTAAGAAAAGGGAAAAGGCTGGCTACTCATGGATTTAAATGGGTGGAAGAAGGGGCTTGGGTCCAGGTAACATGTGGCATGCTAACTGCCAAGTACACCAAGATGTAAGGGTTCAAACACCAGATTGGACACCTGATTTTGTAACCATATTTACCTAGCTTGAACATTATTATATAAACAATTGTTCATGGTTACTCTAGCC